>JAQPPZ010016881.1:18750000-20000000 GCA_028583015.1 Wollemia nobilis
ACATGAGTAGAGAATAAGAAGAGGATAAGGAGGGGGTGAATGAGAGATGAAAGCAATTATTGAAATGAGTGTGAAAGAAATTTGTGTGTCTAAAGTAGTGGCTTCCATAATTATCACTCCATCCTTAATATATGATCTTATTCCTTTTGTGGTGCCCATATTAATCATACCTCTTTTTTTGTACCTTTCATTTAATAGGAGATTGAGGTTCATGCAACAAAATTTCATTCTGCCATCTTCTCCAAAACCAATCCTTGTGGATCGAATCCACTACTAACCACTCATAATACTCCGTTTTCTACTAATAGTAATATGGTAGAGGTCATGACAATGAGCGTGATATAGAGACTAGAAGGGGCATCTATTTGAACTCTTTTCTTTTTCTTTTTTTCATGTCCCATGTCCCATGCTCTTGATAATTCCTCATAAAATGACCCTTAAGTTATGACATTCCTATAGTGCTAGTTTTATACTCCATTTTTCTCCATGCCATCACCTTCTTCGACAAGCAATTTTATCTTTGAAGGGATACTATAATGCAAGGATTGATTTTAGTATCTAGGTGAAAATATGTTTTAACCCTTACATTTGTATAGAAGGTAAACTAGAGGGGAGAATGAATTATCTACAACTGAAGCTCATATTTAGAGCACTTATTTTGACTACAGTAATTTCTTCACTTACGTTGGCATCTTTCTCTATATTAGGCCTAATCTTGTGCACATACATTATTTTAGTGTCTTTCTCAATCAATATACTTAGGAAAGCTATCTTGAGATCATAGGAGCAAAAAAATTATTGTAATGCCATTCCTAGGCCTTCTAATCTTTTGCTTATCACCTCACTACATCTTCTTACCAACGGGGTGACCGTCACTACTGCTTGCTTGGCTTTATGGAATGTGGTCTTCTTTTATCTTTTAAGGAAATTCTAATATATAAAAGATAGTTGTTCTACACATTCTAGATTGAAGAGATAATTAGGTGTATATGCAAACAACTCATAGGGCCTTCTTGAGCATATTTATATCCTAAAAAATAATATGTATTTTCCCAGGTAAAATTTCCCACTAGGTTGTTCCCTTAATTTGAGGATATTCCTACATTCACCTAATAGTTTGGACTCTTTATTTTAGCCCCATCATGATGGGGTTATACACCATATCATATAAATTATATGCATTTTGTTCTCACTCTTACATAGCATATCTATACAATCACAAATGGGCAATGGATTTCCATTGAGCCTCACCTTGTCTAATTCTAACTTTGGGAACTAGTGTTTCTTATGATTTAGAATGAGCCAAATGATATACAAAGGAAAATTATACTACTTTGTCCTCCCAATATATATTAATTGGTGTTAAATACAACCCATGATGTATGAAACATAATCTAACAATCTGAGAGTACCCTAGATAGTGTTTAACTACATGTGACATTGCAATGTGCTCTTCCCTTACCAACTCATCAATCATCTCTACTAAAACTCTTACTATACCTAATAACACCATATGAATGTAAAAATTAAATTGTCTTATTCTTAGAATTATTTTGGATCCTTGGGCATCTTAAAAATTCTCTAGCTATATGGCTAAAAATTCTCACCACTTACTCTCAGTAAAGTCATTCTAGTAATCCATTTGAACTTATAGGTTGCATGAGATCCAAAGTGTTAAATCATCCTCTATGCACATCATTTTTATCACCTTATTGGCTATGATGTATAAATATATATCTTCCCATGACTATATTTAGATAACATTATGCATATTATCATACTTTTAGTACAAATTTCAATAGTTTTTTGGGCAGTTCCACATTTATGACATTAGAGTCATTGTCAACCTTGAAGTCCAAATGTGGCTTATACTCCAATAATCTATGCTTGGGTCCACTAGAAACCACCACATTGCTTCTTTTCAAACTTCTACAGGTGTGTGCTTGAATTTCCATTTTCCACCTTACAATATGGGTCCTTGAACATCATGGGATTCTTCCTCTTCTTGTTTTTGTGCTTGAAAGACCTGCTTGTTCTATTGGTTATTTAGTTAATGAAGACCCTACCTTAACTTATATCATTATGGTTATTGTGGGAGGTTCTAGTGCAATAACCTTTCCATCTACACCATTTTTTGAAGTGCCACATTTATCTATTTTATTTTAGGAGAAATTTCTATTTCTAACTCTAAAAATTTGCTAAGTTAAAAAAATCCCGATTCACCTTTTTAGTTTCTTCTTCTAAAATAATGATTTATCTTTTATTTACTTTAAACATTTTTTTTATTTTTCTTTTGGTAAAACTAAAAGGGAGATTCACCTTTTGATTTGGAGTGATTTGCTCTTTGATCACTTGTGAATTTTTATTTTATTTTTTTGATAATATTACTTCTTATGAGGGAAATCCACTCTATATCAAGGGAGAATCACTATTTGAAAGGATGATTCAAAATTTGGAAGTCTAACTCAAGGGTGGGCTACCTTTCTATACAACACATGGGAGACAATGAAATAAGGTCAAAGTAAATGTATAGAGTGGGGGGTTGCTCTCTTGTAGGAGAAGATGAAAATAATAATTTACCCTAAGCACCCAAGCTTTGAAAGTCTTTGACTTCCTTAGGATGCTCCCTTGAAATCTCTTTTAGTTGAACTACACAATGTAAATTTTACACCTTTAAACTTAAAATATCAATTAGAAGGAAATTAATAATATGGTATTAGTCTCCTTTTGTTGACCTCATTACCTCTTGTTACCCTTGACTATGAAAATGAGGGAAAAATTAAGATGTGTGAAGTAAACCCCCCACATGTGTTCCAATTGTTGTTCTTACACATTTATAATTGAAAAATGGTGATTCAACTTTTTCATAAGAGTGGTTCAGCCTTTGCATTGTTCTAGTGTTTTCCTCTTTCTCTTTTATTTATCAACTCTAAAATAGTAATTCATCTATTTGAATGTTGTGAATTACCTTTTTTTCTCTTGAAAAAGTATTATTTTTTTAGTTGAATGAGAAATCATAATTGTTTTTTTTGGCTGGAGAAAAAGGGGTTTTACTCTAGTCCTCCACCCTTGACAAATCACAACTCTCTCCTTTAGAGCATGAGAGTTTACAAATAAATTCAATTCTCATCTCAATTAAGTTGCTATAGCTAGATATCTACATCATTTTTATAATAAGTCTGAATTCTTGATTTTCATTTTTTGGATCTTCTTCATTTTTCTTTGTAAATAAAAATATTCCAAATTCAACATCCTTCTTCTTGGCATTTTCATGCGGTAGCCTTCACAATACCAATACTCCATCTCTACTATCTACACACTGCATCTTAGTAGAGTAATATTTCGAAAACTTTGTATCGTCGTAGTCTGTTTTACTAGATCTGGACCATTAGTTTCCTTCTAAAGCATAAGTATAACCACAATAACAATAATAAATAGTTTATATGAAAACAAATTAATGATATAAAATACAACAAATATTACCAATGTAAAACATTAAAGTATTAATTATTTATCATTATTTGATTCATACAGTCAACATTTTCTTATCAGCTTCAGCTAAACTTCTTCCTCTAACCATGAGAAAGAGAATTTACTTTCATTATCGTATATTAAAAAACCTATATTGGCTAGCCTATTTTCACATTTGTTATCTTCCCTTAATGTATGTGTAAACCTGATTACTTCAAAATATATAGTAAGGTCTAGTATTTTCACAATGATATCTTGTATGTTTCATGGAGCCTCTGCTTTCCTCAAAATTGTAGTTATTACTATTAATGAATTGATTTCCATCCATACTCTATTCATTTTATTTGTTTGCTTATTTTTAACCCTTCCAAAGCTTTTCAAGCTTTAGCTTCAATATTTGTCTTAAATCCACTATTGACAACATATTGCAAAAAAATCTCACCTCTATTATTTATAATTATTCCTCCTCCTAGTCCTAGATTTCCTTTAGATGCTCAATAAAAATTCAATTTGAGGAACTCCACTTTTGGTGGTTTCTACTTTATATTCTTTGCCTTCCTTTTATTTCACTTAAATCCAACATCATAATTCCATCTGATGACTTGACTTCATCTACCAAGGCTATCTGCTTTTAGACTAGGTATTGAGTGAGTCGATAGGGTTGGTTTAGATTCCTCTATGACTAAACAAATATTTCTTTTTATTACCTCTAAATTGCTTTTATTTCCTTTAAATATTCTATAATACTTTCTATCCATATAGTCCAAAGTACTATATCTTTTGATGAGTCCCAAATTGTCTGTAATACCTCACTTTTAAAAGTGCTCTACCATTGCTTTAACCATTCTTCAATTCTGCCATTTATCACCATGCATTTACCAAACATATTAAGAATCCATTGCCATAGTTCCCAGACTATTGAACAATGTCCCAAGAGATGGTCTATACTCTCCTCAATTTTACATAGAACACATTGTGAGGGGCCATGAAAACCCCTTTCATTAGGTTATCCTAGGATAAAAGTTTCCTATGACCTACTAGCCATACAAACATTTTGACTTTTGGAATGCTTGGGCTAACTAAAATATCCCTCCATATTCTTGTAGTATTCCTATTAGTTCTTTACATTATATCTACTTCTTGCTATGTATTCTCTTGAGCTATTCATCTCCAAAATCAACTTATCCTTGGCTACTCTTAAAATAATCACTATTATCTTTCTGCTCAACTGCCTCCTAGCAACAATGTCTGGTATACTTGTAAAAAAATAAAATTTCCATTTGTATCTTCCTTTTTTATCCTTACACATAATGTTTTAAACCCTACCATAATATTTGTCTTGAAGTAATCTCATTAATGGTTTCAAAATTGGATCTAGAATGAGTGGTTTTTAATCACATCAATTATCCATCCAAATAGATTTTTTTCTTTACTTCCCACCACCCATATTAGACCTTTAATCACCAGATAAATTGATTTTTTTAAACCGTTCCATAGTGCAAAATCATTTGGTAGTGGGAATGTAGTAAAGATTAAGCTTAGGTCATTGGGCTTAATGTACTTAAAATAATTCTTACCCATTGTCTTTAACTATCTTTGTACAATCTCCAAATCACTTTTCCCCTTAGAGATAAGTTTTTATTCGTAGACCTCCCCCAGTTTTATCATCACATGCCCTGCTCTATTTCACCAAAGGAAATTTCCTTTTATCATGTAATCTTGAGTACAAAAATAACTGCATAATATAGATTAAACTTTTTTCAATTGATTTTGGCATAATATACAAGGACATATAATATGTTGGAATGACATGTAAAATTAATTAAATTAGTTGCCCTCTTCTTTCCAATAATAACCATCTATCTTTCCTTGATGATATTTTATTTTGAACTTTACTTATAAATGGATTCCATAATTCTATCCTCATTCTCCTTTCAAATAAGGGCATCCCTATATATGTTGTTGGTAAATTTACCTCCTCCGTTTGAAGTAACCTGCATATCCTTACTTTGATTCTAGTTGGAATGTTTAGGAAGTAAAATTTGAATTTTTTCTTATTAATGTTCTACACTAATGCTCTTTCATATTCCTTTCACAAGTTATTCAAAGATCTATCTGATTTTTCCTTGCCATCCTTAAAAGCATTGTATCATCTAAAAAAAATTAATGGGTGATATTGTCGTTGTTATTACTATAATTAAGTCCATTTATTATCCCATATTTGTGTGTCTTCTTCAAGTTCCTTCCCAATACCTCTACCATAATAGTGAACAAATATGGAGATATAGGATCTCCTTGTCTAAGATCCATCTTGGATTTAAATTATTTTGTTGCTGGCCCTTTGACCAACACTGAATATGATACTGTAAAGACACAAGCTTTAATCCATTTGACCCATTTCTTACCAAATCAAAACAATTAATACTACAAAAAGAAAATCCCATTTAACCCTATTATAGGCTTTATTCATATTAAGAGTATTGCTTTGTATTTTCTAGAAGTTGTTGAATGCATTACTTATGAGCTACTATGATCTTGTCCAAAATGTCTCATTTTCTCGCTTGCTCTTCTAAAATAATTTTGTCTAAAAGTGGTCTTAACCAAATTTTCATCACTTTGAAGATTATCTTATATGCCATATTACATAGGCTTATGGGCCTAAATGAATCAAACAATTATGCATCCTTCTTTTTTGGAATTAGGGTAAGATATGTTACATTTATTTTATAAGGCATGTATTGTTTTACCCTAGACTATTCCACTACCACCAATAAAAAATCCTTCACTATTTCCCAGTTATGTTGATAGAATGTTGTAGAGAGACCATTTGGACATAGGGATTTATCCTTATCAAAAGAGAAAATATCTAAATGAACTTCTTCCAAAGTAATAGGCTCCATCAATTTGCTATTATCTTCATTTATTATCACTAAAGGTACTTCTTGTAGTAGTTTATCATTAAGAATTTTAATCTCCTCAGATCCTAGAATATTCTAGTGAAAAAGCCTTACCTCCTTTCTAATTTCACTTTAGTCTTCAATTCAAACCCCTTATATTGATTTAATTCTACTACTTTTGGATGCTGATCTTTATACTATTGCCATCCTATGTTTTTTTTTATATATTTTTAACCAAGTTTGTCTCGATTTTAATATCCAAAATTTCTCTTCCTTACTAAAAATACTATGGTAATCACTAAGCAGCTCCCTTTCCTCCAAGCTTGAATTATTGTGCTCACCTTTTTGAAATTTTAAAAGTTTCTCTTTTAGTTCTTTCTTAAAAATATTTCTAAAAGTGTTCTTGTTCCATTCTTTTAATCTAGATGTCATTGATTTAATTTGTTTTAGAAGTGTATACAACCTACCATAACCTAAAGAATTCCATGTTTATGCTATCACATCAACAAATTGAGGATGGTCTCCCTTGCTGGGCAAGTTTGGTGTAATATTTTTTTTCATTTGACACCCAACAAATATTTAGTTCTTTCGGCTTGTAGGGCCCTAGTTCTCCTTTGAAAGGTAAGGTATTGTTTATTTTTTCAGCGCTCTTGGGATTTCTTTGAAGTTTTGGGGTTCTTATTTAAAACCCTACGGTCCTTGGTCGGGTCCTGTTCATCGGTGACTATTTTTGTGGGGTTCCTCTTGGTGTAGGATTCCAGAGCTCAGTGCCCTATTTTGGATAGGATGTTTTTCATTTGTTGGTTAGTGTTTTATTTTACAAATTTCCTTCTACCAGTTGTTCCTCTATTAGGCATTCAAAGTTTTTGTTTTGTTGGTTCAATACTTTTCTCGGGAAGGTGGTTTTTCTGATTCATTTTTCCTATGAGACGATAAATATTTCATTGGTTGTGTTTTTTCTTGAGTGTTATGATCTGAGTGAGTTGTATAAATTGTTTCTTTTAATATCAAATTTTAGTGCTCTAGGATCAAAATTTGTTGTACTTGCCTGTGCACTAGATTGTGAGTTTGATAGTTCAGGCTGACTCTTGGATGTGGGAGATTTTATTAGGCAATATGGCCTAATTTTTTTTCTTTCGAGCATCCTTGGGACTCCACCAGTTAATTATTTTTGGGTGCTTAGTTTTAAGTTTGAAGGTCTCCATGCTCATTTCTTAACACTCTTGGTGGGTGGACTCAAGATGCTTGAAGGTAGTGGCTCCTATTCCTTGCTGGGTGGAGTCCTATGCTAGATGCTCTTGATGGATTACCTAAAGTTAAAGCTCCTTGATTTTTTTGAGTGCACCTAAATATACTACAATTTTTTCATTTTTGTGTGGGCAGTTTCATTTTAAAGTTTAGAATTTGATGGGTTTACAGGATTCATATGTTTTAAGTTGTAAGATTATTTTGGATGCTTACACTAGGACTAGAAGAATTTTTTTCATTTAGATATTATCGGCTGATCTCACATTACCAGCTGATCCTCTTGTGAGCCTTTCGGGATCCATCTCAGCTTTCCTGCTAGGTGGGAATTTTTTTTTGGTTGGATTTTTTGGTGTTGGAAGGCTAGGTTTCCTTTTCTCTCGCTAGGCGAGAATGTTTCAATTTTGAAATCTTTAGTTTGATTGGGAGGTTCATTTTTAATTTTTTAAATCATATTTACTTCTCTTGAACCAAATTACGATTGATTCACCTATGCGTTGTTTTATTGGGCTATTAGGTGAGAAGACCCTTTTGGTCTTCCTTTTTGAGTGCCCTGGGGTCCATCGATGTTTCTTTTTTGGGTCCTCAGTTTCAGTTTTCTTTCAATCGTTAGATCAACATTGTACCTCTTTTAGTTCTCATTGAATATCATTATGTTTAGGTTTGAGGACCCTTGGAAAACCCCTTTGTAAAAGGTTTGGAGACTTTCAAAACCCCTTTATTACCAAATTAAGAAAAACAAATGAGGATGGTCTTTCCACATCTAATCATATTTAAAATATGATATTTTTGAATTCACTTACCACCATTTTAACTCTTATTAACCAATGATTTGAACTAATCCTTGTTAAGGTATTAATTTTAGCATAAGTGCCTTCATCTAGCCAATGATATGAAAGTTTGCATTTGTCTAATTTTTTTACTATCAGGTTCTGGCCAGCCCTATTTTTTGTCCATGCATAGTTGTCCTCTTGAAACTCAACCTCTTATAGATTATTATTTTGAATAAAAGTTGAGAAATCTCTCATATTTTGGGTTATTTTCCTAATTCCCAAAGTTTTTTTATCTATCTTGGTTATGGCATTAAAGTCTCATATGATCATGAATAAAGTTTCTTTGTATATTATTCTCGTAAATTCTTCAATACCATTTCATACTTTTGATTTGCCTAACTAAGTTGTAGGTCCATAGACATTGATAAGGATGAAATAAATATCTACAAAGTAGAATGTGACTAACGAAGGTATTCAATGCCTAGTTTTATGAATGCTTTCACAAGAGATTCTAACTAGGTTCCAACATGTAACATGTTAGAATTCCCCTTGTCACTCCTTCTAAATCCATAGCATCCCATTCACACCGTGTCCATACTACTTTCATAGTTTTGGAAAAATTTTCCTTTGTCATTTTAGTTTATTGGATACAAAGAATATTGGGCTTATTACGTAAACATAGGTCCCTGATACACCTTTGCTTTGAGGGGGCATTAGCACCCCTATATCCCATGAGATAATAATTATGTTTCATTAGGGGTTGTTGGCCCCTTTTGCAAATTACCAATATCATTTTATTGTTTGGTAAAGGGAAGTTCAACCAACTTAGATTGTGTTCATTTCTCTATGTTTGATCTTGCTTTCTTGGTTGAATATTTTTCTCTTTTTTTCTTGATAGTATCAAGAGTAGGTCTTATTTTTCTATTCCTCAATGTTCTTTCACAACTTTCCTTTTCATTATATTTATCCTCTTTTACCTATGCTAAGGAAGCTTTTGAATTATCATGCTCATTTTCTGATATTTCCTTGTTAATGGTAGAGGTTTAACATCTAAAATTGTATTTTCTCTACCACTTTCTTTCTTCTAAATGGTGCATGGTACATCAAAAAAGTCTTCAAAATATGATGAGGTACATTCCTTAGGTTTTGTAGGAATGTTCATCCCTAAATCAAGATCATACTAAGTTGACAATTCCTCTTTAATATTATGATCTTATTATACCATATCCTCTAAGCTCTGATATGTTTTTTATTTATAGGATGAAACATTAAAAGAATTGGTATTTATTCCAATGTTCTTATTTACTATTCTTCACTATTTATTAAATTTCATCTATCTAGAACTATTTTTTTGAAGTTGAAAACCATCCTCATCCATATCCATTTGTAATTCTCTCTTATGGTTTTCTACATATGTTTGTACTTGACTCTTCTTAGGGAATAATATCTGAATATGATCAATCCCATGACATCTTATATTTTTTTAAAAGATAAATTTTTGTAATCCATGGTTTGGATCCACAACTTACCCTCATACTTAAAAATTATTGATTCTTGTAAAGGTTTATTGATATCAATCATGACAAATATTTGGGCATAAATAGCCAAAGACTCTATCTTTCGTAATTTCTAAATTCTCAAAGAATACTCTTAGAGTGTTGTCTATTTCCTTGAATGTATTTATTTACCAAAACACAATGGGTAACCTATACATCCTAATCCATATTTTTTTTTGGTAAGTTGAAAGATAATATTGAAAGGGTTTTAACTGGGTCCCTACCCCATAATTACAACAAGAAAGCAGACATAAAAATCAACAAAAAATCCCTTAAGGGAAGGGACCAGCCTCGCAACTTCCCACGCAGGGGAATATACACCGCAAATGAAGAGACTGCAACCCGTGCAGGGGTTGAATAGGGGGCCTTACAGAAAAACCCAAAAAACATTCAGTGAACTAGAAAACGAACAAAAAACCAGCGAAACACGAACCAGCTCCCATCTAAGGATCAATGTCGACGACATCCTCGTCCATGACCTGTTGGTGCAAAATGGCTGGGACATCCCATGCCTGAGATGGCTTCAGAACGTGCCAGCTGGAGGATCTCTGGCGGGAGAGAATGGTGCCAAACTGTCAGGGAATGTCTGCTCAGCCCAAAATTGGCCAGCCCATCAGCGACTTTGTTTGCTTCCCTGTACACGTGGTTAGAATCCACTTGGTTGTGTTGGTGCAGGAGGGCTTTGCATTCGAGAATCACCATCCGGATGTTCCACGGGGGTTGCTTGTTTGACTTTAGGTAACCAGTGACTATGGCCGAGTCACCTTCAATATGGATACCGGAGCGTTGGTCCTTGATGAGCTGTAGGCCTCTCCACAAAGCCCAGGCCTCAGCGACATTATTGGTTTGATGATGTAGGTTCTCTACGAAGGCGAGAATAATGGTTCCACGATGATCCCTCATGACACCCCCAGCTCCAACCAACCCTGGATTACCTTTAGATGCGCCATCAAAATTTAGTTTGATCCACCCAGCCTTGGGAGGATGCCAAACTGCTGAGGATCGAGGATGGGGGGCGGGAGGGTCCAAAATGGGAATGGGGATGTTGAGGGAGGTGAGGATGGAGACTTCCACCTGGCTGAGGGGGGCATAGGCCCAAGGGATGAGCTGGAAGTTTTCAATGGCATAAATGAGGGATTTACTGGCTGTAGTAATGGGATTGGAGGATGTCCCAGAGAAGACCCTGTGGTTTCGTTCTAGCCAGATTTTCTAGACAAAATGATGGAGGCAGATCTTCCAAAGGAAGGCAATTTTGGGATGACAAAAAGGGGAGGGCCATTGGGCAAAGATCTCCACCAAGGAATTGGGACGGGCCCACTGAATCTGGAAGGATGAATTCAAGAAGTCAAGACCTTCTTTGGTGAATTTGCAATCAACGAACAGATGGTTTACCGATTCCCAGTCGGATAAACACAGATGGCATCTATTGGGGATAGGGATCCCTCTTTTCATCAAGTTTTTGGTGGTAAGCGCCTTGTTTTGGATAGCAATCCAAGCGAAGAACCCAATCTTGGGAATGAGTTTTTTGACCCAGACCACAACAGGAGGGAGGGATATTCTTGGGGGATTCTCGAGGAGGGAGTAAGCTGACTTAACTGAGAAATCACCACTATCAGTCCTGGCCCAGATCAGGCGGTCAGGAGTAGCCGTCGTGGGAATGATGTGAGTTTTTAACAATTCAGACAAACGAGATCCTGCTCTGCCTGGGAAGCACCTCCATTGATTGTGATGGTCAATATAGTCTTTTACCCTTCGTCCCCACTCTCTTTCTGACTCTTGACGTAAAATAAAAAAATAGGGATACTCTTTGAGAGGTTTATCTTTGATCCAGATGTCATCCTAGAAGCTGATGGATGACCCATCCCCCAGCATCCATCTGGTTCCTTTGGATACGAGGGATCTGGCGTGGAGGACCGCTTTCCAGAAAGTCGACCCATTGGAGAGGATGTTGTTGTCTAGCAAAGAATTATGTTTCAAATATTTGTCCTGAATCATAGAGACCCACTCCACGTTGAAGTTGGTAAGCAGCTTCCACGTTTGTTTGGCTAACAAGGCAAGATTCATATCTGTCGACCTTCTCAAACCTAGGCCTCCAGCATCCCTGGGTTGGCAGACCTTTTCCCAACTGACCAGGTGAAATTTACTAGAGTTTTCTGGTCCTCTCCAAAGGAAGGTCCTCTGAATTTGCTCGATCTTGGCATGGACGGAGGCAGGAGCTTTGAATATCGACATGAAGTAGACTGGAATGCTTTGAAGAACCGCCATGGTGAGCATAGAATTAGCTGCTTGGGACAAAAGGGAGCCTTTCCAAGCAGCTAACTTACGCTTAAATCTATCAATAACCCCATCCCACATGGCATTCTTGGGGCTGTGGGTGAACAAGGGGAGGCCTAAATAGGTCGTGGGGAGTTCACCAATGGAGCATTGGAGGATGCGGGCAATCCTTCTTTGTTTTATGCCGGGGTGTGAAGAAAATAGCAGTTGCTTTTTGTGTAGTTTATTTCCTGACCAGCAGCAATAGCATAGGTGTCAAGGATCCTTTTGACGCATCTGGCCTGAGGGACAGAGGCCCGTGTAGCAATGATGGTATCGTCCACAAACTGCTGGTGGGATAAGGGGGGGAGAGAGATGAAGTCCGTAGCCCAGAGATGCCATCGTTGTCCATAGCCCTTTTGATTGCCCTACCCAGGGATTCAGCTAGAATGATGAAGAGGAAAGGGGACAGGGGGTCTCCCTGACGAATTCCTCTTGAACTTGGAAAGTAACCAGCCGTCGACCCGTTGACCAAAATCGAGAACCAGGGGGTTGAGATGCAACCTTTGATGAGAGCAGTCCATTATTTGTGAAATCTAAATTTGTCCAGAACCTGAAGTAGGAAGTCTCTGTCGACTCTGTCAAAGGCTTTGCTAATATCCAGTTTGATAAACATGGCAGCTCGCTTGTTGCATAGGGAGGAGTGAAGGGATTCATGGAGGGAGATGATACTGTCAGTTATGGATCGCCCTTCAATGGAGCTACCTTGGCAAGGGTCAATGATGGAGGGGAGGATTTTCTTGAGCCTTTGAGCTAGGGATTTGGTTAGAATTTTGTAGAGAATGTTGCACAGACTAATGGGTCGAAAGTCATTCAAGGATTTGCTCTGGGGGCTCTTGGGAATAAGGGCAATGAAAGTGGAATTGATCCCACGAGGGATGGTCTTTGTGAGCTGCATTTCCCGAACTGCGTTGAGAACCTCTTCTCCAACCACCTCCCAGTAGGTTTGGAAAAAACGGGGGGGGAACCCATCAGGCCCAGGGGCCTTGTCACCCTTCATGGAGAAAAGGGCAAATCTGATTTCTTTGGCCTCCAAGGGTTGAGTCAGGAGCTGATTCATCTTTGGAGTAATGAGAGGAGGGATGTTGTCAAGGAGGGAAACCTAGGCAGGCCGGTCAAGGGGGATCTCTGAATTCAGCAGGCTATCAAAGAAGGAAGAAGCTTCTTGGCGGATCTTGACAATGTCCTGGGTAGATGACCCGTCAGTGAGGCGGAGCTCCCTGATCTTGTTAGAGCTTCTATTACGGAGAGTGGATGCATGGAAAAAACTGGTGTTGGCATCCCCTTCCTTGAGCCACAGGGCCCTGGACTTCTGTCTCCAGAAGGATTCTTCTCTGGCCAGAATGTTGTGGTGCTCTGCAAGTAAAAGTTTTTCCTCTTCCCTCATTGAAGGAGTCCAGGGGCTGAGTTGGCCTTGGTGATCAAGCAGTTTGAGGCAGTCGGAGATGTCCCTTTTGGCTTTGAAAATATCCCCAAAGACTTCCTTGTTCCAGATTTTGAGTCCCTCTTTGATGATCTTCAACTTTTGAGACACACGAGAGATGGATGATCCTTGGACAGGAGTGGCCCACCACTCCATGATCCTCTGTTTGAGCTCCGGGTGGAGGATCCACATGCTTTCAAACTAGAAGGGGGTCTTGAAGGAAGGGGCTATGTTGGATTCCAGAAGGAGGGGGGAGTGGTCTGAGCCTATGCGGGGAAGGGGAAGGAGGGAGGTGTCACCAAACAGGGGAATAGCCTGTTGGGATAGGAAAAATCGGTCCAAATTAACTTGAATATGGTCAGCCCCGACCCTTCTATTGCTCCATGTGAATTGGTGTCCCCGGAGCTGAATATCCATGAGTTCGTTGTCACAGACAAAGTGCTGAAAATCGCTCATGCTTTTATATGGTAGATTGGTTCCCCCTTTTTTCTCAGATGCATAAAGGGGGGAGTTGAAATCCCTCGCCACCATCCACGGAAGGTTGGACACTGCGTTCTTCATGAGAGTCAGAGAAGCCCACATGTTATTCCTTTCCATGGGGTTGTTGGGAGCGTATATGTTGGAAAGCACCCATGCAAATATCTTTTCTTTGCAGTAAAACACCATATTTAGGGATCTGTTCAAATAAGATATGATTCTTCCCTCTACCACTTCAGGGTTCCACATGCATAGGAGGCCTCCTGCCGACCCTTCTACTGGAGATGCTGCCCATTGCCCCTTTTTCCAAATCTTGGGGGCAATGCTTGTAGTTCTGTTAATATCAATCTTGGTTTCTTGAAGGAGAAGAATGGACGGATTATTTTCTTTCCTTATGGATCGAGCTAACCTCTGTTTGCTCCTGCTGTTAAGACCCCTTATGTTCCATGAAAGGATCTTCATCTCGACGATTTGGGGGGTTTTTTGCCTCCTTTTATGAGGGTAGAAGGAGGTTTGGAACTTCTGCTATCATATTTCTGGTGACTGAAAAGGGTTTCTGACAAGGTTAGCTGGCTTCCATCTGCCACCTGATCTTCGGTCTCTTTCCTATTTAACTCGTTGTTAGGGGGTCTCCCTCTTTTCCTTTCCAAACTAGAGTCAACTGGGGATTTCTTGCTTCTAGTGATGATGGTGGGGATTCGATCCAGGGAATCTGAGTCTGACTCAGAGGGAGAGAGGGGATCCTCAGCATGGGCATCTAGAGAGGGGGAGGGGTTGGGAAAAAGCAAGGGTTCCACGGGGGGATCTGAAGGGGTGACAGAGGAAGGCCTGGAAGGTCCAGGTGCTGAGAGGGAGGGGGAGGACATTCCTTGGGGCAGGGGATTGGATGCAGGGATAGATTTAGGAAAGAGAATCTCATCCTCCGAAGATTGAAGAGGACCAAACCTATTCGGGAAAGCAAACATGGAACATACCTGGTCAAGATTCGAAGAAGGATTGAAGGTGGGAGACCTCTGAGGATCCCTTTGAATAGCTTTCCTACCAATGCTCGTCGGGTCTGGAAATCCGATCACCGTGTCGGGGAAGAGCCTTCTTCCCAAGGACAGGCCACTGGGGTTTAAGGGAGGGGCACTGGGAACGAAGATGCCCCTGTGAGTTGCACTCGATACAAAAGGGGGGCTTATTTTCATATTCAATGGCATGGCACCAGTGGAAATCACCATAAATGAGATTGATGCGGGTGGGGAGCTTGGAGGCTAAGTTGGCGTTAACGCAGATGCGGGCGCAGGCCATGCGGGATCGAGCTTTTGTTGTAGGGTCTAGGGCCACCGTTTCTCCAATGTAGTCTCCAATCCAGCGAAGGATGTCTTCGTGGTAGAAATGAATGGGAAGCTCCAGGAGACAAACCCATATAGGCACGATATTGATGTCCTGTGTGTTGGGGCAGAAATATTTCCCCCATTTCCTTAAAAACAAGATTTTTCTGCCGAAGAACCATGGGCCTCCTGTCATGATGCGGGCGTGGTCTTCTTGGTTATTCAAGCAGATTAGGAAGAACCCTTTGGTGAGGGCCACCAGTTGGAGATCTCCCCACAAGCGCCATTTAAAGCTAGCCCATTTCTGAATGGACTCCATATCGGGTCTCCCTCCAACAAACTTGCCTACGAGGGAAAGGGATTCAAAGGAAAGCTTTTCCTTCATTAGAGACTCCGGGAGGATCAATTTGTCACCATCCAAAATGACGTCAGGGCGACCAGGGACGGAGATGGGAGAGGGTTGGGGGCGCCCAACCACCTTCTGTAGATACGATACAGCTGAGGTCCCCCCAGGGTCGGGCCCCAATGGAAGACCGTCTGGGGGGATCTCCCCAAGCTCCAGAGCGTCCACGGGGGAGGGAGCTCCTGACGGTGGTCTGCCAGCAGCATGGCTAACAGGACCGGGGGCAGAGGGCAAAGAGCACGCAGAGGGGGTGAGAGACATTTTTTTCAGAGGCTTAGCCCCACTTCTTGTTAACACCTATGATGTTTTCTCCTAATCCATATTGGTACTAGGGATATATTTATTTTTTTAGGTGTAAAACCTTCATGCTAGTGGGTAAGGAAGAGTCTCGCTCTTTCCATAAACCAAGGACCCTCTTTCAAGATTCTATATTTTCCTCCTTAAAAAAATGACTAGGAAGAAACCTTTGGGAAGAAAGGATAAACTCACTCCTAGAGACTTCCATCTCCTATCAATCCATTTTCTCAAAGCTGAAGCCCTTTCCCAAGATCCACTAAATTTACCAATAATTGCCTTACCTTTGACCAACAAGGAATATTGCTCTATGAGGTCCTCCCTAACCTCTACTACTAGGGATGAATATAAGGATTTATCTACAAGTTGGTCCATGGGAAGAAATCTATAACTCAATATCCAATTGGAATTTACCAATATATCCTATAGTGATTAAATTATTTGAAAATAAACCTATAATAATCTACATGCAAAACTTCTAAGATAATAAAGGGATAAATGAAACTTAGATAAAATATTCTATATCAAGATTAAATAACCCCCTTGATAATGCATTAGCTCTCCATTGCTCCTCCTACCATCAAAACCTTGGTTGATGGATATATGGAATTTTATTTCCTTTGACTTGAAAATTTGTCACTACCCTTCTTTCGGATGACTGACTTCATAGGGTTGTATCTCCCTTAATACTACTGAATTTATTCAAATGACCATTCATTTTAAAGCTCTTCAAATTATTCATAATTTGGTCCAAGAATAATCTGAATAGAACAACTATTTGCAAAGATATGGTTCCCAAAAGATGAGATATTTTTCTTGAAAATTTTCCCCTAACACTGCCCTTGTTTCATATGACTATCATCACATGGTTGTATCTCCTTAAATACTATGTGAATTCTTTTTTATGACCACTAATTTGAAAGCTCTTTAATTTTTGCAAAAAATGGCATAAGATTCATTTGAATCAGACAACTCTATGCAAAGATATGGGTCCTAAAAGATGAGTCATTTTTCATGAAAATTCTACCCTCAGCTTTACCAATTCATAATTAATGATACATCATATCTTAAAAAGGATTGAATCACCAATTTTTTGCTTGGTAGAATTTTCTAGAGTTTTCTTAATTTTTTGAAACTTTCATGTTTTTCATGTGAGAAAGGGTCAAAAGAAAGGGGATGCCCAAACATATTTTTCAAGATTTTTGTCTAGGCATGGAAGGGTATATTTATTATTATTATTGGTTATTCTTAATATTTTCCTTGAAAATGATAGAAAGTAGAAATTTCAAATAAAGATAAAGGGAAACTATGTACATATTTACAAGTAAGATTCTTATGTTTGGGAGTCATAGGGGTCTTAGGTGTTGATCATTTATTAAAATAGGCAATGACCTTCCTTCTAAAGTTATTAACTTGTAAGCATTTACCCCTTTTACTTTGTCAATATGATAGGGCTCATCCACAACAAATCAAACTTTTCATTCTAGTTCATCCTATCCCTATGCTCATTCCACTTGAGCATGAAAACTCCTTTAAATTCCATATTTGTTACCTTGTTTTTGAGCCATATTTTAATGGCCATATGGTGGTGAACAAAACTCTTGAATAGTTTTCTTATTCTTATTCAAAAAATAATAGGGCATTAATCTTGGCTTGCTTTGGTGAAATGTCTATATTTTCCAACTCTAACTATTTGGACATTTGGAGAGAAGGGAACTCTAGATTTATGGGTAATATTCCCTGCTTACCAAATACAAATTTGTACAATGATGTACTAATAGAAAATTTGGGGGTCACTTGTGTGCCCATAATGACTTTCTAGCTTGGTATGTTAGTAACATTCTTATTTGAAGATTCAAGCAAACCATTTTCTTAAAGGTAGTAATTGAAATAATTTTTTAGAATAAGCCACATACTAATGCAAATTATAATTTCACCCTTGTAAATATGGTGGTATTATTTATGATTACTATTGATGGGTCCCATATCTAATAATAATATCTTCTAGGAGTTCTATGATTATTTTTCATTGGCTTCTTACATAGGAATGACCTCTGCCCACTTGCTGAAAAAGTTGATTGCAATTAGGATCCACCCATGCCTTGCACTAGATAGTGGCTTAATTTTCCCTATGAAATCTAATCCCTACTACTAAAAATATTTAATTACAATTATTGGCTAAAGTGGTATCGATGCTCTCCTCCTTTATCCTATAAACATGCAACAAGATTTACATTTATTTACCCATTGGAAATATTCTAAGAATATGGTGGGCCAACAATACCCTGCCCTTAGAATCTTGTGCAATGTTGATTGAGTTGAGTGATGACCACCTTTACCAAGATACTTGTGTAGCAAACATGTTTTGCTCTTTCTTCTTCAGTGCACCTCAAAGGTGCATTGTCATATCCTTTGTGGAAAAGATCACCATCAAGTGATGTGTAATCAATAATCTTTTGCCTAAAATATGCCCTTTATTTGGACGTTATATTTCTTGGGATACAACATACATCCATGTATATCTTGATATCACCCATCCAACTAGTCTATTCATATAAGCTAACTTCTTTTATAAATATAACTTGACCAGTAGACTAGGACATGATAAGGTTCTCGCATAGGGATCACCCCCATACTAATTTGGTGGCCTTAATATATATACAAAATTCTTAGATTTTTTAAATCCATCTAATCCTGTTTTCTCCTAGTTTCCCATGAAACACTATAAATTTCATATTAGAATATACCACAAAGATAATTAGTTTACTCTGAGATAGGTAATATCTGAATTTCTTCAAGGCCTTCATCATTGCAAATACTTACTCCTCAAAGAAGGTATATATATTCTCATAATTATGCAACATTGGCTCATGAAGGATATGGGGTGTTCCTCGTCTCTACCATCCTTTTGGATTATATTTTTGTATGTTTACATCAATACCAAACACATATAATCTAAAATACTTGGAGAAGTCTAGGTTGATTAGTACTAGAACCTTGGTGATGGTATCTTTGATTCCTTGAAAAAGTTGTTTCCCTTCTTTAGTCCATGTGAAATTAACATCTTTGTTGAGCATTTGGTGATACAATTAACTAATTTTGTAAAGTTAGTAATAAATTTAGATACAAATTGTATTTGGCCTAAAAAATACCTAACACATTTTGTCAATGATGTCCAAGATAAATATTGGATGGGCCTAGTATTGGGATCAAATGCAAATCCTCATTTTGAGTTCATATGCCCTAATAGTTTTCCTTCCTAGACAAAGAAGATATACTTTTTGGGTTCAAGGATATCTCGTATGCTTTATATCATTTAAAAATTACATCTAGGTGTTCTATGTGCTTACTTATATCCTTGGAAAATAAAATTAAATCATCTAGATATATGAGAATGATCTCATCAATTAGTCCCACAAAAACAATATTCATATCTATCTAGGAACTAACCCCTACATTGGAAAATCCAAACAATATTCTTTGATAGGAAAAGATGACCCATTTTATTGTAATTTTTGTCTTATGATGATCATTATCTTTAACCAATATTTGGTTGTAGCCTTTAAAGTCATCAAGCAATGATAAAATTTATGTTTCTATCATCTTATATAGTTATCTATGCCATAGACAATAATGGGTAATGGTATTTCAAGGATACCCTATTCAAGTTTTTGATATCTTCACACAAATGGATATATCCATTTTTATTATGCACAAAGACCAAATTAGTCATCCACATTGAGTATTTTATAGAAAATATGATATATGCTTGAAGAAGTTTAAGGATCTTTTTCTTCATTATGACCTCTATATTTACATTGAATGACCTTTGCTTTTGTCAAAATGGCTTGAATATACAATCAAGGTTGATTGTATGTTCAATATTTTTCTTGTCATATACCTTGAGATCCTTATATCTCCTTGCAATAACATCACTATATTTTGAACATATCTCTATAAATACAACATTTTCTTCAACAATCTCAATTAGATGGTAATAGGAATGCTTTACCTTGATACTTGACTTTTTCAAACTATCATACGGGTTAATAAAACTCTTCAAGGTGATTAAACCTCTAGGAAATTGGCTAGTATTTTACTGGATTACATTATTTTTGATATAATATCCTATTCATTTGGGCCCCTATTGTGTTAATCCTCTCTAATTAGGAATTAAATTATTTTTTCATCATTATTAAATACTTGCCGGTGGTTATACTTATCAGGAATAATAGGTCTAAAATATACTTCTATCTTCTTTGGATTGTCCTACGTTTTAGGGCTAGATCGAATCTTGTGGCTACCAAAGCTAACTTGTAAACATTTACATTTTGTTATCTAGCCACTATTACAATTTAATATATTAAAATTAAAAAAACCTATACTCGATGCTTATATGCCTTGAAATATTTGTTCTTAGTAGCACACATTGACTTGACTTGATTAAATATGAGTTTTGAATCACCAAATTTTTTAGATTCTTAAGACCAAGTTTTTTTGCCTTTCCTAACTTGGCCTATAGTGACTCGTATTCTATGATGTTATTAGTATAGATGAACAATAGTCTACATTCATAGTTAATTTTTTCACCTATGGGCCCATGAATTATATGTTTGCTCTGGCTCCATTTTTGGTTTTGGAACCAACAAAATGCACCGTGCATACTCCTTCATATCCTTGAGCTTGTTTGCTTTTAGAGCTAGAATTTTACTTGGATCCTTTGATATCATAAATTTCCCATGTAAATTTCTTTAAATATATCCCTAGGTCATCACCTTCATCTTCTTATACGATCCCAATGACATTGTCTCATTCAAATATGAGCTCAAAATCATCTAGTTCTTCATCTACAAATTATGGAAGCTCATGTGGTTAATGCTTCCATCATAATCTATTTTATGTAGGAGATAATTACAAGGAGGTTAATTTTTAATCCTATTGATATTTACCATTTTGGGATATTTCATATGGGTATAATTCATGGCCAATTCCCATCTATCAAAATAATTTTTTGTCCATTCCCTTGACAACAATATTATGAAGTAAGGAGGGAGGTCCATTAAAATAACCTCATAGACAACTATGAGTTTCAAGTGTTTAGCTATGGTCATCACCAGACCCTTTTGAATTATAATAACTTTCCCCCTCATTTTGTCCATCTAGATTAACCACTTGACTATTTTGATATAAGGCAAATCCATTTCTTCATGCACAACTTTGGGTATAATAATTATAGCACTCTTTAGTCTACTATATAACTATATAATAGGTAATTCTCAATTAATGGTGATAATTTTATTATTTTTATTTTTAGAGCATTCAAAATGTTTGTCACATTTACTTGAATATCAGACACATCTTAAGTCATTAGATTTTGTTGTTTGGCTAGTGTTGAATGCCAAAAAAGTGTAACTTCTAATGCACCCCACATATTTGTTTTAATAGTTGGAAGGACAAACATGCCTCCTTCAACCTCCAAATTCAGGCTAGCTCCCCATTATCCTTGCTAATCTAATCTAATCTAGGCTAAATACTACAACTATATGTGAAATATTAAATGTGTAAAGGTAAATGTAAAGAAGGTAAGGGTGCAAGATATTAAAGTAAATTATATGAACATAAAGCATGTTCATAGTCATATAATGGAAAGTGTGTAATCAATCAATAGATGAGGAAATTTGAGTAGTAAAAGGATCTTCCGATATAGCTCAGTGCTCTTCTCGCTCATCAACAGGATAATGCTACTGAATATGGTGATAAAGCCCAGTAGTCTTGGGTTCTGGGTTAGTGGGATTTTTGAGTTTAGTTTCTGTTATTGAACCTTCCTTGTTTTGTTTGTTATATCCCTAGTTTCTTTCTATTGTCGAAAAAGGTTATTAGAATCTTTTGCTTTGTTTTTTTGTGTTCCCATGGAACTAGCACAACTCTTCCCTATGTCTATGGGGGTTGTTCTATTTTTGTATCTTCGATGCTAGATAATAGCCTTATGTAAATAGGGATTGGGACCCTTCAACCCAGCGATATTAATAAATTTTATTACCTACAAAAAAAAATAGATGAGGAAATTAAATAATGTCAAGGATTTCCCACATATATAAAATAAAAATACTAGAAGGAAAGGACTAGGAGGTGGAAGGGCAATGAAACAATCACTATGCATTCTTTAATCCAAAAGAGCAGTACCATGATCGGAAATAAAATGGCCTTCACAATATTTTTATTATTCCTCAAAATTAGAAAAAAGTACAATATGGAGTCTATAGAGTGCAACTATAATTTTCTCAATGGAAAAAAATGTTTGCAAAGGAGTCCTTAGATCCTATTTACAACAAATTATTCACCTAGGAGTTACTTGGGGTAATAAATTTCTATCTCTAGTAAATCTACTAATTTAGGGGCATCTTTAGCAAAATGATGCACCACTAAATGTTACATGTCTCTTATTTCAGCCATAATCTACTTAAAAGCCTTTTAATTTGCTTTTGATGCCAATGATAAAATATCACTTTCCAATTAGTTTCCACAAAATTCATGTCTTCTTGTCTCTATTGGCCTAATGATGAGCAATTTGCTCCTAGGAAGGGAGTGACTTGCTACTTATATAAAATAGATATGTGCTCATGGGGAGAAATTTTTTACTTAAGAGTAGATAACATGCTGAAAAAATCATACCTTGAGGAGTAGATCATAATTTAATGTTGAGTTGAATTTCTATATACCTAGACCTTGAATAAGTTATTTGGGAGTCTTTGATTGTTTGGCCCTTGGTTTTCCAAGCCTCCTAATCATTAGGAATTTGAAAGTTATAGTTTGGGTACTATATTTTTGGTGATTTAATGGGGTTAAAATCTTGATAGGTGTGAGATCCTACTTCTTGCCTCTATTCTTAAGTGTAGACTCTTCAAAATTGGGATCATCCTACTACAAAAATTTAAAAGTAATCATGTTTCCTTGGTCATCGTGGCAATAATTTAAGCAAAACCTACCATAATTCATTTCTCAATAGTTATATATCAATTAGTATTTTAGCTTATTTTTCATTATCTTCATAAGGATTTAAAAAAAACCCTTTCTTTTGCCTTGTCATCCCTTTAAGTTTCTCAATAAGTGACTTTACCTCATTCACCTGATTCGAAGAGGTGTCACAATCTACTTTGGTTTTTTCCTCCTCAAATATTTTATATAACTAATCGTTACTAAGGAATTACTTTTTTATATTAAAAACACTTGGCAACCTAGTATCCATAAAATCTTAGATCTTTTTCAACATCTTTAGTATTGGAACTTTCAATATGGCATGAGCATATTTTGCATTTTTGCATTTGTTGCTTGATGTAAGCAATTGCCTTTAGTTGCTTTACCACCTCCTTTATATCCTTAATTATGATCTATTATGCCTATTCTATCAACATGGAGGCCAAATATTTTATGAACTCTTGGTACCTTTCTTTTGTAGCTAGTGCATCCTTTACTTGTTGAATTATTTTGGTGATCTAGTCTAGGACAACTTTGGCTTTAGTGATAAAATTGAAGTTGACCTTTGTATTCTTTACCTTGATTTTGATAGTTGCCCATATGGATTTGACTTGTTTTGCATACGAGGTGTGTTTTTATTTTCTTCTACCTCTTTTTCAATTCTTCACTTTATTTCTTTGTTTTGATAATCTTTTGACCTTTCTCTTGGGACACTACTTGCACTTGTTCTAATTATAGTTTTAGATTATTGTTTTATTATTCAAGTATTTTTCTAATTTGGATTTACCCTACCCTTGCACAAGCTACGTTGAGAGGTATTCTAGTTAATTTATTTACTTCTTTCACTCTACAATTTTCCCCTTTTATTCTTTGACCTATTTCTATAGTTGGTCCTTTTTGGTAGCATCCTTTTTGAAGGCCTTTATCTCTTGTTGGAGATGTTGTTTCGCTATTGTAAGATGACTCACCATATACATGTTATCTTGTGCTTGCTTCTTATAGGCTTCATCCTTTATCACAAAATTTGTAAATTTATTTATTATCCTAAGCTATAAATGATCCATCAATTATATCATCTGGTATGAATTAGTTTGGGTCACGTCCATCTCATAAATTTTTACGATATAGCTAGTCAAAGTTTTGGAGGACTTGCTAGGGTATTTTATTATTACTTATACAATACCAAATTTCTATCCACCCTCCACTAATTGATACTACAAAACCACTAGCACATTGGGTGTTTCCTTCTTTTTTTTTTTTTTTTATTTGTGGAAAAAATCCCAAAAGGGATGCCACTTTCGGGTAAGACCCAAGGAGGCAGGGGTATCCATTCCGCCAAAAATGCCCAGGAGACCTGGCCTACCACCTTTGACATACTCAAGGAGCAAACAAACACACAAAACCAAATTAAAAATAAGTAAATAAATAAGAAAATAACAACAAAAATAATAAAATAAAATAAAAAACATGCTCCTTGAGTGTGTAAAAAACAAAATCACAACCAAACACGCACAATAAGATAAAAGAAACCACAACACGAACCACATAGAAAAACACAAGAACCACATAACAAAACACAAACAAGACAAAAACAAAAAAACACTACAAAGACAACAAAAAAAAAACATGAAAAATAAACACAACCAAAACCTAAAAAATTAAAAAAATAAAAATAAAAATAAAAATAAAAAACAACCAACAACAGACAATAAACAAAAACAAAAAACATAGAAAACACTCACACATAAAAACACGAATTAACACAAACAAAGAGAAACCCAAGAACAAGAACGAAAAAAACACAAGAACAATAACAAAAAACATAAAAAAAAAACACAAAACAACAAAAACACAAGAACAAAAAAAAACAACACAAAGAACACAAAAAAAAAACAAAACAAAAGAACCCACCCACCTTAAAAAACTAAACAAAAAAAACAAAAAAGAAAAAAGAAAAAAAAATTGAACATAACAATGACCTATCTAGACCAGAAGACTATTAAGGCAAAAATCAACAGAGGAAACAAAAGAAAGATTAGAATGAGCTAGGGAACTAAAAAAAACTGAATGAACCAAAGAGAAGCAAAAAAAAACAAGAAGAAACTAGGTACCTTCAGAACTGGAGTCATCCAAATAAATGATAGAAAGAAGAGCTTCCCTAATTTGAGAAGCCCACCATCTAGGAGGGTGGCCATAACAAGTAAGATCACCTTTTTCCAAAGCCCAATTAGCTAAAGCATCAACACTCTTATTTTGATCTCTGACCACATGATTGTAATCAACTTTCAAAAATCCCATATGGATTAATTGAATCTTCTCAATAATTATTTTTATTCTCTAATCCACCTTATGATTCTTAGAAGGAGTCTTCAAGAGATTAATCATAAGTTGAGAGTCAGACTAAACTAACACCTTTTCC
Source organism: Wollemia nobilis (assembly GCA_028583015.1). Taxonomy (NCBI): domain Eukaryota; kingdom Viridiplantae; phylum Streptophyta; class Pinopsida; order Araucariales; family Araucariaceae; genus Wollemia; species Wollemia nobilis. The sequence goes on from JAQPPZ010016881.1 coordinate 18,775,563, forward strand.
CATCCAACCTTAGTAGCCTCCTTAAGGCCTCTGAGGATACCATACCCCTCAGCAAGGTTATTGGAAAGAATACCCAAATTCTCAGCAAAAGTAAAAACCAGGGAGCCATCTGAAAGTCTACCAATTCCTCCCACACTGGATTTTCTAGGGTTCCCTCTAGAGGCTCCATCAGTATTGACTTTTCCAAAATCCTTAGGAGGAGGTTGCCAATTTCTTGTCCTATCCATCTTACTAATACTCACATTCCCTTTAAGTTGGTTGCCCTTAGAATATTTAATCTTCAATCTTTGCATCACTTGATACCATATTTGGTGGGAGTTTTGGAGGTGATTAAGGAGTTGATGGACTGATTCAACTAAGTTGGCTATGGTATTTTTCCAAATATAGTGAATATCCTTCCTATCTTGATTAAAAATTTGGTTGTTCCTTTCAATCCAAATATTCCAAAGAAGAATGGTAGAACCCATCCAAACTAATTGCCTAATAAAATGATCAACACCCTCTTGATTAGGCCAATCCCTCCAAATCTGTTCAAAAGTAAAAAAATTGGACCACTGTAAGCCAAGTAAAGTGGCCATTCTCCTCCATAGCTCAGAGGCTAAAGTATACTCAATAAAAATATGGTTGGGAGTTTCTACATTCTCTTCACACATTTCACATCTAAAAGGGCCATGAAAACCATGCTTCATAAGTTGCTCACCAGTAAGCACCCTACGATGCAATAAAAGCCAATTAAAGAACCTCACCTTAGGCCAAAGCTTTTGAGCCCACAATCAAGAAAAGATGTCAAAAGAATGGTTGGGATTATTATGGCATAAGGTCAAATAACCTTGAGCAACTGAATACTCACCCTTAGTAGAGTTGTTCCATCCAAAACAATCTTTTTCATGGGACCAAGAGAGGGATCTCATATGAAGGATGCCTTGGATATCTTGTCTTTGCCTTTATGGAACTTGAATAGGCCAGTCCTCAATAGGGATCCAATATCTACCAACAATTGAATTACCAGTATGGTATCGACAGTAATTAGCCACCTTTATCCAGTTAGCTCGGTGAAGCTCCTCCATCCAAGGCCTCCAATCGGGAAACCGAGTTATCAAAGGCTTGTGACCATCCCAAGAATCTATCCAAAAATTTTCCTGTTGACCATTATGAATGATCCAAAATAATTTTTTCTTTATCAAATCCTCACCAGTCTTAAGAACTGCTAAAATGGGAGAACCTTTGGTAGGAAGTTGATAGCGAACAAGGTCTTCAGGACTTTTGTTCTCAGCATATTTAGCACGAAGATTATTGGCCCAAAGAGCATTGGGGTTATGCAACATCCTCCAATATAATTTAGTAGCTAAAGATTTATTTTTATTAATAGAAGACCGGAATCCTAACCTCCCTTCATTCTTAGGAAGACATAAAGTATCCCATTTCACCAAGGCCCATTTTCTTTTCTCCTTAGTACCACTCCAAAGGAAACGATGACTGATTTGATCCAATTATCGAAGAACAACCTTTGGGATATTCAAAATGGAATAAACATAAATAGGAATAGCTTGAAGGACTGATTTTACCAAGGTGATTCTACCCCCAGAAGAAAGCCACCTGTTGGTCCACTTTCCAATTTTTTTCTTGAATTTGTCCAACAACCAATTCCAATCTTTATTTTTTTGCCTTTGAATATTTATGGGAATAACTAAATAAGTGATTGAAAGGGAGGTCTTATTATATATTAATTTATCCAAGACCATGGATTCCTGTATAGCAGAGCAGTGAAAGAAAATAACTTTAGATTTGTCTTCATTGATCAACTGCCCAATAACCTTAGAAAAACAACTAATGATTTGCTTAATATTAGAAGCTTCCTTAATTGTAGCTTTACCTAAAATAGTAGAGTCATCCACAAATTGAATATGAGAGATAGGTCTAGCTCCATGAGCAATGGTAACTCCCTCAAGGGTTTTTTTTTCCCTCTTTTTGGTTATAGTCCTACCCAAGAATTCAAAAAGAATGATGAATAAATAATGGGATAGCGGGTCACATTGCCTAATACCTCTAGAAGCTGGGAATGACTGAGAAGGCCTGCCATTGATAAGAACTAAGTAGTAAACTGAAGAGATACATCCCATAATCCAATCCATCCAATCCTTAGAGAAACCAAATTGCCTCAAAAATTTGATAAGGAAGTGCCAATCCACTCTGTCATAAGCTTTGGATAAGTCTAACCGAATGAACATGGAAGGAGATTTTTACATATCCATGGAATGGATGGATTCCTGAGAAAAAACTATCTCATCTACTATTTGACGTCCTTCCACATAACCCCCTTGCTCTGGGGAAATAACCTTATGCAAAATAGGCTTCAACCTTTCTACCATGATTTTAGTAATGATTTTGAGAAGAACATTACATAAATCAATAGGTCTAAAAGTTGAGATATGATCAACCTCTTGAGCTTTTGGAACAAGAGTAATATAAGTTTTATTGATAACCTTCAAAATTTCTTTGGCTTTCCTGGCTTCTTCCACCGCCTCTAATAAATCAACATGAAGGATATCCCATAACTCTTGGTAGAACACAATGGGAAAACCATCAGGACCTAGGGTTTTCCCTTTTTGCATTTTAAAAACTACTTGTTGAAGCTCATTGATAGTAAAAGGAGTAGTCAAAATAAAGTTCTCCTTAGAAGTGATAAGATAAGGGATTGCTTGAAGAACATTTTGTTGTGAAGCTGAGTCAAGAGGAGTAGCAACAAAAAAATTGGAAAAGTAATCAACAAAAATAGAGTTCATGCCATCCCAAGTATAAAAAACATCTCCAGAATCTAATTTTAAGGAAGAAATAAAATTGTGGGATCTTCGAGCTAGAAGATATTTGTAGAAGAAATTTGTGTTTCGATCTCCTTTGAGCCATTGAATTCTAGATTTTTGCTTTCATAATATTTCTTCTCTTTTTTCCCATTCTTCTAACTAAGTTGTGAGTTTAATTTCATCTACACTTCTCTTCTCTGAGGCCATCTAAACGGATTTTCTTATTCAAATTTTCAAGATGAGCAATAACTTCATGTTTTTTTTTATGAACATCCCCAAACTCTTTCCAGTTCCAAGTCTTGATTTTGGATTTAATGTATTGCAGTCTTTTGGCAAAACATAACATCTTAGTCCCATGCCTAGGTTTACCTTCCTTCCTTCTTCATTTGTATAAAAGCAACCCTCATATTTTTTTCAAATTTTTGCATGGATTAATTACATCTTCTATATTATTTCCTCCTAGAATGTTAGTAACTTGCTAAATAAATATCTAGCTAGGCCCATGACAAATTGCTACTTTTGGGTAGTGTAGACTTACTTGGTTGGTAAAGTAAAAGTTGATGATGTTATTATCATCCCAAGGAATATTTGTGTTGAGGTGCTTGGTGATGGATATAGAGGAGATGATATTCTAGGTAGAGTAAATTGAGTTGGAAATGGTAGTAAATGGTGATGTGGGTTTTGACACTTGAGTGGAGATTTGTATTAGTGTGGTGGATAATGTTGGTATAAGAAAAGGCAAGGAAGGAATTATAGAATACGATACTAATGGTTATGTGGTGGTGATATCAATGGTGAATGAGGGATATAAGGATGAAGTGACTTTTTGAGATATTAGAGGCAATGTGACTCTAAGTGATCTCACATTGGCTCTTGTTTAAGGAGAGGGGAATGCAGTATAAGTAGAGGGAATCCCAAAATAAGAAATACAAGAAGTAGTTAGGAATATAAAAGTGAGAGAAGAAGAAGGGGTAGGTGGAGATTCATCATGAGGACAAGAGGGGGAGGAGTAGAGGCCATTGCAAACTATGAAGTCATAGCCTCCATTATTATGGATCCATGCTTGGCTAGAGAAGTGATTTGTAGTGGAATACTATCCCAAGGGATTTATTTTTCTTCTAATGTTGGTGTACCTTCACCCAGGATCACTTTTATACCTACTCTCATTTTATCCAATATTGAATCCTTTGGATCTATCTTCTTAATTTGACGTTTCTTGACTCTCTTTTATGTCATTGTTGATAAGCACTAATGTTAATGGGATAACAAACAAAGCATTATTTACTCTAGTTGGAGATTCAACATCTGGCCTTGGTCTCTTGACCACCTTCTTGTACCTTTGGTCTCATATACTAGTGAATTCAATGCCAAATGACCATTAATGAACAATAAATTTTTAGGTTCTTATTTCATACTACATTTTTTGCTATTCCAAGATTTTCCTTGTTGAATATCCATGTTATTTCAAGGCCCTTAATGTCTAATGATTAATATTAAAATCTGGATCAAAATCACTCTTTTTCTTCATGTTTGTGTAGAAAGCATACCGAGGTGGTGGATGATCATAATCAGTCATGTGGCACTTCTAGCTTTTCAAACACAATGTCTTCACTTATATTCACCTCCTTTTTTATCCTAGACCTCTTGTCATGCACATAGAAGGTGTTTAGACCTTGAGCTCTAAGTTCTTCTTTGAAAAGTTCCTTGGGTTGTAGGACCAAAAATCCCTAAGTATTGCTGATCCAAAAACTTCCATCCTTTCATTTATGTGTTGGAAAAATCTCCCCAACATAGGTGTGCTGGTCATTATCTACTTATTTGGTTTAGCTTTCTTCTTCCCGTAAAATACTTCATGTCTACATAGTCTAATTGCGACACATAATCAATATTGAATAAATAGTTGGCACACATGTGGATAATCCAAACAACATTCCAAAGAATCCAAAAATTATTATGGACTTATACCTTTTAGACCTCTATTAGGTATTTTTCTCAATTTGAGAGAATGTTGACACTCATTTGATAACATAGGCACCATCTCTTTCATCCCCTTCATGATAGGAGGGTACATCATGTCATAGAAATCATATGATGTCTTTCCATTTCCTTTGTATAATATATATGCAATCAAAAGTTGGTAGTGGTTTATTTATTTTTTATTTGATAAAAGAAGGGGTTCCGAAAGGATCCCCAAACCTTATACAAAAATAAATAGAAAGAGATTAAGAATCAACCTAAGATACTCTAACTAAAATATCCAACCCAATAAAAACAACAAACTACCTTTACAAAACCATCTGACCAACCAGGACCACCACAAGACTCTCAAAGTGGAGCAAAAACAGGATAAAAAATTGACACCAAGAAGGACCTAGAGAAAAACTAGAGAAAAAGGTTACACTTTGGGAGATGATTTCCCTAAGTTCCCCTAGTCCTTTTCGGGGGTTCTCGGTTTGCCATGCTAGAATTGAGTCATGCTTTGGATCTCCTCAATAAATGAGATAGCCACATGAAGAGATCTTGTTAGGTCCTAATGCTTCTCGTGCATCTTACTAAGAAAAGACATGATATTGGAAGACTCAGGCTCTAACATGGGAGAATCCTCATGAAATTTAGTTGATTCCTCTGACAACTTATATTTCTTCTTCGCAGGAGATTTATCCTTAGACTCAAACATATGCATACTAACAAGGGATGATTCAACATGAACAAAATTTATGAATAGGCATTGGGAACATCTAGCATGCCCACATTTGATTCCTCTAGGTGAAACTAACACTCCACCTAAATTATTGATCTTCTCTTTAGCAGATATGGTGGGGCTTTTTAGGTCTTTCGAGTTAGACTCCAAGGAGTCACTGTATGCAGAGTTGGATGAGATTGGAGGTGGATCAAAAACTAGAGGAATCTTCCAAATGTTAATCTAAGATAGGTCCTCTTCAACCGCCACCCCTTTGGCCTTGGTCACATGCTCAAAAATTAGTAGGGCTAGATCTTGGTGAATGGGGTTTGACCCTTTTCCTCCTCTCACATCTATCATTGTCTTAACTAAGGAATGAAACAAGAAAGATGAGACATTCACAAGTCATTTATGCAAAAACTAGAGGAATCTTCTAGATTTTAGACACATGCTCAAAAATCAGCAAGACTATACCTTGGTGAATGGGGTTCAACCCTTTTCCTCCTCTCACGTCTATCATTGTCTTAGCCAAGGAATGAAACATGAAAGATAGGACATTCATAAGTTTTTTATGCCTCAATTGATTTAGAAATATTACATGAAAGCTACACAACACATCCCTATTGGAATCCAGTGTAAAATAATCCATGATCACTGATATGACTTGATTCCAGGGAGCTTCAATGGCCTTGGTGTTATATCCATTCTACAATTTTTGAAGGTACTCATCTTCATCAAGAAAGAAGCTCAATTCCCTAATTAGGGAGTGCTTCTTCCTATTGTGGTAGGCACCATCTCTTACAAGACCTGTCACCTCCCCAACCAAGGCAATGGAGACTTAAAACTCTAAACCATCAACCTGGACCCAACCTTTCCTCCATGAATGTGCCATTTATCTAGAAAGTCCTCTATGGTGACCGTGGAAGGATTGGATACAATCAAGTAGACCACCTTTGTGAAGGATATTTTTTATCTCATCATTCATCTCTAGGAAATTCAAATCCAGAGGAATCTTCTAACCTTTCTACGATGAATGATGGCCCATATTCAACATCCTAATACTAACTAATTTGGCTTAAAATCCTCCAAACCTATTATTAACACCACTACAAAAAAACCACCCTAAATGAATTTATCAATCAAAAATATTCGTTTGGACCTTGATAGGTATTTTCAATGAGGATTTGAAAACCATTCCAGAAAAAGTGGTGCCACAGATTAAGATGATGAGCACAAGGGGAGATCACGCTTCCAAACACATAGTGCTGATGAAAGATACCATCATTAACACTTGATATCATGAGCTTTCCATCTTTGCACACATTCCAATAATGATTGAAATATCTGGACCATAGAGTGTTCCACAGGAAAAAGGGGTGGTTCATCTCCTAAGAATTGGAAGTAGAGCTATTACCTTGCCACTTCGAAATAAGCAACCTTGAAACCCGATAGAGAAATGATCATTCCCATCAATAAACATGATTATTGGAAGCAACACAGATAATCAAATAACATGCAGATGCTATCTAATAAAAAACTCCAACACTGGGGATAGTTGTTGATTTGGCCAACTAACTCATAAAAAAGCATGACAACCAAAAGACGTCTATTCCATATGGTACTATCTAACTAGTCCACATTGTTAGGATGGATTTTCCATCTCAAGAGAAGACTGAAAAAGTGGTCAAACACCTCACTACCATGTGTGACACCAGATCATCGACTTCTCCAACTCAATCTACCAAGCCAATTCTCTAATCTCTAGCACAAGAGGCAACTGATGATGTGTCTAGCAATCCTACTACTAGGCATACCCTGAAATGACCAACATCTCCATATGGACCTACAAAACCAAACAACATCCTCCAAAAGGTTTTTCAAGAAGAAAAAACCTTTACTATGAAAAGTATCATTAAATCCCTAGAATTCAAATTTGAATTTGAATTCGAAGGGGGTTAGTGCTAAATCCAAAGGCTCACCACCTACAAACTTAACCTACCATAGACTATTAGAAGTACCCCTATTAGAAGTGTTGGTGCCACGCCCATAGAATAAGAGTTTAAAATAAAGGAGTTTTACCATTCCCACAAAGACCAGAAGCAGGCTCAAGAAAGGATGAGCCCAAACAAAACATCTAGACCATCAACCATCAAAACATATCAATAAAAAAGGGATTAGAGATTGATTCCATCCAACAAACTAAGCAAGCCTTGAGGATCATTTGATCTCCAAACATAGAGACCTTGTTAGGTTAGACCTACATTTACCATGAAGTCCACCAACTTGGTACCCTCTCTGAATATGTACTGGATTAGGATTTTCTCTCTAAATAGTAGAATTCTCATAGACTCAGAGATCAAGTTTACAATATTTGGCTTGGAGTTATAGATAATTTAATAAAACTAACTATATTTAGAGAGTCTACTTCTACTACAATATTTTTAAATACCATAGATTCTAATAACAACAGACCTTGGAACAAGGCCCTAGCCTCCGTAAAATGGGAGATTTGGGAGGAAAGGAACTCTGCAAAGGCCAAAATCAATTCACCTCTTTCGTTTCTAACCACACCACTAGTCCCTGCTAAACTAGGATTACTTTGGGAATTAATGCTTCTTCTATTTCATATAACCTAGAGAAGATATGGTGTGTAATTAAATTTTTGGGTTTGCTTGAAATTCCTAAGCTACTTATTCATCTAGTTTGTGAAGTACTTAGTGTAATTAATCATTTGAAAATGCCCTAGGTAGTGTTATAATGCATGTAGTAAGACAACATGCTCTTCATCCACTACTTCATCTATCATCTTGTCTAGTACAATTTCTATCGCTAATAGGACCATTTGAACATCATCCATGAGATGGTCTATTTTCAATGGTAGCTCAAAATCTTAGGATTCCCTAGAATTATTCAACTAAGGGGCCAAAAAGTTCTTCATGTGTTATAGTTAAATATATTTTAATATTTTGCCAGTGCCTTTGTATCACAAATTACCCAAAGTTTTAAATTATCCTCAATGTTCAACATCCTCCTAATTTTATTTTCAATGTTGAAGATGGCCTTTTCATGCTAGGATCATGGGAAGATGAGCTGATATTTGAAATAATAATTTTTTACACCTCTCAAATAGTTTAGGACAATTCCATACTTAGGATAATAGGTTAATAATTAGCCTCCATGTCCAAATTCTACTAATGCTCCATGATTCAATTTCTATTCCCTCTTGTATCTTTGATTTACCTATTTCCTCACATTAGTTGGAGACTGCTTGAGTTTCACCTCAAATGTCTTTTAAAATGGATCATCATACATCTCCTATGACTTAGAATTTTTGAGACTTCTCTCTCTCACCCTTGGATGAATTGGATTATTCGATTGACACTTGATTTTATACCATATGAGTTTGGGTGTCAACAAGGACTATGGTAGTGGTGGTAAGGGGTTGTTTGTATTAGCCTCATCCAAGGAACTACTAGCTACTATTGCATTGGAATTAAATGTAAAATTTGATAAAATTCACCAAATAATGTTAAGTCAAGGTCAAAGGAGTGAATCACTAGTTTGAAGAACATAACAATTTGCTACTTGAACCCTTAGAAAAAAATTCTTTAAATTAAAAAAAAATAATTTATCTTAGCCTTCACAAAATATTCACTCATTAAAGACTTAAATAATTTTTTTAAAAGATATTCATAGTGGTTTGCTCTTGTGGGAGTGATTCATTACTCACAACTCGAACTTGCAAAATTAAAGTCTAAAATTGAAATTTTTTGGTCTTTAGAGGACCCACACTACATCAATATTTATGTAAAGATCATAAGGGATAATATTGATTGTTGTGAATGGATGACATAAACTGTAGTGGCTTGTTGGGGGTATCACAATGTAAGTGCCCAATAAATATGGAAAAAAATGGGTAAGGCAAGATGATAGACATAGATGTTGAGAAAAAATGACTAGGCAATGATATAAAATGATCAATAATCTTTACAACATTCTCCCTCTCTCTATGCAATGATCTCATAGGATTTTCAATGGTGGAATGGTAAAAATGTGAGGTAGGAGGTTAACAAATATTTCCCTTGGGGAGTGATTCACTTCTTTCCTTTTGCCTTTGCCACCTTGAAATCCAATTTTTGATGCTTGGTGGAAAGGAAGCAATTCACTTTGTTTTGAATGATGATTCATTTTTGAAAAGTAGTGATTGACTAATTTCTAAGAAAATTGCTCATTTTATTTTACTTAGCCAATTTTTACAAATTTTACAAATATTTTACCAAAAAATAGAAGAAATAAAAAGAAACAGGATGTTTAAGTGCCCCTTTCAAGGTTTTCACTCAAACTTTAAACAACTCTTTTTTTTTCATTTTTAATATTTTCAATCTTTTGTTTTTTATCTTTTTCTTTTAGAAAAGCAAAATTAGAAATGGGGATAAAAGAAAAAAAACACTTAAACAAGAAAAAATTATATATACATATTTACAATTAACCCTTTCTTTTTGGACCTTCAAATGGCCTTAGGTGCTTCTCCTTTACTGAGATAGACAACAACATCCCATCGAGTGTCATTAGCCTATCAATATTAGCTTCAATGATTTATACTATTTGATACGGTTTGCTATAGAGGGAATATAAAATTTTATCTGTTAGTCTTTGTATTGTCTTCATCCCATCTGAAGATCAAGCTTCCTTCTTTGAACTCCATTTTTTCACTTTCTTATCGAACCAATTTTTGACCACCAATTGATTTTAGAGTAACCTTTGAAAGAAACTTTCTCTTTGTTCTTCAAATGCCGATAGAGAATTTAGACAAGCTTACTTCAAGGCAATACCAATGTATCTAACCTCCAACTATTGAGATATTTAGAGGGAAGGAAACTCTAATTTTATTAATAACACTACTTGTTTTACCAAAAATGAGTTTGTAGGTGGATGATCTAATAGAAACTTTAGGTGTTACCTTATCTTCCATAATGCTCTTTTTAAATTTGTGTCCCAACCCCTTTTGGATTCAATTATTATTATCTTTAGGATCCTCACAATGTTTTTGTTAGTTGATTTTTCTAGTCCATTACCTTGGTGGTAATAATTATATGTTTTCAATATAGATTCATATTCAAATATGAAGCACAATAATTTGATCCCCATAAAGGTTACAACTTTGTCAATTAATATAATTGAAGACATCACAGATCTAGTGATGATATCTTCTAGAATTTGTATGATAACCTCCTAGTTTATTGAGTTAACCGGTATTGCTTTGGCCCACTTTGTGAAGTAATTAGTTATAATTAAAACCTACCCATGGTCGACACTTGATAAATGATTGATTTTTGATGAAATCAAGACATCACTATTGAAAGGGTTTAGTGATGATTACCAACTTTAAAGACATCGAAGATTTTTTATTTTATCCATAAAAATGCAATAGGCTTTGCAACCCTTTACCCATTGAAAATAGTTAATGAAGATTATTAGCCAATACTAACCTACTCTTAAAATTTATGAGCTATGGTTTATGTTGAATAGTGACTATCTTCATCATGGTATCCGTTTATCAAATCCTTTGTCCTTTATTCTTATACACATCTCAATAATAACTTATCATAGCCTTTGTATACAAGAACATCATTTATCTAGGTGTAATCAATCACCTTTTATTTTAATCTGGCTCTTTCTTTTGATGTTAGCTCTCCTCACACTTTTCCCATCATTATATATATTTTGAAGTCACCTATCCATCCTGTTTGACCCTCTGGATTAGGTTCTTCTACTATTGCTATTTGTTCCTTCGAGGATGAAATGACAAGGTTTTCATATAAGGCTCATCCTCTAACCAATTTCTTTGGTTTAATTTCTATGTCAAACTCCTGGATCTTTTTTTTTGGCTAGATAATAATGGGTTGTACTCGAATCTCCCATCCTTACAAATACAACTCTCTTCTTTAGATCTTGAGAGTTTACAAATAGATACACTTCTCATCTCAATTGAGATGCTATAACTAGAAACATACATCATTTTACATAAACTATCTGAATTCTTAATTTCCATTTTTTGGATATTTTCAAATTTTGTATGAATACAAATATTCTAGAATTTAGCATCCTTCTTGACATTTTCCTCTAGCATCCTTCACAATACAAACCTTCACCTCCACTATCTATGCATTGCATCTTAGTAGAGTAATATTTCCAAAAAATTGCACTAAAATAGTCCACTTTATCAAATATGGATTGTTAGTTTCCTTCCTGAAACACAAGTGTAACCACAAAAATTGTAATAAATAGTTTATATAAAATCACATTATTGTTACAAAATAAAGCAAAAATTACCAATGGAAAACATTAAAGTAAATCTTAATCATTAATTAATTCAGGTGATCAACATTTTCTTATTAGCTTCAACTAAAATTACTACTTCCTCTAACCATGGAAAAGAGAATTTAAATTCACGATCCTCAATCAAAACCCCTCTATTGGGTAGCCTATTTGCACATTTGTTTCCTTCCATTAATGTATGTGTAAACCTGATTTCTTAAAACTCTTTAGCAAGATCTTGAATTTTCATAATTTTCTCTTGTATGTTCCATGGAGCCTTAGCTTTCCTAAAAATTGCATTTATACTATGAGATAATCGCCTTATGTTCATATTCTATTCCATTTATTTTGTGTATATATTTTTAACCCTTCTAAAGCCCCCAAGATCCAACTTCATTATTTGTCTTAAATCCACTATTGAAAGTGTAATGAGACGAAATACCTCTATTATTTGTAATTTTTCCTCCTCCTACTGTTGGTCCTTGATTTCCTTTAGATGCTCCATAAAAATTCAATTTAACCCACTCCACATCTGGTGGTTTCCACTTTATACTCTTTGCCTTATTTTTTCTTGTCTTGTACCTAACATAATAATTCCATTTAATGACTTGAATCCATCTATCAAGGCTCTTTGCTTCCATATTAGGGACTGGGTGAGTTGATAGGGTTGGTTTAGACTCCTCTATGGCTAAACATATCTTCCTTTTCATTACCTCTAAACTATTTTTCTTTCCTTTAAATATTCTTTTATTCCTTTCTAGCCATACAATCCAAAGTATTGTATCTTTTGATATATCCCATATTGTCTCTAAAGCCTCACTTTTATAAGTGCTCTGCCATTACTTTAACTATTCTTCAATTTTTCTATTCATCACCATGCATTTACCAAACATATTAAGAATTCATTACCATAGATTCTAGACTATTGAGCAATGTCCCAAGAGATGGTTTATACTCTCCTCATTTTTACAAAGAACACATTGAGAGACACCATGAAAACCCCTTTTCATAAGGTTATCCTAGGATAAAATTCTTCTATGACCTACTAGCCAAACAAATATTTTAACTTTAGGAATGCTTGAGCTATCCCAAATATCTATCCATATTCTAGAGATATATTTTTTTTTTTGGTGTTGTACATTATATCCACTTCTTGTGGTGTATTCTCCAGAGTGGTTCAACTCCCAAATCAATTTATCCTTGGCTCCATTCAGATTAATCACAAGTGTTATATTTCTACTCATTTTCCTCCTAGAAAAATCTTCTTTCCATTTGTATCTTCCTTCCCGATCCTTGTACAAAATGTTTGAAACCCTAACACCATATTTGTCTTGAAGCAATCTCATCCAAGGTTTCAAAATTGGATCTAAATTGAGTGGTTTTTTATCACACCAAGTATCCATCCAAATAGAAATGTTTTCTCTAGTTCTCACCACCCGTCTTAAACCTTTAATCATAAGATCAATAGATCTTTTTAAACCATTCCAAGGAGTAGAACCATTTGGTAGAGAGAATGCAGTAAATATTACACTTGGGTCATTGGGATCAACATACTTAGAAGTATTCTTGCCCATTGTCTTTGAATATCTTTGTAAAATCTCTAGATTACTTTGCCCCTAAGAGCTAAGTTTGCATATGTAAGAACTCTTAAACCGAGACCTCCCCTAGTTTTATCATCACACACGTTGCTCATTTCACCAAAGAAAATTTCCTTTTATCATGTAAACTTGACCATAAAAATTATTGCATTATATAGATTAAACTTTTTTCTACTGATTTTGGCATACATTACAATGACATATAATATGTTGGAGTGGCCTATAAGATTGACTTAATTAACTGCATTCTTCTTACTAACGATAACCATCTACCTTTCCAAGATGGAAGTTTATTATGAACTTTACTAATAATTGGATTCCATGATTCTATCCTCATTCTCCCCTCAAATAAAGGATCCCTAGATAAGTTACTGGAAAATTTGCCTCCATGTGAAGTAACCTGCAAATTCTTGCTTTTGTATTAGTTAGAGTGTTAAGGAAGTAAATTTTGGATTTTGTCCTATTAAATTTTTGCCCTGAAGCTCATTCGTTTTCCTCTAAAAAATTATCCAAAGATCTAGCCTCATTTATCCTTAGCCTTCCAAAAAGGGTTGTATCATATACAAACTATCTATGGGTGATATTGTCAATGTTATTACTAACCTTAAGTCCACTTATAAGCCCATATTTTTAAGCCTTCTTTAAGTTCCTACTCAAACTCTGCCATAGTAATGAAAAAATAAGGAGATAGAGGATATCCTTTTCTAAGGCCTCTCTTGGCTTTAAAATATTATGTTACTAACCCATTGACCAACACCGAATAAGAAATTGTAGAGACACAAGCTTTAATCTATTTAACCCATTTTTCCTGAATCCAAACTTTTCTAAAACTACTAAAAGAAAATTTCATTTAACTCTATCATAGGCTTTACTCATATCAAGTTTTATGATCATTGCTTTATCTTTTCTTGAAGCTGTTGAATGTATAACTTCATGAGCTACTATGATACCGTCCTAAATTTATCTCCTTTTCACAAATCCTCCTTGCTATTTTGAAATGATTTTGTCTAAAAATGACCTTAATCTATTTACCATCACTTTGGATATAATATTATATGACATATTACATAGGCATACGGATCTAAAATAATCAAACAATTTAGCATCCTTATTTTTTGGAATTAGAGTAAGATATGTTGCATTTATTTTATAAGGTATGTAGGTCGAAACACGTTCAGAGTTTTATAGATGTATCACTTCCTTTTTATGGAATAAAAATTTAATCAATTTTTTTTTGTTCCTTTCTTAACTCGTCTCTTTCTTTAAGTATTATGCTCTTCACCTATGCGTAATGCGATCTGGTGAACTAGAAATCCCGCATCACTAGGAGTATGCTCTTCACTTGTATATTTGTGATTTGGTGAATCAAAAAATAGTTTACGTTTTTAGAGTACTGCTTCGCCATGTTTCATTTTTTAATTAATCCTTAACGTGTTTTATTACTCATCTCTTTCTTTAAGTTTATAATCTCTTTTTTTTCTTCCTTTTATTTATTTATTTATTTTTTGATATCAGGGGAATCAGTAACATCCTTTTTTCTTCTTTTATTTTCTAATACATTTTTGTTGTTGGTATTATGCTCTTCACCTGTGCCTAATGTGATCTAGAGAACTAGAAAGTCTAAAACACTAGGAGTATGCTCTTCACTTGCGCAACTGCGATTTGGTGAATCAAAAACTTATTTATAATTTTAGAGTAATACTTTACCATGTTTCATTTTTACATTAATCATAGACCCAATAATGGTACATGTTTCTCTACTAGTTATTGACCTTTTAGATTTTGAATCCTCTCCTATAGTTCCCTATAGTCCCCCTAGTTCCTCTATTCATCTTCCTCGTAAGCATCTACGACAAGAGAGTTCATGGTAGTAGATTTGAAAGCTTGAATAATGGTCTTTGACATAGATAAAATGGAAGATTTTTGTAGAGGTATAAACATAAGTTTTTTGCTTAGAATAGAAGATTTCCACACAAGATAGAAGGACCTTCATAGATGGAATCGATGCAATGCACGATGTTCCTCCACAACCAGAGTCTTTGGACAAGCTATTGGAAACAAGGTTCAAAGAATTCAATATTATGAGAAAAAAGGTAGAAAAATACCATTTAGGCTAGCCCACTTGAAGAGAATTTTGGCAAAGACATTATTCCCCATAGCCTAAAAATGGAAAAACCACGCCTTCAACTTCAAAATGAAGATATTAATAAATAGTTTTTTATGAGTTAAAGGCTATCATATAAATTTTTTGCTTGGAAATGGCCAAAATGTACATCTATAATTTAAAAAAATATATAGATAAATTAGTTACTCAGGCCAATGATTATATTCCGAGAATTTTATTGCCTGAAGTTAAGGAAATTCTTACAAATTTTAAAAATAAATACAAGACAATTTCTCAGGAAATTGCTTCGAAATAGGAATCCCAGATTAAAGATATTTTTAAGGGAAAGCTCTAGGCTTGGAGAGTTGAATGCATATCCAAAAATACATACAAGAGAAATCCAAAGCTGCTCAAGAGAATGCTACTTTAGAAGTCCCAAAAGTTAATATGTTAGAAGCTAGCCGGCTTGCTTAAAAGAGAAATCAAGCAACAAATCGATCGTCTGGAAAAACTAATCATAGGTACACAAAAGAAATTTCCTGCATAACATAATAGAAATAGAAGTTGTAGTAGAGGGCCAAACCAAAGAGCCTCTAATACACAAAAATACAATCACAACAACATCCACAACATAGAAATAAACAACAACAACGACAATCACAACAAAGGAATAAAAAATCAAAATAACAACAACAACAAAGATAACAAAAAAAACAACAAAGGTAACAACAACAACAGGGACATAATTTAAACTTTTGGGACCCTTCTCCAAGAAGAAAAATAAGGGGAGGAACTTCCAAAACCACACTTCCTCTATGCAGTAACAATCACGACAGGACAATGGAATAAATTTATGCAACTCTAGTTTCAGGAATCCAAGATAGGTTTCTACCCCATCTATTCAGAGGCAGTAAGGACAGGAGTTCTTCCATCCTCGAAATTGTGGTGGAAACCAAAAATAACCTTCTGGTCCACAATTTTCAACCCTTAGTATTTTGGTAATTGGTATTTATACAAGAGTCCTATCTGGGTTGTGGATGACAAAATCACAAATCTTACTATCCATAATTTTTCCTTTAGAAAACTTACCCAAAATTAAAGTGAGGCCTTCATCTTGGATTTAAATTTCCTCCCTGTTCCTCCTCCCATGTCCAAATAGGTTCTAAAATAGTAGTTTTTAGCCTTCTGTAGACATCTTTGTCTCAAATGGTTCTTTGGACCAAGAGGTGACCCTCCAAAAACACCTAAGCCCATTGATCCTTTTCATGTTCCCAACCCAAGTTTCAATCCCTCATAGTTTTATAGGCCATTGGAAGAAATTATTGACATGGGTGAAATATTCCTCAAAAAAAATAATCTACTGCCAATCCCATCTGCCAACATGCCTTTTCACCTCATATATAGTCTATCATCTGTTCCCTTGCCAATGACAAATCCATTGTCATTAGGCCTATAGATAAAAACTTGAGCGTCTATGTTTTGTCCATGGACTGATACATTTCAATAGGTCTTTCCCAACTTTCAAATTAGAATGTGTACTCCAAAGTGAAAAGGGTCCCCTGGCAAGACATTTTTTCTTAGCTTCAAGGCTTGCTTGACTAGGCACTCAGGAGGAATATGCTTTTAGAAAACCACAAAAAATTTATGCTCTAGGTAACACCATCCTCTTCGAGAGTGTGTCTCTTATCTGCTTCCCAAAATCTATAAACCCTATTTTTTTGGTTGATCCATCTATTCCTATTGTGGTTTCATGCTCAAACATACCTCCAAATGGCTTCATCATTTGCTCATGCCAATTTTGTTGAAGCAGAGAAATCATTTTTTGGATTTCATCTCTTTAATTAAATATTTGCATGACCATACTTTTTCTCAGGACACCATTCTTTTCTTTTTTGATGTTGACAACCTCTATCCCAACATCCCCACCTCTCAAGGACTGGCAACCCTCTATAAAATTTTGAGAAAAGAATTTGATATGGCCAAGAAAAACCTTGTGGTAAGCCTTGTAGAGATAGTGTTAACACAAAACTACTTGGAATTCAATAAGAAAACATAAAGGCATATAAGGGGAACAACCATGGGAAGTAATTTTTCTATGATTTATGCTTGTTTATTTCTTTTTCATCTAGAGAAATAGGTATTTAATAATGTTGTGAAAAATATTTTATTTTATAAAATATACATTGATGATGCCATTGGGGTTTGACATGTCCCTAAGGAGAATCTTATTTTTTTCTTGTTGCCTATGGATATTTCTACGACAGTATTAAAATACTTCCTTTGTTTCTAATTTTGAAGTAATATTTCTTGATACTGTGTATTTTAAGGGGCCTAATTTTGCTCATACTGGTATTCTCTATACTAAATTATTTTAGAAGTTGATGAATGTCTATCAATACATCCTTGCTTCCTCCCATCATTTAGTTCATCAACAAAATACATTTATCATGAGTGAGCTCAATAATTTTCTGGTTAAAGAAAGCTCCAGGGATGGATTTATTTCTGTTAAAAATAAAATTTTAATAGACTCAAAGCTAGGGAATATTAAATTAATTTTCTTTTGCCTTTGTTTGAGAAAGTTAAATTTGATGGTAGTCCTTCACTTTTGGCTAAATGTTTGAAGTGAGCAACATGCATACATGGAACAAAAATATAAATAGTTACTCTTATTTTGAAGCTGGATAACTGTAGTTTTATCAAAGATCTTCAAATCAACACATATATTATTTCTCCAATGGAGAAAAGATAGAGAGCTCAAGCACATTGCTCAAGGTATCATCTTTTGGAGGAACCAAAAACCTCTTCGATATTATATTTGTAAAAACATAATTGTTTGAGGGACTCTATTTACCACCTTGTATTTTTGCATTTTTAATATGTTTCTTCTCTTTTCTAGGTGGGTGTTTCTTGGGGGTTGAGCCTGGGACTTCTATTATTTTCACCATATTGGTCTATAAACCTATGATTTGTAATAATGCTTGGGTTTTTTTATCCCACATGCATTATTCTTCGGCTCCCTCCCTAAAGTTAGGTCTTTATAAAGAGAAGTTGTACCTCTTCAAAGCTCACTCTACTAATGAGACTTGTAGGTCAAAACATGTTTTATTACTCCTCTTTCTTTAATTTTATAATCCCTCTTTTTATTCCTTTTGTTTTCTAATATATTTTTGCTATTGGTATTATGCTCTTTACCTGCACGTAATGAGATCTAGTGAACTAGAAAGCCTACAAAACTAGGAGTATGATCTGGTGAATAAAAAACTAGTTTATATTTTTAGAGTATTGCTTTGCCATATTCTATTTTTATGTCAAACTCCTGGATCTTGTTTATCCATCCAACTCTATTTTCTCCCAATTCACCATGTAATACTTTGAACCTCATGTCTGGATGGACCAAAAAGATGATAGTATTGATTTAGTATAAGTAGTATTTGAACTTCCTAAGAGCTTGCATCATGGCAACATCTAATTTTCTATATTTGTAACACTCCTTGTAATTGTAAAACATTTCAGTCATGAAAGAAATGGGATGTTTTTTTCTTTTTCATCCTTTTGAGTTAGCAAGTTGGTAATAATTTCATCACTACCAAAAATATATAACCTAAAATCATCTGAAAGGTTTATTAGGACTAGGGATTTTGTAATAACATCTTTTATTCCTTAGGGGGTTACCCCTAAAGGACCTAAAAAATGGTATGGTGCTTTAACGATCAAAAAATCTGAATTCTGAAGGAGCATGGAAGGTTTTAGGTTGAAGGAGTGTAGAAGGCTAGAGTTTGAAGAAGTATGGAAGGCTAGAGGCTAAAGGAGAGTGGAAGGCTAGAGGTTGAAGGAGCATGGAAGGTTGGAGGTTGAAGGAGCGTGGAAGGCTGAATGATGAGTTGATATTTGGAGTGTCAAGGCTAAAGGAGCATGGAAGGCTAGGTTGGTTGAAGGAGCATGGAAGGTTGGGCTTGCTGAAGGAGCTACAGTGAAAGGCTCAAATGTTGGGTGGAAGGTTGGGATGATTGAAGGAACGTGAAATGCTGATAGGGATGAAGGAGCATAGAAGGTTGGGCTGGTTGAAGGAGCGATAATGGAAGGTTGGGATGCTGAGTGGAAGACTCGAAATGTTGAAGGAGCATGGAAGGATACTTACAATGAGAAAAATGAAATTGCAAAGTGTGAAGTATTAGGATTTTTTCTTGAAAAAATATCTCATATTTTAGGAGCCATATCTTCATGAAGAGTTATCCAATTCAACTAATTCTTGGACCAACTTGTGTATAATTTGAATAGCTTTAAAATGATTTGTCATATGCAAAAATTTGAGCAATGTTCAGGGTAATACAACCCAATGAAGTCAACCATTTAGAACAAGGGCAGTGACATTTTTCAAGTCACAAAAAATGAAATTACAAAGTGCAAAGGATTAGGGTTTTTTCTTGAAAATATCTCATCTTTTAGGAGCTATATCTTCACTAAGAGTTATTTGATTCAGCTGATTCTTGGACCAACTTGTACAAAATTTGAATAGATTTGAAATGAGTGGTCATATGCAAAAAGCTAAGCATTATTGAGGGAGATACGACACTATGAAGTCAAACATTCGAAACAAGGGCAGTGATAATTTTTCAAGTCATGAAAAATGAAATTACAAATATTTTCCAAATAGGGTTTGAACGATAGGAAGAGCAATGAAGGGCTATGACTTCAGTAAGGAAGGAAACTAGTAATTCAAATTTGGTAAAGCAAACTATGATAGTGCGATGTTTTGAAAATAATACTCTACTAAGATATAAGGCATAGATACTAGAGGTGAAGTTTTGGCATTGTGAATGTTGCTATAGGAAAATGTCAAGAAAGATGCTAAATTTTGGAGTAATTGTATTCATACAAAAATTTAAAAAGATCAAAAAAATGAAAATCAAGAATTCAGATATTTTATGTAAAATGATGTAGGTTTCTAGCTATAGCATCTCAATTGAGATGAGAAGTGTATCTATTTGTAAAATCTCAAGCTCTAAATAAGAGAGATGTAATTTGTCAAGGGTAGGGGACCCGAGTACAACCCCTTATTATCCAAAAAAAAAAACATCTTTTATTCCTTGGAAAGGTCACTTCCCTATTTGAGTCCAATAAAATTGACATATTTTTTAGCATTTTGGTAATGAGCCAAACTAATTGTTCAATTTTGGTTATGAATTTGGCTACAAATTAAATTTTCCCAAGGAAATATCTTATGCATCTGATTGATAAGGGTGGAGGTCACTCCTAAATTTCTTTAATTTGAGAAATATCAATGGCAATGCCTTTTTTTAATACCACATCACTTAAGTTTTTCCTTCTTGAACCATAAAATAGATTTTTTAATGTGTTTACTCCTTTCTTTGGAAAAAATATTCAAGTCATCAAGGTATATGACTATATTTCATTTATCAAGCTTGCAAAAGTGATATCCATGACTCTTTGATATGTAGTGCTTGTATTGGATACACCAAAAGATATTTCTTAGTAAGCAAAAATCCCCCACTTTATGGTGAAATCCATCTTATGTTGATCATCATATTTTACCCATATCTAATTGTATCGGGAGAAACCATCAAGTAATGAAAATATTTGTGACCCTATTACTTTTCTATAAAATTTGGTCAATTGATGGTGACAAGTAATGATCTTTCAATGATTCTTTGTTCAAATTTTGGAAGTAAATGCAAAATAAAATGTATCTATTCTTCTTATGCATAGGAACTATACTAGCCACCCATATAGAGTGCTTAACAGAAAAACTTATGTGTTACTGAATAAACTTAAGAAGCTCCTTTTCCATCATTGCTTCAATTTTTGGATTGACCACCCTTTAATTTTGTTAAAAGGGTCTAGTTCTAGGTTATAGTCTAATAGTATTTTTAATGACATCCCTATCATAGAATGTATTAATATATCTAGATAATAATCTCTCCATATTTTCCATAGATTTATTTGAACAAGCCTATTTCTTCCTTGGTGCACTCCTTTCCTAGGAGCAAGTTCTTGCCTTCAACAATTTTAATTGGGTGTTATGAAGACACTTTTACCTTGATACTTTATTTTCTAAATTTATCATTAGGATTGAACAAACTCTCTAGTGTGATTAGCCCTCTTGGTAATTGATTGGTATTTAATCAATTCACCTTGTCCTTAATGTCATCCCCATATTCGCTCTTTTATTTTGCATGTTAGGATTCTTTGATGAAGAACTCTATAATTTATTCATCATGGTCAAACAATTACCAATGATCTAAATTATTAGAATAGTATACCTAAAGACTACTTTGATCTCTTTTGGTTTATCCCATATGTTTGTGGTTGGGTCAAATTTGGCAACTATGGAAGCTAGTTCATCTGATTTGGAATTTAATTCCTAAGTAATTGTCTTGAGCTCATAAGTGTTCAAGATTTTTAATAGGTCACATACTCTATACTTGTAAGATTTAATATGTTTATTTTTGGTAGCACATTTTGAGTTGAACTAGTTTACAACTAGCTCCAAGTTACCAAATATTTTAATGTTTTTGATGCCCAAATTTTTAACCTTTCTTAATTCAATACATAATACTTAACTTTTAGAAATATTGTTAATACAACTGAACAACTACCTATAAGCATAACTTAGTTGTATACATTAAGGATTAATTACCTAAATACCAATAACTTCTCAATTTCTTGTTTGTGCCCTGTCAAAGTGCATCATCTATGTGTCATTTGGATCTTCAACCTATTTTTTGGTTAAAACTAGTATCAAGTAGGTTCTTTGGAGATTAAGTAATTCTATAATTCAATCTCTTCATAATTTATTGCTAAACCATCTTCTTATTATAAAAATCCTATGATCATATCTATCTCAAGAACACTTCTTCAACTGATTCTTCATCTACAAATTTAGGGAGCTCATTCCAATTTACCATACCATCATCTTCAAGCTTATGCAAGATATAGTTGCATGAATGCTTATTCTCTATTTCGATGATTTTTCCATCTTTGGGCAACTTCATATGAGTATAATACATGGCTAAGTACTTGTCTCCTATCAACTTATTGGTCCATTCACTTAATGTGAGCATTCCAAAATAAGGAGGTAGATCGATCAAAATGACTTCTTAAATATCCATAAGATCTAGATGTTTTGCGATTATCATTATTAAATATTTTAGCAACTCTATAACTTTCATTCTTATTCCATCCATCCTAATAGAATTTCCAGTGGTCTTGGTGTATGGTAACCCCATTTCCTTGCATGAATTTAGGCATCATAGACATAGTGGCTCCTAAATCTATAATATATCTCCTTAGAGGTAATTTTATATATAATATGATATACAATTATGGCGACTTCTATGTATTTGGCTTAGGATATTTTAATATGTCATCCATATTCACTTAAATATCTAATGAAGCTTATCCTATTAGGTTCTACTATTCCACTTGACTAGGCTACATTTGTTGTTTACGACTATATTTGATTTGGCATAACTCCATTCTACTCCTTAAGAAATTCTTGGAGCAAAACCCTTTGTCTTAGTAAATATAGATCCTCCAACATGTTGAATTTGGTTGACATCTTCTTCATTTCTTTGGCAATATTGAATATGAATTTAGTAGAGCTACTCTCGCTAAGTAATGTGAGTTTTCTATAATATTATGTCACTATTGCAAATTCCTTGCTGGTTAAGAATGGATAATTCAAATTATTTTTAGGATTATTTTATAACTTCTCCTTTTTATTTTTCTTATCAGTTATTGCCACATATTTCTAGACTTATGATTCATTTTTTGTAGAATATTTTATGATAAAGTTACAATTGATGTATTATCTATAGTATCCTTTTGTGCAATAGATCCCTTGTCTTTTAGGTGTAGTGGTGGTCTTACCCTCCTCAATACTATAGTGCCAACATTTGACTCAACTTGTATTTGGGACACTTTGTATGGGGTTGTGGATTGTGTGATAGGTCCTTTTATTTTTCTCTTCATTCCAATCCCTCGTTGTTGATTGATGCATATGATGTGATCCTCAAAGGGGAAGTCATTGTCATCTTATAAGATACAAAATTTTACAAATATCACATTATTTATATTAGGAAATATTGGAGTTATTTTTTGAACATTGTTGGGTAGTTGATTCATTGGTTGATTCACTATAGGTAGTTGATTTGTATCTCAATCTATTTGTCTAAATGTTATAGCCTTGTTGGTCACGAATCTGCCACAGGAAAGGATTTTACGTGAAATGCGCCCTAGACCTGGCCAACATTGAAAGGCTAGGAGAAAGAAATGTCTCCCAGACCAATCTCCAGAGAGGGTTGGTTCCCTTACTAAATCTAAGCTTGACGAAGACTAGAGTTACTGGAAAGGAATTATAAATGTGTAGAAAGAAATGGGAAATATAGCCACAGGCCGAATTTATCAGATCAGGAAATATTAGCAGCAGATAACCTCAAGCACACTAACAATATATAACAAAAGATATCGACGTAATTAACTTACAACCTTGCGCAAAAAACCTCCAAGATCACATTCCAGAACTCACTTCTTCACTAGCAATATCTAAACTCAGATGCATAATTTAAATTAAGCAGCAGATAAGAAATACGAGCATAAATTAGGAATGTATAAGACAGAAGGAAAAAATCACACAGACAGTTGCTTGCAAAACCAGAGGCCAAATATCTTTCATTCATGCAAAGAACTTGAAAGCTTTCAGCAAAAGTCTCTCTCTCGATCCCTCTTTCTGAGATCTACATTGATATTTATAGAGGTCTTGCCTCTCTACAGCATTAAAAACAGGCAACAGACTTCCTCGAGATCTACAAAATGTGCAACAGAAACAAGGAAATGATCCCCTTAAACCAGCCTCGAAAAAGCCAAAAATTAACTGAAACAAGGAACCAGTCGTCTTCATTAAATGGTCATCCTCGAAGCATGCTTGAACCATTAGAAAAATCATGAACAGAAGCTTTGAATAATGGAGGCATCTTTAATTCTGGCAGCATCGAAAACTACAGGCCTAAGCACGTTCTTCTATCTTGCACACATTGGAAAGCAGCAAACATTAAATTTTGGAGTGCTTTTAATTGTTGGAACTCGCAATGCTTCATCAGGCCGTTGAACTGCTTTCTGGCACGAAACTGTGACAGGTCGCGAAAATGTGACATGTCGCAAAATCATGACATTTTCTACTCCGTACACTTTTGCCACTTTCGGATCGCAAAAATCAACCATGTCACAAAATCGTGACATATTCGGCTCCTTGGTTTCCTTCGCCACCTTAGCTCGTGAAAACATGACGCGTCGTGAAATCATGATGTTTCATACTATTCTGCTCTTTCCTTGCTCTGTTTCAGCAAAACTATGACCTGTCGTGAAATCACGACATTATTTACCCATGTTGTCCTTTGGCTGCTTCGAACCGCAAAAACGCAACAAGGCGCGATTTCGCGACAATTCCCTGCACTTGGTCCTTCCGCCCCAATGTGTCACGAAATCATGACATTTTCTTGCCTTCTTCATCATTGTCGCTTCCTGTCACGATATCGCGATGTCTTCTTCTTGCTTGGCCTCATCCTCAAAAATGTCACGAAATCGTGACGTCTTTCATGCCTTATGCCTTTCTTTCAAATTTGTCGTGATAATGCGACATGTCGCGAAATCGCGACAAGTCACGAACCATTTTCTCCTTACTTGCTTTACTGTTGCAATATCGTGACGTTTTTCATCACACTGCTCCATTGCTGCCTTATGTCACGATTTTGTGACATGTCGCGATATCGCGACAACTTCATTTTAGCGCTTCCATTGACCAAGTTGATCGTGAAACTCCAACACGTCGCGATATCATGACAACCTTACCCCTTTGCTGTCGTTGACCGCGATAACGCGACAGGTCACGAAAATGCGACGTGTCGCGATATCGCGACACTTCCTTGACTTAGCCCTTTTTCGCATTTGGCATCGCGAAACTGTGACAGGTCGCGATATCGTGACAAATTTCCATGCTTTCACCTTTTTGGTTTAGACCCCGCAAAAATGTGACGGTCACGATTTCGCGACAACTTTTGAACTTAGCATTTGTGTGTTACGGACGTCGTGAAAACGTGATGGGTCGCGATTTCGCGACATGTTGCGAAATCGCGACAAGTCATGAAAACGCGACACCTTACGTTTTTCATGAAATGTGTTAAGTGTCTTCTCAATTTTAGCATTCTTTTGCTTGAACCTCGACAACAAAAACAATGTGGCAAAAATGCCAAAATTCTTGGCGGATCGCGAGGTATACAGTTTTGTTGTATGCACGAATCCCAGGCATGAATCCATTGGGCAACATAGTCAAAAAATTGGCAGAACAGAAGAAGTAAATGCTGAGTGATGCTGGACATCTCTATAGATTACTACAACAAACTCTTGCTGGTAATCAACACTGAAAAACAGGATCGTCAACAGAAATGTGTGAATAGCAGAACCTCCTTTATTTCTTTAGAACTACTGCACTTAGCCTAGCTCAGTTGAGCTGGGTAATCACCAGGTGCTATGAAATGATCTCCATGGCAGTAGTGAGAGGCACCTGAACTACAAAACATAAATGAAGGGAATGATGCCCTGCGGATGCGCAGGCCATGGAATAGGGATGGGGAATGATGGAATGGTGGAAGATGGAGGAATGGAAATGGTAGATACAACAACAAAATGCCACTGTGCTACCAACTATTGTGAAATGAAATGGAAGTGGAGGGAATGGAGGTGGTGGTAGGAAGTGTAGAAAAGTATTCAGAAGACAAAGAGTTAGAAGAAAGGGAAAGAAGAAACGGGAACATTAGAGAGGGGAGTAGAAACAACAGTAGTGGCTTGAGTAATTGCAGAAGAAGAAGGAATAGGAGAGGACGGGAATGAAGGAAGGACGTGGAAAGAAGAAGTAGAGGAAAAGCCACTAGCTGCTGGGAAGGAAAAGAAAAAGGAAAAGAAATAAACGTACCTACGGGCTCGCATGCAAAAAGAGCCGAAGTAAAAACAATTTTTTTTTTTGTGTATTTTTTCTTCCTTTTTTTTGTCTTTTTGTTTTTTTTGCTATGTACAATATTTACAAAATTTTGCGACATGATTGGCATGCCGCCACCACAAACCCAGCTTCGGTTGTCTATCCGGTGAATCTGTAGTGTCCGGACCAAATTTGATCATACTTCAGTCGATCTTTGAAGTTCGGCTGGCCTCTTCCTGAAGTTCTCCATGGTGCGAACAGGGTGCAATGCGGCAGGTTATCATTCTTACTAGTACCCGTGTTATTGATGAATAATGTGGCAAAGAGGTTTGCCACATGGGGGCTTTCTTCAGGTATCGGTTGTAGTGGCTGGAACCAATACCACCACTTTGAAGACTTCACTGGCTGCGGACTGAGTACAGGCTCCTCCAATCCCTTGGTGTGATCACAGAACCTTTTTGATGATAAATCTGCTTCCAGGATCTCCTCAGGTTCAACCTTTTGATGAGGCATGCTCAATGGGTTTAGTCTGAATACTTGCATGCTGTGCATGATTGTGCCCTCTTTGTGCTCAGGTTTTGGAACTTGAATCTGTTCCTCTCCTTGGCCCATATCCTTATAGAAAGTGCAAGCAACCATATTATCTATTGCTGGGACAGTGCTTGCATATGCCCATCGTTGGCCTTGGACGTAACCTGCCTCTTGAGTTCCACAGAACTGCATTTCAGATCTCTACATAGTATGAGGGATCAGCCATGGTGAATACTGCGCGGGATAGACAGGAGCAGGAACTATCGAAGAAAGTAATGGAGTTTCTCCCCACGATAATTTTCCTGATAGAAGCAGAAGGTGCTCCGCTTGTAATGCTTCCTCAAATATTTGAGAGAATCGACGTTCGCCTGATTGCAGTAAGAGGAGGCTTATGTCCGGGTGGAAAGCTCGAACATAGAAGAGGTGGGCTTGGGTGGGTGATGGTTGGATCTCTGCTAGAATTCTCTTCCAAGTTCTATAGAACCGGATGTTGAAATCTGTGATGCTCTCCTGAGGTATTCTCGTGATGGTGGAGAGATGCATCAAAAGCTGGTAGGGATCCTTAGAGCCATCAAATGTTGTAATGAGCGCTCCCGCTAAATCATCCCATGAGCAGATACTTTTACACCCGAGAAATTTGTACCACTGCAATGCCCTTCCTTCCAAAGATGAGACCAGAAGTCTGATCATAACATCTTCGTGAATTATATCATGGAGGGTCGCTAAAGCAGCAACATCGTCAATATGCTCTCGGGCCATTCCCTGGGTGCCATTGTATTTTGTTAGGGCTTTTAGGGCACTTTTGGGAATCTCATGCCAAATTTGGAGATTCAGAGGGCTAGGATCATCCCATCTAGGACATACCCTCGCCATTATAGCAGTGGTCTACGAGATCACGGTTGTCGCCAAGTTAGAGTCACCAAGTGAACATTCTTTCCTCCGCTTGTAAGGTCAAGGCTACTCACCAAACCTTGATTCCTTCGGGGTATCTTCTTTTAGCTTGAAAAGGCATCTACGATCAAGAAATTCGGATCTTCAGCTTAGCAGAGTCGCCAGATGAACTTACAAATCTCTACTATGAGGTCAAGACAGCTCATCAAAATATTGATACCTCTGGGTGTTAAACAATGAAACAATCAGTCTCACCGATTATGGATCTTTTGAGACAAAAATAGTCTGTCCCACTGGGCGTGCCAAAAACTGTTGGCATAGGTGGGTTTATCAATTGGAAATAATGCTTATCCCACCGACTATGGATTCTTTGGGAGACAGAAGAAGTCTGTTCCACCTGGCGTGCCAAAAATTATTGGTCACGAATCTACCACAGGAAAGGATTTTACGCGAAATGCACCCTAGACCCGGCCAACATTGAAAGGCTAGGAGAAAGAAATGTCTCCCAGACCAATCTCCAGAGAGGGCTGGTTCCCTTACTAAATCTAAGCTTGATGAAGACTAGAGTTACTAGAAAGGAATTATAAATGTGCAGAAAGAAACGAGAAATATAGCCACAGGCCGAATTTATCAGATCAGGAAATATTAGCAGCAGATAACCTCAAGCACACTAACAACATATAACAAAAGATATCGACGTAATTAACTTACAACCTTGCATAGAAAACCTCCAAGATCACATTCCAGAACTCACTTCTTCACTAGCAATATCTAAACTCAGATGCAAAATTTAAATTAAGCAGCAGATAAGAAATACGAGCGTAAATTAGGAATGTATAAGACAAAAGGAAAAAATCACACAGACAGTTGCTTGCAAAACCAGAGGCCAAATATCTTTCATTCATGCAAAGAACTTGAAAGCGTTCAACAAAAGTTCTACATTGATATTTATAGAGGTCTTTCCTCTCTACAACATTAAAAATAGGCAACGAACTTCCTCGAGATCTACAAAATGTGCAACAGAAACAAGGAAATGATCCCCTTAAACCAGCCTCAGAGAAGCCAGAAATTAATTGAAATAAGGAATCGGTCGTCTTCATTAAATGGTCATCCTCGAAGCATGCTTGAACCGTTAGAAAAATCATGAACAAAAGATTTGAATAATGGAGGCGTCTTTAATTTTTGTGGCATCAAAAATTGTAGGCCTGAGCACGTTATTCTATCTTGCACACACTGGAAAGCAGCAAAACATTAAATTTTGGAGTGCTTTTAATCATTGGAACTCGCAATGCTTCATCAGGCCGTTGAACTGCTTTCTGGTGTGAAACTGTGACAGGTCGTAAAAACGCGACATGTCGCAAAATCGTGACATTTTATGCTCCGTACACTTTTGCCACTTTCAGATCATGAAAATAAACCATGTCACGAAATCGTGACATATTTGGCTCCTTGTTTTCCTTCACCACCTTAGCTCACGAAAACATGATGCGTCGCAAAATCATGACGTTCCGTACTATTTTGCTCTTTCCTTGCTCTGTTTCAGTGAAACTATGACCTGTTGCAAAATCGTGATATTCTTTACCCATGTTGTCCTTTGGCTACTTCGAACCGCGAAAATGCGACAAGGCACGATTTCGTGACAATTCCCTGCACTTGGTCCTTCCGCCCCAATGTGTCGCGAAATCGTGACATTTTCTTGCCTTCTTCATCATTACCGCTTCCTGTCGCGATATCGCGACGTCTTCTTCTTGCTTGGCCTCATCCTCAAAAATGTCATGAAATCATGACGTCTTTCATGCCTTATGCCTTTCTTTCAACTTTACCGTGATAACGCGACATGTCACGATATCGCGACATTTCGGACCATTTTCTCCTTGCTTGCTTTACTGTCGCGATATCACGACGTTTTTCATCACACTGCTCCATTGCTGCCTTATGTCACGATTTTGTGACATGTCGCGATATCGCGACAACTTCATTTTAGTGCTTCCATTGACCAAGTTGACCGTGAAACTCCAACACGTTGCGATATCGCGACAACCTTACCCCTTTGCTGTCGTTGACTGCATTGACCGTGATAACGCGATAGGTCGCAAAAATGCGACGTGTCGCGATATTGTGACACTTCCTTGACTTAGCCCTTTTCTGCATTTGGCGTCACGAAACTGTGACAGGTCGCGATATCGCGACAACTTTCCATGCTTTCACCTTTTTGGTTCAGACCCCGCGAAAACGCGACGGTCATGATTTCGCGACAACTTTTGAACTTAGCAATTGTGTGTTACGGACGCCGTGAAAACGTGACGGGTCATGATTTTGCGACATGTCGCGAAATTGCGACAAGTCGCGAAAACACGACACCTTGCGTTTTTCACAAAATGTGTTAAGTGTCTTCTCAATTTTAGCATTCTTTTGCTTGAACCTCAACAACAAAAACAATGTGGCAAAAATACGAACAAGCCTTATATGCTTGGTATTATTGATTATGCACCTCTATTTGAGCATTCCTTATAGCCAAAACACATTCAATAAGATTATATATAGTGTTGCAAGGGAAACATTATAATATTTTAATTGTTGAGTTCTTGTTGATCATATTATTTTTCATTTGACTTGTTGGTTGATTGATATTTTGTCAAGGCACATGATCATTAGTGAGGTATGGATTATTTCCTTGTTTACAAATTAAATTTTCCATTCATTTTTAATATGCTAGTCAATGTTCTACCACTTCTCCATGTTGGTATGGTTTAATAGCATCTTCATCATCTCCATAATTTATCTCATATGACCTTTTAATCCATCATCTTGATTTTGGATAGGAGGGTAGTGTTAGCATTTTTTTTATGGTGGATACAAAGGCTAGAAATATATAGAGGAATAGGTGCTTTACCTATGGAAAGTCAAAATATAGGGAGAATTTATCTATGGATAAGTGGGCACACTAAGGGATGATTGTGTTATTTGAGAATTTGGTATTGGCATCATAGTGGGAGGGCTTATGACATCTGTGTGCTTTAAATTTGGGAAATATGGGTAGCATAAGCCATAGGTGTGATAAGATATTACTTCTAAAATCTAATAAGTGCATCCTCCACATGGGCTACTTCCTCAAATGCTATAACTAAAGTAACATGAATAACATTATAAACCATTAGCGATAGATCTGATTATAACCATTTTATTTTATATGTCAGAGCTTGTTTATCATTAGGAAAAATATTTGTTGAACTTAGATAAAATATCCTTATGAATTTAGTTTTATAATCATGAATTCTTTCTTGAGGATGTGTTTCCATAATATTTAATTAAAAAATAAATGAATATATGTTTCTTAAAGTAAAAAACCTCTTCATGAAATGTTCCACACTAGAGGCCCAATTAACCATAGAATTAGGAGATAAACCCTATACTATAAATTTACTTTATACCTTTATGGATATATGAGTCATAGTACCATGATATCTTCTTTGGATGCAATGTACCAACTTAAATGTAGATAATTCATTAAGATGATCTAAATTTGTCTTACTCTAATTCTTGGTAAAGGTAGGTAATGACTTCATGGCAATAGCCAAAATGGGGGAGTATACCACTAGGTTTAAAGGCCTTTGTATATCTAATTAGGTTTTTGATTATGAGGCCTCTTTGGTATAGGTGATTGGTAGTGTTGAGTAACTTGCTCATATTGTATATGTAACATATGTTGCATTTTAGGTGGGGTAACATATGCTTGAGGTGACAACATATACTTAACTACTTATTATTGTGGGAACCCCTAGGGGTTTTGAGGTATATAATGCTAATATTTCTATAATTAAAGGTTTGAATTAGGTATAGCCATAATATTAGGTATACATGGTGGAATTTTTAATCCATACTACAAGTTTTTACTAGTTAGGTGGGGGCATAAGCTATTGTAGATTTGGCATTGATTGATTGGGTAGAGGAACATCCAATTCAAAGTGATGCCTTAAATTCCTTGTATCCTATTTTTATAAAAAAATTCTTCCCAATTATATGTAGTGTCCTATCTTGATACTATTTTCCCTGTGGTACTACTAACATTGGGATTAGACAAATTAGATTGACCTTGGGACATAGGTTGAATTGAAGTGGTGGTTGCATTTGAGAAGCCTCTTTAATGACTTGAACTAGGCAAGGATTGATCATAACTTGATGATGTTGATGGTTGACCTACCTCTCTTTGTGTATTTAACCCAATTAATAAATAAAAAACATGGCAAAGCAGTACTCTAAAAACATAAACTAGTTTTTGATTCACCAGATCACAGATGTGCAAGTGAAGAGCATACTCCTAGTACCATAAGCTTTCTGATTCATCGGATCACATTACGTGCAAGTGAAGAGCATAATATCGACATAAAAAATGTATTAGAAAATAGAAGGAAGAAAACGAGGGATTATAAACTTAAAGAAAGAGAAAAGTTAGGAAAGGAACAAAAAACACTTGATTGAATTTTTATTCCAAAAAAAAGAAGTGATACATCTACAAAACTTCGTAGGAGATTTGTCATGTTAGTGGAATGTCCTATTCAAGACCTTGATTTACTGATGGATTGAGATAAGTTGTAGGGATTATGAAATTTAGGGTATACAATACAAAGTATTTGTAAGCATATTTGGAATGGTGGGTCTAGAGGAGGATGAAGCTTGAGTGACAATTGGTAGAGTCATGTCATAAATTGGGGGATTACTAAGGAAATATTATTTTATTGATAAATAGGAATATGGGGGTGTGGATGAATGAATTTGACCATGGTTGGGTGTATTTTCCATTGATTCCTTCAATCCTAATGGTGTTAAAAAAATTTCATAGGCTTCATATATCCACATAATGGTCATTTTATTCTTCCCTTCCATATTCCTTTTTTGGTATAAAACGAATTCAACTAGATGGAATTTCTTATTGGATTACTATGTATTTAAGTGTGTATTCATAATCCTAGATTATAATTTTTTTGTGCCTACATCAACATAAATTTTAGGTTAGAAAAAACAAAATTTTTAAAAATGGATTGAATTGCCCCTTTTTGAAAAATATATATTCGCTTGGAAAATATCTAGGGAAAATTTACAAAAATGAAATATAGTGAATAATTGTTTTCTAGAATAGGTGATTTGCTTTTTCAAATTGGGCAATTCACTACTTCAATATTTGTGGATGAATCAAATCACTCATTTGATGAAAAAATGGAAAATTTTCTTTAAATTTGGTGAAACATGCTTTGCGAGTAGCAAATCGTAATTTTAAACAAAACATAAAGTTAATTATTAATTTAGGCAAAATTTTACCTTTGATTCATGATAAATATTATTTAGAATTTTGCTAAATTTTATAATGGAATTGCCATTCTGTAAAGCACCTACAATTTCATAAGCAAATTTTGAGATAGATTAAATTTGATTTAGGATTTTTTTAAATTGGTCTAGGCTCAATTTCAACATGGAAATAAATCCCTTGAGCCCACCAGGCATGCCACAAACCTATTGAATACCAAAAATTCCAAATTCTAATGCACCTCATAGATTTTTTTAACACTTGGAGGAAGGAGAAACATACCTCTTTTGACCTTCGAATTTAGGTTAGCTCCCCACTTTCCTTGCTAATGTAATCTAATTTGTGCTAAGTCCTAAAAATATATTGCATGAAAATAAAATGATTGTAGTCATAAAAATGAGAGTGTGTGATTAATACATGCATGAATAAATAAAATAACATAAATGTGCTCCCATGCATATGAAATCAAATTAATAGAAGGAAATAACTAGGAGGTGAAAGAGCAGTGCCATAATTACTATGCATTTTATAATCCAAAAGAGAAGTGCCATAATTGGAGTATAAATATCCTACACAATATTTTTATTAACCCTAAAAATAGAGCAAAGTACAATTTTGAGTCCATAGAGTGTACTTCTAATTTCCTCAATGGCCAAAAGATGTTTACAATGAAGCCTCTAACTCATATTTATAGCAAATTATTCACCCGAGTTACCTTGGCTAACAAATATCTATCTAGTAAATTTACTTAGGGCATACTTAACAAAATGATTCACCACTAAATATTATATTCCTCCAAAATCATCCCTAAATTACTTTAAATCATCCCTAAATTTGAATTTTTGAGTAGTTTTGACGTCCACCGTTGATCTGGAGTTGAATGGCCATGATTAACTTCAATGAAAGTAGGTATGTTATTTGGCTTGTGGTCACGCTTTGGATTGGAATTTTCATATTTTTATCATTTGGGTCCACGTTCATGTGAAATCGTCTTCACTTCTTAATATTTCCTCGAGATCATGCTCCATTTTATGACCCAGGACCATTTGACTAGTTTGATTATGATGTAGAGAAAATATATAACTTGGGAAGATTTTTGCTTGTTTTAGGCAACTTGGCTCATGGTTACACATCTTGTGCTTCTCTTTTCTATGCCATTCTGAAAGGAAAACACCCGACCATGCAATAAAATGTGATTTGGCTGATGTTGACCATTTTGACCATGGTGTAGAGGAAATCTACGTCTTTGAGCATTCACTCTACACCTTTTCTATTGGTCATGATGTTAATAAAGGAAACTTGATGATTGTGTGACAAAGTGCTATTTGGCCAATTTTGACCAAATTGACCATGGATTCGTGCAAATTGGTAGTTTTAAGCTTTTCTAACCTTTGTGCTTGTTGGTCACAAATATGCACCTAAAAAAAGAGGTTAAAAGGGTTGTGCACCCTACGAACCTGCATCAACATAGAATTGCTACCATGCTTGGGAGAGGCTGGGCGATTGATATCTAGAGAAGGCTAGTTCCTTTTGGAAATTCCTAGCTAATTGAGCATAAAGTTAAAGGCAAAAGCTCAATGGAAAGAAAGAGAAAAGAGGCTATAGCCAAAACTCACAAGGACATATTTGGCTGTATCAAGACACATACATGGTAATCAAATATGTTCATAGAAATCACAAGAATGTTACCTAACAGATCATCCAACCTTACTCTTGTCTACCCTTTATTGCCCTTTGTTGCAAGAGAATTCTAGAACCAATGAATGATATGCATAAAATACAGATAACAAAATTATTGCATGCACATTCGACTAGCTTTAGTAGAAATAAACTTACAACATTCACATACACATGCAAGAGTCAATTTGGAGATCAAACAGTAAAACACTTGTATTCACAAAATAACATAAGCTTTACATATGGATTATAATGGCTAAAGAGCCCACCCTTAGGAATGCCAAGCATTCCAGAATATATAGACCTTACAATGAATGATGCATTGAATACAATAGGTGGTGGATGAGACTATTAGGCATCTCCAACAGGGATGATCATGTTGTGGATCTATCTAAATATTTGGTAGACTACAATGGAGGATGGTTGTTGGGAGTATACTGGTTAGACCACATGCATCTAGACTCTTATTCATCTGGAAACTTTGATAGTCAATAAATTCTACTCACCTGTACTTGGGATACTCATTGTGCAAGAGGAAGGGCTGAGACTGATCAATTGATTATTGCATGATTCGATTAATTTCCATGCACAGAGTGAGGTACTGGACCTCTTTAATGCCAGCTACCCATCACTTAAATGTGGGTGCATGCTTTCTTGCAAGGATCCTTTGATATTGGTGGGAGTTCTACGATGGATAGAATTTTGGGACCTGCCTATTGCTTATCATTGACCTAAAACTCCACCCATTGCATCATACTTAATAAAATAGGCTTTTGGGCCTCCACCTCAGTTAGTGAATCAGACGTAAAATTGAAGTCCCTCAATGAACTAACAAATGCCTGAACCTCCATAGGGCTCTTACTTGCATGATATTCTGAACTGCCTTCAAGGTAGGGTTTTGGGAGCTGATCCTAAGCTACTATCATCCTGATTATCTACCATTTGCATAAGGCAAGGATCTGGGATACTGATTCTCCACCCAACCAATGGGGTAGATTTTTGGGTTTCGATGACAATCATCCTACTTTTTCTCTCACCATAATCCTTAGCTCAATTTGGTCCATTGAATCGTCGAAGCCTCATGGATTATTTCATGATAAACATTCCCACCTTTAGGGATTCTTTGCCACTGGGTAGAATTTTGGGCTTACTTATCTCCTTGGCCTGACCGATTGCTCCCCCTCATTGTAATCAACTCTAGCATCATCTACTACATTTATGAGTCTTGTTATTAACAATCAACATCCAACACCCAAGGGTTTGACTCCTAAAACTTTACTTATTATACTTTTTGATCCATAATATTTATCAAAAGGATCACGTGGATAAGGCATGTATAATTTTACCCACACTTTTGGTGGCTCATAAGGGTTTTCCACCTTGTGGGAACAGTAAATCCATATGGCCCTTCTTCTAAAAGAGCACAACAAATAGGGAAGAACATGGATGGGGATAGAAAGAACAAACTGGAGAAGAAAGCAACCAGGGATGACTGCAAGACATAGGAGAGAGGCGGGTGATGGGATGGAAACTATACTCATGACAAGACGGAATGCTATGAATAAATGAGTGGAAGAAGGGTACAAGAGGAGAAGAGGTAGTCGTAGGAAGAAATGAAATGTCACTAACTGGAAGAGTTAGCGACAACCAACACAAAGGGGAGATAAACAAAGGAGCTGGTGAAAACAAAACAATGAAATGAAAGATAAGGAGACCCTAGAGATATCCTATGACACACTCATAATGATTTGTCATGTCCACAAGACACCCCCATAGATGACCTCCCCGTTAACATACTCCACTATAGCCTAGGGTTGCTTCAAGAGAAGACAATGCCAAAGATACTTGTCTACCTTGATACATCTCTTATTCTTCACATAATCTAGCAAGGACCTTCTCAAATCATCAGAACACATCATGGGAACCTTCAATCGCTCTTTTTGACTCATTCTTTGATGGATTATGAATGGTTCTCATGAGGCATTTTATAGAGTGATTATTTTAGTCCACCGGGATCTCAATGTTTCCCTTGAAAGATTTGACTTGGAGTGAATCCTTTTGGTAGTACTTCCAAATCTTACTTTTTGAGTTCCTCCAATTGATATTATGATTTCATGCTTAGGTTGGGGTGATGCATGCATGAGCCTTGATGTACTTGCTTTGTAGGATTGCAAATTTTTAGGAACATTATCCATTGGGCTACAAAGTCACAACAAAAACAAAAAAAGAAAAGAAAACAAGAGAAGCAAGAGCGAAAACAAAGAGAAGTGCTTTTCAAAAGAGGAGGAACCACTTGGAATACCTATTGCATATTTGGATCTGATAATTATAGCAATTTAACCAAATGGCTGCAACTTGATGGAAATAAACTCCTTGCAACCTTATCTCAAGATGATGTCAGCTACCACATGACTTTGCACATGCTCCACTTTTATTTAATTGCCAACCTATTTACACAAAATTACAATGTGGTTCACATGCTCATGCCATAGATCCTTCTGTAGTTTATTCGATGAACTTGTAGTGTTCAAACCAAATGATGCCAAATTTAAGCTTTTTCTTGTACTAATATTGGTACTACCCATCGTCATCATTAGTTGCACTAAATTTTGATCCATTTCTCATGCTTATCCTCAAAACTCTTGTATTTTGATCATACACCAATTACATAGATATTACCTTTACTACCTTGGTCCATGCTTTGGTTGGTAACTGATCGAAGAACGAATACCATAATTGTATGATGTATGATTTGGTATGCATCATTATCCATACCTCATCCTTTTTTAGGGGGTGACAATCTCAACCATGACCTAATAAACCACCTTCATGGTTGGCACAGATAAGGGTAAGATGTTATTGTGTATCTATTTCCCAATGATGGAGGCTTCCCATTTCTCATTCTCCTACCTCTCTAGTCCCTATAGGGAGCTGCACGTAATGACATTCTCCATTGTAAGGAATCAATAGTAATCTCTGCTACATGGATTGGAATCTTGATCCCATTCTTTCCATTTACTTCCTTGTGGCTAGGTATTATGTTGTTGCACCTTTGATTCCCAACCACTAAGCTCTTCCTTTTCACCAGCTGAGATCTTCCTCTCCTTGTTGCTGACCTCATAAGCCAGTGGATATTCATCCCCAACTCTTTCTACATTTGTTGTGCATTATCATGAGGATATGAAGGGGAACCTCCCATAATAGCTTAGTTTTACATAATTATAGGCCCTAGGGATAGTGATTTATGGATGGAGGATGCATAGGTTAGAAGAGGTTGAGGGCTTTTCGTGTAGGGAAGCTTCCTAGTCTATATCAAAAATATTTCAGCTTGGGATGCTTCCTTGAAGATTTGTGGAAACCTCTTTTCTCTTGAATACTGAATGAAGGGGGTTATATCAAGATCAAAAGCTTGAACATAGTATATGTAGGCTTGAGCAAATTATGGTCTGACTTCATGGGGTATCCTCCTCCATATTCTTGTGAAGCAAACATTAAAATCAACCATACTTTCATAATGGATCTGCTTGACGAATTTAAGTTGAGTGAGCTATTGGAAGGGATTTGCAAAAGCATCAAATGTGTTTATGAGAGCTTCTACCAAGTTTACCCATGTATGAATGCTTCCATGATCTAGAGATTTGAACCATGGTGATGCTCTCCTTATAAGAGAAAGAGCAAGGAGCCTAAGCATGACATCTTTAGAAGCAATGTTGTGAATGATAGACAAGGAGGCTATGTCCTGTTAGTGCTCATATGTAGTGCCCTCTACACCATCGTAGCTTGGCAAGGTCTTCAAATATACCTTGGGGATGTTTTGCAAATCTAGGATATTTAGGGGGCTTACATTGTTCCAGCAAGGATAGCTTTGTTGAGCCATCATGGGATTAATACTTTAGATCTTCTGAGTTCTTCCTCTAGGTTGGAGTCACCATATGAGCATATTTTATCTACTTGTAAGATAAAGGCTACTCATCAAACCCTAATTCTTCTAGGGGAATAGATTTAAAGAAATCAAGAGGCAACTAGTCGTGACATTTGGATTTCTTGATCAGAGGAGTCATCAGGTGATTGTTCAATCTAGGTAAACTAGAGTATCACCAAACTCTATTTTTTTTAAGGACAAGGACACTTCAGGTCCCACCGAGTGTGCCAAAAAATTGTTGGTTACAAATTTACACCTAACAAAAAGGAGGATGCTAAAAGATTTGCACGCATGTGTCAATATTGAATGGCCACCATGCATGGGAGAGATCGAGTGATTGATCTCCAGTGAAGACTAGTTCCTTTTGGAAATTCCTAGATAACTGAGCCTAAATTTGAAGGGAAAAGGGGGTGAAAAGGAAGAGAAAAGAGGCCATATCCATAACTCACAATGATGGATTTGTTTGCATCAATACATGCATGGTAAACAAATGTCGTCATAGAAAACATAAGCAAATTACCTAAAAAATCAGCTAACCTTACTCTTGTCTACCCTTTATTGCCCTATGCTGCAAGTAAATTCCAGAACCAATGAATGAGATGTAGGAAATCCAAATAGCAAAATTATTGCATGCACATTCGACTAGCTTTAATAGAAATAAACTTACAATATTCACATATACACATGCAAGAGTCAATTTGGAGATCAAATAGTAAAACACTTGTATTCACAGAACAACATAAGCTTTACATATGAATTGTAATGGCTAAAGAGTTGCCCTTAAGAATGACAAATATTCTAAAATATATAGACCTTACAATGAATGTTGCATTGAATACAATAGATGACGGATGAGACCATTAGGCAACACCAACAGGGACGACCATGCTACGAATCTATCTGAATCTTTGGTAGACTGCAATGGAGGATGGTTGTCGGGAGTATGCCAGTCAGACCACATGCATATGGACTCTTCTTCATCTAGAAAATTTGATAGTCAATAAATTTTTCTCACTTGTACCTAGGGCATTAATTGTGCAAGAGGACAGGTTGAGGTTGACCAGTTGATTGTTGCATGATTCGATCAATTTTTGTGCATAGAGTGAGGTATTGAACCTCTTTAATGCCAACTACCCATCTATTAAATGTAGGCGTGCACTTTCTTACAAGGGTCTTTTGATATTGATGGGAGTTCTATGATGGGTGGAATTTTGGGACCCACCTATTGCTTACCATCGACCCAAAAATCCATTCGTTGCATCATACTTAATAGGTCAGTATTTTGGGCCTCCACCCTAGTTAGTGATTCGAGTGCAAAATTGAGGTCCCTCGACAAAATGATAGATGCTTAAACTCTGTTAGAATCCTACTTGCATGATATTATGACCACCTTTAGGGCAGGGTTTTGGGATCTGATCCTAAGCTATCATCATTCTGATTATCCACCCTTTACATGGGGCGAGGATCTAAAATCTTGATTTCTCACCCAACCAATGAGGCAGAGTTTTGGGTTTCGGTGATAGAGACTATTGACCCGCATTTCTTCCCACCATAATCCTTAGCTCAATTTGGTCCATTTAATCATCAGAGCCTCATGGATTATTTTATGATAAACATCCCTGCCTTTAGTGATTCTTTGTCATCAAGTAGACTTTCAGGATTACTTATCTCCTTGGCGTGACCAATTCCTCTACCCTCATTGCAACCAACTCCAGCATCATCTACTGCCACCGTGAGGATTTTTATTAAAAATAAACATCCAATACCCAAGGGTATGGCTCCCAAAAAAATTCTTACTATAATTTTCGATCCATCATCTTTGTAAAAAGAGCATGTGGGTAAAGAATGTAAAATTTTACCCACACTTCTAGCGACTGTGTCGCTTACAAAGGAAATCCTGTGGCCACGTAACATAATAAAATTTATATCAAATTAGCCTTATTCATCATGAATTCAAGGAGAATCATGGTTTTGAGGCAAATGACTTGCGACCGTGCACCTTTTACTTTTGAAATCTATTTTGGCCAAATCTCCAATGGTTTGGAGTAAAAGCACGACATTAAGTCGAATGACCCACGATTGTGATATTTCGAAGACTTTGTTCTTTTTCCTAACCAAATGAGCATGATTTTAAGACAACCAACTATTTTTGGCCATCAAATAAACACTTATAATTTTTTGAAAATTTTGGCAGTCTAATTTTGCAATGTAGCTCCCTATGCCTGCACTTTCTCCCATCTCTGTAATGTGGTAAAAAATTGACCTACATAATTGGCTCCTCTCGGGGGACTTTGCTTGTAAAGTAATAGAACTCAGATAGCCTTATCTTATAGCCAACACTTTCTAAAGGACAAAAGGAAACTAGAAGATACACTAGGGGAGGAAGAAGAGACTATACAAGAAGAAATAAAATTACTAACGGGTGCAAAATGAAGGAGAATGCTAGGTGGGACAAACATGAGGCAAATGTACAATTACAAAAAAGATGCAAAGTATAGGGACAAAACATACTTTGAAAATAATATAAAATAGTGGTGAGAGGTTATGGATGTGTTATCATCCTAAACAACATAGGGTACAATCTATAAGTAGACGTAAGGAAACAATGCTATGATGCTAGAGATAGAGAAAAAATAAAACAAAATAAAGAGGACAAGATATCCAAGTTATGGATAATCCCAATAAATATATACCTCCATCAGTATACTATATTGTTGCTCTGGGTTATTTCAAGGAAAAATAGATTACCAACAATTGTTAATCCAACCATTCATAGGCCATCATCTATTTTGCTTGTGCTTCCCTCATCTCCTTGTGCGAGCAAGAATTCTTTAACTGCTCACATCTCACTCTACAAATTGTTGTTTGTA
The DNA here is from genome assembly GCA_028583015.1 of Wollemia nobilis. Classification (NCBI taxonomy): domain Eukaryota; kingdom Viridiplantae; phylum Streptophyta; class Pinopsida; order Araucariales; family Araucariaceae; genus Wollemia; species Wollemia nobilis. The sequence continues at coordinate 18,817,247 of JAQPPZ010016881.1, forward strand.
GCTTTAGACCCATATTCACACCTCAAATTACATTTCATAATTGTATTTTCTTCCTTATATAAGATTGAGTCAGGTGAGGCCATTTTGTCATCTAACACCAGTGAAATTATTCTTCTCTAATTTAAAAAATCTTTGGCATTCTTTGGGCTATCTACTCATATGTCAGCTAAATTTTATACTCATGCTACTTTGCATTCTGCTAGCATCAGACTGCATACTTGATGATGTTTTCTATTATTTACACGGATCTTGTTAGTCCCGTAGATATATCAAATTTTTAGGCATACCTCTTGTTACTCTAGAAACAACCTATATTTATCCATTGGGCTACAAAGTTAGGAAAATAATGATGGAGGGAAAAGGTGGAGGAGAGAAGAAACACACTTTATGAAAAAGAAAAATCAAACATAAGAAGGTGTTGTACATTATGCTTTGACAACTATGATAGATAACACATCTGGTCCACTAAGGTTCTAATCTGCTGGAGTATCTTATGATTTTTCGAGCTTATCCTCTAAATTTTCTCTTATTCATCTTAAGTATATTTACAGGGTGATGTAAGGCATAAGCTCTCACATGAGATCACCCTACTTATCCATTATGATTGTAGTTAGTCACTTTATTTACTTGTAGCTACGTACACAAAATATGGCATGTGTACCCATGCCTAGCTCCAAAGTTTTTGTAAACTTATCCTCTATTTATGTAATGTCTAGACCAGATAGTACCAAACTTAAGCTTTTATTTAAATTCAATTTCTAATAGCTGACAACTATTTTCAAGTTCATTTTGAATCCATTATGAATCTTTCTTCCTGAATATCCTGAGTTTTGGTTTGATGATAACCTTATATCTCTTGGACAATTGATTGAGTATTAATTAGCTAAGTGCCACATTTTTTTAAATTTCCTACCAATAATCCTTCCACAAAGGTTCTTGGTGAAATTCTTGAACCTTATTTCATGTTTTTGACAATTCTTCTTCATTACCTAGTAGGAGTAGAGGGAATCGAAATTCCTTATCTCCCAATAAGGGAAAAGACTAACTGCAAGTATCTTTTGCAACTTTGGATTTGAACAACTTTGATAGTACTTAGACTAATTTTCTTATCAAAACGTATTTATCTCTATAACTGTCCCATAGTCAACTCCCTTTAGCAAACTTATATTGTGTTGTTTGTATCCTTCCATAAATAAAGGATGAAGATCTTGGTTGGGCATATTAACTACATTCTTTGCTTCAAATATCTTTATTTGATTCAACCCTGGATTAAGGTAAATTTTTGACTGCTTGAGGAGACATTCAGCCAGACATATGCCAAAAAATAGAGGGATATCAACAATCATTATGTCTTTCATGACAACTAAATCAGGGTGCCTAAATAACACCATCAAAACTTGCTTCAATATGCCTACCCCTTTTACAATCCTCCCTTTGAACTGTAGTCATTTTGGTTCTATGTCATTCATAGTCAATCCCAAACTCTTATAGATCTCAAGTGGCATTACTAAAATTTTAGCTCTTGGATCAATTACACAATTGTATAATATGCATTTTTCTAAAAAGAGTGGTAAATAAAATGGGCCAAAATGGTCTTTTTGAAAGTTTAAAGGTCTGCCTCTTGAAGTCACCTCATCCTTTTCTATTAATTTTCCCAAAGAGAGATCAACCAAATTAACTTTTGAAGGTACTAGCAAATCCTCCCTCAGATCTTGCTCCTATAAAAAAAAATTGAATAAGATTTTGAATTGCACTATCTTTTCCTTCCTTTCCTCTAGAGTCATAGCTAGGAAATACAGGCTTCTATAAGCTTCCCCCCTTTCTTGATTCAAGGATTTCACTATTGGAACTTGCTTTTGAATACCTATTTGGTATTCTTTGTCCCATTTTTGGAATTCTGGGGTCAGAGAGTGATCACCATCACTGCTAACCTGATGGTTGTCTATAGTATTAAAAGCTATCACATTGTCTAAAATTCTTTGGAATGAGTTTTTTTTTTGGACATAACTATGAGATAAGGTTGGAGGTATGACTAACCTACTAAAACTTTCTTCTTTTTTATATTCTACTTCTTCGTTTCTATCAAAACTATCCTTAATGAGCTGTGACCCATGACTTTGATGGAATTGTTGCAACTGGAGCTTAACATTGCTAAATTTCATCCTTTTGTCTTATAATAAATATGGTACTTCTCCCTCTACATTTTGCTCGATATAATACATCACCATTATCAATTCTTGCTCTCTCTAAAATTGATCATCTTGATAAATAGGAACAACATCATTCTTGGTCTTTTTCAGTGGCCATGACTTCACTTCCTCTAGGGGTTTATTGTGGGGTAACATATTCTTAGATCAAATGGCCTATTGGAAAATATGAGGGAATATTTTTTTTTGGACTACTGAATAAGGATAGCTAAATTAGAATGAAATGCATGAATGTAATAGAGATATGCTTGTGGGTGGGAGGGTTGGTATTCTTGGGGAATTCTCCTCCACATTCTTTTGAATTAGAAATTGAAATCAGAAAGGCTTTCATGAGCAGACCTCTTTATGAAATAAAATTGAGTAAGTAGCAAGAAAGGATCCCCAAGATCATCAAATTCATCAATGAGAGCTCTAGCTAAATCTACCCAAGTACCAATACTTTTATCTTCTAAAGACTTGTACCATAACAACACTTTGCCTTTAAAGGATAGAACAAGCAATCTAACCATGACATATTCAAATATGATGTTGTAAATAGAAGACAAGGAAGCTATATCCCGACAATGCTCAGTTGCTATTTGCTCTTTCTCTTCATAGATAGGTATATTTCTTAGAGCAATCTTAGGTATCTCTTGAAAGTTTAGAATATTAAGAGGGTCGATATCATACCATGGGGGAAAATGTTGGTGAACCATAAAACCTAACCTATATGATTTTCAAGTTTCATATAATATTTGAGGATATCAGATTTTATGGCTTAAAGCACAAGGAGAATATACAATGTTGGATTATATTTCGTAAACAGAGTTGCCAAACAAACATACAAGCCAAAAACTAGCCCAAAACTATTATGATGGGAAGTTGGTTGAATGAAAAATATATAATGAAAAATAGGGCCTCCAAGCTCTATCACATACAAAGTTTCCAAGTGAAATTACAATCTCTACTTAATGAGGTCAAGGCAATTCACTACACCTTGATTCCTTTGAGAAGTAAAACAATTAGGTGATTGTGGGTTTGTGTCCCATTGGGCATGCCAGAAACTGTTGTGGATTAGATGGAAATCAAGGTAAATTTGAACTATAATTATCATCCTCAATGATCTGAAGGATGATCACCCACTAATTACAATCCAAACCACACATTGAATGGTTCAAAATGCTTTAACCCAATCTCCAAAGTAGGCTGGTATTCCTTGTCAACTTACAAAATGTTGACTCATTTAAGCTCAGTTAATGTATAGAGGATAGGTATAGAGATAAGAAGATTTTAAGAAAGAAATGAATCAATGGTGGATGGATAAAGCTAACAACATAGGCATCTACAGAGAACCCTTGATAGCTTAACTTCTAGAATATCACTTAGAACTAACAACATTCAAAACTTAGCAATCTTCAACATTAAGAGCAATTGCATACTCCAAGAATCATTCCAAACATCTAAAGTATTAATAATTTAAATTAATAGAATTAGATTAACACCTTGAATAATAGAAATAACTTCTTACAAGCATACATTTAGACATGAATCATTCCAATTTGCTCTAAGTTAGCAATCCAAATTAGCAAAATACACTAACCATAGCAGTAGTAGCATAAATAACTTCACAAGATAGTATTCAGAAAGCATGAAGATGCAAGTCTGAGGTAAACATTCCAAGTAATGTTCCTTGTCATTAATTTATAGTAATATACAATAGTAGTGCAAGAAAACACTTTAGATTCGACCCTTTAAAATGAGGGTTCAGACTCTATTTATAGATTTTACATTATCATACAAATATGTTATGAGGTTACGTTTAATTTTTTACAACTTGCTTAAAATTGATGAAGTACAACTATATTTTCTTGAATTAGTTGAGGAGAATAGAATATGAGCCATCCCTTGTTCTTGCAACACCTTTATCATCATATATTTGCAACTAATTATGTTGATGAATCTATTCTAGAATCATCTAGATCAAAATGCTTCATCTACTTCAATGGTTCAACTTCTATGACCACGTGAGCATCGCGCTTAAATTTTGTATTTTTGAGCAGTTTTGACATCCATCGTTGATCTAGAGTTGAATGGCCATGATTAAATTCAATGAAATTAGGTATGTCATTTGGCTTGTAGCCATGCTTTGGATTAGACTTTTCACATTTTGATCATTTGGGTCCATGGTCGTGCAAAACTATCTTCACTTCTTAATCTTTCCTCGAGGTTACACTCCATTTTATGACCCAGAGCTTTTTTACCAGTTTGACCATGGCACAAAGGAAATCTATGGCTTAGGGAGCTTTTCTTTTTTTTTAGTCAACTTGGCTCATGGTCGCGCATCTTGTGCTTCTCTTTTCCATTCCATTATGAAAGGAAAACACTCGATCGTATGATAAAATGTGATTTGGTTGATGACCATTTTGACCATGGTGTAGAGGAAATTTGTGGCTTTCAGCATTTACTCTAACCCTTTTCTCTTGGCTATGATACTAACAAAGGAAACTTGACGATCGCGTGAGAAAATGCAATTTGACCAATTTTGATCAAATTGACAACAGATTCATGGAAACTAGTGGTTTTAAGTTGTTCTAACTATTGTGATCTTCTTGGCCAAGTTTTTTACAAAGTAAATCCTATGGCTACATGAAAAAATAAACTTTATATCAACTTAGTCGTATTCATCGTATTCATGGAAAATCATGGTTTTGAGGCAAATGACTTGCGGTCATGCACCTTTCACTTTTGAACTCTGTTTTGGCCAACTCTCCAGTGGTTTGGAGGAAAAGCATGACATTGATCCAGATGACCCATGGCCATGATCTTTCAAAGACTATTTTTTTTGCCCAAATGAGCATGATTTAAGACAACCAACGGTTTTGGGCCATCAACTGAACACAACCATTTTTTGAAAAAATTGGCAGTATAATATTGCAATGTAGCTCCTTCTGCTTGCACTTTCTCTCATCTCTACAATGTGGCCAAAAATTACCCTCAATGGAATAGATACATGAAAATAGATAATTGAATAGATACATGACAATAGATTTCTCTCATATCATTACTCATTGCCCTCAATGGAATAGATACATGACAATATTGATTGATATGTTCTTAAGGTATAATCAAATTTGGAAGAAAGATAAAGATCAAAATAAGATCACATTCACAAGCAAATCGGGGATGCTTATTTATCAAGATATGTTATACAAATTATTGTAAAAGTCACATTTCAAAGGGATAAAGATATTGTATTCTTAGGATTGATCAATGAAGTTATATTAATGTATCTAGATGACTTATCATTGTTCTTTAAAGATCAAAAGAAACATATAGAACACTTGGAGGTAGTCTTTGAATGATTTTGATGATATGGAATATCCTTAGACCTAAAGAAGTCAATTTTTTATTCAAGAAGGAGAATTTTCTAGGTCACATAGTCTCTAAAAATGGGATTACCTTTAATCTAGATCACATCAAGGCCATACATGAATTATCTCTAAATTTATTGACCAAATGGATTAGATATTTCATGGGTCAAAATTAATGCATGGCCAAATTTATCATTAATTTTGCAAAGCTCATCATATCTATTACAAAGATACTCAATAATAAAAATATATATATATATATATATATATATATATATATATATATATATATATATATATCACTTGGGCTAAATAAATAAACAAGAATTTCATAATATTAATAATACAATCACTAGGGGTCCTATTTTGATTAACTTGGGTTTTACTAAGTATTTTAGGCTCAATGTTTTGGGCATTGATATCAACATTATTATAGTACTCATCTAGAAGAAATGACAAGATCTAGTTTCCTTTATGAGTTAAACATTGTACAACCATGAAGATATGTTTGATTTTATTGAGAAATAGGTATTTGCCACTATGAAATATTTGATAAGGTTTAAATATTATCACCCAGGTGTTGTAGGTGAGTTGGAGAGGAGAGGGCAATCCTCCAAGGGAGGTCCCAGGTTCGAATCTCCACCCTACCAAAAAGCTAAATTGGGTGCCCAAAATCCAATTGATAATGTTGGTGCGGGTAGGGTCGGGTGCGACTCCCGGGTGAATTTGACGGTATAGAACCCCCTGTTCGTGGTCTCTCAGACCAAGGCAGCCCCGCAAGGGGTTTTTCGCTTAAAAAAAAAAAAAAAGGTTTAAATATTATCTATCACAAAGAAAAACTATAGTCTTTGCAATACAAACAAATGTAATATCCACTATCTTGCATAGTGAGTTGAGAGAGAACTAGTTAGATCAACAAAATCCAAGAAATTGACATTGAAATAAAGCCTATAAAATTAGTGAGAGGGAGATATTTATGATAGAACCTAAAAAATCCCGGTCTAGTGATCAATTAGCATTCATGGATAAGAGTGAGTGGCTAAAAGGGTAAGAAGATGGCCAAACGTAAATAGAATGGATGCATGATGTTGAGTACATGAGGACTAGTGATGTTTGAAATTGTTTAATATTAAAAGAAAAAATATATTTAGGTAGAAAATTATGGATGATACCTTACTCAATGGGTCTTTTTTGAAAAGGACATGATGGCGTATTCCTAATATATGATGATAAAGAAATATTGAATGATTTTTTGCATGAATACCATGATGAGTATGGTCATTATTTAGCCTACACTATGGCTAATAAGATATTAAGGGTAAGGTAATATTGGGTGACAATTATCTCAAATGAATTCTAGTGGATCAAAAATTATAAATCTTGTTTCATCTTTGTTGGAAATATTAAAAAATAACCAATGTCATTATAGCCTATAGTAGTGAATGAACCATTTCAATCGTAGGGATTAGATTTCATTGGAAATATTTTATTGTAAATGATGGTAATGCTTAATGTGTGGGTCACATTTCTAACATCCACATCTAGATGGGTACCTATACTTGGATTAAAATCATATATGTGAAATATTTGGGTAGTGCAAATGTTATCCTTGGAGCTCAATAGTTATCTTAATTAGGGGATGTTAATTTGAACCTACAATAGTTGTATCTACAGTGGACCAAAAATGGCAAGGTCACTTGTCTTTAGAGTTTATAACTCCCACCATACAAGGTCATCAACTCCCACTAGATAAAACATATGTTGAAGAAGGGTAACAAGGGTATCATCACCCATATTTGTTGCATGGAATCCATGGACATCGAATAATGACCATTTTATATTCCTTGTAAAATATAGTCTCTCCTTGACAAATATGCTTTGGGCTTTAAAGAACCTAAAGATCTTCCTACTAAGTGAGAACATGATCATGCTATTCACCTTATTCTAGGAAGTTAACCCCCTAATGTTTGTCCTTATCACTACCCAAAACTTAGAGGACAAATATTGAGAAGTCAGTTCATGATATGTTCGAGCAAGGTATTATCCACCCTAATACTAGCCCCTATTCATCCTAAATAGTCATGGTAAAACATAAGTATGATACTTGGCATATGTATCCATATTTTAGAAAACTCAACAAAATCACTATCGAATGTTCCTTATTCCTTTTATTGATGATTTATTGGATGAAGTGGTGAAAGTTTTAATGCCAAGCTAGACTTATATTTTGGGATTCATCAAATTAGGGTTAGATAGGAGAATATTCTAAAAAGTACTTTTCATACTTATAAGGGTCATTATGAGTTTTTAGTCATGACTTTTGGTCTTACAAATGCCCCTTCCACTTTCTAGATTTTGATGAATTGTGTCTTCCATCCTCTCCAAAAAAAATAATTGGTCCTTTTTTATGACATCCAGGTCTATAGTAAACAATGGCAAGCCCATTTGCATCATGTTTAAAAAAGGTGTTCCAACTTCTAAAACGAGAATAATTATATATCAAAAGGTCTATGTGTTCCTTTGTTGTATCTAAAGTAGAGTATCTTAATCACATAGTGTCTCATAAATTTGTCAAGTTGGATCCTAAAAGTATTAAGGTCATACAAGATTGGTCAATACCTAAATATATCAAGATTGTAGCTCCCTTGATGGATCTCACCAAAAAGTGTATATTTTTCTGGTCTAATAAGGTTACAAGATCCTTCAATACCTTAAAAGAGTTTATGTGTACCACTCCTATTTTGGCTAATATGGAATTTAGCAAAGTTATTTGTCATCGAATGTGATGTTTCTAGAATAGATATTGGTATTGTTTTAATGTAACAAAGTCATTTGTTAGATTATAAAAGTAAATAGCTCCCCACTAGAAAATTGGATCATTCTACTTATAAGAAGGATATGTTAGTCATATTGCATATGTGGATAAATTGAATCCTTGTTGGGATGGAATTTCATTATCAAAACTAATCATAGTTATCTCAAGTACTTTTTGGAACATCTCTTACCCAAATAAAAATAAATGGTTAGACAAGCTTTTGGGCTATAAATTTAAGATTGAATAGAAAATAGAGAAGGAGAGTGTATTAGCATATGATCTTTCTAATAATTATATAAATTATATAGTTTCCCATGCTATATCCAACCCCTTCCCTTTGGATCAATTAGTTAGGATCATTTGGATCTTGATATTGTTCATTTGATTCTTGGTGTTAAGGTAGATAACCTACACAATCTATTGTTCTTTTGGGTTGATGGGATTATAACAAAGAAGGATTACATTTAACTCATTTGGTGATCCCAAGTCAAGAACAACTTCCCTTATGAATTGCATGCTTCTTCTTCAGCAAGATAGTCTAGGTTTCTCAAAACCTATCAACAGGTCAAGAGATAATTTTCTTGGAAAGGAATGAAAGTTGATATCAAATAGTCTAAGTAATAATGTAAAGTATCTTAGAGGAATAAGGATAAAACAATTAAAGTCTCATATATCATTGTAGCCCCTTCCTATTCTATATTTCTAGTGGGAACATATCTCCATATACTTCATTGAAGGTCTTCCAAATTTAGAGGAAAATTAGTGACTTTTATGGTGGTGGATTGCCTCTTCAACTCTGCCCATTTATGTGCCTTATAGAATCCATTCACTACCAGTAAGTTGGCCAAGGTATTCCTTTGTTTTGTTTTTAAACCACATTATATGCCTAAGTCTATTTTATGTGATTATAATGCTCTTTTCACTAGCAATTTTTGGAAGCAATTTTTTACTTATAGTGACACTTAGCTTAATATGAGTTCTTCCTCACCCTAAATCAAATGGACAAATAAAAATTGTGAACAAGTGTCTATGTACATATTTGTGATGATTTGCCCAAGATAAACATTATTAATGAGTTAAATAGATTTTGTTAACTAAATGATGGTAGAATAGTTCTTATTATGTTTCCACTAAGATGTCTCTATTTGAGGTGTTATATAGGTAGAAACCCCCATACTTGGCACACTATCTTCTAGGAACTTCTCATATTTATCAAATGGATTATTTCCTCTAACAATAAATATCCTCTAACTCCTCAAGGATAATTTTTTTCAGGCCCAAAAACATATGAATTAGCAATAGGAATTATGTTGTTCAAAATGACACTTTGAGGTTGGTGATATGGTACTTTTGTAGCTTCATCCATATAAGCAACTTTATCTCAAGACTAAGTCTAGCTAAAAGCTTGCACCCATATTCTATGGTCCCCATAAGGTGATTCGTTAGATAGGGGATGTGACATATTAGTTGGAGTTTCCTGCTACCTTAAAAATACACCATGTTTTTCATGTTTCTTGTCTTAAGTATACATTTGGCCATAAGATGCAATCCCAGATAGAGTTTCCAGAGTTGGATGAAGAAGGATGTGTTAAAATAAAGTTAAAATTAGTGTTATAATAGTAAGTCCATAATATATGGTCTTGTTAGGTGTAGAACCTACTCAACATGTGGTATGATCTTCTTGAAGAGGATGCAACATGGGAACCAATGACCATTCTCCAAAAAAGTATAGCTTTGAGGATAAGTATTTCTAAATAAAGAGTCGTATAATTGCCTCCATGTAGCCATGATAACCATCTTTATTAATTTGGATTGGGTCCTTAGGATAGGATAATTATCCCTTGATCATTAAGTTAATGTTTTGTGACTTTGATTAACTATAAATAGGAGAGAATGTAATGTCATTGTATCATCATTCATCTAACTTTTATTTCCTCTATTATGCATAAGATACTTAGCCCTCTCTAAGTGGCTTGGATTGCTTCTAATATTTGAAATTCTAGAGTTTGATTTTGTTGCAAATATTCTGGTGTATGTTGTTTATATTATTGTTATTATGAAACTTATTATTGAAATTATTATTTACTAGAAGTTGTTTTGTTACAAGTTCTACTGTTAAAGCCTAGTTGGTGAGTGACCCATCTCATAAAATTCTATACTACAATGCAACTTAATCTCTTAATGAAAAAGTAACCTTACCATAATAGCTTCCTATTGAATCTTGTGAATCGATTTAAAATGGAAAAAACATTATAATTTTCTAGTGTGGTCTCACTATTGTTTCCATAAAATGTGGGTGAAGCTTTAAAAGCTTATGGATGGAATCAGTGAATAAACTAGTAAGTTCAAAGGACTTAGTAATTTGAATCAAAATTTTTTTTTGAGGACCCACTTGTATTTGCACCTAAAAGTGAGGACCTTGATAATACTATATTTGCAAACCATACGACATCGTTTGTCCATACGATATGTAATAAATTTGTCATCCCAAAAAAAATTGCTACTAAGGCATTTATTGATTTTGAAAATTTTGCATAAATGGCTAATTAGGGTTTTGCATAGTTTTTTATTTAGTCACCTATTTCTATTATTGTTGTAGATTTTATGATTGTTTTTTTTCAATGAGTTTACACATGTTTTTATGAGGGATCATGGTCCCTTCATATTGAGTGGGGTTGAACCTTGGACCTCTCAAAGAGAAGCCAAAGCCTTTACCACTGCAATAAGATTGCAACTTTAGATTTTATGATTATTAACACACACTATGTTGACCATTTTATATATTCTATTGTTTATTTGGTGTAGCTTATTAATAATATGTAGCTTCTTGTTGATTTGAAGAAACTTGATTTTGAGAAACTTGTTGTTGGAAAGGGGTATTGTTATAAAGCTTCATTCTCATAAATGTAAGTCATCCATAATTTTATTGAAATATCAACATAAATCCATAGTGCATTAATACAAATAATGAAATAGAGATAGATAATCCCTTAATGTAATAACAACACCAATAATTCTCCTTAAGGAAGCAATAACTCCACAAGATCTCCCAAGATGAGAGTGCCACTTAGAGAGAGCAAAGTCTCATAAGCCACTTCATGGGAAATATGATTACAAATAGTATTTGATATCATCAATGATTCATTATAATGACAAGATCCCTTCTTTATACCCATCATACAATGTTACTTTGGAGAGTGTATAACCCTAACCCTAGATAATTGGTACCAATTTTGATCATCCATCCAAGTGAAATCTTGGTTGGTGATGGTCTTCTATAATGTCATGTTTTTTTGTTCCACCTTGATATTCATAAGTGTTCCTTTAATTCCATACACCCTATTTTTGTTGGTCTGAAACGTGTTGTTGTTGTGGTTGTGCAACTTGCTATTGTTACACTACATGTGGTGGGACATATCCCAGCATACCATATACCATGTGTGATAGATTATTTGGCTAAAATTACCTGATCATAGGTACCATTGAAGTGATGATCAATTTGAGCAATGATTTAATTAGGTTGAGTCATATTTGCAATCCACTTATCAAAAAGTGCAACTAGTTCCTTCCCATTTTTTGAAACAGGAGTCTTAGGGGTTTAAGGCCATTCTTCCAACCTTTGTATTCAATGAGTACTAGGGGGTTTAATGTTCTTAGAATTGGTACCTTTCATTTGATATGGAATTTTTTTAGTGAAATCATCATCCTTTTCAAATGCATATTCATGAAAATTTTGAACCTCTTTAAATCATGGGTGTTGATTGGCTAGAAGGTAGACATTTACTTTGTTCTTTGCAACTGTATCAATGCTTGGAAATCAACTAAAGTAGAATATATGCCTAGGTCTAGAAAATTGTTGGATATCTAACAAATCATCTAAAAATTGAATTGAGAAGTATAAGTTTCCTTAAGACTTAGATGTGGTTGGCAAATTAGATAACTCGTCTAGCGAAACACTAGTTGGGACCCTTTGATGGAATTTGAGTTAAGTTTTAGCTTTTAATGGATCCGATCAGGAACTTCTAAGGAATCAAAGGCTTGATTAGGCAAATTAAAAGCTCTATGGCTTGGTGAATTATGAGTTTTCCTCTAATAGATAGATAAATTTTAATATTCTAACAAGATGCAGGTTTTAATACTTAGTGGTTTTCCTAAGTGGTCTTATTAAATTCTTCAAGTAGTCAAGCATATCACCAAAAGAATGAACTTATGGTTTTGATTCTCTCTAGCAAATCAAAGGTAGTCAAGCATATTATGAAACAAAGGACTTGGAGAAAATTTTGCAAAAAATTATATTCTTAAGAAAGGAGTCGTGAATGCCTATAAAAGTGTTAGATCTAAACTTGTAAAAATTAATAAAGATGATTTTTTTTTTAAATCTGGACAAAATTGATGGGTTCATTTATTAATGGAGTTGTCATTACACGAAATTTAACAAATTTGAATAGATATAAAGAATAATGCAACAAAACTTATAAATAACAATGCAAAAGTATCAAATATGAAGCCAAAACAAGTAAATCTAAAAATGTTTTTTTGGGTTTTGCTTGTTTTGATGTTATTAATGAACTTTTTAATAGATCTAAATATCTTTAAAGTAGATTTAATCTAAGAAACAAATCGTAGAATGATAAGTATATTTAATGCTTGTGGGATCGCTTTGATCTCATGAAGAAATTAAGCCAATTGGTTCCATTGGGCATGCTAGAACTATTGATCTACAAAATTGTTTGATTCTTACGCACCGACAAGATCATAGTTCAACATAGAAAGGGGATAAAATTAATCCCCAATCTCTAGCCTTAAGGTTTGGTTTCCGCTAATCTAATTAATCTAAGTTAATCTAACCAATTTCGAAAAAAGGGATAGAAGATAATAAAAGCAAATGTGAGAGAACAAATATAGTCATGCAACCATAGCAAGATTAACACGAATGTAGAAGAAACCTCTAGAAGTGAGAAAATAAATTCAATATGCTAGATCACTGAATAACTTACAATAACAAAGTGAGATAACTAATAGGAGATTGAGGGCAAAGCCACAACATCATACATCCATGAATAAAGAGGTCAAAGGATATATTTGATCCATAGAAGCCATGCACAATCTCTTCATTAATTGCAGTTCAAATAACAAGTATATATCTAATCTCAAAGAGTATCTCTAATATTTTAAAAATAGCAAAAGGGCCCTTTACAATGGGCATAAGCTCTTATTTATAGAAAAAATAATGCTAACTCTACTTCTAGTTTTAATAAAGTAAAATCTCACTCCTAGTTACATGAATGTAGTACAAACCTCAAATTAAATTTGACACTACAAACAATTCCTAATCACTTAGATCATCACTAACATCATTTAGTGACAAAGATGTTGTCCAAGTCATTTATTTAAAACAAGTACCTTAAAATCCATGTCCATACTTCTTTGGCTGATGATTTAGTAGATTTTTGATGAACCACTAGATGTTTGGTAAATTGTTGGATGTCTAGAGAATGGTTTGATCTAGATTCCATAAGAATAAGTCATCCTCATGCAATTCAAGTATTTCAAAAGGTTCCTTGATTGTCTCTTACTATTTTGTGGTTGGAATTACCTTCAATTTCTGCCTTGTGTCCTATTTGCATGGTTGAATTTGATTATGAAGTGCTATGGTAATAGCTTGATTATTACAATTCTTTCTAAGTTCCAAATTTATTACTTCATTTTTTCTAATAATGATTATACTCAATAAGACTACATTTAAAGTCAACTTTTACCTTCAGATCACTTTTGAGAAAAAAATGGACTAACTACGTCATTTTGTTCCTTTTACCTACAAGTCTAGATCAATTAAAAAATGCTTAAACTTATAAAGACTTATTTTGATTAATCACAAATTTCTTAAACTGTAAGTCAAATATAACTTCTCCAAACTCAAAATGTCATGCAAATAATAGATTGTCTTAGTGCTAGGAATTTGAATTCAAAATATAAGGTCAAGAATTTTAGAGCTAAAATATCGATCTTAATATGTAAGATGCAACAACTTTATCTCAAAATATTGTTTTTTTAATTGAGAAATATTCACACATTTGGGCTTGAACATTTATGCATACTACCTAGGATATAAAATCACACAACAATAGCGCTAATCCATATTACTAATAATGTAGATGAGAGTGGATCCTTGGCATGTATAACATCCCTAGCCTACCACCATGGACCTTGCAGGGTGGTTGTGCCATGTTACAAGGGCTTATGAAATATTATTAAAAAGGGTACCATAAAAATTTGTTCCCTAAGCACAATAGGTCTCTACACAAGTTTCATTAACAATGAATATAATGTAAGTCTACGAATTTTAAATAAATCAATTCCCACAATAGTTCAAATCATCATTACTAGTTGTATAACCATGTTCCCACCGCTAAAGACTATGCTAATCTTCTCTAAAATAAATTGGTTTTAACTTGCAATAAACACTCAATGTTGCTTCCAATTTTTGGTCTCAATTCTATAGACATGATAGTGAAAGTTGCAACAATCCTCGTGGATAATTTGGTAGCCATGCATGGTTTACACAGTTTCCTATTAAATTGTGTTGTAATTAGAGGTGTTACTAATACAATGTTAGTACTTGATGCAATGTTACATTCCACCACACCAAATAATATGTTATGTCTACAAAAAAATAAATACATAAAGGTTGTAACAAAATAGTTTTGCAATCGATCAAATAGCATGAGTTCAACTAGTTGAATTCAACTTCAAGGAGGAGACCTAGCTTCAAATCTTGTCAAGTGATAAATGCATAATGGCTAAGCTAGTGCAATACCACTATGTGGTGATGATGTAATAGGAGTGATACATGTTTTAATCTCATATAACCATTTTTTAAAATACTACATAAAAATAGTTTGCAATCTAGATTCCAAATCATTCAAAATGCATATTAGTATATTATTATCGTGCCTTTAAGAAAACTAGCTTTATAGTTCAACATGAGCAAAAATAAAATAGAGAAATATATGACTTTGATAGACACAAATTAAGTTTTGGTGTAGTCAATTAAGCTCTTGCCTAATAGTTGAGACTCCATCATCATACAAATTATTCAATTTCAAACCTTAATAGGCCTAAAGCCTTATGTGTGAGGGGTGCAAAGTCAACATAATCTTTAAAACAAATAAAGAAAAAATAATAGAAGTAATTCACAAAGACATGGACTTTGTTACGAGTTTGATAACCATGTATAAAATTAAAGTAATATATATCAAGTAAAATGTTATATTATACAATGTCACCCCTAAGGGACAAGCGCCATGAAACAAACATCCCCTCCAAAAGAGGACAAAGTGGGGAATTTCTCAACTATCCCTTCCTAGAGCTGATGGTTTGGAACATTCCCATCACATCCTCCCTTACCCTCATTTATGTAAGAATGGGCAAAGGATGCTTATTAAATACAATCCTTTAAAAAATAATTTTAAAAAATTACTCTTAAAACTAGAAGTAATTTGCAAGGATATGGACTTTATCACAAGGTTGAAACCTATGTATAGAGTTAAAATGTTGTCATATGGGACGACGTCCCCCTAAGGGAAAGGGATATCCCTAAACACCCCCTTCTAGAGAGGAGAGGGTGAGGAATTTCGCCTTGCTTGGGAGGCATTCCCATCATGCCCCACTTTACCCTTATTTGTGTAGGGATGGGCAAATGATGCTTATGCTTCCCTTTAAGGGGCGTGCAACTAGGCATCCCCTAAGCAATTAATTTTTTTGCAACTTAAATTTAGAAACTTAATATAGAAAGATAATAATACAAATGATGGGTTCGTAAAAACCTATGTAAACTCATTGAAAAAATAAGAATAATACAAATGGATAGTGCCTATACGACTAAAATATAGAGAGTTGTTAGTAATTTGAGAATTTAATTTTCTCATATTCCAATACTCGGATACTTTTTAGTGAAAATGCAAATGTATATTGCCTAAATAGCTTCTACATATAGTAAATAGTTTTATTTATGTACACGTAGTAAATGACATTGACTCAATATTTTTGCATGTTTTGGTACTACAAGTAATTGAAAAATGAGTCATAAAAAATGAGAAGTTGAATACAATTTTTTTAAAAGCATCCTTAGCAGTCCAATGGCCCAATCACATTGAACCAATCACTATATTCTCCTCATAATGCATCATTGTATTTTTATTTTGGTTATGATTGCTTATTGGTGCTGAGAAAACCAATGATTACTCAAACTTCTTCATTTTAAAATGTTTTTTCATTTGTAACTTCAATTATATATATATATATATATATATATATATATATATGGCCTTCCCTTCTTGTTTTTCCCAAAATTTAAAAGTTTCTTCTATTCTTTCTCTTTTCACATCCCCATGTTTTCCCATTCCCACGAAAAGGATTAGGCAAGCTAGGATCTAAAAGATCAGCTTCACCTTCTATGAAAACATAATAATAGAGATAAGTTCATAATATTCTCCAATCTAAACTTCAAAATGCATTAATAATGACTAAATGAAACCAACCATGAGCAATGTCTTCTAAACCGCTAGGCTCTTTGCCAAAAAGTTATTCATGGTCATGACATGGCCACACAAGTACATTAAAAACCATTCATATTCGTCAAGGCCCAACTAAGTCAACCCAACTTTCAGGTTTGAGGTGTAGAACAATTGGTGCGACGAAACCCCATAAGGGGGACGGATGCCTAGGGCTCAAATCGCGGACCTCGTCGGACTGAATGCTTGTCATTTTTTTGGTGCTTTCAACGGTGTAAAAGGTTTAAAATGATTGTGGCATGGTGGTTATTGGGACAGACTGCGCGAAGTACTATGTGGTGGCTTCTAGGACGGACAACGCAGAATACTATGGCGGCCATAAAAGACAAACTGTGTGCTTGGATCATCATGGCGGCTACCAATTCCACCATGTAAAAAAAAAATCAACCCAACTTTCACCACCTCACAAATTCATAGAAGCAACATTAAGTTTAGTTTTTTAATGATACTTTAATATAAATAAATAAAAAACAAATGAAACATCATATAAAATTAAAAAACTAGACCCGTCCCTATCAAAGACTTTTCTTACCTTTAAGAAATTATGAGGTATATAATTATGTTTCATGTCACATATTGCAATCATTAAAACTCAACTAAAAAAATCACATATATCGGCATTCAAGAGCAAGTGCGAGCGCAACTAGGAGTGACTGCAACTGAAAGTGAGTGAGAGCGCAAGTCGGGAGTGAGTGCAGTCGGTAGCAAGTGCGAGCGCAAGTCGAGAATGAGTGCAGCTGAAAGCAAGTGTGAACGGGAGCCAGAAGCGAGTACGTGTAGTTGGAAGCGAGTATGAGTGCAGTTGGAAGCGAGTGCCAATGCAACCAAAAGTGATTGTTGTCGGAAGCAAGTGCAAGTGCTGCCAGAAGCGAGTGAGTGCAGTCGAAAGCGAGTGCGGGTGCGAGTGCAAATGGGAGCGAGTGCAGCCGAAAGCGAGTGCAAGTGCAAACGAGAGTGAGTGCAGTCGAAAGCAAGTGCAAGCGCAAGCCGAGAGTGAGTGGAGCCAAAAGTGCGTGAGCTAAGAGTGAGGAGGAAGTGAGTGCAAGTCGAGAGTGAGTGGAGCCAAAAGTGCATGAGCTAAGAGTGAGTGGAGCCAAAAGTGCATGAGCTAAGAGTGAGGAGGAAGTGTGAGCAGAGAAACATAAAGTAGAAAACAAAGTGTGATCAAGGAACAAGTGTCACTTTTTGTTCCAGATCTTAGGAGAATTTAAACAATTTATTTGAAGAATATCTATGTAACATGGAAAGAAAGTCATTTGTGAAAGTCTTTACTAAAAGTATGAATAGACAATTTGGAAGTATGGATGCCTTAGCTAGCATTAAGAGGAAGAGTGAATCTATGGAAAATTCAGTCTAGGTAGCAAATTCTACACCATAAGTGATTATCAAGGATGAGACGATTGAGCATGATATAATGATTCTTAAAACCAGAGGGTTAATATGTAAGTTTCATGGATATTGGCCAAGTTTTTTTGAGATTCAAAATTAGATCAAGTGGAAGTGGGGTTAAAATTCAAAATACTCCATGACATTTCTTCCAAAAGGATTTTTCCTCATTATTTTCTCCAGTTCAAAAATAAGGGATAAAATAATGGATGGAGGCCAATGGTTTAGGGGTATAGATGCATTATATTTTAGACCTTGGAGTGAGAATTTTTCTCAAATACTATTGAAAGGCTTCCAATCTGGATTAGGCTTTTTGGAATTCCTTATCAACTTTTCAATAAGGAGGTTTTGAAGAATATTGGTAGTACTCTAGGTGAATTCATCCAGGAGGGACCAACTACTAAGGAGAGAAGGCATGTTGTATTCACTCGAATATGTGTTGCCATGTGTATTTCTAAACCTTTACCGCATTCGATTAGGATTAAATCTTTATCAAGAGAATGGGATCAACAAGTGGATTATGAAAACATTGCATTCCGATGTCGCAAATGTTACGAAACTGGGCACATGGCAAGAGACTACAAAGTGAAAATGAAGGAAGAGATGGAATTTTTTGGGCATGAGGGTAACTTCAATTTGAAACAAGGAGATCACATCACAAGAGAAGCTAGGTCAAATCAAGGATTTTCCACTCCTAAGAAAGTGGCTAGAAAAATCCTTCTACATCATTAAATGGCAAAGACCATTACAGTTCACTCGAATCAGCCATTAGAAGAAAAAAATGATATGAAAGATGAGGAAGTACAATTCGCAAGTTCAAATATAGAAGGAGCTGAAGGTGTGAAGGAAGAGGGGAAGGCAAATTTTAAAACAAAGGAAGATGGGGAGATGAATTTTAAAGCAAATGAGATGAAGGAGGTTAAGCTTAATCTAGGTAAATCACATTTATTATCCTCAAGTAGCTTAAAATCTTCTCCTTACAATAAAAATGGAAGTAGTACAAAGTGTATTCCTTGCACTTTAGGATTTCAAGAGCAATATAGTAAAAAAAATATTATGGAAGATATCCAAGGAAATTTAGGGTTTTCAGGCCAACATAAGAAAGTGATGACTTTGGAGGATCATTTATGCAGTTTAGAGTTTTCAGGGCAACATAAAGAAAATAATGCTAATAAAGCTATTCCTTGCACTTTCGACTCTTTAGGGCAACATATATCTTTAGAAGATAAGTCTCTTTTTAAACAATATAAAAAAAAAATAGAAGAGATTGATGAAGATGAGAGTGTTGGCGGGAATGGAAGAAAGAGAGGAAGGCCATCAAAGCAAGAACAAAGAGAAAAAAAAAAACTCAAAAGGATATTGATCTAGGAAGCCAAATAAAAATATCACAGGTGTTAACAAGAAGTGGGGCTAAGCCCACTAATAAAAATAAAGTGTTGATGATGAAAATGATATCATGGAATATTAGGGATATGAATAAAACCCCTAAAAAAAGAGTTATTAAGGAATTAATAGGTTGTTATAACCCGAGTTTATTTTAATAAAAGAAACAAAATTAAGCAATGAGGAATGTAAGAATGTTTTTAAGAAGATTTAGAAGACAGATGATTGTTTAGCAGTTTCTTCTATAGAAGCTTCAGGTGGTATTGCAATAATATAGGACAAATGCAAATAGGATGGACAACTACTAGAAGCAAAAAGTAAATGGGTTGTTGGATTATTTTGTAGGAAAGAGGAAAACATCAAAGTTAAGGTTATAAATGTATATGCTCCAACTATTGTTACTCCTCGTGAAAGATGTTGGAAGGACCTTAGCATATTGTTGTCAAATACAATAATGATTCATTGTGATATATGGATTCTTGGGGGTGATTTTAATACTGTTCTATCTCCTTTGGAAAAGAAGGGTGGCATTCTCTTGGGGGTGATTTTAATACTATTCATCATCTATTACTAGAGGCAATCTCCTAACAGTGTGAGCATATTTATAGAGAAGGAAATTGGGTATTAGATAAATTAGCGAATTATGGTGTTGATCTTCATCCCGATGAAATTCAAATTTTAGAAGGCAACTGGCCAAGTGAAATTTTATGTCTTAATAAAAATAATGTCAAGGAGCTGATTGTGGAAACATAGCACTTCAAGGAAGTTGAAGAATATATTTAAAAGAAAAAAGAAATGAAAAATTGTGATAAAAAGGTATGCTGTAGCAAATGTAATATTTTGGTATTTTGATGGGAGTGGCCCCCAATAGAAGTCACATATAACATATTAAAAAAAATCATTAAAACTCAACTGCATGCCTATCAATAAATATACATGTTTTTTCCAATTGGACTTGGGAAACCTATAGCCTAGAAATTAGTTTACAAAATAAATGCCAAAATATTAAAAGCATTACTTCAAATCATTAGATTGATATGCCTGAAATATAGCAAATTTAGAACATCATAATAATTCACAGTTTTCATTCACTACAAAAGATTGATGCAAATTTATGATACAAGCATAATTGTCGGACTTTTTTGTAATATCATTATGTGGTCATGATGTAATATGGGTAGGGTCCATTTCAATCTCATATAACCAATCAATCAAAAAACAATTTAATTCACATTCTAAAATTCAATACATAGTCTAATTATCTTGAAACAAAACCGATAACATTCATATGAAAGTAGACTTCTGCTTTTCAGTTTCTTTTTAGATGGAGCTTTTTTATTTGCACCTTGTCCAATGGAATATGACAAGCACATCCCCTACAACATAAAACTTTCTACCTTTCTATCACAGTGTCTACACAAGAATCACCAATAAACCAGTTACGAGTCTCCTATAAATAAATGGCTATTCTATACTACGGTTAGCATTAGAGCA
The DNA here is from genome assembly GCA_028583015.1 of Wollemia nobilis. NCBI lineage: Eukaryota > Viridiplantae > Streptophyta > Pinopsida > Araucariales > Araucariaceae > Wollemia > Wollemia nobilis. Next base: position 18,838,455 of record JAQPPZ010016881.1, read on the forward strand.
CTTTTTGTGCATTGTTGCATAAGTTGTAGTTATTGAAGTCTTACTAAGGCAGTTTGGTTTAGATTTAGCCATTTCTTGTACATGGACACGTATATGAAAATAACTCTTGGCAATGAAAGTTGACAGGTCAACCAAAGTTACTGATGTAACACTGTTACACTATTACATTGCTTCCAATAATAATACGCATCCTTTTATTGAAAACTTCCAACTTCACTAACAGAATTCATGTTATGCCAAGCATGCTGTCACTGAGGACTCCAAAAGCCTTGTGGATTGATTTCTCCTTATTTGCACATTCTCCATAAATAATAAAAATTGCAAATTGCAACTGCCACCAAACAAAAACAGATTAAATATTTGCTCCTTAAATTGTATTTGCGCTATGAGTGTGCTTCAAATGTGGAAAGGAGAAAATAATTGAAAAGCAAGAAACTACCATGGAGAGATGATGTTGGACTCCATGGATTCAGAAAGTGTTATTACAAATAATTCTAACATTTAATTAGTTTTTTTTTTTTTTGAGTAATACTTCTTATACACATCCACCATGGGGATTGAACCCGGGTCACATCACCGATAATGCAAGTGGCATCCTTGCCGGTAGACCACATTCACGGGGATAACATTTAATTAGTTGCAATGACAAACAGAAGCATGTCCCAGTAATAAAAGAGAACAAAAAAACAATAATTCATGGCAAGCTGCTCTGTGATATCCAGCATCTGATTTCTGAGGATTATTTTCTATTGTTGTATTAAGAAGCAAAAACATCCACGACAAATGATTGAATGGTGTGAGCAGTCAGTTGTACAACCTAGAATGCTTATTCTCTGATAATTCGCTTGGTCCCTAAATTTTTTATCTTCAAAAAACTTCTAAAAACATTATCTGTATTCCACATGCTGGATATCAAAGTTGCCTGTGCTGCATGATAGAAGATAAAACCAAATAAAATGGGAGGTATTGTTCATTTTGCTTCTCCCTGAAACTTTTTAAGTCATGACGTCATTAAACTCAAGCTTTTGGCCTACCCTTCACACAATATATCAAGGTTCCAATCCTTTAGGTGAAGGTTATCAAATGGCACAATCTCAAGTGGTTAAAAATGTGGATTTTCAACACAAAGAACTGGGTTCAATTTTTGCCATGCAATAAATTCACAATTGCCAAATACCACTAGGTGGTTTGTTGAAATACAGTAGCAACGCAATCATGATGTAATATGGCCCATTTAAGTCCCATATAACAAACTATTTAAAAAAAGGGAAAAAAAAGAACTTTTGGTCCACAATTCAAAAACAAATAAAATCATACTATTCTTTAGGAATTCAAATACTCTTGCCTTTGAAATTTAGATTGAGATCATTTATAAATTGTGATGTCTTATAGATCATTTAAACACAATGAATCTTCTTCTAGCAATCATCAACTCCATCATAAAAACATTTCAAACATTACACTATTGTAAACGAAAATGATTCACAGGCCACTACAGAAGCAGGCCTCATTATTCTAATAAATTTTACCTTCCATTTAGTTCAAAATTCTATTGCGCGAAGACTTGCTCTTGCCATGTTGTCTATTCCCTGAGTGGGAGCCACTTAAAGGAGGAAAATCTGTACTGTCTGCTGAAAAGCTTGGGGTGGCAGGCAAAACACTTTCTCCATTCAAGATGATCTCCCCATCTGCACTTGGATGACTTGACTGCCCAGATTGACTGTGTCTATTATCTTTCATATAAGAAAGTGGCTCAATACCTTGCAAATCAGGTTCAGGGACAAAGTTATATGGCAACTTTGATTGGTCCATCTTCCTAAATGTTATTGAAATCCTGTAATAAGGCAATCAAAAAGATACGTAGTTAGTGAATATTAAGGACAAGAAAGCTTCAAGGAAGAACTGCCATTTTACAAATAACTGTATCATTGACAACCTCCTGTGTGGAACAGCTGGAACAGAATGTTTCGCAACATCAGCTCCATTTCCATTTAGAACAAGAACTGACCTGCAACAAAAGAAACATTTTACCAAGTCCTTAACTTGTTTCAAAACATCATGATCATCTGCAATTGACAATGAAATAAACTGATGTTTCAAAACATCATGATCATTAAAATAAACTGATGTTTCAAAACATCATGGTCATTAATTATTTGAAAACAAAAAGCAAGTGATCTTACCCTACTGGTAATGGTATCGCGATGGGACCTGCAAATTCACCTGGTGCCAATATCTTCAAGTTTGTGCCAAAGATGATGTTGCATTCACTGAGGAATGATATGGTACAAAAAGGCCTATCAAAGTCATGGTGGTCAATGTGAGGTGGTATGCAGTCACCTTCCTCGTAGATATTAACAATGCAACTATCAGGGACGCATGATGGGGGCAAAACATGCCATCTCACTAACCGGCGGATGGCAGTTTTAAATAAAGGAGGAATTGGATCCACGTCCTCATTCCGGATAATGCCAGGGGGATTCCCACTTTTGTCCTGCAAAACATTTAGACATCAGCAACCCCATCAGAGCAGCAGTAGCTCAGTAACCTCACATAACTCTGGGCGCATCAAACTTACCACAGCATAGTTGTAGCAACAGCCAAACTGAATAGTTATACGTCCTTTGCCTCGCATCCACTTCCGTGGTTCTGAATATGTGCGTTCTGCATTGCAAATATAAGAAAGAGTTCCTTGAGTTCCTTACCTGGTGATAATTGATAATACAAATATTACAGTACTTGAGCAAGCAGCAAGCTAAAAATGGACTTTTCAAGTAATCTTAAAAAGGATTTTATACTGGGATTGCACTGGGGCTTAGACACACTTGCAAGACTGAATTTTCAATGAAATTGGTCAAAGGGTTGATACCAAAGAGGTACAACATATGGCCAAGAGATGATGGACTTGGCCTAAGTTACCACGTTAAGGTTTGTGTTTGAAATCGACAAGGATAAAAAATATGAAAAAATCATCATTGAAAAACATGAGCTGTAATATTTTGGAAAAGAAAATAAATACTTTATTAATGTAAATATCTAAAACAAATATATTCAAAGATTAAGAAAGGTGTTGGGCAAAAATGTTACTTCAAAAATATATAGGTTCTCTTGATACAATAAAATTGTTCAGAAGCAAACCCAACTTAGAGGATTGCCAACATGGAATTTTATATCAAATAGTTTGCAATTGATCAAGAAACATATTAGATGGTCAGTCAACGACTGGGATTATGCAAATTTTCAATCCAATGCTTGATTAAAACCTTATCCTCTTATTTCTGATCCAAAATCACAACCATTGGCTCGGACATATCCAACTTACAACATTCCAAAGGTCAAGGATTATATTATAAACAGTTTAAAGAAGATAAAAATATATTTGATAAAAAAGAAAATGAAGAATTTCTTTGATTTTAAAAACAAGTTGAATATGATTTAATTGGCCTAACAGCAAATATAATGTTTTGTTATTTTGATGGGAGTGGCCTCCATTAAAAGCCAAACATAGCTAAGCATATTAAAAAAAAAAAAAAAAATTGGGTGTTACATATGATTTTTATATTTGTTCAAAAATGTTCTCGAATTTGGTAGCCAGGGGTAGAAAATTGTCAAAATTCACACAGCTTTGATAAAATTTACCAAATCTTATGGCAACAACATAGTGTTGTCACCATAATGAGTTCAATTAAATGAACAGCCTGCCCTGCTCTTGAAGAGCAATTTATCTCAGAGATTTGCCCAGTTTGTTATGTTCTGTGGGTTTCACGGTGAAGACTTAGGTATTTTAAATACTAGGTTTGAATCTAAAAGGATAGGGCATGTACATCCCATAACCATATAGCATAACAGAGCACCTCCTCCATAGACTAGTAGAGTAAGGAGAGTATGGATGGTCTGATATGAAAAATGTTTATGCAATTGAAAAGTTACTATACTTAATGGAAGTTTCTGATCTGTGTAGGGATAAAATAAAAGGAGTAGGTACCTCTAAGTTGCTTCTTTCTCCCCTGTTCCTGCACTTGATAAATGAAGTCAACAATCCGGTTCTGTTCAACGGCGCTGAAAATGCCCGTGTGCAACTCCAGTCCTTGGACGACATTCACTAATTTCCCATTAACTCTTTCGAAGCACATAAAGTCCTTCTTGCGACCCACTGCCATAAACCGAATGTACTCCCTCTCATCCCTTGACAGAACTCTTTTGGGCGGTTCCTCCTGCCCTTGTTCCTCTCTTCTCCTTTCTTCACTTTCAATTTCATCCTCCTCTTCTTGTTGAACCAGATCTGCCCATGAGGTCCCAGCAGATATACAGCTTGAGCTGTAAATCCCCTCTCCCTCTCGCTCTGTTGCCCCTGATGAAGGAGAAGGTGAGGCATATTTCTCCTGCTCCTCCTGCTGGCCAATATTTCCTACAAAGCGGTTTCGCTGTATCTCAACATCCAAACCATAAAGACATACCGGTCAAATAAAAAGAAATATATAAATAAATAAATACCATGTGCGAGTTGATCGAAACGATCCTGCAAAAGACGCTTGCACGCCTCACACAGATCTGCCGTGAGAAAATCCATCCGCCGCGAAAGTAATTCGGCTGCTGCTTTCACTGCTTCCTCTTCGTTACGATTGCGACTGGAACTGGATAAATCTTCTCTTTTCTCTTGTACATGTTTGTATTGGTATTCTGACGACCATGGTTTCCTCTGCTGCCGCCGCCTATTCCTATTAAAATTTCCGTCTTGATTAAAATTCTCACCGTTCATATCCTCTGAAAGAAAAGAGGGCAAAATCCGCCAACAGACTATCTGGAATGAAACAGCATTCCAGTTCCAGCTCCCTCCTGATGCGATTAGGTCACTAAGACAACCACCGATAATTTAAAGCCTACCTCACCTCAAGCTACTCTGTCTCTCTCGTCTAGTATGTGCTGTTTTTTGATGAAAAGAGATGAGAAAACTTTTTTTTCGGAGTAGCAATCTAGAGCAGTTTTGACCACTGTTTTAATTGGGTTATAATATGAGACAACGTTTCCTTTTGGAGTAGCAATCTAGAACGGTTTTGACCACTGTTTTAATTGGGTTATAATTTTTGTTCTTTTCACTTTTTATCCCACTCAGCCATCGCCATGAGCAACTTGTTATTTCGAGTTGAAAAGAAACGTCGTTCAAAGCAACTACCCGGGTGGTTTTTTTATTTTGCATTTGTAAATATTATTATTATATGAGTAAGAAACTTTTGTAATCTTTAATCTCTTTATAGAGATAGAAGTTAAGTTATTTTACTTGAAGCACTTAAATATTTTAGGTCTCAAATATATATATATTTTTTTGATAGAAAGTATTTTTAGGGTAACCAATTTTTCAATTTGTAAGGAAGAATTTATTTTTGTAAACAAAAGATCTTCCATGATATACACGAAAATCAATGTTCGAATCACACAAAATTGCCCACACACATCACGGTTTGAATTTAAACCTCCCAAAAAAATGCCAAAACTCTAACCATTGTATTGTCCGGGACAAAAACTTAAATTTAAATTATGTGAAATGATAAAAAAGGAAAGATGGACAGATGTAGTAGACCGATTGGTTTTGCTTGAGTGTTTGTCAATTTGAGGTCGGTGGTTCCAATCTCATACTCCTCCAAGGTCCTCTCACTTGAAGTAAACATTTAAAGAGGTGGGATAGAGTTTATTTCCTTGTATTAAAAATAAAAAATAAAAATAAAAAAATACTAAAGGAAAGATAATTTATTTTAAAGGTTGAAGATTAAAAAGAAAGTTTCATGGAACCTATTTTTTGGATAAAAAATAGAGATGTCTTACATTTGTAGCTTCCAACTTCTTTGGCCAAAGCTTGCTTTTCCCTTTGTTTTCATGAATTGATTTTTGTCAAGTGTGTTTCATAGAGAGGGTTATTAAAAAACTTCGTCCAAACCATGACTTCTAATATTCTAGATACTTACTCTTCTTTTAGTTCTGACAGGGATAGAGCATGTTTTGTTGTAATAGACTATTGATAACTTTGAACAAGTTCTTTTTACAACAAATTTCCTCTAAAATTGCAGTGTTTGTTCTCATATCATTGTACACCAAAATCATCATAATATGTTATGAAACTAAAAAAATTGTTGTGAAATATAAATTTGGTTCTATTTTGAACTTTCATCAAAGTTTGAGATCATGTTGACCAAAGCATATCCTTTAATGAGTATTCTCCCGAGACTATGACTCTAAATTATTTTCTTTATGTCTTAAATGATGGAGATATGGATTGTTGTAGAATGTGAAATGTTGATAGGGTTAAAGTAACCTGCAACCTATTGTTATGCTATAAGAGTCATATTGACACTTCTTTGTAAACAATTTATCATGATTGATTAACCTATAGAATAAGGAAATTTTTAAACAGTAAAACTTATGGTTGTAGCCACCCTTTTGGTTATATTATCCCTTGCTTATTTGATATTGAAACTCGCTACTTGATTAAACATAATTATATTAAAAATAATCTTTTGACACTTGTCAAATTGATGGTGAAAGTTACTTCTTGAATCATAAAAAATATGTTGTAACCAATCTTCTTAATCTTATCAAACTAATGTTAGAAGTGTGTTACAATCCTATTGGTAACTTTGAACAAGGTCTTTTAACAACAAATTTCCTCTAAAATTGCAGTGCGTGTTCTTATATCATTGTACACCAAAATCATCATAATATGTTATGAAACTAAAAAAATTATCATGAAATATAAATTTGGTTCTATTTTGAACTTTTCATCAAAGTTTGAGATCATGTTGACTAAAGCATATCCTTTAATGAGTATTCTCCTAAGACTATGACTCTAAAATATTTTCATTATGTCTTAAATAATGGAGATATGGATTGTTGGGGAATGTGAAATGTTGATAGGGTTAAAGTAACCTGCAACCTATTGTTATGCTATAAGAGTCATATTGACACTCCTTTGTAAACAATTTCTCATGACTGATTAACCTATAGAATAAGGAAATTTTTAAACAGTAAAACTTATGGTTGTAGCCACCCTTTTGGTTATATTATCCCTTGCTCATTTGATATTGAAACTCGCTACTTGATTAAGAAAAATATATTAAAAATAATCTTTTGACACTTGTCAAATTGATGGTGAAAGTTACTTCTTGAATCATAAAAAATATGTTGTAACCAATCTTCTTAATCTTATCAAACTAATGTTAGAAGTGTGTTACAATCAGTCTTTTGACTCTTGCAAACGCAATTATGTATCTTGAATCTTAAATCAACAAACTATATTTCAACAATCTTATTGACTCTTGAAAACTTGGTATCGTAATTTATCTCATAAACTAGAAAAGCATATGGTTGTAATATACCTTTGATAGTTAACAAAAGGTGCATTAGTTTGATCATTTTGACCATGCTATCTTCACTATTGCTATTGTGACATATTAATGCAGTGATTGAATCAACACCATTATCATCTAAACTTATTGTAGTTATTTATAACAAAGTTAGTTAAAGCTTGCATGACATTGGTCTTTTAAAATATCTAAAACTTGGAATGGTTGCACAAATACATAACCTATGATGCCAAATAATGATACTTAGAATATTTTGGTCTAAAGAGTGGAAATAACTAAAATACTTGATGATTGGAACTTGTAACACTATTTGATGTATTTTATTGATGGTTGGAACTTGAGACACTATCTCATGTGTTCAATTGATGGTTGGAACTTGAGACAATATCTCGTATCATTTATTGATGAAAACTTGACACACTATCTCATGTGTTTCATTGATGATTGGAACTTGAGATATTATATCCTATGTTTGATTGATGGCTAAAACTTGTGATATTGGCTCATGTATAAATGATATTGCTTATTGATTGAAATTTATTGAACTTGTGACCCTATCACATAAACAAATGCACAGTTGGAATTTGTTGCTCTTTGTATGATTGCAGTCTTCAATTCATGTAGTTGGGTCTTGAATTATTATGGTCTAAGTTAGAATGGTTGAAATCTATTTTGATGTGGAATTTGTTGCTTGTACGCCTATGTATTGTTCTAGTAGTTACCTAACCAAAGCTCATTCACCTTGAAGTGTCTTCAATATTAGAATTTAAGTAAAGTAAAGGTAAGTTGTATATTTTTGTCTAAGGAATTGTGAATTTATTTCAAGTATGGAGTGTGCTTGTATGTTTAATTGCATGTATGCAAGGATGAATGTATAGACACCTAATTTTGAGCACATGGATAATCTTCAAGTTTGTCAAACCCTTCATCAATTAACTAATCAATCAATTAGATTGAATTAATATTTCTTGTGTCCAAATTTAGAGCATTTATTGCTCTAAAGTGAAATCATTGGGGCACGAGCAAAAGAGCTGCCAACGCTTTCATATGTTGGGTAACACTTTTATGAAAAGTTTGACTTTGATCTTTCCCACCTAAATTTGATCTCCAATGGTCATGTTAGCAAAAGCACTGCTAATGCTTTTGATTGTCATGCACTAAAATAAATGAATAAAAATTGATTGTTAGTACCTTTCAATCCACCCATCATTAATGGATTTGATCACCAAGATCCAATTCGTAACTCCTAACAGAAATCTCAAATTCGAGATTTTTTATTTTCAATCTTCCTCCATTAATGACATCTTGATCCCATTTTAAATTCTTACCATCTCCAATCCTATCAAATTCAAATGCAGTCCTTCCCCTAAGAAGCCATGACATCCTATAAAACCAACACTTAGGGTGACCAATTGATCATAGTTTTTGAAGTAACAAAATTTTATCAAAATTTCTCTAGGATCATAGGATTTAATCTTCATGCATAGCAAGGTTATGCCAAAATATTGTCACAATATTGTGAAGACCATTCTTCAAGCACCCAAGGCCTCTCTAAAGTGATCAAGTCATCAAGCATCAACCACTCAATCTCCATGCACTCGAGCATCAACCATTCAAGTATCCAATATCAAGCTCTCAAGTGTCTACAAGCAAACTAGCAAGCTTCCAACAAGCTTTTACAAACAAGCAAAAAACAACCTTAACATCTTGGGTTGTGCTCTTTCCACTTACTTGCTTATGACACCCATTTGCTTTATGACTTCAAGCTTTAATATTATGCATGTTAGATAGTTTTGTGTATTGCATTTACATTTAGTTTAATATCTCATTTTATCATTTTAATATTTACTTTAAGTGAGAAAATCTCTATTTTTTATCATTTGATAATCATTGTACTCCTAACTTAGAGACCTCATCATTTTAACCATTAAATTATCCATCCTTCTATTAGGAACCAAATTTGATTCAGTTAACACTTTGAGCACAATGACCACCTGCTTGTGGTTGTTAGGTGCGTGTAATGCCTATGCCTCGCATGGAGTGTATAGTCTGGGAAGTCTAGGGAGTGTGGTATGCAACTCCATCAGATAACCTTCAAGATTTTTGTTAAGGTCAACTCCTTGTTTAGATGTATTCTTCACGCTTTTCTCCTACTCTAGCCTAGACTACCGAGTTCTATCTGAGAAAAGGGATGAGAGGAAAATAGTAAAGAAAGCAATAAAACTAACTAGCATAGGTTGCAGGAGTGATGTGACAAGAATAACAAAGGTTCTCTATGTATTTATGGGATGAATGAACATGGGTGTCAATCATGCTACTGAAAGCGAACACAATTCCAAAATAGTATATCTATTTCTTATGAAACTCGTACAAGGACTAGGATAGATAATAGTCACAACTCCCCGTACAAATTTACACATACAAAGACCAAGATAGAAAATAAATAGTCACAACTCTTTTATAAATATGTTAAAAGCATTCAAATACATATATCGAAATGAAAAATTCTCGAAGGTTCTATACATGGATTGACTTGAGGCTCAAGTCCAAATCAATACATAAGAGAGAGTGAGAGAAAAACTCTATCTAAGGCCATATACTAGGCACATAAATATCATTATTCCTATCCTTTTCTAAGTTACAAAATCAATTATCTATATAGCCTAACTCTAAATTCAAAATTCCCTCCTAAATTGTCTTGAGTGGGAATCCATGTCTTCTTTTGTTATCAAGCTTGAGGTACTATTGCATTCATTCCTAGTAAATTTAGGGTCTAATCACGATGAATGCCTTATAGGCAGAGTGGCATCCTTTATAGGTGTCATTAATGGGCCTCTTCTCCTTGTGGAAACTCAAGCTCAGTTAGCATTAATATTAGCTTGTTGAGAAAGCCTCATTGTTGATCTTGAGACATGATGGGTCCCATATTCATGCTTGCTTTGGCTACCAAGTTATTATCTTGATCGACCTTCCATGAGATTTATTTTCACTTGCATCAATTGATCCTTACTCAAGTTTTCAATGAATAGGTCCTCATGTGTGGTGTGGCCTTTGAAATACCACCAACATTTTGATTCTACCCTATCCTGCTATCTCTTATCCCTTAGGGCCTGATTACTGGACTCTTATAGTATCCTTTGGCTTGAGGCTTCTTCTAGGGATCCAATAGTTCTAGTATCTTTGCAAAACTTTAGTTTGGGCAGAGGGCTACCTTTGGATCTTTACATGTAGTGATAAATTCATTGAATATTAATTGGAGTTCTTATTGATACCCTTTTGATCATTTCCTAATTCGGTGAATGTCACTCTTGCTATCACACTACTCCTTGATTTTTTGATGCTTCAAAGTTGCTTTCGTATAGGGATCACTAGACTTCTTCATTTGGCAAGTGTTCCTGAGCTATTATCTTTGTCCAATTTGGCCAATTTGCTCCTTTTTACCTTTTGCTACAAGCTTTAGGGTGACCTTCATATAACATAGCAAGCTTAGAAAAGCTTACCAACTTCTTACCTACACACCTTGTCCACCTTATTTTATTCCTCCATGGTCCTTGGGTTTTCTTTTATTGGCATATTGCTAGTGCCATTTTATAATAGCACCAAGGTACATGATGCACTGCAACCCAATTACCAAAAGAGGATGACTCATTTTCTGAATCCACCCTTCTAGTTAAGGAATGGATTCATGGTTGTTGAGTGGATAAAAACCCTTCCAATAGTGAACCCCTTTTACTTACCACTAGAAAGGCTCTGGGGTCCTTACTTATGGTAAGGTTTGGCTTAGATACCATTAAAAAAGCCATTGTCCCTTGTTTGTTCGGTATAGATGATTAGCATTGTCTCACGATGAAGGAAGTTTAAAATTTGCTAGTAGCTTTCGGCATAGGCCTTCCATTGTAGGATTTTATATCACTTTCTTAGCATTGACTACTTGATATATGGAAGGAGCTTCTAGTCCTCTCATCTTGCTTAACTTTGGGTAACAATTCTTCTTAAAATTCTCCTTTCAAGTTTGATTTTTCTTGATGTAGTGAAAGTTCACTATAGTTTGGTGACTCATAGGGGGATTCTACTTGTAGGAGGCAAAGAACCTAAAAATAGTAGCCTTATCTATTAGGTGCAAAGTCTATAAAAGCAAATACTAGGAATTTTGAGACTTTCAAGGATGGAAGGCAAATTTCTTACTTGAAGAGCAGATTTTTTTAGAAGCTCATGAGATGTATGGAAAAAAGCTCTCCTTTTATAGATCTCTCACATTAGGAAATTCATTTGAAGTCCCTTACCTCATTGGTCCTTCTTTTCATTAATTGTACTTTGGTAATCTATTGGGAAATGATCCTTGTAGTTGAATCAACAAAAGGTATGACTATCTACTATTTTACCTCATATTCAATCATGGTAGTTATCTCTTCGTTGGTTGTTTTGTTGATCCCTGGACTTCCTAATTTGTGCAACCCTCCTTCCAATACACATGTGAACCACCTTGTGTGCCTTCCAAATTTATTTTTCGTATGAGAACTTTGACTTGCTTCCCCCTTTTTCATGTCGCTACTTGGTTAAACCAGTAGCTATATAACACTTAGCTTTTATTGACTTTATTTTAAACTTCGCTTATTTATAATATAATACATGGTATTGACACTGATTTGCTTGTTAGGTATTTCACATGGAGCATATTTATTGGAATATTCAATGTCTAGACCAAAGTGATCTATTCTTTTTCACTCCTACCTTTTTACTATTTAGAACATGTGACTAGTCGCAGCCCAAAGTTGATGGCTAGTTGACTTTGATGAGTGATGAGTTCCTAAGTCTATTTGGATTATTGTATTGAAATAAAGCATAGGGACCTCATTTTTCATCAACAACTCTCATGTCTTTTCCCCTAAGAATTTTGGATGTTGTTCAATAATAACTTGTGGGCCTTTGGAATCACCTTCAGCCAAGTGCGTGTTTTTCTCTTCATGTCTCTTCATGTGATAGGGGCTAGGTTTCTATGCATAGAGCCAAAACTTCCTTCCCTTATGAGGGATCACCATGTGGGTAAAGTCTAGGGATAGGTACCCCCTAAGCTTTGTGGTAAACTCTCTTGACAAAAATAATCCAAACAGTTGTAGAATATCTACCACTACCACATCATAAATTACTGAGACATCTAAAAGCTTGTGCTATACCATTAGATGTCTTTCACTACTCCCATCATTCAAACTAGGATCTCATATAGTTGTATTACACTAGAACTAGTCCAAGTGTATTCCATACCCATTTCATCATAGATAGCCCTAGGCATGACCATTGTGGCAGCCCAAAAATCCACTATGCAATTAAGGATGATGTAGCCTACATCCATAAAGACATAAAAAGGTGAAGGCTTTATCTTACCCCTTTTAGGTGTTTATTGACCCTGAGCTAGAATTGGATTTTGTCCTATGAATTTTCTTAGAATTGCATTCTTTAAGAAGACCTTAGGCAAACCAATATATCTAAGGATCATCAGAGCATCACCTATATTGGTTCTTGGTGGAGTCCTCTTTGGCTCTTCGACAATGTTGAATATGGGAAATTTTGGCATCCTTTCCTCCTTTGAGATCGACTCCTTGATCCACTCTTAAAAATTCTTGCATGGCTTATCCCTTTATTTTTTGATGAAGGTAACATATTATACTTGTGGTCTACCCTTCACTAGAGCATTAATCCCATTGGAAAGAGTGTATACTTCAACTTCATCCTAAGTCACCAGTGTTTGTCTCGACAGTCGGGTGTTGTGATATTTAGCAGCGTTTGAGGTAGAAATTTGAGTGAACTACCCTAGAACTTGTGGAGTGGGTTGGTGGTAGGTAGTTTGAGTTATAGGATACATGGCTTGTTGAGCATCATCATAGCTATAACAATTAGGATCTATATAGGGAAATTGCCAAACATAAGGATCCTCAACATAATTATTTTGAGTCGGTATGACATCCTAACTGAGTTAAGCAATGATTATTACAAGGGAACCAAGAAGGACACAATTTGTTGATTCGAGGTCTAGGATTGATCAAAATCCTCAAAGTTTTGTAGTAGTTACCTTTGATAACCATTTGGTGGAGGCCAGTAACCTTAGCTACCTAGTCAAAATGGGATGTTAGGAATACCCTGATATAGGAACCCTGGTGTGCTTTATTATTGTTTTAGCATTATAAGTTTATTGGACACAAATATCATAATTTTCTTCAACTCCTCGATCTCTCTGGCCTAAGATTTAACATAAGGTTGATTTATGGGCAAAGAGGGAGTTTGTATTGGGACTAGATTTATGGAAGGGGATGACTAAAAAGTAGTGGGTTGCACGGTGGGTGGAAGCTAGTAAGGTGGTTGAAAATTGGGGAAAAAGGGAATTAGGTTCTAGGATCCAACATTCCTATATGTATTAGGTCCCTCTCAGCTTGAGTAGCTAGTTGATAAGCCTTATACAAGGTATTTCTTCCTATGAGTTTCACCATCAAAGCTATATTTGAATCAAAATCCTTTAGATAATAAATGAAGGCCATACCTAGAGGTAACCTAATTTCATATAGAATCCTATACTAGGTCATGTGGAACTTGGTGTTAAAGTCATTCATGGCTTCTATAAGAGATCTTTTTATGGTTATTAATTGTTCTAAGAGGAAGATACCATCTACCTTTTCTCCACACCTATTTGTCAACAAATTGGCAAGTTGGTCTCAATCAATAATGGAGTGTGGGGTGAGTGAAATATACTATTATTTCACCTCCCCCCTTAAAGACATTTCCAATAGCCTAGGTACCATAATTTGCTCCATGATGTTGTATAGTGCACATAGACTGACCATATGTTGGAGGTGTTTGGTTGGAGTTCTTACATATTCCTCAATGAAGAGTGGAAAAGACTTTAGCATCAAGATTAAAATATCAACCCATGTATTAGGTGGGACCGATGGGTGCAATAGGCCTCTATCATCCACATCAGTAGCCTTCTCTATTGCATATTGTGAGGTGTGGTCATATTCTATCATTGGCCTCTCCATCTATAATCGTGGTTTAGCGATGGAAAGAGTAGCTAAGAATTCACCCTTGTATTGAATCTCGTAATAGGTCTAGAGTTCATAAATTACTGGGTTCAACTTCAAATTGTAGAGTCACAACTTAATGAGTCCTTCAAATAGTGGAGTCATCATGTGAATGTCATATATGCTTCAACAAGTGAATAAACTAAGGTTTTCACCAAAACCTTAGCTAGATATCATAGTCATGGGATGAATATCATGTAATTCATCCCACTAGGCATGCCAAAAACACTATTGGAAATTAGATTTGATCTAGTTCACACTTTGGGCATAATGACCACCCGATTGCAATTATTGGGTGCATCTGGTGCCTATGCCTCTCATGGAGTATACAATCTGATAAATCCAAGGAGCATAGGATTGACTCCATAGGATAACCTCTAGGATTTTTGTCAAGGCAAAATCCTTGTTTGGATGTCTTCTTGATGCTCTTCTCCTACTCCATCCTAGACTACCAAATTCTAAATGGGAAAACGGATAAGAGGAAAACAATAAAGAAAGCAATAAAACTAACTAGCTTAGGCTAAGGGGTGATGTGCCAAGAATAACAAAGGTTCTTTATGTATTTATGGGATGAATGAATACGAGCATCCGTCATGCAAGTGGAAGTGAACATGATTCTAGAAAAGTATATCTATTTCTTATGAAACTCACACGAGGACAAAAACAAATACTAGTCACACCTTCCCATGCAAATTTACACACATAGAAAGACTAGGATGGAAAACAAATAGTCACATCTCTTTTATATATGTTAAAAGCGTTTAAATACATATAGCAAAATGGTAAAGGATTGAAGGGCCTATACATGGATTGACTCGAGGCTTGAGTCTAGATCAATACACAAGAGAAAGTGAAAAAACAAATTTATCTAAGACCAGATACTAGGCATGAAAATATAATTCTTCCTCTCCTTTTATAAGTGATAAAATTAGTTATTTATACAACCTAACTCTAAATTCAAAATTCCCTCCTAAATTATCTTTAGTAGGATTACCTGTATTATTTAGTTGTCGATATTGAGGTATTGTTGCATTCATTATTAGAAGATCTAGAGTTGATCTAGGGCCTAATTACCATAAATGCATTATATGTAGAGTGGTGTCATTAATGGACCTCTTCTCTTTGTGGAAACTTGAGCTTAGGTTACGTTAATCTTAGCTTGTTAAGAAAGGATCATTGCTGATCTTGAGACATGCTCCATATTCATGCTCATTTTGACTACCAAGTTGTTGTCATGCTCGACATTCCATTGGATCCAGTTTATGCCTACATCGATTAATCCTTGCTTGGGTTCCCTATGACCAGTTCCTCATGTGTGGCATGGTATTTGTGATACCACTAGCCTTCCAGTTCCACCCTCTTGTTATTTATTATCCCTCAAGGTCTAATTATCAAACTCTAGTAGTAGTCATTGGCTTGAGGATCCTTCTAGGGACCCAATTATTCTGGTAACTTTACAAAATTTTGGTTTTGGTGGAGGGCTACCTTTGGATCTTTATGTGTAGTGATAAAATCATTGAATATTAATTGGAGTTTCAATTGTTTCCCTTTTGATCATTCCCTGGTTTGGTGAATTTTGCTCTTGTTGTCACCTTGCTCCTTCCTTGATTTTTTAATGCTTCAAAATTGCTTCCATATAGGTATCATTGGACTTCTTCATTTGGAGAGTGTGCATGAGCTATTCCCTTTTGCCATTTACCATGAGCTTCATAGTGATCTTCATATGGCCTAGTAAACTTATACAAGATTACTGACCTCTTGCTTACATACCTTGTTCCCCTTATTTTCTTTCTCCATGATCCTTGGGTTTTCTTTTATTAGCATATTATTGGTGTCATTTTGTAATAGCACTAGGGTAAATGATGTGCTACAACCCAATTAACAAAAGGGGATGGCTCATTTTTCAAATCCATCCATCTAGTTGATGGATGGGTTCATGGTTGTTGGGTAGATAGAAACCATACAAATAGCAAAACCCTTTTAGTTACCATAAAAAAATCTTTAGGGTCCTTACTTATGGTGAGTTTTGGTTTAGATATTATCAAAAAGGCTATAGCCCCTTGTTTGTCCATTCTAGATGGTTAGCATCACCTTGTGGTGAAGGGAGTTATGAATTTTCTAGTAGCTTCTGGCATAGGCCTTCCCTTGTAGGATTTCTTAGTACTTTCTCAATGTCAACTACTTGATGGATGGAAGAATCTTTCAGTCCTCTCATCTTGGTTGACTTTGGGCAACAATTCTACTCAAAATCTCTCTTTTAGGCTAGATTTTCCTTATGTAGTAAAATTTCACTACACCTTCATTAATCTTACATTTTAGCTTTCTAAAGCAAAAAATCTACCAAATTATAGATCTAGTGGTGCTATCACTCTTTAGTTTTACATAGACGTAGAGAAAAGTATCGTATGTAGATGAAATCATTGATGATGCTATCATTGACCCTATGACACATTTTCCATAGAGCACTTAATACATGCATTTATCATTTCTATCATTTTTCACATTTATAGGTACCTAGTTATCATTTAAGGGAGTCCAACATTTTCTTCTGGCTTAGGTAGACCCCTTTGTTGCTAATCTAATCATTTTCTATCTATTTTATAGGAAAGTGAAAGCATCATCAGAAGACAAAAGCATCAGCGACACTTATTTGGACTGACAACTTTTTTGCCTCTATGGCATAAATAATTTTTCTATTTTAGATAACTTTTCGTTAAAGCATTTAGGGTTTAATTATGTTTGTTGTCTACTAGGCTAGTTTCTATTTTTATTTATAAAACAAATAAGAAAAAGGAAAAAAAATAGTATTTAATAATTTAGAGGACCAACAAATCTTCAACCTTTATAAATAAATCAAACTTGCATATAGTTGTACTTAGGACTTGCTTGTTGTATTCTCTTGTGCCCTTGTCTTCAAAAGAAAAATCATCATCTACTTCATCATCTAAAAGCAAAATCATTTTAGTTTTAGGCCTTGTTGTTGCATTAGGGTTAATATTACTCAAAGGGGATATAAGGAGGCATATTTTAAACCCTCATTTACCATCTTGTCCATGTATCCAAGCAATCACTTCCATGTATTTTTTGCATCCCACGTATCAAATTTATCTCATGTGTCAACATGTATATAGATATGATTCAAGTATATAAGGAGGCCCTTGAGGTATATTGATCAGATTTGGTATATCAAGGTAAGGGGATATAAGGTTGCTAAAATATATTATTTTATTATTTAATTAACTCTATAAAATATTAGTCTAATCCTCTCTTCCTAGATTGATAGCCAAGAGATGCTACCTAATTTGTAGCACTACTCATCAATTGGCCATTATCCCTAACCATCCGATGGATGATCATGATGACCAAACCACCTTTGAGAACCCAACCTTTAGGGAATAAGAGGAGGTTTTTACACCTTTGGGTTCTATAAGCTCTATCCATGATGAGAAAGAAAGAGTAGTCTTCCAATTCACAACTCACATGACTTACTTCTTGTAGAAGAATATGGAGGTTGTGGAATCCTTTCTTAGGAAAGGTCATGGCACCCTAGGCATCTCCACAGTGGAGGATTCACTCATAGATCATCCCTAACAACCTAGACCAAAACCTCTACCTTTAAATAAATTAGATCCAACCTTTTGGATCCATAAATACAATTCTTAATGCATCAAATTCTAATTTCATTTATTCATACCCTCATATCATCACCAGTTCCATAATTATCAGGAGATAAACCCTTCCATCTTCTTTAGAACATTACTCATATTTTACAACTTTTAAAGAATTATTATAGGGCAATGTAAGTTGTCCTATATATCAACAAGTGGGTACAGGCTACATTCCTAATCAAATTATACCATAAAGTGTCCCAATATATAAATATCATTTCAAAAACCTTCATTTTAATCTCACAAGTGTGAGTATAGGTTTCACATAAAACCCTAATCCTACAATCTCTCATCTTCATCCTCTAATCCTTTCATTTTAAATACCTTAAATGTAAATTATACAATACCAATTTTACCATTATACACATATGTGTATCAACTTTCTAATGTCAATTATCAAGTTTTTCCTATCTCTCAACACATACCTTTTGTGCCATCAAATCCTACTTATTTCAAACTTCAAACTTTAATTCTCAATTAGAAATATTGAAACTACAAATGGCTATCATACAAGTGTATTCATCTAACCACAAGTACTTGTGTGATGACTAGTACAACCAACCCTTATATCCTTTTGTAGCTAGTCATCCTTTCCTCCCAACTTTGAAACTCCTAAGTTTCAAATATTTTAAGGGAAAGAAAAACCCATCAACCGCCTTAGGTTGTGTAGAACTGCTTGTAGCAATATCTCTTATGATAAGATGTTGATATTCAATGTCTTGCCCAAAAGCCTTAATAGCCCTGATATGGAACAATACTACTAGATACCAAGGCTTTCCATGAAAAGTATTAGATACTTTATTGAACTATTTGTTAAGCAATTCCTTATCTACATTGAGAAAAATGTCACTACTAGTAATCTATACCAATTCAAACAGTCCAAAGACGAGAATTTTTCTAACTTATTAGCAAATCATGAGTCCTAACAGGAATACCCTACTACATCCCTCCACCTAGAGACCTTTTAGACATCCTTATAGGTAACCTTAATGAGCAATTAGCCTTCCACTTAGAGATGACCAATGTGTAATTTTTTGAAGACATAGTTGACATGGCCAAGAGCGTAGAGACTACCTTTGTTAAGAGAGGGAAATTGAAAACCAAATCCCATAAGGAGGTGTGGGATGCCAAAAGGTGCATGGGGGCACTGGACCTATATATATTCCCTCAAGGGTCATCCACACTTAGATGAGAGAGCCATGTTGTAAACTTTTTGTTAGGTTATGCTTCACACTGTCTATCTTTGGTGATGATTTTGGGTTCACCAAGGGCTTAATAATTTTTCTAATCTAGTTTTGATGTGTTCAATTTAATAAACACCTAGGTTATAGTCTATCCTAGAAATTGATGCACAAGATGCTAATGCAATGTAATATGAATACAATTTATAGAATACAAGATGTTATCCTATATGTGATTTTGCTTTGATGAGTGTTATCTAAGATAAAAGCTATGAGAATTGAAGCCTTTCTTTTTCTTCTTTTAAAAGGTAAGAGTGAAAGGAGGATATAAGCATATAATTAACCCTGAATGCAAGCTACATGTGATTTCGATTAAATGCCTAGGAAAGTAGAGTAAAATGCTAAGCTAAGCTTTCTAGGTTTTTTCCTTTTATATATGTTTCAAAAGACAAAATAGAGAAAAAGTAAGTAAATTTTAGCAAAAAATCTATGCTAATTATTAAAAATAGGAGGACAAGATATAATTGTCCCAGTGGTTGTAGCGAATACACCACCTATATGCAAATTTGTTGCTTGATGAAAATACCCCATGGAAAACCTGTAACTGACAAATTTGCTAAAACTTAAAAAATAAATAAAAAATGCGTATTAGAGTTTGGGGTCTGTCAAACAATAATAAGCAAATGAATTCCTGATCGGTACAATTAGACCCCTTATTTATACACAAAAATCAAAATTGATAGCCTTGGAAATTAATGTTGATATGTCTGTGATGAATTTGCTTTTTAAAATTTAGCGAAAAACCCCTTGCAGGGCTGCCTTGGTATGAGAAACCATGATCAGGGGTTCTACACCATCAAAATCACCCAAGAGTCACGCCCGACCCTGACCACACCAACATTATCAACTAGATTTTGGGTACCCAATGTACATTTGGTAGGGTGGATATTCGAACCAGGGACCTCCCTTGGAGGATTTCCCTACCCTCTCCAACTCACCTACAACACGTGGGTGTTTGTGATGATTTTTTGCCTAAAAAATTTATAGCCCATTAATTCGTTAAAATGATAGAACCAAATTGTTATAGAGTAAGACCATAATCAAGAGTTCTCAAGAATGATAAAAAATGCATAAAGAGAGGTTGAATAGACTGGATGCTAGGATGACAAGGTGATCTAAGGTAGTGTACAAAGTGAATATGACACCTAAGATATTAACAGGTAGTGTATTCAATTTTGTGATAGGAAGGTGACAACAAATACATCACCTGGGTTAGATATATGTGGCATATTCACTTACAATTACAGAAAAATAAAATGTTGGATAGAAAAAAGTTGTAGATATTCTCAATAGGTTCTCTGGAACCTAAGGGTGATCCTCTACCCTGTAGGCCTCCTATGGTGTCTACAAAAATGTTAACAAAAATAGTTAATGCAAGACTATTAGATTGAAAAATAAGATATATGTAAATGCATGTAAAAAGAGTTAGACTACAATATGTTAATGATGATCAAAACTAAAGTTGGATGAGATAAGAAAGTTATCACCCAATTCTAAAAATACAAGGTGCCCTCTTTCTCCATTTGAAGCCCAAACATGCTTAAAAAATGACCTCATGGAAGAAATTCGGTAGCACTTTGATACACAAATGCGATGCCAAATTTTGGTAGAGCTTCGATGCGTGAGTGATTCATGATAAGTGCCACCCAAAGGAGATGATTTATAGAAATTGGCCCTTTTTGGGGTTTCCCAAAGGGGATAAGTGATATGGCCTATTATGTGGGTTGATTAGGGGTTGATGGGCTAACAATATTGCTTGCAATCAACTGCCCCCTTGATTGGGGCTGATTTGGGCAAGTGGAGGAAGGTGGAGGAAAGTTAGCCACCTTTCTCCCTACTTATTGATTGCTTACGTTGGTAGAGGGGTTAGGAAAAATAATTCCCACCCTAATTAGGCTATTGTAAGAGATATTTAAGGCTTTGTGTGTTGGACATAAATATGCTACCTATGCAAATATGTTATTGATATGTTCACTAAGTCAACAAATTCACATATTTTGACTATTACAAGTTAAATTTTATGGAGAGCTAGAGAATTTGAACTAGTCATGAATACGTCAGTTCTAAAGCATATTCGCTTGTTGGAGAATTTATTTGAGGTGGAAAATTCAATATTGTTGGGCTTTGGGTGCAAATTTTGGGGTTGAGACATTTTTCATGGTTTGGTTGATCATTATGTGCTTTTGTAGCAAAATTGGCCTAAGATGATTTGATTTTACATATCTACATATGCCTTATTTTAATGCATTTAAAATTAATAAATGCGCTAAAAATAGTTGTACATACCCATAGTTTTAATATAAATATGGTTACTAAGTTTTTATTGATCGATACAAGGCAAAATGTACAAAAAAATTGATTGCAAAAGAAGTAAAAAATTATTGAGGGTTTTGGTGGATAATTTTCTTGTCAAAATTGAAATAAAGGTTTGGACTAATTTTGCCCCTATCTTGGGTGCCCTCTCAATTATTTGAGGAACAAAATGAGGCCTTTAAGGAACTCTAATAGGTTGGGTAAGAAATTGGAGATAAACAAAATTTACCCAATCAAGGTAAAATAGGGTGGAGAGGCACAAGGAGAAGTCATTTTCACTGTGTGTAAGGAATAAAAGGAGCTCTGGAGAAAACCTAGGACTTAGTGAAATAGCATAGTAGAGATGTCCAAAACACTAATTGCACTTAGTTGGAGGTGGAGTAGACCTAGGGATAGGAAAGAACTCTTTCCCTCTGTTAGTTTTTTTTTAGAATCGAGATACTATAGCCAACATACTTGCTCCATGTGATGTGAATACGTCATCGATAATTTACCGCAAAGGTAACATATTTGTAATTTTTGTGATGTCGATGAATTCATGACTATGTGAGGAATTTTATCATGGTAAAAAAATTTGTGAAGGGATAGGAGGAAAAAGAAAAATTATTTTTATGGAGAAATCTAACTCGAATTTTATTTTTCTATGCATGTAGATGCTAGATATGCTAGTGTGAGGATCAATGATCTTATACCCTATGATTGACGATGGAGATGATGACATAGGTTGGTAGGGTAGTCCTATATGCCATTGGACTAGGGTATCTAGTGATAATACCCCATGTCAAGTTGGATCATGCTCTTTTGATGGTTTGGTAGAGAGGTGGCATTTAGAATATGCCACTTTCCTTCTATCGATAAGAGAGATTTTGATGACTTTAGAGGATGTTTGATAGATTATTACGATACCTATTTAAGGTGCCCACATCTAGATGAGTTACGATTAAGCTTGAACTATTTAGGGACTAACACATGGCCATTAATACCATGTATCAATTCGAGCTACTAGATTGAATTACAACATTACTCTGTTTTGTCATTTTAGAATTTTTGGTTGGAGACACCAGCAAGAGATTGCTACACTAGGGTTAGGGTGAGATCATCACCTAGATGAGGGACCAACAGGTGCAGTTTTCTTGGGGTCTATTTATTTTTCATAAGTTATACTTAACCCTTCACTTGGTTGCTTACAAGGAAGGGAAGAGATTAGTTTGTTGTACTATCTTTAAAGCTTGGGTATGGGTGCACTTAGCCATTACATAGCCCATTGGATTACCCAAGAATTAGTTGATGCATAGGTTTTGGAAAGTTCTAGGTGGGATCACACCCACAATATTTGTAGGAGGCCATTTAGGGGAGTGATGATGGCAAGTGACGAGTCATTGATGACCTACAAATAGACCATGTGATATGATGCCCATGAAGAGGGCATCCTATATGGGCTAAGGATTGTTTTTAGATGGCTTAGACATGGGGGATCAAGTGGATATAAGGATCTCATGGGGAGTTTGAGCTCTACTAACCAAACCGAATCTAGAGGTAGTTTGACCTCATTTAAGAAATTTTGGCTATGAGAGGGCTATGGTTCCAACGGGTGACCCAAGAGAGATGGAGAGGGTTTAAAAATCTTCAAAATCCAAATATTTTTTATTGAGGATGTAAATTATTCTCCTATTTTTTATCTTGAGGTAGATGATGCTAGGGTTATGCATTGATATCTATAGTGATATAGAAATATTTGTCCAGTACGAGTGACTCTAGTGATGAGGTAATCTTGGATGGGGGTTAGGATTAGCATGATGAACCATTTACATATCTAAGTTGCATAAGAGAGACTAATATGTAGAATTAGAGATGGTTCGATGCCTAGGAGGGCCTTGATTGTTCCTCCCTTTTAGACTGGGATCGATGATGAGACTGGGATAAGTCAGAAAAAAAAGGAGACAACCTAGCATGAGAAAGATACCTAGAGCTTATTTAGTCATAGCTAGACCATGCATTGGATCAAAGCAACATAACTATTTTAGAAAGAGACTAGGCCATCGCTCAAAGAGGGTAGGACCTGATTGAGATAGATCAGGTGATAGCAAAGAGAGTATCTAAGGACAAAGAGGGATGATGTTGTAGCTAGGGGGGCCATAAGAAATGAGAGCAATGATATGGTTGTTCGAGCATTGTTCGAGTAGATAACCTCTCTCTAGGCCTAATATACAACTGAGGTGGAGAGTACTCACTATAGAACACTCTACTATGTGATTGTTCCTCCTGACTAAAGGTAACCTTCTTCTATGAGATCCCAATATGGATCTTGATCCAGGACAAGATTAGTGATGCAACCTTCCTAGCAGTCACTTCAATTTCCTCCTCAAATGAATAAGGGGGGGTCAGATATCTAGGTCATTTTTTGGGCTCATTGTATATTGTGGTTGTTGTGAGTGGCATGATAGCATCCATTTTTTGTGAGGTGCCTTAGCTAGATGGTATAGTTTGAGTGTACCATTTTGAGTGATTGTGGTGCATTACATTGATGAATGATTGGATGATGTGTGTGTGTGTGTGTGTATATGTATGCATGTATTGATTATTTATTGATTCATTGTTATGTTATAGTATATTTTGAGTTGTGATGTGAACATTTGTATTAAATGAATGAATGAACAAATAGAAACTGTGATGTGTTGATGATGTTGTATAATAAATATGGTGGATATATGTGGATATAGATTTAATTTTGGAGTTTATTTATAATTTTTGATATATTAACTTGATTTGAAAAATTCTAAGTATCAAGGTGAATGGGACTTTGACATAATCGCAAAATGATTTTTTTCCAAGTAATTTGAAAGATAGGTGTTATTAGGTGAACAAAGGTTTTTTTTGCTTGATAAAAAAGGGTTGTACTCGGGTCCCCCACCCTTAAAAAATTACATCTCTCTTATTTAGAGCTTTAGAGTTTACAAAGGTGGGTCGAATGCCCATGAATTTGCAGATCAGAAAGTGCAGGGTGGGTCGAATGCCCATGAATTTGTAGATCAGATCATGAGTAGCATGATAGTTTATCGTGTCTTCGACCAGCTCTGGTTCAATGACTATCTTCGGTCTTGACGCAGATTGCGGGAGACATCCATTGACTCTATGCACAGGAGAACCCTTGCCCGCATTCCTGGAAAGCAGATGGAAAGCACTCCGCTGAGCATCATCAGAGGAAGACGCAGGGTTTTCTCGTAATATCTCCGCATAAGAGGTCTTCTTCCCCTCGAGAAAACCTGGAGGAGACCCCATTGGGCCCTCCCGGGGCAACGAAAGAGCCGACAACAAAGACCAGCAGCAAACCCCCAAAGACCCTGGAAGAGGCTTCCGAACAGAAACCCTAGAGCCTCGGCCGTCGGCAGTTCAGAAGGTTTCCCGCCAAATCGCCAGAGCTCAAAAATTCCCCTCCTGATCCTACAGATTGTTCTATGGGGAAGCCATGTTATTCATTGGCAAAGATATTTTGGCTTGGAACCCTGATCCCAAGAGAACCTACTCGATAGCCTATGGTTATCAGGTTCTTGAAAAGCAAAAGTACTTGAGTCTTCCTGTCACTTAGTGGAAAAAGGTGTGGAATAAATTTGCTTGGCCAAAATGTAACTTCTTTCTCTGGCTGGTAGCTCGTAATAAATGCCTCACTTGGGATAATGTGAGGAAGAGGGGATTTCAAGGTCCCTCTTTTTGTGTCCTTTGCGGTAAGAATGAGGATGACTTTTCTCATTTACTTTTCCAATGCTCCTTTGACATAGACATTTGGCACCGTTGGTGGAGCACCTGGAACCATCCGTATTTTCATGTGCTATCCCTGGTGGAGTTTTGGAGTATTCTGGGTAGACCTCCAGCCAAGGCCCCCTTCCTTCGGGTGGCTTGGAATTTGGCCCCTTCTTGCATCATCTGGAATATTTGGCTTGAATGAAATCATCACATATTTTAGGGTAGTCATTTGGCTGTTCAAAAGATCTGGCAAAGGATCCTGTGTATGGTTCAAGAAACCATCCATAGCAAATGTGATGTGGACCCTCTTTTGGATTCTAGGGAGGAGAAGGTACAACAAGCCCTTAGTCTCTTTGGGGATGGTGTGAACTCTTCTAGCCCTAGCAGGGTTCCTTAGCTCATCAAGAAGGTTAGGAGATATGGTAGGTGGAGGCCACCCCCTGGAGGAGTTTTAAAAATTAATACTGATGGATCGTCTAGGGGCAATCCTGGACATGCTGGCATTGGCGGTGTTGGGAGAGATTCTGTTGGTGGTGTCTGTTTTTATTTTCCATTTATAAAGGTGTTCACTCAAATAATTTTATGGAAGCTCTTGCAATTATTGAGGCCTTGCAGAGGGGGTTTTATCTTGGCTAGTGTAGGATTATCTACGAGTAGAGGAAGTTATTTGGAAGTTGGCCTCTATAGCCATTCATATTCTCAGAATGAGTGAAGAGTTTGAATTTATATCCTTTGTGCACATTCCAAGGGAATGGAATGTGGTTGCTGATTAGCTGGCCAAAAGGGCTTCTGAGTTGTTGGATCCTTGGATTATTGATAACTGGAGGAGTCTCCCATATGGGGACTCTCAACGCCTATGGGAGTTGATCCACAAGGATGTACATAATTAATGTGGTTTGTTCTTGTTGTATTTTTTGGGTGTCAATCTAGTCTAGTGGTTTTAGCCTGTTTGGATGTTTATTTGAGTCCTGGTTGAAAGATTAGTTGTACTCTGTAATCCAGACTTTTTATCAATAAATTTTTACCCCTTTATTTAAGTTTTTTTTTTACCCAATGTGAAATTACACTCTCCCTTAGGATTTTGATCTCAAAACCCTCTCTTGCAAAGAAGTTAAAACAAAACTTCTCCAAGGTCTCTGCTATATTAGCATTTGCATATGTGTATTAGTAGTCTCAATAAAAATTTATCAATTCAATGCTAGGAACACCTTAGTGATTGCAAGTAACTTTAAACAAGGGGCATGTGTTGGTTTATTTTATCATGCTACTTTAATGATTGTTCAAGGAACCAAATAAAAGCAAATTTTAATTGGCCCTCATATGACCACGATGTAGTGCCTTAATTCCTTTTATGTTGAATATTTTAGGATTGATTTTATCTTCCTTTGGATTAAGTAGATTTTAGACAAGTTTTTGTCTTGCCTTAAATCTTACTTTAAACATGAAATAGAAGATTAAATCTATCTATGAAATTGCATTTAAGATGATGAAAATATCCATTAAATGTAGCTTCTATCATAAATATGAAGCAAGCTTTTGATACAATGGATAAATTGTTCCTCTTTGATGAAATTTGTTTTCATAAAGAGATACCAATTTATTGCTTGAAAATATTAGCCTCATAATGTCATGATGAATTATATCTCTTGGGAAGCCGGTTGTACCGTAACAATAGACAATGGATAAAAATGTAATCTCTGTTGCTCGTATCTGTGTTGAAATTGATTTAAATAATCCTATTCTAGATTTTATTAAAATATAGTTTGGATCGACTACATGGGTTCAAAAACTTGACTATGAAGCTCTTCCATTTCGTTGTTGGATTTACC
The DNA here is from genome assembly GCA_028583015.1 of Wollemia nobilis. Taxonomy (NCBI): domain Eukaryota; kingdom Viridiplantae; phylum Streptophyta; class Pinopsida; order Araucariales; family Araucariaceae; genus Wollemia; species Wollemia nobilis. The sequence goes on from JAQPPZ010016881.1 coordinate 18,865,672, forward strand.
GTGAATATGGCCACCTGCAAAGAAAATACCCTAAGTTTGTCTCACTTGTGGCTCCAAATCCTAGGTCTTCTCGGTCTAGACAAAGTTTAGATAAAGGAAAAGCCTTGATAAAGGAAGGGGAATGGGATAAGGAAGGTTTTGTTCTAGTAAAAGCCCAAAATAAAGGACAAAGGGCAAATAGAGACCTTAAGGATAGCCAACCAGATGCTCTACTCAACCATTTTGAAATATTAGATGATCTTGATTAGTGCATGGAGAGACCTGAAACATTGCTACTTGATGCAAATATAACAGGGCCGAATCAAATGTCTCTTCTCGAGGTGGAACTTAAGGAATCATATCTAGAGGGTTTAAATGAAAAGAAAGGGCTTTGGATCTGAGTATAGGTGACATGGTTGGATCTATGTCAAGAAGGGAAAATATTTTGGAAAGTGGTAAAGATTTAGTTATGCCCTCTCCTACTCAGGAACTGATACAGTCATCCTTGTACTACAAAAATCCTACGGTGTTGGGATTGCAGAAAAAAATAATTAAAAAAAGTTTTTCAAATAAGAATATGAAGGTGGGGCAAAAGAAGGACCAGGATAAAATTAAGTTAATGGGGGAGACTTTGGTGGAGTCAGGCTTGGTGAGAACATTGAACTCCCATTTTTCTAATCCCCAAAAATGATTATCCTTTCATGGAATGTAATGGGGTTGAACAACATCCCCAGACAAAAAGTTGTTCGTGATTTGGTTCGTGTACATTCTTCGGATGTGGTGTTTATTCAGGAGACTAAATTGGCTACTGATAGTATGTTCAAGTTGTGGATAAGGGGGCAATGCCAGTGTATTGGTGCATGTGGATATGCTGGTGGTGTCGCTTGTTAATAGGATCCAGTTAAGATATCCCCTCTTACTTGGATTTCGAGTAGATGGTCTATTTTGATGATCGGGCATGATAATGAATTTGGGGAAACCATCCTACTTACAAATGTGTATGATCCTATTGATTACAATGGTAAAGTGAATTTTTGGGAGCACATTTGCTTTGTGAGAAGTATGGCTCCCCTGTACCCATGGATTTTGGCTGGAGACTTCAACCCTATCACTTGTTTTGAGGAGAAATACGGTGGGGTTGACCATCTCGAGCCTTTTTCTTCTGTCTTCAGTGCTCATATCTAGGCCCTAAACTTGGTTGACATAAAGCCAGATAATGGGATCTTTACTTGGCACGATAGAAGGTGTGGAGAAGCTTCCATCTCAGAGAGACTGGATAGGTTTTTGATATCCAATTATTGGATGGGTAATAACAAAAGTGTTAGTTCTGTAATTCTAGAGGGTAGGGGATCTGATCATTGGCCTATCAAACTCTCTGCTCTAGAGTTAGGGCTAAATAAGAATCCTTCCTTTAAGTTTCAACTTATGTGGCTCCGTGATCCTAAGCTTCATGATTTCGTGTGAGGCTGGTGGACCACTGAAAAACCTCCTCATGGCATCGCTATGTATTCCTTTATGAAGCAACTACAATTTGTAAAGCCTAAATTGAAGAGATGGAATAGAATGAATTTTGGGAACTTTTCCATGGCTAAGCTGGCAGCTCTTAGGAGGGTAGAAGAAGCTTCAAGGAATATTAAATATCAAAGACTCATGGAGGAGCTTCTCGTTGAGGAATTTGAGGCTGCAAAAGACCTTGCTGAATGGGAACTATGGGAAGATATTTTTTGGAAACAAAAAGCTTGAGTAGATTGGCTTCAGGAAGGGGATAGGAACACAACCTTCTTTTTTAACTCAGTTAAGGCTCACCATAATGGTAACTTGATCACCTCTCTTGTGTATTCTCAAGGTGCCTTGATCTCTTCTTTTAGGGATATTTTAGAAGAGACTAAGAGGTATTTTTTCTCTCTCTTCAAGGAGGACTCCCTCTCAGATGATGAGAATGAAAATATTATTCTAAACTGTATTCCATCGATTTTTTCTAGAGAGATGAATGAGCATTTGATGGGTCTAATTTCTCTTGAGGAGTTAGAAAATGTTGTATTCAAGATGAAAAAAGGAAAATCCCCAGGCCCGGATGGATTCCTGATTGAGTTTTATCAAGAGTTTTGGTATTTAATAAAATTTCATCTTTTGGAGGTGTTCCATGAGTCCCAAAATAATAAACAGATGCTAAGGGCCCTAAATGCTACCTTTGTGATGCTTATTCCCAAAAAAGAGGGAGCAAATTCCTTGGATATGTTTAGGCCTATTTCTCTCTACAATGTTGTGCATAAGATCATCACAAAAATTATTGCTAAGAGGCTGAAGATATGGTTGAGCAAAATCATATCTGAGGAGCAAGGAGGGTTTGTTGCTGGCCAAAAAATCTTGTATGGGGTTGTTATTGCTACAAAAGCTATTCACTCGATGGAAACTTCTAAGGAAAAAACTATGTTCATTAAGTTGGACATGGCCAAAGCCTATGATCGGATCAGATGGTCCTTTCTTCAAAAAGTTCTTGTTGCTTTTGGATTTGAGGAGGAGTAGATTAGATGGGTGATGAGCTATGTTTCTTCTTCCTCATTCTTTGTTCTTGTTAATAATGAGCCATCAGAGCTATTTGAGGCCTCAAGGAGATTGAGGCAAGGAGATCCTTTATCTCCTTATTTGTTTATCATTATGGTGGAAGGGTTGGGAAGATTGCTCAAGTCTCAAGTTAGGTAGGGTCTCATTTAGGGGTGGAAGAGGGATAGTAGTTTGCCACCTCTTTCCCATATTCAATTTGTTGATGATACTACTTTGTTGGGAGTTACCACTGTCAGGGAAGCTGGCAATATTAGACAATCTCTTAACATATATCTTGGTGCTTCTGGATAGTTTATTAATGAGGATAAGTCTTCTATTTTCTTCTTCAATACCCCTCCTCTTATTCAAGCTAGGATTGCTCGCATTCTAAGATTCCAAGTCGGGACTCCCCCCTTCATTTGTCTTGATATTCCAATTTCATATCATCCTCTACCTAGATCTTCTTGGTAGTCTATGCTTGATAAGTTTAGAAGGAAGGTGAATCACTGGACTTTCAGATGGCTATCCACTGCAGGTAGAGTGTTGCTTTTAAAATCTGTTGTTCAAGCATTACCCATTTATAGATGTTTTGTACAAATAGCTCCCTCTCATTTCATCAAGGACATGGATGCTTTGTCAAGATATTTTTTATGGCATGGAAAACTTGATCAATCTAAATAGAGTTTGGTTAGGTGGGATTCTATATGTAGGCCAGTGCAAGAGGGAGGCCTTGGGTTACGCCAAACAACTATTTTTGGGCAGGCTTTGGCTGCAAAAATTTATTGGAGATGGTGTACCTCTCAAGATCAGATTTGGTATAAAATATTATCTTGCAAATACTTGAGAGGTATTTCTGAGGCTGAGATCCCTAGAGTCAGCCTGGTTGGAAAAGGTTCGATTATCCGGGACACTCTAAAAATAGGAGCTAATTTAATCAAGAAGGGTTTATTCTGGATTTGCAATCGGGGATCAGATGCTCTTTTTTGGGAGGATTCTTGGGATGGCCACCCTCCTATCTTGAATCAATATCCCAGGTTACGTTCCTATAGAACCCTAAAATTGGTGCAGTAAAACTTAGCAAATAATTAAAATTACTTTAGTAATAATTCAAATTCAAATTTTAACCCCGAACTACCTATTCAACCGCTTTTTTTGTTTTCTGTGCCATTTTTAGGATTTTTTGTGACCGTTGGACGATATCGCCTCAGATCAAACAAATTCATCTGGAGCAGAACGTCCAGATGATTTCATCCCAAAACTGATTTTTCAAAATTAGCTTCTATTCCAACAACTTCTCTAACTCGGGCAAAGACGCATCTGCACCGTTAGAGTCTCCTCCGTTGGAGATCTCCCAAATTGGGATGATCCCCAACCTCCTAACCTCCCTCCTAAGCCTATTTAAACCTTAGGACCCCCATTGACCTACCCCTGGCTGGCTAAATTCCCCTGTAGTTTGATCTTTGTGTGCGTTAGAATACCCTGAATTTTTATTTGCATTTGTGCCTTTCTAAGTTTTCTCACAGGAACTCTGTTATTCTTCAGCTGGAGCAAGCTTAGATCATCGTAGATGATCTTGTATGATCTCGGATGATCATGTCCCAATTTGAGATGATTTCGCACTCTACAGACGATTTCGACTACAGTCAACATTGGGGGCAATTAGTGCCCAGAGTTTGCACTTTTCTCTTCTTGTTTGTGTTTCACTCTGCATTTAGATTAGTTTATTGTTATTTTTTGCTATTCTGCATTTTGGAGTTCACCGATATAGCTTAAGTGCATGATAAGATCATAATTTGTCATTAGAATACTATAATTTACTTGAATTTCTATTCATAATTATCATTTTAGTATCTGTATTGTCATTTTACACTATTTTTCTCTGTTAGTATTGCTGCATTTTTTGTGTTCTGTGTCTATTTATCTGATTGCAGGTCTTTGACGAATTCATCAGATCTCAGATGATCCTGTTTGATTTTAGACGATCATGTCAGATCAGAGGCGATCTTGACTGCTTCAAGTTTTAGAAACTCCATCAGACATCCGAAATCAGGTATGGTTTTTCTCATCTAGGTTGTTCTTTGTATTTTTTGTTTAAATCTATTTTCTGTATTCATTTAAATCTACATTTCATATAGAACAGTTTAGATTCATTTGGCCAAACCTAGGATTTGAATGATTAAATGTAAAATTGAACACATCAAACACATTCCCAACCTAGGCGTGGAGACTGCCATTCAAAAGTTTCCTGGTGAACCCACCATCCGTCAAAAATTCACCCTTATACACCTCCCCCGAGAGGCGGGACCTTCAAAGGGCCTCTCAGTTCGAGGTATTGTCCCATCCTTCTCGCATCCCCCTTCCGGGCGTGGATCCTTTAGCCTGAAGGTAAGGGTGCAAAAAATTTGGAACGATACATTTTGGTGAACCCGACGTGAAACTAAAACCTTTTGAAAACAAAAAAAACATAGATGCATTTAAAATCATTAGAAAACTACTAAGTTGCATATCATGTTTAGATGGTAGCTCCTAAGAAAAGACTAGTCGTCACTATAAATGTTGAAAACCAATTAGCAACCATAGAAATTAATTCTCGTGCTTAGTGTGCCTGAAACAGATAGAAACCAACTTTTGTGGGACGAACTTGATAGGAGGCTAGGTATCATTTCATCTAGATCAATACAACTTAAACAAATCAAGAGTTTTGCCCTAGATAGAATCCTGGATCCTCATTAACTCATTTTTTATCATGAACTTCAGAGAGCTTGCCATAGGTGGTTAGCAGATAGGAGAGCTCTTGTGTCTTCAGAATTGTTCACCTTCGAGGAATACCTTGAGAACACAACTATTATACACCAATTCCTAGGTCGTGTAGAAGACCAAGAGGTCGTTCTTACGGATAGGAAAAGGTGGAGGAGAGTTCCTAGAGCTGTGTTATATCGAGAGTATTGCCACGAGCTTTACTTCTACCAATCAGAGTCTGAAACAGATAATATCACTATAGCACTTTTTGTCAAATTCTTGAAAGAAAATTTTTAATTTGAAGAAGAACATTTCATGACTCCTGAAGAACTTGAGCCCATTAATGATATTTATAAATTTTTTATAGAAAACTAGATCATTGCTTTCATTATTATTATTTCTTGCATTTAGTGTGCTATTTGTTATCTTTATAATATTGTTATAAAAACACAGAAAAAAACAAAAAAAAACAAGAAAAACCAAAAACATAACAAAACCAAAATTTTTTATTTTAAATACTATAGTAGGTATATAATTAAAATATGTACCTCTTAAACTTGTTGCATATATATATATATATATATATATATATATATATATATATATATATATATATATATATGCTGAAATCTAAATTTAAGCACAATGACTAGACTTAGGAATGGTAAACAAACTGAAGAAGAAGAAGAAGAAGATTGGTTAGGAAAGAAAACAAAAAAATCAAATGCCCTTCCCGAGGATCCAATTCCGGAAGGAGAAACTCTAGAACAACCAGAAGATGAGCTGGTTGAAGAAAATGAACAACAAGAAAATGTTAGAGAGGAAGGATCCTCATCCCCTAGAATGGCTCCAGATGGAACTGTTGCTTTTGATAACATAGATCATTTTTGGAAATTTCTTAGTAATAACATTGGTGCTCTTAATATGGCAGTTCGTATTGATAGAGGAAAAATTAGTGACACTCAAGCAGCCATGGAACATATGTTTAACATGCACACTAATCCTTTGTCTTTTGTTGATCAAGAAAGTGATAAAGTTGGACCATCCAATAGAGATATGGTCACTATGATTCAGAACATGCAACAGCAACAAGTTACCCAACCCCCTAAGGAACTTGTTATTGAACCTAAAATCATTCCCACACAAAAGAGACCTTCATTCACTGCTTTATTTTGCCAAACTATTGATCAATATGCTTCAAATCGACAAAAACCTAAAATGAAGCCAAACACCAATTTTTAACAATCTGGGATACAACATAATACAACTTCAAAACTTCTTCATAACACCCTTCCTACCAACAATTTACACAATAGCAATATAGCATCTAATCTTCATGTCCCTCCATCATATGCTCATAAATCCCATATTAATGCCCTACCGAACCAATATGGTGGGCAAACCAGTAATCTGGAAGCCATGGTGAAATAGTTAGCTTCCCGCATGGACCAAATAGATCCCTATCATCCCTCGTATAATTATCGAGAGATGTGTAGTCAGCCTTTGGATCCCATAGTTGTAGCACAACCATACCCTAAGCACTTTCCCATACCCGTCCCACCTATATATAAAGGAACTGAAGATCCCATAGAGCATCTTCGCATGTTTAGGATAGCATGTCATGATATATCACATGATGACTTGCTATTACTAAAAATGTTCTCGAAAAGTTTAGGAGGAATGGCATTAGAGTGGTACTATCAATTGCCCACTCATTCTTTGAGGAATTTTGAAGAGACCGCTGAGTCTTTTGTGCATCAATTTAGTGCTTACATCGAGAGACACGTGACCATTAAATATTTATACAACTTAAAACAAGACAAAGATGAATGTTTTGCTGATTTCTTAGCTAGATGGAGGCAGTTGACAGAAAACTGCACTTTGTGCTACCTTATAGGGAAATGTTGGACATTTTTATTAATAATTTGCAAGAACAACTATCCTATGAATTATCAACTGCTACCTTAACCACCTTCGATCAGGCTATAGACTTAGCTCGAAGAGTAGAAGATGCTCTCATTAGGAGAGGCCAGCTTAGCAAGAAAGATGATGAGAAAACATCCAGAAATCAGTATAAAAATAAACAAGTTGTGGGTGACGAAGTCACTGATAGTAGAAACATTGCTAATGTTAATACTACGAAAACAACAGAGAAGTTTATATTAAAACCTCCTGATAAACCACCCCGAGAATTTACTATATTGAATCAACCTTTATCAACCATTCTTCCTCAATTACTAGCACGAGGCTTGATTCAATTACCAGCTATTCGGGAACTTGATCCAACTATACCCGGATACAGAGCTGATTTACATTGTGATTTTCATAGAGGACCTGGACATGCTACAAACTCTTGCAAAATATTAAAACATAAAATACAAGACTTGATTGATAATAATGAAATGGAGGTGCAAGCCTTTCAACCTAAACAAAATCCTCCTAATAATGCTCAAAAGAACATTCCCCAAAATCAGAATCAGAATGCCAATCAATCATTGGACATATTTCAACATCCTTTACCTCAGCATGGCAAAGAGGTGGCTAATCAAATCGAACATCATAATGTTCCCCCTCCTACCCGATATGTAGGGACTATTAGCGAACAATTATCTGTTTAGGATCCTCAAATATTTGGCACAACTTTCTCCATGGTTACGTCCAGACCCCTATATAATACTCAAACATCGGATCCTAGTGATGTAGAATCGGATACTGAAAGTGAAATAGACATCACCTCAAACCAATCGAATAGTTTTGAAAACAAATCAGATTCGATTCAACCTATCACAGATGCTATGGTTTCGAAAGAACCATTTCCTAGAAGAGTTACTACTCGACCCTCTTCTAATCAGTTCCTTCCTAATGAACAAGCCATAAATGCTAGACCGAGACCAATTCAGCGTCTTCAATATAACATTGTAGGTACCATCGAAGTTGTTACCAGACAACAGGCTCAAAACTCTCAAAAGGATCAAACTCAAAATGATGGATCAGCTCCATTTATTTTGAAAAATCCCAATAAAGGGAATCATATGTCTAATGTTCAACCTAAGCCTCCTTACAATATTAATGAACAATTATCCAATACTACAACCATAATTTCCCTTTTGGATTTGTTAAGATCTTCTCCTACCCATAGGGATGAGTTAATGCTCACATTAAGCCAAATGATGGTACCTCAAAATATTCAACCTGAAGCCATGTCCAATACTATCATCACTCGAGAAGTCGATTGTATTGACTTTCAAGATAAAGATATCCCACAACATAGTTTACATAAGGATAACCCCTTATATATTACTGCCCTAATTGGAGATGTAGCTGTTAAACGAGTCTTGATTGATAATGGTTCATCTTTAAACATATGCACTTTTGACTTCTACCAAAGATTTGGCTTTAGAAGTGACGAGATGAAAAGAACGGATATGATTATCAAAGCCTTCAATGATGAGACACAAAAAATGTGTGGAGTCATTACTATACCCTTGCAAGTTGGTCCTAGAACCCTAGATACAACCGTGTTTATTGTACATTGCCCTACATCATACAATATACTTTTGGGTCACCCTTGGATCAATGCGATGCGAGCGGTTCCATCCACTTTACATCAGTGTGTTAAATTCGAATTTAAAAACCAGTTGGTTACCATTCATGGTGATCCTCGACCCTTTGATATGTGTGCTTTGGTAGAACCTGTTGGAGTGCAATTTTGCCCCGCCCTGTCATCCACACATCCTAGTTCTTATCATCCGTCCAAACATGTGAAACACACACCCATAACATCATCTACCCCATCAACTACACCTATACATTTAACTCAACCATCTTCTAAACAAACCACATTAGGACCTTGAAAAGAGCCTAAACCTACACCCAATGCTTCCCGTTTTACTCCTATATCTTCCATACCCATAGACTCATCCATCGATATCCCTATAACATCATCATCCACTACAGGCATTCTTTCCACATCATAAGATCAAGGAAATGTTCCTTCTACCTCTTATGTTCTCACCGATGAACTCTTACCCGATTTATCTAAAATTCTTATATCGGAAGAGATCAACACTGCCATGCAGACTTCCCTCATTTTAAATAAACTCCCACCTTCTCCTCGTACCTTGGGCCTCCCACAACCTATGCGAAGTATCTACCAAGTCGAAAGTTGTGCTTTTGTTTATAAAGGATATGATTGGGGAAGAATACCCCGAAACATCAAGATGCATTATGACGGATATGCTCGATGCTATTTTGCTAATGAATATATTAAAGCTAAACCTATAATGCTTAAATTGGTCTATAAAGGGAAAGGTTTGGGACCTTTCCAAAATGGTATGAAAGAACCTTTCGAGGTAGAACCATGGCCTGCCTGCTGTGGTGTGGGCCTATTTCCTAGTAAAGGTCAGCCCTTTCCATTTGAGGATGATGACCATCTTGTATGTTATCAAGATTATTTAGATAAACAAGATTCTTTGTATCCCAAGAATAATTCTTCTACCTGCAATATGCTATCCATTGCCTATCCTAAAATGATTGCCAAATCCGACGATGAGTTGGAAGGAGATATTTTCCATGATGTCTCCGTTGAAGAGTTGTTACACAATGGTTTTTATTTTGATGGTTCTATACCTACTATAGCCCAACTTGAGGCCACGACTCCTCAAGACGAATTATCCAAGTTAACCTTAAAGGAATTACAAGAATTGGGTGTTTCACCCACCCCACCTAATTTTGAAAGAGATCTACACATGGAAGTAGAAAATGTCATTAAAGTTAACATTGGAACTGAGGATAATCCTCACATAATCAGTATTGGATCAAAATTAAATCAAGAAAAACAAGAGCAATACATTGCATTCATGAAAGAATATGAAGATGTATTCACTTGGACATATGAAGATATGCTAGGTTTAGACCCTTCTGTAGTCATGCATCACCTAGTAGTCCATCCGGATGCTAAACCTGTTAAACGAAACTTAAAAAAATGCATCCCAAAGTGGCCTTGCTAGTCAAAGGGGAGTTAGAAAAACTCCTGAATGTTATTTTTATACAAGCTATTGATTATGCTGAATGGCTCTCGAATGTAGTTCCAGTCACCAAGAAAGAAGCTACCAAAGTTAGGGTTTGCACATACTTTAGAGATATTAACGTTGCATGCATTAAAGATGATTTTCCTCTTCCAAACATGGATCAAATCATTGATTTTACTGCTGGGAGTGGAATGATATCCCTAATGGATGGATTTTCCAGTTATAATCAGATCGGGGATAGCTCCTGAAGATCAGGCTAAAATAACCTTTATTACCCCCTGGGGTACCTTTTGTTGGAAAGTGATGCCATTTGGCTTAAAGAATGCAGGCACAACATATCAACGAGCCATGACTTATATCTTTCATGATATGATGCATGGTAACCTACATGATTATGTATATGATATTATAGCTCGCTCTATTAATGAAGATGATCATTTAGATGATTTGAGAAAAGTATTTAATCGGTTAAGAGAATATCTTATTCAATTAAATCTAGCCAAATGTATATTCGGAGTCAAGTCCGGTAAATTATTAGGGGTTTTAGTTTCTTTACATGGTATCGAAATCGACCCTCTCAAGATTGCGACTATCACTGATATGCCCACACCTACCAATATATTTGAGTTACGAAGTTTACAAGATAAGCTTCAAGCCATCCATCGCTTCATCAATAAGTTGGTGGACAAAACCAGTCCCTTTCTTAAGCTCCTTAAGAATGATGTCCCTTTTAATTGGGATGATGAATGTAAGGAAATTTTTGAACTTCTCAAACAATACCTCCTTAACCCACCTGTGCTTTCACCGCCTAGACCTGATCGCCCATTTATCCTGTATATTTCAGCTTTAGGAGCTATGTTAGCTCAACTTGATGATGAGAAAAGAGAACGTGCTAATTATTATATTAGTCAAAATTTAATTAGTTATGAAACCCGCTACATAGCATTAGAAAAACTATGTCTAGCAGTCATATTTTCTACACAAAAATTATGCCATTATATGCTCAGTCAGAAAACATATGTCATTGCTAAATATGATCCCTTGCGGTATCTCATGAGTCGACCTTATTTATCGGGTCGTACAACAAAATGGGTTCTTGCTCTAAGCGAGTTTGAACTCACGTTCATGGGACAAAAGTCTGTTAAGGGTCAAATCATAGCAGATCAATTAGCTACTGCACCCTTAGAGTCTACCCATCCCCTCATCATTGAGTTTCCTAATGAATGCCTTCAATTAGAGGCAGACCATGTTGAAAAATGGTCCTTATACTTTGATGGAGCCCGATGCATGAGTGGGGTTGGTGTAGGTATTATTTTAATATCTCCACAAAAACACATTATACCTTTGTCCTTTAAATTAACATTTGCTTGCACCAATAATATTGTTGAATATGAAGCTCTAATCCTTGGATTACGAGCTACCTTGGCGCTAAAAATTAAACATCTGCTAGTTTTTGGTGATTCTCAACTTGTTATAAACCAAATTAATGAATTTTATCAGACCATAGATGATAAATTACGCCCATATAAAGCATATGTTTTGTAGTTTTTGTCCTTGTTTGATAAAGTTACCTTGGAAGCTATTCCTCGAACTAGCAACCGTGCGGCTGATGCTATGGCCGCAACTGCCTCTCTTCTGCCCTTGGAGTTAGATGACGAATATACCACCATAATTATTCATCGACTCCAAGAACCTGCTTCAAATAAGTCATGCTTAGAACCTTTGGATGTGTTTCTAATCAATGAAACTACTCTTGAACCTTGGTATATGGATATATTTAATTTTCTTCACAATGGGACTTTCCCTGCCAGTTCTAATAGAATCCAACATCGGTTATTACGTAGATGAGCAAGTAAATTTGTAATAATTGACAATACTTTATATAGGAGATCTTTTGAAGGTATCCTATTGAGATGTTTGAATCTAGAAGAATCCAAATCATCTTTGAGTGAAGCTCACGATGGATCTTGTGGAGGACACTTCAGTGGTAGTGTCATTGCTAAAAAGCTCCTTAGGATAGGCTACTTTTGGCCTACCATGGAAACTGATGCACATGATTATGTGCGCCATTGTGACAAGTGCCAAAAACATGCTGACCTTGTCCATGCCCCTGCACAAGAACTATAGGCTATTTCATCTCCTTGGCCCTTTTCAAAATGGGGCTTAGACATTATTGGCAAAATTAATCTTGTGTCATCTGATGGACATAAATTCATTATAACTGCCACTGAGTATTTTACGAAGTGGGTTGAAGCTATGCCTTTAGCTTCCTGCACTAGAACACAAGTCTCTAAATTTATTTTTAATCAAATCATTTGTAGGTTCGAAATTCCTGCAAATATCATCTCAGACAATGGAACTTGTTTCAAAAATAAAGATGTTAAGAAATTATACCAAAAATATAAAATTCAACATCGCTGGTCCACTCCCTATTATCCTCAGGGTAATGGCCAAGAAAAAGCATCTAATAAAACATTAATTAAAATCCTTAAAATATTGGTCAATAAATTTGGCCACGAATGGCACATTCAATTATATCCAGCTTTGTGGGCATATCACACTAGTGTTCGTACTCCCACAGGTACTTTACCTTTTGTTTTGGTTTATAGCGTTGAAGTTGTTTTTTCCCTTTGAATTAGAAGTTCCTTCTTTGGCTCTACTACTTCAAGATACCGAAGTAGGAGATGAATATCGAGCTGGCAGACTCAGTCAGCTGGAACTCCTAGATGAAAAATGCATCAATGCTTTGGAGCATCTTCGTGCCTGCCAAAACAAGCTTAAAAGATCATATGCTAAAAAAGTTCGTCATCGATCCTTTGAGGTCGACGACCTTGTTTTAAAATAAAATAAAAAAATACTAATGCAACTAAAGACCTTAAAAGTAAATTTGAACCCAACTGGCTTGGACCATATATTATCACTGCTAAATTTGAATCGAGAGCATACAAATTAGCTACCTTAGATGGTAAAGATTTAAAAGAACCTATGAATATTATGCATCTTAAGGGATATTACGCATAAAATTTGGTCATTTCATAATTTGTATATATTTTGCATGTTGTCTCATTTTAAAAATGTATAAAACTGTTTAAACAAAAACAAACAACAATATTATTGACTCTTTTGAAACCAAAAAAAAAATAAAAAAAAATAAAGAGAAGAAAGAGAGAGTCAAAATTATCAAACTCCTCAAAAATATTTGTTGTATATATTTCTTCTTAAAGTATTGTAGTTATATTTTCAAATTATTTTGGATAAATTAGCATTTATTTGGAATCTCTCACTTTTGCAAACACAAAAATAAATATCTTGATTTTATCTGGCATGATTACTAATCTCTCTTATATCAAAGTCCACAAAATTCAATTAAATAAAGTTTGAGCACAGAGAATTGATCTTGTTATTTACTTAAACCAAGCATATCCTTTCACAATAAAATGATTATATTTGTAATGTCCATGCTATGCTACATAGTAGAAGTGGTTTCTTGAGCAAAAAGTTTCCCTTGCTATCCTATCATGCACATGGTCTAGAATCTTTGAGAATTGACAAAAGGACAAGCTCACCCCTACCCAAAATAAAAATCCCTTGCTCTACAGCTAATCCGAGCAAGTATCCCTAGCATAGGAAGAAAAAGAAAAATCAAGCAAAATCATGAGAAATAGAAGCATTATTTCAGAATCATTTTGTACTCTCTTAGCACTATTTCAGCATTATCTCAAATATCAAAGCAAAAGATAAGAAAAATAAAAATACAAAAAAAAAAGAGAAAAGAAAAAGAAAGCAAAGAAAGCGAAACAAGCAAAAGCAAAAGCAATAAAATCCCTTTCCCTACCCATTGAAAAGAAAAGAAGGGTTGATGAGCTTGAATCCCTGGAATTCTCAATTATTCTTAAACTGTTAGGTAAGCCCCATAAGAGGTGGTTTGTGCCCAACCCACTTGGCCTCGAGTAACTCCTAGCGTGGTGATATGTCTGTTACATTAGCGACCTTCTTTTGTACAGACCTATGTCTGCTTATGGATTAGCTAGCTCTTGATAACCCGACTTACATAGTAGTCTGGTACAATTATATGCATCTAAATCATGGTTAATGAACACTTATTTGGTTAATTCAAATCACTTGTATCAAATTATCTTGCTCAAAACTGGTAAATGAACAATACAATCACACACACATTTGTATTTGAGAGATTTTGTATCATTATGATAAATCAAGATCGGTAATGAATTCACATTTGCACATGAGGATTCCTTATAAATCTACATTTCTCTTTGAGATAATTTAAGATATTTCTGTAACTCTTTTTGGAATAATTTTATCCTTTTATTTCAGAATTCTTATTTTCTATAAGAGCAATTACATACATCTTCTCACAAAATCTCAAAAATAATTTCAAACAAAAGTTTTCATATTATTATTTTTCTGTTTATCAAAGGTAAAAAATGCATCTTGCAATAAAACCAACAATATATCTTTCTTCTTTGGATTTCACAATGATGGTATAAGTCTATACTTATAATTCTATGCCTAGCGCAAACCATCGTTCTAATTTTCTTTTCCATGTATTTTAAAACAAAATTCATCAAAACATGTGACTTGCATCATTATGTTACACAATTATGCTTTACAAACAAACAAACACTTATTCTATTTCATGTCATTATGTCAAACTTCAATTTTGCAATGATGGTATAATTCCTAGGGAATTATTCAAAAATTTTATCACACTTAGGAATTTATGCCTAGCAAAAATCATTTTTAAAAAAATATTTCATGCATAATATTTTCATGGAAATCTGAAAACAAATCACCATCATCATCATCATTTGCATCATCACAACAAAGTCTTAAGACAGTCTCTTAAGCACTCTTTTACTTTTAGCAATATTTCTATACCAGGATTAGCTTGACGACCTAGCGAGTGGCGACTCAATGAAATGGTCATAAATAGCGACAATGTCCTTTGAAATTATTGTTAAAAGTCTCTTTTATTTTTATCAAATTATCCCACAAACAACCAATTTGTTTACATCATATTATTTCATTTAAATTTTAAAAAACATGACATTCAAACCATAATATTTCCAAACGACATAATTACATGAATCATCAAATCAATCACACCAAAACATTAAAGCATCATACAAACACATAAGACAAGTCATATGATCAAAAATATCTCATCTATATATATATCAACAATATATACATCATCTCAAAACCGGATCGGTATGCCACAATCAGTATCTCGACATACTCAATCCTCTATAAAAAATAATAAACACTGTATTAATCATGCAAGGTGCGATCAGTAGCGACTAGCCTCGAGAACCTCTCGAGCTCTCAGCCTCATCTCCTCCCCCGCCCTGAGGTGGACGAGATGGCCCCATCACAGTCCGTGTGGTGCAATGAGTCTTGGACTTTGATCGTGATGATGTCCTCGATGACCTCATCACGATAGGCTCTATAATGGGGGCCGACAGCGGTAACCTCTGCTCCTCTGGCACCATATGGTGGTATAGCGTCTGATAGAATGTGATCTGGGCAATAGCCCATGCTAGGACCCGAGTGCTCGCCCCTCCATTTTGTGCTCTAAGGTGTGCGACCTCATATCTGAGCTGTGTGGCCTCCTCTCGATGTCGTGCAACCTCATCCTGCAAGGACTACACCTGATCCTGGAGACAGACAGTCTCTACCTGAAGAGTAGCCATATTGCTACTCTCCTACCTCAACACCCTTGCCTTTATCGGGTGATGGTGGCCTCTCTCTCCATGGAGAAGGGGGTCTCTCCTCCCTCCTCTCTCGGCCTGTGGCCTCCTCTACTCTCTCCTGTCATGACCCTGTGCCGCCTCAATGGTCGCCTAGAATCGCCTCCCCATCTGATGCACAACTGCATGAATCGGACCCTGAGCCCTCGTCATCCGAGGAGGGCAGATGCCTGCGTACCAGGCATCGTAGCCGTCAGCAACCCCTACGTCGTCCCCATCCATTGGCTAAATGGGGGCATCATCCGTGTCCTCACTCCAGAAGAATTGCATATCTAGAGCCCTGTTGACTGTAGTGTTATCCCGGATGGTCCGAGAAAACTCGTAGTCCTTGAGAGATGGGATCCCCTATTATAGACCGAACTGTCTCAAAACTTGATCATAGCGATGGAGCTCCACCTCTCTCCTCTCCATCCTTAGCCAACAGGTTCGCCTAACACAAGCTAGCTCCTTTCCATCCTTGGCCCACCCTGGATGATCTCTCCAAGGCCTCCAAGTGATCTGGTCGGAGACAAGGTCATCAAGTAGTCTCCAGGACATTGACAGATCTATCCACCACTGTGACCCTCTCCGGAGCCACCAGTAGAAAACTTGGGGCCTCTTCCCATCAATCCCTATTAGTGGGAGCCCTACCGACCTTCGCATCGTGATGTGCTCCCAGCACCAAACCTGCAATAGTGATGTCATGACCAGACATCGGCCACCCTTGTATACGACCCCATGCAGGATCCTATACAATCGGCATAGTACAAAGCTCCCCCAAGCAAACCTGTACCTATAGTCTCTCATGTCGTAGACCACATTTGTCAGTAGCCATGGTAGTCCGCATCCACTCGATGGCATAGCAGACAGACCACCTACCATCCCGACCAAAACTCGTGTCGCTCTAGATGCCCCAGGCATCTGGCGTAGCGACTCGATGTTCACTCCGCCCTTCTCCAAGGCGAAGCTCGGATCTCCGCACAGTCACATCATTGCGTGGCCCTAATTGGTCGTGGGAGTTATTAGCCATCCTTGTATGGGGATCCTCAAAATCCTCCATACATTCTCCAATGTGGGAGTCATATCCCCTGTCGATAACCGAAAATAAGAACCCGGATACCACCTCTCTGCTAGGGCTGTCAATAGCCCCATATCTGTAGAAACCTATGGCATATCTGCCACATGCTACACGTCGACTTGAGCCAAATGATCTCGCTCTGCCTGATATAGAGCGGCCAAGTCATCCCTCAACCTATCGTATTTCCATTCTCGGCTCTTTAGTAATCCTCTCTACAACATAAACAACAAAACAATAAAAAATCATTAATAAACCAGTGATTAAAAATGCAAGTAAAACAAGTTCAATTTCATACAAATGATGATATCATCCACTATTGGACGATATCATCCAAAATTTGAGCAAATTTGTCTTCGATTTTGCAAGAGGGAATCATACCTTATTGTACGCAATCATCCCCATATCGCCGATTTTGCCCTTGGACGAAATCAGCGATATCGAGACGATTTCGACGAAATTGAGACGATTTCGACGAAATTGAGACGATTTCGTCCCGACGACGTCGACGGCCCAAAAATGATCGTGATGCTAAAAAATCATTCAAAATTAATCTAAAAAGCATGAAATTCAAAATTACAGCATTCTAACTTAAGTTTGGACCCTTACCCGTAGCCCGCGCCGAACCTTTGTCGATCTGTGCACTATCTCGACCATCTTGTCTACAGAGCTCTAAAAACCAGGAAAATGAACAGTAACAATGAATTAGGGTTTACCCTATTTTTCTTAATTTTCTTCAAAAAAACTTAACATTTTAAAATTTTGCTTTTCCACGTTTTTACCTCAAACGTTCGATTTGGGTAAAAACATGGAGGGGGCATCATAGTAAGCTGTCGTACGATTTGACCTAGAATCGTCGTCTAAAAATGGAAATAATTTTTGCTTTCTCGTAGATCGAGAAGAACTCATCTTTAACGTATTTTCTTTAGAAAATTTGCTAAAGAGGGGGCAAAATGTAACACCCTAAAATTGGTGCAGTAAAACTTAGCAAATAATTAAAATTACTTTAGTAATAATTCAAATTCAAATTTTAACCCCGAACCGCCTGTTAAACCGCTTTCCTTGTTTTTCATGCCATTTTTAGGATTTGTTGTGACCGTTGGACGATATCGTCGTTGATCAGACGATATTGCCTCAGATCAGACAAATTCATCTGGAGCAGAACGTCCAGACGATTTCGTTCCAAAATTAATTTTTCAAAATTAGCTTTTGTTCCAACAACTTCTCTAACTCGGGCAAAGATGTGTTTGCACCGTTAGAGTCTTCTCCATTGGAGATCTCTCAAATTGGGATGATCCCCAACATCCTAACCTCCATCCTAAGCCTATTTAAACCTTAGGACCCCCCTTGACCTATCTCTGCCTGGCTGGCTGAATTCCCATGTAGTTTGATCTTTGTGTGCATTAGAATACCCTGAATTTTTATTTGCATTTGTGCCTTTCTAAGTTTTCTCGCAGGAAATCTATTATTCTTCAGTCAAAGCAAGCTCAGATCGTCACAGACGATCTTATACAATCTTAGACGATCATGCCCCAATTCGAGACGATTTCGCACTCTACAGATGATTTCGACTGTAGTCAACATTGGGGGCAATTAGTGCCTAGAGTTTGCACTTTTCTCTTCTCGTCTGTTGTTTCACTATGCATTTAGATCAGTTTATTGTTATTTTTTGCTATTCTGCATTTTGAAGTTCACCCATATAGCTTAAGTGCATGATAAGATCATAATTTGTCATTAGAATACTATAATTTACTTGAATTTCTATTCATAATTATCGTTTTAGTATCTATATTGTCATTTTACATCGTTTTCCTCTGTTAGTATTGCTGCATTTTCTGTGTTCTGTGTCTATTTCTCTGATTGCAGGTCTCTGATGAATTCGTCTAATGAATTCATCAGATCTCAGATGATCCTGTCTGATTTCAGACGATCCTGTCAGATCAGAGGTGATCTTGACTGCTTCAAGTTTTAGAACCTCCATCAGACATCCGAAATTAGGTATGGTTTTTCTCATCTAGCTTGTTCTCTGTATTTTTTGTTTAAATCTATTTTCTATATTCATTTAAATCTGCATTTCATATAGAACAGTTTAGATTCATTTGGCCAAACCTAGTATTTGAATGATTAAATGTAAAATTGAACACATCAAACACATTCCCAACCTAGGCGTGGAGACTGCCATTCAAAAGTTTCCTGGTGAACCCACCATCCGTCGAAAATTCACCCTTATACACCTCCCCCGAGAGACGGGACCTTCAAAGGGCCTCTCAGTCCGAGGTATTGTCCCATCCTTCTCGCATCCCCCTTTCGGGCGCAGATCCTTTAGCCTGAAGGTAAGGGTGCAAAAAATTTGGAACGATACAGTTCCCTAAGCATTTTTTTCTTGTAAGCAGGTTGGTATCGTGTGGAGGACTTTAAAAATATTCAATATTTTGGAAATATGGAGATGTACAAGTGGAAATATCTGTAGGAATGGCCCCAAGGGGGATTTTCCAAGGACATAGAGGTGCTTGCTATTATTCTTATGGGGAGGCCATGTTCTTCATTGAGTGGCAAAGATATTCTGGCTTGGAACCTTGATTCCAAGAGAACCTACTCGATAGCCTATGGTTATCAAGTTCTTGATAAGCAAAAGTACGTGTGTCTTCCTGTCATTTAGTGGAAAAAGGTGTGGAATAAATTTGCTTGGCCAAAATGTAACTTATTTCTCTGGCTGGTAGCTCATAATAAATGCCTCACTTGGGATAATGTGAGGAAGAGGGGATTTTAGGGTCCTTGGTGGAGTTTTGGAGTAGTTTGGGTAGACCTCCAGCCAAGGCCCCCTTCCTTCGGGTGGTTTGGAATTTGGCCCCTTCTTGCATCATCTAGAAGATTTGGCTTGAATGAAATCATCACATATTTTAGGGTAGTCATTCAGCTGTTCAAAAGATCTGGCAAAGGATCCTATGTATGGTTCAGGAAACCATCCATAGCAAAAGTGATGTGGACCCTCTTTTGGATTTTAGGGAGGAGAAGGTACAACAAGCCCTTAGTCTCTTTGGGGATGGTGTGAACTCTTCTAGCCCTAGCAAGTTTCCTTAGCTCATCAAGAAGGTTAGGAGATATGGTAGGTGGAGGCCACCCCCTAGAGGAGATTTAAAAATTAATACTGATGGATCGTCTAGGGGCAATCCTGGACATGTTGGCATTGGCGGTGTTGGGAGAGATTCTGTTGGTGGTGTCAGTTTTTTCTTTTCCATTTATAAAGGTGTTCACTCCAATAATTTTATGGAAGCTCTTACAATTCTTGAGGCCTTGCAAAGGGGGTTTTATCTTGGCTAACGTAGGATTATCTACGAGTCTGACTCTCAAATTGTGGTTAATATTTTAAACAATAAAAGGGTGGAGGAAGTTAATTGGCAGTTGGCCTCTATAGCCATTCATATTCTCAGAATGAGTGAAGAGTTTGAATTTATATCCTTTGTGCACATTCCAAGGGAATGGAATGTGGTTGCTGATTAGCTGGCCAAAAGGGCTTCTGAGTTGTTGGATCCTTGGATTATCGATAACTGGAAGAGTCTCCCATATGGGGACTCTCAACGTCTGTGGGAGTTGATCCACAAGGATGTACATAATTAATGTGGTTTGTTCTTGTTGTATTTTTTGGGTGTCAATCTAGTCTAGTGTTTTTAGCCTGTTTGGATGTTTATTTGAGTCCTGGTTGAAAGCTCAGTTGTACTCTGTAATCCAGACTTTTTATCAATAAATTTTTACCCCTTTATTTAAGTTTTTTTTTTACCCAATGTGAAATTACACTCTCCCTTAGGATTTTGATCTCAAAACCCTCTCTTGCAAAGAAGTTAAAACAAAACAACTTCTCCAAGGTCTCCGCTATATTAGCATTTGCATATGTGTATTAGTAGTCTCAATAAAAAATTATCAATTCAATGGTAGGAATACCTTAGTGATTGCAAGTAACTTTAAACAAGGGGCATGTGTTGGTTTATTTTATCATGCTACTTTAATGATTGTTCAAGGAACCAAATAAAAGCAAATTTTAATTGGCCCTCATATGACCACGATGTAGCCTTAATTCCTTTTATCTTGGATATTTTAGGATTGATTTTATCTTCCTTTGGATTAAGTAGATTTTAAACAAGTTTTTATCTTGCCTTAAATCTTACTTTAAACATGAAATAGAAGATTAAATCTATCTATGAAAGTGCATTTAAGATGATGAAAATATCCATTAAATGTAGCTTCTATCATGAAGATGAAGCAAGCTTTTGATATAATGGATAAATTGTTCCTCTTTGATGAAATTTGTTTTCATAAAGAGATACCAATTTATTGCTTGAAAATATTAGCCTCATAATGTCATGATGAATTATCCCTCTTAAATGAAATTAATTTTCATAAAGAAGAAGTAATTTCATGCTTTGAAACTAAGACCTTTGATGTAATGATAAATTACCCTTCTTCAATGAAATCAGAATTTTCATGAAGAAAGGTGCATTAATTGCTCCAAAAATGAAGGCTCATGAAATGCCATGAAAATTTTCCCTCCTTTTATGAAATTGAATTTTCATAAAGGAAAGGTCATCTTATGCCTATAAATGAAAATGCAGAATTTAAAAATCTGATTTGCCTCCAAAAAATGAATTTCCAAAATTATAAAAAACCCTTAAAAACAACAAATTTCAAAAATTAATATAAAATCAAAATGACCTCGGAATGAATCCGAATCTGTTGCGTGTGGAAGATTGATGTTCATTATATGCAACCATATATTTATTTTTGTCATTTTAATTTTTTACGATTTTTATTTTAATGCTTGAAGTTTTAAAAAAATGCAAAATGAAAGTTTAGAAAACAAAAAATAAAGTCTGAAAATAAATTTAAATGCTGAAAACAGAAACATGCAAAGCATTTCCAGTTTGATGGCACCCCGTCCTGCAAAACCGAAGCTGTGAGAAACTCTTACATGCAACCTATTCCATTCCAACCTGCATTCACACAATCAGAATAAAACAGGTGCTAGCTCCTAAGGTACAGAAATAAATTTCAGATTCCAAATATTCGCCTAATGTAACCCAAAATGGCATTAACATCATCTATAAATTCGAAAACTGAAAAAGGAAAGATAAACAGTAAATCCAACATGCAAAATTTTTTTTCGTTCTTTTTTGCTAACAAGGTCTCAAATTTTTGAAAAACACATTTACATTAAAAATATTTCATTTTTTACAAAGTCTTTTCGGAAGTGCTTGGCCTTGCCAGAAAGTCCAACCCCTCTCTCTCCATTAGACGGGGTCTTTAAAAAGTTTCCAAAAAAACTCTTTGTTTCACTCTTCTCCTGTTTTAACTTTGGGCTTCGAAAAGTCTCCTTACTTTTCGTTTTCCCTTCCCTGGTTTGGTTCATTTCCCCTTTCATTTGGCTTCTTGCCCAATTCATGGGCATAATCATTTCTATTCTTTAAACGAACATGTAACGTCTTTTCCAGGCTTTCCTTCCATAACGCCGATCAATTATATCACCACATTATTCAATCTCTTAATAGCCCTTTTGGAACCTGATTACGTGGCTTTTCCTTTCCCAAATAAGGCTCATCATGAATGCCTTTTGGTGTTTTCTTAACATGTGGACGTAGCTTTATATGTGGTGAAAATACATATTGTTCCATAAAATCAAATATAATTAAAGCCCTGCATACCATATCCTTTCATATTGACCTTATTTGGTGGAGGATTTATTATATTCTAGAGCATATCCAGCTCGTGTTACGCTGTATGCCCTCTTAACTCTTGTTTAAGAATTCCCACCTGATGGATGTCATATCTTAGTGCCCTTCGAAGTTTGTCCATGTAGCAACTTTCCAAGTGCTCGTCCATTGGCTTTAATTAGACATTGGCATCTCATTACTCCCGTCAAACATGCCGTAGTCATCACGGTCCTTCTTGCTCGCCCACATGACTGTAATATTTGAAATGCCGTCGAACTCATGCTCTATGCAGTGTTGGGAGATTTCTACTAGACGTGGATGTCCCTGCCACTGAAAAACCCCTATCAATCGTTGTTTCGATGAACCTCACCTACTAATCTTCCGATCACCCCGACGCTGTGTTTGGAGTTCAAATCTGTCGGGTAGAATCCATATCAAGTCGCCACACTGGCGCATTCAAACCCTACCATCCACTATATAGATTCACACGTTCTTCCTTGTTGAAATGAGCCTACGGGTGATATAGTATTTGTCAAACAAAATATGTCCGCTCTTTCTTTGCTGTTATTTTATATCATCGCGTCGCTATCATGCTAAACCACTCCCACAATTTATGCCATCGAGATTTGTCTCACAGGGTCATCGTCGATTCGTCCCTTCGCTATCGCTACCGTGACCAAACTTACCACTGTCATCTCGACAGTCCTCCTGATCTGTCGAGTCTCAAAATCTCCGAACGTGCTTCTTGGCCATCCACATCACCCACGCATCGAACTCCCTGCTGTTTTAACCGAGACCAATATTCTACAAATCGACGTTAATTGTCATCCTTACTATCGAGGTAGGGACATAATAGGTATTTGTGGATAGAACAAAGAGTTAAACATCACATTCACCGATAATGAGTTTGATATCGCCGCCCAAGAAACCACGCCCGTATCCTGACATTTACTGCTTCGAAGAAAACACCTAACCCTCGCGCTCCTCGGACGTGTCCATTGTTTTGTCATCGTGATTCTCCTGGTCCTTAATATTTTCAGGCCAAACTCTCGATCTTGCATCGCCCCCTATGAGATATCCAATCAACCATGTCATCACGACATCTAAACACTGTATTTATTGTTTCATTTTTGTTTTCAATTGTTAGTTTTGTTGGTCTCTGTGTTGATGCCACCCGAGTCCTGCGCTGTTCGTGAGAGTCATTCGTCTCTTTGTCACGCGTTGCTACTTCGCCTAGCTAGCAATGCCCACCATGCCATGATGAGTGATGTCATCGATGTAATGTTCACACGAGCCCACGTTATCATCTATGCCCAAACTCTCAGCATCCACGTCAGCTGAACCACTGTCATTATAGGTACCGTCGCCATGCTATCCTCTGGAGTCCCCACCGGCGTTGACTCTGCGTATACGTTGCTACCCCGTGGGTGCGTAACCGACGGTCTCACCACCTGCTTCGCCATCATCGGGAGTCGTCCATGATTGCCAAGTTGACAATTCGTATGACCTGCATAACAAGGCAAAATATACCAGGTTAGAACAATCCATCAACATATTAATATATTTCACATGTAGTGTACTAAATTAGAGCCACCTACGGTAGCTTTGTTATAACATAAGGCTAAAATTTAATATCAAAAAGCCTTTTTTATTTAAATACACCCTTCTTATTATATATATATATGATTTTATTTGATTTCCTTTTCTTTTTATTTCTATTTTTGATTTTGTTCAAAAAAAAATTCCACTTCATCTTGTTTCCTTTTCTCGAGTGAGACTTTTATTTAAATACACCCTTCTTATTATATATATATGATTTTATTTGATTTCCTTTTCTTTTTATTTCTATTTTTGATTTTATCCCTCATTTTGTTCAAAATTTAAAATATATATATATATATATATATATATATATATATATATATATATATATATATATATATATATAATTCTACTCATATATATATATTTTTTTATATTTTGCTTTAATTATTATTATTATATAGGCAACATAATAACAATAATATATTTTAAGCTTTTTTTTTATTTGTTTGCTGAAACATACATATGAAAGAAAACATAAAATCTGACTATCACAATCGCTGACAAAAATTTGACAAAAAATATCGTTAACAACCAACAGACAACCAAAAGTCGTCAATAAGAAACTGACGATAAAAATTGTCGACAGGAAACTGACGACAACAAAAATCGTTGACAAGAAAATATCATCGACAAGAAAATGTCATCGACAAGAAAAGTTGTCGATAGGAAAATATCATCGACAAGAAAATATCGTCGACAAAAAATGAACGACAACTACAAACCCAACACAAAGCGAAAGTATTAGACATTTAAAACAAACTGCAAACATCCAAATACCAAAACAAAAAGGTGGGTCCCCGATTTTGGGTTACGTTGTAGAGCAGCCACAACATCTTGGTGAAGTTCTAGCCTTTCATTGCTCTTCCCATCATTCGAATCCTAGTTGGCAAATAATTGCAATTTTGTTTTTCATGACTTGAAAAATCGCCACTACCCTTGTTTCGAATGATTGACTTCATAGGATTGTATCTCCCTCAGTATTGCTTGGATTTTTGTACATAACCACTCATTTTAAATATATTCAAATTCTATACAAGTTGGTCCAAGAATCAACTGAATCAGATAACTCTTCATGAAGATATGGCCCCTGAAAGATGAGATTTTTTTCAGGAAAATCCCTAATCCTTCGTATTTTGTAATTTTGTTTTTCACGATTTGAAAAATCATCATTGCCCTCGTTCTGAATGGTTTACTTCACAGGGTCATATCTCCCTCAAAATTTCTTGGATTTTCGTATATGACCTCTCATTTTAAAGCTATTCAAAGTTTGCACAAGTTGGTCCAAGAATCAGCTGAATCAAATAACTCTTTGTGAAGATATGGCTCCTAAAAGATGAGATATTTTTTCAGGAAAAACCCTAATCCTTCACACTTTGCTAGGTGAACAAAGGTTAATGAAGAGGTATGTAGTTGATTTGAAAGATAGTGGTATTGTTAAGTGTGATTTTAAATGAATGATTTTATCATGTTAATAGTAAAATTGAAGGTTTGGAAGAAATTGATTAAAATTTTAGAAATGACTTGATTTCATGATTTGAGGTATGTGTCATGTTAGGAGATTTTTATGAATATCCTAGGGATAATTTTCTTGGGGTTGGGAAGAGAAAAAATATTTTTCATGAATTTATTTTGTTTTCAAAGAAAATAAGGGTTAGTGCTAGCATCCAAATATGTCTAAAGTTATGGTTAAACAAGGTAGTTAAAAGGTACCACTTATTAAAAGATATTAGTTTGAAGGATTGATATTATATTCATATGTTGCATTAGTAGACCCTAAGTAGTGGTATCTTAGCCTAATCAATGGACAAGTGCTTAGGCGACTATGACTAATTGTGTTTTTAGGTAGTCCGTGTCATTGGATAGTTTATGTCCTTAAAATATTTTGCTTGCTCCTAAGCCATGGCTCTTCTAGCCCAATTAATGGATAACGACTTACACAAGCTATGACTGGTTGTGTAATTAGGCAATCCATACTATTGGATAGTTTATGTCCTTAACATTTTTTGCTTACTCCTAAGCAATGG
Organism: Wollemia nobilis; assembly: GCA_028583015.1. Classification (NCBI taxonomy): domain Eukaryota; kingdom Viridiplantae; phylum Streptophyta; class Pinopsida; order Araucariales; family Araucariaceae; genus Wollemia; species Wollemia nobilis. The sequence goes on from JAQPPZ010016881.1 coordinate 18,892,120, forward strand.
CTCTTCTAGCCTGATTAATTGACAAGCATTTAGATAAGCTATGGCTAATTGCATTTTTATGTAGTTCATGTCATTGAATAATTTATGTCCTTATGTGAATAGTGAAAATTAACACCAGAACAGATAACCGATCAAAACAACTAATTATGCACCCAGGTGTTGTAGGTGAGTTGGAGAGGAGAGGACAATCCTCCAAGGGAGGTCCCAGGTTCAAATCTCCATCCTACCAAGAAGTTGAATTGGGTATCCAAAATCCAATTGATAATGTTGGTGCGAGCAAGGCCAGGCACGACTCTCGAGTGACTTTGACGGTGTAGAAACCCTGGTCGTGGTCTCTGAGACCAAGGTGGCCCTGCAAGGGGTTTTTATTTTGAAAAAACAAGTAATCATGTACAAATAAAAGAGTGATGTTATATTGACTTAACAAAGTATGCTTGTTTTAATGATATAATGATAAAAAAAGGTGAAACCCTTGATCAAACGAATGTGGTGTTCTCCAATATTCTTTGCTACAAAAAAGTTGTTGAGTGGGCTTGTGTATCCTCTACGGGGCCACTCCAGCTGCAATATCTATCAAAGAAATTATCACCTGTACCTGGACAAAAGTACTATGATAAATGACTATGATTTGATGATGGTGAGTGGATGATGAATGGCTAGGATTTAGTGTCTACATATGCCCCTTTTTGTATCACGTTGCGTGAAACACAATGTGGTGCAAAAATAAGAGACACCTAGTTGTACGGAATGGACTTCAATGCACAAGAAGATTTTGAAAATTTTGTGATTTTGACTTTACCCCTCAATTGGAAAATGGGTGAAGAATGGAACCCACGAGCCAATTGATCGAATGTGGATGATGTAATGGGTGCATATGATGTGTGCATATGTTAGAAATCAAAGTCAAATTTGGTTACCCCAAGTTTGGGTGGTTTTGTGCTATCGAAAATTTACCTTTTGGTATCATTGAAATGTAAAAATGATGAAGTAAAGAACCAAGTTCACTATAATAGTGACTGTATCAAATTACTTAGTGCAAAATGATGAAGTAAAGGAACCAACCTCACTATCTTAGTGATTGTATCAAATTCCTTAATGAAAAATTATGAAGTAAGATTTTCTCATATTTGTATGCCCACGGAGAGGGTGTCAATGATAGCCTTGGGAAAATTAGCTTGAACATAGTCTCACTCAAGTAATGAGGGATCCAATTGATTTTGTTTTTGAACAAGATGATGTTGGATGATCATTTTGAGCAAGAATCTTTATGGTGGTCTACCCATCCTACTGAATAGAATGGATAACCATTCGCTACAACTGCCTGGGGACTAGAGTAAATAACTAGATACGAGGTTCACTTGATAATTTAAGTTGACTTGATGATTTGAAATGGTGATGTAAACATATTGATGAGTTGATTTGGTAGTTTTTTGAAATTTTGGATCATTTTGGGATGTTTTGTAGTGTTTTTGGGTATTTGTGTGACTTTTGGTCGCATTCAAAAATGAAATGCCCAAATCAATCCATGTTATTACAAAATTTGATGTGATGATGTAATGAATGCTTGGAATAGTGATTTGGTAGTTTTGTAAATTTTAAATTGTTTTGGAATGTTTTGAAGCATTTTTAAGTATTCGTGTGACTTTTGGTTGTATTCAAAATTTAGATACCCAAATCAATCCATGTTATCACAAAATGTGATATGATGATGTAATGAATGCTTGGATGAATTTTGTGATGATTTTATGGGGTTTTACTATGTTTTGAGGCCCTTTTGAAACCTTTTGCAACATTTTTAAAATAAAGGCCAACCTGCATCAATATCTCCATAGACATAGGACAACGTTTGTCATTCTACAAACATAGTGGGGTGTTTGAGTGCACCTACCAGATGCAAAGGTGCATTTGGGTGCACTTGTATAACTATAAAAGGGCTGTAAGGGCTGAATTTCATTTCATTCTTGCATTTGAGAGTTGAAGAAGTGGCATCTGAGAGAAGGAGAGTGAAAGAGCTTGGTGATGGCGATGGATGGAGCTAGCACAATGACTGGAGCTAATGTGCGAGTAGCAAAGGTAAGTTCTTCTATCCTGTTTATTTATTTTGTAATGTTTTTTTTAACAACTAAAAGAGGGGTGACAAAAGGTTTTTTTTGAAATGAATGAGATCCTAATGTGCATTTAATTTTGTGTTGTGCTGGAGTTGAGGATTCTAGAGGCTCAACATCGGTTTAGACCTATCTTATCAAGGGTGAAAAGGCATTGCGAGAGGTTGACAAAGAGTGGTTGGAGCGAGTGGGATTGGATGAGTGTGTATTGATTGAGGTGGTGAGCGTTTATGAGGGGTACCTCTATGCCTTAGCAAAGTGATGGGATCTAGATAGGGGGACCTTCCCACTCCCAATAGGAGAGATGATAGTTATGCTTAAGGATGTTTACCACATCTTTCATGTACCTATGGAGATATTGCATGTTTGAGTTGGACATGACAAGTGGTATGAGTTGAGTCAGATTTTTAATGATGAATGGAGGGGTGTGAATATCAGTGGTGGTGACATTTGATATTTGGAGTTGTATTTACAGAGGTAGTTAGAGGCATCATCAACCTACATCATGTTCTTGCTGGCTAATGTGTTGGTGCCTAACAACACCGAATGTTGGTTCCCTTGGAACATGATTAGGTTGGTATTCGATATGATAAATGAGCCTCAGATGTATGCTTGGGTGTATGCTTTGCTAGCTTAGGTATACATGGAGTTGTATGAGGTGAAGAGGTAGAGGTGAAAGTGATTGGGTTACAATTTGCTACTTCAGATCTAGGGTTGGGAGTATTTCAGCATAGCCCATCCTATGGGTCTATCCTATGAGTGGGATATGGCTCATACCTATGTATTAAGATGGCGAGCAATCGAGGAGATACAATCAAGTCACCCTGGTCTTAGTGACAAAGAATGTAGGAATATATTGGTGAGGTTGCTGCCTAATTAGGTATGTTGGTAGCCATGGTGAGGGGTTAGATGACCTACTCATGGGGAGCAACTATGATGTATTAGGCATGCCAGATGGGTTGTTGTCCATCATGGTAGCAAGGTGGAGTTGCTCTAGTTCTTATGGGTTCTGTGATAGTTAAGAATACATGTGGTTCCTTATGTTCTAGTGATTTATAGGTGTTGTGTTGATGATTCGAGCTTACCCTATGCTAAAGAATGGTGGGTGTATTATGATGATGATAAGGAGATAGATATCCTAGATGTGGATGATGTCAGGACTACAATAGACTACAATGCCTGATTTGCTTCTCAACCTCCATGGGAATCGAGTCAAGAGTAAGATGAGGTTAGTTATGATGATGGGGAGGATATATTCAATGCAAAGGAGACTCCTTGACAACAGATATGTTGTTGATATAGTGATGGGGGGAAGCTATCGAGGGCCACGATAGATTAGCCTCTTGAGATTGGATGTGATGATGAGGGTGGGGGAGGTATGGAGGATATTTTAGAGAGATCTCCTGGTTAGAGTGAGGAGTGGGATGTGATCCAGGCTGAGAAATATAGCTTGGTTGAGGAGCAGGATCGAATCCTACGAATTCTAGAAGAGTGGGATACGGTGGTGGTAGCTCAAGATGCGATGATGGTGGCTCGAGATGCTAATATTACTTGATTGCAGAGGGAACTAGAGGTGTGGGCTGTTGTAGGTGGAGGTGAGGACGTTGATATGATAGCTAGGCTTTGGGTAAAGCTATAATTGAGGGATGCACTTTAGATATAGGATCTATCTCACCTTAAATATTGAGATGACTACATTTAGGAGCTTGAGGATTGTCTTGTGTAGAATGGCATTGGATTACCAGTGCAACCCTCCTCATCTATATCAGGACTTGATAGGCATAGTGACTCTAGGAATAGTGGTTCTAGCTCTATTTATCCTTGGGTTATTGATCCCTCAAGATCATAGGGGTCTACCTTGGACCACTAGCTAGTGCCTCTTGTTGTATTTTTTTATATGAGCCTTAGTGCGCCACATGCAATATTTATACATACATACATACATACATATATATACATGGCTTTTATTTTGTGTATGACTTTTGTGTTATTTTATTGTGAATGTATGTGTATATGATTTTATGGATGCATTATGATGATAATGTAGTAGTTTAGATTTGGCTTGATCATCTTTGTTGCTTAATCAGGGACACCAACATCTAATGGTGGGATATGAAATGAAAGACTCATGTAGTGATGCAATTATGGTATGAATGCTATTTTGGCTTGTGGATAATGGATCTAGAATTGTTTTGTGGAGACTCAAATATCCTAGTGATTTTGAACAAACTCATATTTGTAAGCATTTTCAAAATTTGTAGAGACCAAAATGTGTGTGCAGTGAATGTTCATTTACCAATCATGAGCATGGTAATGACTCAAACTAATCAAGAACCATTGTGTGTGCAAGTGAGTTCATGTACCCATATTGAGTAAGGTGAAATGAAACCCATCATAAAGAAGACCAAGAAGCTAGCTTGTCCTTGTGTGCGATCAAAGGCCTCTTTAAGAGAGACGTGTCACCATGCATAAGCATACTCCATTTCTAGTCAAGTGTCTATAGCTCTGGTGGAGATAATATCCATAGTCCAATGATATGATCTTTAAGCTTTGGGGAATTGGACTACATAACCATCTATATGGAAGGTGATCCTATCCTTACTACTTTAAGACCTATTTTATGGTGTGTAAAAGAGTTAAAGCTTTGGGGAATTAGATTCTCAACCAAGGTGTGACAAAATTTTTACCCTATCCTTACTACTCATTCTTTTATTTTGGAGTGTTGTAAGTGGTGAAAACCACTGTTTTGGACTATGTGCATAATGGGACAGGAAAGAAGAAAGTTTTACATTGAGGTTTGACCCAATCATGGTGTCATCCCTCACTGAAAAAAGATGTTATTAATAAGTGTTATACATGTTTTTTTTGAGAATGTTAGAGTCAAATCCCAGAACTCAAGATTTTCTTAGTGAAAATGTGCTTTGGTCCTAGAGAAAACTTGACATATCATGGAGATTTATTGGAACACTAGGAGTGGCTTAGTGGCCAAAAACACCTAGGAGTGATGAAATTTTATCGTAAATTATGACATGACCTATGAAATGGTGAAATGGGATGGATGTTAAATCAAAGATGCCCTTGATTAAGATGACAAGACTTATTGGATTAAAAATTATCCAAACTAAGAAAATGACCATTAATATGGTGGATGAGATGTATTGAAATGACATGAACGTGATTATGCAAAATGGATGTATGGAATGAAGTATGTATGAATAGTGCTTTTGTGTTTTTATTTATTTATTTTTAGCCATGTATATATGTATATATAAGTCGCATTAAGCATAGAATGCTTTCAAGTGGATAATTTTCAATGGCTCGGGATCTTCTGTTCCCTCTAGACTAGCAAGCCTGTATGTTCCTTGACCCAATTTTTGTTTGAAAATGTATGGATCTAACCAATTAGCCGTGAATTTATCATGAAAATGCAACAATGTAGTGGTATTTTGCTGATTTTTTTAGGATGAGATCTCCTACTTGGAATTCGCATAGATGAACTTTGACGTTGTAAGCATGCTTTAGATGATCTTGATATACTCATAAGTGCTCTAAGGAATTTATTCACCTTTCATCGAGGAGTGTGAGTTGGTCAAGATGTGCTTGTCTAGCAGTATCGTCATTTATGAATTCCTGTAATGAAATGCATAGTGAGGGAATCTTAAAATTAAGAGGTATGATTACTTTGGCACCATAGACCAATCAGAATGGCGTTGCCTAAGTAAACGTACGAATACTCGTTCAATAAGCCCATAATGCTAAGGAGATTTGAGTATGCCAATATCGATGATTTACTTTGATTAATTTATTTAGAATAGCGATTAATGTCTTATTGGTTGCCTCAGCTTGTCCATTTATCTGTGGGTAGTAAGGAGCCAAGAAACTATGTTGAATATTATATTTTTTTGTAAAGTGCTCGAAAATCCTTGTTTTTGAAAGACTTGTCATTATCAAAGATTATTTTTGAGGGAATACCAAAGTGATAAATGATATTCTAGAGTATAAACTCTACAATTCGAGGTCCTATCATGTTAGTTAGAGGAATTGTTTTGACCCACTTCATGACATATTCAATGATAGTGATTATGAATGTGTGATATATCAAGGAAGGAGGTGAGATTTTACTAATCAATTCCAAACCCCATTATGAAAAATGCCAAATAATTTAACTGGAATATAATGCTTGTGATGACACATGAGTTAAATTAGCATGTTGCTGATATTTTTGATACTTCTTGACATAATGGCAACAATTGCATTCCATGGTGGGCCAATAGTAATCCATGCATAAGATACACTTTACGATGGACATTCCACTAAAGTGACCACCACAAGTACCATCATGAGCCTCAAATATGGATCTTTGTACCTCTATAGGCTCGAGACAACAAAGGAGGACTCCATCATAACCACATCTATACAACACATCCCTCAAGAGAGTGAAACAAGCTACCTTTTGTTTGAAAGTTCATTTGGTAGTTCACAACAAATTTTATGGGAGCATTCTAAACTTGAGAAAATATATTACTTGGTTAAGCCAAGGATCTTATGGTTTTGCATGAATAAAGCAAATATCCTTCTCATATTTAGATTCAACTCATGAAATTGTAAATTTACAGATTGTTGTGACAATCAGCGGCTAAACATTTCATTTAGAGTTATTTGGAATCAATGATCCTAAAGAGGCCATCACATATTCAAAACTATTAGTCGAACAAGGCAAGTTATCAATCTCATACCAATAAATTTTGTGAGCAATTTCATTGCTACTTCATGGTAAAGTCTTAAGACTAGTTCTTTGCATTGGTATGTTTCATTTACTTGATGAACGACAAGCTAGGAATCACCAAATATTATTATATGCTATTTACCCATAGATATAGTTGCTTGAAGTCCTAATATTAGGACTTCATATCCTACGTTATTGTTTGTGCATGGAAACTCTTGTTTGAATGATAAGGGGATAGGTATCCTTTGTGGTGTATGAAATACGATTTCTGCACCTTGTCCTTTCTCACACTTGGAACCATCAAAGAATAAGGTGATATCCACATCCTCTTTAGGGATGACATATTTATTCTATTCAGTGACATTAAATATCGAATCATCTGGAAGCTCAATAACTAAAGGTTGATCATTAGGAAGTGGAGCTTCTACAAGCTGATCGACTATTACCTGATCTTTAATGGATTTTTGGTTGATGAATTCAAGGTCAAATTCTGTTAGAAGCATTATCAATTTTACGGTATGGGTATTGTTATATGTGTGATTCATCATATAACATAGAGGGTTTTCTTGAGCTATGACATATGTGGTGTGACTTAGCATGTAATATATGAGTTTCTTAGTGGCAAAAACCACTGCTAGGCATAGTTTTTTCACATAAGTGTATCTAGTTTCATAGCTTACTAATGTTCAACTAATGTAATAGACTACTTGCTCTTGGTTGTTTTCATTCTTCTATGCAAGCATTGTCCCTAATGCAAAATCTATTGCTAAAACATAAAGGTGAAAGGGAATCCCGAGCGAGGCAGAGTTAAGACTAGTGATGAATCTAAATACTATTTGATGTCGTCAAAAGCTTTTTGATATTCTTCTATCCATGAAAATTTCACCCCCTTTTGTAGCAGGTGATTGAATGACCTGCATTGTTTTGAGAGTTATGCAATGAAGAGATGGATCGATTGGATCTTTCCTTGTAAGCTACGCAACTCTTCCAAGTTTTTGGGGAAGGCATTTCCATAATGAGCTTGACCTTGTTTAGATCCACTTTAATGCCATGCTTGGATATAATGAACCCTAGGAGTTTACCTGAGGTGACACCAATGACACATTTCTTGAGGTTCAATCTTACATTATGTTCAAGAAGTCGATCAATTTTTTTTCCAAGACATCAATGTGCTATTGACGTGTTTTAGATTTGACCAATAGATCATCCACATAGTCTTCAATGATCTTATGCATATAATCATGGAATATGTATGTCATGGCACATTGATAGATATCACCCACATTTTTAAGGCCAAATGGAATTACCTTGTAATAGAAAGTCTCCCAATGTGTGAATGTTTTTTTATGTTGGTCATTAGGATTAATTCGAATTTGGTTATATTCTTAAAAACCATCCATTAAAGCAAGCATTTCATGGCCAACACAAAGTGTCTACTAGATTATTGATGTTTGGCAGAGGAAAGACATCCTTAGGACATGCTTTGTTAAGATCTCAAAATTTAGTGCAAATGTGAATCACCCTGTTAGACTTGTGAACGAGTACCATTTTTGAAAGCCACTCAGGGTAGTTAATGGGTTGAATGAAACCCACATTTAACAATTTTTTAAGTTCTTTGACCATGACGACAATGGTAGGATGTAACTTTCTTAGTTTTTGTTTGACCGAATTAGAATCATGATGCAAGGTAAGATTGTGAATGATGAAGTTAGGGTCAATGCTAGGTATATATTTATAAGACCATGCAAATATGCCCTTATTTCTCATGGAGAGATCTATAAGTTGCTCTTGTTCATCAATGGATAAACTTTTTCCAATTTTTATAATTTATGGATTGTTTGGATCTATGCTTAGGTTCATATCTATAGTTTTTTTAATGTACATGTGTGAACCTTCTTCGAGCTGATGGGGTTTTGGAATTAGATGAATGTCATCAGTGACCTTGTCAAACTCTTTTGGCACAGTCTCTTCCAATTCTGCTAGGAAAATAGAAGAAGCCGAGGGTGAAGACGAAGGCTACGAAGGAATGTAAGTGGAAGAAGCTCTTAAAAATTCCTCTAAAAGAGTTAATTCAAAAAAGAATGGTGGTGATGAAATCCATTCCATATTGATGAGGCTTATGTCGATAGGAATTGTTTTTTCCAAATTGTATGGATTGTGGAGTGGTGTGAACAAGTCAATAGTATTCATGATGACTTGGTGGGGAATGGTGGTTGTGATGTAAAGGGTGGTTTTTCTTACCCATTGGAGTTGACGAATGACCCTTGAGAACCTGGATAGAAATAAAAAACATGTATAAATGCAAATGACTAGGATATACAAATGCAAAATGCAATGTTATGCTAATGATTTTTTATTTTTTTATTTTTATTTTTATTTTTGTACATATTTTACATTATGTTTTTACTGAGGTGGACAAGGTGGTGGTGGTGGCTCACTAGTTGGCTCAACTCGCTCCCTTAGGAGGAACAAATGAAATATGGGTTGATGGATGGAAAACATTCTAAGATAATACTCATCCTATTCAGTGAATGGTGTGACTGGTTTTGATTCTTCTTTGGATTCATCTGAAGCTATCAACATAACATCGTATTTCTCATATAATTCATCCTCAAAATCATTGTTACCTTTATTTTTCTCTTCATCACTACCCGCTTGAGGGTCTAGAGTTAGTCGTTGAAAGGTTCGTTTAGAAGAGAAAGTGGAAGGTTGAGGATTATATCCCAGGCCAGAACAATCATGCATTTATTGATACTGAGGTTCAACGATATCACACATGCCCTATTCATGTCATCCTAACACATATCATTGATAGTTAACCTAAGGAAAATATCGTTATGGGAAATCAAGGTTGGACATGTGTTCAATATTAGCACATAATGGTTTCCTAGGTTCATCTAGGGGAAGTGGATCGAATGATGAATCGACCCCTCCATATACGAAGTTGAATCCATTTGGTAATGAACCCATGTTGTAAACCACTCCTATAGATAGAGGTAGGTCACATGGGTGATCATAATCCCTAATAGTTTCAATGTTAAGCGGTGTGATTGCAACATATTGAACCACATACTCGCCAATGCTAGGACTAATGAGGTGAACTACAACTTGTGTGGGTGATGATGTATATGTATTGGATATGAAAGTGTGGGACTCAGGGGTGACCTATGGCTCAAATGTAATGAAAGGTGTATGTTGGAATGGCATCTCATGATCTATCAGATCAGCTTGTGGAACATTGGTTGATTGAGATGGAGAGGGGTTTGGCTGAGGAATTTGATGAATTTTTGGGGATTCAACCTTGGATGAGATGTTGATAGGTGGTTGTGAAGTTGATGATGGATGAGTGATAGTGAGTGATTTAGATGATGTGGAGGCATTTCCCCCTTGTGTGGATGTTGAAGGTGATAATGGGATATGACCACATGAACATGGTGCTGGTTGTGATGGTGTTGAGTGACGTGTTGTTGATGTTGTATGATATATATGGTGGATATATGTGGATATAGATTTAATTTTGGAGTTTATTTATTATTTTTGACAACTTAAATTTATTTGAAAAATTCTAAGTATCAAGGTGAAGGGGACTTTGGCATAATTGCAAAATGATTTTTTGGTAAGTAATTTGAAAGATAGGTGTTATTAGGTGAACAAATGTTAATGAAGAGGTATGAAGCTAATTTTAAAGATAGTGGTATTGTTAAGTATGATTTGAAAAAAATGATTTTCTCATGTTAATAGTAAAATTGAAGGTTTGGAATAAATTGATTAAAATTTTAGAAATGACTTGATTTCATGATTTGAGGCACGTTTCATGTTAGGAGATGTTTATGGATATTCTCGGGATAATTTTCTTGGGGTTGGGAAGAGAAAAAGTATTTTTAATGAATTTATTTTGTTTGCAAAGGAAATAAGGGTTAGTGCCAACATCCAAATATGTCTAAATTTATGGCCCTTTTTAAACAAAGTATTTAAAAGGTACCACTTATTAAAAGATATTAGTTTGAAGGACTGGTATTATATTGATATGTTGCGTTAGTAGACCCTACATAGTGGCCTCTTAGCCTAATCAATAGACAAGTGCTTAGGCTACTATGACTAATTATGTTTTTAGGTAGTCCATACAATTGGATAGTTTATGTCCTTAAAATGTTTTGCTTGCTCCTAAATGATGGCTTTTCTAACCCAATTAATGGATAAGTGCTTACACAAGCTATGAATGATTATGTTTTTAGGCAGTCCATACCGTTGGATAGTTTATATCCTTAAAATGTTTTGCTTGCTCCTAAGCAATGACTCTTCTAGCCTGATTAATTGACAAGCATTTAAAAAAGCTATAGCTAGTTGCATTTTTATGTAGTTCATATCATTGGATAATTTATGTCATGTGAATAGTGAAAATTAACACCAAAAAAGATAACAGATCAAAACAAGTAATCATGCACAAATAAAATAGTGATGTTATATTGAATTATGGAGCCTTTGATCTCCTATTTTACACCATTAATAGACCCCAAATTGTAAAGGATTTTTATGAAGTATGCTTGTTTTAATGATACAATGATAAAAAAGGTGAAACCCTTCATCAAACAAATGTGGTGTTATCCAATATTCTCTGCTATAAACAAGTTTTTGAGTGGGATTGTGTATCTCTATGGGGCCACTCCAACTACAACAACTATCAAAGAAATTGTCACTTGTACCTGCACAAAAGTAGACTACAAAATAGATCAACATCACATGTAGGGCCTCCATTGTGTGAGACCCTTGTCAATATGAAATATAAAAGTATTAAATATAGGTGAAATTCTTGTGAAATGTGAAACAAAATACAAGAAATGTAAAAAAAAAGTAGCCTTCTCAATACCTGATTGCGATCTACGCTTTCCAAAGACACCCAAAAAATGTTCAAGGGCTCGTTGGACATAGTTCAGTGTTTGGTGGATGCCCTGAAGTGTCTGCAGACTATGGTGGATGCCTTGTAGTGTTTGGGAAATGTCCTAAGGAATCCTTGGGCAATGGTGGATGCTCAACAAAGTTTGGATCTGGTTCGTAGGAGCGATAGTGTTTGAACAACAAATGCGACGACAACTAGGGTTTGTGCCAAATGTTGTGCGAATGTGTGTGATATCTCTTTGCAAATATTTTTGACCCTAGTCACAAAAAGTGAAAAGTATTTTATGATTACCTTCATTCATGTTAGGGTTTTAACGATGGCAATGAGTGAACAAGATAAAAACATGATGATGGACTGAGATTGCAACTTGATAAGTGACATAGATTGCAATTAATGAGTAGTAAGTATTGCCACATAGTATTCTAAGATGGATTTTTGATGTATGGATCAAATTTATTCATATATTATGAATTTCCAAAATATTCTAAATATCTATAGAATTGTAATAACGAAATCAGTTTGATAAAAGAAATTTTTGTAACCATTATAACAAGAAATTGAATATAGAAACAAGTCATTCTCATTAATATTCAAAAGACATTATACATCGGGTTACAATACATCCCTCTTAGAGATACCAAATTGATACGAAATTATAATAAGTCTCAAGAATAGATGTCTTCCAAATAGATTCTTCTAAAATTCCTCTAGTCAGATTATTGAGGGTTTCCTTTGCAACCTCCATGTGATGACATCAAGAAATGTGGTATTGATGATGTCTAGATCCTACAAAAGGCCTATCACATGCACACAAAGAAACTAAAGAATGATTAATAGACTTAAAATCCTCTAAATATGAGGCTAGTTCCTTGATAGGTGCAATAAGGAAATCAAATGCATAAAGAAGTGCAAAAATGGATGAAATACTGAAATAAAATGTACTAAACTAGGTTAGAAATCCAATAGAAAGTAGATAATGACTAATCTAATGACTAAAAAAGAAGAAATGATACATCATCCCAAGGTTGCTATTTATAAGGTCAGTAGGCTCTATTAGAAATAGCGAACAACGGACAAAGGCTCTATTCTCTATGTTCTAGGCCTGGTGACAATCAATTCCACTATTGAATTGATGTTCAAGGGTTCGTCTGAAGAGAATTTATAGAAACATATTCTAGAAATAATGCAAAAATAATAACTAAGGAAATAATGACACCATTCAATGCACATATAACACACAAGATTTACCCTGGTTCACCCAATTTGGGCTAGTCTAGCAAACAAGAGTCTATCCTCCTTGATATATTATTCTCTCTCTTGTCCCTAAAACGGGACATTACAATAATTATATAAGGAAACTCATACAACCCCAAACCACCAAGTGGTATTAGGGTACCATGGATACAACACCATGGGCTAAACCACCCACACCCACTAACCACCCACCAATTGTGGGAATCTCGGGGGTCGCTCCAAAAGTAGGGATAAAAGTAGGTGAAAAGTAGCGATAAAAGTAGGTGAAAATTTTGACGTCGGCTTCAATCGCTTTCACCATATCTGACGGCGTCCCCCTATGCACCCCGAGCCATCGCCTATTACGTAATCACCTTTACCATAGTCGGGGGTCCTTGGGGGCCTCCGGCCCACCTGGACCCCCCCTACCCGTCATCTTTTGCGCTGTAGTGCCTGTCGTACAATTCTTTTCCAGCAAAGAATGAGACACATCCAAAATTCTCCCACTTGTTGAATACTTTGCCAGACCCATTTCAATTATACAGAATCTAAACTTTTCAGTGCTTACAGCCTTGGTTAAAGCATCTGCAACATTTTCCTTGGTGTCTACCTTTTCCAGCAACAATTTCTTATGTTCAAGCATGTCCCTGCAAAAATGGAACTTTGTATCAATGTGCTTCGTCCTTGAATGGTAAGGTGGTTCTTTGCCAAAAATATGGCACTCGACCATCACAGCTTTATCTTCACAGACTCCTTGAAAGAACCCAATTTTAGCACATAGTCTTTGCAGCCATACAACTTCCTTACTTGCATCGATGGCTGCCATATACTCGACTTCGATAGTTGAAAGAGCAACAACGATCGCCTCTTGCTCATCCAACAAATGGCCCCTCCGAACAAATTGAATACATAAGCACTAGTAGATTTTCTCCTGTCCAGATCTCCAACCCAATCTGCATCAAAAAACCCTTCTATATCCAATTGTCTATTTTCTTTACTCGTACCCTCATAGCAGATTGTAAAATCGGAGGTGCCATGCAAATATCCGAAAACCCTTTTCACAACGAGTCCAATGCTCTTTACCAGGTTTAGACATATATCTACTCAAGACTCCCACTGCATGGGCAATGTCTGCTCTAGTACAAACCATGGCATACATTAAACTACCTACAAAATTTGCATAAGGAATATGTGACATTTCCTCTACCTCTTCTTCTATTTTTGGACATTGTTCAGCAGACAAATTTTCACCTAAAGAAATAGGTACCTTCATCGGTTTGCAATCTTGCATATTGAACCTTTTCAACACTGTCTCAACATACTTTTTCTGATCCAGCCACAAATTTCTGTTAGAGCGATCTCTTTTTATCTGCATACCCAATATAAAATTTGCAGGGCCAAGATCCTTCATGTCAAACTGCGATGCCAACTGAGACTTTACTTCCCTGACCAGTTTCTTGCTATTTCCAATTAGTAACATGTCATCAACATAAAGAACTATAATGACAATTACATTACCAATTTTTTTTGAATACACATAGTGATCAACATTGCTACGAAAAAAACTAATTCCTAAAACATAAGTATCAAATTTTTGGTACCACATTCTAGGTGATTGTTTCAGTCCATACAATGATTTCTTTAACTTACATACCAGATCCTCCTTTCCTGCAACAATGAAACCTTTAGGCTACCTCATATAGATTTCTTCCTCCAAATCTCCATGAAGGAATGCAGTTTTCACATCCATCTGTTCTATTTTAAGATCAAATGTAGCAACCCACGACTAACATAAATCTAATTGATGTTAGCTTTGCAACGGGAGAAAAAACTTCACCATAATCAATTCCTTCAACCTGGGAAAAACCTTTAGAAACCAGGTGAGCTTTATATTTCTCCACTTTACCTTCAGCATTCTACTTCTTCTTAAGGATCCACTTGCAACCTATTGATTTCCTACCACTTGGTAATTTCACTAAATCCCATGTTCTGTTCTTTTTCAGGGACATCATTTCCTCATCCATGGCCTCTTCCCAATGGTTTGCCTCTCCGTAATTAATGAGCCTTCTCTAACTGTTCTAGGATCTTCATCAGTAACAGATAGTATAAAAGAAGTAGGAAAAGCAGATGGACTATACCTTTCAAGTTGCCTCCTTTCCCGTGTTGATCTCCTTACCATAGGTGTATGAACCTCTTCTTCATCCTCTTCTAGATCCTCACCTGTATGCTCCTCTTCCATATCCTCATCTGTATGCTCCTCTTCCAGATCCTCTATTGTCTGATAGTTTTCCATGAGATCAAATTGGACCGTTCCAGGTTCCTCTTCTATAACTACCTTCCTGGAATCACTGATCATCTCCCTAAACACCACATCTCTACTATACACTGTACTTTTAGTTTTTGGATTCCAAAGCTTATATCCTTTAACACCATATTTATAACCAATAAAGATACATTTAACAACCTTATTATCTAGCTTACTTCTTTTCTCCTTTGGAATATGCATGTATGCATCACAACCAAAAACTCGAGATGTGAAATAGATGGTTTCTTACCAAATAGAGCTTCAAATGGAGTTTGATCCGGCAATGCTGATGTAGGTGACCGATTTCACAAGTAGCATGTTGCACTCACTGCTTCTGCCCAGAATTCCTTTGCCAAACCTGCACCACTAAGCATACTTCTAGCCTTCTCCATGAGTGATCTGTTCAACCTCTCTGCAACTCCATTCTATTGAGGTGTATATGGAGTAGTCTTTTGTCTTGCAATACCACATTGCTTACAAAATTTCTCAAATATATTAGAACAATATTCCCCTCCATTATCAGACCTCAACACCTTAATCCTTTTATCGGTTTGATTCTCAACAAGTGCTTTAAATTCCTTAAATTTTTCAAACACTTCATCTTTGCTCTTAAGAAAGTAAATCCATGCATATCTTGAAAAATCATCAACAAAGGAAGCATAATACCGTGATTTTCCAAGAGACGGCATAGGAACAGGACCAAAAATATCATTGTGGATCAAATCTAGTACCCCACTAGATCTTGTGGCACCAGATGGAAAACTAAACCGATTCTGTTTACCATAAATACAATGTTCACAGAACTCGGAAGACATTGAGTAATTAGGGATACCATGAACCATACCTTTTGTGTACAGGGTACGCAATCCCTTTTCTCCAATATGTCCCATCCTTTTCCCTTTTATCAGAATCAACCTTAGGAACAGTTGAGCTATTGCACTCATTTGTCATAGTGCTTCCCAATAGCTTATACAATGTTCCAATCCGAACTCCCTTTGCCAACACCATTGATCCAAGAACCATTTTGCATGAATCCTTGCCAAAACTGACATTCACTGCTACATCGACCATTTTGCTTACCGAAATCAAATTTCTAGCAAGTCCCAAAATATGCATCACACCTGGTAGGGTCTTAACCCTACCATCCTACAGCAAAATTTTCACTCTTCCACGACCCATGATTATGAGTGGTGAATCGTCTCCCAACAGTACCTCCCCTCCATCATATCTTTCATATTCACTGAACCACCGTCTATGAGGAGTCATATGAAAAGAGGCACCAGTATCAATCAACCAATCATTTTTATCTGATCGTGTGGAGCACGATGAGCAGGATGCCAGATATACATCCCTTGCTTCATCAATGGATTTATTCATATCTATGGAAGTTGATTCATCAGAATTTTTTCCAGACTCAGCTTTCTTTGATCTGCAATCCTTCTTCATATGACCAGGCTTGCCATAATTCCAACATTTTCTCTCAAACTTCCCCCGAGACTTGGATCTACCTTTAGACTTAGACCTATCACCATATCTAGATTTGTCCTTCTCCTTGGCACGCCCTATCATTGTTAGGGCTTCCTTAGATGTGCCCTCCATGGATTTTCTCCTCATATCCTCAGATAATAGAGATGCCACTATATCTTCAAACTTCAATGTGGATGAAGTTGTACTACCAATTGCTACTACTAAGTTATCCCATGAATCTGGTAAAGAGCATAACAAAGTAATGCATTTATCTTCCTCACTCAACTTAATTTCTACAGATGTTAGTTGACTTACCACTGTATTGAATGCATTCGGATGATCTGCAACCGAATCCCCGTCATGCATCCTAAGATTGTACAGTTTCTTTTTGAGGAATAATTTGTTCACTAGGGACTTCAATTGATACAAAGCCCCTAACCTCTCCCAGAGATCCTTTGCTATAGCTTCTCCCAAAACATTGATGAGCACCGAATCTGCAAGACACAGTTGAATCAGACTCCTTGCTTTTCGATTCATCTTCTCCCAATATTCATTGGAAGTACCCGTAGGTTTTGTTGTTTTTGAAATAGCAGCCCACTGATCTCTGTCCACGAGCATATCTTCCATCTTTAACTTCCATAGCTCAAAACTTTTGTCGTCAAATTTCTCGATCTCTATCCTTGAATGATTTCCTGACATTTTTCCTTCAAACTCCTTCTCCGTAACTCCCACTCCATAATAGGTTTCCTCTCACTCCTAGAAACCCTAGATCTTCTTCAAATAGATTTAAACCCTAGCAATAAAGGCGTCCCCCTATGGCTAATGACTTGGCTCTGATACCAAATGAAGAGAATTTACAGAAACATATTCTAGAAATAATGCAGAAATAATAACTAAGGAAATAATGACACCATTCAATGCACATATAACACACAAGATTTACCCTGGTTCACCCAATTTGGGCTAGTCCAACAAACAAGAGTCTATCCTCCTTGATATATTATTCTCTCTCTTTTTCCTAAAACGGGACATTACAATAATTATATAAGGAAACTCATACAACCCTAAACCACCAAGTGGTATTAGGGTACCATGGATACAACACCGTGGGCTAAACCACCCACACCCACTAACCACCCACCAACCGTGGGAATCCCGAGGGTCACTCCAAAAGTAGCGATAAAAGTAGGTGAAAATTTTGGCGTCGGCTTCGTCGGCTTCAATCACTTTCACCGTATCTGAGGGCGTCCCCCTACGCACCCCGAGCCATCACCTATTACGTAATCACCTTTATCATAGTCGGGGGTCCTTGGGGGCCTCCGGCCCCCCCGGACCCCCCCTACCCGTCATTTTTTGCACTGTAGTGCCTGTCGTACAATTCTTTTCCGGAAAAGAATGAGACACATCCAACATCGTCGTGTCTCAAGACATAGTTAAATGACATGATTAGGTTTGAATCTATGGCAAATTGGTGTTGAATAGCAAGGTGGTTGATCTTCATGCTTTAGAAAACTTCATTAAAAAATGTGCTAATGTCATGATGCAAATTGGGTAGCACTTCATTGCATCTTAAGGGATATCACTTCTCTCCTCAGTTTAGCAATGCTTCACTATGGCAATTGCTCATCAAAATCTCTAGGCTTCTCTCTTATTTTTGGGGCCTTAAGTAGACTTCTAAAATTCTCATCCTAGCTTGCCCATGAAGCCAAGAACAAGATTTGGTTGGGCTAGGGTAGTTGAGACGACGCTTTTGGAAGCTTCTAGAGAATAATTGTTAAGGAATTTATTGCATTCCAATAGATTTTACTCAGCTCGGGTAGCCCAAGTTTGTTACAGAATCGGTCATCTGCGATAGACATAGCTCGATCTATGGCCACTATCAATAGACACGATCCACCTACAACCTTTATCAACGCCAACAACATCGAGCTTGTCGCTAGAGAAATCAATGGTCCAAGCTAAATAGGACTAAGCTACCTTATTTGAATGGTTAGAACCACTGTTGGGTCTTGTAAAGGTCCAAGATGAGTCATATGTCTTGAAAATGTGTCCACATGAGTATCCTCCTCAACATGACATGTTTTAGGTGTCTACAGATACTCCTTTTTGGGATGCATTTATGGGAAAACACAACACTAAGAAAAAATAGATAACCTAATGCCACATTGTAGGTTGATTGATTTTCATTGATATCATTAAATTTAGATGCCCTAATCATTGAAAGAGCACACATATATGAATCATTTCCTCCAATAAAATGGTGGCTTAAATTTGATTAAAAATTTGGTTAGTTATGAAAACATACGGGTAGCATTGTTAAGCTATGAGGACCACAATATCAGAGTAGCAAAGGTTTAGGTTTTCATTTTTGCTTTTCACCCCTACGAATGGAGAATATTATGATAGATGTTAGCAATGATTCATGGAAGAATGCATTTAACATGATTAAGTGTTTAATTTTTGATTTTGATTATGAATGTTTTGAATTGTTGATTTTGATTATGAATGTTATGTTATGATTATGAATTGCCAAAAGATTCTAAACATCTATAGAATTAAATTAATGAAATCAATTCGATAAAAGAAATCTATGTAACCATTATAACAAGAAATTGAATAAAGAAATGGGCCATTCTCATTAATATTTAAAAGAAATTATACACCGGGTTACAATACGTCCCTCTTAGGGATACCAAATTGATACGAAATTACAATAAATCTCAAGAATAGATGTCTTCCAAATAGCTTCTTCTAAAAAATCTCTAATCTGATTATTGAGGGTTTTGTTCATAACCTCCAAATTATGACGTCAAGAAATGTGGTCTTGATGATGTATAGCTCCTGCAAAAGGCCTGTCACATGCACACAAAGAAACTAAAGAAGGATTAATAGCATTGAAAGCCTCTCAAGATGATGCTAGTTTCTTGATAGGTGCAATAAAGAAAGAAAATGCATAAAGAAGTGTAAAAATGGATGAAAAACTAAAATAAGATGTACTAAACTAGGTTAGAAATCCAATAGAAAAAAATTAATGACTAATCTAATGACTAAAACAAAATAAATGATACATCATCATGAGGCATCTATTGATTCAGTCGGTGAGCTTTGTTAGCCGTTGACGACATCAACGATGGTGCCTGTGGGTCACTGTTATAAATAGTGGTCATTGGATAGAGGTTTTTTTCTCTGTGTTCTAGGCCTGGTGATGATCAATTCCACTATTGAATTGATGTTCAAGGGTTCATCATGTCTCAAGATACAGTTGAATGGCATGATTGGGTTTGAATATATGGTAAATTGGTGTTGAAAAAGGTGGTTGATCTTCAAGCTTTAGAAAAATCCATTTAAGAATGTGCCAATGTCATGATGTGAATTGGATAACACTTCATTGCACCTCAAGGGATATCACTTCTCTCCTCAGTTTGGTAGCGCTTCGCTATGGTAATTGCTCATCAAAATGTCTATGCTTCTATTTTATTTTTGGGGCCTTAAGTAGAATCCCAAAATTCTCATCCTAGGTTGCTCTTGAAGCCAAGAACAAGATTTAGTTGGGCTAGGGCAGTTGAGGTGACACTTCTGGAAGCTTCTAATAGATAATCGTTCAAGAATTTGTTTCAACTTTAGATGCCCCAATAATGGAAAGAGCATGCATATCTAAATCATTACCTCCAATAGAATGGTGGCTTCAATTTGATTAAAACTTTGGTGAATTTTAAAAACATACAGGTAGCATTGTCAAGCTACGAGGACCACAATATTAGATCAACAAAGGTTTACAATTTCATTTTTTATTTTTGCCCCTGCAAATGGGGAAGCTTATGATAGTTTTTAGCAATGATTCATGGACAAATGTAATTAATATGATTAAGTGTTTAGTTGTTGATTTTGATTATGAATGTTATGATTATGACTATCCTCTCAAGCGACACGTCGATGAGGAGATGTAATATTATTAAAGTGATGAGTCGCTTGACCAAGATGACTTGTATGAATTGACCAAAGGAAACTAGGCATCTTTAGAGAATTTTGAGTTTTGATCAAAGAAAACTAGGCATATTTGGATATTTTTGAGTTTTGACCAAAGAAAACTAGGCATCTTTGGAGCATTTTGAGATTTGACCAAAGGAAACTAGGTGTCTTTGGAGCATTTTGAAATTGAGATAGCGAGGTAAAGGGTGCAACCTTTTGAAATGCAACAAGATATTTGTTGATTGATTGAATGCGAGGCAAAGGGTGCAACCTTTTGAAACCTAGTAGTTGATTATGATTATATGCAAGGCAAAGGGTGTAACCTTTTGAAACATGGCAATTGATTATGATTAGATGCAAGGCAAATGACACAACCTTTTGAAACCTAGCAATTGATTATGATTATATGCAAGGCAAAGGGCACAACCTGGTAATTGATTATGTTTATATGTAAGGAAAAGGGCGTAATATTTTGGAAACCAAGCAATTGATTTGGTCAATGATTTGATTGCAATAAACCTTTGATTTTCCTAAATTTATCCCATGTTGCCTGATTATTTAATTGTTGATTAAGGGAAGTTTGATACTAATAATGCCCTAGTTGATTCTTTTTAAAATTTTATGTGATTTGTAATTGTGTGATATTGGACCATTAGATGTGTTATGTGTTATGATTTATGGATGTATTGATGGATGTAATGCCTATATGATAGATGTATGAATGCATAGATGAATGTATGCACAGATGTGATATCTTATGTTAGATGGATGATATATATTTGTGTATCTTATTATGAATGTGTATTCATGTTGTTGTTATGACAAATATGATTTGTGTGATATGCATTGATTTTATATGGATGTTCTAAAACAAATTGTGGATGTATGATTAGATGATTTGATTATGCTATATGTATGCAATGTACTGATGACATGCAATATGTAGATGATAGATCTGTAGATGTTCTATGATGTATGCTTATATGAATGCAATGATGAATGTTAAATACAATTTTACATTTGTTTCAATTGTAGATGTTGTGATCTAGATGTGTAGATGTTCTATGATGTATGCTTATATGGATGCAATGATGAATATTAAATACATGTTTACATTTGTTTCAATTGTTGATGCATTTAATCTATGTCTATATGATATTGTGGATGTAATGCATTAGTTTCATGAGGATGGTCTAATGCAAATGAACATGTATGCTTTAATCACTTAAAACATAAGGAATGAATCTAATATATGTTTAACAAACTAATGGTAGACACCACAAGATGTATGAAAATCATGAATTAAAATGGTAACTCTTATCATAAGAATTAATCATTTAAACATCCATACGTGAGATGAGATGATGTGAGATGTGGGGGATTTCACTATAAGCTTCTACAAACTAAAATATATGCATAAAATAGTCAATGGCCATCTAAATATCATTTCTGACATCCATCCGATATCTATCCTATTCTATGCGCACCCCTTAATAAATAAAATTTCATAAGGAAAACTGTGCATGATTTTATGATATGATTTGTTGCTATAGGGAAATTTTTGAGGTTTTCCATGAGACTCAAACACCCTAGTTGATTGATCAAAAGTTGTATAATGACTACACAAGACTTCTGAAAGATACAAGCTTGTTAAGAAGACAAATATATTCACTATCCCTGTGTGTGCAAAGTGAATATATTAGATGAGGCATAAGACTACCTCATTTTCAGGCAGGTTTCATTCAATCCATTGTTGTAATGAGGATAACCATATGGTAATCATGATCCTAAGTTTGGATGCAGTTAGACTAGAGTGCTAGGCAATACAAACTACCTAAAACTAGCTCATCCATAAGCTAACATTGGTATGTATAAAAGAAGGTCGCTAATATGACAGACATATCACCACGTGTAAGGATACTCCATTGTCAAGCGGGTTTCATCAACCCATTTATATAATGGAGATCACCCCATGGTGGTTGATTACTGAATATTCTAGGGATTCAAGCTCGTTACCCCTTTATTTTCTTTTAATTTCTTGGGATACTTGCTCATGCTTAGTGATGAAAATCACTATTTATTTTACATTTTGTTTTGTTTTGGAGCAAGGGATTTGCTTAGGGATGAAAATAACTATTTATTTTGCTTTGATTTGCTTTGGAAATTTTCTCATTTTGTGTAAAAGCAAGGGATTTATTTGGGTAGGGGGAATCTTGTCCTTTTTTCAATGATCAACATCCTAGACCATGCACATAATAAGATGAGCAAGGATTGTTAAAGTTTAAAATTGTGATGGGATTTTAAGATATACAAGGTACTATAAAAACTAAACCTCATCTTCGAAAGCCAAGATATATTTCTACAAAATTTGAAAAGATAACTAGGTATGGCTGATTGATCGAAAAACCCTAGTATACACCTGATAGAAACTCAGAAGTTGTGTTGAAAAAACATCTACTCACAAGGAATATGAATGATAATGCTTTGAGGATGCATGATTGGCATACAAACATGGTTTCATTCGTAAGAATGTAAACATGACCTATGCAAGTGCAATGGATGGAAATACCTAATGCAATGCAACTAATGGATGCATATAATAAAAATGCATAATGTAAATGCAAATGTTTTTGTGTTTTAATGTTTTTGAATTTTATTGTTTTCTGATTTTTTTTATTTTTTATGATTTTAGGGGGAAGGTGTGATACCTTATGTACCCCCAATGTTGATGCTATTTGATGAAATTAGGGAAGGTGCAATACCTTTAGAATCCGTAGTTTTATTCATCTCTTGTGATGTGGATGGTGGGGAAGGTGTGACATCTTGAAGACCCCCAGTGTGCATTTTGTCTACTACAATATAATCAACCCAATTAGGAAGAGTGACAAAAATCGACTCCTCCTATTGTGGCTTGGAATTTTATGAAATACCAATGTTCTAATGGGGTAAAACAAGTGAACCATCTATGCAGAGTTCATTTCAATCTATCATCTCTTCGAACACATTCTTGAATGCATAGCAACCACGAATGTCATACCCATGTTGGCAATGATAAATACAATAAAGGTGTTCATTGTATGACCTAGGTTTAGGTTTTCTTGGTTCAAATTCTAGTAATGTGATTGCATGTGCCTCATACAATTTTTGATATAGGATCGAAGTGGTCATCAAAAATTTGACTACCCGATGAGGTGGCTTGTTTATCTTATGAGGATGCGACTAACCTAGGGGTTGTAGATGGGATGATGAGGCATGACCTGTGGTAGGTTGAGCTGAGGTGGATGAACCATCTATGAGTGAGGTATCCTTGTCAATAAGGTCTTGGACGATGTTTTTAAATTCATAACAATTGTGAATGTCATGGTTCTCTATTCAATGATAAAGGTAGAAATGATCTTTCCTACAATCCTTAGGTTTAGTTATGTTTGGGTCTAAAGGGCATATATATGGTAAGATGATAGCCTTAGCTTCTTGGAATTTTTGAAAAATGGTTGACATGGGCTTAGATAACAACGTCCAAGTATGAAGTTGATGTTTTTGGTGAGAAGGAGGTTTCCAAGGCCACATTTGATGTGGTGGATGAGATACAGGTATCTCAATCATTTTCTTGGAAGGCTCTCCTTGGTTTTCTATCATAGGTGAAGTACCCTTAACTATGCTCACTTATTGACTTTCAGTATCGAGAAGGTTATCAATGTGAAGTTGATTCTTCTCAAGCATATTTTGTATTATTATCCTAAAGGTGCAACATGATTGAATATCATGACCATCTAAGCGATGGTAGAGACAATGCAAATCCTCTCTATATCCTTTGGATTTTTTCTATTTGGATATAAAAGGTAAACCTTAGGCAAAGTAATAGCCTTTGTATCGATTGAAAATCACTGCCATAGGTTTAGGTAGATATGTATAATTGCATTTTGGTTGATGTAGCCGACTCTGCTCTTGCTCTTGTTGAGGCATTTCCTGTGGTTGCATAGGAGGCGATTTGGTTTTGAAGGCTATTTGCTTTTGTAGCTTGATGTTTGTGAGATGGTACATGATCTATTGTAAAGCCTAATTTTTTTGATCCATTTGCATCTCCATTCTATCTAGGCGATCAAGAATGTGATATAAGACTAATGGGAATGCAGATTGCATCATTGTTGATGGATATGGATGACAATTGATCAATTATGGAGGTGAATTTAACTGTGATAGCTTGAGTACCCAAATTTTGGTGTAAGGGATACACCTATTCTTGTTTTTTTGAAGGTTTTGTGTGCAACAAACTAGGTATGACTAGTTTTAATTATGGTAGCACTTTTGATATAGTAGAGATGTTTTATGGGGCTACCAGTAGTGTAGAGTGATTTAGAGAAACTTGGTTCTTTGTCTTGACATTGATCATTCCCACAAAATCATGGGAAGATGTTTTGACACTTGGACAAGTTGTGAATGGCTCATCAACTTGCCCTTGGTGTTCTGTTTCAGGTGGGAAAACTATGGTTTCGTCTTCATCCGTAGGTATGATGATATTTTATGTTACACTAATGGAAGTATATGGAGGAATTTCCTTGATTGGCCCCTTTGAATATTTTCCCTTAAGAGATCCTGACACTGTAAAAGGGGTATAAGGAGGAATCACTAATAATGGTGGATATGCAATGGATGGTGATGGTTTGATGCATGATCTGGCTGAATATTTTATGATGTCATTTGAGTGGATATCCTGGTGCTTGCATGGTGGAGGAGGTTCATGCAGTTCATCTATTATTTTGTAATATTTGAAGGGATATGGATAAGTGTATAACACATGGTTGATGCACTATAGATGGAACACATTCCATATCTCTCATCCAAAGTTTTCCTAACAATATTTTATAATATCTTTGACCCTCTGTGGCACAATGTAGGCATAATATTTATCCCAACTTGAATAGGTAGGACTATTGTACCAACTATAGGGGATATGACATCATTAAATATTCGTAATGTGAATGGGGATTTTGTAATATGTGAAGGTGGCAAGTTAAGATGTTTCAATGTAGCGGTAGTGATGCTATTAATAGATTAATAAGTTTCAATCAAAATTTGCTTGTATGGACTCTGATTCATGCTAGCTATGATATGTGATTGTGGATCGGGTTGGTTAGAAGGGGCTGGCCTAATATCTTGATTGTAGAATGTGATCATAGGATCTTGGTATGATTGAATAGGATTCAATTGCTATGAGGACTATGATACATGATTAGCTTTGATTGAAATTATTAGTTATGTAAACTGACCAGGGAATTTATTTCTCCCTACTATGATATTGATCATGTCAATAAAACCCTCATTAGGTAGGGCTATATGCACCTCATTCACATGTTCTATTTGATCTTCTTATACATCATGTTTGGGCAATGGATCTTTGAATATATCGATTTGTTGATTATCGATAGCCAAAGAGCTATTTATTTGTAATTGGTCTTTGTCTAACATATTTTGCACCACATTTTTAAATGAAATGCACTCTTGGATGTCATGACTGTTTTGCCAATGATATATGTAATATAAGTCTTCCATATACCCTTTATATTTTGGACGATTGAGATTAAGGGTGCATATCTTAGGCAAGATAATAGCCTTAGGATTGCATAAGTGGTTGAAAAGTGAAGCCAAATATTCAAGCAATGGTCGGTAAGTGCAAGGTATTCAAAGTTGTCATTTTTGCACCTGGTTATGATGTAACTGATTATTATTTTGAGTTGGAGGGGGTTGAACTTGATAGGTAGGATGTTGAGGCACTTTCTTCGCTTCTGGAATGTTTATAACCACCTGGTTTACAGGTGTAAGTTTGGTCTGATGATGGTTGTTATTGCGTTGGTTCTTATTCCAATATTTCTTACAAAGTTTCAACTCTCCCTCTTGGACCTTAATGTCTTCTATAACTTTGGCTTGTAGCAAAGCCTCCTCAAATGTTGAGTACTATTGCAACTAAAGTAGCAACGAGATGTGCTTAGAATAGCTCTTTGTGAACATCCATTATAGTTTAGATACGAGAATGATAAATAATAATTTTGACATAAATTTTCGCTATATATTCCCATAATCCATGGCTAACTCATCATCATATTGATGTAGGTTTGATGAATCAGATAGGTTAGCTTTCTTCTTGACATCGAAATAAAAGTATTCAAGGAAAGCATTTGCTAGCTATTCAAAGCTAGATATATTATGCCTTTGTAACTAATTATACCACTCCAATGTAGGACCCATGAGTGCAATAACAAATGTGCATAACAGTAAGGCATCATCATTCTATAGATGGAAGCACAATTTCATAAAACTCATAATGTGCTCCTGTGCATCCTCGTCTTCCCTGAAATTGTCCAACTTAGGCATTTCAAAGTTTTCAAGATATGCTAGACTGAGTACTGATGGATTGAGAGGTTGGTTGTGAATTTTTATTAGTGTGGGCTTCTAGTAAACTACACATTATTTCTCAAGCAATTGGATTCGCTCTATGAGCACCTTGTATGCTTGCGATGATATGATATCATCCTCTCGAAGGGGTCTCTGAGGAGAAAGTGGTGGATTGTTTCTTTGTGATTGAGTTGGTCGATTGTAATCATCAAGTCCACACAATATGGTTCAAGATACAACTAATCCTACTCATATTGTTATGAATCCTCATATTGTTCATACTCTAGCAATGCTATTGTTATCGAGAAGCATGTTGTGAAGCGTAATGAGGATGAGTATTTGTTTACCTACCAGGAAGCTCTTGGTGAAATGTATTATGTCTCACATTATGCTGCTACCTATAGGTGCTAGGTGTAGGTAATTATTTTTGAGCTAACATATTTGATGCTTCTTCACGTTCCTTTTGCTCAAGGATACTTTATTCATGCAAATGGTGCTCATACAGATGCTGGCGATGCTGGATTTATGTTTCTTCTTACTCATGTTCTAGGCACTCATGCTCATTGCGTAAATTCTCAAATTGAGCTTGGAGTAATTGTTCTCTTTTGTTTGAATAAGGCCTAGGCAATCGATCTATTTGGTCTATTATGTATGGTCATTGGCTTTGTAACTATATGTAAGGAGATTTAGCAATTTTAGTTCTAGCTAAAGGTATAGCTATCCTCTTACCTCTATCTATTGAGTCTGTATTAACACCATGTTCCACCCTAAGTGTAGTGCCCTCATGTGTGGATGAGGCAGGTGTGTTGCATGCTCACCTAAAGCAATCACCTTGGGCATACATATGATGTGCTATCTCTTTGCTATGCATACTCTCTAAAGGAGAATGGTTAGATGAAGTGGCACTATGGGTTGAATTCCTATCATACTTGTCTAAGAAATCAAGTTGATAGGTTTTCCAAGGTTGGTTAAGAGGTGTACCTCATTCACCAATGCTATGAAATGATATGAGATCCACTCCACACTCAAAGGTATTTGAAGCTCTGGTGGGTATGCAAATGGATGCAACCCCTCTAGTTTACCCCTCATTGGGAGAATTTTATCTATCAATATTATGTTATGACTGAGGTTTGGACGTATCCTCATCATGATCATGAGAAGTCCTTACATTTGTCCTTCTAGATGGGGTTTCTCGATGAGATCCCCCATGAGTAGAATTGTCTCCTCGAAGACTACCTAAACATCATTCAAGGGTTGGTCAAGTGGACTGACTCTAGGGTAGTTTGCACCCTCTTGTGCATTCGCCACTACCTCAGTCATCGACTAAGTGCGGATCCGTGTGATGACCATTCATTTTTGTATTATCTTGTATGTAAGTTAAGCAACAAATAATGTATACAAATGATTCTCTTTTAAAGTTTGATTTCATTTTCTAAAAATTTGTCTTGTGTGTTTTGATGTGTTGTATATCATGCCATTTTATCATGCGATTTTGAATAATAGTTGATGTAATTCTCAATTATCTAAATGTTTTCACTTGTACGCTCTCACACGCTAGCTTGGTGATGAAGTCCAAGTTGAAAAACCCACTAGGGTATGGAGATGAAATCCATAGCTACATCTACTCAGAATGGTGGTGCCTGCAATGAACAAAAAATAGAAAAACTCAAGTTAGCAATCAAATAAGGAAGGTTACCACACGTGATCACCACTTGTGAATTGCCAAAAGATTCTAAACATCTATAGAATTGCAATAATGAAATCAATTTGATAAAATAAATCTATGTAACCATTATAACAAGAAATTGAATAAAGAAAAATGGCCATTCTCATTAATATTCAAAAGATATTATACATCAGGTTACAATACACCCCTATTCAGGATACCAAATTGATACGAAATTACAATAAATCTCAAGAATAAATGTATTCCAAATAGATTATTTTGAAATTCCTCTAATATGATTATTGAGGGTTTTCTTCACAACCTCCATGTGATGATGTCAAGAAATGTGGTCTTGATGATGTCTAGCTTCTACAAAAGGCCTGTCACCTACACACAAAGAAACTAAAGAAGGATTAATAGCATTGAAAGCCTCTCAAGATGAGGCTAGTTTCTTGATAGGTGAAATAAAGAAAGCAAATGCATAAAGAAGTGCATAAATGCATGAAATACTAAAATGAAATGTACTAAAATAGGTTAGAAATCCAATAGAAAGCAACTAATGACTAATATAATGACTAAAATAGAAGAAATGATACATCATCCTGAGGCTGTTGTTGATCAGGTTGGTGGGCTCTATTAGTTAATGATGATGTCGATGGCGGTGCCTATGGGCCGCTATTAAAAATAGCAACTACTGTATAGAGGCTCTGTTATTTGTGTTCTAGTCCTGGTGACGATCAATTCCATTGTTGAATTGATGTTCAATCGTGTCTCAAGATATAGTTGAATGGCATGATGGGGTTTGAATCCATGGTAAATTGGTGTTGAACAACAAGGTGGTTGATATTCAAGCTTTAGCAAACTCCATTGACAAATGTGCCAACGTCATGATGCAAATTGGGCAACACTTCATTGCACCTCAAGGGATATCACTTCTCTCCTCAGTTTGGTAGCGCTTCACTATGGCAATTGCTCATCAAAATCTCTAGGATTCTCTCTTATTTTTGGGGCCTTAAGTAGACTAACAAAATTCTCATCCTAGCTTGATCATGAAGCTAAGGACAAGATTCAGTTGGGCTAGGACAATTGAGGTGATGCTTTTGGAAACTTTTAATGGATAATCGTTCAAGAATTTATTGCATTCCAATGGATTTTACTCGGCTCGGGTAACCCAAGTTTGTTACAGACTTGACCGTCTTTGATAGGTATGGCTCGGTCTATGGTTGATATCGATAGGCATGGCCCATCCGTGGCTGCTATCAACATCAGTGGTAGTGAGCCCATCGCTATAGAATCAACGGTCCAGGTTGAATAGGACTAAACTACCTTGTTTGAGTGGTTAAAACCACTATTGGGTCTTAGAAAGGTCCAAGGTGAGTCATATGGCCTGAAAAGGTATCCACATGAGTGGTCTCCTCAACATGATGCATTTTAGGTGTCTAAAAATACCCTTTTTTGGGATGTGTTGTGGGAAAATATAACACTGAGAAAAAATAGACAACCTAACATCACACTGTAGGTTGATTGATGTTCATTGATTTAGTCAATTTTAGATGCCCCAATATTGGAAAGAGCATGCATCTTTGAATCATTGCCTCCAATAGAATGGTGGATTAAATTTGATTAAAACTTTGGTGAATTATAAAAACATACGAGTAGCATTGTCAAGCTACGAGGACCGCAAGATTAGACCAACAAAGGTTTAGGCTTTTATTTTTGCTTTTTCCCTTGCAAATGGGTAAGCTTATGATAGCTATTAGCAATGATTCATGGATGAACACAATTAACATGATTAAGTGTTTAATTGTTGATTTTGATTAATGTTATGATTATGATTACCAAATTTTATGATTATGATTAAGTGTTTAATTGTTGATTTTGATTATGAATGTTATGATTATGATTACCAAATTTTATGATTAAAATTTAAGTATTTAATTGTTTAATGTTATGATTATGATTAAATTGTGAATTACCAAAATATTCTAAACATCTATAGAATTGCAATAACGAAATCAATTTGATAAATTTTTTTTACGTAACCATTATAACAGAAAATTGAATAAAAATGGGTCATTCTTATTAATATTCAATAGACATTATACATCAGGTTACAATACGTACCTCTTAGGGATACCAAATTGATATAGAATTACAATAAATATCAAGAATAGATGTCTTCTAAATAGATTCTTCTGAAATTCCTCTAATTTGATTATTGAGGGTTTCCTTCACAACCTCCACATGATGACATTAAGAAATGTGGTCTTGATGATGTCTAGCTCCTGCAAAAGGCCTATTAAGGAAAGCAAATGCATAAAGAAGTTCAAAAATAGATGAAATACTGAAATGAAATGTACTAAACTAGGTTATAAATCCAATAGAAAGTAGCTAATGACTAATATAATGACTAAAATAGAAGAAATGATACATCATCCCAAGGTCATTGTTGATCAGATTGGTGTGCTCTATTAGATGCTAACAATGTCGATGGAAGTGCCTATGGGCTGCTGTTAAAAATAGTGGCTATCAGACAGAGGCTTTGTTCTCTATGTTATAGGTCTGGTGACGATCAATTCCACTATTGAATTGATGTTCAAGGGTTCATCGTGTCTCAAGACATAGTTGAATAACGTGATTGGGTTCAAATCTATGGTAAATTAGTGTTGAACAACAAGGTGGTTGATCTTCAAGCTTTAGAAAACTCCATTGATGAATGTGCCAATGTCATGATGTGAATTGGGCAACACTTCATTGCACCTCAAGGGATATCACTTCTCTCAGTTTGGTAGTGCTTCGCTATGGCAATTGCTCATAAAAATATCTAGAATTCTCTCTTATTTTTGGGGCCTTAAGTAGACTCCCAAAATTCTCATCCTAGCTTGCCCATGAAGCCAAGAACAAGATTCGGTTGGGCTAGGGCAGTTGAGGTGAAGCTTCTGGAAGCTTCTAATGGATAACCATTCAAGAATTTATTGCATTCCAATGGATTTTACTTGGCTCGGGTAGCTCGAGTTTGTTATAAACTTGGCCATATTTGATAGGTATGGCTAAGTCCGTGGTCGCTATTGATAGGTGCAGCCCACCCACGACCACTATCAATGTCAGTGATGGTGAGTCCGCCACTAGAGAAATTAGCAGTCTAGGTTGAATAGGACTAAGCTGCCCTATTTGAGTGGTTAGAATCACTGTTGGGTCTTGGAAAGGTCCAAGATGAGTCATATGGCCTAAAAAGGTTTTCACATGAGTAGCCTCCTCAATATAATACGTTTTAGGTGTCTAAAAATAATATATATAAATATAAATATATATAATATAAATAAATAAATAAATATATATATATATATAATTAATGACAAATGACTATGATTTGATGATGGTGAGTGGATGATGAATGGCTAGGTTTTGGTATCTACAAATGCCCCTTTTTATATCGCATTGCGTGAAACAAAATGTGGTGCAAAAATAAGAGACACCTAGTTGTATGGAATGGAATTCAATTCACAAGAAGATTTTGAAAATTTTGTGATTTTGGCTTTACCTTCTCAATTAGAAAATGGGTGAAGAATGGAACCCATGAGCCAATTTATTGAATATGGATGATGTAATGAGTGTATATTATGTGTGTAGATGTTAGAAATCAAAGTCAAGTTTGGTTACCCCAAGTTTGGAATGGTTTTCTACCATCAAAAATTTACCTTTTGGTATCATTGAAATGTAAAAATGATGAAGTAAAGAACCAAGCTCACTGTTATAGTGACTGTATCAAATTACTTAGCATAAAGTGATGAAGTGAAGGAACCAACCTCACTGTCTTAGCAACTGTATCAAATTCCTTAATACAAAATGATGAAGTAATATTTTTTTTGTATTTGTAACCCCACAAAGAGGGTGTCAATGATAGCCTTGGGTAAATTAGCTTGAACATAGTCTCACTTGAGAAATGAGGGACCCAATTGATTTTTTTTTTGAACAATATGATATTGGATGATGATTTTGAGCGAGCATACTTATGGTGGTCTACCCATCCTACCGAATTGAATGGATAACCATTCGTTGCAACCTCTAGGGGACTAGAGTAAATCACTAGATACGAGGTTTACTTGATAATGTAAGTTGACTTGATGATGTGAAGTGATGATATAAATATATTTATGAGTTGATTTGGTAGTTTTTTGAAATTTTGGATTGTTTTGGGATTTTTTGTAGCATTTTTGGGTATTTGTGACTTTTGGTCGCATTAAAAAATTATATGCCCAAATCAATCCATGTTATCACAAAATGTGATGTGATGATGTAATGAATGCTTGGAATAGTGGATTTGGCAGTTTTGTGAAATTTTGGATCATTTTGGAATGTTTTAAAGCATTTTCAAGTATTTGTGTGACTTTTGGTTGTATTCAAAATTTTGATGCCCAATTCAATCCATGTTATCACAAACTGTGATATGATGATGTAAGGAATTCTTGGATGAATTTTGTGATGATTTTTTGGGGTTTTACTATGTTTTGAGGTCCATTTGAATTTTTTTATAATATTTTGAAAATAAATGCTAGCCTACATCTATATCTCCACAGACACATGACAACATCTATCATTCTGCAAACATAGTAGGGCATTTGAGTGCTCCTTCTATACGTAGAGGTACATTTGGGTATGCCTGCTTAGATATAAAATGGTTATAGGGATTGAATTTCATTTCAATCTTGCATTTGAGAGTTGAATAAGTAGTGTCTTAGAGAAGGAGAGTGAAAGAGCTTGGTGATGGCAATCGATGGAGTTGGCACAGTGGCTGGAGCTGATGTACGAGTGGCAAAGGTAAGTTATTCTATATTGCTTGTTTATTTTGCAATATTTTTTTTGAAAACTAAAAGAGGGGTGGCAAAAAGTTTTTTTTTGAAATGAATGAGATCTAGATGTACATTTGCTTTTGTGTTGTTCTACAGTTGAGGATTATGGAGGTTTGACATTGGTTTCACCTATCCTACCAGGGGTGAAAAAGGCATTACAAGAGACCGACTAGGAGTGGTTGGAGTGAGCGAGATTGGATGGGTCTGCATGGATTGAGGTGGTGAGGGTCGATAATGGGTACCTCTCTATTTTAGCAGAGTGATGGGATCTAGATAGGGGGGCCTTCCAACTCCTGATAGGATAGATGATAGTTATGCTCAAGGATGTGTACCACATATTTTATATACTTATGGAGAGATTGCATGTCCGAATTGGATATGACAAGGGGTATGAGCTGAGTTAGATTTTTGGTAATGAGTGGAGGGGTGTGAATATCAATGGTGGCGATATTTGATATCTCGAGTTGTATTATTAGAGGTGGTTGGAGGTATTATAAACCCACACTATGTTCTTGATGGCTAATATGTTGGTGCCTAACAACACCAAATGCCAGTTCCCTTAGAACATGATTAGGTTGGTATTCGATATGATCGATGAGCCTTGAGTGTATGCTTGGGTATCTACTTTGGTAGCTTAGGTATACATAGAGTTGTATGAGGTGAAGAGGTATATGCGAAAGGGACTGGGTTGCATTTTGCTACTTCAAATATAGGGTTAGGAGCCTTTTAGCATAGCCCGTCCTATGGGCCTATCCTATGAGTGGGATATGACTCATCCATATGCATTGAGATGGTGAGGAATTGAGGAGATACAATCGAGTCACCCTGGTCATAGTGACCAGGAATGCAGGGATCTATGGGCGAGTTTGTCACCTAATTAGTTGTGTTGGTATCCATGGTGAGGGGTTAGATGACCTACTAATTGGGAGCAACTATGATGGATTAGGTAGGCCAGATGGATTTTTGGCCATCATGGTAGTGAGGTGGAGTTGCTCTAGTTATCATGGGTTCTACAATAGTTAAGGATACGACAGGTGGTTCCTTATGCTCTAGTGATTTATAGTTTTTGTGCTAATAAGTTGAGCTTACCCTGTGTTGAGGCATGGCGGGTGGAGTATGAGGATGATGAGGAGATATATATCCTAGATTATGAGGATCACAATATATTATGATACTTGGTTTTCTTCTTAGCCTCAATGAACATCGAGTCAGGTGGTATATGAGGTTAGTGGTGATGATGGGAAGGCTACAGATGATGTAGAGGAGACTCCTTGATGATAAATACATTGTCAATACAATTATGGGGAAAGACATCGAGGACCATGGTAGATCAACCTCCTAATATTAGAGGTGATGATGAGGGTAGGGGAGGTATGGAGAATATTTCAAAGATACCTCCTGGTTAGAGTCAGGAGAAATGGATTGTGCTCCAGGTTGAGAGATAT
Source organism: Wollemia nobilis (assembly GCA_028583015.1). NCBI lineage: Eukaryota > Viridiplantae > Streptophyta > Pinopsida > Araucariales > Araucariaceae > Wollemia > Wollemia nobilis. Next base: position 18,927,173 of record JAQPPZ010016881.1, read on the forward strand.
AGCTTGTTTGAGGAGCAAGATCAACTCCTACGTATTCTAGTAGAGCAAGATACGGTGGTGGTAGCTCAGGATGCAAAGATGGTGGCTCAGGATACCAATATTGCTTGATTGTAGAGGGAACTAGAGGTGCAAGCTATTGTAGGTGGAGGTGAGGATGTTGATATGATAGTTAGGATTTGGGTAAATATGGTAGGGAGGGACACATGTTAGAAATAGGATCTGTATCACCTTTGATATTGAGATGGCTACATTTAGGAGCTTGAGGATTATCTTGTGCAGTATGGCATTGGATTACGAGTGTGGTCCTCATCATCTGTATTAAGATCTGATAGGCATAGTGACTCTAGGTATAGTGGTTCTCGCTCTAGATATCCTTGGGTTCCTGATCCATCAGGATCATAGGGATCTGCCTTGGGGCACTGGCTAGCGCCTCTTGTTATATTTTTGTATATGAGCCTCAGTGCTCAACCTTTGAGCATACTTTGTACATGCAATATTTATACATACATACATACATACATACATACATACATACATGCATACATACATACATACATACATATATACATGAATTTTCTTTTGTGTATGAATTTTATGTTATTTTATTGTGAATGTATGTGTATATTATTTTATGGATGCATTATGATGATGATGTAGTACTCTAGATTTTTCTTGACCATATTTGTTGCTTAATTAGGGATACTAACATCTAATGGTGGGATATGAATTGGAAGACTCATGTAGTGATGAAATTATGATATGCATTATATTTTGGATTGTGGATAATGGATCTAGACTTATTTTGTGGAGACTCAAACATTCTAGTGATTTCAAACAAACTCATGTTTGTAAGCATTGTCAAAAATTTTAGAGACCAAAATGTGTGTGTAGTGAATGTTCATTTACCAATCATGAGCATGGTAATAACTCAAACTAATCAAGAACCATTATGTGTGCAAGTGAGTTCATGTACCCATCTTGAGTAAGGTGAAATGAAACCCATCATAGAGAAGACCAAGAAGCTAGCTTATCCTTATGTGCGGTCAAAGGTATCTTTAAGAGATATGTGTTGCCACACATAAGCATACTCCATTTCCAGTCAAGTGTCTATAGCTATGATGGAGATTAGCTCCATAGTCCAATGATATGATATTTAATCTTTGGGGAATCAGACTACATAACCATCTAGATGGAAGTGTAATCCTATCCTTACTACTTGGGGATCTATTTTGTGGTGTGTAAAAGAGTTAAAGATTTGGAAAATTATATTCTCAACCAAGGTGTGATGAGAATTTTACCCTATCCTTACTACTCACTCTTTTATTTTGAAGTGTTGTAAGTGGTGAAAACCATTTTTTTGGACTATGTGCACAATGGGACAGGAAAGAATCACTTCGAGGTTTGACCCAATCATGGTGTCATCCCTCCCTGACACAAGATGTTATTGATAAGTGTTATATGTATTTTTTTGAGAATGTTAGAGTCAAATCCCATAACTTGAGATTTTATTAATGAAAATATGCTTTAGTCCTAGAGAAAACTTGACCTGTCATGGAGGTTGCTTGGAACACTAGGAGTGGCTGAGTGACAAAAAAAACTTAGGGGTGATGAAATTTTATCGTAAATTGTGACATGAAATATGAAATGGTGAAATGGGATGGATGTTAAATTGAAGGTGCCCCTAATTAGGACGATAAGAATTATTGGATTAATAATTATTCAAACTAAGAAAAAGACCATTAATATGGTGGATGAAATGTATTGAAATGACATGAACATGATTATACAAAATGGATGTATGGAATGAAGTATGGATGAATGGTTCTTTTTTATTTTATTATTATTTTTTAGCCATGTATATATGTATATATAAGTCGCATTAAACATAGAACAATCTTAAGTGGATAATGTTCAATGGCTCGGGCTCTTTTATTTCCTCTATACTAGCAAGCCTATATGTTCCTTGACCCAATTTTTAATGGATAATGTATAGACCTTACCAATTAGCCATGAATGTATCAAAAAAATGCGACAATGCATTGGTATTTTGCTGATTTTTTTAGGATTGGATCTCCTACTTGGAATTCGCATAGATGAACTTTGGTGTAGTAAGTATGCTTTAGATGATATTGATATCCTCACAAGTGCTCCAAGATATTAATTCACCTTTCATCGAGGAATATGAGTTGGTCAAGATGTGCTTGTCTAGCGGTATTGTCATCTATGAATTCTTGTAATGAAATGCGTAGTGAGGGAATCTTGAGCTCAAGAGGTATGATTGCTTCAGCACCATAGACCAATCAAAATGAGATTGCCTCAGTAGGCGTATAAATGCTTGTGCAATAAGCCCATAATGCTAAGGAGATTTGAGTATGCCAATCTTGATGATTTTATTTGACTAATTTCTTTAGAATAGTGATTAATATATTATTGGTTACCTCAACTTGTCCATTTGTTTGTAGGTAGTAAGGAGTTAAGAAACTATGTTGAATATTATATTTTTTGTAAAGTGCTCAGACATCATTATTTTTGAAAGACTTGTCATTGTCAAAGATTATTTTTGAGGGAATACCAAAGCAACAGATAATATGCTGGAGTATAAACTCCAAAATTCGAGGTCCTGTCGTGCTGGTTAGAGGAATTGCTTTGACTTATTTTGTGAAGCACTCAATGGTAGTGATGATGAATGTGTGTTGTCTCGAGGAAGTGTCGAGTGGTAATTTTTTCCAATTGCAAAACCACACTCATAGTTAGGATTTTGATTAGAAAACCCTCTCTTACAAAGAAATAGAAATTTCTCCAAGGTTCCTTTTATTTAATGCGTGCTTGTATATTTATGAAGATGTGTCAAAATAAGTGCTAGGAATACCTTAGTGATTTGCAAGCAACTTGTGAATGCAAAATCGAACAACACCAAACAATGAACTATAAAATTAAATAAGCAATGCGACACATAAAATTGCACAATGAAATAAACTTTTATTATAACGCTGGTGGATCTTCAATGTTACAATAAAATGTGCCCCAAATATGGGGTTACAAAGCTTATTATGCTTGATACAATGATTACAAGACACTAGGGTTCTTCGAAACCCTAGTAAACAAATATTGGTGGTGTCTTCGCGTTCGATATGATCCCAACAGTGTGGTGAGTGGGCTTTAGTATCCTATACAAGACCACTCGAGCTTCAATAGTAGCTACCAATGAACTTGATCCCTAAACCTACAAATAGCAAACAACAGAAGGTCAATAATATCTATGAGGGCTCCACTATGTGAGGCCCTCAATAAGAAAGTTACTAACCCTAGTTGCAGAAATGAAGCTATAAACAGATCTAAGAATAAAAATACTTGCAATAAATAAATTACCTTGTCACACTAACTCATTGTTCTTTGTTCTTCATCGTTGCCAAATTTGGTGCACAGATGCCCTAGCAACACCCGAGGGATCGTTGGACTGCAGAACTAGGGTTGTGAACGCCCATGGGTGCTTGGTGATGGCAGGAGGTACCCAGAGGTGCTCGGTGATGGCAGTAGGTGCCCAAAGGTACTCGATGATGGCTAACGTAAGGTGCCTCGAGGTGCTCGAAGAGATTGGAGCAAAATATGTAGAAGTAGGTCTAGTTCGTGTGAGGTGGGCGATGGTGGATGCCGAGGCGACGATGAGTGATGGAATAGGGAAAAGGTAAGGAGACTTACGAATTCTTATATATTCCAAAAGCTCTAGGGATTTAGGACTTAGGAAAATTAGACTTAGGGGTTGAGTCATCAAAATGACTCCTCTTTATAATCTCTCCTAGGGCATGTTAGGGTTTCAATGACACAATTTGTGTGGTCAAGATTAAAATATGATGGAGGGTGGAGATTAAATATGGGTATGTGGCATGGATTAAGGTGGATGAATGGTTGGGATTAGATCATGATGGATGGCTAGGATTAATTCATATAAATATATAAATAAAATATATAAAATATTATTATTTAAATATATATTAAACAAATATATATAAATATATATAAATAATGGGTAAATATGGTGGGAAATTATGGATGGATGACAAGTGGCTAGATTTTGGTGTCTACAGATGCCCCTTTTTGTACCATGTTGCATGAAATACAATGTGGTGCAAAAATACAAGACACCTGGTTTTGGCCTGATGTAGAAGCAACTTTTTCTTGTTGGAATGCAAAGATGAACTTGAAGACAAAAGAATTTTGATTGTGTAGCTTACCCCCTCAATTGGTGAATGAGTGACGGATGCATCTCATGAGCCAATTGACAGATTTGTGCAAATGATTATGTGAATTGTGGATGATATGAATGATGTAAATGTGATGTCATTTTTGCCCCAACGGTGGAAGGGGGTTGTTGAAAAATGCAAGTGATTGATTCTATTTTTGCCCTAACAGAGAAAGGGGTTTTTGCCAAGTGTAGATGCCATGATCATGTAAGATGTATCCCGTTGTGGGAAAATCAAAGTCAAATGTGGTTACCCCAAGTTTGGGGTGATTCCATGCTGTTGAAGAATTTGTTGTATGGCATCATTGAAATGCAAAGTGATGAAGATGCAATAAGAAAAGGAGTCAACTTTGGAGGGCCGGCTAGTGACTATCAATAAATTCTTACAATTGGAACCAATCACCCTAGCTAGGGCTAGTCGCCATGATGACTATCAATGTAAAAAGAAATGATGATATATGATGTTGTCCGTGTTTCAGGCCCCACGAACAAGGCCATCAATGATAGTTGTAGAGCAAATTGGTCTTGGCATAGTTTCACTCGAAAGGTGAAGTACCAAAATTGATTTTATTTTTCTATCAATGAGATATTGGATGATGAAGATGGCCAAGTGTCCCTATGGTGATTTATTCATCTTACCGAATTGCATGGATGCAAATCGTTGCAATCACCAAGGAGATAGAATAGACCACTAGATACGAGGTTCACTTGAAATTTGTGAACTTGGAAAAATGTGCAAATGCAATGATTAATGAATGGAAATGGTGTGAAAATGAAGAATTGATGATGAGAATGATGATTATGGTCATTTTGTGAAAATTTGGACCATTTTGAAGCATTTTGGAGATTGATAAGCAATTTTGTGCCTTTTGGGTGTAAACAAAAATTATGCATCCAAATCAGTTTGAACCTTCACAAAACATGTTATTATGATGAAATTGATGCATGGATGCAATTTGGAATGATTTGGTGGAGGTAAGCTACCTTTTTGGATCAATTTTGGTCTTTTGTCAATGTTGACACCAAACGTCGATGGGCGCTTATTGCTTGCACAAATGCCCGCTAGAGTTTGGCATTTTCCAAACATAGGGAGGTGCTTCAGTGCACCAGGAAGTGCCCATGGGCATTTTAGTGCACTTGAAATAGCTATAAAAGACCTGTAGAGAGGAAATCAAGCTCATTTATGCATCTACAAATTTTGGAAGCTGCATCTGAGGGAGTGGAAGTGGGGCTATGGAAGCTATGGTGGTGGAGGGAGTAGATGTAGGAGTAGGTGTGTACTTTGCCAAGGTAAGTTCTTTTGAAACTCTTTTTTTTTTTTTTTTAAATAATGTAATGTATTTGATATTAATGCTTTGTGTTGTGTTGCAATTGAATATTTTGGAGGCTCGACATTGATTCTCGCCTCTCATCCTTGGGGTGAGGAAGGTGCTACGAGAGGATGAGTGGGATTGGTTGGAGGCTATTGGGCTAGTTGGGGCAGCCAAGATAGATGTGGTGAGGGTAGATGAGGGGTATCTCTCTACCTTGGTAGAGAGATGGGATCTAGATAGGGGGACATTTTAGCTCCCTACTAGAGAGGTGACTATGACACTTGAGGATGTATACCACATCCTCAAGTTGCCAATGGAGGGCTTGCATGTCGAGGTTGGACATGATAAGAAACATGAGTTGAGCTGCATGTTCAGAGATGGGTGGGAGGATGTGGAGGTGATGGGTGGAGGGATTACATACTTGTCCATGTATATGGACAAGAAGTTGGATGCCCTACCCACATTGGTGATGTTCGTGTTGGCCAACATAGTGGCCTCAAATAGTACTAGCTGTTGGTTCCCATGGAACCTTATCGGGTTGGTGTGCGATATGCTCGCTACACCATAGGTGTATGCATGGGCTCCTACTTTATTAGTATAGTTGTACCAGGAGCTATATGAGGTGAGGAGGCAGAAGTACTAGGGACTAGGTTGCAGTTTGCTACTATAATGCTAGGGTTGGGAGCACTTTAGTGTGGCTCAACCTATGGGTTTACTAGCTAGGGGATGGGATAGGGAGTAACCCTATGCGATGAGGTGGCCAATGGTAGAGGAGGTGTAGTTGAGTCATCCTATTCAGATGAGTCAGTGGTACAAGGATTTATGGGTTGGATTGATAGTGGCTCAGGTGGTATGGAGGCCATGGTGAGGTGCCATGTGGATAGGTGATGGGGAGCATCTATAATGGGTGCGATAAGCTAGATGGGTGGTTGGGAGGCACACAAAGGAGGTGGAGTTGATCCAATTCTCATGGGTGTTGTGGTAGTTTAGACTGAGGTAGGGAGTTCCTAAGGTGCCAGCACTCTACAGGCATCATCGGGATGAGATAGGTCTACCATGTGCTGAGGCATGGAGGACCACACTTGAGGATGATGAGGAGATGGATCTCCTTGATGTTGATGATGTAGGGACTATGAAGGAGTATGATGTATGGTTCATGACTCAGCCACCATGGGTATCGAGTTTGATAGTGGATGGGGGAATGAGGTTAGGGATGAGGTCGAGGATGCCGATGAGGCTCCTAAGCATTGGAGGCACCTTCGAGCTAGTAGCCGAAGGAGGTAGACTAGGAGGATAGCAGAGTAGGCTCCAGAGTTTGGAGGATATGGAGGGGATATGGAGGATAGGGAGGAGGTTTCGGATGAACCTCTTGGTTAGAGTGAGGATGATCGAGTGAGGCTAGAGCAGTTGGTAGTAGAGTGAGATGCTATGATAGCAGCTCGAGATACAGAGATAGCTTAAATATGGGATAGGGAGGTGGCTCGAGAGGTAGAGATAGCTCGGTTGCAAATAGAGCTGGAGGCATGACCGATAGTAGGTGGAGGTGAGGACAAGATCATGAGGCTCTAGGTAGAGCTACTAGAGGGGCATCATAGGTAGAGATATGATGTACATCACCTTTAGGCTCAAGATGGATATATTCAAGCATTGGAGGATTGGTTGATGGAGCATGATATTGGGCTTCCAAAACCACCCTCCTCATCCATATCTAGGTCAGCTAGGCCTAGTGAGTCTAGGCATAGTTCTAGGTCTAGGGCTCCTTCAGGGTTGCAGGGGTCCTCTCATAGGCATTAGCTAGTGCTTAGATGCACTTTTTGTATATGAGCCTTGGTGCTCCATTGTATATAGCCTTTTGGGAACTCATTGTACATGTGATATTTATATATACATGGATTTTACTTTTATGTTATGATTTTATGTGAATATTTTTGTGTGGATGCATGTGTATATGGATGATTAATGCAAGTGATAATGCAATGATAATGTAATGATAATGTGTATGGATGCAAATGTTCTAATGATCATTCATAGTTTAGATTTTTCTTGGCCATGTTTTAGCATTGTTGTTTAATCAGGGGTACCACTCTAGTGGTAGGTGGGATGAAAGGACTTATGACATGGAAGAAGATATGGATGTTGATATGGAAGAAGATATGGATGTTGATATGGAAAAAGACTATTTTGCAGAGACTCAAACATACTAGTGATATCAAACAAACTCACTAAATATTATCTAATTTCTCTAAGACCAAATGTGTGTGCAGTGAATTCATTTACCAAATCAAGAGCATGGTAATGACTCGAGGTAATAAAGAACCAATGTGTGTGCAAGTGAGTTCATTAACTCATCTTGAGTAAATTGGGTGTGACCTATTATGGATGAGACCAAGAAGCTAGCTTGTCCTTATGTGTGGTCAGAGGTCTCTTTAAAAGAGATGTGTCACCATGCATGAGCACACTCCACTACTAGTCAAGCGTCTATAGCTCCGATGGAGACTAGCTCCATAGTCCAAGGATTTGATCTTTAGGCTTTGGGGATGACTACCTAACCATATGACTAGAAATGTAGTACTATCCTTAAAACTTGAGGATCTATGGTGTGTGATGTAAAATATTTAAATTTTTTAGGGATTTTGCTTAAAATACTAGGAGTGGCTGAGTGACCGAAAACACCTAGGAATTATGGAAATGTGACTTTGCAAATGACAATTTGGCTTTATGGAATGGTGTAATGAAATGAATTTGAAGGTGCCCCTGATTAAGGCAACATGACTTTATTTGACCAATTTATATCTAAACTGAATAAATGATCCCTAATATGAAATATGAAATGTGTGAAAATGATGGTGTGAATGCAATGTATGAAATGCAATTTTATGAAATGAAATGAGTTTTATGCAAATGTGTGAAATGTAAGGTGAAAAATGCCATGTATGGAATGCAATATGTGAAATGAGATGTGTGCAATGCAATGTTGTTTTTGTGTAATAGCCATGTATATATACATATATATAAATCACATTATGCATAGAATGCTCTCAAGTGTATAACATTAAGTGGTTCGGGCTCTTCAACTCCCTCTAGACCGGCAAGCCTATAAGTACCTTTACCCACTTTTTGAGTAACAATGTATGGACCTAACCAATTAGCCATGAATTTATCATGAAGGTGCGACAATGCATTGGTGTTTTGTTGATTCTCTTTAAGAACAAGATCTCCTACTTGGAATTCACATAGATGAACTTTGGCATTGTAAGCACACTTTAGGTGGTCTTGATATACTCGTAAATGCTCTAAAGCATTGACTCACCTTTCATCAAGAAGTGTGAGTTGGTCAAGACGTGCTTGTCTAGCAGTGTCATCATCTATGAATTCTTGCAATGAAATTCGCAATGAGGGGATCTCAAGCTCAAGAGGTATGATTGCTTCGGCTCCATAGACCAATGAAAATGGTATTGCCCTAGTAGGCATGTGAATGCTTGTTCGATAAGCCCATAATGCCAAGGGAATTTGTGTATGCCAATCTCTATGATTTTATTTAACAAGTTTCTTGAGAATAGCAATTAAGGTCTTATTGGTAGCCTCAACTTGTCCATTTGCTTGTGGGTAATAAGGAGTCGAGAAAATATGTTGGATATTATATTTCTCGCAAAGTGCTCGAACATCCTTGTTCTTGAAAGACTTACCATTATCAGAGATGATTTTCGAGGGGATACCAAAATGATAAATAATATGATGAAGTATAAACTCCACAATTCTAGGTCCTATCGTACTGGTGAGAGGAATTGCCTCAACCCACTTTGTGAAGTATTCTGTGGCTGTGATGATGAATGTATGTTATCCCGAGGAAGAAGGTGATATTTTGCCAATTAAATCTAGACCCCATTGTGAAAAGGGCCAAAGGCTTTGAATAGGCTGTAATGCTTGTGATGGTACATGAGTTAAATTAGCATGTTCTTGACATTGCTTACAATTTTTGACATATGTGCAATAATCTCATTCCATTGTGGGCCAATAATAACCCATGCATAGAATACACTTTGCAATGGCCATTCCACTAAAATGACCACCACAAGTACCATCATGAGCTTCAACTATGGCTCTTTGTGCCTCAACAGACTCGAGACAACGAAGGAGGATTCCATCATAACCATGTCTATACAACACGTCCCCTAAGAGAGTAAAATGAGCTACCTTTTTCTTGAAAGTGCATTTAGCAGTCCATGACATATCTGATGGGAGTGTTCCAAACTTGAGAAAGGCTATAATTTGGTTTGACCAAGGCTCACATGGCTCCAAATGGATAAAGCAAACATCCTTTTCATCCTTAGATTCAACACGAACAATTGTAGATTTAGAGATTGTTGTAATTATGAGGGGTTGTACCTCTCCTAAGGTATCCTTTGGAATCAATGATCCAAGAGAGGCCATCGCATCTGCAAATCTATTAGTCAAACATGGCAAACTATCAATTTCATACCAATCAAACTTAGAGAGCAATTTCATTGCTACTTCATGGTAAAGCTTAATGGTAGGCTCTTTGCATTGGTATTCTCCGGTTACCTATTTGAAAACAAGTTGAGAATCACCAAATATCCTAATATGCTTAATGCCCATAGCTATAGCTACTTGAAGACCTAAGATTAAGGCTTCATACTCTGCATTGTTGTTTGTGCATTGGAAGTCTAGTTTGAATGATAAGGGGATAGGCACCCCTGGGGTGTATGAAACACGACTCCAACACCTTGACCTTTTTCGCACTTAGAACCATCAAATAATAGTGTGATATCGATGTCTTCCTCTGGAATGACATCTTCTTCTTGTTTAGTGACAGTGAATACCGAATCATCTGGGAGCTCAATAATCAAAGGATGATCACTAGGTAGTGGAGCTTCCGTAAGCTGATCGGCTATAACCTAACCTTTAATGGATTTTTGGCTTATGAACTCAAGATCAAATTCAGTGAGAAGCATTATCCATTTAGTGGTGCAAGTGTTATTGTAAGTGCGAGACATCATATAACACAGAGGATTTTCTCTAGCTATGACATATGTGGTGTGACTAAGCATGTAATGTCTGAGTTTCTTAGTGGTAAAAACCACTGCTAAGCACAATTTTTCCATGTAAGCATATCTAGTTTCATAGCTTACCAATGTTCGACTAATGTAATAGACAACTTGCTCTCGATTGTTTTCATTCTTTTGTGCAAGCATTGTCCCTAATGCAAAGTCCATTGCTAAAACATATAGATGGAAGGGGATCCCCAGATGAGGAGGAGCTAAGACTGGTGGAGAAGCCAAGTATTGCTTAATGTCATCAAAGGCTTTTTGACATTCATCTATCCATGAAAATGGCACCCCCTTTTGTAGTAGGTGATTGAATGGCCTGCATTTGTTAGAAATTTGTGCAATGAAATGATGGATTGATTGAATATTTCCTTGTAAACTACGCAATTCCTTTAAGTTTTTTGGGGGAGGCATCTCCATGATGACCTTGAATTTGTTTGGGTCCACCTCAATGCCTCTTTTGGAGACAATGAACCCTAGTAGTTTTCCAGAGGTAACACCAAAGACACATTTCTTGGGGTTCAACCTTACATTATGCTCTAGAAGTTGATCAAAGACTTTCTCCAATACACCAATGTGCTCTTGTCGAGTTTTAGATTTTTCCAAGAGATCATCCACATAATATTTGATGATCTTATGCATGTAATCATGGAATATGTATGTCATGGCACGTTGATAAGTGGCACCTACATTTTTGAGGCCAAAAGGCATCACCTTGTAACAAAAAGTCCCCCAAGGTGTAGTGAATGTTGTTTTGTGTTGGTCATCAGGATTTATTCGAATTTGGTTGTATCCTAAAAAACCATCCATGAGAGAAAGCATTTCATGGCCAACACAAGTGTCAACAAGAGTATCAATGTTTGGAAGAGGAAAATCATCCTTAGGACATACTTTATTAAGATCTCAAAAATCAGTGCAAACGCGTATCGTCCCGTTAGGCTTACGAACGGGTACCATGTTTGAGAGCCACTCAAGATAGTCAATGGGTACAATGAAACCCACATCTAATAGCTTTTGAAGCTCTTCTTTGACCAAGAGGGCAATGGTAGGATGCATCCTTCTAAGTTTTTGTTTGACCGACTTAGCATCAGAGTTTAAGGTGAGATTGTGGACAACCAAATTAGAGTCAAGACCAGACATGTATTTATAGGACCATGCAAAAATTCCCTTCTTCCTCTTGAGGAGAGAAATTAATTGCTCTTTTTTTATTTTAAAAAGCTTTTGCCAAGCTTGACAATTTGGGAATTGCCTGTGTCCGAACTAAGGTTCACATCGATAGTATCTTCAATAGACATGTGAGAACCTTCCTCAAGTTGATGGGGAGTTGGGATTAGATGAATGTCATCTATGAGGTCATCAAACTCTTCTGAATTATCCTCGTCTATGTCTACCTGGAAAACCTCAGGATCTGAAGGTGAAGGTGAAGGTGAAGGTGGAGGTGATGGAGGAATGTAGTTGGCTGAAGCCCTTAACAATTCCTCGGATAGGACAAACTAGAAAAAGGATGGTGGTGAGGAAATCTGGTCCATATCAATAAGACTCATGTCAATAGGAATTGGCTTTGCCAAATCATATGGATTACGGAGTGGGGTAAATAAGTCAACAGGATTCATGTTGACTTAAAGGGAAAATGGATGGGTGGCAAGGGTAAATGGATGGGTGGATCCTATTGGCTAGAACCGATGCTAGAACTCTGTTAAACCTGGACAACAACAAGCAACATAAATAAATGCAATGTACATGCAAAATATATTTGTTTTATTTTGTTTTTGTTTTTTTATTTTTTTATTTTATTTTTATTTTTAATTTGTTTTTTTGAATTTTTTAATTTATGTACATATATTACAAGCAAAATGGCTGGTGAGATGGATTAATGAGATGGAGGTGGTGGTTCACTAGTTGGGTCGGCTCACTCTTGTGGAAGAAGCAAGTGAAATATGGGCTGATGGATGGGGAACGTTTTGAGGTAAAACTCATCTTGTTTAGTGTGGAATGATGGGGTCTGATTCCTCTTCAGATTCATCAGAGATAATTGACATGAGGTCAAATTATTCATAGACTTCATCTTTAGAGTCATCTATGTGATGGATATCTTCTCCTGAATTTAAATTTAAACTTTGAAAAGCTTGTTCAAGAGAAGAGGTGGATGAAAGTGGACGATAACCTGAATGGTCATGTGTTTCTTGATATGAAACATCGATAATCTCATGCATTCCCTATTCATGCCATCCTAGGCCATGTCCTTACCAATTAACAATGTGGAAATACTAGGATGGAAAACCCGACATATGTTGTATATTGGTCGGTGTGGGTGTTTTGGGTTCATCTGGGGTAACTAAATTGGATGATGAATCAAGTCCCCCATACACAAAATTAATGCTATTAGGCATTGAACCCATGTTATATACCACTCCTATAGATAGGGGTGGGTCACGTGGGTGACCGTAGTCCTTAGCACTTTGAATGTTGAGCGGTGTGACTATAATATCTTGGACCACATATTCACCAATACCAGGATTAGTGAGGTGGACCTCAACTTGGGATGACATGGATGGAACTGACTCATGGTTGGCTGATGGTATCTCACAATCCATCATTTTGACTTGTGAGACATTGGCTGATGTGGATGGAGATGGATTTGGTTGAGTGGATGATGATGATTTGGAAGGAGTGATTATGGAATGTGATGATGTTGATGATGTGGCTAATGTTGATTGGGTTTGACCACATGTGCATGTAGTCAATGGTGATGAAGATGGGGGTATGGGAGTGGAGGCTTGATGAACATTGGTGATTGGGAGCTCCTCAGGAATAGGGGCTTTAGATGATGATATGGATGGGGTGGATGATGAAGTGAGGAATAGATGAGTGGAAGGTAACATGGACTCATAGGGGTTTGAGATAAAGTTGCAATACTTAAATGGTTCAACATCCACTAGTATGCAATGTACTTGTCCCTCATGTACGTATTTCAAGCATTGATGTAATATGGATGGGACACATCTCATTTCCCTCATCCAAGGGTGTCCAAGGAGTACATTATACACCATGGACCCTTCCAAGATGTGGAACATAGTATGCAATGTTTTGACCCCCACTTCGATGGGTAAAACAACAATGCCAACTATGGAGCAGAGAGCATCATTAAATGCTTTCAAGGTGAATGAGGATTTGGTGATGTGATCTAGTGGAAGCTTGAGATGTTGAAGGGTGGATGTGGTGATGATGTTTATGGAGGAGTCGGTATCAATTAAAACTCTTTTGAAAGGCTTCCTATCAATTTGAGCCATGATATGTAATGGAGGATCCACCGATTCTGATGATATTGGTTTGATTTCAAAATCAGTAGAAAGTAATGGAGGGCTCCATACATGTTTGAATATTCCCCATAAAATTTTTAAAATGCATTAGCATCTTGAGATTGAAGTTCAATGGATTTTAGAATATCCATTAATGCTTCACGATGTGGAGGAGATTGTTGGATTAGCTCATATATAGATAGTTTGGTTGAAGCTATTTTTAAGCTTATGGTTAATCGACTGCTCAATGAGATGATTGGCCTAGATGGATGATTGGAAGGATGAATGGGTTGAGATGGATGGGCTGGAATATGGATTGGTTGTGAGGGATTAGCAAAAAATTGGATGGGAGATGATGATGTGGCAGGTTGAGACACACTTGCCCACTTGCCTATGGAGGTATGGGCAGATGACTAGAATATTATTGAACATTTTGTTGATTGGAGCGTTGTTGTTGACCTCGAGTTACTACATGAATAGCACCCATAAAACCTTGGTACTATTGAACATGATTAACCTGATTAGGAGGAGTCTTGGTATTTGATCCTCCTATTGTTGGTTGTGCTTCCTCATGATGAGGAAGTGGTGTTTGAAAGATCCCAAGATTTTGATTTTGTTGAGCTAGAGGACTATCAAGCTTGATAGCCCCTAACTCAATAAGGTCTTGCACTCTATCTTTGAATTGATGGCAGTTATTGATGTCATGCCCATTCTATCTATGATAAGGATAAAACAAATGTTCCCTATAGTGTTTACCACATTTAGTGGGATCATCAGGTCTGACCTCAGGAAAGGGAAGTTGATTTGTGTCATATAACCTACGAAAAATGGAGGTATAAGATTCAGCCAATGGGGTATATTGATGGGGTTGTCGAACAGATTATCGATGTGGTCGGTTGTCCACAGCTAGCACTATGTTTTGACTTGATTGAGTAGTTGAGGGAACCACATGATATTCAATTTGTCATGGTTGTTGTTGCATGGGTTGTTGTTGAGCCATTATTGGCTGGCTCATGACCACTTGATTTACTTGATTGGATGAATTGGCCGGATTGGCTTGATTGGATTTTGTTTGGCCAGAATAATTTCCTTTATATTGGCCCTTGTTTTGCCATTCTTTCTTCTTAGGCTTGAGCACTCCTTGGATTTTTATCTCCTCAATTGTGCTAGCCTAGGCAAGAGCTTCATAAAATGATCTATGTTGTTGTAATTGTAATAACCAAGAGATGGGTTTTAAGCAACTCTTAGCGAACAATCGAGTCAACTCTTCCATTGGTAGGGCAAATGGCAATTTGGTGATAACGACCCTCCAATGGTTACCAAAGTCATAGATAGACTCATCATCATATTGTTTTAGATCATAGATATCGGATAATGAGACTTTATTTCTTATATTGAGGGAGAATATTTCAAGAAATTGGTCAACCAATTGCTCAAAAGTATAAATACTATGGTTGGGCAAATGGTTATACCATTCTACAACATCTCCCCCTAATGTTTGAGGGAAGGTTCTAAGCATTAGAGCATCATTGCTTTGAATTCTAAAGCAAGAATGAACAAATGAGCTCACGTGCTCTTTAGGGTTCTCCATCCCTTTAAATTTATCAAACTTTGGTATTGTGAAATCTACCGGATATGGCGGTGATGGTACCAAAGGATGAATTGGTTGATTGATCAGTTGATGTAGGGTAGGCTTCTGGTTTATCATACTAGGAGTATGTTGCATCAAACTATCAATCTGTTGTTGCATAGCCTGGATTCGAGGGTCCTCCCCAAGAATGTGGAAACCCTGAATCACTTGATGATTTTGTGATGGTGAGGTGGAAAGATGTTGAGGTGTAATGAGGTGATGATGACTTGGTAGAGTGGATTGGTGTTGATGATAATGGGGTTGATGAAGGAATGATGGTGAATGAAGATATGGAGATGATGTATGAGGGATTTGGATAGGTTGACCAATGGGAATAGGATGGGTATGGGTTGGTGGCGGTGTTGGAATGGAAACCATAAAAGATTGTGGTACCCAAGATGGACCTTGGCTAACAAAAATGGGCTGAGTGGAAATAGGTTGAGGCTTAGGGTTGATCACCTAAACTTGCTATTGAGCATTCTATCACTTCTTAAGCAATTTGTTGAGATGTTCCCATATCTCATGTATTTCCATATCAGTGGTTGATGGAATGGATGTGGATGGGATTGATGAGGTAGGTGGGGGGTAAGTTGCAATGGGAATTGCAACTTGATGGGAGACACTAGATGGCATGGACATGGGCACTTGTGAAGCAACATTAACATGTGCTTCATACAAGGGGTTACCATAGACTGAGGTATATGAGGATGGGATGGATGTGCTTTGGGCACATGATGATTGGGGTATGGATAAATGTTGGGAAGGTGCAGTAGATACCTCAAAAAGAGGGTTATTGTACACCTGGGTAAAGCTTGAAGGTTGGGAGGAGATAAGTTCTTGCTATAAAGAAGGATCATGTCTAGGTGAGTTAGGGACTAACTCTAAGACATAGTTAGTGGATTTCAAAAGAGCTTCCACTTGTGCCATATCTATATGGGTGATGTGGTGGTCAATGGTTGGTGAAGATGATTCTATTTGGGGCATGGCCATATGAAATGATGTGGATGACACAGTGTGTGAGGGACCTACAGACAAATATGAATGACTTGCCTGTATCACACTAGGGGGATTGATCATGGAAGTGGTGGTGGAAGGTGATGATGAACACTCCATTGCTGAAGTGGTTTGATTGGTGGACATTTGATTCATTATTTTAGCTTGATTTCTTGTTAATACCATAAACTAATGAACCAAATATAAAATATGCTAAAAATGAAATGCGGAATGAAAAACTCACAAAATCAAATAGGTAATCCAATCCTATGTTTATGCAACAAAGTGTGTCTTACCTGATTCTTTGATTATCTCATGTTAATGTTTTTTTTTTGGTTTTGTGTGTTTCAATGCACTAATATGAATTAAAATGGGTGAACACTATGGCTTGGATGGGCAATGAGATTCTTACTGGTGATGAAATCCAGCAAGTTTGCTTAGGGGTGTTCTAAGGTGTCTAAGGGCAGAGATTGGTGGATGGAGATGAAACCCACCATCACCAGATCTCAAGCAATGGTTGGTGATGAAATCCAACACATTACTATTAAAAGTGATATGTGTAGTGTGTGATTTCTTTTAATATTTCTAGTTTGTTATGGTGTACATACAATGTCAAAAATAACTGATTTCACTAGTCTAAATTAGAAGCCAACACAAGAAATATTAATTTTCCCAAAATAAGTAGAGTACACCGCTTAAGACCACTCTCTAAACAGAGGAGGGTTCATCTACTCTTCTACCTTGAATCACCAAATGCGGGGGTACTTTCAATATACTAATGTTGTTCCTACTTAGACAAGCAAAAGGAGAAATTCCTAACCCTAAAATGCAGACTAATTCATGCAATTAACGGTTCATATGCAAACAAAATGCAGGGTTTTAAGTGCAACACACCAAAAAATCATGAAATATTTAAATGGAAATGTGTGATATGTAAATGCAGAGGCATGCAAAGACTATTCTTATGCCTAGAAATGTAGATTAAAATGCTTGCTTTTGATAGATTATTAATGCTGTTCTTTTTAATACCAAATATGTAAAAACATAAAAATACGTAAAATAGAGAAGTTAGGGTTTTAAGGTAGACTTACAGATAAGCCTACGTATTGTTCCTCCTCTCTATGAAATGCACTTGGGTGCTTCCTGAATGTCCCACGAGCGTCGTAGGGCATCTGCGCACCTTCTGCAACTTCTGCAACTCCTCAGAAACTAGTTCTACAAAATTTGTGTGACCCATTTTTTTGAAAAACCTGCAAGATAGAAGACAAAAAGTAGTGAATTAATGATAAGATAATTAGCATAAAGAACCCATTGTGGGTCCCACCATGATCACCATTTATGAATACAAAATCGAACAACACCAAACAATGAACTATAAAATTAAATAAGCAATGCGACACATAAAATTGCATAATGAAATAAAATTTTATTATAATATCGGTGGATCTTCAATGTTACAATAAAATGTGCCCCAAATATGGGGTTACAAAGCTTATTATGCTTGATACAATGATTACAAGACACTAGGGTTCTCTGAAACCCTAGTAAACAAATATTGGTGGTGTCTTCACGTTCGATCTGATCCCAACAGTGTGGTGAGTGGGCTTTAGTATCCTATACAGGACCACTCGAGCTTCAACAGCTACCAATGAACTTGATCCCTAAACCTGCAAACAAAAAATAACAATAGAAGGTCAATAATATCTATGAGGGCTCCACTATGTGAGGCCCTCAATAAGAAAGTTACTAACCCTAGTTGCAGAAATGAAGCTATAAACATATCTAAGAATAAAAATACTTGCAATAAATAAATTACCTTGTCATGCTAACTCGTTGTTCTCTGTTCTTCATCATTGTTGCAGATTTTGCATGCAGATGCCCTAGCGACACGTGAGGGATCACTAGATTGTAGAATTAGGGTTGTGAATTCCCGTAGGTGCTTAGTGATGGTAGGAGGTACCTAGAGGTTCTCGGTGATGGTAGTAGGCACCCAAAGGCGCTCGAGGATTAACAAGAGATGCCTAGAGATGCTTGGATTATTGGAGAAAAATATTTAGAAGTATATCTGGTTCATGCAAGGTGGGAAGTGACGGATGTAGAGGTGATTGTGAGTGATGGAAGAGAAAGAAAGGTAAGGAGATTTAAGACTTCTTATGGATTCCAAAAGCTCTAAGGATTCAAGATTTAGGCAAATTAGACTTCGGGGTTGAGTCATCAAAATGACTCCTCTTTATAATCTCTCCTAGGGCACGTTAGGGTTTCAATGACACAATTTGTGTGGTCAAGATTAAAACATGACAGAGGGTGGAGATTAAATCTGGGTATGTGGCATGGATTAAGGTGGATGAATGGTTGGGATTAGATCATGATGGATGGCTGGGATTAATTCATATAAATATACATATATTTATTAAATATATAAAATAAAATATATAAAATATTATTATTTAAATATATATTAAACAAATAATATAAATATATATAAATAATGGGTAAAAGTGGTGGGAAGCTATGGATGAACGACAAGTGGCTAGATTTTGGTGTCTACACAACTTCAAACAAGGGGCCTGTATTGGTATTTATTTATTAGGCTATGCTATTGATTGTTCATGAAACTTAAAAGAGAAGAAAATGCAACTGTGATTGGCCCTCATATGACCATGATGTAAAGTTGAAGTTCATTTTATCTTGAAGTATTTTAGATAGATTTTATCTTCCTTTGTTAAGCAGATTTTAAACAAGTTTTATCTTCCTTAAATCCTTCTTTGAGCATGAAAAAAAAGATTAAAATCTATCTCTAAATGTGAATCTTAAATGATGATTGGATTCATTTTAACTTTCTTTGAGTATGAAAATAAAATAAATCTGCATGACTAACTTTGAAATGTAGTGGCCTTTGATATGCCATCATAAATTACCCCTCTTAAATGAAATTATAATTTTCATAAAGAGAAGTTAATTTATTGCTTCAAAAACAATGGCCTTTGGAATGCCATATAAATTACCCCCCTTTAATGAAATTGTAATTTTCATAAAGGGAAGTTAATTTATCACTTGGAAAACAAAAGTGCAAAGCTTGGAATTTAATCCTCCTTTAAAATGTGAAAACATGTAAAATCTGAAATTACAAAATTCTTTTAAAAACAACTTTGAATAATTTTTGTAATTTCGAATTGGCTTCAAAATAAAACCAAAATTGCTTAAGATGAAACATTAAAGCTTAATCTAGGAGTCTATGCATCTATTTTTGGAATTTTATTTTATTTTTCAAATTTTTTATTTTATTTGTAGAATTTAAAACAAACTGAAAAAGGAAAGGGTTAGAAAAAGAATTTTTTTTTAAGAATAAAATAAAGATAGAATATTGAAAATATTAAAGACAAACTACTACCAATATAATGCTACCCTAACCTACAAAATCAGAGATGTGAGAATTTTTGAACATAACCTAATCTAATTGGAGCAACATTCACACGGTCCAAAATAAACTAGGTGTAATATTCTAGCATTCAATAGTGTAACCTGTAAACTGCATTAAACACTATCTATAAGCCTAAAAACATGGAAGGGAAAGATAGACAATTAGCTCAATACATTCAAAAATATTTCTCCTCCAATTTTGTTAACAAGGTACAAATCTCTAAAACATTTGCATTTACAACAAAAAAAAATGTCCTTCGTTTCAAAAAATTTCTAGCCTTGTTCTTCCCAAAAATGTCTAGCCTCTGACATTGCTAATTTACTTGGTTTTAAAGTTTCCCACGAGAACCCTTCGCCTTTCTCTATGCATCCATTCGTTTCTTCCTTTTTATTTTGCTTTCACTGTTTGCTTGGTCTCACGATACTCTCTTTATATTTTGTTTGTCTTCATTCTCCTAATCCTTTGCCATTTCATTTTTTTAAATGTTACGTAATCGCAAGACTTCATATCCTTGAAATTATTCAAAAGTTTCTTCAACGTACACATTTACACTCTCCTTATGTAATGCCATCCCTATAGGAGATCTTTACGAAGGTAGAACTTTGTCATATTCGCCCTAATAGCCTTTCCAACGTCTGAACGTAAGGTTTTAAATGGCGAATCCTAACCTGAGCGGGCTAAAGACACCTACATTGATGTTTGTTTTGACATTATGGACTCTAAAACTATCACATCCGATACCTTCAACCTGGTACTGGTTTGCATTAATATTTCAACTATAAATAGACATTGGCTCCATGTGGATACCTTAGTAGCCGTTGTGAGGAATATGGGCTAATGATGTGAAAAAACCCTACCTACGACACCCGTTAGGTTCACGTCCTTCATGATAGGGAAGCTTTTGACCCATAGACCAGCTTTAATGAAGTGAACCAGTGGGGAAATCTTCCTCTTCACTTTGACTCGTATAATAAAAAATCCTATCATGCTACATGTTTAGAAATGCTTTCCATTACTAGCAATAAATTTGACTAGAATATTCACCCATGGACGTGGACTATTCACAGCGTAGCAAAAATATTCTCAATGTCTGCCAAGCTATTAGTTAGGTAATATTATGGTTTGACCGGTCCATTATAGCCATGTACCTTGAGCTCGATGGATATTTCCTCTATCTACTCTTTAAAATAATGTATCAGTTTGGGAAACTTCATAGTGGGTGTCATTTTCTATATTGCACATCCAACCTTTGCAATATATTCTCCCATAGAAAGGCAAACGATAAAATATAAACATGATGCCACTTCGAAATTGGCTCCTGTTCTAGGTACACAAAGTTGAGAGTGAAATCGTAAGTTTAGTCGCTACCATTGTCGAAGACCAAATAAGGCCTTCACTATGTACAACAACCGTTTTTATGCTACAAAATATATTATCATCTCCTACTGCTATGCACTTCCACATTCTCAAAACAAGGAAGAAAAACACACTCAATTCAAAACCTCCATGGTGGATGACTACGTTTGCATTGATCACTAGTCAATCTACCTATCTACTCCATCATTGTTGGTGGCCCTTCCTAGGTTGTTTGACACTCACAATGACCAAGCTATAAGTTTTGCCTAGCAACACGCGTTCAACTCCGCACCAATATTGGGAAAATGCTCCCAATCCCACTGTTAGATTTTAACCACCCTATCAAGACCTCGTACTCGTCAATATCCATGCCATACTACTATTTCATTGACATCGAGTGCACTGATGTAGTATCCAATGTGTAAGGCATTCACGCAGTCCCAAAATGCTATTTTATTCTAACATCCTCTATTATTATTCTCCAGGAATATCCATGTACACCAGAGCTATCCATCCCTATGGCCTAGCAATTCCATTGTATGATTCATGTTGGTTTGAAAAAATCATAAAAATTAACATGGGCCTCCCACTGCTCTGCTAATCATTGTGGTGCTCTTTTATTAAACATTCTAAGTGATAGATCCTCATTACCATGTGGACCGTGGTCCCTGTCTTAGTCCATAACGTCCATGTCATCAATGAGTTAGCAATACTACACCTCAACAACTGCGTTCTCCATCACTTATCCCTATCGATCCTATGCCAAAGCCCTCAATACATCTCTAGAGTCCTCATTCCTCATGCCATGTAAGTGCTCATGTCCACGTTGTTCATCCAAACATCAAGATCCTAGTCTAAGCCTATGTGGAGTCGAGAGTGCATGTCATTGGTTCAATACCTGCCAAAAGGAGATACATAGGTTAACCAACTCATGTAAATAGTTAATAACTATATTTACTTAAACTTTAGGAGAGGGATATGCCCCACCATCGTAATGAAAATTTTAAAAGAAAATTCATTTATTTACTTTATTTAAAATTTCATTTTTTTCTTATTTTATTTATATATATATATTTTATTTTATTTTATTATATATATAAATATATATTTTGTTTATTATTATTATTATTATTTGTTTTGTTTATTATTATACCAAAAATGTATATATATATATATATATATATATATATAATTTTTGTTTTATTTTTATTTTATTTTATTTATTTACATTCAAATCAATCGACCTAAAAGCTTTAACTATTAAAACTCAAAATAAAAAGGAAACACTTAAACATTAAAAATTAAAACAAAAATTTAACTCTATCAAACGAATCCAAAACATAAAACACTCAAACAATGATTCCAATCAAAACAATAAAATCACATTTTTACAAGAAGACAAGAAGACACGACAAACTGAGGACCCTTAGATTCCGCATGGTGAGCTCATGGCTAGGGTCCTATCAAACATGATCGCTCAAAGACAACCGAAGTCCTCAAAAACCAAAATTTTAAGGTGGGTCCCCAAATTTAGGGCTAGTTGTGCAATGGCCACAACAAATGGTAACTTTATTGGGAAATGCTCTTGAGTATTTCAGATGAAGAACCCAATTCTGAAAACATACAAAAAATCAGAAAACAAACCATCTAGCAACCTCCATAAAGGTGGGGTAAATAAATTCAAATAGAACACTTGAACCCTTTGCTTTAGCTTGAAGTGTGTGTAAATTATTTCATTTTTAATTCTTGAAAACCATATGGATTCTATCACCTATTTTGCACTAGGCTATATAAATACTACTCATTAAAATGAATTTCTTTAGATAGAGCCCTACTGCCAGTCAGGCATCTATAGCCCTGGTAGAGTTTATCTAAATTACCCTTGTGTTTAATTGATATTTTTGCAATGCCTTTTTTATTTTTTGAATAAGCTTTGTCTAGACAAAGCCCTACTGCCAATTAGGCGTTTATAGCCCTGGTAAATTTTATCCAAACCTGGTGACTAATTTTAGTGTGTTTTACTTTGCTTGCTTTTTTTTTAATGGCTTTGCAAAATTTTATGCACCACATGAGTTAGAAAGTATTTGAAATAGAGCGTGTTGGATTTTTTGCCTTAATTTGCATACCAGAATGATTTCATCCTTCAATATTTTAAAGCATGCCCCTTAATATGATGTGTTCGTGTGTATCTTTAGCAAAATGATTTAGTGTTCCAAAATCCACTATCTTAGTCCTAAAATCAAGGAATTATTACTAAACAATTTCATACTCTTTTATTTGATCCACGTGATAGACAATTCATCCTTCATGACAAAGGAACACAAAATGATCAAGAGGCCATAAATTAGTAGCTACCACAAAACATCCCCAAATCAAGGGAACGAACCCAAAACACAATACTCACAAATGAAAACTTGGAACTAAATCCAATCCCAACCTAAAGAAAACTAACAACCAAAACTTGATAGACAAGACAATAGGGACAACGCATGAAAACAAGAAAAAAAAAACACAAACATGAAAATCAAAGCTATGTACAATAATATACAATAATGTACAAGATGGTACAAAATTTGGGCCATCATTTGCCTAGATCCCAAATATGATTAGCATATTTTGAAAGACATATACTATGATATGCATGCCAAGCTTTATAAGAATCTAGCAAAAACAAGATTAAGCCATAAAATGCAACAACCATTATTTTACCTCTCTCACCCCACCAATTTGATTCCATGATATTAGTAATTCCATGTTGAAACTTGGATTCATTAAACTTGCAAGCAAATACATGGTTTTCAACTATCTCTTGTTCATTTAGTGAGGTGTAAATTTCAAACCTGATTCATCATTTTGACTTGAGTTTTCACTTTCACCAATGGATATGAGTTCTTTCAAATAAGAAGCTATTTCTAAAAATTTTGAAGCCAAGTCATTAATTACATCTTTAGGCCAATCATGCTTATGCAAAAATTTGCAAGCATCTAGGATATCTATTAAATGAGGATCATTATAGGTTTTTATCCTAGATTCCACTATCAATTGTTGATGAATTTAATTTAATAACTCAAAGGCATTTACTTCCATATTGTTTAACATGGCAACCTTATTACTCATGTGAGGAGAAGTCAACTCAAATTCTTTGTTCACCAAAAATGGCATTTCATTATCAACATCATTTGAATCCAGTAGACAAATAGGTAAGCTTTTACCTAGAGTTTGGATGGTTGGACATAAAGAATGAGATTATACCTTTTGTACACTTTCATTTACCAAAGCTTGATGAGCACTTGTAATATTTTCTTTTTCTTGATGGGCTCCATCATTGTCATCTTGTAGCCCTTTATCTTCATCAATGACCTGTTCATCAAAAACACCAAAATTAGGCACCCAATTTAACATATTTCCATCCTTTACAAACCATAAATCTTGTCTATCAAGGAATGTGTCAAATAACACATCTCCACAATCAACTACTTGAGTTACTTCGAATAAAGCAACACTTTTATCATTTGGTTCCAATTCCTTGTTAACCATCCATGGTATTTCTTCCTTAGAATATTCAAGACCATCATGCGAATTTGCACCCAAGTTCCAATATTCCAGAATGAAAGAGGATGTTTTACTTATTCTTGATCCCAACCAATTGAATCATAAGAAAAATTTACCAAATTTCCTTTTCTATTTCAACAAGGTGTTACATAAATTCATATTCAAAATGATTAAATTTAGGAACCTTCTCTGTTTCTGCAAATGGCATACCATTTTCATATTGTACAAGAATTGCAAGATATCCATGTGAGATAGAGGTTTTAGCATCCTGCATGTCAAGTGAAATAGAAATTTCATCAATAGGAGTGTGAGAAAATAATGATTTCTTGTATCTTCCCCAACCATTATAATAATCATATTCTAAAATCAAAGGATGAGATCCCATCAAGTCGTCTGCATAATCTTCAGATACATATATTGATTTTATTTTAAATTCACTTTCAACTACTTTTAATGGCTCCACTATTTCCAAAATTGAATCATCTTGCTGCATAGATAATATAAGATTCGTATATGAGACAAAACTTTCATTTTTTTTGCACATCTTCATCAAGTGGAATAGAAATTTCTTTAGGAATTGTGAAAGAAGTAGAATAGTAGAATCATTAAATTTTTGAAACATGTGATGATATCCGTCCCTTCATTCATGTTACCTTCATATTCTTCCTCAGATTCATCCTCCTCAATTTCAAAAAATTCATCTTCTTTATATTCATATTCCTCAATTTCAAAAATTCATCTTTCTCAGATTCATATATTGGTAGGTCAAGGGTTTCTACAATGGGATCAATTCTTATATTCATATTTCTATGATTATCCCAATCCTTCTTTGTAAATAATGACTCTAAGACATTCATTTATAGCTTGTCATTATTTCGAACATGTTGGCTTCCTTGATCATCTATTTTAACCATTTCATTCAATTCCATGGATGGTCCTGACCTATCACATATTTCAATGCTAGTTAGATCTAAGGCTCCTCGATTGTCTAAAGAATGCATTCCTATATTTTTATGGGCTTGTTTACCATAATATTCATTGGTGGATATTGGGTTTGAAACTTACACCTCCTTTTGGATGATATCTAATGTGGTTGTAAAATTTGGACATTCAAATTTATCCCATTGATTGCTCACATTAGACATCATTTGATTCAAGGGTGCTAGACTGGATGGTTGGTATTGGTTGGGATCCATAACTCCTAAAAATATTTCATCATGGGATAATATTGGACCTCAACCTAAATCATGGGTGGTATTTGATTTGGAGCCTTAGGGTTAAGTAATGTTAATCGACCCACATCAACCCCTTTCAAAATCCACTGTTGTTCTACTATTACTACCTCCCAATAGGCTCTAGGCAAAGAAGAATCTTTAATAAATCTCCCTAGAAATGTAGAGGTTAAGGGGTCTAAGGCTCCTATGTATGTTTGAATGGCTTCTTATTATGACATAAGGTAATGTTTCATCACTTCGGTATACAACCTATGAAATCTATCATTGAATTGACTCGTGGATTCACTAGGTTCTCTAAAAATAGAGATAAATTGATTTAGTATCATAATTGGGTCAACTAGTTTTCCAAAATGGCTAATAAATGTTGCTTCTAGTTGAGCCCAAGAAGTGATAGAACTTAAAGGTAAGTGTGTTAGTCTTACAATGACACTGAGAGGGGGGGTGAATCATTGTAGCTCTTTTAACTTAAATTCATAGCTCTTAAAATAGAAATAATGAAACCTTGGAACCAGATAAAGAAAGTATCACAAGAGAACATCACACAACACAAGATTTAACGAGGTTCACCAAAGTGGATACTCCTCAAAAATTACTACTTGGACTACCATCCAAATCTAGCCTTTGCAAAGCAACAAATTTACAAACAATTTACCAGCACCCACTAGAAGGAGCACCAACCCCTGATTTATCTACACCAACAGAAAGGAGCACCAACCCCTGATGCCAAGCACCAACTTGGACTTCAATTCTGAAACTAGAAGATTGATAGTAAGATACCTTTGCTTTTGCTAGACCCTGACTGGTCACCTTTGCTTTCTCTACACACTCTGCTTTCACTACGCAATCACTTCACACATTCTACTTCGCTGCACTCGAACTTCACAGTCATCTTCTCCCTATTGCGCACTCTGCTTTCTTAGCAAAATTTCATACTTAGAATGATTCGACAGGACTTGCTCTCTGCGCACAGCGATCGTATTTCGTACACTTTGACAACATTTCAATTCTCCAACCAGCCCTCCTTTTATAACATAATTCTTGTGATGAAAACCCTAATCTTAGTTGGCTATAAACCCTAATCTTAGTCGGATTTCATGACATCTGTAAACCCTAATTTTAGTCGGCTGTCATCGGTTCGTCGACTTCAACTCAACCGTGAAAATACATGTCACGATACTTTTGCTTTCTCTCTCTTTCTCCTTGCTTTGGCCCCTAAAAATACATGTCGCGATATCGTGACACTTTTTCTTTATCTCTCTTTCTCTTTGCATTGGACCGTGAAAAAGCTACATGTCGCGATATCGTGACACTTTTTCTCCTTGCTCTTTCTCTTAGCTTTGGCCCGTGAAAATACATGTCGCGATATCATGAAACTTTTGTTATCCTACCTGCCTGCCCTTCTTGAGTCATGAAAATGCGACATGTCACGATATCGCGACACTTTTGCTTTTTTGCCTTCTTGTCCTTTTTGAGTCGTGAAAATGCGACATGTCACAAAATTGTGACACTTCTGCTTTCGAAGTCTTGCTTTCTCCTTTTGTCACGAAATCATGACACTTCTGCATTTGAAGTCTTCTTCTTTGCTTTTGTCATGAAATCATGACACTTCTGCTTTCGTACTTCACTTCTTTTCTATTGTCTCGAAATCGTGACACTTCTACCTTCGAAGTCTTCTTCTCTGCTTTTGTCATGAAATCGTGACACTTTTGCTTCCATACTTCACTTCTTTGCTATTGTCGCGAAATCACGACACTTTTGCCTTCAAAGTCTTCTTCTCTGCTTTTGTCATGAAATCACGACACTTCTACTTTCGTACTTCACTTCTTTGCTATTGTTGCAAAATTGTGACACTTCTGCCTTCGAAGTCTTGCTTTCTACTTTTGTCACAAAATTGCAACACTTTTGCCTTTGAAGTCTTGCTTTATGCTTTTGTCATGAAATCATTACAGTTCTGCTTTCGTACGCTTCCTCTCTTTCTTTTGTCGCGAAAATGCGACATGTCGTGAAATCGTGACACTTTTCCAACTTACTTTCTCTCTCTTGTTTTAGTCACGAAAATGCGACATGTCGCGAAATCACGACACTTTTCTTACTTGTTCTCTTTTCTTTGAATTTGTTGCGAAATCGCGACACTTCTTCCTGATTTCTCTTTTTCTTCCAACATGTCGTGAAATCGCGACAGTTTTTCCACTTGCCTTTTTCTCTTCCAACATGTCGCGAAATCGCGACAGTTTTTCACTTGCCTTTTTCTCTTCCAACATGTCGTGAAATCGTGATGACTTTTCCACTTGCCTTTTTCTCTTCCAACATGTCATGAAATTGTGACAGTTTTTTCACTTGCCTTTTTCTCTTCTAACATGTCACGAAATCACAACAGTTTTTCCACTTGCCTTTTTCTCTTCCAGCATATCATGAAATCGTGACAGTTTTTCCACTTGCCTTTTTCTCTTCCAGCATGTCACGAAATCATGACAGTTTATCTTGCTTTTTATCTCTCTTCCAACATGTCATGAAATCACGACCGTTTTTCATGCTTTTTCTCTCTCTTCCAACATGTCGCGAAATCGTGATAGTTTTTCCTATTTTTTCTCTCTTCCAACATGTCACGAAATCACGACAATTTTTCTTTCCTGCTGTATATGTCGCGATATCGCGACACTTTTCTTACTTTTATTTTTCTTTGATCTTTTGCATATGGGCCACTTTAGTTTTCTTGGACAATCACTGTACATACTCTGAGTAACCTTTGAACTCTTGTCTTCTGCATCTAAAAAGCTTTTGAACTTCCTATCCACTGCATTAATAGATCTATCTGACTGTGTTGACAACAATGACAATACTATTGTTGCACCTTGCTCAACAATCTCCCCCTTTGGAATTGTTGGCAACACATGTGCAATTTCCCGTAACTCTTCTCCCCCTTTGACAATAATACCAAAGGGCTACTGCTGACTCCCCCTGAGTCCATGCACAACATTCTCAGGCACCATTTATTACACTTATCAAAGATCATGAACATGAGTAAAAATATAATCAAATACTTAAATGCTCCCCCTGAGAATGTGATCCCTATAGATAGTCAATTCTTGGGAAGTGTGATCACTCCCAATTTATTGCAAAGGTACTCAAAAAAATCCTTGGGCAATGGTTTTGTGAAGATATCTGCTACTTGCTCTGTAGTTGGAACAAAATCCAACTTAACCTCACCTTCCACAACTTTCTATTTCAAAAAGTGATACCTAATAGCAATGTGTTTTGTGCGTGAATGCATAATCGGATTCTTGGAGATGTTAATGGCACTGGTGTTATCACACTTAACTGATATTGGCTCACTGAAACTAATACCAAGATATTTCAAAGTTTTTTTCATCCACAAGACCTGCGTACAACATGTTGTCGCTACAATATATTCTGCCTCTACTGTCGATAAAGAAACTGACTCTTGTTTCTTACTGTGCCATGCGACCAATCTGTCTCCAAGATAGAATGCACCTCCACTGGTACTCTTTCTGTCATCTACACATCTTGCCCAATATACATCTGAATATGAAATAAGGGTGAAGTCTTTACCTTTTGGATACCATAACCCATACTCCATAGTACCCTTGAGGTATCGAAGAATCCTCTTCACTGTTGTCACATGAGTCTCCTTGGGATTAGCCTGAAATCGTGCTACCATGCATACTGCCTGTAAAATATCTGGTCTGGTAGCTGTCAGGTATAGTAAGCTTCCAATCATAGATTTGTACATGGTTTGATCAATAGGTGGAGATTTGTCATCCTTTCTCAACTTGTAACTTGTCGTCATGGGAGTGCTAACTGGCTTACAATCTTCCATTGTGAAAATTTTTAACATCTCTTTCACATATTTAACTTGAGAAATAAATATGCCCTTCTTATTTTGATTAACTTGCAACTCGAGGAAATACGAAAGTTCACCAATCATTGACATTTCAAATTATTTCTGCATCTTATTTGCTAAATATTTACATGACTCATCCTTTGCTGCTGCCAAATATGATATCATCTATGTATACAACGAGAACAATAAGATACCCATTTTCTATTTTGACATACAAGTTACTATCCATCATACCTTTCTTAAACCTTTGTTGAGTGAGATAGTTGTCTAGCCTTACATACCATGCTCAGGGTGCCTGTTTTAAGCCATATAATGCTTTCTTCAACTTGCAAACCAAGTTGGGATCATCACCAAGTTGGAAACCATCTGGTTGCTCAATATAAACTTCTTCTTCAAGTTTCCCATTCAAAAACGTTGATTTCACATCCATTTGATAAACTTTGAAATTCTTGTAGACTGCTAAAGCTAGAAACATTCTAATTGCCTCTAGTCTAGCTATTGGAGAAAACATTTCCTCAAAGTCAATGCCTTCAACTTGTGCATAACCCTTGCATACCAATCTTGCTTTATTTCTGACTACCTGTCCGTCTTCATTCAATTTGTTTCGAAAAATCCATTTAGTCCCGATTATATTTTTATTTGCAGGTCTAGGTACTAACTCCCAAGTTTTGTTTTTCTCGATCTGATATAATTCTTCATTTATTGCCTTCATCCAACTTTCATATTTGCTTGCGTCAACAACATTTTTGGTCTCAATGTTGGATAATAGAGAGTAGTTACTTACTACTCTTCTTCTTGTTTGAACACCAACTTTGGGGTCTCCAATTATTTGATCTCTAGGATGATTTTTCTGCACAGCTACTGTTTTGAATTTCTTATTCTCTTCCACTTCTGAATCACAACTTAAATCATCTCGAGTCAATTTTTTGTATCTTTTCCATTTCATTTTCCTCATCTCCTTCAATAACCTCTTCATAGATTGGGTAGTTCGTTTCATAGCTAATTACTCGTTCTCTACCTTCATCAAATTTAACATCGACACTATCCACAATTTTTTTTAGCCTTTTGTTGTAGCATTTGTAAGCTTTGCTTTTTGATGAATAACCGACAAAAATACCTTCATCCGCTCTATCTTCAAACTTACCAAGATTATCTTTAGTTCTCAGCATGTACCTATTTTGGATATACATCGTAGTATGGACTACTTCTTTCCAAAATCTGTCTGCTACTCTGCTTTCAACCAGCATAGTCCGTGCCATTTCCTGCATTGTCTTGTTCTTTCTTTCTACCACTCCATTCTGTTGAGGTGTCCTGGCTACTGAAAACTATCTCTTAATACCGTATTTTTCACAGTACTCCATGAACTCCTCTGAAATGAATTCTCCTCCTCTAATTGATCTTAAACATTTGATCCTCTTTCCTGTTTCATTCTCAAATTGGTTTTTGAAAATTTTGAACATATCAAAAGCTTTTGATTTATGCTTCAAGAAAAATATCCATGTCATTATGGAATAATCATCAATGCACAACATAAAATATTTGTCACCATTTATGCTTTGTGTTCTCATGGGTCCACATAAATCAGTGTGTATTAGTTCCAAAGTTTTGCTTGTGTAGTACTCTTTTGTTTTGAATGTGACTCTAGTTTTCTTCCCCTTTTGGCATGAAGCACAAATGTTGTTTGTAGGTTTGCTGATGGTGGGAATATCTCTCACTGCCCTTTTTGAGATGATTTTTACTAGATTATCAAAACTGATATGATCGAGTCTCTTGTGCCACAACCAATTTTCTTCTTCCTGTCCAATAAAACAAGTTCCTTTTGAAGTCTCTGAGAGCGTGTACAGTTTTCCAAATGTCCTTGAACCAGTTGCTATCAATTTTCCACTGTTTGTTTTTTTGACTCCACAACCTGCTTCATAAAAACTACTTCATGACGTTTATCACAAATTTGACTTACGCTCAACAAGTTATGTTTCAACCCATCCACAAACAAGACTTCTTCTGACTTAATTTTTCCATTACTAATTTTAACTTTACTGATCCACCTTCATATTTCTGTAACTTCTCAAATTTATGTTTGTCACCTATCATATGATTGGAGCATCCACTATCAAGTATCCATGGTACATATTTATTCTGTGCTTTAAATGTTGTTTGTATTATTAAGGATTCCTTTTCTTCCTTAAGTCGCTCTTTTTCTTTCCACTCTGTTTTGATAGTAGATTTGAGCTCTTGTTTTGCATTTCCCTTATCAATAGCTTGTGCACATTTTTTGAGAAGTTTTCTATTTTGACTCTTCTTGTTTGGTTGAAATTTTCTTCCCTGAAACTGATTTGATGCTCCTTTTGAATTTTCTTCTTCCTGTCCAATAAAACAAGCTCCTTTTGAATTCTCTGAGAGTGTTTATAGGTTGCCAGATGTCCTTGATCCAGTTGCTATCAATTTACCACTATTTATTTTTCTGACTTCACAACCTTGCTTCATAAAAACTACTTCATGACCTTTATCAAAAATCTGACTTACGCTCAACAAGTTATGTTTCAAACCATCCACAAACAAGACTTCTTCTGACTTAATATTTTCGTAACTAATTTTAACTGAACCTTTGCCAACTATCTTAGCTCCATAATTATTTCCAAATTTCATTGAACCTCCTTCATAATTTTGTAACTTCTCAAATTTCTGTTTGTCACCTATCATATGACTGGAGCATCCACTATCAAGTATCCATGGTACATATTTATTCTATGCTTTGAATGCAATTTGTACGATTAAGGATTCCTTTTCTTCCTTCAATCGCTCTTTTCCTTTCCACACTGTTTTGATAGTAGTTTTGGGCTCTTGATTTACCTTTCCCTTATCAGTAGTTTGAGCATGTTTTTCGGGAAGATTTCTATTTTGTCTCATCCTGTATTTTTGAAATTTTCTTTCCTGAAAATGATTTTATGTAAATGTATTTCTAAAGTTTCTTGCAATGTGCCCAAAATTATGACAGTTATAACATTCTACTGTATAATTCATCAAAGGAGAGAAAGCATTTCTACTAGTGAAATTCCTTGTTCTTACATTATATTTGCAGTCTGAGATTTTATGTCCATAGCCATTGCATTTAAAATAGATACCAAAAAAGGGGTAATTGAACCTAGGTGATGGTCTTTGCCATGTTGTCGTAGGAGCCATAGGTCTGACATTGGTGAATCCATCATTGTCAATTCTCCTTTCATGCCTGGCATTATTGCTTTCTTTTGCATGAGATTTTTTTCCTTGATCAACCTGTTTCTTATCTTCATTCTTTATAGATTCTACATTTTTAGTCTTTGATCCATTTGATGATTCTCCTTCGATGAAGCCCAGACCAAATTTGATGCCTACAGGCCTTTGGTCATTTATGATCTTATCCAGCTTCATAGAACTTACTTCACGTTTGTGATAACAACTGATTTTATTATTCATCTCTTCTAGTCGCATTCTTAAACCAACAATCTCTTCTTCTAGCTTGCTGCAATAATCTATTTTCATGGTTATTTGCACTTCAAGATCTTCGAAGATTTTCTTGGATTCTTCTATCTGTACTTTCAAACTGGATATGATTTCATTTGCACCCTCAAACCTTTTTGAAAGTTTCTTATTCTTTTTCCTCTCTATTTTCCACTCTTCAAGTGCAGAGATCAACTCACCTTCTAGATCTACTTCAGCCTCGTGGTTTTCACCACATACTTCAGAGTTCACTCCTTCTTCCTTTCCTGATTTTACTTCTTCAAATGCCATGAAAAGAGCTTCACCTGTTTCCTCTTCAGAATCCTTACCGGAGTTGTATTCTGATGAACTGGCATTTTTGGAGATGAAAATTTTCTTCTTGAAGTTGCCTTTTCTGAAATTCATTTTCTTCTTCCAGTCACTTATTTCTTGGTGCGATCCTTCATAATTTTTGTTCTTCTCATTAAGAGGACATTTAGTCACAAAATGCCCAACGCCTCCACAATTGAAACATTTAAGCGGTAGCTTCCCTATGTATTTTTCTTTTCC
The DNA here is from genome assembly GCA_028583015.1 of Wollemia nobilis. Taxonomy (NCBI): domain Eukaryota; kingdom Viridiplantae; phylum Streptophyta; class Pinopsida; order Araucariales; family Araucariaceae; genus Wollemia; species Wollemia nobilis. The sequence continues at coordinate 18,961,166 of JAQPPZ010016881.1, forward strand.
CATTTTTAGTTTTCTAACAAAGTTTGCTTCCATTTCATCTGATGTCTCTTCTTCCTCGGACTCTTGTTTTACATTTTTATCTTTAAGAGCTTTAAAATCCGCTTCTCTGTCTGTGGGTTTAGATCTTCCTATCGTCATCTCATATGCAGTCAAGGATCCATACATCTCATCTATACTAAAATAATTTAGATTTTTAGCTTCTTCTATCACTGAGACTTTAGAATCAAACCTTTGAGGAAGAGATATTAATACCTTTTTCATGATGGTAGAGTCTTCGATATCCTCGCCAAGTCCTCTGATCGTATTAATGATTCCATTAACTCTCAGCATATATGCCTCAATGTTTTCATCGTCATTCATCTTCAATGCTTCAAATTGAGCTCGATGTGTCTGTAACTTGGCATCCTTGATCTTATCATATCCTTCATGAATACTCCTCAGTTTGTCCCATATATCTTTTGCTATTTTACAGTTCATGATCTTTACTAGTTCATTGTCTGCTAATCCGCACATGATAGTATTCTTTGCTTTTGAGTTACTTTCAAATAGTTTCTTTTCGTTAGGCTCTTTTGGAGGAGTGATGGGTATTGTGTATCCACTAACTACTAAATCCCAGATGTCGTATCCCAAAGCAAAGAGATATGTCTGCATCTTGATTCTCTAGAACGTGTAATTAGATCCGTCAAACAATGGTGCTTTGTTTGATGAGAAACCTTCACCACCTGCCATTGTGTTACTTCCAAGATCACCCTAGCCGATTAGGCTTGTACAGGAACTTAGCTCTGATACCAATTGTTATTCTTACAATGACACTGAGAGGGGGGGGTGAATAAGTGTAGCTCTTTTAACTTAAATTCATAGCTCTTAAAACAGAAATAATGAAACCTTAGAACCAGATAAAGAAAGTATCACAAGAGAACATCACACAACACAAGATTTAACGAGGTTCACCAAAGTGGTTACTCCTAAAAAATGACTGCTTGGACTACCATCCAAATCCGGCCTTTGCAAAGCAACAACTTTACAAACAATTTACTAGCACCCACTGGAAGGAGCACCAACCCCTGATTTATCTGCACCAACATAAAGGAGCACCAATCCCTGATGCCAAGCACCAACTTGGACTTCAATTCTGAAACTAGAAGATTGATAGTAAGATACCTTTGCTTTTGCTAGACCCTGATTGGTCACCTTTGCTTTCTTTGCTCACTCTACTTTCACTACGCAATCACTTCGCACATTTTGCTTTACTGCACTCAAACTTCATAGTCGTCTTCTTCCTATTGCACACTCTGCTTTCTTAGCAAAATTTCACACTTAGAATGATTCGATAGGACTTGCTCTTTGCGCATAGTGACCGTATTTTACACACTTCGACAACATTTCAATTCTCCAACCAGCCCTCCTTTTATAACAAAATTCTTGTGATGAAAACCCTAATCTTAGTCGGTTGTAAACCCTAATATTAGTCGACTTTCATGACATCTGTAAACCCTAATTTTAGTTGGCTGTCATCGGTTCGTCGGCTTCAATTCAACCACAAAAATACATGTCACAATATAGTGACACTTTCGCTTTCTCTCTCTTTCTCCTTGCTTTGGTCCCCAAAAATACATGTCGCGATATCGTGATACTTTTTATTTCTCTCTCGTTCTCTTTGCATCGGACCGCGAAAAAGCTACATGTCGCGATATTGTGACACTTTTTCTCCTTGCTCTTTATCTTAGCTTTGGCCTATGAAAATACAACATGTCATGATATCGCAACACTTTTGTTATCCTGCCTGCCTGCCTTTCTTGAGTCACAAAAATGCGACATGTCGCGATATCGCGACACGTTTGCTTTTCTGCCTTCCTGTCCTTTTTGAGTCGCAAAAAAGCGACATGTCACGAAATCACGACACTTATGCTTTCAAAGTCTTGCTTTCTCCTTTTCTCACAAAATCATGACACTTCTACCTTCGAAGTCTTCTTCTCTGCTTTTGTCATGAAATCATGACACTTCTGCTTTCGTACTTCACTTCTTTGCTATTTTTGTGAAATTACGACACTTCTGCCTTCGAAGTCTTCTTCTCTGCTTTTGTCACAAAATCATGACACTTCTGCTTTCGTACTTAACTTCTTTGCTGTTGTTGCGAGATCGTGACACTTCTGCCTTTGAAGTCTTCTTCTCTACTTTTGTCATGAAATCGTGACACTTTTGCTTCTGTACTTCACTTCTTTGCTATTGTCGCAAAATTGTGACACTTCTACCTTTGAAGTCTTGCTTTCTGCTTTTGTCGTGAAATCGTGACAGTTTTGCTTCCGTACGCTTCCTCTATTTCTTTTGTCGTAAAAATGTGACATGTCGTGAAATCGTGACACTTTTCCAACTTACTTTCTCTCTCTTGTTTTAGTCGTGAAAATACGACATGTCGTGAAATCGTGACACTTTTCTTACTTGTTCTCTTTTCTTTGAATTTGTTGCGAAATCGCGACACTTCTTCCTGCTTTCTCTTTTTCTTCCAACATGTCATGAAATTGTGATAGTTTTTCCACTTGCCTTTTTCTCTTCCAACATGTCACGAAATTGCGACAGTTTTTCCACTTGCCTTTTTCTCTTCCAGCATGTCGCAAAATCGTGACAGTTTATCCTGCTTTTTTTCTCTCTTCCAACATGTCACGAAATCGCGACAGTTTTTCTTGCTTTTTCTCTCTCTTCCAACTTGTCGCGAAATCGTGACAGTTTTTCCTGCTTTTTCTCTCTCTTCCAACTTGTCGCGAAATCACGACAGTTTTTCTTGCCTGCTGTATATGTCATGATATCACAACACTTTTCTTGTCTTTTTCTTTGATCTTTTGCATATGGGCCACTTCGGTTTTCTTGGACAATCACTGTACATACTTTGAGTAACCTTTGAACTCCTGTCTTCTGCATATTAAAGGCTTTTGATCTTCCTGTCCACTGCATTAATAGATCTATCTGACTGTGTTGACAACAATGACAATACTGTTGCTGCACCTTGCTCAACAACCTACAAGGAACATCCCCATAATTTACAAATAAATTAAAATATCTTTGTATCTCTAAATATGTTCCTCAATCGAGGCCACATCATTCCTAAACTAAGGTAAAAATTCTTCAACACCTTTAGGGATTTTATGGGTAGGCATGTTTAAATGGCTATAATAATCACCTATCCAAGCTGCAATTCCTACCCTGGTTGGAGTAAACAATGCCATTAGTCAAATAAATATATATTATAAAGAAACATGAAATGACTAACAAATTTCAAATGTTTAACATATAGATCATCATGTTATCATAAAATAAAATATATGCATCAATTAAACCATGATATTAAAGAACGTTCTCAAATTTTCAAAAGGTTAGCCTCAATGCATCATCAATTAGAGAATGTTTGAATCGATGAATGTGATCACATGTCAACAAAACCTTGTTAGTCAAGACCAATGCCTTCAAATAAACCTTTCAAGTAAACATGAACAATTTAGCATTTAAGTAACAACAAAGTAAACCAATTTAGGCCCTCCTTCTAGCACCAAAATATTGAGTGGTAATTTTTTCCAATTGCAAAACCACACTCATAGTTAGGATTTTTATTAGAAAACCCTCTCTTGTAAAGAAATAAAAATTTATCCAAGGTTACTTTTACTTGATGTGTGCCTGTATGTTTGTGAAGATGTGTCAAAATAAGTGCTAGGAATACCTTAGTGATTTTCAAGCAACTATTAACAAGGGGCCTATGCTGGTATTAATTTATTAGGCTATGTTATTGATTGTTCATGAAACTTAAAATAAAAGAAAATATAATTGTGATTGGACCTCATATGACCACGATGTTAAGTTGAAGTTCATTTTATATTGAATTATTTTAGATAGATTTTATCTTCCTTTGTTAAGAAGATTTTTAAACAAGTTTTATCTTCTTTAAATCTTGCTTTGAGCATGAAACAACAGATTCAAATCTATCTTGAAATGTGAATCTTAAATGATGATTGGATTTATTTTAAATTGCTTTGAGTATGAAAATAAAAAAATTCTGCATGACTAACTTTGAAATGTAGTGGCCTTTGATATGCCATCATAAATTACCCCTCTTAAATGAAATTATAATTTTCATAAAGAGAAGTTAATTTATTGCTTTAAAAACTATGGCCTTTGGAATGCCATATAAATTACCCCCTTTAATGAAATTGTAATTTTCATAAGGGGAAGTTAATTTATCGCTTGGAAAACAAAAGTGCAAAGCTTGAAATTTAATCCTCCTTTAAAATGTGAAAAAATGTAAAAATGAAATTACAAAATTCCTTTAAAAACAACAACTTTGAATAATTTTTTGAATTTTGAACTAGCTTCAAAATAAAACCGAAATTGCTTAAGATGAAACATTAAAGTTTAATCTAGGAGTTTGTGCATCTATTTTTTAAATTTTAATTTTTTATTTTATTTGCAGAATTTAAAAAAACTAAAAAAGGAAAGGGTTAGAAAAATAAAAATAAAAATATGAAATAAAATAAAGATAAAATGTTAAAGATAAACTACTACTAGTATAATGCTACTCTATCATGTAAAACTGAAGATGTGAGAATTTTTGAACACAACCTAATATAATTGGAGCTGCATTCACACGGTCCAAAATAAACTAGGTGCAAGATTTTAAGAAAATAAAATAAATTTCCTATTTCTAAGCATTCAATAGTGCAACCTGTAAATTGCATTAAACACTATCTATAAGCTTAAAAACATGGAAGGGAAAGATAGTGTTGGTCAAATATCTGCCTAAAATACAAACATGCATTTGTGCGCCCTAGACACGACCAACATTGAAAGGCTAGAGGAAAGAAATGTCCTCCGTGCCAATCTCCAGAGAGGGTTGGCTCCCTTACTAATCCTAAACTGGTTTAAGACTAGATTTGCAAGAAAGAAATTAGAAATAACGAAAAGAAATGGGAAATATAGCGACATACCAAAGATGTAGGAATAGGGACAGACTAGCAATAGGAATTCAACCAAGTGTTATAGCAACATAAAATATAAATGAGGTAAGAGAATCCACTTACAGTTCCCTAGAGACAACTTCTAGAATTGCATTCCAATACTCACACTTACACCAGTAATGCCCAAATCTAGGTGCAAAATTTGAACTTAACAGCAGATAGCAAACATGAATATAAAATAGAAATGCTTGAACATAAAGAAATCACATAAAGATAATGCTTGCAAAATCAAAAGCCATAACTTCTATTTATGCAAAGAACTTGAATAGTTTTTTTGCAGAGTGTCTATCATCTCTTTACAATGGAAATTGAGTAGTATTTATAGAGGATTTCGCCTCTTTCATTCAATACACATGAAAAAATGTTTATAGATCAAGAACCTTAGCGAAGCAATTCCTCCTTGAAATCCTTGAAAATATTTCTCTTGAGGCAACGAACCAGTTTTTAAGGGGAAAATCCTCAAGAAATCAACATATCCCAGTGTTGGTGCACGAAAAACTGCAAACCTAGTCCTTGACTTGGAGCCTTCATCTTTCCTCAAAAATTCACTTTCATTCAGAATGTGTTGGAACTCAAAACCATAGCTCCTTTAACTTAAAACTCACAACTTTGGCTACTTCTCGCCCCAATCATTAAATGCCTTTCATTCACCTGTCTTGGGTGCCTTTGAAAAAATTGCGTTGATGCTTGAACTTGAATTCACTCAAAATAGAGCCATGAGTGAAAGTGTTGCCTTTAAGCTCTTATTATTTCCTCATTATCCAAGCTTCCTCTTTTAACACTTACGCCATTGTGCTCCATGGACAGCCCCCCGAATTCAATGTTACATTCACCTTGAAGAAAATCTAAGTGAAATAATTCTTTGTACCCTTCTGATTTTACATTTGATGCTTCACCCCTGAAAAAGGTGGTCAAGAACTTCACATTTCTTCCCTAGTGGAAGCGCTTCTCATAGGACATATTACTTCTTAAAATGTACGTTCACCCAAAAGGAGGCGAAAGGCATTGTCGCCCTTCACCTTGGGTGAACGTAGCTTTGATTTTTCAACGCTACATTTTCTTAATATTTGCTTGAGTGAAAATAAAACTCTACCAAATTGGTGAGGCCATATTCATGTAGCTTCACCCCAAGGAGGGGCGAATGGGACTTTCGCCCCTCACCTAGGGTGAAAGCATAGTTGAATTTTCATTGTCACCTTGGTTTTGGTCACTTTCCTTTAGATTCGCCTGAATCCTTCCTTTGATGAGCTTTCACCCCAAGGAGGGGCGAATGGGACATTCACCCCTTACATGGGGTGAAAACATCTTTGACTTGTCAACACTTTCAATTTAAATAACGTTCACCCCAAAGTGGGGCATGATGCTTTCATCCCAAATTTGGGGTAAATGCACTTTCGTTACTTTGACTTTGCATTTCAACTTCGGGCACACTTCTTTTCAACTTCAAGCATGCTCACTTTAATACCCTTTCGCCCCTTAGTGGAGAAAAAGGGACTTTCACCTCATATTTAGGGCAAAAGCATTTCTGGCTGAACTTTAACTCATTTCCTCTAATTTATCCCTTTAAAAACATCACATTCACCCCAAAATGAAGCGAACACATCAGTCACCCTAAGTTAGAGGTGAATCTGACTTTGAATTTCCTTTTACTCAATAACCCGATTTTTAAAGAAATGTTTTTGCCCCGAGGAAGGGTGTCAAATTTTCTCTCTTCGTTTAGGCGAAAGGACTGCCATAGTCACCTATAAATTTTTAACTTCAATGCACTACTTTTATTGCCACCATCAGGTGACTTCTATGGATTCTTTGTGAACATTTTGACTTGCAACACCCATTATTATTCAAGCACAAAATTTATAAAAATGAAAAATAAAATTAACACGAAACATTGTATCTCATCATACAAGCCAAAAATATTGTATCATAAATTTATATATATATATATATATATATATATATATGCCACTTTTACAATTGGAAATCCTTCTACAAAATTTGATCAGAACTTCAATGTGGTATGGTGTAAAACTACCAATATTTTTGGTGACTCATGGGGTATCAGCTCGCATTGATGAAAGTGATCCCAAACTTTATCCATTGGGCTTCTATTGAGTCTTTTTACCAATGACTTTGGTTGGCGCTCCTGATGTGGAAGTATTTTTTTGTACCTATGCTTTTTTTGCCTTCTCATCCACCTCTGCCTCTGTAGCTACCCATAGAACTTTTGCCCACTCCTGCTCTACTATTGCTTGCTCCACCATTGCTTGCTTCGCTGTTGCCCACTCTTCCTACTCGTTTAGGCTTTCACAGGTAACCTCATAGACTGCAACCGCCTTATTCCAAGCATGTGTAGTGAATAGGCAAGGAACACTCAGTGACTCATACACATACCACAAGTTCTGGATATCCTCCAGACTAAGGTGCTTTGCTTGTTGGGCTAACTCAAGCAATGACAGCTCCATGCGGGTAAACTTCTTCATAAGCGACAACACTTATTCCTCTGTGATGGGCTCCTCCCATTTATCAATATTCGAGGCATATTACATAAAAATATTCCAGGTCACTTCTAATTATTCCTTTGGTAGAGGTTCACCCCATTCATCAGTAAAAACTGGAAAGCCCATATCGACAAGAGCATCAAAATGAATCATGGAAATAGTATGCTCCTACTCTTTGTCATTAAGGACCTTCTTGTCCTCTCTCACTAGGTCCATTCTATGAAAGTAGCTATGTAGTGTGACCTTGGTGGCAGACCAAGCATGATCTATTTCACTCAGGGGGTGAATATGCATTCTAAACTGAGTCGAAGCTCGAATTTGTATAGCCATTTCTATATGGGTTTCTAGCATTTCCTATGTAGCGTCAATCAACTACTGATCCATATGAATCTATATTTGGGCTGCCCAAAGATAATGCAAAACCTGAACTGCTTTTATTTCCAAATTTTTGCAACTCTGGGCTAAGCGAAGGTGAGCCTCTTTGATTTTTTTTGGAGAGAAGCCTACATTTTGTGTGGCCTTCTCTACCAGTTGATTCTATATGGCCTCTAGTTGCACCCTGAGTGCTTGCATCTCCAGCCTTGCTGCATCCCTTTATTTTCGATGCACTCCAACCTATTGATGAAAGAGTTCATTCTTTGTGGCTATATTCTCCTGCTATGCTCTACTCACTGCCAAAGCGTCCTCAAGTTCAAAAATTTTAGTTTTGGCATCATAATATCTTTTCTTATAATACTCGGCATGAAGATAAACCAAACTCATATCAACCTGTGTTTCCTATTTTCTCTGTGGTATCTATTCTTATCTAGTCCTCTATCATGATATCATAAGTGTAATCACTTGGAATAATTTCTCCTTGCAGCTTCTGGACCAGGGGAGTGATCTTAGTTGTGTGGGCCTCCATGGAAACAGGATCGAAGATGACTTTCTTGAGCGGTAGGGCTGGAGCTAATGCTTATTTCCTTCTACATTTTTTCAATCACTGCAATGAACTGAGGTGTGCCTAATTAATTTTCTCTATGTTAGGCTACTTGGGTGCTACCACAGCTTAGGGCAGTACTTACAACTATAAAAATGGTGTGAAAGGTATACAAATCTATGAATGATCAGGATCAAAGGAAGTAGAGGAGATGGCGAAGAGAGGAGGGACCGAAACAATGGAGTGGGTGGAGGAACCAAGTTCAGATGTAGTTAAACTCACTCTTGGAGGATCTTGCATACTTACAACCTCAGTGAAAGTGGTAGTAGCAATGGAAGGGGAAGGACATGAAAATGTGTTTTGCACTAATGCAAACGAACTAAAATAAAAAGAGGTCGAATAAAGGGGAATAGGAGTAGTAGTGACTTGCGAAGGGGAAGAAGAGGGAAGTGAAATAGACAGGGAGGGCATACCAAAAGGGGGAGAGATTGAAATTGAAACTAGAAAAATTAAACTAACAACCACTACATGCTCCAAAGTAGAATAGGATGGAAATAAAGACGTACCTTTAGGTGTGGGTACCGTGTGTGGTGATGGAATTGGCTACATAATAATTTCTTCCTATTGCTCCTTTGCTTCCTCCTCAAGGTTAACAACCTCCACCTATTGGTCCTCCACCTGCTGGTCCTCCGACTATTCATGAATCAATGGAAATATTTGGGTGATGCTCATCAAAGCATCTGACACCAACGAAGGAGAATTAGCAATCACTAAAGCAACTATGATTGTGGGAACTGCAATAGTTGAAACTGTAGTAGTAGATGAGGAAGTAACACCAGTCCTTGGCTTATTTATAACTTTCAATAATGGGGGTGCCTCTCGAACAGTCTATTTATCCAGCAAAGGTGCCTCATCAACTTGTCGCTTTGCCTACTACGATCTCCGTTGAAACACATACTACTGTTCTTCTTCCTCAAGTGTATCTTCTTCAACTGTCGGGTGCTCTTATTTTGCCATACTTTCACTATTGTCAGAATGTTGAAAAATTTGAGGCAAGATCTTGGTGAAAGCGATGGGTTTATAGGCATTGACATATTCATCATAGGCTTCCGAAAATGCCTCATCCATCTTCAACCCATAGGGTGATGCAATTTTTCCTCTGTGGACCCGTATTATCCACTAGTTCATGATTTTTTCCTCGGTTCATAGGGGCTAAATTTATTTCACCTGACTAAATAGTCCGGGTAGAGGAATATAATTTTTGTATATCGATGGATTGTACTCAGCCTCCTATTCATAGAAGTCATGCCAGGGTGGAAGTGACATCATATTTTCAATGTGCTACTCTAAGTCATGCCCATCAAAATTATTGCACCTCTCCTGAATTTTAGGTCGTGGACAACAATGGAAGGTATTGGCCTTGATTATTTCCAAAAAATTACCCAATAGGTCATATCTCCACCGTTGTGGTAGTTCTATCAACCCCAGGTCTTGAAGTGCCACTATGAGTAGCCTATTCTACCTGAACTTGTTCACTTCTATACTATCGAACTTGAAAGACATATTGCAAGTCGTTCTCTTATCGTGCCCTAATCCATACACATCATTAGAATAATATGTTTTGCGCACCACCTCCATGGTAAAAACATGTTTTATGGTGAAGTATGGGAGAAAAAATGACTTACCTGTGAAGCCATAAATTCTTACGACCATACCCTGAGTCAACAAAAATATGTCACCCTTTTCTGCTGTAGAAACCGCCTCCTTCATTGCCTATGACACTCTTTCACTTTGGCTACAAATAAAATCAATTGTGGGTCCTACAAATAGGCAGTTGAAACTATTGTATGACTCCCTCCTCGAAAAAGCGGGAGTCCACATATAAACAAGCAAAAGTTCATTTCTTTCATCAACCTATTTTATTGCAATAAATGAAAAATGTTGGTGCAAATGAAAAAAGAAATACCAAACAAGGAAGAACATGTGCTTGAATGAAGTCTCTTCTCCCGTGCATAGTTTCTCCAATTGGACATGCAACTTTCGATAAATAAAATCAGTCCAATTGAAAAAAATTGGATTAATGTCCCTTCTCATGGCCCTTGGAGAATAAAAATCCCTTTGAGAGATACATTGCACCAACACTGCTTGCCACTTGTACATTGTAGAATCTGTCGAAAGACCAGTGATCCATGCCAATATGGAATACAAATCAGGGCTCTTGAAATTTGACAAATATTTTGATAGATTTGGAAGCTGTCCTAGCTACGACTCCTTGATTAACTGGGTTTCCATAAACTGGCATATCGTCACTATAGAAACATATCTTTCTTCTTGCTTGATTAAACCTTCTAAGGGCAACCAACTTAAAGGGAATGTGAGTATTAGTAATATGAATAGGACTAGAAATTGGCAACCTCCTCCTAAGGATTTTGGAAAAGTCAATACTGATGGAGCCTCTAGAGGGAACTCTAGAAAAGCCAGCATGGGAGGAATTGGTAGACTTTCAGATGGCTCCTTGGTTTTCACTTTTATTGAGAATTTTGGTACCCTTTCCAATAACCTTGTTGAGGGGTATGGTATCCTTAGAGGCCTTCAGGAGGCTAATAAGGTTGGATGGAAAAAGGTGTTAGTTGAGTCTGACTCTCAACTTATGATTAATCTCTTGAAGACTCCTTCTAAGAATCATAATGTGGATTGGAGAATAAAAAGAATTATTGAGAAGATTCAGTTAATCCAGATGGGATTTTTGAAAGTTGATTACAATCATGTGGTCAGAGATCAAAACAAGAGTGCTGATGCTTTAGCTAATTGGGCTTTGGACAAAGGTGATCTTACTTGTTATGGCCACCCTCCTATTTGGTGGGCTTCTCAAATTAGGGAAGCTCTTCTTTCTATCATTTCTTTGGATGGCTCCAGTTCTGAAGGTACCTAGTTTCTTCTTGTTTTTTTTTTTGTTTCTCTTTGGTTCGTTCATTTTTATTAGTTCCCTAGCTCATTCTATTCTTTATTTTGTTTCCTTTGTTGATTTTTGCATTAATAGTCTTCTGATCTAGATAGGTCATTGTTTTGTTCATTTTTTTTTCTTTTGTCTTCTTTGTTTTTTTGTTTAGTTTTTTAAGGTGGGTGGGTTCTTTTGTTTTGTTTTGTTTTTGTGTTCTTTGTGTTGTTTTTTGTTGTTCTTGTGTTTTTGTTGTTTTGTTTTTTTTTTTTATGTTTATTGTTATTGTTCTTGTGTTTTTTTCATTCTTGTTCTTGGGTTTCTCTTTGTTTGTGTTATTTCATTTTTTTATGTGTGAGTGTTTTCTATGTTTTTTGTTTTTTTTTATTGTCTGTTGTTGGTTGTTTTTATTTTTATTTTATTTTTTAGGTTTTGGTTGTGTTTATTTTTCATGTTTTTTTGGGTTATGTCTTTGTAGTGTTCTGTTGTTTTTGTCTTGTTTGTGTTTTGTTATGTGGTTCTTGTGTTTTTCTATGTGGTTTGTGTTGTGGTTTCTTTTATCTTATTGTGCGTGTTTGGTTGTGCTTTTGGTTTTGACACACTCAAGGAGTTTGTTTTTTATTTTATTTTATTATTTCTTTTTTTAATTTGGTTTTGTGTGTTTGTTTGCTCCTTGAGTATGTCAAAGGTGGTAGGCCAGGTCCGTGTCCTGGGCGTTTTTTGCGGAATGGATACCCCTGCCTCCTTGGGTCTTACCCGAAAGTGGCATCCCTTTTGGGATGTTTTCCACACAAAAAAAAAAAAAACATATCTTTCTTCTTGCTCGTTGATGTGTAATTTTTTAAAAGTTATATCAGATGAGGGCTTTAACCCACAAGCAAATTCTTCCCTCACTTCAGCGGTGATGATAGAGAAAAGCACCTCCCCATTGGCATTCTGAACTGACCTAGTAAGTGGATTATAAAATCTGGAAATTAATTTTACCAGCTCTGGGCAAGGATGCACAGGCATACATAAATACCAAACTAATTGCACATGAAATGGTGCTATCGAAGGGCTTTCTACCATCAATCCATGACTTACTATAAATTCTACATCCTACCAAAGTTTCACCATGCATTTATTTATGATCAAACAATATCCAACCTCTACCATAGTGTTAGAGTACGGATCTAAGTCCACATTCTTATTTTTTTAGGTCTTCTTGGATTTTTTCCCACCTTTTTCCAACTTCTTTGACTGCTTAGGCTCTATAGTATCTTTCACCTCTTTGTTTTTCTTGCCCATTTTTTTAATTCTGTCAATTTGACACTCTCAAAGATGTCCTTTATCTTCAACAAAAAGCTGAAGAATGCACTGGCAAATGTTTTTAAAAAAATTTTAAACTCCTTAAGAAAATTTACTTGTGATCTATTTATAGAACGTCCATGAACTACCAAAGTAAATGCAATAAATTCCCCTAGAAAATTTGGGATGGCGTGCACCTTGTTTCTCTCAAAAATCACTAGTCCCGAGCTCCAACTACAATTGAATAAAATTTACTAGAATATCGACTTTAAAAATTGCATCCCTTCCTCGCTGTGTTGCACCTTCAAAAAACGTGCCTCGTCTATCAAAACAGCCTTGAAAATATAAATTCACCAATTGTAGACAAATAGGAATATTTGCTTATGATGTGGTAAGATTTTGACTTCCAAGCAGGTGAAAATGTCTCCCAATGCAACCTAGGTGCACGTTTTAAATTAACTTCTCCGAGAATGCATCATTAATGCACACAATCCTCTCTTCAAAACCGTCACATTCTAGGTGAAATTACTCTAGGGGACGCGCTTGAAAACTAGATTGCTCTTCCCTGAAGACATCTTTCCTTATTTATGGAGTTGATGGCGAATGCTCTTCCTTTTAAAACCTCCTCTTGCTTCTCATTTTTCCCAAGTTTAGAAAAAACATGAATTTTATTTAAAAAACTCCATTTATTTTAGGTTTTTTTTTCTTTATTTTTGATTTTTCTCTCTTTTTGTATTTTCCTACATGCCCAAAAATATTATACAACTCCTACTTTTGCATCCCCCCCTTTTTTCTTTTTATAGTATGTTTTTGCCTTGCATTAAAATTTCAATGCATTCGCCCAGAAGGGTCGACGCGCACGCCTCTCACCAAAAAAAAAATTAGTTCCTATACACAAGGTGAAAAAACCTTTGGCATGTGTTAGCATGAGTTGTAAACCTCATCAACATATTCGATCGAGTGAGGGGCGAATAGGAGTTTCGCCCCTCACCCGGGGTAAGAGCCCTTTTTAACTCCCTTTTTTTTTTTTTAAATATTGCACTCGGGTTGCATGGTCATCTTGGGATGTATATATGTGTTCGCCTCTTTAGGAGGCACCTAGGAATTTTAACCTTTCCTTGGGGCATTTGGGCATTTGGTCTTTCAACCATGAATTTTAGTGCTTTACCCACTTTAAAACTCGTTCACCTTAGGCCATGAATGGGACTTTCGCCCCCCATTTTTTGGCGAAAGTACTTTTAATTTGTTGTACTTCTTACTTTCAAAATCAGGCCTCACGATTTGATTCCCTATATGCTTCCAAGAATTATTGTTTTGCTTCTCTAAAAAATTTCAACTTAAATATTTGCAAGATAAAGCAAACTGTAAAACCTTCTTTTTTTGCAAAATACATAAAATAATGAAATAAAAGGAATATGTACATATTTACAAATTGGTATCTCTAAATCACCTCATTGAAAATAGGCCTTCAAATGAAGACCGTTAACTGGAATCAGAAGATCCCTACCATCCATATATTGAAGATGATATGCGTTTGCTGGATTTACTGTAGAAACTTGAAATGGGCCCTCTCAAATCTCATCGAACTTGTGATGCTTTCTTGGATTGGCTTTGTTTTTGTTCCATTTGAGAACCAGATCTCCCACCTCGAACTTGCATTATGTTGTCTTCTTACCAAACCATTTTTATGTCATATTTGTATTATTAGTAAAATCTTGATATGCCTTTTCTCTCCCCTCCTCTAGTTGTAATAACTGAGCAAGCCATGTGCTCATTGGATCAAACTCATCATCTTCATATTTGAACAACTTCAATGTTTAGAGGATGGATAGCTCAATGTGAGTGGGTAGGACTGCTTCTTTTACATACACCAAAGAATAGGATGAAGCTTTAATGGAATTTTTAACAGATATTTGATCTGCCCAAAGAGCCTGGTTCAACAGTAGGTTCCAACTTCTCTTGTTGTTTCCTAGTGTTCTTTTAAGAATTTGTATTAAGTTTTTGTTTGTAGATTCGGCCAAGCCGTTTCCTTGGGGGTAATAGTTGGATGAAGTTTTGAGATAAATCCTGTACTTACATGCAAATTCGATAATATTTCCCTAAATAAATTGAGTTCCATTATCCATTACAATAGCATCTGGGACACCAAAATAGGTAATCAGTCCCTCCAAGAAAGATATGATTGTAGCCTGGTCAACATTTTTAGTCAGAATATCCTCAACCCACCTGATGAAATAATCTGTCATTGTTAAAATATATTTGTATTCAGTGGAGGAATGAGAATCAATAACTCCAATTAAGTCTAGTCCCCACTATTGAAATGGTGCTTCCACTTGAATCAGGTGCAAGGGTAGTGATGCCTTCTTATTCCTGCCCATGTATCACTAGCAGTTGTCACAACTCTGACTCACTTTATGTGCATCTGTGAAAATGGTAGGCCAAAAGTACCCAACTTGAATGATATTCAAGGCCATAGGTCTTCCTGCATAATGTCCACTAGATAGGCCAGATTGAAATTCTTCCAATATTTTCTCCTTTTTGGAATCCTTCACGCATCTGCGAAGAATTCCATCTATATTCTTGTGAAAGAACCCGCTTGGAAATAGGACATACTTGAGTGCTTGCAGTATGAACCTATGACGTTGTGAAGCATCAAGATGTGATGGATATTTCCCAGAGGTAAATAATTTGACAAAGTCCTCTTTCCAGTCACAATTGCCTGTACTTTTATTTGCATAGTTTCTTTCGTAGATATCCTCTTTCTATAGTGTATCCAATGTTCCAACAGTTGCACTTTTGGCCAATTCTTGGCAGAGATATCTTCCACAAACCAAATTAGTTGGTTGAATCTCCACATAATATTCTTGAATATTTAAAACCCAACCTACTCTCTTATCACCTAATTCTCCTTGAAGAATAAAGTTTTTGATATCTGGATGTATAACATAGACGACTGTTTTACTTTGTGAGACGAAGTGCCAAAATTTGTTTAAGGATTTCATAATTGCGTAAACCTATTTTTCAATGAAATTATACTTCTATTGGTGTGGCGCAATAACTTGGCTCAAGAAGGCAATCATATTTTCATCTCTGTCTTCTTGCTTCTGCATGAGAATGGTGGCATAACTCTCCTGTTCGCCTATTGCATAGAGAATGAAGTATTTTTGAATAATTTAGGTTAATTAATACTGGAACTTTAGTGATTCTATTATTGATCTATTAAAAAGCCTATCTTCTTATCTCAGTCCATTTAAATTCTACATTATTCTTCAGAAGCTCGGTCATGGGTTTCACTACCTGAGCAAAATCGACAATGAAATTTGAATGAAATTTATTTGGCCAAAGAATAACTGTAGATCCTTCTTGTTAACTAGAAGTGGTAATTTCAAGAGTGCCTTAGCCCTTATAGGATCAATCGCCAACCCTTATTGTGAAATCACATGTCCCAAAAGTTTCCCTTATCTGACAGCAAATATGGACTTCTTTGGGTTAATGGAAATTCCAAATTTCTAACATTTTTTGAACACTTGTCTCAGATGAGAGACGTGCTCTTTTATGTGATGTGAGAAAATAGTCATGTCATCAAGGTAAATAACAATAAATCTATTTAAAAACTCATTGAAAGTGACATCCATGGCTCTCTAAAAAGTAGCACCAACATTTGAAAGACCAAACAACATTCTTTGATAGGCAAACATGCCCCACTTTGTAGTGAATGCCATCTTGTGTTGGTCTTCATATTTCACCCAGATCTGGTTATAATCAGAGAAACCATCTAGCAATAAAAATATTTGTGCTCTAGCAACTACATGGAGTATTTGATCAATTTGAGGTAGGGGGTAGTGATATTTCAGTGACGCCTGGTTCAGATTCTGAAAATCCATGCACAAATGAATATCTCCATTTTTCTTCTAAACTGGCACCAAGTTTGCCAGCCATGTTGAGTGCTTAATCGGATAAATTATTTTGCTTCCAACATCTTTAACAACTCTGCCTTCATGAGCACTTCAAATTTGGGATTGAAAGGCCACTGTTTCTACCAAAAAGGTTTTACCCCCTCATGTAGTTCAATGGTATGCTAAATTACATTCTTATCATATTCATTCAAATCATGATAACTCCAGGCAACAATGTCGAGGTATTCATAACATAAGTTCTTGATATCCTCCAATTCTTCTAAAGTGCAGTCTGTTCTAACTTTGATCACCTTCTCAAACTCAAGCTGCATTTCCTTGTATTTATTCACATAAACCTTGATTTTATGTTTCTTTGCCCTGTCATTTTAGTCAAATAGACTTTCTAGTGAAATTAGTCCCCTAGGAATGTGATTATTCTTCAATTGAATCATTCCTTCCATTTCCTCCTCGACAAGTACTCTGTCATCTGCACTTGCATCTTTCTTAGTAAGAAAATTGACTATTTGCTCATCTTTGTCGAATACTTGCCAATAGATATTATTATAAGGGATTGAGGGTCTATAATGTTACAAGTGTGAAGAAGGTGACAAACCAAGTGGCCTAGAAATATCTAGATTTTCGGCCACAATGTGAACGCAAATGAAGTTTATCGGCAAATTTTTTGACGACACGATTTTTATTAAAACCTCCTCTTCTACATTCTCTCCACCTTCTTCGTACCCCTGTTCTCCCTATTTTCCCGCCACCTTTTCCTCCTTATCCCTCCGTATTTTCCTCTCCTCCTCCACGTCTTTCCCTCATCCCCTTATCACTCCATCTCTTCTTCCTCTACTATTCCCTATTTAAACCTATGTGTGCCAAACTTGTAATAGGAGTTGGAGTTGCGTAATAATAAAGTTTTGTTTATTTAATTATTTTATGCCCACCTAGTACTCTGACCATCACTGGTATCAGAGCCGAGGCCAGGGGCTCAAAAATTGAGGTGGAAGCGGCCATGAGTTTGACCCATTTTTTGAGGCAGACCAATCTAAGGAAGTTGTCAGAAGATGCAGGTGGGGTCCATTTTTTGAGGTGGTTCATGATCGAGGAGAACACACAGATGGTAGAGTAGAGCATGGTTTTTGAGGCAAATGTGGGGAAGCAGATCGAGGAGTGCTTGACTGGGAGGTGCAAAATTTGAGGCAACACATGGCAAAGCTCTGGAGGACACGTGGACAACCAACATGGAGGACACACAGCTCGAGGAGTTGAGATGGTAGTGACATAGCGGCGAGGTGACAACTGGTAGTGACGTGGCAGTGAGGTGACCTTATGATGTGGAAAAATGGTGGTTGCTCGATTTCTCGAATGGAATCTGTTCATAACGTGTGCCTTCACATTATTAAACCCTCCCACACCCATCTCCCATTGCATGTGGGATAAATGGAGGTATTTTTTTTGTTTTAAAACTTTAGCTTCTACATGTTTTAAATATATTGTTTGCCCTTTATTCTCGTCCGAGCGCATAGCACAGTTGGCAAAATTTGTCGAGTGGTTTGGCGGAGGTCTCGGGTTCAAAACCCGTCGAGACAAAGCATTTGTTTTGGGTTTTAATTGTTGTGAGGTATAAAACACATGGCGAGCTTTTTCGTTTCAAAGTTGCGGGGTGGCGTAGTGGTTGATGCGGTCAGTGAAATAAAAGAGGTCACCGGTTCGAGCCTCTCCAAGCTCGAATACAAAGGTTTAAAAATTTTCAATTTTTAATTTTTTATTAAAGTTTTTTAAATTAATTTAATAGTTTTTAAATCATATTTTTTAATTATTTTTAAAAAAAAATAATTAAGGATATAAAAAATTATTAAATTTTTTATAAAGACTTTATAAAAAATTATTGAAAACCTTTAAAACTTTTTGGAAAGGGAAATTGGAAATTTTTTTTTGAAGATCAAAATTTCTTGAGCACCTGAAAATTGATATATGCAACTCAGCTAATGTTTTGCCATGATGAGTAGATGATCCGGTCAACCGGATGTTACCATGCCCTATGCTCTCTATTGAGGAGAGAATCAGCTGAGTCTTTTGATGAATGGGTCTAGCGAGATGGAATACATACTGTATTCAGTCAATTGTAGAATTCAGTAATAGCTCACCAGAGGAAGCCCGATTCAGGATACGAGGCTGACTCAGAGGACAATATTTTTGGACAATGAGTGGAGGAGTCCGATTCAGTTGCATTTGAGCTTGAGGAACAATCCAGTGAGAGCTATACCCCACGCTCTCCAGAGCCAGCAGAGGTCGAGCCAGTAGTAGTTCCTAAAATCATCATCATCAGTGATGACGAGGATTCCATTGTAGACAATTTTGGGCCTCCAGTACTGGGTAATCCACAACAAGAGGAACGTGAAATCAGTGAGAGAATTAAGAAATCTAGATTTTATTTGAATTTGTAATTGCTTTGTACTTCCTATTTTTAGTCAAATCAAAGTTTACTTTCAAGTAGTAGAAATGGCCTCAAATTCAAATCTCCCAATTCCTGAATTTAATGGTAGTGATTATGAATACTGGTCAATAAAGATGAAAACTATGTTGATAGGTAAAGGTTTATGGGAAATAGTTGAAGAGGGTTACACAGAACCCTCTGCTGCTGACTGGTCTACTTTAAGTGTTGCCGATAGAAAAGCTAAGAAAGAAGCCCAAAAAAATAATTCCTTTGCCCTGTACCATTTACAAGCAGCCCTAGATAAAAGTATCTTTCCTAGAATAGCATCCTGTGTAACAGCTCAAGATGCTTGGAAGGCTTTGAAGGAAAGTTTTCAAGGTAGTGATCAAGTAAAACAGGTCAGACTTCAAACACTGAAGAGAGATTTTGAAAATCTCAGAATGCAGGAGAATGAGAAAGTAGGAGACTACTGCGTGCGAGTCAAAGCCGTAGTAGATAAAATGGTCACTCTAGGTGAAGAGGTTAAACCTGAGGTTGTGGTGAAGAAAGTGTTGCGAACACTTCTTCCTAAGTGGAATCATGTAGCAATCATTATTGAAGAGTCAAAATATTTGACCACTCTTTCTTTTGATGCACTAATTGGTTCTCTCCTTTCACATGAAGAGAGATTGCAGGAATCTCCTTCCACTAGCCATGGAGGCGATGACAAAGCCTTCGCTTCACAAGAAGGAAAAGGCCAAGGTAGAGGTCGTGGCAGAGGTCAGCAAAGAGGAAGAGGCAGGAATAGTCCACGAGGTGGAACTCCAAGCAGAGGAGGATCTTCAAACAGAGGTGGAGGTCAAAACAGAGGTGGCCAACAAAACAAAGGAAAGCATCCAGGCCGAGGAAAAGGAAGTGACAAGTCAAAGCAAGTTTGCTACAATTGTGGCAAACCTGGCCACTTCGCTCATGACTGCTGGTCAAAACCCTCACAAGGGAGAGCAATAACCAGAGCAGATAGTATGGCAATTTTGGAGAAGAGGAAGGGACCTCAAATCTCTTTCTCTCATATGGCCAGTCAGATCAGAACCTGAATGACACCTGGATCTTGGACACTGGGTGTTCAAATCATATGAGTGGCAAAGAAGAACTCTTTGCTACCCTCGATTCTTCCTACAAATCCAACATCAAGTTAGGAGACGACAAGTCATTGGCGGTTGAAGGCATTGGAGCCTTGGAGGTTCCAACAAAAGAGGGCGTCAAACAGGTGAATGACATCTATTACACTCCTCATCTCCAACACAATCTTCTTAGTGTTGGTCAAATGATGGAGAAAAACTATAAGTTGCTATTTGATGAGGGTAAATGTATCATTTTTGATAAAAATGATAGTAATAGAGTCATTACACAGGTTCCAATGACTAAGAACAGGTTATTCCCTTTGAAGTTTGGCCAGCCAGGAGGAGATCAATTGGCAAATGTTGCTATTTCAAATCCAAGTGTGTTGTGGCACTTGAGATACGGTCATCTGAATTCAGCCAGTTTGAAGATGTTAACTTCTCAAGCGATGGTGACCGGACTTCCTAAAGTTCAGGACAATAAGGAAGTCTGTGAAGGTTGTGCCTTGGGCAAGCACGCTAGAACCAAATTTCCTCAAGGGCAAGCATGGCGGGCCAATTATCCACTCCAGCTAGTGCATTCGGACATCTGTGGTCCAATGCAGACCAAGAGCATTGGTAACAACTCTTACTTTCTTCTTTTCATTGATGATTTTTCAAGAATGTGTTGGATATATTTTTTGAAGCATAAAGATGAAGCATTTGACTGCTTCGTAGATTTTAAAGCAAGAGTTGAAAATGAAAGTGGATATTCTGTTAAGTGTCTCAGATCAGATAAAGGAGGAGAATACTCCTCAAATGAATTTTTGAATTTTTGTAAAAAACATGGAATAAAGAGGCAGTTCACTGCTGCCTATACTCCACAACAGAATGGTGTGGCTGAGAGAAAGAACCGCACCATTGTAGAGATGGCAAGATCTATGCTTCAAACGAAGCATTTGAGCAATATGTATTGGGCAGATGCAGCCAGGACCAGTGTGTATATTTTGAATAGGAGCCCTACTTCAAGTTTGAAAGGGAAAACTCCTTACCAAGCATGGTATGGTAAGAAACCAAATGTCAAGCATTTTAGAGTGTTTGGTTCACTGGCTTACTCACACATTCCTGATGAGCAGAGGAAGAAGCTCGATCCTAAGAGTCAAGCATGCATTTTTGTAGGGTACTGTGAGACCACAAAAGCTTACAGACTCTACAATCCCAGGACTCGAAAGATAATACTTTCCAGGGATGTGATTTTTGATGAAGGGGGAGAATGGGGACATCCCCAAATTTATAGTGATGTTGAATCTCATGATGCAGGTTCTTCACAAATTCAACAGGCGCCACATAAAGGCAAGAAGTCTCCTCCTCCAAGCCCAAGCAGACATTCTACATCCAGTTCATCATCTTCTTCACCAAGTCCTTCTCCACAAAGGTCAGTCAGTTCCTCACCAATGGATATTGATTCTCCATCCAGAGGTAAGAGAACTCTCCAACATCATCCATCTTATCAGATGTTGGATAAAATTTTTCAAGAAGATATACTAGAAGTCAAGCTAGTGAAATGAGTTTTGTTTTGCAAAGACTTGAAAATATGCATTTGTATGGTGATGATGACTCCCAAGAACCTCGGGGAGATGTAGTTAACTATGCTTTGTTAACTAGTGCACAACTTGAACCTTCTAGTTATGAGAAGGCATGTACTCAAAAAATTTGGCAAGATGCCATGAAAGAGGAGATAACCTCTATAAAAAACAATGACACTTGGGAGCTGGTAAAGCTTCCTAAAGGAAAGAAGTGTGTTGGATGCAAATGGGTCTTCAAGACCAAATTCAATGCTGATGGAAGCATTGAAAGACACAAAGCAAGATTGGTAGCAAAAGGATTTACACAGAAGTATGGTATTGATTATGAAGAGACATTTGCTCCTGTAGCCCGACAGGAGACCATCAGAACAGTTCTTGCTTTAGCTGCTCACAAGGGTTGGAAAATCCAACACATGGATGTGAAGAGTGCCTTTCTCAATGGGTACTTGACAGAGGAAGTGTATGTTGAGCAACCTCAAGGATTTCAAGAGCAAGGTAAGGAGCACCTTGTTTATAGACTGAAAAAGGCACTCTATGGCCTCAAGCAGGCATCACGAGCTTGGTACTCACGCATTGATGGGTACTTTAAAGATTTTGGGTTCACCAGAAGTAGAAATGAACCCACCCTTTACTACCTGAAGCAAGGTAATGACATCCTCATAGTTTGCTTGTATGTGGATGATCTCATATTCATGGGTAGTAATGAAAAAGTGAATATGGAGTTCAAACGCTCCATGATGAAGCAGTTTGAGATGAAGGATCTCGGCTTAATGCACTACTTCCTTGGAATGGAAGTCCATCAATCAGATACAGGGATCTTCATCTGTCAACATAAGTATGCTCGGGACATGATCAAGAAGTTTGCTATGGAGCATTGCAAACCAGTTGCAACTCCAGTTGGACATGGGATCCAATTAAGCAAAGATGATGGAGCACCTAAAGTTGACGTGACCACTTTCAGGAGTATGGTTGGGAGTTTGATGTTTCTCGCCAACACCAGACCTGATATTCAGTATGTTGTTTCTCTTGTCTCTCGATTTATGGCTAGCCCATATGAGCTGCATTTGCAAGCAGCTAAGAGAATTCTCAGATATGTGAAGGGTACATTGGATTTTGGAATCCAATACCATAAATGTAACACTATCAAGCTTGTAGGCTTCAATGATAGTGATTGGGGCAGCAATATTGATGACAGAAAATCAACTTCAGGGAACTATTTTAGTCTGGGATCAGGACTAATAACATGGAGTTCAAAAAATCAAATTGTGGTAGCTTTGTCTTCTACAGAAGCTGAGTATATAGCAGTCACATATGCTAGTACTCAAGCCCTTTGGCTAAGAAAAGTGTTGGAAGAGATTGGAGAGCAGCAAAGTGGTCCGAACAGGATTTACTGTGACAACATCAGTGCCATTCAGTTGGCATATAATCCGATCCACCATAGCAGATCGAAACATTTTGATATGAAGTACCACTTCATCCGAGACATGGTGGAGCATGAAATTGTTGAGCTAAAATTTTGCCGCACTTTGGAGAATGTCGCAGATATCTTCACCAAAGCGATGGCTAAAGCTCAATTTATAAAGCTGAGAGACTGTGTAGTCAGTCCTCTCAACTTTAAGGGGGAGAATGTTGCAAGTGTGAAGAAGGTGACAAACCAAGTGGCCTAGAAATATCTAGATTTCCGGCCACAATGTGAACACAAATGAAGTTTGTCGGCAAATTTTTTGATGGCACGATTTTTATTAAAACCTCCTCTTCTACATTCTCTCCACCTTCTTCATACCCCTATTCTCCCTATTTTCCCGCCACCTTTTCCTCCTTATCCCTCCGTATTTTCCTCTCCTCCTCCACGTCTTTCCCTCATCCCCTTATCACTCCATCTCTTCTTCCTCTACTATTCCCTATTTAAACCTATGTGTGCCAAACTTGTAATAGGAGTTGGAGCTGCGTAATAATAAAGTTTTGTTTATTTAATTATTTTATGCCCACCTAGTACTCTGACCATCATATATATTACCCTCACGGTCTTGGGTTTCCTGACTACTTTCTCTATGAGAGAGTAATTAACACCAAGAGAAGCTAAAATATCTGCATGTTTGTTCTAATCCTGCAAAATCGCCTAAATGTTCAAGGTTGTAAAGGAAAAAAAATTCCATACCTTTTTGTGGTAGGCCTTCAAGTAGTGCTGCTTTGACACACACTTTTTTGTAGTTTGGTTGATGATGAGCTCAAAATATCCAAATATTTACAACTATTTTATGCCTAATTTTTTAGCTTTTTTCAAACCAAGGCACAATGCCTCATATTTGGCAACATTATTTGTGCAACTCCAAGTTAATCTATATGAATAGGTCTTATGCAACCCAGTAGGAGAAACAAAAACAATACTAGCCCCTCTGCCGTTCTTGCATCTTGCACCATCAAAATACAGCTTCCATAACTGGTCTGCAATAGGGTCCAGGAAATCATGGACTTTTTCTTCAATCTGCTCAGGTTTGGTTCTAGTGTAACAACCGATGTCAATTTCAACCATCATGTTGAAATCCATGAGTGAGAACTCATCTTAAATGTGGAGCTCACCAAGTGCTTCTTCCATCAAGTCCACTTCTTGTAATTCTTCAATCATCATGTTGACTACACTAGTAGATTTTTCTTCCTCTTCCAATTTTTCTATATGAAACGTGGATGGATTTTCATTATAAATACGAATTCTCCTTCCTTTGAATGGAATATCCAAATATGAATAATCCAAGGAAAGGTATCCTCCCAATTTTTCTATGAACTCCCTTGAGATACACATGTTGAAGTATGGTTCCAAGTCAACCACCACTACTTCTTGAATAACAATGATTTGTGGTATGCTATGTAGAACAATAGAAATATATTTGATTACTCCTACTGTCTTGACTAGGGTACTATCCAACTGCAATACTCCTAGACTACTCCTTGTATATTTCATACCCATGGCTTCACATATTGCCTTTGGCATCACAATAGTCATGACACTAGAGTCAATCATACAATTATGCACTACCCACCCTTCTATTCTTAGAGACAAATAGAACGGGGGTGGTCTATTCTTACCGATGATTGAGGTACGCAAGGTTTGTGCTAGTATAGTATAGGAATGACTTTTATTTTGGTATTTTGTAAAATTGAGGGACTCCTAGAGTAGGTCAACTTGCCCAGATAACTGCAATGCATCGTATAAACTTACTTTTGTAGGAATCCTCTTCATCTCCTCCATGATGTTATAATCAAAAATACCAAGAGCCTTTTCTTCTACCACCTACTCATACTTGTTTTAGTACAGTTGAGTAACTTCCACCCTTTGCCACTTAGTCAACGACGGGTACCTAAGGCACTCCTTGGCTTGTTCTTTTGCCTCATTTTTTGCTTGAGTAGCTACAGGTTGTGAAGCTGATGCCTTTGTTTGTGACTTCTCTTGAGCTTGCTTGGGTAGTAGATCCTTCAACAAGATATAATCTTGTTTCTTCGCTATCACACTAGATGCTTTCACTAGTGGTTGCACTTTTTCATTTTGTACCTTCGATTTTGCAGAAACCTTCAAAGGCTTTAATTCAGTTGGATCAACAGTCACTGGCTTCTTTCTAGATCTTGTGAGAACTAAAACTTGCTCCACATATGAGACCATAAAGTCATGTTATGCTTCCATTATCATATTCACTTTTCTGCTAGTGAAACTTTCTGCTAGTGTCTGTACATAGTTCAGATGAACCATGCATGTGTCTTCTCCATGAGGATCATTATAGGTTGAGCACTAGTATGCTCTCTCCGATGTACTAGTTTCTTCATTTTATAACATAGTTGTGCTCCTCTCAGGTCCCTTGCTGGTGGTAAGTTGCTCCTTAGTAATTGGTGGTGTTTGAAACCCATTGACCAAAATTAAGCTTCAACTTATTTCTTCCTTACTATGGTGATTTTTTTCGACATTTTCCTTATGACTGAATTAACAGATTGCACTTCTTGTAATAGCTTCATGTAAGGATCAAAATTTGAGGGTGCAAGAGGTGCTGTTAAAGGTAGAGGCATAGGTGGAGTAGAAAATGATAGTGGAACAGATGGCGCTGGTAGCGTTGGGAAAGGAACATGTGCTGGTAACTATGGCACAACTAGTGAGGGTAATTATGGAATAGTTGGAGCGAGGAGTTGTGGAACTGGAACTAGAGTGATTTGAGGAACCCAAGCTCCATGAGGGAACCAGGTACATAGAAGGAATTGAAGATAAATTTTGTGGAATATTAGGAAGGATGGACATGGTCACTTTCAAGGGGAGCTTACCTATGGTGATCAAGTATGATTTAGCATTTTACACCTGCATGTACAACCTTGGGAATGTATTTACATTGGCCTGTCATACTGCCATGCCAATGTTAGAGTCAAAGTATTTGACATAGTAAAACATAGCTTGCTCAGGCATGGGCCGAAGACCGTCAGGAACCCTTTTCCAACTTTAGGTGAACCTAATTTTGAAATCCACTATATCCTCCCGAGAATACCTTTGAATCATTGTAAATTGATGCAATAAGGAAAATGGATCAACTTTCTCATTAAATTTTTTTATTAGCAATTTTGCCATCTGATCCCATGTGGTGATAGTGGCGGGTGATAAATATCGGTACCAGTATAACAATTTCCCTCTAAGTGATAACACTAGCAACCTTATCATAATATCTTCATCTACAATGCCATGGATTGTAGCCAAAGAAGCCACATCCTGAATATGCTCATAAGCGGTCTTACCAATACCATCGTAAGTAGGCAAAGCCTTCAAAGCTACTTGGGGAACTGGATTTTGTGCTTGTAAATTCAAGGCTCTTGAGCTATTCCATGCTAGAAACTACCTTGGTGGTTGTGGCTATTGTGGTGGTGGATTCTAAGCCATTTGAAATGTTGTATGAGGTTGCAGAGGTGGGATGCTAGTAGAAGTACTAGTTGGACTTGACAGAATGGAGAATACACCAGCTACTTATGAGGATGTTGTGAATGATGTATAAGGTGAAGGAAATAATATGGGGTGTTCCCCTAAATTTTTGATGTTAAGTTTGTAGAACTCAATGAGATCTTCAAGATTTTTGGCCTCCAATATTATGATCATGAAGCACAACTTTTGTTGCCTTCACGTTCGAAGGCTTCTGGGTATAATTGAGTCACCAGATGTTCTAACTATACAACATGAAGGTGAACATAAAATCTCAATACTATTGAAAGTGGAACTTTTGAGGGTCCTACCGGGCGTGCCAAAAACTATTGGTCAAATATCTGCCCAAAATACAAACATGTGTTTGTGCGCCCTAGACACGAACAATATTGAAAGACTAGAGGAAATAAATGTCCTTCATGCCAATATCCATAGAGGGTTGTCTTCCTTACTAATCCTACATTGGTTTAAGATTAAATTTGAAGGAAAGAAATTGGAAATAATGAAAAGAAATGGGAAATAATGAAAATAAATGGGAAATATAGCCACATGCCAAAGATGTAGGATTGGGGAAAAACTAGTAGTAGGAATTCAACCAAGCATTATAGCAACATAAAATAGAAAGGAGGCAAGAGAATCCACTTATAGTTCCTCAAAGACAACTTCCAGAATCGCATTCTAGTACCCACACTTACACCAGCAATGCCCAAATCCAGGTGCAGAATTTAAACTTAGCAGTAGATAACAAACATGAATATTAAATAGAAATGCCTTAGAATAGAAAGAAATTACACATAAAGAGATTGCTTGCAAAATCAAAAGCCACAACTCTCTTCTATTTATGTAGAAAACTTGAATAGTTTTTTCGTAGAGTGTCTATCCTCCTTTTTTTACAATGGAAATTGAGTAGTATTTATAGAGGTTTTTGCCTCTTTCATTTAATACACATGGAGACAAAATGTTTGCAGATCAAGAACCTTGGCGAAGCAATTCCTCCTTGAAATCCTTGAAAATATTTCTCTTGAGGTAGTGATCCAATTTTTAAGGGAAAAATCCCTAGGAAATCAGCATATCCTAGTGTTGGTGCACAAAAAATTGCAAACCTGGTCATTGACTTGGAGCCTTCATCATTCCTCGAAAATTCACTTTCATTTGGAATGTTTTGGAACTAATAAAAATCATTTGGTGATTTAAAAATCGTAGCTCCTTTAACTTGAAACTCACAACTTTGGCTACTTCTCACCCCAATCATTAAATGCCTTTCATTCACCTATCTTGGGTGCCTTTAAAAAAACTACGTTGATGCTTGAACTCGAATTCGCTCAAAATAGAGCCATGAGCGAAAGTGTTGCCTTTAAGCTCTTATTATTTCCTCCTTATCCAAGCTTCCTCTTTTAACACTTACACCATTGTGCTCCATGGATAGCCCCTCAAATTCAATGTTACATTCACCTTCTTGGAGAAAATTTGAGCAAAACAGTTCTTTGTACCCTTTTGATTTTACATTCGATGCTTTACCCTCACAAAAGGTGGTCGAGAACTTCACATTTATTCCCTGGTGGAAGCACTTCTCATAGGAAATCTTACTTCTTAAAATGTACATTCACCCAAGAGGAGGCGAAAGGCATTGTCACCCTTCACCTTGGGTGAACATAGCTTTGATTTTTCAATGCTACCTTTTCTTAATATTTGCTTGAGCAAAAAAAAAACTCTGATGAATTGGTGAGGCCGTATTCATGTAGCTTCACCCCAAGGAGGGGCAAATGGGACTTTCACCCCTCACCTGGGGTGAAAGCAAAGTTGACTTTTCAACATCGCCTTGGTGCTAGTCACTTTCCTTTAGCTTCACCCGAATCCTTCCTTTGATGAGATTTTACCCCAAGGAGGGGCGAATGGGACATTCGCCCCTCACATGGGGCGAAAACATCTTTGACTTGTCAATGCTTCCAATTTAAATAATGTTCACCCCAAAGTGGGGAGAACGATGCTTTCACCCCAACTTTGGGGTGAACACACTTTCATTACTTTGACTTTGCATTTCAACTTTGTGCGCTCTTTTTTTCAACTTCGGGCATGCTCACTTTAATGCCCTTTCACCCCTTAGTGGGGCAAAAGGGACTTTCACCTCATATTTGGGGTGAAAGCATTTCTTCCCGAACTTTAACTCATTTCATTTGATTTCTCACTTTAAAAACATCACGTTCACCCCAAAATGAGGCGAATGCATCAGTCACCCTAAGTTAGAGGTGAATGTGACTTTACATTTCCTTTTACTCAATAACCCAATTTTTAAAGAAATGTTTTCACCCCGAGGAAGGGCATCGGATTTTCTCTCTTCATTCAGGCGAAAGGATTGCCATAGTCCCTTGTAAATTTTGAACTTCAATGCACTACTTTTATTGCCGCCATCAGGTGACTTCTATGGATTCTTCATGAACATTTTGACTTGCAACACCCATTATTCTTCAAGCACAAAATTTATAAAAATGAAAAAGAAAATTAACATGAAACATTGTATCTCATCATACAAGCAAAAAATACTGCATCATAAATTAATATATATATGCTCCTTTTAAAATCAGAAATCCTTCTACAAAATTTGATCAAAACTTCAATGTGGCATGGTGTAAAACTGCCAACAAATAGAAAATTATCTCAATACATTCAAAAATATTTCTCCTTCGATTTTGTTAACAAGGTGAAAATTTCTAAAGCATTTGCATTTACAACAGAAAAATGTCCTTTGTTTTTGAAAATTTCTAGTCCTGTTCTTCCCAAAAATGTCTAGCCTATGGCATCACTAATTTCCCTAGTTTTAAAGTTTCCCACAGGAACCATTTGCCTTTATCTATTCATCCATTCGTTTCTTCCTTTTCATTTTGCTTTCATTGTTTTCTTGGTCTCATGATGATCTCTCTTCGTATTTTGTTTGTCTTCATTCTCCTAATCCTTCGTCATTTCATTTTTTAAATGTTACGTAACCGCAAGATATTATATCTTTGAAATGATTCAAAAGTTTCTTCAACGTACATATTTACACTCTTCTTAGGTAATGCCATCCATATAGGAGATATTTGCAGAGGTAGAAATTTATCATATTCACCCTAATAGCCTTTCCCATTCTCGAATTTAAGGTTTTAAATGATGATTCCTAACATGGGCAAGCTAAAAACACCTATGTCGATGCATGTTTTGATGTTATGGACTCTAAAACCACTGCATTCACTACCTTTAGCGTGGTACTAAATTGCATTAATATTTCAACTGTAAACATACACTGACTCCACGTGTATACCTTAGCAGCCATTATGAGGAGTATGGGCTCGTGATGTGAAAACACCCTACCTACAACACCCATTAGGTTTGCGCCCTTCATTATAGGGAAGCTTCTAACCCATAGATAAACTTTAATATAGTGAACCAGTGGGGAAACTGTCCTCTTCACTTCAACTTCTATAATCAAAACTCCTACCCTACTACATGTTTAGTAATGCTTTCCCTTACTAGCAACAAATTTGACTAGACTATTCACCCATAGACATGGACTATTCATAGTGCATCAACGTCCTCCAAGCTATTAGTTAGGTAATATTGTGGTCTAACTGGTCCATTATAGCCACGTACCTTGAGCCTGATGGATATTTCCTCTATCTGCTCTTTGAAACAATGTTTCAGTGTGGGCAACTTCGTAGTGGGTATCATTTTTCATATTGCACATCCAACCTTCACAATTAAACATATATGTATATATATTCTCCCATAGAAAGGCAAACGACAAAATATAAATGTGATGCCACTTTGGATTTGTCTCCTGTTCTAGGTACACGAAGTTAAGAGCGAAATATCAAGTTTAGTCGCTGCCATTTTCGAAGACCAAATAAGGCCTTCACTATGTACAACAACCATATTTTATGCTACAAAATTTATTATCATCTCCCACTACTACGCACTACCACATTATAAGAATAAGAAATAAAGACAAACATGCTTAATCTGAAACCTCCATGGTGGATGAATGTGTCTGCATTTACCACTAGTTGGTCTACCTATCTGCTTTGTTATCGTCAGTGGCCCTCCCTAGGCTGTTTGACACTCATAATGACCAAGCTACAAGTTCTGACTAACAACACGTGCTCAACTCTACACCAATATTAGATAAAATGCTCCCAACCCCACTGTTAGATTTTAACCACCCTTTTAGGACCTTGTATCCATCAATCTCCATATTGTACTACTATTTCATTTTGGAAAGACGATGTTCTATCTAGGAAATTTCATCGACATCAAGTGCACTAACACAACGTCCAATGTGTAAGGCGTTCACGCGGCCCTAAAATACTATTTTATTCTAACATCCTCTATTTTTTCTCTTCAAGAATATCCATGTACACAAGAGCTATCCATCCGTACATCCTGGCACTTCCATTGTATGATTCATGTTGGTTTGACAATATAGTGCTATCGTAAAAATGAACACGAGCTTCTCACTGCTCTGCTAATCATCGTGATGCTCCTTTATTAATCATTTTTAGTGATAGATCCTCATTGCCATGTGGACCGTGGTCCCCATATTGGTACACGATGTCCATGTCAATAATTAGTCAACAATACTCCACCATGACATCTGAACCGTTTCAGATCCACAATCTATGCTACCAAATCATCGTCATATCCTCCCCAAATTTAGGATTTTGCCTCGATAACCGTATTTTCCATCACTTGTCCCTGTCGATCCTATGTTAGATCCCTCGGTCCTTGTATAGAGTCCTCATTCCTCATGCCACATAAATGCTCACATCCACGTTGTTCATCCAAACGCTAGGATCCTAGTCTAAGCCTACGTGGAGTCGAGAGTGCGTGTCATTGGTTCACTACCTATTGAAAGGGGATAAATAGGTTAACCAGCTCATGTAAATAGTGAACAATTATATTTACTTAAAATTTAGGAGAGGGATATGCCCCGCCATCGTAATAATTTTCAAAAGAAAATTCATTTCTTTACTTTATTTAAATTTTCCTTTTTTAATTATTTTATTTTTTATATATTTTTATTTTATATAAAATATATATTTATTTTGTTGTTATTATTATTATTTTTGTTTATTATTATACCAAAAAATGTATATATATATATATATATAAATTTTGTTTAATTTTTATTTTATTTTATTTTATTTACATTCAAATAAATCAACTTAAAAGCTTTAACTATTAAAACTTAAAATAAAAAGGAAACACAACTTAAACATTAAAAATTAAAACAAACATTTAACTCTATCAAACGAATCCAAAAAAACAAAACACTCAAACAATGATTCCAATCAAAACAATAAAATCAACTTTTTACAAGAAGACACGATAAATTGAGGATCCTTGGAGTTTGCATGGTGAGCTCATGGCTAGGGTCCTATCAAACATGATCACTCAAAGACAACCGAAGTCCCCAAAAACCAAAATTTTAAGGTGGGTCCCCAAATTTGGGGCTAGTTATGCAATGGCCACAATAGGAAGGAGGTGAGATTTTACCAATCAAGTCAAAACCCCATTGTGAAAAGGGCCAAAGACTTTGAATGGGTTGTAATGCTTGTGATGGCACATGAGTTAAATTAGCATGCTGCTAATATTTTTGACACTTCTTGACATAATTGCAACAATTGTGTTCCATGGTGGGCCAATAGTAACCCATGCATAAGATACACTTTGCGATGGCCATTCCACTAAAGTGACCACCACAAGTACCATCATGAGCTTCAGATATGGCTCATTGTGCCTCTATAGGCTCGAGACAATGAAGGAGGACTCCATCATAACCACGTCTATACAACACATCCCCCAAGAGAGTGAAACGAGCTACCTTTTGTTTGAAAGTTTATTTGGTAGTTCACGATAGATCTGATGGGAGTGTTCCAAACTTGAGAAAGTATTTTACTTGATTAAGCCAAGGCTCGTATGGTTCTACGTGAATAAAGCAAACGTCCTTCTCATCTTTAGATTCAGCTCATGAAATTGTAGATTTAGAGATTGTTGTGATGATCAATGGTTGAACCTCTCCTATGGAGTTCTTTGGAATCAATGATCCTAGAGAGGCCATCACATCTGCAAATCTATTAGTCGAATGAGGTAAGCTATCAATCTCATACCAGTCAAATTTTATGAGCAATTTCATTGCTACTTCATGGTAAAGTTTTAAGACTAGTTCTTTGCATTGGTATGATCCATTTACTTGATGAATGACAAGTTGGGAATCACCAAATATTCTTATACGCTTTGTACCCATAGCTATAGTTGCTTGAAGTCCTAATATTAGGGCTTCATATTCTACGTTATTGTTTGTGCATGGGAAATCAAGTTTGAATGATAAGGGGATAGGTATCCCTTGTGGTGTATGAAACATGATTCTTGCACCTTGTCCTTTCTCACACTTGGAACCATCAAAGAATAGGGTGATATCCACATCCTCTTTAGGGATGACATCTTCCTCCTATTCAGTGATGTTAAATACCGAATCATCTGGAAGCTCAATAACCAAAGGTTGATCATTAGGAAGTGGAGCTTCCACAAGCTGATCGGCTATTACCTGACCTTTAATGGATTTTTGGCTGATGAATTCAAGGTCAAATTTTGTTAGAAGCATTATCCATTTTGTGGTACGGGTATTGTTGTATGTGCGAGTCATCATATAATGCAGAGGGTTTTCTTGAGCTATGACATATGTGGTGTGACTTAGCATGTAATGTCTGAGTTTCTTAGTGGCAAAAACCACCGCTAGGCATAGTTTTTCCACATAAGCGTATCTGGTTTCATAGCTTACTAATGTTTGACTAATGTAATAGATTGCTTGCTCTCGATTGTTTTCATTCTTCTATGCAAGCATTGTCCCTAATGCAAAATCTATTGTTAAAACATAAAGGTGAAAGGGGACCCCTAGGCGAGGTGGAGTTAAGACTAGTGGAGAAGCCAAGTACTATTTGATGTCATCAAAATATTTTTGATATTCTTTTATCCATGAAAATATCACCCCCTTTTGTAGTAGGTGATTGAATGGTCTGCATTTATCTAAGAGTTGCACGATGAAGAGATGGATCGATTGGATCTTTCCTTGTAAGCTACACAACTCTTTCAAGTTTGTTGGGGGAGGCATTTCCATAATGGCCTTGACCTTGTTTGGGTCCACTTCAATGCCATGCTTGGATATAATGAACCCTAGGAGTTTTCCTGAGGTGACATCGAAGACACATTTCTTGGGGTTCAACCTTACGTTATGCTCGAGAAGTCGATCAAAAACTTTTTCCAAGACATCGATGTGCTCTTGACGTGTTTTAGATTTGGCTAATAGATCATCCACATAGTCTTCAATGATCTTATGCATGTAATCATGGAAGATGTATGTCATGGCACATTGATAGGTAGCACCCACATTTTTAAGGCCAAATGGCATTACCTTGTAACAAAAAGTCCCCCAAGGTGTTGTGAATGTTGTTTTGTGTTGGTCATCAGGATTAATTCAAATCTGGTTATATCCTGAAAAACCATCCATTAAAGAGAGCATTTCATGGCCAGCGCAAGTGTCTACAAGAGTATCGATGTTTGGTAGAGGAAAGTCATCCTTAGGACACGCTTTGTTAAGATCTCAAAAGTCAGTGCAAATGTGAATCACCCCGTTAGACTTACGAACGGGTACCATATTTGAAAGCCACTCAGGGTAGTCAATGGGTTGAATGAAACCCACATCTAACAACTTTTGAAGTTCTTCTTTGACCATGAGGGCAATGGTAGGATGTAACTTTCTTAGTTTTTGTTTGACCAGCTTAGCATCAGGATGCAAGGTGAGATTGTGAACGACCAAGTTAGGGTCAAGGCCAGGCATGTCTTTATAAGACCATGCAAATATACCCTTATTTCTCATGAGGAGATCTATAAGTTGCTCTTGTTCATCAATGGATAAACTTTTTCCAAGTTTCACAATTTATGGATTGTTTGGATCTATGCTTAGGTTCACATCTATAGTTTCTTCAATGGCCATGTGTGAACCTTCTTCGAGCTGATGGGGCATTGGAATTAGATGAATGTCATCAGTGACATTGTCAAACTCTTTTGGCATAGTCTCTTCCATTTCTTCCTTGGAAAATAGAAGAAGTCGAGGGTGAAGGTGAAGGCTATAGAGGAATGTAAGTGGTAGAAGCTCTTAACAATTCCTCTGAAAGAATGAATTCAAAAATGGATGGGGGTGATGAAATCCATTCCATATCGATGAGGCTTATGTCAATAGGAATTGGTTTTGCCAAATCGTATGGATTGCGGAGTGGTGTGAACAAGTCGATAGTATTCATGTTGACTTGGTGGGAAATGGTGAAGTTGTGATGTGAGGGGGTTTTTCTTACCCCCCCCCTTGAGAACCTGGATAGCAGTAAGCAACATGTATAAATGCAAATGACTAGGATATGCAAATATAAAATGCAATGTTATGCTAATGATTTTTTATTTTTTACATATTTTACATCATGTTTTTACTGAGGTGGACAAGGTGGTGGTGGTGGCTCACTAGTTGGCTCAGCTCACTCCCTTGGGAGGAGCAAATAAAATATGGGTTGATGGATGGGGAACATTTTGAGATAGTACTCATCCTATTTAGTGAATGGTGTGACTGGGATTGATTCTTCTTTAGATTCATCTGAAGCTATCGATATGACATCGTATTCCTCATACAATTCATCCTCAAAATCATTGTTATCATTATTTTCCTCTTCTTCACTATCCCCTTCAAGATCTATAGTGAGTCATTGAAAGGCTCATTTGAAAGAGGAAGTGGAAGGTTGTGGACTATATCCTAGGCCAGAATGGTCATGCATTTCTTGATACTGAGGTTCAACGATATCACGCATACCTTATTCATGTCATCCTAACCCATATCCTTGCTAGTTAACCCAACAAAAATATCATGATGGGAAATCAGGGTTGGACATGTGCTCAATATTGGCACAGAATGGTTACCTAGGTTCATCTGGGGGAAGTGGATCGAATGATGAATCAACCCTCCATATATGAAATTGACTCTATTTGGTAATGAACCCATGTTGTAAACTACTCCTATAGATAGAGGTGGGTCACATGGGTGATCGTAATCCCTAACAGTTTCAATGTTAAGCGGTGTGATTGCAACATCTTGAACCACATACTCACCAATGCTAGGACTAGCGAGGTGAACTACAACTTGTGTGGGTGATGATGTGGATGGATTGGATATGGAAGTGTGGGGCTCAGGGGTGACCTATGGCTCAAATGAGGGAAAGGTGTATGTTGGGATGGCATCTCATGATCTATCAGATCGACTTGTGAGACATTGGTTGATTGAGATGGAGAGGGATTTGGTTGAGGAATTTGATTAATGATTGGGGATTCAAGCTTGGATGAGATGATGATAGGTGCTTGTGAATTTGATTGTGTGGATGATGATGGATGAGTGATAATGAGTGATTCAGATGATGTGGAAGGATGTCCCCCTTGTGTGGATGTTGGAGGTGATGATTGGATATGACCACATGTACATGGTGTTGGTTGTGATGAAGGTTGAGATGTGGACATAGTGTGATGAGGTGTTGAAGTGGAGGCTTGATGTGGATCGATGATAGGGAGTTCTTCTAAAATAGGTGCTTTGGATGAGCTATTGTGATGTGTGGTGGATGGTGTGGTTGATGGAATTAAGGATAGATGGGTGGATGGAAGTGAAGGCTCATAGGGGTTGGAAATGAAGTTGCAGTATTTGAATGGTTCAATATCTATAGGTATACAATGTATTTATCCCTCATGTACGTACTTCAAACATTGATGTAATATTGAGGGAACACATTTCATCTCCTTGATCCAGGGGCATCCAAGGAGTACATTATAGGCCATGGCCCCCTCTAGGATATGAAACATGGTGTGTAACATTTTGACCCCCACTTGTATGGGTAAAACAATAGTGCCAACTATAGAGCATAAAGCATCATTAAATGCCCACAATGTGAAGGTGGATTTGGTGATGTGGGAAGATGGAAGATTGAGATGGTGGAGTGCTAATGTGGTGATGATGTTGATTGATGAGCCAATGTCAATTAGTACTCATTTGAAAGGCTTTTGATCAACCTGAGCCATGATATGCAATGGAGGATCCAATGATTCTGATGATATTGACTTGATTTCAAAGTCATAGAATACAATCGAAGGCTCCATGCATGTTCGGATACTCCCCACAAAATTGTTGAAGGTATTAGAGTCTTGAGTCTGAAGTTTGATGGATTTCAAGATCTCCATCAATGCCTCATGATGTGGAGGAGATTGTTGTATAAGCTCATAAATTGATAGTTTGGTTGAAGCCATTTTTAGACTATTTGTCAATCGACTACTTAGTGTAATGATTGGTCTTGGTGGATGACTTGGAAGATGAATGGGTTGAGGTGGATGACTTGGAAGATGAATGGGTTGAGGTGGATTAATAGGATTTGGTTGTGGATACACACTTGTTGGTGGTGCTATAGGAGATTGCACTGCTTGGGATTGTTGTGGATGATTCATGCTTTTTTGACCTTGGGTTACTACATGAATAACACCCACAAAACCTTGGTATTGTTGTACATGGTTGACTTGGTTAGGGGGAGTTATGGTAGTTGATCCCCCCATTGCCTGTTGTGTCTCCTCACGATGAGGAAGTGGTGTCTGGTAAATACCAAGATTTTGGTTTTGTTGTGCCAAGGGGTTATCCATATTAATGGCCCCCAAGTCTACCAGGTCTTGCACAATGTCCTTAAATGTAAAGCAATTATTAATGTCATGGTCCTTATATCGATGAAAGGGATAAAACAAATGCTCCTTATAGCCCTTGCCACATTTAGTTGGATCTTCTAGTTTAACTTCTAGTAAGGTAATTGTATGTGTATCATACAACCTTTGAAATATGGATGTATATGATTCGGGTAATGGTGTGTAGTTATGAGTTTGCTGAATGGACTATCGATATTGATTATTATCTATAGTTGGCACTAGATTTTGCAATTGTTGTGGGGGTGGAACCACTTGATATGTCATTTGTTGTAGCTATTGTGATGGTGATTGTTGAAGATGGACTTGAGATTGTTGAGTTTGCATTGTTGGTTGACTCAAGACCACTTGATTAACTTACCCAGATTTTGTTTGGCCATTATAGTTTCCTTTGTTTTGGCCCTTGTTTTGCCATTATTTTTTCTTAGGTTTGATCTCACCCTCTTGAATCTTGATTTCCTCAATGACTCGGGCTTGGGTGAGAGCTTCATCGAATGTTCTATATTGTTGTAATTGTAATAACAAGGAGATAGGTTTTAAACAACTCCTTGTGAACATTCATGTTAATTCTTCCATGGGGAGGATGAATGGCAATTTGGTAATTACCACCCTCCAATAGTTTCCAAAGTCATAAACCGACTCTTCTTCAAATTATCATAGATTATACAAGTCGGTTAATGTGGTTTTCTTTCTAACATTTAGGGAGAACCTTTCTAAGAATTGGTCTGCCAGTTGTTCGAATGTATATATGTTATGGTGTGGCAAATGATTATACCATTCTAAGGCATCCCCCCAAATATCTGAGGAAATATTTAGAGCATTAAGGCATCATTCTCTTGAATCCTGAAACATGCATGGATAAATGCACTTATATGCTCTCTAGGGTCCTCAACCCCTTTAAATTTGTCAAACTTTGGTAGTGTAAAATCGATAGGGTATGGTGGTGATGGTACCAAAGGATGAATTGGGTGATTGACCAATTATCTCAAGGTGGGTTTTTGGTACATCATACCAGGTGTATGCATCATCAAGCTATCAATTTATTTTTGTAAAGATTAGATTTTAGGATCTTCCACTTGTGTTTGGAAGCCTTGGTTTGCATGATGAGTGTAGGTAGGTGGTGTGTGTTGTGTGATGAATTGTTGAGATGAAATTAGATTCTGGTTGGCTAGTGGATTGATGGTAGTGGGTATGTGATGGTGTTGGATGTTTTATTGGAATTGATTATGGAATGATTGATGGTGAGGAGGTGGAGGTGGAGTTTGGGGAATTTGAGTGTTTTGGGTAGTTGTGATGGCATTGATGTGGTTGAATGGAAGTGTAGGTATAGTGACCATTGGTGGTCATGATACCCAAGATTGATCAGGAGTGAAAAAGGTATTTTGGGTGGGAATGGGTTGATGGTTGAAATCCACCACCTACGACTATTATTGCAAGAAAGGATGGGTATTTTGATTGGCATTACCAATAAGCAATTGGTTTAAATGTTGCCATGCTTGTTGTATAGTAGTTGCAGATGTAGGTTGAATGGTTGTATGGGAGGTAGAGGTTGGTGTGTTGTGAGTGTTAGTGACATGGGTTGAAGTTGGTGGAGGGTAAGTTGTGAAGGGAATCACAACCAAATGAGGAATGTTATGTTGGGTTGAATCAATAAACCTAGATGATGTGAATGGAATGGTTGATGGTATCTATGAAGCAATGTTAGCTTGTGCTTCGTAGAGTGGGTTGGAATGAATGGTGGTATAGTTAGATGGGAGAGAAGTGCATTGGCTAAATGATGATGGAAGAGTTTGATGTGGAGGTGCAGATGTGGCCTCAAAGAGAGGGTTGGTGATAACTTGGTATGAGTGTGAGGGTTCCTACTGAAATGTAGGAATAGATTAGGGTGGAATGGTAAGAGGTTCTAAAACCAGATTGGTTGGTCTCAAATAGGCTCTGGTAGTATCAGAGTCTATATAGGTGATGCGATGGTCAATAGGTGTGGATGGTTCAATTTCAAGGATGGAGGTGTGGATTACCCTCTACATCATATCTATATCCAAAGTGGATGCTATGTGTGAGGGTCCAGCAGATAGGTCAAGATGCATTGTCTATGACACACTAGTTGGGTTAGCCATAGAAGTAGCTAGGGTAGGAATGGAATTCTCCATGGATGATGGTGGTTGGATGATGGGTATCTGACTCATAGCTCTAGCTTGATTATGAGTCGATACCATAAGCTAGAGGTAAGTTGGTATGGAAAATGAAAGGGTGCATGTGTGAAAAATGTAATGGCAATGAAAATGAACAACACACAAATCACTCAAGCAAACAAGTGTTTCCTATGTCTTTGCAAAAATTTATTCTTATTTATTTATTTTTATTTTGATTTTTTTGTGTGTTTTGATGTAAAAACCTAAGCCTAGAAAAACTATGCAAGGTGGATGATGAAATGCAACTAAGAAGGTGTATTCGAACCCACCCTTATGATGAAGGATGAATCATGAATGGCTAAAAATGGCTTCCTAGGGGATGATTGGCTCAAGGTAAACCTATGGAAACAAATAACCCCTGAAAGGGGCCACATTGTCTAATGTTTTGCTATCGGCATACCCATGCTTTCGCTTAACCCATGCATTTAAGGCATGAACAAGAATGACAATTGCATCCACTAATTATTTGAAAAGCCCCATGGTAAAAGGGCTTGCTAATCCTTCCCACTCTGGGTGCACCCAAAAGTAGGGGACTTTTCGATGATGAAATCCAGAAAGCCACTCGCTTGGGGCTACTATGGTGTCTAGGGGGTGAGCCAATGGATGGAGATGAAGCCCACCATCGCTGGTCTCGATCAATGATTGGTGATGAAATCCAACTCGTTGATGTTTAATGTGAATCGTGCAGTGTGTGATGTTCTTTTTAAGGTTCTATTCTCTATGGTTTTTTGAACAATAAAGTGCAAAAAAAACTATTCTAGAATGCAACTACTATGCAATTCATATTTTTTTCCTATAAGTGTAAGCAAAGAACATACAAAGGCACACAAAATAGAAAATAGAACACCAAAATAGCAGAAAACCTAAGCCAAAGTGCAATAAATGAGTTCCAAATAAACCCTAGAATATTTTTGATACATAGGTTCAAAAATAGAATATAGTAAATTTGGAACCCTAATGCAATCTAAAATGTGTTTGAAAATGCAAATCTATCCTTAAATGCAATCTATATGACTTTTTATAATCAGATAAATTAATACCCTAAAATGCAATTTTTATTTTGATTTCAAAAATGCCTAAAAATGCCTACAAAAATGCTTAATTTATTGCTTTTTAAAAATAGAAATATGAATATTTCATTTTCTTCTTTTCCTTTTAAAAAGCAACAAAATATTAGCTAGGGTTTTGGAAAATAACTTACCCGAAAGCCTTACATTTTCTTCCCCTAGCTTCTCAAACATGATCATGTGTCTCCCAAACATAGTGTGGCATCTCCCAAATGTAGTGAAGCATCTGATCTAACCCCTAGATGTAGTTTGATATCTACACAAGCACAAAATGAACCCTAACAAACTCTAGAAACCCTAAGTTTGAATTTATAACTTTTGCATGATCAAGCTCTAAAAACCTACAACAAATAAAAAAATGTAGATCAATGAATCAGGATATGACAAGGTAAATCAAAATACAGAACCTTTTGGGGGTCCCACCATGATCACCATTTTGTAAATAATGAAATATTAACACCAAAATAGATAACAAATCAAAACAAGCAATCATGCACAAATAAAAGAGTGATTTTATATTGACTTATGGAGCCTTTGATCTCCTCTTTTACACCATTAATATACCCCAAATCACAAAGGGGTTTTACAAAGTATGCTTGTTTTAATGATACAATGATAAAAAGGGTGAAACCCTTGATCAAACGAATGCGGTGTTCTCAAATATTCTCTACTACAAACAAGTTGTTGAGTGGGCTTGTGTATCCTCTATGGGGCCACTCCAACTGCAACAACTATCAAATAAATTATTACCTACACAAAAGCAAACCACAAAATAGATCAGTAGCACATGCAGGGCCTCCATTGTGTGAGGCCCTCTTCAATATAAAATATAAAACTACAAACCCTAGTTGGAATGTTTGTGAAATGTGAAACAGAATACAAGAAATATAAATAAAAAATAAATAGTTGCCTTGTCAATACCTGATTGTGATCTATGCTCTTGAGGGTTCAAAATGATGTTGCGTAGATGCCAAAAAATATTTGAGGGCTTGTTGGATGTAGTCCAATGTCTGGTGGATGCCCTGAAGTATATGCAGACTATGGTGGATGCCCTACAATATTTGGTAAATACCCTGAGGTATCTGTGGGCTGTGGTGGATGCTTGATAGAGTCTGGATCTAGTTTGTAGAAGCGATAGTGATCGAACGATGAATGCGATGATGGCTAGGGTTTGTGGCAAATATCATGCGAATGTGTGTGATATCTCTTTGCAAATGTTTTTGACCCTTATTCACAAAAAGTGAATAATATTTTATGATTGCCTTGATTCATGTTAGGGTTTTGACGATGGCAACGAGCGGCTAGGATTAAAACATGATGAGCGGCTGAGATTGCAACTTGATAAGTGACACAGATTGCAATTAATGAGTGGAAAGGATTGCCACATGGCACGCTAAGATGGAGTTTTTATGGATGGCTTAGATTTATTCATATATATAAATATATAAAATATTTATATATAATTAATGATGAATGGCTATGATTTGATGATGATGAGTGGACGATGAATGGCTAGGATTTGGTGTCTACACCTTAAAATTCTTTGCTTACTCCTAAGTGAAGGCTCTTCTAGCTTGATTAATTGAAAATCACGTAGACAAGATATAACTTTAGAGGAGGTTAATATATTTTGATGTTTCAAACAATCTATGTCTGTATAATATAATATTTTGGATAGCCTATGTCGATATCATACAATGATTGTGGATAGTTTATGTCCCTATGATACAATGATTTTGGACAATATATATCCCTATGATATAATGATCTTGGATAGTCTATGTCCATATTGCTAAGTTGGACAATCTATCTATATTTTTGAGTTGAACAGTCTGTGTTTATATTGTTGAGTTGGATAGTCTATGTTCATAATATTGAGTTAGATAGTCTATATTCGTATTGTTGAGTTAGATAGTCTATATCTAGATTATTGAGTTGGGTAGTCTATATCTATATTTCTGATTTGAAAAATCTATGTTTGTATTGTTGAGTTGGACAACCTATGTCTATATTACTAAGTTGGACAATTAATGTATGTATTTTTGAGTTGAAAAATCTATATCCTTATTTCTAAGTTGGATAATTTATTTTCTTATTGCTAAGTTGGACAATTTATGTTCTTATTGTTGAGTTGGATAGTCTATGTCCTTATTTCTGATATTCATTGCCCTTGGTTGTGGGACTTATTCAAATAGTATTTGAGTAATAGCTTTATAGGATACCTTGCCATTAGTGATATTAATGTTGCAATATATTCGTCACTTAGCATGTTTGCAAAATTCAAATGCTATGCTAGTCCTTAAGAAAATGAATCTATCTTGTCCATATGATCATGAAATGATAAAGTAGATGGGATGAATTTATCTTAAATTTCATTGTTTAAGGCCTTTATTAGAGCCTATAAGGAAATGAGGTATGCTTAATTTGTCACCTGGAAGATGCTAATAAGAGGCCTCAAATGAAAAGGGTTAGGATAAATGATGATTTATAGAGTATTATAGCTATTTATCCCTATGAAAAAAGGGATTGAAATCATTTGGAAAGTAGGGGATAGTTTTTGGACTAATAATATTTATTAGTATTTTTAGAGAATATGTGTGAAAATAGAAGCGTGCAAGTTTATTGCCTTTGAGAACTATGGAATGATTCTAACCAATGATAGGTGTATGTCCATCATATGCTAGTCAATGGTTAAAAACAATCCTAGTTCTCTTTAATGTTAATGCATACATGAGCTAATTCATACAACAAACAACTAATGCAAGTATGAAAACATGGAAATCAATATGTATTTTATTGAATTGCTACTAGCATTCAAGATCCAAGGCCTATAACTATGTATATAGTTTTAGGTTCTTTATTGCATCATACAATTGTGTAAAATCATGTAAGAAGTCCATCATGTATTTAAGATTATCAAAGATTAGGAAGATTAAAAACAAGTTTATTTGATTCTTATGATTGAAAATTGATGATGTAGGGCTATCGACAATTACACTTCATGATTTAGTAGTAGAAGAAGATTATGTGATAATATTTATAGTTGCTTATACCAGGGTAGGATATCCGACCTAATTATCCAAATATCCTTAGGTGTGTTGAATACTTGCTAGGCATTGGGTAATCCTTACATTTATCCATTTTAGGTATAACAATGAATTTGACAACTGATGATATTATATTATCACTTTTATGATAGACCCTTATTACAAGGAAGAAGGTTTGACAAAATCATTCCTTACTTTTTGGGTGTATATGTATGCTAACAGTTGTCAAGTGTTGAGTGATTCTATCCTACCTTATTTTTAAGTATAAGGATGAATAAAAA
This sequence comes from Wollemia nobilis, assembly GCA_028583015.1. Classification (NCBI taxonomy): domain Eukaryota; kingdom Viridiplantae; phylum Streptophyta; class Pinopsida; order Araucariales; family Araucariaceae; genus Wollemia; species Wollemia nobilis. The sequence continues at coordinate 19,005,132 of JAQPPZ010016881.1, forward strand.
AATGATCAAATATTATAGTATGATGTTTAGAGATAGTTTTTTATAAGGAAAATTGAAATATTGATGATGTTGAAATTTTTGATAGATCCCTACATAAAGGAAATAACCTATAATAATATTATAGATGGATAACTTAAATTTTTTAAGGAAATAAACTATAAGAAAATAACTATGTATTTAAGTTTGTTTGATAGAAGAATCCAATGTTTATGGATGACTCAAAATTTTTAAGCACTCACCAATAATATAATGATTCTATCACCAATTTTTCCTAGGTGTAGAGATGAATTAGAGGATGTATGAAAATGTTATGATAAAATATATTATGTGATAGGGGAGATAAAGAGAAAAAATTGCTCAAGGAGGTATTTGCTAGCTCAAATTTCCCTTTTTATATGCCATACTTCAATTTGCTTTGTAGTATCAAAGTCATAATGGAGTGCTAGCAAGTTGTAATTTTTTTTGGATTGATAGAAGGAAGGGGTTTTGAAAGGATCCATAAATATTTTACAACTAGAGAAGACCCTCAGAGATGGAACTAAATGGTAACCTCCCAACAATAGCAAAGATAAAGTCTTGAGTCCAAAACAAAACAAAGATAAACTCCAAGACAACCAAAATAGAGAAAAAACTACAACCAAAAAAGAAATAGTGGAATACAATTCAAATGATAGAGGATCCATAGAGGGGAATCTGATTACCACCATTAGTAGTAGGAGGGTACTCTAGGTATTTAGGGTTCTCATCCCCATACTTAGACATACTCCATAAAAGAGGCCTCTTCTGCTACATAGGAAATACACATTTTTGTGGCTCTATACATGGCATAGATAATATCATTAAAATCTTGTATGTAACCCTTTCTACTAGGAAATGGAACCACCATGCTCAATAGGGGGACTTTAGAGATAGAGTTGAGCTATATTGGATTGTTGAATTTTGGGAGGGGTCGTCATGGTTGGGCTTCCATGTTTGATCTTCTGTACAATTGGCATAGATTCAACCTCTTCTTATGAATTATGGTTAGAAGTAATCTAGATATGAGATATCCTCTTCATATATTATATTTTTAGCTAAACTGAGTGTCTTTGAGATTCAATTTTGACTTTGGAAGTTCCCATATTTTTATTCAGACTTGATCTCACAACCACTATTTTGAAGATCAGGGATGAGCTCACAATCAGTGTTGCCTTCCTTAGGAATATCCATGGGCACATCAGGCACGGGACCCTCCAACTATGGTAGTTCCATTTTCTCTTTGGATTGGTGAGGGGAATCAAGCATGGCTATGCTAGAAGGGTTCTCAGTGTATTGTTTTATGCTCAAGATGGGGCTCTTACCTTCTTTCTTCAGAACATGTTGAAACAAAGTCATGTGCAAACATTGATAAATTGAGAAAGAGGAGGCTCCATTATAAACTTAATTCATAGACTTATCCATGTATTTATAGATGAATCCAAGGATATTCATATATTTCTTTCCACAAATGTGGTTAAGAAATGCAAAATGGAAGCTCCTAAGAATGGTCATTTGCCCATACAAGATGAAATACTAGATTATGGGTACGATTACCTTATACTAAGGCTTTGGGAGGGAATCCTTGAGAATTCTATTTTTATAATTATTTAGGTTTTTTTCCTTATCTTTGAACATCAACAACTTGTTGGGTAATGAGTGCTTATCTTTATTAACACTATCACCTGAGTCAGTGAAGCTAAAAACTTAAGCTATCAGAGTTAGATTGATAGTGAAGCATAAAAATTTGACCTTAACTTGGCCTTCCTTCCAAATATCTACTATTTACTTAGATAGGTCCCTTTCATGGTTGTCAAACTTCCTTAGGAAATACAAAAAGCCTGCATCCTCTAGAATCTCCTCTACAAACTTATCTAGGACCAAAAAAATTGGTTCAACTTTGAAATTGATCTCAATCATATTTAAAGGAGCACTATAATAGACACTATCAATTATAAGTATGGAAGTGAGAATCCATTAAGTAAGAGTTGGGAAATGAAGGCTCAGACAATCCTTTAAAAAAAAATATGTCATTATTGATCATGATGCTCAAAGGTTTTGGAATGTGATCCATCAAATCTTGGGCTAAAACCTTTCCCAACTGATGAGAATCTATGTCATGCTACAATATCCTTCTTAGACCAAACACCATAAAGCAGTATGAGAGAGGAAGGTGTAAATTATGCCTCCAAAATTTGTTTGTTCACATGATAGGACGATCTCGAACCCATTTCCATCTGGAGAGGTGGAAAAAATGACACACGTGGCATAAATTCCTCAAAACTAAATGAAATAAAAATTTGAACTACATACCTCTAGATTATTTAAAAATCTAATGTAATAATTGGGAGGAAAAGGATACAAATTATAATTTTAAGGTGAAGTAGAAGGGGAGCTTGCGTGACTAGTGCTAGACCGTAGGTAGATGTGGCCATTCAAAGTGGGACCCAAGAGAAACTTGGTAGCCTTGAAGCAGAGAGTAGTATGATAGGTGGTAATAGAGATAGGGCAAAAAGTTAGCTACCCTATTAGAAAAATTTCCTACCAAAAGGATCCTTGTGAGCCAAAAAATCATGGGTGGGTTGAAAACAAAGATATGGCATATGGCAAGTTAGGGGAGGAGAGTTTAGTTGTGAGTCATCATCCACTCCAATGAAATCCTAGAGAATGGGGGGATGGGATCACAAGATATAGGGAAACCACCATAGATAAGGGACTATCCTCAGGGACATCCTCAAGAGATACCAAAAAACTAGAATAGCAAAAGAAGAGACTAACTAGATTGAGGGTATAGACTGAGAGGAACCATCTACCCAAAAAAGAAGGTAAAGATTAACATTAATTATCTTTGTCTAGATCATCAAGGTTGTAAGACTACTACAATACTGGAGGAAAGTTGCTTCTCCAAATGGAGAGGTCCTCCTGAGGAATGCCAAGGTTGGCCAAGGAATCCGTAGTATTGCCTTTGGGGAAGACATGCTAGATTTGGGTGTTTTCAAATTATGAAATGATTCTTTGAGCCTCCTCCATGGTGTTTTCAATACTCCAATTTGGAGACTAAGAGCCTTTCAATGTGTTTATAATGTTCATGAAGTCTCTTTTGATGATAATATTTTGAATAGGGAGGTTTTATAGTAGCTTTAAACCTTAGTAAACAACTCTTGCCTCAAAAAAATGACTAGAATGGAGGCCCAAGCTCTCTGCATAGGCAATAAAAATGTGCCTTTTTTCATATCTAAGAACTCCTCCTACTCCTAAAATTTTGGGATTGCCCTTGGCTACCCCATAAAAAAAAAGACTAGAATGGAGGCCCAAGATCTCTGCATAGGCAATAATAATGTGCCCTTTGTCATATCTAAGAACTCCTCCTACTCCTAAAATTTTGGGATTGCCCTTGGCTACCCCATCAAAGTTTAATTTTAACCATCCAGGAGAGGAGAGTCCATTTAACTTCTAACTTATCCACTTTGATGAGCCTCGAGAGATCAGGAGGTCTGGTGGGGAGACCAAGGGAGACAACTAAATGGGTTTCACGAACATTCTCATTTCCATCTTGGGTTGGGATCTGAATTAAAATTTCCTTTGCAACTTAAAAAATTCTAAACCCAATAGAGAGAGAATCTCTGCTAACATTCCTAATGGATTGGTTATTTATCTCCTTCCAAATATCCTAAAGAAATATGTGTAGGTAGAAGTACCAAAGGGATTAGGCTCTAACTCCAGAAAAATGGGGGGACCACTACAAGCAAATATCCTTAATATTATTTGTTTGGGCCTAAGATAAGCCAAAGAATTTAAGAAAGAAGTAAATAATGACCTGAGAGAAGGGGTAGAAGAGGAAAATGTGATGAATAGAATCACAACTTCCTTTACATAAGTAGCATCTATTAGAAACCACCATTCCTCTATATTGGAGATTATCAAGAGTGAGTATTTTATTTTGGACAACTCGCTAGAAGAAAAAGAGATTTTAGGAATATTGCAAGAAAAGATGATATAAATGAGATAGTGGATATGTTTAAGAAGCGATGAGATGTGCACTTAGAAATATTTTCTAGAGATATCCTCTAACATAGTTACCTAGCTAAAATAAAATCTATAATGCGATCTATCCTAACTAGGATCATCATGGATCATGATGAATCATCTTGACTTCATATGCAAACAAAAAGCATATGAACACAAGCAAGTGAATTAGCATTTTGTTATGTAGTAGGATTTTTTTGCTAACAAGTATATGGTCAAGTAAATTATGCATGAAATCCTCTAGATATTTTGGAATATTAAAGAAAAATCCAATGTGTTTAAGTGTAGCAATACTGTAATGCAACTGCTTTTGTATTATAACATCAAGATATTAGCTTCCTTCAAGTTTCCAAATGATCAAAAGGATCAAGATTCATTGAGTAGGTCTGCTAGCTTAGTGACCTACTATGAATGCAATGCAAGTGACTCTTTTTGCTAGCTAGGATCATCATAACTTCATTATAAGTTATCCCTTGTGATTTTATAAGGATGAACAAGTAAACTCAAGAAAACATGTGGTCAAGCACATGAAAGCAAGCACAATTGATTTAAAAGTAACCATGCATGCAATCAATAATGCAAGCAGGTACATGAGCAAGCAAATATGTAAATTCAAGCATTGTATATTTTTAAGTGCATTATGTTGATATATTGTGTTACTTACCATCTAATACGATTAAGTGATATGTGCATGACCCATACATAACTATTACTATGAACATAACTAACCAATTATGTTCAAATTTTTCCTTCATGTCTTCTTTTGTATTAGTGTTTTTTGGTTTTCTTTAAGAACTAAGTCACCTAATTTGAAGAAATGAGGTCGCATCCTCTTCCCGTAGGCTTTCTTAAATATTTGATAATAAAATCGTAAGTGCTTTTAGGCATGGATCCACTTTTCATTAAGAAAATCCAATTGGCTAAGGCATGCATGGTGATACTCATCACCAACATATGCATCCTTTTGAAGTATTCTTAGGGATAAGACTTCTAATTTGAAGGGGAAAATGGCCTTAGTCCCAAAGAATAAAGCATAGGGTGTATCACTAGTTTACGTTCAAACACTAGTGTGATACACCCATGAGAGGGGATATAGATACAAGTGCCAATCCCTACTAGTTATGCTGACAAGTTTCTTTAATATTTTTATTAAAATTTTATTTGAATATTTAGCCTAACCATTACTGTATGGGTAATATGGATTCAAGCACTTATGTTGGATTTTAAACTTAACACAAAGTTTGGAAGCATCCTTATTTTTAAAGGGAGTGTCATTATAAAATATAAGCATGTTAGGAATGCCATATTGTGATAGAATTTGGTTTAATATAAACTTAGAAACATAAATTCTAGTACAAGAAGATAAGGGCATGTCCTTTATCCATTTTTTCAAGTATTCTATTGTAGTTATTATGAACTTATGTCCATTAGATGACATCAAATTTATTTTCCTAATGATAACCAACCCCCAAGTAGAGAAGTACCAAGGAGATGTGATGGATTTAAGCTCTTGGGAGGTGCATGGATGATGTTATCATGCTTTTGTTACTTGTCGCACTTACACACATGATTATGGGCATCCCTTTTCATAGTCAACCAATAATACCCCATGTAGATAAGCTTCTTGGTTATGGCACTTCCATTGAATTATCCATCACATTCCCCCTCATGGGCATCTTGAATTACTATCATGACCTCATCCAAATTTAAGCATATTAAAATAATGCCATAAAAAATTCTCCTATATAGGACATATATAGAACTTAGAATATAGGGAGCACAAATAATAACTTGATATTCATTAACTTTGGTTCGAAGGATTACATCGCTTAAATAATAGACTAATAACAATAATCTAAAAAACTTAGGAGAAATATTAGGGAAGAAGGAAAATAGGGAGGAAAGGAAAAATAGAAATAGGAGTCAAACTCCCTACCATCCATGTCGTCCAATCCTGCTGACTCAGCTGCCATCTAGGGGTAAAAGGGTAAGGTCAAAACTTCAAGTTGAAACCATATTTTTACCATTTTACCATTTTAACTTCCAACATTCTCCCCCTTAAAGTTGAGAGGACTGACTATACAGTCTCTCAACTTTATATATTGAGCTTTAGCCATGCCTTTGGTGAAAATATCTGCAATGTTGTCCAAAGTGCTGCAATATTCAAGCTCAACTATCTGCTGCTCCACCATGTCTCGAATGAAGTGATACTTCATATCAAAATGCTTTGATCTGCTATGGTGGATTGGATTGTATGCCAACTGAATGGCACTTATGTTATCACAATACAGTCGAGTTGGACCACTTTGACTTTCTCCAATCTCTTCAAGGACTTTTCTCAACCATAGGGCTTGAGTACTAGCATGTGTGATGGCTATATACTCATCCTCAGTAGATGACAATGCTACAACAGTTTGTTTCTTGGAACTCCAAGTGATTAGTCCTGACCCTAGACTAAAATAGTTCCTTGATGTAGATTTCCTATCATCTATATTGCTGCCCCAATCACTGTCACTAAAGCCAACTAATTTCACAGAATTACATTTGTGGTAATGGATTCCAAAATCCAATGTACCTTTTACATATCTTAAGATTCTTTTAGTTGCTTGTAGATGCAGCTCATATGGACTTGCCATAAACCTTGAAACTAGAGAAACAACATATTGAATATCGGGCCTTGTGTTGGTGAGAAACATCAAACTCCCAACCATGCTCCTGTAAGTGGTCATGTCAACCTTTGGTGCTCTGTCATCCTTGCTCAATTGGATTCCATGTCCAGTTGGAGTTGCAACTGATTTGCACTGCTCCATGGAAAATTTCTTGATCATGTCTCGAGCATACTTGTGTTGACATATGAAGATCCCCCTATTTTATTGATGCACTTCCATGCCTAGGAAGTATCGCATTAAACCGAGATCTTTCATCTCAAACTGCTTCATCATGGAGTTTTTGAACTCCATATTCATTTTAGTGTTACTACCCATAAATATTAGATCATCCACATACAAACAAACTATGAGAATGTCTACACCATGCTTTAGGTAGTACAGAGTTGGTTCAATTTTGCTTCTAGTGAATCCATACTCACTAAAATAGCCATCAATGCGTGAGTACCAAGCTCTTGGTGCTTGCTTGAGGCCATAAAGTGCTTTTTTCAATTTATAAACAAGGTTCTCTTTTCCTTGTTCTTGAAAGCCTTGAGGTTGTTGAACATAAACCTCCTCAGTCAAGTATCCATTCAGAAAAGCACTTTTCACATCCATGTGTTGAATGTTCCATCCTTTATGGGCGGCTAAGGAAAGAACTGATCTGATTGTCTCTTGTCGTGCAACAGGAGCAAAAGTTTCCTCATAGTCAATGCCAAATTTTTGAGTAAAACCTTTTGCTACTAATCTCACCTTGTGCCTCTCAATGCTTCCATCAACATTGTATTTGGTCTTGTAGACCCATTTACATCCAACACATTTTTTTCCTTTTGGAAGCTTTACAAGCTCCCATGTATCATTATTTTTTATAGAGGTTATTTCCTCTTTCATGGCTTCTTGCCATACATTCTGAGTACAAGCCTTCTCGTAGCTAGATGGTTCTAGCTGTGCACTAGCCAATAAAGCATAATTGACTACATCTCCCTTAGGATCTTGGGAGTCATCATCCCCATACAATTGCAAATTTTCAAGTTGCTGCAAAACTGTATTCATTTCACTAGCTTGGCTTCTAGTGAATCTTCTCTAGAAATTTTGATCCAACATTTGAAAGGATGGATGATGTTGTAAAGTTCTTTTGCCTCTTGATGGAGAGTCACTATCAATGTCCATCGGTGAAGAACTTACTGATCTCTATGGAGAAGGACTTGGAGTGGCGTCAGATGTACTTGAAGTACTCCTGCTTGGGCTTGGAAGGGGTGGTGTGCCTTTGCTTTTCTTGGGAGACACCTATTGTACCTGCTATACCTATGAAGAATTTACATCTTGAGACTCATCATCAACAAAAATTCTTTGATGACCCCATTCTCCCCCTTCATAAAAAATTACATCCCTTGAAAGAATAATCTTATGAGACTTGGGATTGTAGAGTCTATAGGCTTTCGTAGACTCACAATACCCTACAAATATACAAGCTTGACTTTTGGGATCAAGCTTCTTCCTTTTCTCATCAGGAATGTGCGCATATGCTAAAGAACCAAAAACTTTGAAGTGCTTTACATTTGGTTTCTTTCCATACCACCCCTCATAAGGAGTGATGCCATCTAAACTAGAAGTTGGACTTCTATTTAGAATGTATACATTGGTTCTTACAGCATCAACCCAGTACATATTAGTTAGATGCTTAGTCTGAAGCATCGTTCTCACCATCTCAACTATGGTGCGGTTCTTTCTCTCTGCCACACCATTTTGTTGTGGGGTATAGGCAGTGGTGAATTGCCTTTTGATCCCACTTGCTTTACAATATTTCAAAAATTCTTTTGAGGAGTACTCACCTCCTCGATCTGTCCTAAGACATTTTACAAAATACTCACTTTGTTTCTCTACATTGTTTCTGAAATCTATGAAGCAATCAAAAGCTTCATATTTATGTTTCAAGAAATAAATCCAACACATTCTAGAGAAATCATCTATGAAAGTGAGAAAATAGGAATTGTTTTCGATACTCTTTGTCTGCATTGGACCATAGATGTCCGAATGCACTAACTAAAGTGGATAGCTGGCTCTCCATGCTTGTCCTTTTGGAAACTTAGACCTTGAGTGCTTTCCCAAAGCACATCCTTCACAAACCTCCTTCTGTTCATTGATTTTGGGAAGTCCTGTCACCATAGCTTGAGAAGTTAACAGTTTCAAGCTAGCGGAATTAAGGTGACCATATCGCAAGTGCCAAAGCACACTTGGATTAGTTATAGCTACATTTGCAAGTTGAGCTCCCCCTGGCTCACCAAATTTGAGAGGGAATAACCGATTCTTGGTCATTGGAACCTGTGTGATGACACGATTACAATTGTTTTTATCAAGAATGATACATTTTCCTTCATCAAAAACAAGTTTGTAATTATTCTCCATCATTTGCCCAACGCTTAGCAGATTGTGTTGGAGCTTTGGAGTGTAGTAGATGTCATTCACTTTCTTTAGACCTTCTTTTGTTGGAACCTCCATGGCTCCAATGCCTTCGACTTGCAAAGCTTTATCATCCCCTAACTTGATGTGGGATTTATAAGTGGAATCTAGAGTAGCAAATAGATTTTCTTTGCCACTCATATGGTTTGAGCAACCAATATCCAGAATCCATGTGTCATTTAGATTCTATTTTGATTGTCCATATGATAGAAAAATATTAGAGGTATCATCTTCTTCTCCATAATTTCCATATTGACTGCTGCTGCCTTGAGAAGATTTTGACCAACAGTCACGAGCAAAGTGACCTGGCTTGCCATAGTTAAAACAAACTATTTTGGACTTGTCACTTCCTCGTCCTTGATTTCCACTTCATCCTGGATTTCCTCCTCGATTTTGGTTTCCACCTTTGTTCTGATTGCCTCCTCTGTTGGAGTTGCCTCCTCTGTTCTGATTGCCTCCTTTGTAGTTGCCTCTACCTCTACCTCTTCGCTGGCCTCTGCCTTGACCTCTTCCACGTCCTCTTCCAGTATTTTCATTGGATGTGAAGGCTTTATCATCACCTCCATAGCTGGTTGAAGGAGATTCCTGTAATCTCTCTTCATGAGACATTAACGATCCGATTAATGCATCGAATGTTAAAGTGGAAAGATTTTTTGACTCTTCTATGATTATGGCAATGTGATTCCATATTTGTGGAAGTGTTCGCAACACTTTTGTTACAATTATCTCAGGATTGATTTCCTCGCCAAGTGTAACCATTTTATCAACAACTGCTTTCACTCTGACACAATAATCACCTACTTTTTCATCTTCTTTCATTTTGAGATTTTCAAAATCTCGTTTTAGTGTTTGAAGCCTCACTTGCTTCACTTGATCACTTCCCTGGAATCCATATTTCAAAGCTTTCCATGCATCTTGTGTAGTTATACAAGCGGCTATTCTAGGGAATATACTCTTCTCCAATGCTGCTTGGAGATGATAAAGAGTAGAGGAGTTGCTCTTTTGTGCTTCTTTCTTTGTTTTCTTATCTGCGGCACTTAATGTTGTCCAGTCTGTGGGTTCGGTGTAACCCTCTTCCACTATGTCCCACAAACCTTTCCCTATGAGTAAGGTCTTCATTTTGATAGACCAATACTCGTAGTCATACCCATTGAACTCTGGAATTGGTAGATTGTTATGTGAGGCCATAGTTACTAAAACACTCTTTTTATTTCTCGATTACAATAAAGCACTCTGCTTTTTCAAAGAAGGAAGAAGGAAGAAGGAAGAAAGAAGAAGAAAGAAGAGATTACAAATTTAAGTCAAATCTGACTTGATTCACTCTATCACTGATGGCTTGTTCCTCTTGTTGTGGTGCTGCTATTTCTTGAGTCACGAAATTGTTTGCTACTTCTTCTTCATCGTCACTGATCAATATTATCTCTGGTGATTCTGGTTCTAGGATTTCCACTGAATTACTGTAATGAGTATATTCAGATTCTTGTGGTGCAACTTGTATGGATTCAGATTGCTCAAATCTACTCCCAAAAGAGTTGTCTTCAGAGTCTGCCTCGTACCCTGAGTTAGGATGTCTTTGATGTGATATTACTGCGTTCTGCAACTGACTAAACACAGTATGAAGCCCATAAGCTCATACTTTTTCATCAAAGCTTTCAGCATTCTCTCTTACCAAAAGTGCACAAAGTGCATGATAACATCCTGTGGAGCGAATCATGAATTTTGCCCTTCAATGTGCCTTTTTTTTTTTACAAATTCCTAGTCTTCAATATTTTACCTCTTTACAATTTTTAGGTTTGATGCTTTGTCTCTCTTACAAAAACTAAGCCTCTCAGGCTTATTACACAAAATTTCTAGTTTGTATAGCCTCCTAGACTATCACAATATGTTTTTTTTTACTAAGCCTCCTAGACTATCACAATATGCTTTTTTCACTACAGTTTTTGATTCCTCGAATCAAGTGAAAAAATCCTTCTTTTACAATAAATTGCCTCTTAGGCAATAAAAAAACAATATTTATAATCTATTATAATTTTAAAAAGTTATATTTATAAGTCAAAATAATAATAGAAAATATTGATTTTCTAATTTTTTTTTAAAACAATATATTTAATATTATTATTATGCTTATATAAAAAAAAAAAAATTAAAAAAAATTAAATAAATTACCTCCTAACTTTATAAAAATTTTATCCGATTCAATCCGACTAATCCAACTTATGCCAAAAGAAGAGAATCACGTCGTAGGGTTTCGAACCCGCGACGTCCTCCCTGCCGAGTAGCGCCTTCACCAAGTGCGCTACGGGCGACTTTGATATGGAAGGTGGCTATATGCTATTTGAAGGCTACGGGCGATGACGAGAATTAAAAAAAATCAATTTTCTTTATCCCACACACAGCAGGATTTGGGTTGCGATGGGGTATATAGGGCCGAAGACTCACTAAGGTCTTCGATTGCCTTCGGGCAATCGGACCTTGCCCTTTTGCCCTGTTGGGTGAATGCCCTTCTGCCACGTCATCTACTTTGGTCTGTTGCTTGCCACATTAGTTTCCACCACGTGTCTTGTCCGCCATGTTGTCTGTCCTCCATGCGTCTATTTTTGCTATGCTATCTGCGTCCTCCATGCTATCTGCTTGCTTGGAATTCATGCCTGGTGTCTGGTTCACCTCGAACCACATGCTCCCTATGGGTCTCCTCTCGACCTCGTCTCGCTCCATGCTCTGTGGGCCTTCTCCGACCTCACCTCGATCCATGCTCTATGGGCCTCTCGATCTCCTCGAGATCCATGCTACCCCTGTGGGCCTCCTCGAGCTCCTCGAGCTCCCCACCTCGCCTATGGGCCTCTTCGAGATCTATGCCTCGCCTGTGGGCCTCCTCGACACGCCCCGCTCTGATACCAGATATAGAACTTAGAATATAGGGAGCACAAATAATAACTTGATATTCATTAACTTTGGTTCGAAGGATTACATCGCTTAAATAATAGACTAATAACAATAATCTAAAAAACTTAGGAGAAATATTAGGGAAGAAGGAAAATAGGGAGGAAAGGAAAAATAGAAATAGGAGTCAAACTCCCTGCCGTCCATGCCGTCCAATCCTGCTGACTCAGCTACCGTCCAAGGGTAAAAGGGTAAGGTCAAAACTTCAAGTTGAAACCATATTTTTACCATTTTACCATTTTAACTTCCAACAACATCTCTAGTTATTATGAATCTACAAGCTCATTGCTTGAGGTTTTTTGTTCATTGTGATTTAGAACTTCAAGCAAAGCACCACTCTTTAGGAAATCATAATTTTCCTTATACCAAGGGTCAAGGATAGGTGCTTGTTCGATGATAAATATAACTAATGGTTCTTGACTAGATTGCAAGGTTGCAAGTTGTCTTATCTAATGAATTATAATTATTGCTTGCTCATCCTCTAACTCTAGAGTCATGAGTGAAGTAGCAACAATTGTTGCATTTGTTGGTGATTACTACAACCTAGAATAGTATCAACAATTAATTTTTCAAATGAAGCCATCAACTGATCCACAATGTCTTTATATTATTTGAGTTTATTATCTTTAGTTTGATGAAATCTATTATTTTCATTAAATATTAACTACAAATCTTCAAATATGGAGAGAGAGGTCACTTTTAGGGTGAGGGTTGCTCGAAGTCCAAGCATGAGTGCTTCATATTCAACCATGTTATTAGTACATAAAAATTAAAGCTTAAAAGATAATAGGATGACAATCTGCTATGATGATACTAGGACAATTCCTACCCCCACACCTTTGACACATCTTGCACCATCAAAGAAAAGATTTCAGGAGTCCAATTGTGATGCTTCAAAAGTGCACATTATCTCATCAAGATAATAAATTTCTAGGGGATGGCTTGTTGGTAAAGGGGTTGTTTCTACCTGATCAATTATCACTTGTCCCTTTATCAATTTTTTTCCAATGAATTCAAGGTCAAATTCATGAAGGGCCATAACCCATTTAGATATCCTAACCAAAAGGTAGGGTTTGGACATAAGGTATCTCAATGGATAAAACTTAGCTATAACATATGTTTTGTCTTAGCATGTAATATCTCAGCTTTTGAGAAGAAAAGACCATTGTTAGGCACATATTTTCCAAAGGGGTGTATCTAGTCTCATAACTAATAAAGGGGTTGTTTCTAGCTGATCAATTATCACTTGTCCCTTTATCAAATTTTGGCTAATGAATTCAAGATCAAATTCATGAAGGGTCATAACCTATTTAGCTATCCTAACTGAAAGGTAGGGTTTGGAAATAAGGTACCTCAACGGATCAAACTTAGCTATAACACATATTTTATGCATTAGCATGTAATATCTCAACTTTTGAGAAGCAAAGATAATTGTTAGGCACATCTTTTATAAAGGGGTGTATCTAGTTTCATAACTAGTAATGGTTCTACTAATATAGTAGACAAACCTTTCCCTATGTTGATCATCATATTATGCCAACATGACACCTAATATGTGATCTATTGTTGTAGTATCTAGTAATAATGACTTAAGGGAATCTAGTGGGATAAGTACTAGCAGAGATAAAATATATGTTTTCAAAGCATCAAAGGCTTTTTGACACTCTTCATCCCAATTAAAATCGATCCATTTTCTTAAGAGTCTAGAAAAGGTTTGATATTTATCTACTAATTAGGAAATAAATCTCCTAATGGCTTGCAATTTGCCTTGCATACTTTGGATTTTAGTTAGGTTTCAAGGTGGTGGTATATCGGTTATTATCGATATTTTATTAGGATCTACCTTAATGCCACGTCTAGACACTATGAAGTCTAATAGTTTGTTATATGTTACCCCAAATATAAATTTAAAAGGGTTTAAGGTAAAATTTATATTCTCTAAGTCATTCAAAAAATTACCTTAAGTATTTGACATGATATTTTCGCTTCATGGATCACCTAAAAAGATTGTCAACATAGTATTTTCCAATGTCATGCATAATATCATGGAAGATGTATGTCATTTCATGTTGGTAAGTTGCACTAGCATTGTATAGACTGAAGGGTAGATCCCCATAGCAAAAGGTACCCCAAGGAGTAATGAACATTGTTTTAGCTTGATCCTCTAGTGCAATCCAAATTTGATTATACCTAGAAAATCCATCCATTAAGGATAACATTCCACATCTGGTAGTGATCTCTATAACCATGTCTATGTGAGGTAAAGGAAAATCATCCTTAGGACATGATTTGATGATGTTTTAAAAGTTTGTGCATACTCACACAACACCTTCTTTCTTGGATATAGGAACTATGTTTGATATTCAATCAAATATTTATTAACTTTTATTTTATCGATTTAGAATTAGGTTAGACTACCAAGTGGTGGATGACTAAGGATGGGTCTAGTCTAGGAATGTCTACATAGGACCATGCAAAAATATCACAAAATTTGATTGAGTTTCATATACTCTTCTCATTACTATAAAATTAGAATATTTCCTAAATTTATTATTCTTAGGTTGTCCTTTAACCTTATGTTGATGTCTATGGTTTATTATATCAAGATATGAAACTCGTAGTCATATTGTGGAGGGGTAGGTAAGAGCCCTAGATTTTCAAGCTCATCAGAATCTAAAGTCCATTATATGATTGTGAGGGATGTGTGATTAAATAAAGAGATCCTTAAATAGGGATATATTCTTGATGAGAAAAATCATTACGATTATCCCTAGGAGGGTTGTGGGGTAAAAATTTTACCTCACAATCATTTATGTGTAATGTTGATACAAGGTTTTCTATTGGTTGGTATGTTATACTATTACCATATTGTGGTGGAACTAATTTAGCCCTATTGTCAATGCTATTATTGGATATTTTCCTAGTCTCCTCAATGGGATTGATACTTATGGTGCTGATTTATGCATACTATAAAAATAGGTCAGAAAGGGATAAGGGAGAAGGTTCATCCTCCTCTTTATCCCAATCCAAAACTTCTATTAAGGTTATTTTTTTTGGGGTTCACAAGAGAAAAGACACACCTCTTCATCGTATCTACTTTCTAAAGAGAAGCAAGATGTCCTTTAACTAGGATTGAGGAAGTATCCTAATCCCCAATGCTCAAGCCAAGTTTTGGATTTTAGAGGCTCCTTAGTTCCTTGTTCTCAAAGTTCCAATCCTTTTCCCTTATATCTAAAGTTACAAATAATTTGATTGGGGATAGGGTAAATATTGGAGAGATAACATGAGGTATACCTTTATTCTATTGGTCATAAATTGGTTCCCTGTATTCTTTCCTCATTATTTGCTCCTATAGGAATTAAAGTGCAAGTTCCTATTTGCATAATTATTTCTTTTTGGAAAGGAAACCCTAAAGCATGAGGTTATGAGGGTAACCTAACCAAGTCTTATTGGAAATTTGAGTTGTTTTATGTTGTCATTGATGTCACATTAATGTCACAAGGTAACATTGAGTTTTGATGACCAAAGCATTCATATTTCGGAGAGCATGGATATATATAGGTTTTTTGTGAAAACCAAGGCAAGTAAAATAAAATGTTTTATTTAAAACCATGGATGGCAGATTTGAAATGGGTTTTTCTTAAAACCTAGGTTGGATTTTCGTTTCGTCGAAAAAGGTGCCCCGGAGATGGAGATATTCAATTTTGAATATTTGGTTTAAATTTTAATATTTAAAATTTAATTTTAAATTTTAAAATTAAAATTACCTCAGCATTGACGTCATCATCAAAAAGAAATTAATTTAAAAGCACCGTCGACGTTTGCAAAATTAGAGAGAAGTTGCATATAAATGCAAAGGCTTTTATTTCAAAAACCTTGTAATCGAATGCAGAGGAGATAAGACAAAAAAGGTCGAAATATTCATGTGGTAGCGTGGTCCAATGGTGAGCGAGGGGAGTGCAAAGGTTTTTGCTTGTGAAAGAGACGAGGTTTGATTCCCATGGGTTAGAGTTTCGAGCAAGATAATTGGCCCATGTTTTTGTTGATGTGAGCAAGGGGAGAAGGACAAAAGCGCATTCTATGTTCTTCATCCTATGCGAGCGTGTAGCTCGCGTGGTATTTGGCGCCGTGGTTGAGGATTTTTTGGGCAGAGACGAGGGTTCGATTCCCTCTAAGAGGCAAGTAACATTTTTATTAATAAATTTTTTATTATTGCTTAATGTTGGAGGAATAAGGTGATGAGGGTTGATTTGATTTTCATTGGAAGGCAAGTTTAAAAGCACTTTTAGAAAAGAAGATATTTCTGGTATTTTCCTTTTATAAAAGTATATCATATTATATATCATTGGAAAGCTTATTTCGAGGGATATTTGACAAACTCATTTAGAAGTAGAAATAAGGTATATGTAGAGAGATATTTCTATTTTTGTAAAGGGTTTCAAAGTGAAGGTTGTTTTGTTTTAAAGTGTGTTGAGTGTGGCAAATTTCCAAAGGGGTTTCTTCATCTTCATAAAAGGTACGGGCACATTCTCCTATTGATTGTTTGTGGTGGTTAATTTTTGAAATATCATTGGAGCTAAAATGATTGTTTGTGGTTTCCTTTTTGAAAGTGGTTGGTTGAATGCATCAAGGTTTTCTGAATTGAGAGTTGTGTTTAAAACCTTTTGTTATAAGCATAGTGGTTGAAGCCCATTGGTTGTGAAAGAACTTAAGTTAGAAAAGAAAATGAGTATCATTGTTATGTGAGATTTGTGGTTGAGCATTATTGGAAACATTTGAGTTGGTTGATACATACTTGGACCAGGTTTGTGTAAGAAAGAGTTATCCCTTGAGATGATTGGTTGAGTTGAGTTGATTGAGCCTAGTCAAGTGATGTGTGAAGTGATTGTTCAAGTTCTATGAAATAAACTATTCCATAATTCTATGTTGAGTTGAGATTGGAGTTAGAACATATTGAGTCTCTAACAATTATATTTATGGTTCTATAAGATTTAAGTTGAGTTGAGGTTGACTTGAATTGAGTTGAGGTTGATTTGATTTGAGAGTGAGACTAGAACATATTGAGTCTCTAACAATTATCTTTATGCTTCTATGAGTTGATTTGAGTTGAGTTTAGATTGATTTGGATTGAGAGTGAGATTATAACATATTGAGTCTCTAAAAATTCTCTTTATGCTTCTATGAAGTTGACATGAGTTGAGATTGCCATTCATTGTTGATTTCATTTTGAGTACTACTTGAGCATGATTGATTGAGCCTTTGAGAAGGCCTTTGGGATAGATTTGAGGACAGTGTTGGGACAAATTTGTGGAAATTTTTGGGCAAGTTATTGGTGATCTTGCTAGAGTAGATTTGGGAAAGTTCTTGGTGAGCTTGCTAGAGCAGATTTGGGCAAGTTCTTGGTGAGCTTGCTAGAACAATTTTGGGCAAGTTCTTGGTGAGCTTGCTAGAGCAGATTTGGGCAAGTTCTTGGTGAGCTTGCTAGAGCATATTTGGGCAAGTTCTTGGTGATCTTGATAGAGAAAATTTGGGCAAGTTCTTGGTGAGCTTGCTAGAGAATATTTGAGTAGGTTATTAGTGAGATTTTTGGAGCAGATTTGGACAGGTTTTGTGTGAGCTTGTTATTCAGCATTAGAAACGTTTTGTGTGAGCTTGTTATTCAACATTGGACATGTTCTGTGTGAGCTTGTTATTCAGAATTGGATAGGTTCTGTGTGAGATTTTTATTCAACATTGGACAAGTTCTGTGTGAGCTTGTTAAGAAGGTTCTGTGTGAGCCTATTGAGCAGGTTCTTAGTGAGCTTATTGATAGATATTTGGAGGTGACAAAGTATATAGGACAGAGTCTCAGTGGATAGAGATCCAGAAACCAACATAGTTGAAGACATATATGAGTTAGGAGTATTCAAGTAGAGAGATGTCCACCAGTTAGTGCAACAAAGAGATAGAGTCTTCTAGAAGATCATATAGCCAAAGCATAAGAGGAAAAAGTTCTCCTTTGGACAAAGATCCATAAACATTGTAATTGGGAGTGATTCCCCAAGAGATTGATTGCGAAATTTTTAGTAAAATATTTTTCCCGTGGAGTAGCCCACATTGGGTGAACCAAGTAAATTGTTGTGTCTCAATTATGTGGTGACTTGTGCTCTTGATTACTACTACTATTTGAGTTATTAATACACACTGCCATATTTTGTTATTGAAATTAAGGACATTAATTGATATTGATTTGGAAATAAAGTAAAAAGTGATCTTATACTATTCACCCCCTTTTTAGTATAAGCTTGTGTTATTCAATTGGTATCAGAGCAGGTTTCTTCAGAAAGGCTAACAACTTGAGAGCAGATTCTACAAGAACATGGATGACTTCACAGAATGGATTATCTTCAAATAATGATCCATTGTTTGATGGTAACAATTATGCTTTTTGGAGCATGAGAATGAATAACTACTTGATATCATAAGGATATAAGGTATGTCAGATGGTTGAAAAATATTATAGAGTTGAAGGTGATCCCTAGGAAGATAAGACTACCAGGAAATTGGTTGAGATAAATGCAAGAGCAATTAATTGTATCTTGAGTGGGCTTCATGAGACAAGTTTTGCAAAGGTCATGGTATGTACTTCAGTTAATGAGATGTGGACCAAGTTGCGAAATACTTATGAAGGAGATTCCAAGGTAAAGTTGACAAAACTACAAACTCATAGAAAAATATTTTAGGAATTGAAAATGGAAGATTCTGAAGACATTGCAAAGTTTTAACTTCGAGTTGATGAGATTACTAACACCATGAGAGGCCTAGGTTTTGAGATGAAATAATCAAAAGTTACTCAAAAGGTTTTGAGATCACTTCCCATGAAATATGATTCTAAGGTTTCAGCAATAGAAGAGACAATGAATATCAACAAGCTAACAATGGAAGAATTGCAAGGTACTCTCACAACTTATGAGATGAGGGTAAGTAAGCATCAGGCTCCAATAAAAGAGATTGCATTCAAGGCTTCAGAGAAAGAGAAAGGGAAAGTTTTAGAAACAGATAGAGCTATATAAAATGATGAGGAAGCTAACTTCATCAAAAGGAATAAGGACTCAAGGAATTTTAGGGATATAAGAAAATTTAGATGCTACAAGTATGGTGATCTTGGTCACTATGCATACAAGTGTCCACATGAAGAAAATAGTGATGATGAAAAACATGGCCGTAGAAGAAAAGAATATGGAAAGCACAAGCATGACAAAGATGATAGATACAACCAAAAAGGTATGAGAAGAAATTTTTTTGTAAGGCAAAGAAGTCTTACTACATTGTAGAGGCAAGTGATAGCTCAGATCATAGTGATAGAGACAAATCAGATGAAGAAGAAAGTACATTCTTTGGAATAAGTGAAGAAAGGTAAGAACACCTATTCCTAGGCATTGAAGTTAAATAAGAGGATAGATCTATTGAAGAAATACATGAAGAGCTTTCCATAGCCATTGAGTAAGAAAATAGGTACAATAAGGGTCTAAGGATACTAAAATGTTTCATATGCAAAGATTTTGGGCATATAGATGATGATTGCACATACTACAACAATTGCAACAAGGAAAGTTCATTTGAAAAAGAAAGCCGCACTTCTAGTGACAATCTTAGTGACATGAAAATAAAGAAGTCTCACTTTTGGTAATAGAAAAAGAAGAGGATGAGCTAAGTAAACAAAAATAAAAAATCAAAATGCTAAAAGGAGAATATAGGAATATTGAAAACAAGATTCGAACAGATGTCAAAATCAGAGAAGAACTACTTCAAACAATCATTAATCTCATAGAAGAGCTTCAAAATGCAAAAAGGATAGAAGAGAGGATGAATGAATAACTAAGGGTAACCAAGCAAGACATGATACATTAGATGAAAAGGTTCAAAAAGGAGTGGAAACTTATTTTAATATTGTATCTTACTTCCACGAAAAGTCACACTCAAAAGGAAAGGAAGTTCTAAAAGATGAAAGCAAAGAAGCACCTAATATTTGTGAGGAAAGTTCCAAAGTTCCTATGGCTCCAAATATTAAGTTTGGATCTTGTTTTGATATAGGTGAATCAAGTTCAAAGGGAAAATAAATTCTTGAAGAGAAAGGCAAGGAAGAAACTAAATAAGAGGTTTTAGATGCTACAAAGAAGGTTCAAGAATGCAATGCACAAGTTGAATATGATCATAAGGATAATGGTCAAGAAAGGTATGAGGAACCAAGACATGAACAAAGGGTTTTTCAAGGACATTGTTTTTATTGTAATGGATTTGGACACAGGGCTATACATTGCAGAATTCATAGATCAAAGAAGTTTTATTTTGCTAGAAGAAACTTCAAAGGAAGAAGGTATGATTTTCAAGGACATTGCTTCTCATGCAACAATATTGGTCATAAAGCTTTTCAGTGCAAAGGAAATGAGCAACATGGTTTTGGTTTTAGAGCTACACAATTTAGAAGTCATGGTCATAATGGTCATGAAAACATAACTTCACAATACAAGGTTCAGGAAAGGAATGGATATGGAAATTATTTCAAGAAAGATTTTAGGATATGGGCACCATCCAAAGGCTACAATATCAAGTATTTTAATTGCAATAAATTTGGGCATATTTCAAGATGGTGTAGGACTCAATTCCAAATAGGTTCAAGGCAAGGAAGTCAAAAAGGTTCCAAGCAAGAAGGTCAAACAGGTTCTAAACATGAAGATCAAGTAATTCATCAAGAGAAGGATATCATAAAAACATGGAAGGAAATTGATAGAGGAAAGAAACAAAGTGATATGGAAGTAAAAGTACTCCCACCCCAAAATTAATCACCTCAAAAGAGAAGGGGGTGAGGGGGCTAAACTTAAGAGTCACATATTTTAGCCCCATAGGTGTCCCTTTTGCCATTGATGTCAAAGGGGGAGATATTTGAGTTAGGGGGAGCAACCTCCAAAGAGAGATTTGAGTTAGGGGGAGCAGCCTCCAAAGAGAGCATTGAGTTAGGGGGAGCAGTCTCCATAGAGATTATTGAGTCAGGGGGAGCAACTTTGATTCTCAGAGATGGTTTTTGTAGTGATTGTGGTTTTTTCTTTAGAGGTGTTGCCATCAATGACAAAGGGGGATATTGTTGGCAATTTGAGTTGTTTTATGTTTTCATTGATGTCACATTAATGTCACAAGGTAACATTGAGTTTTGATGACCAAATAATTCATATTTCGAAGAGCATGGATATATACAGGGTTTTTGTGAAAACCAAGGTAGGTAAAATAAAAGGTTTTATTTAAAACCATGGATGGCAGATTTGAAATGGGTTTTTTCTTAAAACCCAGGTTGGATTTTTGTTTCATTGAAAAAGGTGCCCCGGAGATGGAGATATTCAATTTTTAATATTTGGTTTAAATTTTAATATTTAAAATTATTACCTCAGTGTCGACGTCATCATCAAAAGGAAATTAATTTAAAAGCACTACCGACATTTACAAAATTAAAGGGAAGTTGCATATAAATGCAAAGGCTTTTATTTCAAAAGCCTTGGAATCGAATGCAGAGGAGATAAGACGAAAAGCGCCAAAATATTCGTGTGGTAGCGAGGTCCAACGCTGAGCGAGGGGAGTGCAAAGGTTTTTTCTTGTGAAAGATATGAGGTTCAATTCCCATGCGTTAGAGTTTTGAGCAAGAGAATTGGCCCACATTTTTGTTGACGTGAGCAAGGGGAGAAGGACAAAAGCACATTCTGCGCTCTTCGTCCTATGCGAGCACATAGATCACATGGTTTTTGGCACCATGGTTGAGGATTGTTTGGGCAGAGACGAGGGTTCGATTCCCTCTAAGAGGCAAGTAACATTTTTATTAATAAATGTTTTATTATTGCCTAATGTTGGAGGAATAAGGTGATGAGGGTTGATTTGATTTTTATTGGAAGGCAAGTTTAAAAGAAATTTTAGAAAAGAAGATATTTTTGGTATTTTTATTTTATAAAAGTATATCATATTATATATTGTTGGAAATATTATTTTGAGGGCTATTTGACTAACTCATTTAGAAGGAGAAATAAGGTGTATATAGAGAGATATTTCTATTTTTGTAAAGGGTTTCAAAGTGAATTTTGTTTTGTTTCAAAGTGTGTTGAGTGTGGCAGATTTCCAAAGGGGTTTCTTCATATTCATAAAAGGTATGGGCACATTCTCCTATTGATTGTTTATGGTGGTTGATTTTTGAAATATCATTAGAGGGAAAGGATTGTTTGTGGTTTCCTTTTCGAAAGTTGTTGGTTGAATGCATCAAGGTTTTTTGAATTGAGAGTTGTGTTTAAAACCTTGTGTTATAAGCATAGTGGTTGAAGCCCATTGGTTGTGAAAGAAATTGAGTTAGAAAAGAACATGAGTATCATTGTTATGTGAGATTTGTGGTTGAGCATTGTTGGAAATGTTTGAGCTGGTTGATACATACTTGGACCAGGGTTGTGTAAGAAAGAGTTGTCCCTTGTGATGATTGGTTGAGTTGAGTTGATTGAGCCTAGTCAAGTGATGTGTGAAGTGATTGTTCAAGTTCTATGAAACAAACTATTCCATAATTCTATGTTGAGTTGAGATTGATATTAGAACATATTAAGTCTCTAAAAATTCTCTTTATGGTTCTATAAGACTTAAGTTGAGTTGAGTTTGACTTGAATTGAGTTGAGGTTAATTTGATTTAAGAGTGAGATTAGAACATATTGAGTCTCTAAAAAATATATTTATGCTTCTATGAGTTGATTTGAGTTGAGTTTAGATTGATTTGGGTTGAGAGTGAGATTAGAACATATTGAGTCTCTAACAATTCTCTTTATGCTTCTATGAAGTTGATTTGAGTTGATATTGCCATTCATTGTTGAGTTCATTTTGAGTACTACTTGAGCATGATTGATTGAGCCTTTGAGAAGGCCTTTGGGATAGATTTTAGGATAGTGTTGGGATAGATTTATGGACAGTTTTGGGCAAGTTCTTGGTGAGCTTGCTAGAGCGAATTTGGGAAAGTTCTTGGAGAGCTTGCTAGAACATTTTTGGGCAAGTTCTTGGTGAGCTTACTAGAGCAGATTTGGGCAAGTTCTTGGTGAGCTTGCTAGAGCAGATTTGGGAAAGTTCTTGGTGAGCTTGCTAGAGCAGATTTGGGCAAGTTCTTGGTGAGCTTGCTAGAGCAGATTTGAGCAAGTTATTAGTGAGCTTGTTGGAGCATATTTAGGCATGTTATGTGTGAGCTTGTTATTTAGCATTGGACAGGTTCTATGTGAGCTTGTTATTCAGCATTGGACAGGTTTTGTGTGAGCTTGTTATTCAGCATTGGATAGGTTCTATGTGAGCTTGTTATTCAGTATTGGACAAGTTATGTGTGATCTTGTTAAGCAGGTTCTGTGTGAGCCTATTGATAGATCTTTGGAGGTGACAGAGTATAGAGGACAGATTCTCAATGGATAGATATCCAAAAGCCAGCACAGTTGAAGACAGATATGAGTGAGGAGTCTTCAAGTGGAGAGAGGTCCACCAATCAGTGCAGCAGAGAGACAAAGTTTTCTAGAAGATCACATAGCCATAGCAGAAGGAGAAAGAGTTATCCTTTGGATAGAGATCCATAAACATTGTAATTAGAAGTGATTCCCAAAGATATTGATTGAGAAAGTTTTAGTAAAATATTTTCTCCGTGGAGTAGCCCACATTGGGTGAACCATGTAAATTTTTGTGTCTCAATTATGTGGTGACTTGTGCTCTTGCTTACTACTACTATCTGAGTTATTAATGCACACTGCTATATTTGGTTATTGCAATTAAGGACATTAATTGATATTGGTTTGGAAATAAAGTAAAAAGTGGTCTTATACTATTCACCCCCCTCTCAGTATAATCTTGTCTTCTTCAAGTCTAAGTATAATAGCTCATGATGTTGGTTGTTGAGGTTTATATTGTTAATATCCTCAACTTTTTCCTTACCCTTTGTTATGGCTTAAATACTAGTTTCTTCTCCTTGGTTGATACTTATTCTTTTAGGTGGTACAACCCTCAAGGTAACATCTATACAAAGATGAGAAACATTAATGAAGAGCATAGTTGAGCCTTTGGATTTTTTTTATTGGATGGCTTATAAATAATAAAAAGGATCTTTGTTAGCCATGATGCTATAAATTTTTCCTTGATATTCAAATCTTACACATTGGTGGTAGGTTTATGGGACTACATGCATAACATGAATCTAAGGTCACCCTAAGAGGATATTATAGTTTAAATCATAGGAAAACACATAAAACAAATATTTTAGGATGTGAGGCCCCACTTTTATTGGAAGTACTATACATCCTACAACTTCTCACTTTTCAATGTCATAAGCCTTTATGACTATGTCTAATTTATCTAGTTCTTCCTTATAAAGGGATATTCTATGGATGAACTTAAGGCCACAAATGTTAATGATTGAGCCATTATCAATTAGGACCCTTTTAATACATTGCTCATCGATATGGCATGTAATTTATAAGGGCAACTATCCTATCATCGAGGGAGAGGAAAGATCATATTCATTGAAGGATATGGTGGCTTGATTCATGCTAAGGGACCCTACCACATTATCTATATCATTAGGGCTAATATTTATAGGTATTGTTTATTTTTTTCTTATTAGTTAAATTTAAATTAAAGTGGGTTTTTATCAAGGGACCCAAAACCTGATTACAACAAGTCACCATAATTTTTTAGGAAAAGCCACAGGAAAGGCCGTAGGAAAGCCCAAGGATGGACTTCATGAAAGGCTTGAGGAAAGCCAGTAGGAAAACAACAAGAAAACCTTCAGGAAGGAAGTTCATAGGTATTTTTTATTCTCTTAAAAGCTTAAATATATTTTATCTATGGCTCAGAGAAGTTTGCGATAACTTGAGTATGAATATTTTAGTTGGTGTGTACTCTAGTTGTTATTGGAGGTTGAAGGACTTCTTGCTTTTATATTGGGGCTTTATTACCAAATGTGGTTCTTTAGGAGTGACAACATGTCTAAGATAGAAGATGAATGGGGGATTAGGGGGTTGTTCCAAGGTTTGAACCTTTTCTATGGCTTGTTGTCTAGTCATGGTGCTAACTTAAATCATCCCTACGAGGTTATAATTTGATGGGGGATATTCCTATATTGAAATCATTAATAGCACTTTGCTTGTTTAGGAACATTGACCACTAGATGACCTTCATCTATGATGTATTGTACTACATTATTGAAGGTGATGCATTTATTTGTGTGTTGACCATTTATGCGATGGAAAATACATTGTTGGTCAACCTTGAATCAAGGAAGATTTTTCTTGTTAGGGTGATGCTGCCATATGGATGGAAATTCTATAATATTAGCATGTGTTAGTATAGAAGATAGAGATTGGTTTAACTTGGTAAATTTTCTTTGAGGCTTTTCTTGAGTTTTAGCTAGAACTAATTTTTTAATGCTATAGTGGTATTGATATTACCTATTTTAAGATTGTTAATGTGGTGAGATTCAATTATGCTATTGCCCACAACATGTTTGTTTTTATACTATCCTTCAGTGTTAGGGGAGGAAGAGTTTTTTTCTTTATTTTTAATTTTTAATTACCCTCTATGTTGGAGGATGGCTTCTATTTGCTTAGTGAGATCCATTGCATCATAAAATAAGGAGACACGGGTCATATCTAGAGGGTATGAAAGGTGTTCTAAAATGTTGCATATAAAAATATGTAGGAGGTCTCTAAATGGTGGAGCAAAAGGTAATTTTTTGACCAATGCCTTACGTCAAGGAAGAAATCATTGAGGCACTCATATTTACCTTATTTTAGTTGATATAAGTAATCAATTATGAATTTTTTGTAGTATAGATGGTAAAATATTGGAAGAATATTTATGCCAAATCAGTAAAACTCTTGACTTAGTGATGAGGTAAATGTTAGAACCATTCTAGAGCCTCATCACCAAGACTTGTAGGAAAGAGTTTTAATAATGATGCCTCATCATAGACGATGTCATGGCATGCAACTTAGAAAATTTGAAGGTGATCTATTGGGTCACCTTATCCCCTTCACATTTGAAACTTATGTAGCACAAATTTTGAGGGATAAGGTTTGTTAATTAGAGAATTATCTATAGGTTGGTTAAAATAGTATTTATAGGAATAATTTTTTGTTGTGGATCCTTGGAGAGAGGCCAATTGCTATTTAAATTTAGAATTTTCTTCTACTAGTTGTTCTAGTTTAGAATTTATATCCTGGAACCCAAGAAAAGGGACTAGAGGTGTTATGAACTGAGATTAAGAATTAAAAAAAGGATAATATTGAGACTATGGATGGCATGATTTCAAAGGGACATATTATTAATTTTAGAATTATTCTAAAATAAAAACTAGTAGAGGGAATTTTAGCAAGAATATGCATGTTAAATAATCGAAATGAAGGAATCATATTCAAAGCATTAGGCATACGAAGAAGGATATCCATATTATGGACTTGTGGAAGACTAATAGGCTGAGAGACATGGAGTTTTAGCCTAAAATGATCTATTATGGGAGGCATAGATCCCAAATTTCTTGAGCAAGATAAGATATTTTATGACCTCCCTCCTATGGTTGTTGTGATTATTGAGTCCTACTATTGAGAACTTCTAAGATTATATGTAGGTTGTTATAAAAGTTCTAATAGAAGTTATTCTACAACATAAGTGGACATATCATTCACCCTTAATATGTATTCCATAGCCTTTTTATTTCCTCCTAGGAAGCAACTAGATGATCCATAGAATAAAAAACTACTCCTTGTTTTTTATGAACAAGAGAAAGGGTTCTAGAAGTAATATTTTCTTCCTCTTCTTCCTAAAATGTTGGGTTTTCAATCATGGGTTGCTTCCCTGGAAGTTTAGATGAAGCACTTGGATTATGTGCTAATGCTCTTGCAACATTCTAAGTAAGATAAAGAGGTTCAAACATGGTCAAAAGGACAAAGGATATTGAATTTTATTATGTTTTATTTTTAAAAAATTTAGAGAAGAAGATATGTTTTATAATCCTTATGTTACCTTGGAAAAGCAACCCACCTTATGACTCCTATTAGCCCACCATAATATACTATCCAAGAGATATAACCCTCAATGTTCATATGCTAGTTTAACCAAGGGGTCATTAACCTTCCCCAATAGGCCTAGAAATTTGGTTATGTTCTTATTATCTTTATTTAATGTGATTTATGCTAAGCAAAAAAATTAGATGATATTAATTAAAGTGTAATTAGTTTTATTTTAATTAAGGTTAAGGTCCTAGGTTAAAGAGGATTTTGGACCCGCATGGTATTGCATGTCAGGTTCACCAAAGATGTGAAACACCAAAAGGTGCATGGGGGTGGTGGCCCTAGATGTGTTTCCTCAATGGTCATCTACACTTAGACAAGAAAGCCCTACTACCAACTCATTGTTAGGTTGTGCTTTGCATTGTCTATATTTTGTGGGGATTTTGGGTTCACCAAGGGTTTAAATATTTTTCTAATCTAGTTGTGAGATGTTCATTTAACAAACACCTAGGGTGTAGTCTATCCTAGGAATTTATGCACATGATGCTAATGCAATGTGATATGAATAAAAAATATAGAATACAAGATGCTATCCTATATATGATTTTACTTTGATGAGTTCTATCTAAGATAAAAACTATAATAATCAAAGCCTTTTTTTCTTCTTTTAAAAGGAAAGAGTGTAAGGAAGGTACACACTTATAATTAACTCTAAATGCAAGTTGCATGTGATTTTAGTTAAATACGTAGAAAAGTAGAATAAAATGCTAAGCTAAACCTTTTAGTTTTTTCCCTTTTATATATGTTCCAAAATACAAAATAGAGAAGGAAGCAAGTAAAATTTAGCGAAAAACCTATTATGAGTATTGAAAATAGGAGGAGAAGGTATACTTACATGTCCTAGTGGTTGTATTGAATATGTCGCTTGACGAATATGCCTCCTCGAAAACTTGAAACCTATGAATTTTCTAAAACTTGTAAAATAAATAAAAAAAGAGGTGCATCAAAGTTTAGGGCCTTGCCAAACAATAAGAAGTAGATGAATTCCTAATTGGCATAGTTAGGCCTCCTGTTTATACATAAAAATAAAAATTAATAGCCTTGGAAATTGTTGTTGAGATGTCTATGGTGAATTATTCACCTAAAAACTTTGTAATCGATGAATTTATTAAACTAATAGAACTGAATTGTTAGAGAGTAGAAGCATAATCAGAAGTTATCAGGAATGATATAAAAATGCATGAAGGAAGGTTGAATACACTGGATGCTAGGCTGACACATTGACCTAGGGTCATGTAAAAAGATAGCGAATATATTTCCTAAAATATTCATAGGTTGCATATTCACTTATGTGATAGGAAGGTGACAACAAAGGTTTAGAAATTAGGAACTAGGATTTTTGACTATTTAGAGCAAAAATGCCACCTAAGTCGGATATAGGTAGCAATTTTACTTACAATAGTAAAAAAATAAAATTTCAGATAGAGAGAAGTCATAGATCTTCTCAACAAATGCTATGAGAACCTAAGGTAAATCCTCTACCCTATAGGTCTCCTAATGTTTCTATACAAAGGATAATAAAAATATATAATGTATAAGAGTGAGATTAAAAAACAAGAGATATGTAAATGCATGCAAAAATATTTAGACTACAACATGTTAATTATGATCAAAATTAAAGTTGTATGAGATAAGAAAGTTATCACCCAATTCTAAAAATTCAAGGTGCCCTCTTTCTCCCTTCAAAGTCCAACTTGCTTACAAAAAAATACAAGAAGAAATTTTATAGCACTTCCATGCGCAAATGTGATGTCAAATTCTAATAGAGCTTCAATGCATGATAAATTTATGATAAGTGCCACCCTAAGGGATATTTTTTTTATAAATTGTACCTCTTGGGGGTTTTCTAAAGGGGAGAGTCAAGGTGGCCTATTAGGTGGGCTAAAGGGATGACAAGATTGCTTGTAATCAGATGCCCCTTTATTAGGGCTGATTTGGGTAGGTGAAGAAAAGTTAGCCACCTTCCTCCCTGTCCGTAAAAAACCTAAAATGGTAGAGAGGTTAGGAAAAAAATTCCCACATTTATTAGGCTAATATAGGTGATATTTAAGGCTTTGCTTGTAAAACTTTAATATGCCACCTATGCAAATATATAATCGATGTATTTGCTAAGTCAACAAATTCATAGAATTTGATCATTATAGATAAAATATGATGGAGATATGGATAAATTGAATTGATCACAAATATGTCATCTCTAAAGAGTATCTGTTTGCTGATGAATTCATTTTGAGGTAGAAAAATTGATACTATTGGGCTTTGGGTGCAAATTCTAGGGTTGAGACATTTGTCATAATTGGATTGATCATTCTATGCTTTTGTAGCAAAACTGGTCTAAGTTAGATGATCCAATTTTAGGTATCTATATGAGGAATATAAGTCTCCTTCTAACCCAAAGGGGTAATATTAAAATTTTCATGTTGTAGGTGATGGAGTCATAAACTCATACTAGACCAACAACATTAGTGCTTTGGAAAACCTTCAAAAGCTTTTCTTAGGGAAACCACAATAACAAAAACATGAGAGGAAGTATTCCTAATTGGATGAGCCTCTTTCATCCATATTAGATAACTCTTTAAATCTAAAATGGTAGAGCTTCTATCTACCAAGCCTCTAGAACCTAGAAGGGAAAACACTCCTTAGTTTTATCCTAATGAACAATATGCCTTCAATTGCATCAATGATCATGTGATTGATAGATGCATGAGACTTAGAAATATGATCCAAGACCTAATTGACAAAGGCAAATTTGTTCTCAATTAATCCAACTCTCAATCTTCTTCTAGTCAAGATGATAGAATTTATTAAAATATATTGCCTATTCATAATCAAAATCAAAACGTAGCAAGTAATGTTCACTATAGGAATTCCCTACCTCCAAACCAAAGGATGGTTGGGATGCTTCATTCTTCTAACTATACCTCTTACATATATATTATAACCAAACAACAACATAAAAATCCATCACCTAATCAACCTTCTACTGCTCTTTTTTTCCTTCATGCAAAAATAATCTCTCCCTCCTAAGGACCTCTATTAATCATCCAATTAGGAGCTATGACTAAGGACAATTTTGATTTGCTTCATCAACTTAAGAGTACCTTGATAAAAATCTCCCTTCTTGAATTTATTAGGACCTCTTTGACCCATAGAGATATCTTACTCAAATTTTTGAGTGATTGAGTCTTTGATACTATACCTCCATGAAGAAAAAAACTTCTCTTTGAAGAGTTTGGATATTGCTCCTTCACCGATGTGGATGTGGCCCCCTTTTTAAAATAGAGAGAAAAGTTTGACATTCCTCAAGACCTCAACCCAAATAATATTACTTCTATGGTCAGATCCATTGGGGTTAACCATGCATCTATATCATTCTATGAGGATGCTATTCTTCAATCCTGTATGGTCAAAGCTCTCCCATTATACATCATAGTCCATACAAGTGATAAATTTATCAAGCAAATCTTAGTCTTTCTAGTATCAATATTTTTAGCCTAAAAGTCATCAATCATTTTGGGTTAACCCAGCAATATTTATAGAGATATGATATTATTATTAGATCCTTTGATAATGGGGAATGTGATGCTAGTGGCCTTATATTCTTACCCCATAGAATTAGGCCCTGCATTCTCAACACTCTCCTATGTCAAGCCTTGTGACTTAACCTACAACATTCTTCTTGGAAGGTCATGGATCCATGAGATGTGGGCTATCTCTTCAACCCTCCATTAGTGCCTTAAGTATTAATATAGTGTAAGATTTATCATATTCTAGCTAACCCTAATCCTTTTACCTACTTCCAAATGATCAATATTTAGAATCCTAAATATCATCTTTGTACTTCTCTTGATTCATATCTTGAATCATATTTCTCTTCTTCTCAAATTTCAATCACTGATGCATTAAGGTATCTCACCTTAAATAATTTACCTAAAAATGAATCTAAGGGTCAAATATCTTATCCAATCAACATTAATAACAATAAATTAAATAATAATAAATTTGTCATGGACCTAGCCAAGCTTCCTCATTTCCTCAAACCTTAGGCTTTTCTTCCATAACTATGAATAAAATAGTGTAAATAGGATGTTGCTTCTTTGTTTGTGTTGGTATTGCTAACAATAAGAAAATACATAACAATAACCATTTTCCAATTGAACAAAAATATACTTCATGCTTCTTATCAAACTAATATTCCATTCCTAAGCATATATTTTCTAACATGGGATATTGAGGTAAAGGACCAGGCCTATATGAGTAGGGCAACAAAGAACCCATACAAACCAAAACTTGGTTGGAACATTGTGGGATAGGTTATGTACCCACTCTTAGTCAACCTTTTCCTCCTTCTTACAATAGTGAAGATGAATCCAACCTTCCCAATAGGGTGTTCCATGATGATACCATTTGTTAAAATGGATTGGATTGGGACAAGGAGGATGACGATGGGACATCACTCCTCATAGACCCTAGCCTCTTTCAACTTATTGAATTTGCTAGTGTAAATATCCTAAACCTATCCTATTCCAAGTTGATTGTTGATTAAGATGACTATGAAATAGAGGGTATCCCAAACAATCCCAAATAATCCTTCTCAAGATAGTCCCTTTAACTATCTAAGCCAAAATAACTTCTATTTTGGTGGATATTTTATCCAAATTTTGAATATTATCATCTTGTAGCCAATCAACAATATCAATCAAACTTAGATCCTACAAATATTGAGATCATATGAGTGCTACCAACTCCCCCTCAATTAGAGGATAAATCTCATATTCTGGTTGAGGAACCATGGATATTGATATTGGGTCTCATGAATATCTCAATATCCTTCAACAAGAAAGGTCTTGACCCAAACCAAGCATGAGGAATATATAAATATTTTTATGGAATACAAATACATATTTTTTTATTCATATGATAATATGCTAGGTCTTGATTATTCCATAATTATCCATCATTTAGTTGTTACTTCTAGTGAAAACTTATAAATAAAAGTCACTTTACTAGTTAAAGAGGAGATCGAAAAGCTCATCGATTTTGAATTCATTAAAGCCATCAACTATCAAAGGTTGGCAATAAAAACAACCTTAGAGACATGATCATCAACTTTTGGGACATCAATAAAATATGTATTAAGGAAGTCTCCCCTCTACCTAATATCAACATGATCACCAATTTCATTGTAGGATGTAGAACGTAGTGGACGAATTCTAAGGCTATAATTAGATCAAAATTGCTCCTTAAGACCAAGCCAAAACAACTTTCACCACCATGTGGGGAACATTTTTCTACCAAGTCATGCATTTTAGACTTAAGAATGCAGGAGCTACCTACTAGAGAGCCATGACATACATATTTTATGATATGGTGTATGACATCATGGAAGACTATGTCAATGATATTCATGGGTGGTCTTAAAATCAAGAATATCATATTTGATATTTAAGGCACATCTTTGAGCAACTATGAGAGTACAAGGTATGTATAAAGACTCAAAAAATATCTTTGGGGTTATATTACAGAGAATGTTGGAATTCATCATAGCTCAACATGACATCAAAGTTAATACTGATAAAATATTAACTATAGTCGGTATGCCCCCTTGCACTCTAACCCAACTTAGGAGTCTCAAGGCAAAATCCAAGCCATTCAAAGATTCACCTCCTAGCTAGCTGACAAGAATCAACCCCTCACCAATATTTTGAGGAAGGATGTGGTCTTTATTAAAATATATTACATTATTTGGTACATGCTAGTGTACCACCTTGGGTACATATTTAGATTAGGAGAGTGTCCTATATTAGAGTGTGAGTATTTACTTTATGCAATGTAATAAATGCACAAGTATTATTAAAGTGTGCAAAGTATTTTGGTAATGTAAATGTGCATAATAGTCCATGTGCACATGATTCTATAGAGTAGGAAGATTAAGAGTCTCTAGAAGAGTGAATATCAAGAGTGCTCCATATGAAGAGTCACATTCCATTATATATGTCTATGTGTGTGTGTGTGTGTGACATATATTGTAGAATGAGAGTGTGTGGAAGTATGGATTATTCAATGGAGATACAATTTTTGTGAGCATTTATTAATGGCAATTCTATGAGTTATTTTTGAAGTTATTTATGAGTTTTATATGTTTAGAATATTGTCATTATCATATATTTCATATTAAAACTTTATTTTAGATCTTGTGGTATTTTATCTTAAGTACTTTTTTTTATAAGTAACTAAAATTTTATATACAAATTGGGTTTTTTAAGAGGATCCCAAAACCTTATAACAAAAAGGGTCGTAGCACCGATATTTAAAGCAATTTCTTAGTACATGAAAATAAACACAAACTAAAATGGAAATGGCCAAAAACAACCCTTAATCCAGCAGAAAGACCGGATTCTAGTACCAACTAGTGAGGCCCACTTCGCAAAAATATCATCCTCCCATTGTTGGCAGTCTGGGATCCACCCAAGGGTGGATATAGCAGTCTAGGATCCACCTGGGGGTGGATACAACATTCTAGGATCCTCTCGGGGGTGGATACAACACACCTACCCAAACTTACGTAGGGAGAGCAGGAAGGCCAAGATTAACCTACAACCAAAAATCCTACCCAAAAATCAGAAGCAGAGAGTTTTTAGAAAAATAGAGAGGATAATCACCTAGGGATGGATCGGGATGCAACCCAGGGTGTAGCAGAGAAGCAAGTAGCTATGTGAGCAAAGCAGCAAGAAGCACCAAGATACAAGCTAGGGATCAGTAGCGGGAAAAACTAGGAAATGGTATTAGGATCCTCAAAGAAAAAAATGGGAAGCCTCCGCATGAGCCTGAAAAGTGAAACAACACTACTGGGGATATATATAGGCCAAGATATCCCTTTGCACAGCAAGGAGAAAAATGAGGAAGCTAGAAGGATCTAGGGAAAATAGCAACAGATGTAAATATAGGATCCTGAAAGCCAAAAATGAAAGAGGAAGGAGTGACCAGAGTTGCAAATACACTGATCTCCCCCCCATACCAGATAATACAGAAGGAAGCTCCCACTACTCTAGCAGAAAGGCCCAGGAACCATCATCCTTGCTCATGAACAGATCTAGGGAACTAGGACCAGAATCCCTTGAACAAGAACTGAAATGAACAACCTGAGGATACCGGGTGGGAAGCAGTAACTGTTGGTCATCAAATCCGCACAGGAAAGGACTTTCGGTGGGTTTGCGCACCCTGGACCTGCGACCAACATTGAAAGGCCGAAGGGAAGAGATGCCCCTCGTGCCAATCTCCGGAGAAGGCCGGCTCCTATACTAATCTACTTTTGGGGTTTGAGATAAGAGTGCAGGAAAGAGATAAAAGGAGTTCGGGTTAGAGAAAGAAATAAAAAGGGGTAAGGGTTAGAGATTGATGATTCAAGGTGGGGAAGAACAGGAAGCACGATCACTCACTAATAACTCGAATAGCAGCAAAGAACACCAAGAATAGACGAAAGAAACGTAGTGTCGACCTTCCTATGTATCCTCTAGATGGGTTCGCAGGGTTCTCCTCTCTCTCTCGCTGGAATTCAGGGTTCAGAGTAACAGCGATTAAGACGAGGGAATAACAGAAACCTCGATCCACCAGGCAGCATAAAAGAAAGCAACAAATACGTTTTTTCTCTCCTATGTATCCTTCAGGGTGAATTTTAGGGTACAGTCCCCAATCGCACACCGGATTCAGGATTCAGAGTCTCAGTATACGAGTGCAGACAGACAAAAGAATTAAGCACAGAAGGCAACATAAAAGAGAGAAATGGAGCACAAAAGATCTTTAGTATTAGACGTAGGACATCAAGTTACAGCAGCTTTCTAGCAGAAAGTTCCCCCCCTTTTACATTGCAAAGCCTGGGTTTTTATAGAGGACCCGACCCTCTGAATCATTATTACAAAAATGGCGGAGTACACCCTCGGGCTCTGAGAAATCGGCTCCTCGTGGCTGCTGCGACTGAGTTTTCAAATCGGTTACCGAAACTGGCAACTGTGACCGGGTCAACCGTGGAAACATTCATTTAATGCGCCGCCCGAGTGTCCCTGGCTTCTGGATGCTGTGCTTGAGTGATCGCTATGCCCGCCGGGTTTTACTTCGAGGACTGTTACGTCCCTTTCGTTTGCCAAGAATGGTCAGCGGACTTATCGGGCAAGAAAGGGGGTACTTGTAAGGGGCCTTCGATCACCTTGGGAAGCTGCCCGCCTTGGAACGTGGGCCCAAAAAGTGCTTCGCTACATATCCGCTTCGCTGAAGCCTTGGGCCGAAGTAGATTCTCCTTGATTTGTTCTTCGCAAAATAAGGCTTCGCAGAAACTACTTCGGGGATGTTGACTGCCGAGCGGGCTTCATCTTTGAAATGGGGCTCTTTGTCCTTTGCTGGCGAAACTGCTTCGGCTGGAAAATGTTTCGGGCCGATTCTTTCTCAAAACTGTGGTTCGGGGAATATCTTCCCGAAGCATTTCTCGGTTTTCGACACATTGTCATTTTGCTTCGAGCGCTACTGCTTCGGGTGAAAACTGGCCGAAGTAGGTGTCGGAAACACTTCGGGCCCGAAGTAATTTCCTTGCCTTGGCTGATTTGGATTATGCTCTCCCCCTTCGGCGAAGTCGTTTGGATGCCGCTTCGCAAAACTTCCACCCGAAGCGGCTGCTGAAAATGCTTCGGGTGCGAAGCGTTATCTTTGTATTTTCTTCGATGAAATTACTTCGCAAGGTTTTCGCCCGAAGTGGTGTTTTGAAGTACTTCGGGCCCGAAGCTCTTTTCACGTCCTCTTCCTTTTCTTTCGGCGAAGCAATTTTCCTTGGCCTGTTTGGTAGCGAAGCTCTTTCTTCTTCATTCTATGATAGGGAGAGTCAAAATTGCTGTAACTTAAAAATAAAAGAAAACTTTCAACCAGGAAATACTATACAAAATTCTACTATCTTCTACCCCTTGTATAATGTGGCAAAAAGTGTCAACATTCTTGGCGGCTCGCGGGGTGACGAGCTCGTCTCGGCGGAAGAACCCTTTAGCCCTGATCCATTGGGCTACGGAGTCACTGGTCTTCCCCAGACCCTGCTTCTACGGTCTGTTCTTCTTCTTGTTCTTCTTCTTCTTCTTCTTCGGGCGGTCTCTGGCTGTGGAGATGGTT
This sequence comes from Wollemia nobilis, assembly GCA_028583015.1. Classification (NCBI taxonomy): domain Eukaryota; kingdom Viridiplantae; phylum Streptophyta; class Pinopsida; order Araucariales; family Araucariaceae; genus Wollemia; species Wollemia nobilis. The sequence goes on from JAQPPZ010016881.1 coordinate 19,041,454, forward strand.
CGAGGCGCTCACGGATGCGTTTCATCATTTTTCGGACGTGAGTCCAGGCACTCTTTTGAAATGGTTCTTGATCCTGTAATGCCTTTACTAAGACGCGAAACCGATCAATTTGCCCGATGTCAGCATGTTTGGCCCTGGTGAACAGATCATCTAGGCAAGCCTTGATCTTACAGTATCTCAAGATGAAATCTGTCACCTGCCCTTCTGTGATTGGTTCTTCCCAGCCATCGATCTCCGAGACATCGTTCTCGAACTACAGCCAGACTGGTTTGAGATCATCCTTGCTGAGAAGATTTTCGTCATCGTCCGTGAAACTCGGGAAACCCAAGGAAGAAAGGTCCTGAAAATAGTTCATTGAGGCGCGCTACTCATTGTCAAAAATGTCCTGGAGGCTCCTGGCTTTCTGAGCCTTTCGCACCTTGGAGAAAAAGGTGCGAACCGTGGCCTGGGCTGTGGACCAGTCCCTAGCTGTTCGGGTCATTGCAGTGACCTGCAGGTCTTGATATCTAGCATTCTGGACGTCGAACGCTAGCTTGAGTCGGCTTCTGGCCTTTTGTGTGACCTCGTCTACGACTGACCCTCCCTCGGCAATAGCCCGCCTTGCTTCGGTGATGAAGATCAAAATTGTGAGAGCGCTGGAACATCGAGACCTAAAATTTTTTAGCAAATGGGCACGAATCTCCTTAATTCTGCTCCTATCAAACAGCGTCAGATCTTCTTTTGCGTGCAGCGGAGCTTGCATCTGCAAGATTTCATCCTCAAGCTTCTTGGCCTTCAGATCACTCTCGGCCTGCTTCTGTGCTTGGCTCTCGGCCGTAGACTGGAGCTGTTGAACCTGCTGCTTTAGGTCAAACGTCTCCTTCTTCATTGCCTTGCACTCCTCCTCGGCCTCTGCCAATTTGGAGCGGACCCTTGCCAAATCTTCCTCCAGCTTAACATTGGCGGCCTCGGCCTCAATCCTGTGCTGGTTGGCGATAACTGCATGTGCCCTAAAGGTCTCAATTCGGACATGCATGGATGCCGATTCATTATCAACATTCAGGTGCTCCAGGTCCTTAGGTGTCTCTTGATAATCGTAGTCTACTGGAGTCATTTCATCCAGAGGCTTTTGTACCTTGGGGACCTTCTTGACTTTATGCACCTTTCTGGCCGCTAAATAAAAAATGACGCATTTCTCAACTGATGCCGTCGAGCGCCCTCTTCTTTTCCTTGCCTCCCTTAGTATTTGCTCAGTGTTTTGTCGTGCTTGGAATAGCTTCTCGGCAAGGGGGCGGTCCTTAATTAAGGACATCTCTGATTTAGAAAAGGCTAGATCTCCAGCCGAGGGAGTAAACAAATATAAAGAATGTGTGGGGGATGCCTCACCCGAAGGCTCGACGACAGACGTGGTGGGAATTCGGGCGGGGGTGGGACTCGGCGTTGAAATGGTCTTACCCTCGTCATGATCATGAGGTGAGGCCGGACCAGCGGTAGGTGACGGGTGATGGGGCGATGGGCTAGGCAAGGGAGACTGGTGAGAACTCTCAGCCGTGGTTACGGCAAAAATGTGTGAGGCTAGGGCAAGGGGTGGAGAATGCGTACCTGCGTGCCCTCCTGGCATTGTGGCAGTGGCGACTTCTGGGGCAGCCGCATCTCGTTCTTTCTCGATTTCGGCGCTTGGCAGGGCTGCGACCTCGACACTTGCTTTGGATGGGTCTGATATCAGTCGCCCAGTGGAGGGACTTACAAGTCCTGTGCGAGGTCGCTTCGGGTGCTTTGGGGGAACCAGGGTCTGTTCTTGCTTCTTCCTCTTCCTCCTTACCAGCGGTTGTTTCGACTCTTCAGTGCCCGAGTCGTGGCCTCCTACAGGCCCCTGAGGTGATCTTGGAGGTGAAGCTTGGGCCCTTCCCTCTTTTTCCTTCCCCGAAGTAGTATCATCTCTTTTTGGGCTTTCGCCCGAACCTGGGATAGCTGGAGGGATGAGGGTGGCGAAGGACGAAGGCTTCCATTTTCCAATGTTGGCTTCATAAATTTTTGCGAAGTCCTTGTCCATTGCCAAGAATCCATAAGAGCTCATTTTCTGTCGGTGGACCCTCATTATCCACCATTCTCTCAGTTGAGCCGCGTCCCAATATTTTACTCCCTCCTTCAAATCATCCTTCGCTTTCCTCCAGAAGGTAGAGTTGGGGCTCGGGAGAGGGTGCCGAACCGGGTCGTACGCAACCTCCATTGGGTAGAATTCGTGCCAGGGAGGTAAGGCTTCCATCCTCTCCAGATGCCATTCCAGATCCTTTCCCCGAGGATTATTCCTTTGTTTCACAATTTCTGGATAGGGGCAGACATGGAAGCTCTTGACCCGTATATGGTCCCTCATTACTCCCAAAGGATCATAAAGCCATTGCTGGGGAATTTGGAGAAGGCCAAACTTAGCAAGCTTCTCTTCCAAGAAGACGTTCTGATTCAGGGCGAACACTTCGACAACTCCTATCTTGAGAGGGAAGTCGCAAGTGTGGGCCCATTTTCGACCCTTGCCATAGATGGCATTGGTCGCATCGCTCTGCCTAGCGACTTCCAACGCGAACTGATACTCGGAGGGGTAAACTGGCAGTATGAAGGGCTTCCCTATGAAACCGAAGATGCGAATCACCAGCCCCTGCGTTAGACAAAAAATGTCTCCCCTCTTCTCCCGGACTACTTTGTTTCTCAAGCCGAGGGGGACTCGCGGGGAGGATCCCGCTAACATGCGCATGGCGGGTCCCAAGAATTGCTGATTGAAGGAATAGTAGGACTCTGATCTCAACAATAGGGGAGTCCACTGATATACAGGCAAAGGACCTCCATCCTTGCCACTTGCCGCAATGGCAACATGAGGAAAACTATTATGTACATGAAAGAAAAGTAACCAAACAAGAAAGGAGCAGGGCGCGAAGTGCTGGCTGGTCCCAGCATTCTTCATGCTGGTGAGTTGCGCGTGCAAGCCCCTGGCCACCCATTCTGCCCAGTCTACAAAGACTGGATTGGAACCGGGCCTCGAATTATCGGGGGCATTGAACTCCCCTCTGGAAATGCATTCGGCCAGGGACACCTGCCATGGGTATACCGAAGCGTCGGTAGATAGGCCTGCCACCCATGCAATGATGGAGAAGAGGTCGACATTGTTAAAAGCTTCCAAGGGAAGGGGCATTTGGGGCAGTCTGCCCGAAGGGAGCCCGCTTTTGAGGCTCTGCTACAAAAAATTGATCATGTAGCCAGCAGACGTGAACCTATCCGTTTGTTCGCTCAAAACAACGTTGCGAACTATACATCCCTTGGGTGGGCCCTGTTGTGGCGCAAAAGCTGCCTGTACGTCTTCTTTCAAAATTGAGAATAACTTTTGGCCAGATGCGTCCAACACCTGTCTGGTGGCGGGCTGGTAATTCTGTGCAATGGCATTGACCAGCTTCGGGCAATGGTGTGTGGGGGGCACCAGATACCAGTATACCTGGGAGTAGTACGCGACAGCTTTTCTACTTTCCATCGGGAGCTTGCTTATCATGAGCTCAATGGTGGCTCTGAGCTCAGCTACGCTCTTTGACAACTCCGTATCCCTGATTCTTTCCCACCTGTCGACTGGTGGTTCTAGGGGTTGCTCATCTTCGAAATCCCCCTTTTCCTCCATGACACGCTTATCTGGGCGGAGGCCCGAATCGACGGGCCTTGGCTTCGGCCTTTTTCCATGGCCTTTTACCTTTGGTCTCTCGGGGGCTACTACTTCTAGCCCTTTTCCCTTCTCCTTGGAACTTTCCATCGTTAATACTTGGGGCGACGAAATTTGCAGTATGGAGAAAATTGGCGTCGAAGCTTTAGAGTGCGAAGTGGAAAAGCTTGCAGGTTGGCAGTGGGGTCTGTATGAGTCGTTGAGCGAGTAATCCTTTGGCTACTCAGAGTCTGTGTTATATAACCGCCCAACACAACTACCCGCATTTATGACATGTGCCACAATTAATCCTGTACTTCTCACCTGAGAGATCATAACGCATGGGCCATGCGTTATGATGATTGCGACTATTTTGGGAACGCAGCCAGCTACCACCCGGTACCTGGGGCAGACTTTTCTCTCAGCCGAATCCCCTGAGTACGTACCCGATGCCTTTTCATTTAACTCGCTTGCTTTGGACGCTTTTGAAGGTGACTGTATGCACATTCCTCTAGGCGAGCAATAAATGCTTTGGCCTTGTGCATCTTTGGGTCAGCGAAGCCGAAGTTGGAGCTGACATACTTCGAGGCGAACCTTTTCATACCTTAGTCGGAACCTTGCTCGGCCGATCGCACTTCGCTGCGAACCACTTCGCATCTTCTACTTCGCAAGCCAAGTTCCCGAGGGATATATATATATATATATATTTTTTTTTGAGTAGCTGTCGAGATAAAACTCAACGTGAGTTTCTGAGCAGCATTTTATTTAATAGCCAAATTTTTTTACAATATTCACATAGGCTTGCGGCATAATGGGCATGCCGCCACCACAAACTCAGCTTCGGATGTTTATCCGGTGAATCTGCAATGCCCGGACCAGATCAAATTGAACTTTAGTTGATCCTTGAAGTCCGGACGGCTCCTCTCCGAAGTTCTCCATGCTGCGAACCGAAAGCAATACAATAGTTCGCCGCTCTTACCAGTACCCGCGCTGCTGATGCAGGAGGTGGCGAAGCAGTTTGCCATATGCGGGCCCTCTTGGGGTACTGGTTGTGGTGATGGCTGGAACCGAAATACCGAAGAGTCTAGCAACTATGGGCTGGGTACAGGTTCTTTCACCTCTTTGATGTTGTAATAGGGCTTTTTCGGCAAAGAGCAAACTTCTATGATCTCTTCGGCTTCAGCCTCTTGAAGTAAGCTTGATGGATTCTGGCTGAACACCTGCATGCCATGCTCTGGGATACAAAAAGGGTGCAAAAATGTTCCCTCTTCGTTCTCAGGCGCTATCACTCGAGCTTGTTTCTCTTCTTGGCCTGTCCTCTGACGGAGATCGCAAGCACCCATATTGTTCATCGTTGGGGCAAAGCTTGCAAATTGCCATGGTTGGACTTGGATGTGATCTGCCTCTCGAGCTCCACATGACTGCATCTCAGGCTTCTGCTCAGTTTGAGGAGTCTGCCATGAAGAATATTGCGTTGGGCAGACAGGAGAAGCGATTATCAGAGAAAGTGATGAGGCTTCTCCCCACTGCCACTTTCCCGATAGAAACTGCTCCGCTCGTACTGCTTCCTCAAAAATCTAAGGGAATCTTTGTTCGCCTGATCGTAGCAAGAGGAGGCCTATGTCCGGGTGAAAAGCCCGAACATAGTAGAGGTGAGCTTGGGCGGGCGTTGGTTGAATCTCCCCTGGAACTTTCTTCCAAGTTCTGGAGAATCGGACATTGAAGTCCGTGACGCTCTCCAAGGGTGCTCTCTTAATGGTGGAGAAGTACGTCAGAAGTTGGAAGGGATCCTGAGAGCCATCAAATGTTTTGAATAGTGCTCCCGCCAAGTCATCCCATGAACAGATGCTTTTAGACCCGAGCAGTCTATACCACCATAGCGCCTTTCCTTCCAGAGACGCAGCCAGAAGTCGGACCATGACATCTTCGTGGATTATGTCGTAGAGGAACGCTAAAGCAGCAACAACTTCAAGGTGTTCTCGGGCCATTCCCGTGGTGCCATCATATATTGTCAATGCTTTCAAGGCGATCTCGGGAATCTTGTGGTAGCTTTGAAGATTCAAGGGGCCTCGGTCATCCCAGCTGGGAAAACTTACCCCTGCCATTATAGCAGTGGTCTGCAGAGATCACGGTTATCGTCGCTAAATCGGAGTCGCCAGATGAACATTCTTTCTCCGCTTGCGAGGTCAAGGCTGCTCACCGAACCTTGATTCCTTCGGGATATCTTCTTTCGGATCTGAAAGGCGCCTACGACCAGGAAATCTGGATCTTTGAGTCGCCAGGTGATTTTATCGGATGAAGACAGGCCAGAGATTCACCGAACTCGGACCTTCTTAAGACACGGGGAGTCCTGGTTACGAAAACCAGGTTTAGGCATTGGTCTTTATGACTTTAGAGATTCTTCGGGTGAACAGAGTCGCCAGATGCTAAGAGTCTTTTGGTAATGAGGGCATCGATTCTCACTACTACTCAGAAGATGAGACTGACCGGATCTCACCGAGAACTTTGTTAGAACTACTGGCTCCGGTGAAGACGGGCTAGAAATTTTCTCAAATATGGGACCTTGGGTCCCATCGGGCGTGCCGAAACTGTTGGTCATCAAATCCGCATAGGAAAGGACTTTCGGTGGGTTTGCGCGCCCTGGACCTACGACCAACATTGAAAGGCCGAAGGGAAGAGATGCCCCTCGTGCCAATCTCCGGAGAAGGCCGGCTCCTATACTAATCTACTTTTGGGGTTTGAGATAAGAGTGCAGGAAAGAGATAAAAGGAGTTCGGGTTAGAGAAAGAAATAAAAAGGGGTAAGGGTTAGAGATTGATGATTCAAGGTGGGGAAGAACAGGAAGCACGATCACTCACTAATAACTCGAATAGCAACAAAGAACACCAAGAATAGACGAAAGAAACGCAGTGCCGACCTTCCTATGTATCCTCTGGACGGGTTCGCAGGGTTCTCCTCTCTCTCTCGCTGGAATTCAGGGTTTAGAGTAACAACGATTAAGACGAGGGAATAACAGAAACCTCGATCCACCAGGCAGCATAAAAGAAAGCAACAAATACGTTTTTTCTCTCCTATGTATCCTTCAGGGCGAATTTTAGGGTACAGTCCCCAATCGCACACTCGGATTCAGGATTCAGAGTCTCAGTATACGAGTGCAGACAGACAAAAGAATTAAGCATAGAAGGTAGCATAAAAGAGAGAAATGGAGCACAAAAGATCTTTAGTATTAGACGCAGGACATCAAGTTACAACAGCTTTCTAGCAGAAAGTTCCCCCCCCTTTTACATTGCAAAGCCTGGGTTTTTATAGAGGACCCGACCCTCTGAATCATTATTACAAAAACAACGGAGTACACCCTCGGGCTCTGAGAAATCGGCTCCTCGCGGCTGTTGCGACTGAGTTTTCAAATCGGTTACCAAATTGGCAACTGTGACCGGGTCAACCGTGGAAACATTCATTTAATGCATCGCCCGAGTGTCCCTGGCTTCTGGATGCTGTGCTTGAGTGATCGCTATGCCCGTCGGGTTTTACTTCGAGGACTGTTACGTCCCTTTCGTTTGCCAGAATTGGTCAACGGACTTATCGGGCAAGAAAGGGGGTACTTGTAAGGGGCCTTCGATCACCTTGGGAAGCTGCCCGCCTTGGAACGTGGGCCCGAAAAGTGCTTCGCTACATATCCGCCTCGCTGAAGCCTTGGGCCGAAGTAGATTCTCCTTGATTTGTTCTTCGCAAAATAATGCTTCGCAGAAACTACTTCGGGGATGTTGATTGCCGAGCGGGCTTCATCTTTGAAATGGGGCTCTTTGTCCTTTGCTGGTGAAACTGCTTCGGCTGGAAAATGTTTCGGGCCGATTCTTTCTCAAAACTGTGGTTCGGGGAATATCTTCCCGAAGCATTTCTCGGTTTCCGACACATTGTCATTTTGCTTCGGGCGCTACTGCTTCGGGTGAAAACCGGCCGAAGTAGGTGTCGAAAACACTTCGGGCCCGAAGTAATTTCCTTGCCTTGGCTGATTTGGATTATGCTCTCCCCCTTCGACGAAGTCGTTTGGATGCCGCTTCGCAAAACTTCCACCCGAAGCGGCTGCTGAAAATGCTTCGGGTGCGAAGCGTTATCTTTGTATTTTCTTCGGTGAAATTACTTCGCAAGGTTTTCGCCCGAAGTGGTGTTTTGAAGTGCTTCGGGCCCGAAGCTCTTTCCATATCCTCTTCCTTTTCCTTTGGCGAAGCAATTTTCCTTGGCCTGTTTGGTAGCGAAGCTCTTTCTTCTTCATTCTATGATAGGGAGAGTCAAAATTGCTGTAACTTAAAATAAAAGAAAACTTTCAACAAGGAAATACTATACAAAATTCTACTATCTTCTACCCCTTGTATAATGTGGCAAAAAGTGTCAACAATAACATGCACAAAGATGGGATCCTTGGAAGTCTAACCTGAGGGAACCAGGGTCTGCATGCACTGATCATGGGTCCCCCCCAGATCTAGACATGCAAAAAAAACCCTAGGATCCCCAAAATAAGGGACCAAGATCCCCCTATCCTTGCTCATGGATAGCTTCAGGGAACTGGAATTGAGACTGGGAAAAACCTAGGCAAAGTAAGAGGCCCACCCCGAAGGCCAACCAAAGCCTTGGGTGTCCAAAAAATTGTAGATCCAGCAAGAAGAAGCCTCTGAATAGGAAACTAAAAAGTGCCCTACCCAACGGTACAGGACCAACAATAACCACATGCATCTCAGAGAGGAGTCACTAAAAGAAGCGGAAACTGGTCCTCCAAACCAACCCCAAAGTAGAGAGGACCTCATAGGATGCACCAGGAAGTAGTAGAAATCCCAACCTGCCACCACCATCGACCAAGGAAGCCCTAGGAACCGGATCCATGCAAAAAACCTACAAAACACCCCAAGGGAAATCCTGAGGGAGATCAGGGAAGGGATCTCAAAAACATGCAGGAAACCCTAGGAGACCCTTGGGATGCACCAAACCACGGGCTTAGGCAGGGAAACCCTGAAACTACTGGGAAAGGATCAGAAAGTGGAGAAGGAACTCCCCCAAGGAGACCATCTGCTACAAAGCATTCCCAGAGCGAGATGACCCAAAATGAGCCAGGGACTGGGCAAGAACCAGGGGAGGGGGAGCAGGACCCTCCCCCTCCCCCCTCATAACCAACTCTTGGATATCGAAAGAATTAGCATTATAATATAGTGTCATGTTTTATCTTAAGTACTTAGCTTCAAAATATAACAGTGGTATTAGAGCCACATCAAGGTTTTATCTTGCACAAGTTTTTAAGCTGCAAAGGAAAATTTAACTGGTTAAGGATAAATCAATGAAGTTGAAGAAATTACCTCAAAAAAAGAAAACCAGAGAAGATAGTATTTTTCCACTGTGTTGAAGGAAAACCAATAAATATTGGATATTTACCTATTCCAAGAGTAAATTCAAAATAGAAGGAAATTTATAGGTCTTGAAGATAGACCTTGACATTAATGAGATTAAGAGACCCAAGAAGGAGGTCCTAAGTTTGATAGAGAGAATAATATTCCAAGTTACTATTTATCTAGAGTCTTTCCATAAGGTTGAAGGAAAAACTCATGAAGACTAGAACTCAACATAGATATCTTTCCACTAGTTTTGAGAATAACTAGTGAAGTTTATTGTTTAAAGAATTCTAGAAATTTGAATGTATTTGGTTGCTACTATCTAAGTTTTTGTTGCAGAAAATTAGTTCTTAGAAGCTGAGAATCTTCCTACAATAGATAGAGAAGAATTTCACCTTAAGTTGCCTAAAAGTCTACGTGCTTTCCTCATGCAAGGATTAGTTTTGAGTTGCAGTAAATGAGTAGACATTTCATATTAAGAAGGTCCAATAAATAGGCCAAGAGAAGCCTTATTAAAGAGTGAATATTGAAGATAGAGGACGACTAAAAAAATATCTTATTGCATATTTGAGAAGCAAAAAAAATTGGAGGTTCAAGAAAGAGATATCATTGTTGAATTTCCATAGTTGGAAGATTGGAGAGACCAAGGAAAGGTATCATTGAAGTTTTGAGGAAAATAATTGAGAAACTATTAAATTGGAAGACCCAAGAGAAGAGGTATCAAGAGAATTTGGAGAAGAATAACAAGGATAGAAAATCCCTATTGAATAATTTGAAGAAGTAGCCATTGGAGGATATTTTAATAAAGCTCATGATAGAATATTGCAAGCAGGCGAAGCTCCTGAAAAGAAGAATTTGGAACAATTATCACTATCTGAAAACAAGCCCAAAAGGAAGAAGGATTTGGCAAGAAGTTTGTAAAATTTTGGAAAGGATTTTTGAAGATCTCAAGACATTAATATTCTTGAGAAAGAGAACAAATTAAATTCAGAATTGACAAGAATATTGAATAAGAAAGAAGAATTGAAGAGGCCATAGTTTTGAGAAGTTTGAGGACAGCCACAAAGATTTTAAAAGTTGATTTGTGAAGGAGAAGATTGCTGATTTTTGAGAACACAATTTGAAGAAGACATAAAGCTACAAATTGGAGAACATTTGGGCATATTTTGAAGTGCCCTGGAACAATCAATTGAAGGAAGGCTTGACATGAAAAGAAGGTAGTAATTGAAGGAGATAGAGGAGATTATTGGACAACAAGATATAGGATGAGTAATCAAAAATTTGGAGTAGCAATTTGAGATATTTGGGATGCAAAATTAGGTAAAATTATAAGAAGAAAATATAGCTACGATTTGGAGAAATTCAGGGCAGATTTGAGAGAGCTTTGAACAACAAAGTGAAGGAGGAATTGGCAGTATTCAAAGCTGAAAATTACAGAGTTTTTGGACATCGAGCGATCTGATATTTGGGCAGCAATTAGAGCTGTAAAATTGACAAGTTTGAGGCATAAATTGAGTAGAAAGGAGAGCTGCAAAATTTACAAATTTGAGATAAAAAAATGGTGAATCAAATCACCAAGGAGCTAGCTACAAAGGAGGCCAAATAGGTTAGAAATATTGGTGCAATAAAAATATTTTTATCCAAGTATTAAAACTGGTTTATTATAAGTTTTTGTAAGCACCGCATTTGAATTTTTAAAGTAGCAAAAAAATACTTTAAAGTTGAAAAAATTGAATCATTGCTATCTTAGGATATACAAAATACAACAACAAATAGAGATAAATATTGTCTAAAAAATGAGTAATAAGGAGAAAGAAAAAAAATAATGTATATGTTGTTTTATAATACAAAGTAGTACAAATTTTTATAAATATTATTGAAGGAAAGAGAAGACTGAATAGTGCAAAAAGTAAGACAAGGATTAAAGGTGTCTAAAGACACCAAAAGGGGTCAATAAAGTTGTAGGAAAATTTGGTGAAGAAGATCCACCAAAGAAGTGGCAAAACCACCAAGCCAACGTAGAGGTACCACCATATTGAAGAGAAGCCACCGCATTGAATAAGAAGCCACCATTGGTTGAGAACAGAGTCGAGGAAGAGATACACCGATGGAGAAGCACTAGCCACCATTTTAACCAAAGTAAAATTGTGTACTATTGAAAGCTATAATGTCACATCCACTGGAGAAGCCAAAGAGTTTTTTGGGACATCAAAAAAGAAGCATTTTTCATGAGAAAGTGAAGAGTCGTTTGAGGAAGTTACAACATTGGCAAAGAAAATTTTTGGTGAGCCAAATAGACTTCATACAAAATCCAAATTTTTGTTGAAGGAGAAGTAGAAAAGGGGCATCCATAATTTATGCCACTTAGAGGAGAATCTGGTTAAAATTTTTGGTAAAAGTGAATTTGAGAATATATGGTATGTAATGTACCATTTGAAATGTGTAGGAGCTAAGAAAACACTTGGCATTACGAAAGGAGAAGCACCAATCACTCACAAGAAAATTTAAAATATTTTAATATTGAGTGGTGAGGAGTTAGAGAACGAAGGGTCATAGTCTGATTACCAAGCCATCATCGTAGAGGATACATACAAGTCTAGCATGGTAGAATTTTGAATGTTACCAAGGAGGAAGGAGTTTATAACATCCATCACCAAGTGCTACATATGGTAAATAAGTTGAAGGGTGTTAGAGACACTTGTCACCTAGGAAAGGAAGCATCAATCACCTAGGAGCATTCAAATATTCTAGAGGAGCTCCATAAAGTGCATGGGAGTTGAACTCCATAAGAGAAACATTTGTATAACAAAATCCAAATGCGGCAAGAAGAGGAGTTAATGCATTTGAGTTTGGTAGAGTTGAGAATGTTGGAGTTTGTACAACAAAATGGAGTTACTTTGAAGACCAACACCATTTTAGGGCAAGCCAAACACCCTTGACCAAATATTGCACGCCTATTTTGGAGGTAACATTAAAATTAATTATTAGCTTAAATGTTGGAGTTATAAGGTTAAATATTGAATATTATTTTCTAAGGTTAAGATATATAATAATTTAGTTTATGGAGAGACAAGGTTTTAAATAAAAATTGAATACCTTAGAAAGAAGTTAAATTTTTTTGGAAATTTTTTGAGAGTTATTCTTAGGGATGACCAAGGCAGCATAATTTTTTTATTAGTTGAATCCATTGGCATCCAATATAACAACTTTGTTCAAGCCAGGTTGTTGTTCTAAGGATTATCCCTTTTAGATAGTCTCTTTGTCTAAAACCTCATCATCAAAGGAGATTCTCTAAATACTATCAGCTATGTCAAAGGCTCCCATTCTCTTGCTTGGGAAGTTCCCAACTTTATTGAAGATTCGAAGATCCTTATTGGTAAGTTTGGAAGATCAACCATCCAACATGTGTTCATATAAGGGAATGGTGTGGCTGATCTCATGGTAAATATTGGCTTGTCCCAGGATGGCCTACGGGTTTGGATTGGTAATTTTTCTCAAAAATTTATTGATTTTTTTTAGAATGACTTTCCCAATTAACATCAATTTTTAGAGCATTCTTAGGGTCCTCATTGATCTCCTTTGCATCTAGACCAATAGGTGGTGGTAATCTAGTATGAGCTGGCCACCTGTAGAATCAAATCATAAATGACCCACCAGTTGGAATTTCTAGAGACCCTTTGTTTCAAGAGAGTTGATGTTGTTTTCCACCCTCATCTGTATTAGAAAGCCTAACCATATGTGGCAGTCATGCCCAATTTGGTTGAACTTTGATCTCATTACCATACGATATGTTAGACAAAATCCCAAGTGGCTCATTGATCAGAGTAGGCAGACCACTCAAACTATCCTCAATTGGTGTGTCGTGCCCAATCCCTGGTGGTAGTCTAATCCTAGGTGGATTTTTCAACTGAGCATGTTTTTATTGGAAATGATTCATGTGAAGTTATCCTATCCTAGGTGGATTTTTGAACTGAGCATGCTTTCTTTGTAAATGATGCTTGTGAAGGTTTCTAATCCTAGGTGGTGTGTTGTTTTGGGTTCTTCATCCTCGAAAGTTGATCCCAAGTTGGCTCCCAAGATGGACCACAGGTGGTCGTTGTGCATGCCTAATTTTTTACCACGAATACTTCATTTCCCTATGAGTTTGTTGTGTTGGCTCTCGATCGATGATGTTCCTCACTCCCATTGGAGAAACCATCCTACTTGATAACCCACACCGACTCATGATCCTTTCAAGTGCCTTAATCCATGTGCTAAGGTGTTTTCCATTCATCGTAATCATTTGTGGCATAGGACTTGCTTATTTCATCATTCTATTTCATGTCTCGATGCCCCCTATTTTAACTCATGGTGCACCAAGGCCTCAAGTGTTTTATCCCATCATCACCCATGTAGGAACACCATTGGCTTCTCCTCCCTTGACTTTGAGTTGGATCGCATGACTATACATCCCATTATATAATAATGGATAATCACATTGGATAATAGGACAATGCTAAATACAGTGGGACTACTACACCTTGCTTAGATGTCTCAGATTAAGTGTGATTGGGCTATGGTGACTACCTTGATTGATAGGTGGTAACCAAAGTCATCAACATTTGGATTTCCCATAGGTGATATGACTATCATAGTAGAGGATGTGTGGTAGATTTCGAGGGTGCCCATTTGGGAAAAACCAATGTATAGAGCATGTGGCCAGAAAGAGACACTACAAAGCTAATAGGGATCCAAAGAATAATATCACTAGAAAAGGAGTGCATGTAAAAAATATGATCAATCAACATGGACTCAATGACTTGTGTGCCTATTAAGTGGGGTCACAAATGGATTGATTCTAAATCACACTAGTAGGTGACTACTACCATGGGAACTTGGGGGAGTGGTCACTATCATGTGAGAGGATCAAGTATGATTCACATGGGGATCAATAATATTACCATGATTGTACCATACTTCATACAAGATCATGTACAATAGGGGTCACAACTTTAGTGCTCTATGTTACTATAGGTATAGTGTTGGGAGTACATAGTTATGAGGTGACCATGAGGGATACCAAGGAGAGTGCAAGATAGGGAGAGACCAATAGCCTATTATTGTACATACCATTTTGAGTAAGGATAGAGGATATTATGAGGCTCTCTAGCACTAGCATGATGGATGGTAAACAAACTATGACCTCAAGAAATTATATGGAGGCCATGACATCAACATCTAGGGTGGGTAGAGGATAAATTTAAGCTAGCGTGGATTCAATGGATTTTATGGGTGATCATAGACCAAGGGAGAGAGAGTTGCATAGATACGATTGAGTACACTGGAAATTCTATTTAATGCAACAATAGGTACATCTAGGGGACTACTAGTTTCGAAAAACCAACAAGGACAAGGCCAAAGTGGGTGAACATCTTGATCATATCGATTTTGCTGAGGATAGGGATGATCCCTCATTGATAGACCTAGGTATGGATGATGTAGAAGTGGACCATGGGTACTAGAAATGGCATTGAGAGATACATTTGACATATGTCTCTTCTATAGTGCATATTTAGCACCATCAGGTTATAAGTATTGATATGCAACAAATATTTTGATGCATGTCTCACCACATAGAGGAGAGGTAGAGTAGGAAGGTAGGGCAGTCTAGGTGAGCGAGGCTAGAGATGAGGATATCAACCTTGTAGAGTTTAGGATCAATATTATAGTGGTAGTATCCCTAGGGGGAGAAGGAGACACAATTGTTTCCCCATGGATACAAAGGCATGGCCTATCAGGACTACAATAAATATGGGTCTAGTGAGCACAAAGGATATCCTAGAGAAAGTTGGGCAAATGGATGTTCTATGAGTTGAGGTTGATAAACTGATAAGTAGAGCAAGAGTCTATGAGATATACCTAGAAGATTATAGGAGGGCCTATAAGTAGCACCTAGTGAGCTTTCATAAAAAATAGATAGGACTATTACTGAGAGGGATTATATCGAGGCTATGAGAGCCAAGAAATATTGGGTGATGGTTGAGAGGGATAAACTAGCATCCTAGTGAGACACAATGAGAGAAGAGGTAGCATTACTATAAGGGGATATGACTATACTATATCATGAGAGGTAGTAGGCCAAGATGGAGGGGATAACACTAAGATGATTGGATGCAAGACCAAGTGATCATGATCCTACGAGAGGAGATGGTGAGGGCATAGGAGGAGGTATGGAAAATAAGGGAGAGGGTGATACATTACCATACCCTATATCACTAGGTTGTGCTATAGGGATATAAATAGCCTTCACCACTAGCCCACCACTTATGGAGTAGGAGCCAAAGTAGTACAAGGATGTAGATGGTCTCGTAGTATATAGCTATGTCACCACCGTGACCACTATTGATAGGAGGAGCAGGTTAGTCAATATTGTAGATCTAGAATGAGGATGACATGTTAATTTTATGATTATGGCACACTTATTGAGAGAGAGATAGATATTGTTGAGTGTACCAATATTTATATTATGGCACACCAACCCATCATATATGATATGCTTATGATGATGAGATCAATGATATAAACATTGTTATTTATGATAGAAGAAATGAGATGTGATATTTGACTAAATGCATAGGAAAATTGATTAATGTTATGAGATAATGTGGGATAGGAGGAATTTAGAAGAAGAAAAATTAAAAACTATAAGGATGGTCAATCAAGAGAAGATGCAGAATGGTCTAGAGGGATAAGAAAAGTTGCATAGTTGGTGTGACCAAGATCAAAGTAGGTCATGTAGAACCAGTGTGACCAAGGAAAACATCAAGTGATGCAATGGTCTATGTGATCAAGGTCAACATAGGTTGTATGGGACTAGTGTAATTAAGATCAACATCGAACTAAGAGGAAATATCCAATCAAGGAGTGATGAGCAAGCATATGGCCATATATGACCTAATAAGATGCATATATCTATGTACAAGGGCTAAGAAAGGCCTATATATAATATATTATCTATGTACAATGGTCCATGACTATTGAAGGCCTAAGATGGTTAATGACTAGTGAAGGCCTATAAAATGAAAAACCACCAATGAAGATCTATATGAGCAATTATGAGCAGTGACTAGTTAAGGTTTATATGAGAAAAAATGAATAGTGACTAGCTAAGGTCTATATGATCAAATCTGAGTAGTGACTAGCTAATGTCTATATGAGTAAAAATGAGAAGTGACCAACTAAGGTCTACATGAAAAAAAATGATCAACGACTAGTTAAAGTCTACATGAGAAAAAATGAGCAGCGACCAGTTAAGGTCTACATGAGCAAAAATGAGCAGCAACCAGTTAAGGTCTATAAAACCTATGCTATGTACAAGATATTTACAAGTGTTATATGCAATAGCTAGTGAAGGCTCAAATTATAAATATTATTGATGACCAACAACAACTAAAAATGATCGAGTAGATCAAAGACCCAAAATGTTATAAATAAATGAGAAGGAAGCATGAACAAAAATGTATGGGGAAGATTATTTATTATTCCATTTTGAGTTTGGGCACAAAGGTAAAGTTATACCCATCCTACAAAAAGGCAAAATAATAAAATTTGACCCATACAAATATAGTTCAATAAAATCATGATAGAAGCAAATAAAAAGAGCGAAAGAGTGTAGATAAAATCCCATGTTAGCACAATTGGACATGAGAGGAACCCTTATTTTACCTTTGAATATATGGGTATAATCTCTAGATACACCCATTCTATTCAATGGAAAAATTAATGAAGTCTATTCCTAGACCAATGTGTAAAATGCCACATAAAAACATGATAAGAGTAGAGAGAAAAAGAGGGTGAAATCACATATCAGATGAGTCTGAGTAGCTATAATTCATAAGAGAGCATAGAGGGAATGCTTATCACAAGTGAATGTGTGATAAAATTAAAAACACAAATAAATCATAGAAGATGATGATTTCCAACCTGCTATAATGGATCAAAGGAGAAAACCAAAAGAGAGCATAGAGGGTATGCTTATCACAAGTGAATGTGTGATAAAATTATTACCTCTCACTTGAACAAAGGTGAAGATTTTCCCATCATGCTTAAAGGTTATACAAATAGTTTACCTTTATACAAATGTATAAGATACCATAGGTTGGGATGAGCATGGAGAGAACACACACATCACAAGTTGGTATGATGTAAATTTCTTACTTCTTACTTAAGCGAATGGGCACAAAGGTGTAGATATTCCCATATTGCCTAAAGGTAAAATAAAGAATTCACCTACAAGGTCAATGGGGAAGAAAGATAATGAGAGGGTGCATATATGACAACCTTGTCACAACTACATCCAAAGTGGATAAAGGTAAAATAAGAATGCTTGCAATACATAGATGTGCAAGGTGTCATATGTTATGCAAACACAACTAGAAGGAGAAGAAAGGAAAATGAATTCCTTATGTTGGAGGAAATTGAGTAGATGAAATTCATCAACTATGTAAGATAAATATGCTCACGAACACAAATCAATCAAAGAAGGTGAAGAATTCCATCCTGCTGGAATATGTAGAGGAAAGAGTGATATGTCAAAAAAGAACAAGAATCACAAGATAAAAGAGTGAGGAGGGTAACACTGAATATGTGTGAGAGTGAAAACCCTAAGTCATAAGAAGCATATCATGGTATACATTATATGCCCTAGATTTATTGTCTACACATAAATTTATGTTGAATGACCAATTGTTCTCATGCATGGGTGAACAAGATATGTTCGTAGGATAACCATTAACATTGCATTATGAAGTAATATGCAAAGTTAAGAAAACAAGTATATCCAACCCTCAATATCTCAATGGTCTAAGAGCATGTGAGAAGAGAAAGGAAAGCAGAAGGATTTGAGAAAGCTAGTGCAACTACAATGAGAAAACCTTCTTCTTTAGCATGGCATGGATATGATTGAGAATAATATTTTCCATGTAATATTGAATAAGGTCTTCCCAAAATACATACTTGCTAAAGAGCACAACATAATTGGAGAGGATGAGGAAACAAATACTCGAAGTTAACATCTTGGCACCTAATAGATGATCGTAGAATAACCAATGGCCTATCAAATGCTAAAATAACATTTGTTAGATATCTAGACTATCCTACATTTACCCCTTGAAATTCAAAAAGTTAATGAGAAAAATAGAGAAGGAAAAGAATTCAAAATAGAGATAAAAGATATGATGGAAAAAGAGATCCAATTATCTACATAAACTATTATAGTATGCCCTATTTTATTGATTAGTATAGCATGTAAAAGTGATCAATCAATAAAATATGGTAATTTAGAATAGTTGTATAAAGGATGTAAAATGGTAAAATAGAATAAGAGAGTGTGGATAGGCAGGAAAGTGTATATCTCTTAATTTGAAGAGGTTTTTTAAAAACTTGCACAGGTAAGGGATATACATGTCAAAATAAGAGAGATGAATAAAGAAAAATATGGGGTGATTCTTGATGATCTAATAAATAGAGTAATGAATTTGGGATAATTGTCTATCTACCAACACAAATGTTATGAATTGCATATGTGAAGGATGTGAGACAATGACCTACAATCCACAACTTGACATAGTGGCCAAGATGATATTTTGAGTGGAGAAGAAGAATATTGGTGAAGAAAGAAAAAAATGAATAAGAGGATACATGGAGTAGTCCCAGCCACCTTGCAAGCATTTAGGATAGCTCTTGTATTCTTGCATATCTTGTTTTATGTATTTTACTTTAAGACTTTTATATGGCTAGCATTATTTGTTTAAAGATATCAAATCTAGGTGTTTGCATAATAAACAAATCAAAATTTAAAATTTAGAGTGATTCCTTATAAAAGCTCTTGGTGAATGTTAGGACCTCATCCTCACATTTATTATGTAATTATGATATTATTATGTAATGACACATTTTCTAATGAGGATCTCATTTAATGATATTTTGTAATATTTTTTAATGGTATGTGGCACTTGAGGTGCCTAGAAAATTGGGACCATTTCATGTAACCGCTATAAATATTGTAACTATTTGTTTGGTAAAATATTCTAACTCGCATGGCACTTTGCATGGAAGCCAATTCTTGAGTGTTAGGTAGGGGTTACATGAAATGTATATTTAAAAGACAAGGGAGCATAGACGAATGTATCGTTTTACATATTGAATCAAATTATTGAAGGAGGTTGCCCCCTCGAAGATCCCAATCATTATGTATTGTGATTTTGTGAGATTAAAATAAATTTTTGTATTTCCATTTTATTTTGCAATATTTTGTTCTTCATGAACTACTGTTATTTTATAATATGTATGTGGATGTGATTATTTTAATTAGAAGGTTCATAGCAAGTGGTATCATAGCACTTTCTAAGACCATGTTCCACTATGACTACAATAGTTCTTGCCCTACCATTTCGATTATTAGGTATAATTTTTTGTGTTTTCATTTTTTTTCCTATTATCCTATAAAAAAAGAGTTTTTTGTTTTGGTTTTAGTTTAATAGGTTAGAAATCTTGTGTTGGGGTTTTAAAATATTATTGAGGAGCTATGGTTTTGGGTAAGCTAGATTTCTCGTAAAGCATATAGTGAAGTAAGAAATGATCGGGCTCCAATACCCAAGCCTTAGACAACACCCATATATAGACTTCAATTCCCACATATCTTTAGGTACATGAGGATACCCCCTAGGATTAGGATAAAAATTTAGACCTAGGAAGCTTTTTGACCATGTATCTATCCATACTACATTGAGCACAACACTCAAGAAGATCACCTCTTGTACTATTAGAGATGTAGGTAGTGATCTTAAGGGTATACATGGAATCTTCCTTGAGTAGTGGCCTAAAATACTGGTCTAAGCATTATTGTTCATTGCTACGGTATAATAAAAGGCTATGGATAGTGCATATACCTTGGTCTAAAGTATCCTATTTTTGTTGAATGTTTGACCTGAATGCTACAAACCCTACCACAAAAATTGAGCATAATAAAGAGACTACATTATCATAGAATAGACTAAACTAAAATAGATGAAATAAATTGAGTGGGAAGTAACAATAAAAACTAGGTCTATCAATAAAATTTGTGTATCATTTTATCCAAGGCCATGGTTAATAACAGTTAAGATAGAGTTTACCTATGCAGTTGTCAGTTATAGTTGGAAATCATAATAGTTAGGGAATTTTTAGTAACAAAATTTACTAAGATAGCTATAAAAAATAGTGAATATTGTATCAATTCTTTCACCATCTAAGCTCATTAACTCCCTTGTACCATATGAGTTGTCTAGTACTCCAATACCTAACTCTAAAAGCCTCAAAAAGGTTCCTATCAATGTAGGCATGGAAAAAATAAAGGAAGACCTTTATCCCAAGACAAACAGAAGAAAGAAATAGAATATGCCATTGCTAACGGCCTTCAAACCACACTCTTATCCTCTCTTCCAAATTCAACTAATAAATTCATTTTCAAAGTAGAAGGGAAAATACCCAAACCTCCATAGTCTCTAGGAAAGAGGGGGAAGAAATCCTCATCAAAATCCTAGAAATGAAGATCTGATGAGTGCCAAATTGACACATATTTTATGCAAATATTATCTGTTTTATATCTGCAAAATTATGAAAGTAAATGTGTTTTAGTTATTATTTTTACATTATTTATGTGATTTATAAGTTAATTTGATAAATGAGGTTAAAATGATAAATGATCATATTTTACACAAATTGTATGAAGTTTTTGTATGTTTTTGGCAGGTAATATTACAACAAAAAATAGGTCATATATTGAAGAAAGGATGAACAAATACCGAGGAGACACGTGGAAGGGCATTACGAAAGGGCACTACGGAAGGGTGTTATAGATGCCTGGAAAATTCTACGAAAAAATCTATTTTGAAAATGCCACCTATGCTATAGCCTGGTCAAACACCACGTGGGTAGCTGAAAGAATCAAGCACGAGAGGGTTCAAATTCCACATAGGCATTTAGAAGAATCAAACGTGGGTGACTCATCATTTATTTGGGGCATGAATTTGTTATGAGATTTTCTATAACAATACGTGAATATTTGCAATAAATGCATCCTTCCCTAAAAGAAAGGATCAAAGCTATAGAAAAAGTCTAAATAAGGGTTGTATTGTTACGTAGCTATCCCACCAAGTCAAAGTTAGTGTTATGTTATAATTAGTTGCCACTTGGACCAATTAGAATATTTATTGAGTCCAAGTATTTTAGGAGATGTGTTAATTTATATTATTCTTGTTAGAATAAAGTTGTTGCATGATCAAGTCCAAACCATATGGGAGAAATACGGGGAGTTATGTTCGGAATTGTTTGAGTGACAATATATATTTGCATACGAGGCCTTTGAAAAGGCCTGGTTGGATGGCGAGCGAATGGAGAAATATCTGTAATCTGTGATTATTCTCGATGTAATCTTCTGTATGAAATTTTGAAAGTTGGATGCACAACCATGTACATTTGATTTCAATAATAAAGCAACAACAATACTTTCTTCAAAATATGGTAACTATGTTAATTAATTATTTTATATTTTTCTTGCTTTGGTAATTTTTTATTTCTTTTATTCTCTTGTAATTATGAAATAATTAAGAATTAGATTAATTAAATGAGAGTCGATTACTAAATAGAAAATAGGGGAAGGGGTTCACACTAACCTTTCGGAGGCAGGGCCCACTCCGAAAGGTTAGTCCCTAAATGTCTTCCCCCGGTAAATAGAGTTAGAATGTAGAATAAATTTTAAAGCATAAACTTAAATAAATTGCATAAAAAAAATAATTATAAATTATATTATGCATCAGTAAATTACATCATTAGTAAAAGTTAGATTGCATTTATTTACCATATCTTGCATAATTCATCTCTGCATAATTTTTATATTTCTTTTTGTACATGTGTATGCATGAATTATGGACAAGAAATTGAGTTAGACTTAGTATTAACTCCTACAATATAATCTATACGGTATTGCTAATTTTTAAATCTAATATGGATTTACCCGGATTGAAAAAATTAAATGTAAGCTACTACAGCTGATCATTTTGGCACCGTTGCCAAGGAAAGTGGCATCGTAGTAGTTGGTCATAAAAGTTTCTTGGTAGTGCAAAGTGAGTGTAATTACTTGTACGCATGAGATCTTATGGACACATGGGCCCCTAGTGTGCATACGAGCCAGAGTAGATATTTATGTAGATGGTACACATGAGACCTCCCTAATGTATATAGGCTACAAAGAGCCCCGCATTACGACGTTGCCAGGTTCATTTTTCATAAGGATTTCATGTTCTACTGCTTTCATAGATTAAATTTCAATTCCTCCAAATTTTAATTTTTGCAAATTTCTTGCTTTGGGTAATTATTATTGTTAAACTAGTTAGGACCTATAACTAAAAATAGGAAGTAGGTGAACGGCGAAAGTAACACTCTATTTTTATTCTATAGGAAGTAGTTACATTGAGTGACACAATTGTAATGAAATCCTCCTATCAAAGAAACAATAAGAAGTTACCTTTTATTTCAGCAATTTTATTTTCACCTAATTATACTAAAATTAGTTGTATGGATTCATAGACCGTGGATCGCACTTAATTTTAGTAGTATTAGGTCATACTTTTTCCCTAATTATACTAAGTTTGGCTGTATGGATTCATTGACCGTGGATCACACCTGAATTCAGTAGCATTAGGTTTTCCCTAATTTTGCTAAAATAGGTTGTATGGATTCATAGATCGTGGATCACATCTTATTTTAGTAGCATTAGGATTGTTTAATAATTTTAAATTTATTTTTTTCTACTGTGTTAAGAGTATTTATAAGTTTTGAAATTTATATTTAGAACTTAGCAAACAATACGTTAAGAGAATTTATAAGTTCTGAAATTTATAATTAAACTTAGCAGACAGTAGGATTGAAACAAAAAAAGAAAATCAAAACCCAAACAAAAAATTTAAAAATATATATAATTTTTTTTTTTAAATAATAATATAAAATCAAAGAGAGAAAATAAAAAATGCTAGGTGGAGAAAAACAGTCCAATAAACCTCTAGAAAATATTACAAATAAAAAATATAAAAATAAATAAATATAAAAAATAAAAATAAAAATAATATATATATTATTAGAAATGATAATAATAAATATATAAAATAATATATATAATTAATATATATATATATATAATAATGAAATAAAATAGAGGTATTATAGAGGACTGAATCAATGTAACTATAAAGTGACAAGACAAACATATTGCATCATGAAAATTTCAAGTAAGAAAATATTTGAAAGGGTGTAGTAAAACTCAAATCCTATTGATAACTCAACTAGAAAATCACTAATTAATGGGCATAGGTTTTAACTATACAAAAAGCCACTATCTAAAAAAAATTCACATACCACCTTAGACAACAAACTAGTTTGCAGTGCATTTCTGAACTGCAACCAGCTACTATCCAATAATTTCTCTTTTTGAAAAGAAAAATAATAATAATATAATTATATATATAAATTAAAATAAAAATAAAAATGATTATGCTTCCTTTATTTCATCATGAAGTATCTGTATTCCCTTCATTTTTTCAGTCTTAATGTTTCAAAGATAGCTTAAGAAGATGTTTTCTCTAAAAACCTTGTAGGAAAATGATTACCACATGATACATAGTACTTTGTTGTTAGATGAAATCTAGGTATTTTTCAAATACTCAAACTATATCTAGTATTTTGAGCAAAATTTTCATTGGAAATAATGCAAATCTTTTAAAATGTTGTAAGTGACTCCTAGATGATCAAGTTTTTCTCTTTTGACCACACACAAATACATATCTAAAAACATTGTGAAGTTTTGGAAAAATTAACTCGTGTTATTTTTGCCATAAAGTAAAAAGTTTACCTTGCTTATCTATTTTTACTCATGGTCTAGAGTACTAATGAATTGGCAAAAGGACAAGCTCACCCTTCACCCTAAAAAAAAAAATCCCTTGCTCTTCATCTAATCGAGCAAGTATCCTACTAAATTCTTGCTTCTCCTCAAAATAAGCAAGTTTCCCAACAAGTAATGAAAATTTTCTTGCTTCTCTTCAAAATAACCAAGAACCTCAAAAAGCACTAAAAATTCCTTGCTCCTCCCAAAATGAGCAAGTGCCCCAAATAAAGTAAAAGTAAAAAAAAAAAGGGGCAAAAGAGCTTGAATCCCTAAAATTCTCAATATCTCAAATACCATGGGGTACTCTTTATTGAGGTATTCTTACGTATTAGCACTAAGTCTGGATAAGACCTCTAGATGCTCGTAAGATCAGCTAGCTTTTTTGCATACATAACCCTTGTTGTTTTTCAATCCTTACTCATAATGGGAAATGAATTCTCACTGCACACACAGTTGGTCTTGAAAGAGGCTTGAAAATACTAGGACAACTTTGACACTAAATTGATTTGTGAAAGGAGTAAATGAAGTTGTTTCAAAATTGCTAGAATGTTTGAAGTCCTTGAAGGATAACCCTAGAGGCATCACATGCAAGTAAAAATCAAAAGCAAATCCTCATGAAAGTACTATGGTTTTAATTTTTTCTACAAAAACATGGCTTGTGTCCATCACATTTTCATCCTTTATAAAAAAGCCATTTTAATATCTATTTCATTTTTTTTTCCATGATTGAAGATATCCTAGAAGGCTGAAATCAGATTTTATATTCATTACCTTTCTATCTTGGAAACTTCTTAATGACATACAGAAAGCACAATCACAAAAATTATAATAAACCCCCATAAATAAAACTTATTTTTATATTATCCACCAATATAAATAAAATACCCTTCATCTTGTTTTGGCTAAAATTACAATTTGGAGGGGAAGTAAATAAGGTATACAAAGTTCACAATTCAGTTTGGGGGGAAGAATCTGGTAAAGTATTTTCTTAAACTCTAACAACTATAGTTTTGTAGATATCTTATGTAGACAACTTCTGTAATAATCTTCAGTAATATAGTTTATAATACTTAATACAATATAATTTATAATACAGTTTAGAGGTATAGTATAGGTAATATAATATTTTATAATAATAATAATAATAATAATAATAATAATAATATAATATATATATATATATAATAAAATAAAATAAAATAAAAATTAAAAATAATAATAAAAAAAATAAATATATATATATATATATATATATATATATATATATATATAAATAAATAAATAAAAACTTTAAAAGATAATTTAAATTTTATATGTTACATATATAGTGATGTTCTTATTGTTTTTTTTGAAAAATTTGAAAAAACTTGTATTAAAACAAAGATCAATTACAATATGGGAAGCAAAAGAGAGATGGACCGATGATTCCTCTACATCTGAGATTGTCAAAAGAGAGAATTTCGTTGTGCATAAACTGCCAAGCAAAAAAGTTTACTTTCGGCCAGCCCTTGGAGTGCCAAATCTTTCTCCAATCCTCAATCGGGAATGAATGGGGGGGAGGCTCTGGGAGGATCTTCTCATATCCATCCTTCACTATATAGACACCAAGGCTCCCATAGCCCCAAGCTAATTCATCCTCCTCGTCTCTACCTGTGAGAAATATTTCTAACAAGATTTTAGTCATGATGGGTGCCAACTCCGGAGGGATTGAAATTGGCCACTCCTCCAACTTCTTAAAATTCTTAAACTTATACTCCCCTAGCTGACTAGTGATGAAATAACTGTCAATGTGGACCCATCCCTTGGTTTCTATGGCAGTTTTTATTGGTTGCGATTCAAGAAATTCAACAATGATGGGTGGGTATTGATCCCATGAGTCTGTCCAAAAACGTGCCTTCTCCCCTCTCCCCACTTTCCAAAATAATCAATCTTTAACTACCTGAGATCCTATCTTGAGGGCCTGCCACACTAGGGATCCAGGGCCATCCAAAGGGAAACGACCCACCTCATTGGGGTTAACATGACCCAAATATTTACTAGTTAGGATTCTACTAAATAAGGAGGTTGGTTGGGAAATCCACCTCCAGTACAGCTTTCCAGCCAAAGCTTTATTATTGAACTTTACCTTGGGCTGGGTTACTTTATCCCAACCAACTAAGGCCCATTTCCTCTCTCCTTTTACTCCTTCCCATAAAAATATTCTAGCCATATTGTCTAGCTCCTTCCATATAGTATGTGGGGCAGCTGGGATAGAGAATTTGTAAATTGGCATGGCCTGAATGACTGACTGTAAAAAAGTTAATCTACCCCCATAGCTTAACCATTTGTGAGACCAATGATTCATTATATCTTTGATACCATCCAAAATATCCTTCCAGATATCTATTTTTAGTTTTTTGAAATGCAAAGGAACCCCCAAGTAAACCACTGGAAGAGAAGTCCTAGTGAATCCCAAGATCTCTAGAACTCTGTCCTGGAGCCTTTGATCAAGATTGAGAAAGACCACTTTGGATTTTTTATCATTGATGACTTGGTTTGAAGCCCTAAGGTAGACATTAAGAGTATCTCTGATCACTCTTGCTTCCCTGAAGCTGGCCACTCCAACCAATCTTGTATCATCCACAAACTGTAAGTGAGTCAAAAATTCCTCACCCACCTTGATACCTGTTAGCATACCTTGATGTCTTCTCCTAAAGAAAAGTATACCTAATCCTTTAGCCAAAATGAGGAAAATATAGGGAGAGCAAGGATCCCCTTGACGAAGACCTCGAGTGGCTCCAAAAGGTTGTGAGGAAATACTCTTGATTAACACTGAATAAGACGGCGTAGATACACAGCTCATGACCCAATCTATCCAGTCCTGAGAAAAACCAAAGGTTGCCATCATCTTTGACAAGAAACTCCACTCCACCCTATCATAAGCCTTTGATATATCTAATTTAATGAACATTCCTTTATTACCAGATTTTTGCATTGTATGGATTGCCTCCTAAGCAAGAACCACCCCATCCAAGATCTGCCTACCCTCTACAAAACCCCCTTTCTCAGAGGAGATAATGTTATGTAAAAGAGGTTTTAGCCATTCAGCCATTACCTTTGTGATTATTTTATAAATCACATTGCATAAGGCAATAGGTCTATAATCTGAAATATGAACCCCCTCCTCCCCTTTTGGAATTAAAGTGATGAAGGTATGATTTAATGCCTTAAGCATTCTTTTATTACCTCTGGACTCCTCTATGACAGCCAAAACATCCTCATCCAAAGTATCCCAAAAGTCCTGAAAAAACTCAATTGGAAAGCCATCTGGTCCAAGAGTTTTGCCGGTGCTCATTCCAAAGACCACGTTCTTCAGTTCTTCTCTATCGATGGGTTTAATAAGGGTCTGATTTTCTTCTTCAGAGATAACAGAGGGTATGACATCAATAACTTCATTTTGAGCCTCTACATCTTGCTCCATACTTTCCTTAAAAAGTTTAGAAAAATAATCCATTGAATGGGAATGCATACCAGGAAGAGTATCAAAGGAGTGTCCATTCTCATCTTGAAGAGCTTCCATGTTATTCATCTGTCTCCTAGCATAGGCTGACCGATGGAAAAATTTGGTATTTCTATCACCTTACAATAACCAAGTGGTTCTTGCTCTCTGTTTCAAGTAGGTCTCCTCTTGGTTATCAATGTCCTCAACCGCTTTATGCAAGGCATCATCCTCGGCTTTGAGCTACTCTGTAATTGTTCCTTCCCTAAAGTTTTTTTGAACCTCATCCCATCTGGCCACCAAAGGAGCTCTTTGGAGCTGGAAGTCTGTCTTGTTAGATTGCCTCCATTGTTTCAGTTGAACTTTGACATAATGAAGCTGTTTGTGGAATCTAAACATTGCTGTCCCAAAAGGTAGATGACCTTCTTCCCACCACTGTGGAATTTTCTTTCAAAGATCCTATTTTTGTAACCAAAAAATTTCAAATTTAAAAGGTTTGTGATGCTGCCTTGTCGTAATCCCTCCCTCCAACAAAATGGGAAAGTGATCTGAAACCGGGCCTTCCAAAATCTAGAATTTTGTATTCCATTTTATGAATGCCTCCTATGAAACCAAAAAATGGTCTAGCTTTACCTTCCTTCTATGTGGCTCCCTCCTCTTGTTAGTCCAAGTAAAGTTGGTTCCAGGGCCTTTAATATCCACTAAGTGAAAATCCTGGACTTGGGCAATCAGAAGTCAATCCCCTAGGTCCAAAATTGGGGTTCCTCCTTCCTGATATCTAGAATATAATTTAGCATTAAAATCCCCAACAATAATCCAGTCTAAATCTTCCCTTGAGGTCCTCATGTTATGCACAACTTTCCATTGAAGCCTCTGGCCATCAAGGTTTTGAGCCCCATAAAAATTTGTGATTAAAACATGTTCAACTGTGACATTATTCCTAAAATGAGATGTGAGAACACCCCTCCAGGCTATATGTTCTATTGCAGTCCATTTCAAAGAGTTCCAAAGAGTGAAAATCCCCCCTGAGGCACCTTGGGCAACCACATCCATATGACCAATGCCCCTCCAAATTATGTTAACTGTTTTACACAAGATCTAACGACATTTTGGTCTCCTGGAGAAGCAAAAAATATGTTTTGCATTTTCCTAAGAGTCTTTGAACAGCAGATTGATGGGTTCTACTGTTTAAACCCCTAATATTCCATGATTGTATAATCATTGAAAACCTTGAGAGCAGTAAGAATCAATTGTCCTCACCGATCCTCCAGTGATCAGTTTGTCTCCTTGAACTACTAGCAGGTCTTTATTTGATTTTCTACCCACTCCTTGAGAGTTGTTATTTTTTGATCTCTTTTCCACCTGAGTTATCCCTAGGGCTGGCCTTTCTCTGTTCTTTTTGGCTATTCCCATGCTGACGTCCTTGATTATTGGCTGCACTTGGGAGTGCACTGTCAATGCCCCTGCATTCTCTGACTGCGGTAACTCAATGTACTCAATTACCTATTCTATGATGATGGGAGATGAAGGAGAAGCATGAGCGTGAATGTTATTGTCTTCAATATTCCCATCCACTCCTTCCATGACTTGATCCTCTTGGTCCACTAGTGTCTTAAAAAATTCATACCTATTGGCTGGCTTGAGTTGTGATTGCTCCTTACCATTTTTCTTTTGCTTTCTCCTTCTTTTGGGTTGTTCAAAGCCATATTTATGAACATCTTTACCCTAAGGAGTATTGGTTGGTTCTTTGGTAAGAGTTGACTCACCCTCCCTGGGACGATTTGGCATTCCAAGCGGGGCCTCCATTTTTGTGTTCAAAATATTTGGATAAAACCGGGCCAAATGCCCATGTTTGTGGCAAACTCTGCATCTGAAGGGTAGAGCCTCATAATCTAGCTATTGGATCCAAGATAGTCCTGCCAGTTCAAGTTCCACCTCTGCCGGTAGAGGCTGGCTAATATCCATTTCCACACAAATTCTTGCAAAAATAGCTATGTTTCCTTCTATGGTGTCTTTGGAGATGCCCAAATGTCTACCAAGGGAGTTACCGATCATTTCCAAAACCTGCTCACCCCAAAACTCCATTGGAAGAGCATACAACCGGATCCAAACCGGGACAGCCATGGGTTCAATACGAGGATCGAAACCCACTCTCCAGGGTTGAACAAATAACCCTGCCGAACCGTGGTTCCTCTTTTCTGATTCAAAAGCCCTGTTTCTATCGGCCAGAGAAGAAAAACTAACAATGAAATACCCATTGCTAATAAACCATAAGGAGTACTCACCATGAGGCTCCCAATTTTGCCTAACCCAGGTATGCAAGAAATTTAGGGTAGGGTGAATACCCATGAATTTGCAGATCAGATCGTGGTTGGCTCTGTATAAGATTGTGTCTTCGACCATATTTGGCTCGATGACAATCTTGGGTCTTGATTCGGACTGCGGTAGGCATCCATTGACCCGTTGTCTTGTTGATCTCTCTCCAGCATTCTTGAAGAGCTTATGAATAGCATTTCTCTGAGCTTCGTCATTAGAAGACGGAGAATTTTATTTTAGCAAGTCTATGAATGAGCTCTTTCTCCTGGTGAGAGGATTCGAAGGAGTCCCCATTGGACCCTCCTAGGGCAGCAGAATTGCCTACAGATCCACAGTAACCAGAAAAACACTACGGCAACCCACCTGATGCCCTGGATTTTCCTTCGCTCCAGAAACCCTAGAACATCACCTCTCGCCTGCTCAGAATTTTTCTCGCCCAAATCTCCTTCGAAAGAATCCTCAATGATGTTCTTATTGTTAGTATGGGTTTGTAGATAACATTATTATAGAAGTTATAAGTCTTATTTATGCATAGTTTTCATATACATCTAAATAAGTCCAATGGGCACTATTGACTTTTGCATTGGAAAGTGTGTTTAGATAGATAGAAGTTGAAATACTGTTGCTATAGGAAGTTATTAGACTAAAATAAAACACATATTCATTGTATGATTTATAGTACCTTCTTGTTTCAACTTATTTAGTTTGAAAAAAAATGATGGTAATCCCAATTTAGCTAAATGACAATTTGCATTGTGCTTCTTATCAAATGTATATCACATTCCAAAAGAAATATTGTTTAAAATGAAATATCAAGGTAAATATTTGGATTTACATGAACAAGACATCAATCATCCACCATAGACCAAATTTTGGATTTAAGCAACTGTTATAACTATAGATTTTATCCACTGAGATTGTTGTATTAATCCTGAGTGCATGAGGACATGCACTTCCTTCAGTTTGGGGGAATGATGAGTGCCAAATTGACACATTTTATGCAAATATTATCTATTTTCTATCTGCAAAATTATGAAAGTAAATGTGTTTTAGTTATTATTTTTACCTTATTTATGTGATTTATCAGTTAATTTGATAAATGAGGTTAAAATGATAAATGATCATATTTTACACAAATTGTACAAAGTTTTTGTATGTTTTTGGCAGGTAATATTACAACAAAATATAGGTCATATATTGAAGAAAGGATGAACAAATACCGAGGAGACACGTGGAAGGGCGTTACGAATGGGCACTATGGAAGGGTGTTACGGATACCTAGAAAATTTTGCGAAAAAATCTATTTTGAAAATGCCACCTATGCTACAACCTGGTCAAACACCACATGGGCAGCTAAAAGAATCAAGCACGAGAGGGTTCAAATTCTACATAGGCATTTAGAAGAATCAAACGTGGGTGACTCATCATTTATTTGGGGCATGAATTTTTTATGAGATTTTCTATAATAATACTTGAATATTTGCAATAAATGCATCCTTCCCTAAAATAAAGGATCAAAGCTATAGAAAAAGTCTAAATAAGGGTTGTATTGTTACGTAGCTATCCCACCAAGTCAAAGTTAGTGTTATGTTATAATTAGTTGCCACTTGGACCAATTAGAATATTTATTGAGTCCAAGTATTTTAGGAGATGTGTTAATTTATATTATTCTTGTTAGAATAAAGTTGTTGCGTGATCAAGTGTAAACCATATGGGAGATATACAGGGAGTTATGTTCGGAATTGTTTGAGTGACAATATATATTTGCATACGAGGCCTTTGAAAAGGCCTGGTTGGATGGCGAGCGAATGGAGAAATATCTGTAATCTGTGATTATTCCCAATGTAATCTTCTGTATGCAATTCTGAAAGTTGGATGCGCAACCATGTATGTTTGATTTCAATAATAAAGCAACAACAATACTTTCTTTAGAATATGGTAACTGTGTCAATTAATTATTTTATATTTTGCTTGCTTTGGTAATTTTTTATTTCTTTTATTCTCTTGTAATTATGAAATAATTAAGAATTAGATTAATTAAATGAGAGTCGATTACTGAATAGAAAATAGGGGAAGGGGTTCACACTAACCTTCCGGAGGCAGGGCCCACTCCGAAAGGTTAGTCCCTAAATGTCTTCCCCCAGTAAATAGAGTTAGAATGTAGAATAAATTTTAAAGCATAAACTTAAATAAATTGCATAAAAAAAAATTATAAATTATATTATGCATCAGTAAATTACATCATTAGTAAAAGTTAGATTGCATTTATTTACCATATCTTGCATAATTCATATCTGCATAATTTTTATATTTCTTTTTGTACATGTGTACGCATGAATTATGGACAAGAAATTGAGCTAGACTTAGTATTAACTCCTATGATGTAATCTATATGGGATTGCTACTTTTTAAATCTAACCTGGATTTACCCAGATTGAAAAAATTAAATGAAAGCTACTACATCTGGTCAAGATCCTCTCATGGAATGTGAGAGGTCTCAATGGGTTCATTAAACAAAGAGTAGTATCGTCCATGATGAAATACCTTAAGCCTAACATCACTCTTCTCCAGGAAACCAAAATTGACCTAAATAACACGTAAAAAGTTGTCAAAACTCTTTGGAGTGGTTGTGATTTGATTTCCAGTACTTCTAGAGTCTCTTCTATGTGTTTACGAGATTCATCAAAGTTTGAGGTTAGACTCTCTTACTTTGATAGGGTCAAAAATATTTTGTTTTACTACAAATAATCTAAAGCCACGTGGTATCTGTCTAATATCTACGTCCCCAAAAAACCTACCGAACTTCTAGCCTTTTAAGAATCCCTCACTCAAATGAGAATTCCTTTCTCTAGCAAAGCAAGGGTGATGGTAGGTGATTTCAACAACCCCCTCTATCCTACTAACAATCTAGGAGACACCCC
Organism: Wollemia nobilis; assembly: GCA_028583015.1. Classification (NCBI taxonomy): domain Eukaryota; kingdom Viridiplantae; phylum Streptophyta; class Pinopsida; order Araucariales; family Araucariaceae; genus Wollemia; species Wollemia nobilis. Next base: position 19,074,158 of record JAQPPZ010016881.1, read on the forward strand.
ATAAATCCCAAGTTTTATGAGGACTTTGCTGACTTTATTAATGGAAATGAGCTAATGGATGTCAAACTCAAAGGACCTACTTTCACATGGAGAAACAAAATTATTGGTGACAATATCATTCAATTGAGACTTGATCAAGTTTTTATCTCTAAATAAGTCATTCATCTCTTGGGTGATGTGCCCCTCTACTCTCTTCCCAAGATCACCTCAGATCACAATCCACTAATATTTGAAGGGCTCCATACTACCTCTTTTGTTAAGCCCCCTTTCTGGTTTGAATCCATGTGGTTACAACATACTAACCTAAGGTATAAAGTCTCTGAATGATGGTAGCAATATTTCCCTAGACCCCACATTTTCCATATTTCCAGGAAACTTTAATTCTTAAAAGAGAACCTCAAGGTTTGGAACATATAATTTTTTGGTAATATTTTTGAGGAAAAAAAGGTCATCATTGGCAATCTCAATGAAGTTGAAGAGTATTTTCAATCCAAATTCACCTCTCGAGAGCTCAGGGATCATGAGAAATATCTCATATTCAATTTCCATAATATTCTTACCAAAGAAGAGACCTTATAGGGACAAAAATTCAGAGCTCTTTAGCTCAAAGAGGGAGACTCCAACACCAAGTACTTTCACACCTCCACTCTTAGGAACTGAAGCTCCAACAAGATCAAAAAACTTTGCAAAAGGGATGGGTCCACTACTAGCGACATCATGGAGACCAGAGCTGAAGTCATCTACCATTTTCAAGATCTGCTTGGTCCTTCTCAACCTTGCTCAACCCTTGTCACTAATTCTCTCCTCTAGCACATCCCCCAACTTGTCACTCTATATTTCAATGCCAAGCTGATATATCCCTTCTATTAGGAGGAAATCAAAGAAGCTCTTTTCTCTATATCTCCTGATAAATCTCTAGGACCTGATGATTTTTCCTTGAGATTCTTTCAAACCTTTTGGGATATTGTTGGCATGAATTTATTTACCACCATTAAGGAGGTTCATAGAACCATATATCTACTAAGGTATATCAACTCCACCTTATTGGCCCTCATCGCTAAGTCTCAGGATTGTAAATCCCTTTTGGATTATCATCCTATAAGTCTATGTAATGTCCTTTAAAAAATTCTAACTAAAATTGTGGCCAGTAGTCTAAAAGGTATTCTCTCTATGATAATCGATCCTTGTTAAGGGAGATCCATGCAAGGGAGGATGATCATGGATGGTATCATAAATATCCATAAATTGATACACTCTATCACCAAAATCAAGAAACCAAGATTCTTCCTTAAATTAGACATGAATAAAACTTTTGACAGAGTTTCCTCAGACTTCTTATTTGCAATCCTCTAAAAAGTTTGGATTCCATGATGATTGGATCAAATCATCAAGGAATACCTTTCCACCATTTGATTTTCTATCCTCATCAATGGCTCTATTGTTGGCTACTTCAAAAGCTCCAAGGAACTATGATAAGGTGATCCAATATCACCATTTTTATTCATCATCCTCGCTGATTCTTTGGGTAGAACTCTCAAAGTGGCCTGTGTTTCCAGCTCCATCTTAGGAATTAATGCTTCTTCTAGACTTGACCCCATATCTCACCAAAAATTCATTGATGACACTATTCTAGCATCTCGATCCTCTATTCCTGAAACCAAAAGCATCAAATGCATCCTCAATTCTTACGAAGAAGTTGTGGATCAAAAGGTCAACTTCATCAAGAGAAACATATATTTCATCAACACCCCCATGGAAAGGCAAAATAAAATTACCCAAATTCTAGGATGCACCATTGCAAATTTGCCTTCCACCTACCTTGACCTTCCTCTTTTCTAGGGCAAACCAACTGAAAGCATGTGGAACAATGTCATCCAATGCATCATGAAAAAATTGGCCGGATGGAAGGGTGCTCTCCTCAGCCAAGATGCTCAAGCTACGCTCTTTCAGGATTACCTTCAAAGCATTCTAATATTTTCTATGTCAATTTTTAAGGTTCCTAGTGGGGTATGCCAGAAAATAGAGCAAATTCAAAAAATATTTCTTTGGTTGGGTTCTAAGAACAAGCACATGTTTCCTTTGATGACTTTGGAGAGAGTTTGCTCACAAAAATCTCAAGGAGGATTAGGTTTTAGGAGAATTTCCAAGATGAACATGGCCTTATTAAGCAAGTAGGGATGGAGAATCTTGACCAACAATGATGTTTCCTAGGTATATATAGTAAAAAAAAAGTATCTCCATCAAGTATCTCCATCAACACCCTTTCTTGGAAAGCAATCCCTACTTGGATGGTTCTACCTTCTGGAATGCTATCTCCAAAATAAAATTCATTTTTTCCAAAGGCCTCAGGTGGCACTTGGGTGACGACAATAAAATTTGATTTTGGGAAGACCCATGGATCTTTGATCGCCCCCTCATATTTTATCCCAACCTTTTCATTCTCAAGGCTTTCACTGATTGATCCATTGGTAACATGGTCCATAATTTCCTTTCACATGCTAATCCCAATTGTCCCTCATGGAAATCCCTTCCCACTTCATATTTCAATCCTAATCTGATGGTTGCCACTCATTTTATTTCATCCTTGTTGAGGTCCACTATCATTCCCAGTGTTCCTACCTAGGACTCTATCATTTGGAAAGCCAACAACCAAGGCCTCTTCACCATTAAATCTGCCTATTTCTTTCAAGAAGAGGCTCAAAAAAATTAGTTTTCTTCTAACCTTATATGGCTTCATCACCTTATCCCTAAGGTTACCCATTTCTTTAGTTGGTTTTCTAAAATAAAGTTCTCACTATAGACAACCTCTCTAGCATGGGATTGATCATTCCCAACTGATTATATTTGTGTCTCTATGCTTGGAAATTAGTCTTCATATTTTCATTGAGTTCCATTTCACCTTCAAAGTGCTATCCTCACTCTTTTTTGAGTTCAGCATTTCATGGGTCCCTCCCAATACTATTTTGGATCTTTACCTCCAAATGCCCAATACCTTTCACTATTTATACCTTAAATCACTATGGTCCTTTTTCCCCCCACACTTCCTATGGTAAATTTGGCTTGAAAGAAACAACTGAGCCTTTAAAAAGTCTTCTCAAGACCATCCTATAGTGTTATCCAAAAAAATTTGTGGCCATTGAGAATGATTGCCTTATTCCTTCACTTAAAGGAATTAGCCATTACATAGAAGTGAGACTTATTTCTACCTTCAATATTCTCACTAGACCTTCTCAACCTAAGTTCCCTAAAGCTGATAGATCCAAAATTACCCGGTCTCCTCCTATATAGCCATATTTGGAGGTCTTCTCAAGGATGACCAAGGCATAATAATTTTTTTATTTGTTGAATCCATTGGCATCCAGTATAACAACTTTTCTGAAGCCAGGTCATTGTTCTAAGGATTGTTCCTTTTATATAGTATCTGTGTCTAAAACCTCATCATCAAAGGAGATTCTCTAAATACTATTAGCTATGTCAAAGGCTCCCATTCTCTTGCGTGGGAAGTTGCCAACTTCATTTAAGAGTCGAAGATACTCATTGGCAGGTTTGGAAGATAAACCATACAACACATGTTCATAGAAGGAAATGGTGCAGCTAATCTCATGGTAAACATTGGCTTGTTCCAGGATGGCCTACGGGGTTGGATTGATAATTTCACTCAAAAATTTATTGATTTTTTTTAGAATGAATTTCCCAATTAGCATCAATTTTTGGAGCATTCTTAGGGTCCTCATTTCCCTCCTTTTCTTTTGGAGCAATAGGCGGTGGTAATATGGTATGAGCTGGCCACCTGTAGAATAAAATCATAAACAACCCACCAGTTGGAATTTATAAATACCCTTTGTTTCAAGAGAGATGATGTTGTTTTCCACCCTCATATGGATTGGAAAGCCTAACCATAGGTTCTAGTCATGTCGTATTTGGTTGAACTTTGATCTCATTACCATCTAGTCTGTTAGGCAGAATCCTAAGTGGCTCATTTATTAGAGTAGGTAGACCACTCAAACTATCCTCAATCGATGTTTCATACCCAATCCCTGGTGGTAATCTAATCCTAGGTGGATTTTTGAACTGAGCGTGCTTTGATTGGAAATGATTCATGTGAAGTTCTCCTATCCTAGGTGGATTTTTGAATTGAGTGTGATTTCTTTGTAAATTATCCTTGTGAAGGTTTCCAATCCTAGGTGGTGTGTTGTTTTGGGTTCTTTATCCTCAAAATTTGATCCCAATTTGGCTCCCAAGATGGACCACAGGTGGTCATTGCGCATGCCTAATTTTTCACCATGAATACTTCATTTCCCTATGGGTTTGTTATGTTGGCTCTCGAACGATGATATTCCTTACTCCCATTGGAGAAACCATCCTACTCAACAACCCACACTGACTCATGATCTTTTCAAGTGCCTTAATCCATGTGCCAAGGCCTTTTCCATTCATTGTAATCATCTATGATAGAGGACTTGATTATTTCATCATTCTCTTTCATGTATCTATACCCCTATTTTAAATCATGGTGCACCAAGGCCTCAAGTGTGTTATCCCATAATCACCCATGTAGGAACACCATTGGCTTCTCCTCCCTTGACTCTAATTCGGCTCACATGACTAGACATCCCAACTCCAAGATGTTTCATCAACAACTCTCTTTTACCTTTGATCCCCAGTTTGGTGGTAGGGCTATCAGTACCTCTCTCGATGCTCCTTTATCCACCAAATTTTTAAATCCCTGTAACCAAATACCTCCTCAATTTCTATTCTCATATACGTTTGTGTTCTTGAGCGATCATAAGGTGAGTTGCAGGATTTATTTGAGCAGGGTGAGAGGTCAGTGAAGTTTTGTGATGACACTACTCAAACCGAAGGTTTTGGAGCTTGAATCCACCATTGAAGAAATATTGGGATCTCATGGATTCTGTAATTTCTTAAGGAAGTTCATTGGGAATTATTCTAAACTATCCACAGAGCTAGTTCACTCTTGGGATAGTGAAAATATCACTATTCATAGGGTGTCCTTCTGGATTACTATCAGATTGATTGTGAAGGTCATAGAATTAATAAATGATGGTGATTACATTCAGTGAGATAAACACTCCATTACTACTGATTTGGGGTATTTTTGAGACAAGCGCAAACATATAAACAAGAAAAAAATGACATCATTCAGAAAGACCTCATGGCACCATGGAACAGGGTTCTAATTCTTGTAATGCAATACTTCACTATTGATGACCCCAATTCACCACTGTGTAACTTCCACTTGGTGATTCTTAGCCATCTGAAGGATATCAAATTTATCAATGTCCTGGATTATCTCTACCACTCTATGGATCTATCTGTCACTAGTTTCAGAGAAGGGAAATTCTCCCACCCAAAGCACCAAGGGCTTCACCTCATGATTTCAAATTCATGCTTCAACGTTAATTTCAAGCCCCAACCTTACCATTACTGAGAGAATTGTTAGTCTTACAATGACACTGAGAGGGGGGGTGAATCAGTGTAGCTCTTTAAACTTGAATTTACAGCTCTTAATACAACGAGCAATTAAAACTTATTACAAGATACAACAAGAATAACAAAAGAGCATCACACAACACAAGATTTAACGAGGTTCACCAATGTGGCTACTCCTCAAAAATGACCACTTGGACTACCATCCAAATCCAACCTTTAAAAAGGAACAACTTTACAATCACTTTACCAGCACCCACCGGAAGGAGCACCAACCCCTTATTTATCTCGCACCAACAGAAAGGAGCACCAACCCCCGATTTACCAGGACCTACCGGAAGGAGCACCAACCCCTGATGCCAAGCTGCAACCTGGACTTGAATTATGAATCTAGAAGATTAACAGAAAGATACCTTCACTTTTACAAGACCCCGACTAGTCTGCTTCACCTTTGCGATCTCTACGCACTCTGCTCTCTCTACGAAATCACTTCGCACAATCTGCTATGTCATAGTCGAACGATCGTCTTCTCCCTTTTGCGCACTTTGCTTCCTTTGCGAATTTTGCACTTAGCACGATTCGACACGACTTGCACTCTGCGCACTACGACCGAACTTCGCACACTTCGACACCTAACTCTTCAAACAACCTTCCTTTTATAACAACATTTTCATGATCAAAACCCTAATCTTAGTCGGTTGTAAACCCTGATCTTAGTCGGCGCAAACCCTAATCTTAGTCGACTACAAACCCTAATCTTAGTCGGTTGTCATAGGTCTTCGTAGGCTTCAACTCAACCATGAAAACATAACATGTCGCGATATCGTGACACTTTCGCTTTCTCTTTCTTTCTCCTTGCTTTGGCCCTCAAAAATACATGTCGCGATATCGTGACACTTTCGCCTCCTTGCTTCTTTTCTTGGCTTGTACCCGAAAACTCAGCATGTCACGATATCGTGACACTTTCGCCTCCGTACTTCTTTTCTTGGCTTGTACCCAAAAACACAACATGTCACGATATCGCGACACTTTCGCCTCCTTGCCTCTTTTCTTGGCTTGTACCAAAAACAACATGTCACGATATCATGACACTTTCACCTCCTTGCCTCTTTTCTTGGCTTGTACCCACAAAACACATGTCACAAAATCGTGACACTTTTCACCTTCGTACTTTCTCTCTCCTCATTTAGTCGTGAAATGTGACATGTCGCGATATCATGACACTTTCTCTCCTTTGCTCTTTCTCTTGCCTTCGGGTCACGAAAATGCGACATGTCACGATATCGCGACACTTTCTTTCCTTTGCTCTTTCTCTTGCAATATGTCACATGAAATATTTTCCAATATGTCGCAAAATCGTGACACTTTTTCTACTTGCCTTTCTCTCTTCCAACATGTCGTGAAATCGTGACACTTTTTCTTTCGTACTATCTCTCTTGCAATATGTCACGAAATCGTGACACTTTTTCTACTTGCCTTTCTCTCTTCCAACATGTCGCGAAATCGTGACACTTTTTCTTTCGTACTATCTCTCTTGCAATATGTCACGAAATCGTGACACTTTTTCTACTTGCCTTTCTCTCTTCCAACATGTCACGAAATCGTGACACTTTTTCTTCCATACTATCTCTCTTGCAATATGTCACAAAATCATGACACTTTTTCTACTTGCCTTTCTCTCTTCCAACATGTCGTGAAATCGTGACAGTTTTGCTTGCTTGTGCTTTCTCTCTCAACATGTCACGAAATCGTGACATTTTGCTTGCTTGCCTTTCTCTTCGAACATGTCATGAAATCGTGACATTTTTCTTGCTTGCGCTTTCTCTCCAAACATGTCATGAAATCGATGACATTTTCTTGCTTGCGCTTTCTCTCCAACATGTCGCGAAATCGATATTTTCTTTCTCAACATTTTTTCTTTCTTCTCAACATGTCGCGATATCGTGCGAGGTTTTCTTTCTTGCTCAACATGTCGCGATATCGCGACACTTTTCTTCCTTGTGATTTTCTTTTGATTTTTAGCATATGGGCCACTTTGGTCTTCTTGAAAAACACCGTACATACTCTGAGTAACCTTTGAACTTTTATCTTCTGCATCTAAAAGGCTTTTGAACTTCCTGCCCACCGCATCAACTGATCTATCTTACTATGTTGACAACAATGACAATATCGTCGCTGCACCTTGCTCAACAATCTCCCCCTTTGGAATTGTTGGCAACACATGTGCAATTTCCTGTAACTCTTCTCCCCCTTTGACAATAATACCAAAGGGCTACTGCAGACTCCCCCTGAGTCCATGCACAACATTCTCAGGCACACTCTATTGCATTTAGCAAAGATCATGAACATGAGCAAACAGATAATCAAATACTAAAATGCTCCCCCTGAGAATGTGATCCCTGTAGCTAGTCAATTCTTGGGAAGTGTGACCACTCCCAATTTATTGCGAAGGTACTCAAAAACTTCCTTGGGCAATGGTTTTGTGAAGATATCTCCTACTTGCTCTGTAGTTGGAACAAAATCCAACTTAACCTCACCTTCTGCAACTTTCTCCTTCAAAAAGTGATACCCGATAGCGATGTGCTTTGTGCGTGAATGCATAACTCGATTCTTGGAGATGTTAATGGCACTGGTGTTATCACACTTAACTGATATCGGCTCACCGAAGCTAATACCAAGATCTTTCAAGGTTTGTTTCATCCATAATACCTGTGTACAACATGTTGTTGCTGCAATATATTCTGCCTCTACTGTCGATAGAGAAACTGACTCTTGTTTCTTACTGTGCCATGCGACCAATCTGTCTCCAAGATAGAAAGCACCTCCACTTGTACTCTTTCTGTCATCTACACATCCTGCCCAATCTGCATCTGAATACGAAATAAGGGTGAAGTCTTTACCTTTTGGATACCATAACCCATACTCCATAGTACCCTTGAGGTATCGAAGAATCCTCTTTACTACTGTCACATGAGTCTCCTTGGGATTAGCCTAAAATCATGCTACCATGCATACTGCCTGTAAAATATCTGGTCTGGTAGCTGTCAGGTACAGTAAGCTTCCAATCATAGATCTGTACATGGTTTGATCAACAGGTGGAGATTTGTCATCCTTGCTCAACTTGCAGCCTGTCGTCATGGGAGTGCTAACCGGCTTACAATCCTCCATTGTGAACTTTTTTAACATCTCTTTTACATATTTAACTTGAGAAATAAATATGCCCTTCTTACTTTGATTAACTTGCAACCCGAGGAAATACGAAAGTTCTCCAATCATTGACATTTCAAATTCTTTTCGCATCTTATTTGCTAAATCTTTGCATGACTCATCTTTGTTGCTGCCAAATATGATATCATCTACGTATACAACAAGAACAATAAGATGCCCATTTTCTATTTTGACATACAAATTACTATCCACCATACCTTTCTTAAACCTTTGTTGAGTGAGATAGTTGTCTAGCCTTGCATACCATGCTCGGGGTGCCTGTTTTAAGCCATATAATGCTTTCTTCAACTTGCAAACCAAGTTTGGATCATCACCAAGTTGGAAACCATCTCGGTTGCTCAATATAAACCTCTTCTTCAAGTTTCCCATTCAAAAACGCTGATTTCACATCCATTTGATAAAATTTGAAATTTTTGTAGACTGCTAAAGCCAGAAATATTCTAATTGTCTCTAGTCTAGCTACCGGTGCAAAAGTTTCCTCAAAGTCAATGCCTTCAACTTGTGCATAACCCTTACATACCAATCTTGCTTTATTTCTGACTACCTGTCCTTCTTCATTCAATTTGTTTCGAAAAATCCATTTAGTCCCGATTATATTTTTATTAGCAGGTCTAGGTACTAACTCCCAAGTTTCATTTTTCTCGATCTGATCTAATTCTTCATTTATTGCCTTCATCCAACTTTCATCTTTGCTTGCATCAGCAACATTTTTGGGCTCAATGCTGGATAATAGAGAGTAGTTACTTATCGCTCTTCTTCTTGTCTTGAACACCAACTTTGGGGTCTCCAATTATTTGCTCTCTAGGATGATTTTTCTACCAACTACCTGTTTTGAATTTCTTATTTTCTTCCACTTCTGAATCACAACTTACATCATCTGAGTCACTTTTCTGTATCTTTTCCATTTCGTTTTCCTCATCTCCTTCAATAACCTCTTCATAAATTGGGTAGTTCATTTCATAGCTAATTACTCGTTCTTTACCTTCATCAAATTTAACATCAGCACTGTCCACAATTTTCTTTAGCCTTTTGTTGTAGCATTTGTAAGCTTTGCTTTTAGATGAATAACCAACAAAAATACCTTCATCTGCTCTATCTTCAAACTTACCAAGATTATCTTCAGTTCTTTTGATATAGCACTTGCTGCCAAAGACTCTGAGGTATTTTGTTGTTGCCCTTTTACCGAACCATAATTCATAAGGAGTTTTGCTTTCATGTGTTCTCAGCATGTACCTATTTTGGATATACACCGCAGTATGGACTGCTTCTTTCCAAAATCTGTCTGCTACTCGATTTCAACCAACATAGTCCGTGCCATTTCCTGCACTGTCCTGTTTCTTTCTTTCTACCACTCCATTTTGCTGAGGTGTCCTGGTTGCTGAGAACTGTCTCCTAATACCGTAATTTTCATAGTACTCTGCAAACTCCTCTGAAATGAATTCTCCTCCTCTATCTGATCTTAAACATTTGATCCTTTTCCCTGTTTCATTCTCAACCTGGTTTTTGAAAATCTTGAACATATCAAAAGCTTCTGATTTATGCTTCAAGAAAAATATCCATGTCATTCTGGAATAGTCATCAATGCACAACATAAAATATTTGTCACCATTTATGCTTTGAGTTCTCATGGGACCACATAAATCAGTGTGTATGAGTTCCAAAGGTTTGCTTGTGTAGTATTCTTTTGTTTTGAATGTGACTCTAGTTTGTTTCCCCTTTTGGCATGAAGCACAAATGTTGTTTGCAGGTTTGCTGATGGTGGGAATATCTCTCACTGCCCTTTTTGAGATGATTTTTACCAGATTATCAAAACTGATATGCCCTAGTCTCTTGTGCCACAACCAGTTTTCTTCTTCCTATCCAATAAAACAAGCTCCTTTTGAATTCTCTCGAGAGCGTGTACAGGTTGCCAGATGTCCTTGATCCAGTTGCTATCAATTTTCCACTATTTATTTTTCTGACTTCACAACCCTGCTTCATAAAAACTACTTCATGACCTTTATCACAAATCTGACTTACGCTCAACAAGTTATGTTTCAAACCATCCACAAACAAGACTTCTTCTCGACTTAATCTTTCCGTCACTAATTTTAACTGAACCTTTGCCAACTATCTTAGCTCCATCATTATTTCCAAATTTTACTGAACCTCCTTCATATTTCTGTAACTTCTCAAATTTTTGTTTGTCACCTGTCATATGACTGGAGCATCCACTATCAAGTATCCATGGTACATATTTATTCTGTGCTTTGAATGCAGTTTGTACGATTAAGGATTCCTTTTCTTCCTTCAGTCGCTCTTTTCCTTTCCACACCATTTTGATAGTAGTTTTGGGCTCTTGTTTTGCCTTTCCCTTATCAGTAGTTTGAGCATGTTTTTCGGGAAGCTTTCTATTTTGTCTCATCCTGTATGGTTGAAATTTTCTTCCCTGAAACCGATTTGATGTAAATGTATTTCTACGGTTTCTTGCAATGTGCCCAAAATTATGATAGTTATAACATTCTACTGTATAATTCATCAAAGGAGAAAAAACATTTCTACCGGTGAAATTCCTTGGTCTTACATTATATTTGCAGTCTGAGATTTTATGTCCATAGCCATTGCATTTAAAATAGAAACCAGAGAAAGGATAATTGAACCTGGGTGATGGTCTTTGCCATGTTGTCGTAGGAGCCATAGGTCTTCTTCTTCTTTGATGTGTGACATTGGTGAATCCATCATTGTCAATTCTCCTTTCGTGCCTGGCATTAATGCTTTCTCTTGCATGAGACGTTTTTCCTTGATCAACCTATCTCTTATCTTCATTCTTTATGGATTCTGCATTTTTGGCCTTTGATCCACTTGATGATTCTCCTTCGATGAAACCCAGACCAAATTTGATGCCTGCAGGTCTTTGGTCATTTATGATCTTATCCAACTTCATAGAACTTTCTTCACGTTTGTGATAACAACTAATTTTCTTATTCATCTCTTCTAGCTGCATTCTTAAACCAACAATCTCTTCTTCTAGCTTGCTGCAATAATCTATTTTCATTGTTATTTGCACTTCGAGATCTTCGAAGATTTTCTTAGATTCTTCTATCTCGTACTTTCAAGCTGGTTATGATTCCATTTGCATCCTCAAGCTTTCTTGAAAGTTTCTTATTCTTTTTCTTTTCTATCTTCCACTCTTCAAGTGCAGAGATCAACTCACCTTCTAGATCTACTTCAGCCTCAAGGTTTTCACCACAAACTTCAGAGGTCACTCCTTCTTCCTTTTCTCGATTTAACTTCTTCAAATGCCATAAAAAGAGCTTCATATTTTTCTTCTTCGACTCTTCACCGGAGCTGTTCTCTAATGAACAGACATTCTTGGAGATGAAACTTTTCTTCTTGAAGTTGCCTTTTCTGAAATTCATTTTCATCTTCCAGTCACTTCTTTCTTGGTGCGATCCTTCATCATTTTTGTTCTTCTCTTTAAGTGGACATTTAGTCGCAAAATGCCCAATGCCTCCACAGTTGAAACATTTAAATGGTAGCTTCCCTCTAGTATTTTCCTTTTCCCTTTTTTAGTTTTCTAACAAAGTTTGCTTCCATTTCATCTGATGTCTCTTCTTCCTCGGACTCTTGTTTTGTGTTTTTATTTTTAAGGGCTTTAAAAGCCGCTTCTCTGTCTGTGGGTTTAGATCTTCCTATCCTCATCTCATATGCAATCAAAGAACCATACATCTCATCTATACTAAAATAATTTAGATTTTTAGCTTCTTCTATCATTGAGACTTTGGAATCAAACCTTTGAGGAAGAGATCTTAGTACCTTTTTTATGACGACAGAGTCTCCAATATCCTCGCCGAGCCCTCTGATCGCATTAATGATTCCATTAACTCTCAGCATGTATGCCTCAATGTTTTCATCGTCGTTCATTTTCAATGCTTCGAACTGAGCTCGATGTGTCTATAATTTGGCCTCCTTGATCTTATCGTCTCCTTCATGAATACTCCTCAGTTTGTCCCATATCTCTTTTGCAGTATTACAGCTCATGATCTTTACTAGTTCACTGTCTGCTAATCCACACATGATAGCATTCTTTGCTTTTGAGTTACTCTCAAATAGTTTCTTTTCGTCAGCCTCTTTTGGAGGAGTGATGGGTATTGTGTATCCACTAACTACTGAATCCCAGATGTCATATCCCAAAGCACAGAGATATGTCTGCATCCTGATTCTCCAGAACGCGTAATTAGATCCGTCAAACAATGGTGCTTTGTTTGATGAGAAACCTTCACCACCTGCCATTGTGTTAGTTCCAAGATCACCCTAGCCGATTAGGCTTGTACAAGAACTTAGCTCTGATACCAATTGTTAGTCTTACAATGACACTGAGAGGGGGGGTGAATCAGTGTAGCTCTTTAAACTTGAATTTACAGCTCTTAATACAGCAACAATTAAAACTTATTACAAGATACAACAAGAATAACAAAAGAGCATCACACAACACAAGATTTAACGAGGTTCACCAATGTGGCTACTCCTCAAAAATGACTGCTTGGACTACCATCCAAATCTAGCCTTTGCAAAGCAACAACTTTACAATCACTTTACCAGCACCCACTAGAAGGAGCACCAACCCCTTATTTATCTGCACCAACAGAAAGGAGCACCAACCCCTGATTTACCAGCACCTACTGGAAGGAGCACCAACCCCTGATGCCAAGCTGCAACCTAGACTTGAATTATGAATCTAGAAGATTAACAAAAAGATACCTTCACTTTTACAAGACCCCGACTAGTCTGCTTCACCTTTGCGATCTCTGCGCACTCTGCTCTCTCTACAAAATCACTTCACACAATCTGCTACATCACAATCAAACGATCGTCTTCTCCCTTTTACGCACTCTGCTTCCTTTGCAAATTTTGCACTTAGCATGATTCGACACAACTTGCACTCTATGCACTATGACCAAACTTCGCACACTTCGACACCTAACTCTTCAAACAACCTTCCTTTTATAACAACATTTTCATGATCAAAACCCTAATCTTAGTCTGCAAACCCTGATCTTAGTCAAACCCTAATCTTAGTCGGCTACAAACCCTAATCTTAGTCGGTTGTCATAGGTCTTCATCGGCTTCAACTCAACCATGAAAACATAACATGTCACGATATCATGACACTTTTGCTTTCTCTTTCTTTCTCCTTGCTTTGGCCCACAAAAATACAACATGTCATGATATCGCGACACTTTTGCCTCCTTGCTTCTTTTCTTGGCTTGTACCCAAAAACTCACATGTCACGATATCGTGACACTTTCACCTTCGTACTTCTTTTCTTGGCTTGTACCCATGAAAACCACATGTCACGATATCGTGACACTTTACCTCCTTGCCTCTTTTCTTGGCTTAACCAACATGTCACGATATCGCGACACTTTCGCCTCCTTGCCTCTTTTCTTGGCTTGTACCAACAAAAACACAGCATGTCACGAAATCGTGACATTTTTGCCTCCATACTTTCTCTCTCCTCATTTAGTCGTGAAAATGTGACATGTCACGATATCGTGACACTTTCTCTCCTTTGCTCTTTCTCTTGCCTTCTGGTCAAAAACGTGACATGTCACGATATCGCGACACTTTCTCTCCTTTGCTCTTTCTCTTGCAATATGTCACGAAATCGTGACTCTTTATATGTCAATACATTTTTTTTTTTTTCTTCAATATGTCAAAATTGACACTTTTTCTTCCTACAATATCTCTTGCAATATGTCACGAAATCGTGACACTTTTTCTACTTGCCTTTCTCTCTTCCAACATGTCACGAAATCGTGACACTTTTTCTTCCGTACTATCTCTCTTGCAATATGTCACGAAATCGTGACACTTTTTCTACTTGCCTTTCTCTCTTCCAACATGTCACGAAATCGTGACACTTTTTCTTCCGTACTATCTCTCTTGCAATATGTCACGAAATCGTGACACTTTTTCTACTTGCCTTTTCTCTTCCAACATTAATCCTTTCTTCAATATGTCAGAAATCCACACTTTTCTACTTGCCTTTCTCTCTTCCAACATGTCAAACTACTTTTCTTCTTAAATCTAAATCTTTTTCTACTTGCCTTTCTCTCTTCCAACATGTCACGAAATCATGATAGTTTTTCTTGCTTGTGCTTTCTCTCCGAACATGTCACGAAATCGTGATAGTTTTGCTTGCTTGCGCTTTCTCTCAAAACATGTCATGAAATCATGATAGTTTTGCTTGCGCTTGCCTTTCTCTTCAACATGTCACGAAATCGGTGATTTTGCTTTCTTGCGCTTTCTCTCCGAACATGTCACGAAATCGTGATAGTTTTGCTTTCTTCTCAACATGTCGCGATATCGCGACAATTTTTCTTTCTTGCTCAACATGTCGCGATATCGCGACAGTTTTTCTTCCTTGTGATTTTCTTTTGATTTTTAGCATATGGGCCACTTTGGTCTTCTTGAAAAAACACTGTACATACTCTGAGTAACCTTTGAACTTCTGTCTTCTACATTTGAAAGGCTTTTGAACTTCCTGCCCATTGCATCAACAGATCTATCTGATTGTGTTGACAACAATGACAATATTGTTGCTGCACCTTGCTCAACATTAAGGACCATCCTACTGTTCCTGCATCAAGCCTGGGATTACCTCAAAGAATGAAAGCAAGCAATATCGAAGTGAAGACAAATTCCACTACTTTTGGAAGCACCAAAAAATTTAAGTTGGTGTCCCCTAGTGACACCACCCCTTATCCTTAAAGGTACTCTTCAAGAATAAAATCCATAGGTGACAAACACTAAGGAGTAATCATCCTAGATCAAGACAATCCCACCTTCTATTCCCCTCCCAAAATTTACAAGAAGTTGTCGTGTGAGTTTGGCCCCAGCAACCTGCATTCCATAGGCAGGTTGTCTTTCTAGGCCTCTTCGATTGAGGATTCTGAGATACTAACCAACCTTGATGATATTGTTATCCTAGCATCCCCCCTGCTCACACAAGCTAGGATAGCCATATCCAAATATTAAAGTCAAAGATATCGGTCTAGATCATGGAGGTAAGCCAGACTGCAAAGGTGGCCCCAAACATTATGGATGTCGAGTAGGATCATCCCACCACCCTAGGATAATACCATGTCTGTGGTTCTTGTGGTTCGTATCCTATTTTTTCTAATTAGGTTTTCTCTTCCAAGGTTGTCCTATTTTTGTTTATGTGTTTTTCTCTTCTCAGGATGTGGCGTTCCTTCCCATTTCCTTTTGTAGTCCTTCATTTTGGCTTCCTGCTGTAAGGTTTCAGATGTGGATCCCCATTTTTGGGTTTCCTTTGTAAAATGTTTGATATACCTTTCAAAACCCCCTTTTATCAAAAAAAAAATAGTTGTTAGTAAAGTCACTACAAGGTCTATTAAGGGGGTTGTCAAACAAAATTCAATTATTTGAGTGAACAGAGACTCCAGGAGAAAAATAAATAATACTTACCTATAAAAGAAAAAAATTTGGGAAGCCAAAAAATGTCATTGTGAGACCTAGCCCATTATGTTCCTCTTTTCAAGCTGATCATTCTTATGTATAACAACCAAACACTTTTTTTTGGCCCATTACTAAAAATTGTAACTCCTAAAATAATACTTTCTATTTTTAGCAAGTTAGTTTGGGTGGTCCAAATAACATATATATGGTTGGAGGAACAAGAGGAGAAATGAAGTTAGAACAAATCCAATATATTGAACAATTAAATCACACAATTAGTAACTTACAAAGCTAAATTCAAGTCATGCAAATTATAAAAACTAACCAGATTAAAGTTAAATCAATGATTGAAGAAAGATTCCTAGAGGTTGAAGAGTGACTAAAGGAAACATTGAAGGTATTTGAGCATATTAATATTGAAGAATCAGGTGGTAGTTCTATAATTAAAGAGAAATAACCCCATCATGCTCTTTTGACATAAATACCTCATTTAAGATGTCCAAATTAGACTTTTCCAAGTTTAATGGAAAGGACATTGATGGTTAATTGTGTTGGGCTAATAAATTCTTCAAACTCCATAATGTTCCCCAATATTTGTGGGTCACCATGGCATCTTTTAACTTTGAATATGAGGCCCTACTATCATAGAATAGATTGAACTTAAATAGAAAAAATAAATTGTGTGGGAATTAACAGTTAAAAATAGGTCTAACAATAATAGTCGGGTATCATTTTATCCAAGGCTATAGTGACAATCAAGATAGAGTCTACCTATGCAGTTGTTAGTTTAATTATGAAATGAAAATAGTCAAGGAATTTTTAGTTAAAAAGTATGCTAAGATAGCTATAAAAAATAGTGAGTTACAAACCCAAATATAATAGTTGTTAGTAATAGTCATTATAGGGTCTATTACGGGGGTTGTTAGACAAAAGTTAAATTTTTGAGTGAATAGAGACTCCACAAGAAAAATAGACAATACTTACCTATATAAGAAAAAAACTTGGGGTGCCAAAAAATATCATTGTGAGAACTAGCCCATTATGTTCGTCTTTTCAAGCTGATCATTTTGATATATAGCACCCAAACACTTTTTTTTGGCTCATTAGTAAAAATAGTAACTCCTAAAATAATACTTCTATTTTTAGCAAGTTAGTTTGGGTGGTCCAAATCACATATATATTGTTGGAGGAACAAGAAGAGTAATAAAGGAGTTGGAACAAAGCCAATATATTGAACAATTAAATCACACAATTAGTAACTTACAAAGCCAAAGTCAAACCACATGCAAATTATAAAAACTAACTAGATTAAAGTTAAATCAATGATTGAAGAAATATTCATAGAGGTTGAAGAGCGATTAAAGGAAGAATTGAAGGTATTTGAGCATATTAATATTGAATAATTGGTTGGTAGTTCAATAAATAAAGAGAAAGAACCCATCATGCTCTTTTTGACATGGATACCACATTTAAGATGCCCAAATTCGACTTTTTCAAGTTTAATGGAAAGGACATTTATGGTTAATTGTATTGGGATAATCAATTCTTAAAACTTCATAATGTTACCCAATATTTGTGGGTCACCATGGCATCTTCTAACTTTGAATTTGAGGCCCTACTATCATAGAATAGACTAAACTAAAATAGATGAAAGAAATTATGTGGGAAGTAACAATCAAAACTAGGTCTATCAATAATTGTCAAGTATCATTTTATCCAAGGCTATAGTAACAATCAAGATAGAGTCTGCCTATGTAGTTATCAGTTACATTCGGGAATCATAATAGTCAAGGAATTATTAGTAACAAAGTCTGCTAAGATAGCTGTAAAAATAGTGAGTTGCAAAATTGGATATAATAGTTGCTAGTAACAATCACTACAGGGTCTATTAAGAGGTTTGTCAAACAAAAGTCAATTTTATGAGTGAACAGAGACTCTAGGAGAAAAACAGATAACACTTGCCTATAAAAGAATGGGGTGCCAAAAAAATCATTGCGAGACCTAACCCATTATGTTCATATTTTCAAGTTGATCATTTTGATATATAGCACCCAAACACTTTTTTTGGTCTATTACTAAAAATTTAACTCATGAAACAACACTTTTATTTTTAACAAGTTAGTTTGGATGGTCCAAATCACATATATATTGTTGAAGGAACAAGAGGAGCAATGAAGGAGTTGGAACAAAGACAATATATTGAACAATTAAATCATGCAATTAATAACTTACAAATCCAAAGTCAAATAACATGCAAATTATTAAAACTAACAACACTAAAGTTAAATCAATGATCGAAGAAAGATTCCTAGAGGTTGAAAAGCAACTAAAGGAAACATTGAAGGCATTTGAGCATATTAATATTGAAGAATCAAGTGGAAATTCAATAAATAAAGTGAAAGAACCCCATCATGCTCTTTTTGACATGGATACCCCATTTAAGATGCCCAAATTAGATTTTTCCAAGTTTAATGGAAAGGACGTTGATGGTTAATTGTGTTAGGCTAATCAATTCTCCAAAATCCATAATGTTCCCCAATATTTGTGGGTCACCATGGCATATTTTGACTTTGAATATGAGGCCCTACAATGGTATCAATGGTTACAAAATACAACTCCTAATATTTCTTGGGAAGACATTCCCAATTACTCATTTGTTTTGGCCCTAGTGAATATGAGGACTTTACAAGAGCTTTGAAAATTTTGAAATAAACCTCTACTATTTGAGAACATTAAACTAAATTTGAAAAATTGACTAATAGGACAAAGGGTTTAAATGAAGTATTTTTTCCTATCTATTTTATAAGTGGGTTGAAAGATGATATCAAGGTAGAAGTAAAAATTTTGAAACCACAGTCTAAATGCAAGCCATAGAATTGGCTAGACTAGCAGAGGAAACAAATTTTACCCAAAGGTGGACATCTAAATTCCCACAATCCAAAACTATATTTCCATCCAATTTCACATCGAATGCTAGCAATAAATCTCTACCAATCAAGCAATTGACTAGGGAGGAAATGGATGTCCATAAAGAACAAGGTCTATGTTATAATTGTGATATGAAATATCCACTAGGACATAAATGTGTACAACATAAGTTGTTTTTGCTAGATGTGGATGAGACAATAACCATTGAATATTCTGAGGAGGAAGAGGATCATAAAGAAGAGGAACATATAGAACAACCAAAATTTCAAGAAGAATCCCAACCAAAAATATTAGTGAATGTCATAGCAAATACATCAACTCCCCAAACTATGAAGATAATTAGACACTTTAAAATACAATGGGTCATAATTCTCATTGACTCTAGGAGCACACATAACTTGTTAGATACCCAAGATAGGTACTTAATAATTTAATATTGTATTGTAAAATGGCATGAGCCATAAATTAATTATTAAAGAAGGCCACATGTCAAATTAGAAAGATTAATGTCATAGAATCATATATGTAACCACAAGGAATATTTTTTTTTGGTAGGTAAAAGTAGTTTTATTTACTTTACGGGTTGAAGGGTCCCACCCCTTTTTACATAAGGTTAAACTATGGCCGAACGACCTAATGAGAGGTTATTTACTACTAATTCTTGTATCAAATTCAATCATTTTACATGAGAATTTAATATATTTTTACATGTTATCATCAGTTAAATATGAATTATTGGTAAAAATGAGTAAAAATGGTAATTTGATGTTTATCAGTAACTTACGTCCAATTTGCCCGAGATCTGAGTTAAATGTAGGTAATAAGTGGAGAAACTACAACTATACTCCAGATGTGAAGAACAACCACTAGTAGTTAGAAGAAGTCAAGCGGATGATCTCAGTTTACAAAAAATAGTTACTGGAGGTAATTACGGACAATAATTACGTAAGGACAAAAGGTCATTTTGAAGACTTACCATGGATAACAAAACATAATATGTATGGTATAACCAAATGACGATAATTAAAATATCTCCAACATATCTTTCCTTCTCATTTTGGTTACGAGATTCTCTCCAGCTGATAAAACCTTATGAAAAGGATTTGTAAAGTTATTATTTATCAAATGTCAAAGTTGTTAAGACTTCCTACATTACAGGAGCTGAAAAGTCTTATACGCCCTATTATGAGTCAATTAGATAGGAAATATTCCATGTAATGCCACTTGGACTTATAGAAATATTTTTAGGTCCAAGTCAAATAAAATATTTTTAGCTTTAGGATATCTTATGGTGTACGTACAGTCATCACTCCACATTTTAAGCAAGATACATACGTGGACAAGATTGTACTTTGTATTAGTCTTAGTATAAAAATATACATCAGAAACTAGAGGACGTCTCTCTCCTCTGGGTTCCTTCTCTGATTACATTATTCATTACATCAGTTCAGATCATTTTCTAGAGCTTGTACAATTGACCCTTCATCAATAAAATAGCATTTCTTCAATTATGGTGACTTGTATCATTTCTGGCATTTGTTTATTCTCTATTCTGAATTTGTAAATTCTGCAACCTGCATTCATGAATTATAAATAAATATTAGTATAAATCATAATATTTAGTTACTGATAGAGTAGTTTAGGGGAAATAACTTACACTACCACTTAGGAGGTAGGGCCCACTCCTAATCGATAGTCCCTGAGCTCTTCACCCCGTGCATTAGATTAGAATTAGTTAGATTTGCATTAGAAAATACATAAAATATAAAATTGCATAATAGTTAAATTTCATAATAAATTGCAATTATTTACTATTTCCTGCATAATTCATATTGCACATTTTTATATTTCTTTTTGTACATGTGTACGCATGATTTTTGAACTAGAAATTGAACTAGACTTAAGCATTAATTCCTACGATCATATCTATACTGGATTGCTACTTTTTAAATCTAACCTTGATTTTCCCTCGGATTGATAAAATTAAATGTAAGCTTCTACAGTCGATCATTTTGGTGCCATTGTTTCCGAGGAAAGTAGCATCGTAGTAGTTGATCAGAGAAGTCGTTGGTAGTGCAAAGCGAGAGGACTTGTATGCATGAGATATTGTGGACACATGAGCCCCTGGTGTGCATACGAGTCAGAGTGGTTATTGACATAGATGGGACACAATAGCCCTCCCTATCGTGGGTAGCTAACAACAAGCCTCGCCTTACGACGTTGTTAGGTTCCTTTTTCATAAAGATTTCATGTTTTAATTACTTTCCTAGATTAAAATTTGCTTTCCTACAATTTGCTTTCTGCAATTTCCTACTTTGGGTAATTATTATTGTTTAGGTGATGTAGGGTCCTATGGTCAAGTTTAGGAAGTAGGTGAAGGTAGTAGCTGAAAATAACCCCCTGTATTGGGAGTAGGAATTAGCTTACAGTGAGTGACACGACTGTAGTGAAATCCTCCCTAGTCAAATAAACACTAAGAAGTTACCTATTATTTCAGTACTGTTATTTTATTTTTACCAAACTATTGCTTAATTGGTTACATGAATTACGTGCTCCACACGTTGTATCCAATTATAGTAATACTAGGTTGTATACTTGTTTCTAATGATATTAAGTTTGATTGTATGGATTACGTGCTCCGTGGGTCACATTTGAACTTAGTAACATTAGGAATTTCCCTAATATTGTTAGAATTAGGTTGTATGGATTACGTTTACCACGGATCGCATCCTGGTTTTAATAACATTAGGATTGTCTAAATTATACATATTTCTTTTCTATTAAATTTTTTTGAATTTTATGAATTTTATGTTTTAATAGATAGTAGATCAAAACAGAAAACAAAATCAAAACCTTAAAAAAAAATCAAAAAGAAAAAAAAAAAAACAAATGGTTGAAAGTAGTCAGATTGAATTCATAGATCTCAAGAAATTTCTGATTCAGCAAGAGGTTAATCTTCTAGTTGATCAAAAATTTATAACAACCAAGTCATAATGGGAAGCACTGTGTGTAAGAATTGACTCTATCAACGAGAGATCAGAAGAACTTAAAAAGATAAAAAGGATTAATATTGCAAAAACTTTAAGGGTAAATCATCCTACACCTTATGATTATCTGGGAATAAGTTGTGAAAATTGGCTTTGGGATAGACGAACTATAGTAAATCCATAAATTTATCCTTGGAACCAATACCTTGAGGATTCCCTCATTGTTCACAATTTTCTTGCAAAAATAGAGAAAAGAGAGTTAATCCTGCAATACAACAAAAGGTATTTTAGAATTCCTAGAGTTGTACGTTTTAGAGAATTATGCGAAGGTTTATGTTTCGAGCTACAATTTGGAATTCCTAATTCTATAGCAATTAAAGCTTATCTTTGTTAGTTGATTCAACTGTTGGTAGATCATTTTAATTTTGAGGAAGAACATTTTATGACACCAGATCAACTTGATCCAATCAATGATATACATAAGTTATTTATAGAAGACTAGGTGTTATATTCAAAATCAAAAATAAAATAAAAATACTATATAAATATATATATTTAGAATATACATGAAAATACTGAGAGACTCTAAAGGAAGATTTATAAAAATAGATAAAATAGAAAAATCCCCAAGAAACTTTAGACAGCTTGGGATTTTTAAAATAGAAAACACTAGAGCCACATCATCAAATCAAGCTGAAATCCTAGAACAAGATCCCAACACATACTTATTACCAAGTCCTGAGTTTGATGATCATATAGATTCTTCAATATTCATTGATCCTATACCTGATCCAATTCTTGAATTCCTATATTCAAGTATGGCAGACGTTGAAAGTGAAGTAGGAGAAGAAAATCATGGAAATAGGGAACAAAGACAAGAAAGACCAAGGCAAGAAAGATATCACGTAGAAAATAGACAAAGAAAAACATTTGCTTTTCCAATTTTACATATAGAGGGAACCGCAAGAGATCCTAAATCAATCTCTCTTTCTGTATTACCTACCTTCCATGGAAAACCACATGAAGATCCTTATGCCTTTCTATTTGAATTTGAAGTTGTATGTCAAGCTCATTTCTACACTACAAATGAGCAAAAGTTAATATTATTTCCTTCTACTCTTAAAGATGTCGCTATGATATGGTTTATGGGTTTGGGAGAAGGAGTTTGTAATCGTTGGGATGGTGAAAATTGATTAAAACAATTATTCCTTGAGAGATATCAAGACTATTGTAGAGTTAGGGACAAGAAATATGAACTTTTCCGAATGAATCAAAAGGAAGATGAATCTTTGGAATATTATCTTGAAAGATTTATATTTGTAGGATCTAGAGTAAACATAGATCTTGAAGAAGAAATCTTAAAAGAACTTTTTTCTAAAAGGATTAAAGGAGGATGTTCTTGAAATCCTAAATATTATGGCAAAAGGAGATATTCATTCTATATCTTTTGAAGGGATTGTAAATCTTTGTAGAAACTATTCAAGAAACAAACCCTTGAGAAGTAATAAATATACATCTACAGGAGTAGGAGTAACAAGAGCTGAAATTGGAAATATGTTGGAAGGTTTAAAAACTGATTTATTGAGTAATTTCACCTCATATTTGGATTTAATGGATAAAAATACAAAGGACAATGAAGAAATTTACTACCATAGATGTAGGAAGAAACACAATTCAAGAGAATTCCCTCTCAACATAACAAATATCTCCAATATCTCTGCTTGTTGCCAAATTTGTGATAAAGATCATAAAACTAAAAAATGTAAATATATCTCCGTTGTTAAGGCTGCCATAAAAGAACTTGAAGTAGAAGAAGCAGAGGATGTTTATTTTGTTGCTCAAATATGAAATGGTCCATTTAATGGCCCATAAAATTGGTCAAACCCTAGTTATCCCAACCAACAAAGACCTAACCAATGGTCCAATACACCAAACGCCAAATTGGAATTCTTACAATCAAGATTGGAATATACCCCCATGGGCTCAATTTATGGCTAATTCTTATGGAGGACAATTCCCATGGAATCAAGGAACACAAAATTAGAATATGCCTAGTTGGAACAATAATGACCAATATAATCAAGGTGGCACTAATTGGTCTCCAAATACAATGCAACAAAAGAATTCTCAAAATCAATTTAGGGGACAAAATACTCAAAATCCACCTCAAAATAGACTTCTTCCACCTCTAAACAATAATAATAATCCTCCTAAGAAGTTACCTCTTCCAGCTCAACCAGTTCCTAACCCTAATAATAATAAAAATGTCCAAAAAGTCTATGAAACAAATGAAACATGTTCTATATCTATAGCACCTTGTCAACAAATACAATTAAGATCGGGAAAGGTGTTAGAAAATGATGTCACTCTTAAAAGACTCAATGATCCAATTGAAAACTTGGTTGAAGATGAAATTGAAAACAATAAGGAAAATGACAATCAAGAGGAGAATATTCCAACCAAACAACAAGAGATTCAAACAAATAAGGAAATAGAAGTACCATTTCCTCAAATATTGGCAATACCAAAAGAACCATCCAAGCCAACCTTTAATTTTCTTCAAGAAATAGAAGGTGTTACTATTAAAATTCCTTTATTACAAGCTATCAAGGATATACCCATCTATTCTAAACTTATTACAAACATATGCTCAAAAATTAAAAAGAAAAATGAGTTTCAAACTATTCAAGTTATTGGACAATTATCTGAGATGATGATAGGAGATAGGTTGGTACCTAAATATACAGATCCTGGAATACCTATACTCACTGTGCATATTGGAAATGTAACCTTAAAAAATGTTTTAGTTGATTTAGGAGCTGCTATTAATGTTATGACAAAAGAAACAATAGATTCCTTAGGGATACAAAAATTACAATTAACTTCTATTGTGCTTCAACTCGCTGATAGATCTACTATTAAGCCAGAAGGAAAACTAGAAGATATTATGGTCTCAGTAAGTTCATGGGAATATCCAATGGACTTCTGATGGAGAACAGAACTAACACAGGACAGGAGACAAGGAAAACAAGAGCCAAATTTCTTTTTCAGTAGCTTTAGAAAAAATTTACAGAAAATATACAGCCATCTATCATTTTTCCAG
Organism: Wollemia nobilis; assembly: GCA_028583015.1. Classification (NCBI taxonomy): domain Eukaryota; kingdom Viridiplantae; phylum Streptophyta; class Pinopsida; order Araucariales; family Araucariaceae; genus Wollemia; species Wollemia nobilis. Next base: position 19,099,313 of record JAQPPZ010016881.1, read on the forward strand.
CCCTTTCTCATTACAATTCTTGGGTTTTTATCGAGGTCTCGACCCTCTGCATTTTTCAAATTTCCCATGATTTGCAACTGCCACCTGGATCAATACTAGAAAGTTGCATTGATGAGACTCTGGGTGAGGTGAGCGACTGGCTGCCATAACCATCGGGATCTTCTTTTGGAACTGCTGCTTTGTTGCTAGTTGCCATAAATGCGTCTCTAGATATAGTGCGTGAGTGGCCGACATGCTTGTTGGAATCTTCCTCTGAGACTGCTGCTTCACTACCGCTAGCTTGTCGTGCACGAAGGAATGCATTTATGAAAGCCTAGAGTGCGTGTTTTTCTTTTGGTCGTGATATCGTGACATGTCACGATATCGTGACAATTCTCCTCTGTGCTTTCTCTCTCCTACTTCGGTCGCGATATCGAAAAATTCCTTCCTTCAAGCCTTCTTGCTTCTGCTTTGGTCGTGATATCGTGACATGTCATGATATCACGACGTATTTCCATCACGTCCTCCATTTTTAGCTTTGGTTGTGATTTCGTGACACATCGTGAAATCGTGACGTTCCTCCTCTGTTGCCTTTCCGCTCTTCTGTTTCGGTCACGATTTTGTGACCCTCTATCCTTCGTAGCCTCTGCTTTTTGCTTTCATGACCCTCCGTCCACCATAGCCTCTGCTCTTTGTTTTGGTCACGATTTCGTGACCCTCCATCCGTCGTAGCCTCTGCTCTTTGTTTTGGTTGCAAAATCGTGACATGTCACGATTTCACGATCCTCCGTCTGCTATGGCCTCTGCTCTCTATTTTGGTCATGATTTCGTGACCCTACGTCCGTCGTAGCTTCTCTATCTCCTATTTTGGTCACGATATCGTGACACGTATTTTTTTTTTTGAAATATTTTTGCAAAATACTTAGAGAAAAGAAAAAAAAAAAACTTTGGTTGATGCAAGATCGCTCTGTTGTCACCGGATGCTCCTGCATTAGACACCCGGGCTGGATTGAGAAGTGATCCTCACTTCTATTCTGTTAGGGGAAGACCCAAGCGATCAACCTCTATTTTTGACAACCAAGTTGCATCTTCTACAGGTCTGCCCTTCCACTTTATCAAAAATTCAAAATATTATTTGTTCCTGGTGCTTCTGCCTTCACGAGTGTCTAATATTTCCTCAATCTCATCTCGTGGTTTGGGTAGATGCTGGAATTCTCCACAACTCTATACTTGGTGCCTTTGTATTGTCTCCCTCATGGTATTCCACTAAATCTGAGATGTTAAAAATAGGTGAAATATCAAGCCCACTTGGCAATTCCACTTCATATGCATTGCCTGAATCTTGCTTTTCCATTATTCTGCATGGCCCGAACTTCTTCATCTTCAACTTGTTATATGTTTTGGCAGGAAATATTTCTTTTCTGAGATGTACCATGACTTCATCTCCTACTTTGGACTCTTTGAACCGTCGCTTCTGGTCCGCCCTTGTCTTATATTGAGTATTCATTTTTGTCATTTGTTTCCTTACTTCTTCATGCAGGCTTTTCATATGTCTCGCAAATTCCTCAACCTCGGCACTGCACTTTTCTCCTTTATCCAATTTCCTCAGCTCAGAAACATTTCTTGGGCTATTTCCATATATGACCTGGAATGGAGATTTTTTTGTACTCTTGTTAACGGAATTGTTGTATGCAAATTCCCCCTGCGGCAAAACCAAATCCCATCCCTTGGGTTTATCTGCTATCAAGCATCTCAATAAATTACCCAGACTTCTATTTACCACCTCTGTCTGTCCATCAGTCTATGGGTGGTATGCAGAACTAAAATTCAGATCTGTCTTCAACTTCTTCCATAAGGTTCTCTAGAAATACCCAACAAACTTTGTATCTCTCATCAAAAACTGATGCTTTTTGGTAGACCGTGAAGTCGTACCACTTCCTTGAAAAATAACCCTGCAATGTGAACCGCATCACTTGTTTTCTGGTAGGGAATAAAATGTGCCATCTTGGAGAATCTGTCAACCACCACAAATACGGAGTCATTTCCCCTCTGTGTTCTTGGCAACCCAAGAATGAAATCCATGTTGATGTCCTCCCATGGCCTCTCAGGTATAGGTAACGGCTGATATAATCCTGTGTTCTACCTCACGCGTTTTGCCATCTAGCATATTCTGCAACTTTGCACAAACCTTTTCACATCTTGCTGCAGTTGGGGCCAATAGTAGTTCTCACTCACCAGGGTAATGGTATTATCCCAACCAAAATGTCCAGCCAGTCCTCCGTTTTGTTTCTCCTTGATTAAGTTCTCCCGCATGGAACTCCTTGGAATGCATAACTTACTTCCCCTGAACAACATTCCATCTTGTATTAGAAAATCCAACCACTTTGTCCTGTCCACAGTAATAGGTGCCAAGCAAGTCATCCAAGCTTCTACAAAATTAGGATCTTTAGGGTACAAACCCTTCAGTTCTTCAAATCCTACCACTTTCACCGTCATTTCAATCAGCAAATTTTGCCTTCTACTTAAGGCGTCTGCAACTCTGTTTGACTTTTTGCTTTTGTGCTTCAACACAAAGGTATAACTTTGGAGAAACTCAACCCACTTCAAGTGCCTTTGATTCAATTTTGCTTGGCTGTTAATGTACTATAAGGCCTGATGATTAGTGAATAGAACAAACTCTTTTGGCAAAAAATAATGTCTCCACTTCTTTAGAGCCTGAACTATAGCATAAAACTCTTGATCATAAACTGAATACTTTTTTCGAGCATCATTGAGTTTATCACTAAAGTAAGCAACAGGCCTGCCTTCCTAACTCAGTACAGCTCCTATTGCACTACCATTGGCATCACAATCTACTTGAAATACCTTGTTAAAGTCTGGAAGTGCCAAAATAGGTTGTTCTATGACCTTCTTCTTCAACACATCAAAGCTCTTATCTGCTCCCAAGGTCCACTTGAATTCTTTCTTATCCCCTCTCATTGTTTCTATGAGGGGTGCACAAAATCTGCTGAAATTTCTAATGAATTTTTTGTAAAAGCTGGCTAGACCATGAAATGATCTTACCTCTTGTTGTGCTTCTCGGAGTAGGCCATTCAATGATAGCTCTCACCTTTTTGGGTCCATTTTTAGACCTTCTACTGAGATGACAAATCCCAGGTACACTAACTCCTTCAAAAAATTACACTTTTTTAGATTAATTAATAACTGCTCCTCCCGCAGCTTCTCAAAAACCCTTCTGATGTGCATTAGGTGCTCTTCCAGGGTTCTTCTAAATATTAATATATCATCTAAATATACAATGACAAATTTGCCTAAAAACTCTTTGAGTACCTCATTCATCAACCGCATGAAGGTACTTGGTGCATTAGATAGCCCAAATGGCATGACCAACCACTCATACAAACCCTCTCTGGTCTTGAATGCTGTCTTCCACTCATCTCCTTCTCTGACACGGATCTGATGGTAACCACTCTTGAGGTCAATCTTGGTGAAGTACTTGGCTCCACTCAAAAATTCCATTATGTCATCCATTCTTGGCAATGGAAATCTATATTTTATTATGATCTTGTTGATGGCTCGAGAGTCTGTACACATTCTCCACTCTCCATATTTCTTTGGTGCTAGCACTGCAGGTACTATGCATGGACTCAAGCTTTCCCGAATTAGTCCCTTCTCCAGCAACTCCTGGACCTGCTTGTTTAGCTCCTCAGTTTCTACAGGCGTCATTCTATGTGCAACTTTATTGGGCAAGCTCGATCCTGGCACCAAATCGATATGGTGACTAATCTTCCTTACTAGGGGTAAACCCTCAGGCACATTATCAGATATAATATCTGGAAATTCCTCCAATAGATCTAGGACTTCTGCTGGGGTATATTTGCATTCTTTCTCCCTGACTCTAGGAATTAATGCATAACACATATGTTCATGCTTCAAATCATCTAAAAATTTTCTCCCATCAACTAAGCAAATTCTGGCACTGCCACATACCTTTTCTTCCACCTCCTTCAAGGGTTTTAGCTTATGACGCATTCCATTCTTTGTTATAGAGTAGGTGTTGGCACGACCATCATGAACCACGCACCTGTCAAACTTCCATGGCCTTCCCAACAACAAATGGCACGCATCCATGGGCAGGATGTCGCACAAGACCTCATCACGATAATTCCCAATATTGAATTTTACCAGGAACTATTCATTGACCAAAACCTTATGTTCTTTCTACAACCACGCGATCCGATATGGATGCGGGTGTCTCTTCCTCTCATGTTGTAGCTTTGTAACCATTCCATATGAAACTAGGTTATCCATGCTACCATTGTCAATAATAATATTGCAAATCTTACCCGTGCATTTACACCTTGTGCGAAATAAGATTTTCCTTTGATCTACGTTCCCCTCTTCATTTAGCAAGACTCTCCTCATGATCATTACTTCTCCTCTCTCTGCTTCTTTAGAATGTTCAAATCCAGCATCTTCATCAGCGATCGTGGCTCTGGCATTTCCTTTCGGCCTCCTATTAGTCCTTTCTCGTTGCTGTGGACACTCGTATTGGTGATGTCCCTCTTCTCCACATTGGAAACAAGTTCCATGAAATCTACCCCTTCCATGGCCACGTCCAGCTCTGCCCCTTCCCCCTCGGTAATCATTATTCTGATTACGGGGGCGATAGGTATTCTCTCCCCTTTGTTCCTGATTACTGCTACCTTCTCCATTCTTCCGAGAATCTTCATTTCTTCTTCCATTGGTCCTTCGGTCGGTTCTTCCACCATGACCTCTTCCTCTTTGCTTATTCTCAAACCTCCTATTGAGCTTCTCTTCAACTCTTAGGGCAAATTGGTAAGCGTCCTCTATGGTGGTCATCCTGACCAGACTTAATTCCTCTTGAATACTTGCTCGTAACCCATTAATATAATGGGCTACCTTCTCCTTGTTGGCCTCTAAGTGGCCTGTTCTGATCATAATTTTATGAAACTCTTATGTGTATTCTTTTATAGACTTACTTGATTGCCTCAAACCTTGCATTTTCTTTAGCAGGTCTAACTCATAATCACCAAGGATGAACTACCTTTTCAGCTTTTCTGCCATCCATTCCCATTTTTCTATTCTCTCTTTTCCTCTTCTATTTCGTTCCAGCTGCACTCCCTTCCACCAAATTTTGGCATGACCTTTTAGTTTGGTCTTGGCGAATCTGACCCTATCAGGATCCTCAACCTCCTCGTACTCAAAGTACTCTTCTAGATCGTTGATCCAATCAATCAATTCCTCTGGATTAAGGTTCCCAAAATACGTGGAAACCTCCATCTTTAGCCTCTTCCCAATCTGGGATATGGCCTTGTATAGTCTGGCTTGTGCCGGATCTACTACTTCTTCTTCTTCCTCAGGCTGGCCTTCTTCTTTGTCATCTTCCTCTTCACTACCTTCATCTCTTCTTGGCTCCAATCTTCTACGCATATCTTCTTGCATGGCTTGCATTTGCCTCTACAAAACTCGGACATCTTCTACTGCCGCCATGCCTCTCCCAAAAATAGGGTTTCTTCTTGGAGGCATTCTGCTCACTCTCTCACAAGCCCTTCCACAGATCTTGGTGTAACTACCTCACGTCCAGCGATCTGTTACACACTCAGGACCTTCCAGCTCTGATACCACTTGATGAAGAATAGAACTAACACAGGACAGGAGACAAGGAAAACAAGAGCCAAAATTATTTTTCAGTAGCTTCAAAAAAAAATTACTGAAAATATACAGCCATCTACCATTTTTCTAGCCCTTTCTCATTACAATTCTTGGGTTTTTATCGAGGTCTAGACCCTCTGCATTTTTCAAAGTTCCCACGATCTGCAACTGCCACTGGATCAATACTAGAAAGTTGCATTGATGAGACTCTGGGTGAGGTGCATGACTGGCTGCCATAACCATCGGGATCTTCTTCTGGAACTGCTGCTTTGTTCCTAGTTGCCATAAATGCGTCTCTATATATAGTGCGCGAGTGGCCAACATGCTTGCTGGAATCTTCCTCTGAGACTGCTGCTTCACTATCGCTAGATTGTCATGCATGAAGGAATGCATTTATGAAATCCTGGAGTGCATGTTTTTCTTTTGTTCGCGATATCGCGACATGTCGCGATATCGTGACAATTCTCCTCTATGCTTTCTCTCTCCTACTCGGTCACGATATCGTGACATGTCACGATATCACGACATTCCTTCCTTCATGCCTTCTTGCTTCTGCTTTGGTCGTGATATCGCGACATGTCGTGATATCACGACGTATTTCCATCGTGTCCTCCATTTTTAGCTTCGGTCACGATTTCACAACACGTTGTGAAATCGCGACGTTCCTCCGTCGCCTTTTCGCTCTTCTATTTCGGTCATGATTTCGTGACCCTCTATCCACCGTAGCCTCTGCTTTTTTCTTTGGTCACGATTTTGTGACCCTCCGTCCGTTGTAGCCTTTGCTCTTTGTTTTGGTCACGATTTTGTGACATGTCATGAAATCGTGACATGTCACGATTTTGCGACCCTCCATCTGCCATAGCCTTTGCTCTTTGTTTTGGTCACGATTTCGTGACCCTCCATCCGCCATAGCTTCTTTCCCTATTTTGGTCACGATATCGTGACACTTTTTGTGTCACGATATCGCAACACGTTTTTTTTTTGACATATTTTTGCAAAATACTTAGAAAAGAAAAAAAACTTTGGTTGTGCAAGATTGCTCTGCTGTCCCCGGATGCTCCCGCATCACCCCAAACAGAAACAGCACAAAAAGAAGAAAAAGAGAAAATAAGGAACTTCAAGAAGAAGGACCATTACCATTGTTGTTAGAAAATCAAAAAGAAAATCAAAATCAAGACATTAGTGATTTATTTTCCAATAATGAAGCAAGCACAAGTCAATCTCAATATTCTTATGATTTGAATATTTTTGAACATGAAATAAATGGAATAGATGCAAATTTAGAAAAATTTAAACAAATAGATATTATACCTAGAAGAACTCTTAATATCATTAATGAACTCACAAGCATACAAGAGTCACAATTGGTAGATTTTCTTAGAAAGTATCAAACAACATTTGCATGGAACTATGAAGACATGAAGGGTATTCATCCAAGTGTATGCACCCATCGTATATTTATCCAAGAAATTTGTAGTCTTGTACAACAACCACAAAGAATATTAAATCCAACTATGAAAGAAATAGTCAAAGAAGAAATCATTAAGCTTTTAAATGCAGGTTTTATATACCCAATTTTAGATAGCCAATGGGTATCACCTTTAGTGATAGTCCTTAAAAAGAATGGTAAATGGATAATTTGTGTTGATTATAGGGAATTAAATAAATTAACTAAGAAAGACTATTTTCCCTTACCATTTATTGATCAAGTCTTGGATACATTGGCTGGAAACAAATATTTTTGTTTTCTAGATGGTTTTAGTGGGTATAATCAAATCTCCATAGCTGAAGTAGATCAGGAAAAAACAACTTTCACATGTCCTGTAGGAACCTATGCCTATAATGTTCTACCTTTTGGATTATGTAATGCACCTACAACTTTTCAAAGAGCTGTGTTAGCTATCTTTGTTGATTTGACAAATGAATGCGTAGAAGTTTATATGGATGAATTTACAATATATGGTACTACTTTTGAAGAAAATTTATCTGGATTGCAAAAAGTTTTAATAAGATGTCAAGAGAAAAATCTCTCTCTTAGTCATGAAAAATTTTTCATGATGATGAAGGGTGGCATTGTTCTAGGGCATTATATATCACAATATGGTGTTAAAGTAGACCCTGCAAAAATACAAGTTATTCAAACTCTTCAACCCCCAAAAACACAAACTAAAGTAAGAAGTTTCTTGGGACACGTAGGATATTATCGTAGATTCATTAAAAATTTCAGGAAATTTTCTACTCCTATGCTTAAGCTCTTAATGAAAGATAGTGAATTCAATTATACAAATGCATGCCAAAAAGCATTTGAGGAAATAAAAGAAATATTGACCACTGCTTCAATATTAAGAGGACCAAATTGGGAATTACCATTCCATATACATTGTGATGCTTCAAAATATGCAAGAGGATCATTATTACAACAAATAGAAAACAAAATACCCTATGCTATTTATTATATAAGTAAAAATTTGCATGGAGCTGAACTCAATTATACTGTTACAAAAAAAGAATTTTTAGCTATAGTTCATGCTCTTAACAATTTAAACATTACATTACAGGGTATGAAGTATTTGTTCACATTGATCATTCTGCCATTAGATACTTAACAAATAAAGCAACAGTTGGTGGTAGAGTGATTAGATGGCTTCTTTTATTACAAGAATTCAATGTTACAATCATTGATAAAGTAGGTAAAGATAATGTTATTGTTGATCATTTGTCTCGAATACAAATTTTTGATGACAATGAATTAATACAGGATAATTTTCCAGATGAACATTTATTTGCCCTTTCTATTTTTACTCCTTGGTATGTTGATATTGCAAATTATTTAGTAACAGGAAAAATGCCTCAAAATTTTACACCTTATGAAAAGAATAAATTAATATTTCAAAGTACTTCTTTTACTTGGCTTCATGGAATTTTATTCAAACGATGTCCAAATCAAATAATTAGAAGATGTGTACAAGAAAATGATGTATATGATATTATTAGGGCAGCACATGAAGAACCTTGTGGAGGTCATTATGCAACCCAAAGAACAATCAAAAAAATATATCAAACTAGATATTATTGGCCTACAATGAATAAAGATGCTCATAGATTTATTGATAGATGTGATGCTTGTCAAAGAGCTAGTAAGCCTACTTCTTCTATGGAAATGCCTTTAGTTCCATACATAGCATTTGAACCATTTGAAAAATGGGGAATTGATTTTGTATGACCTATAGAACCTCTAAGTGATGGTAATAAACACATATTAGTTTGTACAAATTACGTTACCAAATGGGCAGAAGTTAAAGCACTTCCACGAGCTAAGGTTGAACTAGTAGCTGATTTTCTTTATGAAAATATAATGCAACACTTTGGTGCACCTAGAGAATTGGTTTATGATCAAGGACCTCAATTTACTTCCAAATTAATTGAACATTTTGTCCATATCTATCAAATCAAACATAAGAAAACTTCACCATACCACCCACAAGCTAATGGACAAGTAGAAGTTACAAATAGAGAACTTGAAAAGATTATCACAAAAACTGTAACTATTAATAGGGGTGATTGGAATGAAATATTAAAATAAGTTGTATGGGCATATAACACCACTTGGAAAACTACCACAAGTTTATCACCTTATGAAATGGTTTATGGGAAAAAGCCCATTTTTCCCATCGAATTTGAAATTGAAACATTACGTACATCCATACAACTTGACATGAATTTGGATAATGCACAAAAAAAAAGGTTGGAAAAATTAAATATCTTAGATGAAAAGATATTAGAAGCCTTGCATAGAACAGAGATAACTCAACAACAACGAAATAAATGGAATGATAAACATATTGTACCACGTATATTTCAATCAGGAGATTGGGCCTTGTTATTTGACTCCCGTTACCAATATTTTCAAGGTTTATTAAGAACTAGATTGCTAGGACCCTATGAAATTGAGGAAATATTTGGAAACGGTACAGTTAAACTTAAGCCTATAGATGATTCAACAAGAAAACTACTAGTAAATGGCCATAGGCTTAAACTTTATAAGAAGCCATTATCTAAAGAAGATTTCATACATCAATTTGGAAAATAAACTAATTTGCAATGCATTTATGAACTACAATCAACCACTATTCAATAGACTTTCTTTTTGAAAAACAAAAAAATATATATATTATGTACATATTTATACATAAACATACATACATATTTTTACATACAAATACTTATACATATACATAATAATGTAAATATTATATCAAAAAAAAAAAATTTATCTTGCTTACTTTATTTCATCATGAAGTTCCTACATTTCTTTCTATTTTTCAGTCATTCAAAAAGCTTTTCAAATAAAAATCCTTTATCTTTAACCCTGTAGAGAAAAATGACCATATGACATATAGTACCTTGTTGCTAGATGAAATCTAGTTATTTGTTCAAATATTCAAAATCTATCTAGTATATTGGAGAAATTCTCATTGAAAATAGAGCAAATATTTTGAAATATTATGAGTAACTTCTAAGATTTTTACTGCTCTCAAGGTAACCAATGATCACTAGAGGATCGGTGAGGCCAATAGATTTTTACTACTCTCAAGGTAACCAATGATTATACAATCATGGAATGTTAGGGGTTTAAACAGTAGAACCCATCAATCTTGTTCGAATATTCTTAGAATAATGTAAAACAAATTTTTTGCTTATCCAAAAGACAAAAATGTCGTTAGATCTTATGTGTAAAATAGTTAACAGAATTTGGAGGCCTGCTGGTCATATGGAAGTGGCTGCCCAAGGTGCCTCAGGGGGGATAGTTACTCTTTGGAACTCTCTTGAATGGACTGCAATAGAACATATAGCTTGGAGGGGTGTTCTCACATCACATTTTAGAAATAATGTCACAGTTGAACATGTTTTAATCACAAATTTTTATGGGGCTCAAAACCTAGATGGTCAGATGCATCAATGGAAAGTTGTGCATAACATGAGAGTCTCAAGGGAAGATTTAGAATGGATTATTGCTAGGGATTTTAATGCTAAATTATCCTCTAGAGATCAGGAAGGGGGAACCCCAATTTTGGACCCGGGGGATCGACTTATGATTGCCCAAGTCCAGGCATTACACTTGGTGGATATTAAATGCCATGGAACCAACTATACTTGGACTAATAAGAGGAGGGAGCCACATAGCGAGGAAGGTGAAGTTAGACCATTTTTTGGTTTTAGAGGAGGCATTTGTAAAATGGAATATAAAATTTCAGATTTTGGAGGGTCCAGTTTCAGATCACTTTCCCATTTTGTTGGAAGGAGGGATCAAGACAGTGCAACATCACAAACCATTTAAATTTGAAAACTTTTGGTTACAAAAAGAGGAACTTTGAAAGAAAATTCCACAGTGGTGGGAAGAAGGTCACCCAACATATGGGACAACAATGTTTAGATTCCACAAACAACTTCATTATGTCAAAGATCAACTGAAACAATGGAGGCGAGCTAACAAGACAGACTTCCGGGTCCAAAGAGCTCCATTGGTGGCCAGATGGGATGAGGTTCAAAAACACTTTAGGGAAGGAACAATTACAGAGCAGCTCAAAGAAGAGGATGATGCATTGCGTAAAGCGGTTGAGGACATTGACAACCAAGAGGAGACCTACTGGAAACAGAGAGCAAGAACCACTTGGTTATTAGAAGGTGATAAAAATACCAAATTTTTCCATCGGATTGCTTGTGCTAGGAGACAGGATGAACAACATGGAAGCTCTTCAAGATGAGAACGGACACTCCTTTGATACAATTCCAGGTATGCATTTCCATTCAATGGATTATTTTTCTAAACTATTTAAGGAAAGTATGGTGCAAGATGAAGAGGCTCAAAAAGAAGTTATTGTTGTCATACCCTCTGTTATCTCTGAAGAAGAAAATCAGACCCTACTTAAACCCATTGATAGAGAGGAACTGAAGAATGTAGTCTTTGGAATGAGCACCGAAAAAACACCAGGTCCAGATGGCTTTCCAATTGAGTTTTTTAGGCCTTTTGGGATAACTTGGAGGAGGATGTAATGGTTGTTATAGAGGAGTCCAAAGGTAGTAAAAGAATGCTTAAAGCATTAAATCATACTTTCATTACCTTAATTCCAAAAGGGGAGGAGAGGGTACATATTTCAGATTATAGACCTATTGCCTTATGCAATGTCATATATAAAATAATCACAAAGGTAATGGCTGAGTGGCTAAAACCTCTTCTACATAACATTATCTCCTCGGAGCAAGGGGGTTTTGTAGAGGGTAGGCAGATCTTGGATGGTGTGGTTCTAGCTCGGGAGGCAATCCATTCAATGCAAACATCTGGTAATAGAGGAATGTTCATAAAATTAGATATGTCAAAGGCTTATGATAGGGTGGAGTGGAGCTTCTTGTCAAAGATGATGGCAGCCTTTGGTTTCTCTCAGGATTGGATAGAATGGGTCATGAGTTGTGTTTCTACTCCGACATACTCAGTGTTAATCAAGGGTCTTCCCTCGCAACCGTTTGGAGCTACTCGAGGCCTTCGTCAAGGAGATCCTTGCTCTCCCTATCTTTTTCTCATATTGGCTGAAGGATTGGGTAGACTCATCTTGAGGAGAAGACAACAAGGTTTGCTAACAGGTATCAAGGTGGGTGAGGAAGTTTTGACTCACCTACAGTTTGTGGATGACACGGGATTGGTGGGAGTGGCCAGCTTCGGGGAAGCAAGAATGATTAGAGATACACTTAATGTCTACCTTAGGGCTACAAACCAAGTCATCAATGATAAAAAATCCAAAGTGGTCTTTTTCAATCTTGATCAAAGGCTTCGGGACAAAATTTTAGAGATCTTGGGATTCACAAGGACTTATCTCCCAGTGGTATACTTGGGGGTCCCTTTGCATTTTAAAAAACTAAAAATAGATATCTGGAGGAATATTTTGGATTGTATCAAGGACATAATTAATCATTGGTCTCACAAATGGTTAAGCTATGGGGGTAGATTAACTTTTTTACAGTCAGTCATTCAGGCCATGCCAATTTATAAATTTTCTATCCTTGCTGCCCCACATACCATATGGAAAGAGTTGGACAAGATGGCTAGAAAATTTTTATGGGAAGGAGTAAAAGGAGAGAGGAAATGGGCCTTAGTAGGTTGGGATAAAGTAAGCCAGCCCAAGGTAAAAGGAGGTTTGGGATTGAGAAGATCAAAGTTAAATAATAAAGCTTTGGTTGGAAAGCTTTACTGGAGGTGGATTTCCCAACCAACTTCTTTATTCAGTAGAATCTTAACTAGTAAATATTTGGGACATGTAAACCCAAATGAGGTGGGTCATTTCCCTTTGGATGGTAATGGATCCTTAGTGTGGCAGGCTCTCAAGTTAGGATCTCAGGTAGTAAAAGATAGATTATTTTGGAAAGTGGGGAGAGGGGAGAAGGCACGATTTTGGACAGATTCATGGGATCAATACCCACCTATCATTGTTGAATTTCTTGAATTGCAACCAATAAAAATAGCCATAGAAACCAAGGGATGGGTCCAAATTGAAAGTTATTTCAACACTAGTCGGTTGGGGGATTATAAGTTTAAGCAGTTTAAGAAGTTGGATGAGTGGCCAATTTCAATCCCTCCGGATTTGACACCCATCATGACTAAAATCTTGGCAGAAATATTTCTCATAGGTAGAGACGAGGAGGATGAATTAGCTTGGGGCTATGGGAGCCTTGGTGTCTACACAGTGAAGGATGGATATGATAAGATCCTTCCAGAGCCTCCTCCTCATACATATCGAGGTTGAGGATTGGAGAAAGATTTGGCAGTCCAAGGGTTGGCCGAAAGTAAACTTTTTTGCCTGGCAGTTCATGCATAATGGAATTCTTACTTTTGATAATCTCAGATGCAGGGGAATCATTGGTCCATATCAATGTGTTTTATGCTACAAGAGCGAGGAAACAACTGATCACTTGATGTTTGAGTGCCCATTCACATGCCAGATTTGGGAGAGATGGTTTTTATATTATAAAATTCAAGTTAATGGTGATTTGAATCGGATTAATATTTGGGAAATATGGAAGAGGGGTAGATTTAAATCTAAAGCTCTTTGTATTGGTTGGGAGCTTGGATTAAAATTTATTTGGTGGCAAGTGTGGTTGGAGAGAAATGCTAGAATTTTTAGAGAAACTTTTTCTTCTTTAGATGGAGTTTGGCAGGTCATTTGGAGCAAAGTCACAGAAACTGTGGCAGTCTATGCTAAAGAGGAAACTCAGGTTGTTATTGGGGCAATGGAGAAGGAAGTTGAAGTGCAAGAGGGACAGGACAGAGCTAGTTGGAAACCACCCCCAGAAGGTTGGATTAAAATTAATACTGATGGAGCTGCAAAAGGCAATCCGGGTAGAGCTGGAATTGGAGTGGTTTGCCGGAATCATGTTGGAACAGTGCTCTATTGGGAACTGCAAGGCTTGGGAAGAGCCACAAACAATGAAGCAGAAGCCTTAGCTATCAAATCTGCTTCTATTTGGGCGGTAAAACAAGGTCATAGGAGGATAATCCTAGAATCAGATTCTCAAATAATGGTTGGAGCTCTAGATTGCATGAGGAACTTTGCTTTGAAAACATGGAGGTTGAGGATTCTTGTCACTCAAATTAAGGAATTATGGAGGGAATTAGATGATGTGATTCCAGTTTATGTGAGTAGAGATCTAAATAAAGTGGCAGACTTCCTGGCTAAGATGGGTGCTGAGAAGGAGGTAGGGGTTCGGTGGCACGGTGACATGGCTATTGAGGATGAGATGATTAGGCAGGTTGGTGAGCAAATCCAGTGCTTAGCTAATTTGGATAACCATTCCAGAAATACTGTTTAGGAGATTTATGTTTCAATGTAGATCTTCTTTTATAGTTGTAAACAGGTGAACAGTCATTGTAGAAATATGGTTTAAGAGATTTGGCTCCAATGCAAATCTTCTTTTATTGTTGTAAACATGTGTTCTCTTTGACTAAGGCTGGGAAAAGTCTCATCCCAACTTGTAAATGATCTTTGTTTTAATACAAGTTTTTTCAAATTATTTTTCAAAAAAAAAACTTCTAAGATGATTAAGTTTTCTCTTTTAACCACATACACATATACATTTAAATAACATTGTGATGTTTTGGAAAATTAACTCTTGTATTATGTGTGCCATAAGTGAAAAATTTTCCTTGCTCATCCATTTATACGCATGGTCTAGATTACTAATGAATTGGCAAAAGGACAAGCTCGCCCTATCCCATGAAAAGAAAAAAAAAAAAAGAGAAGAGAAAAAAAAGAGTTAAAAAAAAATCAAGAAAAAAAAGAAGAGAAATATTCCCTTGCTCCTCATCTAATCGAGCAAGTATCCTCCCAAAGAAAAATTCTTGTTCTCTATAAATAAACAAGAATTCAAAAGCTCAAAAAGCACAGTATAAACTCTTGCTTCTCCCAAACAAGAAAGAAGCTCAAAAAGCATTATAAAATCTCTTGCTAAGCAAGTATCCCAAACAAAGTCTAAAAAAAAAAAAAGGGCAAAAAGAGCCTGAATCCCTGGAATTCTTAGTATTTCACATACCATGGGATATTCTTTCTCAAAGGTATCCTTACGTATTAGAAATAAGTCTGGATAAGACCTCTAGATGCTTATAAGATCAGCTAACTTTTGGCATATATAATCCTTGTTGTTCTTTAACCTTTACTCATAATGGGGAATGAATCTTCACTGCACACATAGTTGGTTTTGAAAGAAAACTTGAACATATTAGGATAAAATTAACACTAAATTGATTTGTGATAGAAGTAAGTGAATTTTATTTCAGTATGCTTAGACTGTTGTTTGATGACTTTGAAGAATTCACCTAGAAACATCCTATGCAATATCTAGTAGCCCATTATTTTTCACAAGTACTATCATTTCAAAATTCTCTCTAAAAAAAACATGGCCTATACTTACTTTTCCTTCTCATTTATCCATGTTTTCTAATGACTAACAATAGCAACTTCTTAATGACATACAGGAAGCATAATCTCCAAAAAGTTTACATCCACCCCTTCTATTAAAATTACTACTATCTTTCCTTTTTTTTGGCTATATAGCCAAAATTAAAGTCTGGGGGAGGGGATAATTACAAATGTATAGGTGTATAATATAGTTTGGAAGTATATATAGCTTGAGGGAAGAAATAATAATAAAATAGAGGAAAAATTCTCTTAATAGTATGTATAAATACCTTCCGTAAATAAATAAAACTTAAAAAAAAAATTAATTTAATTTTTTTTAATCTTTAATTCTAATATATAATCCATTTATATAAGTAATATATATTTTATAATCTAATGTTAATATAACCATCTAATAATATAATGTAAATATAATATAACTATGTAAATAATATATTAATAATATAATTATTAATATAATATAAATATTTTTGGATATTTTATTAATAAATATAACTATTCCTAATATATAATATATTAGGATAACTATTATATTATATAGGTTACGATATAATATTACTAAACCCTATAATATTAATCTAACATAAGTCTCGACCTAACCTAACATAAGACCCCGACCAAATTTACTTTAAATAATATAAGACCAACCCAAACTATTATATTATATAAACCACATTATTAAACCAATCCAACCCGACACCTTTAAAAAAAAAAAACAAACATAACCTAGACATAAGATAAACCTAAAATTACTAGGCCCCGAAACCTCTTAAAACACAACCTAACCTAGCCGAAACCTAACCTAGTTGAAACCTAGACGTGCACGTACCCCATAAACATACCTAGACAAACCTAAGACAAACCTAGATAAACCTAAACCTTGACCATTGTAAACAAGGAAGGTGGCATTAAAGAATTTTTGCCACGTAATGATATTCTAAACCTATCGCATATAAAGGATGCCATCCATTTCAATCAATCAAGCGGACGACCATGGATCAACCTCTCCACCGTTGATTACATAGTAATCGATGGTTATTAACATTTTAAACAAACACAAAATGTGAATTATGCTGTCTCCGATCATAGGGTTTAGAAGAATAACGGACACTGTTGGTTTTTACTCACTTCTTCGTCGTTGATTACATGAACTCACAACCACCACCATATATTGTAGCTAGGGTAAATGAATTAGGGTAAAAGGTAGTCAATCTCTCACCACTTAGACTTTACCCTATATTTTCTACGCTGCATGTAGCCATGCATGTAGAGGCATTCAAGATTTCATCAACCTGTGTAGAAAACTCGAAATTTCCCCTAGTATTTCCATGTGTTTCTGCGATTGACGGTGAGTGACGAAAGTTGTTTGATTGAAGGAGGAATACGTAAGGTGGCCACCAGTTTCTTCTGCGACAACGACAGGCGACAGGAGTCAGGTAAATTATTCCTTTTTCGTTTCTTTATTGTCTTTTTGTCATCCCTATCATCAGAAAGGTACTTTTTTTGTTCTTAATCAACATTCTTTAGATATTAGGATTAAAATATTCGATAATAAAGCTTATTCTATGTAAGAATCGACATTTAGGACATATTTTTAAGTTTTGGGCTATAATTATTTTAGTTTTCAACGAATCGATAAAAAGCCCTAATTTTTTCTAAGCTCTGGAAATTCTGAAATTTAAACCCTAATTGTTTTCTTTAAAATTTTACGTAATTCCTTTCTGAGCTTTGAAAATTCATAAACTTTTTACTACTTTTAAAAGAAATTTTTTATTTTTGAGTTCTATCCTAATTTGTAGATGGTTGGTTCTGCATGTATAAATCCGAAACCCCTAATTTACAAACCCTAAATGTCTGAATTTGCAAAAATTGACGAAACCCCTAATTTCTAAGCCCTAAAATTACAAATTCCTAATTTTTAAACCCTAAATTGCAGAGTTATACAAAAAAACCCTAAAATTCTGGGTTTCGAGTTTTGAAATTGATGAAAACCCTGTTATTTTTCGAAGGAATTTTAAAATTTTAGAAGGAATTTTAATTTTTGGGCAAAAATTGATTTGATTTGAACTTTAATTAGACCTCTGTTTTTTTACAATCAAAATATGTTCTTATTTGATGAAGTTTTTATTATCTGAAATTATTTTTAGATTCCTTGTATTCATTTATAAACCCATATGTATTTTTGTATGGACTTATTTTTGTACAATTTACGTATTTCTTAAATACGTATTTTCTGTGTAGACTGTTTTTGTACAATCTATGTATTATTACGTATCTTCTGTGTGGACTATTTTTTTACCTATTTTCTAAGTTTCTGTACAATTTACATATTTTTAAATTATCTCTGTACAAAAGACGTATTTTCTAAATACAATGTATGTATTTGCTTTTGAAATCTTGTTTCTGTGCAAATTACGCCTCTGATGTATAGTTTACATTTTCTGTACCTGTATACTTTCAATATATAAAAAAAAAGCAACAAAAACAACTCATAAAACTATAAAAAATGGATGTTTTACTAAGCAATTCTAGCCTCTAAAACTACTCCCGTGTCTTTAATATTGCAAGATATCTATAATCAAAATGCCCAAGCTCGTTTTCCAAAAGCGCAACGAACCTTCTTCCATTGAAACACAAAATCTAGATGATTCTGTGATTGAGCTATTTGAAAATGCTCGTTGGTGGGATGCGCTTAATCAATTTAAGGGACACGACGTAGGGGTAGCACAACAATTTATCCTGAATTGCAACCCTAATACTATGGTCACTCATGTAGGGAATCTAAAAATTAAGATAACCTCAAGCCTGATCTCTGAGATCCTAAACCTACCTGAGGTTGGTACACTTTTCTACAAAAATACTAAAAGTATCACCCAGCTAGTAAAGTGATTTGATGAGAAATGTTCACTTGTAAGAAACAAAGAAGGTGCAATCAGAGGGGTAGCCACCTCTACACTTCCTCTTATTTGGCAAGAAGCAGCTGTTATCATTATCAAATTCTTTACTATTGAGGGTCACATGTCTATTTTAGCTGCCTATCATATTCAAATGCTTCTAAACTTAAAATATCTTGATAAAGAAAATTGTGTTATCAATCTTCCATACTTTCTGTGCCAATCATTAAAATCTACAGTTCTGAGAGTCAAGCCAGAAAATTCTGAGGGACAGCCTAAACTACACTTAATAGCTCATCATGGTTTAATTAAACTCATAATTTTGAAAAAGGCCCATGAAGTAAAAGTATCATGGACCCAAATTGTGGAAGAAGCCAATGCACCTGAAATCTTGGAATGCTTCGAATCTGAAGATGAAAAATCTACAGAAAAGGAAAGTGACTCCGATGACCATGATGAAAAACCTGGAAGTTCAAAGAAAAAATGGAAAAATACTAAATTCAGAATACATTCCAGGAAAGAAACGAAAATAATAGAAAGTTCTAAAGAATACCAAGACCCAGAAATACCTGTAGAGGAATTTGTTGAAGAAACCTTGTCTTATCTCAAAGCACAGAATGAATCCCTTCAAAAAAAAATTGATAAATTAAGTGTGGATTTAGCAGAACAACATAAAAAATTTTAGCAAGCTCTTTCTGTGCAGTTTAAATTAATTAAATAGCTTAGAGATGATAAGGTTACAGGTCCTGCAAGTCCTACCAGTCGGTCACCACTTGTTGAAACTTCCCCGCCAAAAATGTCTACAGTCGGGAGAAAGCCTAACAAGTCGGTCAACGTTGGTAAGTCTTTATCCACTCATAAAATCATTGACTTTTCAAAATTTCTCGATGAATACAGTTCTTAACAAACTGAGAAAATATCTCAACCGAATGTGCTAGCTTTTAAAGGGTCTAAAGACTCCGATAAAGATCTCCCTTCTTCTCAAGCTAAGGGTGCAAAATTGAAGGAGAAAGAGAGCGACCCAGAGATTGAACATATTAAGAGTATAACTATAGAAACTCCAGCTACAACAACAGCCACAGACCAAAAATCTGAGACAAGCACAACAGGAATAGAAAACACCTCGGACAAGAGGAATACCTTCCAGACACTCAACCCAATGATCAGTGATCCTTAAAAGACTTTTAATATTTATCAGAGATTTATATTTTTAATATGTGGTTTGAAATTTTCATATATCTATATATGTGTGATGGCTAGTTAGTATTTGTATATATTATTTTAAAACAATTTCTTTATATACACATATGTTTACTGCATATGATTTTAAATTTATTCTCCTGCATGTGTTTTAAAAAAAATAAAAAATCTGTTTTACTATATGTATTTTGAGTTAATTGCTGCAAATATTTTCTGGAGATTATCTATTAACAAAATTTTTTATATTCAAATTACTATTATTTTTGAGAATTATTATCAAATTACTATTATTTCTAGAATTCAATCTTAAAAAAATAATAGTCTTATATTTTCTGATATGTAAGGAATAAAACTATTTCTGATGTAGCTGCTTTTTAAATTTTGGATAACTTTGATATTATTTCTACATCAGAATGATGAATTTTTGTAACTGTATTTTTCTGATGAGTACACTTTTATAAAATTATTTAATCTCTCATATACTGTAACATTCTTTTAAAATTGTGCATGTATCTTATATTGATGAATTCATATCTATTTTTATGTATGCATGAGGACATGCATAAGTTTTAGTCTGGGGGAATGATGAGAGGTTATTTACTACTAATTCTTGTATCAAATTCAATCATTTTACATGATTATTTAATATATTTTTACATGTTATCATCAGTTAAATATGAATTATTGGTAAAAATGAGTAAAAATGGTAATTTGATGTTTATCAGTAACTTACGTCCAATTTGTCCAAGATCTGAGTTAAATGTAGGTAATAAGTGGAGAAACTACAATTGTACTCCATATGTGAAGAACAACCACTAGAAGTTAGAAGAATTCAAGCAGATGATCTCAGTTTACGGAAGATAGTTACTAGAGGTAATTACGGACAATAATTACGTAAGGTCAAAAGGTCATTTTGAAGACTTACCATGGATGGCAAAACATAATATGGATGGTATAACCAAATGACAACAATTAAAATATCTCCAATATATCTTTCCTTCTCATTTTGGTTACGAGATTCTCTCCAACTGATAAAACCTTATGAAAAGGATTTGTAAAGTTATTATTTGTCAAATGTCAAAGTTGTTAAGACTTCCTATATTACAAGAGCTGAAAAGTCTTATTATGAGTCAATTAGATAGGAAATATTCCATGTAATGCCACTTGGACTTATAGAAATATTTTTAGGTCCAAGTCAAATAAAATATTTTTAGTTTTAGGATATCTTATGGTGTACGTACAGTCATCACTCCACATTTAAGCAAGATACATACGTGGATAAGATTGTACCTTGTATTAGTCTTAGTATAAAAATATACAGCAGAAACCATAGGCTCTCTCTCCTCTGGGGTTTTTTCTCTGATTACATTATTCATTACATCATGTTACAAATTATTTTATAGAGCTTGTACAATTGACTCTTCATCAATAAAATATCATTTCTTCATTATGGTAACTTGTATCATTTGTGGCATTTGTTTATTCTTTGTTCTAAATTTGTAAATTTTGCAACCTGCATTCATGAATTATAAATAAATGTTAGTATAAATCATAATATTTAGTTACTGATAGAGTAGTTTAGGGAAAAGAACTTACACTACCACTTAGGAGGCAGGGCCCACTCCTAATCGACAGTCCCTGAGCTCTTCACCCCGTGCATTAGGTTAGAATTAGTTAGATCTGCATTAGAAAATACATAAAATATAAAATTGCATAATAGTTAAATTTCATAATAAATTGCACTTATTTACTATTTTCTGCATAATTCATATTGCACATTTTTATATTTATTTTTGTACATGTGTATGCATGATTTCTAAACTGGAAATTGAACTAGACTTAAGAATTAATTCCTACGATCATATCTATACTGGATTGCTACTTTTTAAATCTAACCTTGATTTTCCCTTGGATTGATAAAATTAAATGTAAGATTCTACAGCCGATCACGACCCATAGTCCCATATGAGAGTTATACCCAAAAAGGAACACAAACAACCAAAAAGTTTCAATTGGCACCCTCGAAGGTGTCCTTCCTGAAGTAGTCCAAAACTTAGAGTCACACAACATGACAAAAACAAAAAAATAGCAGCCCCTGGCTCCTGACCCATCAGCTAGCTCACATCCCAGACTTTTGGGCTTTTCTTTTCCCCTCATGCTTGTCACTGTCCCTACTGGGTAGGAGGGTCTTAAGGATGGAAGGTAGTCTCTTAAGCTCTTCAATGGCGCTTGACATGATATTTCCATCTTCATGAAGTACGTTTGGTGTTTGAAAATTCTCGACAACATCATTGATGCAGCTAAGAGCAACTATACGTAGCATGTCTTGATCCATGCAGTCTTCCTGGTGATCCCTCTGGTAGTCCTTCAAGGTTTATTCTTGGCGTTCTCCTGGCCATCATCCTGACTCTCTTCTTGGAATTCTTCATCATCACTGGTGATGTCGTGGAACGATTGATTATCACTCGGGTTAGGAGTAGACAAACGCTTAGGATTCCTCCTCTTCTAGGGAGGACGGACTGACTTCCACTTAGGGCAAAGTCTTTTGCCCCATCGATATTGCTTTTCCATAAGGGAGCCTTGCTTGCCATAGGGAGTGGCTTACGTTACCTGAGTGGGAGGGGAAGCATGTTGTGGCGATTTGCGGTTGACTGGGGGCTGGGTCGAGGAGGAAGTGGCCTGGCTAGGGTACTGAGGCAAAGACGAGCCATCATTGAGGACTTGATCAGACAGATGGTCCAGGGAAGGAGTTTAGGGAGGAAGTGGTCCTGAGACTCGGTGGGCAAGAGCATGCTTGTAAAGAAATAGGAAAAAACCTTGATGGCAGGGGCGCTTGGGAGACTTGCTCGCTCTAAAATTGGTAATAGTAATGGAGATGGACCGAAAGAGAAACTCTGGGACATTTATGGGGTGGACATCACGTAGGTGGTTTATAAAGGCGAGTTTGTAAGTAGTCAGGGATCTATTGGGGTTATCCATGGAAATGTACTGGAGGATAGGGACAATCGCAGTGTGCCAAGGTCAGGGAATGGAAGACCGCACAATGCCTTTATTCTCCCATAGTAACTCTTTCCCTTTGGCAGGGAATTGATCAGTCTCTTACTTGAAGTTGTGTCCGTCTCTACGAACAATTCTGCCATCAAGCTTAAGACCAGAAACCTGGGCTATAGATTGAGAACTTATCACAAAATGAAGACCGCAGACACAAACCTCGCTATCGTTTTAGGACTCTATGAAATATTTCGTTACCTCTTCCTCCGCCCCTTCGAACATCTTTAAGAAATTGTAGTACCTGCGTCGATCTACAGAGTTATAGGTTTGATGGTGGCCATGGCAAAAACATGGACTTGCTTGATGCTCGTTTGATGCTTAGACTTGAAATCAGCACTATCATAGAAAATTGCTAAGGTGTGACCAAGATCAAGAGGGCCTAGCTGGATAATAATGAAACCCCAAAGTGGGAAGGTCATGGGGATGCTTATCTGGTCGAATAACTTAGGGCCAAAAATCTAGACGCAGACATGGATTGGGCTAGCAGTGGCGGGCTTTACAGGAGTGGGGAAGTGAGAAGGAAAAGTGGCGATGGAGGTGATAAGGTGGATGTTAACCTTAGGTATGTAGAAGGACAAAAAGGTGGAGGAAAAATCCATAAGACATGATCAAACAAGAGTTTGAATGGGAAAGCATGGATTGATGGGTCAGATCAAGGATTCTGTGCTTCTCTTTGAATCTTCACCCATCCTAAAAATGATGTAGACGTCTTATAAATGGTGGAAAATGGTGTTGACAAACACCCTAGGGGAATAAAACCCCTTAGTGGGGTGGGTATAGCCACCTTTGAGGTTATGGAGGGCCTTTGGTGTCAAGAAGACATCGTTGGGGTAGCTAAAGCCACCATTGTTGTTGGAGTTGTTGTAGTGCGGGTGATTGAACTCACCCCTTTTTGGTATTAAAAAAATACCATTAAGCACGTAGCCGAGGCTACTTGTTGGTAAGATTTTTTGCATCATGTTTGAATTTCTTGAGGATCTCGCACGGGAAGCTATCTTCCTAGACCGTCAAAGTGGGTTGGAGAATGGCTATGTTGGCAAGCACATCGGCCACTTGATTAGCTTCTCTGAACACATAATTGATCTGGTTTTGACGGTTGTTGCTGAGGACTTTTTGGCACTCTTGGATGATGTTCTGGATGTTTTTCCCCCCTGTGCTATTATTTTGGATGAGCCCCATGATAACTGTAGAATAACCTTCGAATATGATAGGGTTGGCCATGGTTTTGCAGATGTCAATACTCCTCCAGAGAGCTCTGGCTTCTACATAGTTATTGGTTTGGGTACCCAAGTTTTCAGCAAATGCTTGAATGAGCTTTCCATTGTGGTCCCTGATGACTCCACCTACTCCTGCTTTCCCTGGGTTGCCTTTAGAGGCTCCATCAAAATTGGCCTTCAGCCATCCCTATGGGGGGGACCCACTTAGATGTGACTCTGCCCACATGGGATTCCTTGGCCTTGCTGCAGTCTAGGGGAATCCTTAGGGAAGCAAAAAAATACCCTTCGATCCTAGCCTTGGGAATTTCTGTACAGGGGATAAAACTGTTATTTATGGCAAAGGCAATGGATCTTGTCGCAACCGCTTCATGGTCCTCCGAGGTTATCACTGAAAATGTGACTGTTGCATTCCAACCATATCTTCCAGGCAGTATGGTGGACCAAGGATTTCCAAAGGAATTTGAGTTTGGGATTTTTGAAAGTGTTGGGCCATTGGATGAACATATCCTTGACAGTCTTTGGTCGGACCAAACAAACCTAAAACTTGCTGATCACCAGGGAAAAAACATTGCTGGTGAAGGGACATTCCATAAGAATATGTTGGGTCGATTCCCAGGCTTGCCTACACAGGTAGCATCTATTGGGGACAATGATCCCTCTGCGCATTAGATTGTCAATGGTGAGAATCTTATTGTGAACTATAGTCCAGTAGAAGTGGGCAATTTTTGGGATTAGGACCTTGAGCCACACACTCCTGGATAAAGTCTGGCCATTGTTAGTGTTGCCTGCTCTGATGTTTTTTTTGATGAGTTGGGAGGTGGATTTTACTAAGAACTTTCCATCGCTTGTGCCTTTCCAGCATCGCTCGTCCTCTTTCTGGGTTTGGGGGATGAAGTTTTCCCTCATGATCGCTTGGATATATGACACCGCATCAACTATTGCATTGTTCTTGATTCTAAACTAAAACCTTTTCCACTCTTAGATGCATTGGCTCGAGGAGATGAAATCTACTATGCAGGACTCGTACTTGTTGTCAGATAGGTGCTTGACTACAGTCAACTTGGGATCACAAATGAGGAGGTATTTTATATCCCAAGCATCCTTCCATAAGTCGATATTTTTGTCATCTCCCAACTACCACCAAGAGCCCTGGTGCATGAGTTTTTGGGTGAGGAAAATAGATTTCCAAAAATGATAGCAGTTGTGGGGGGTATCCATCTACATAAAGGATTGTTGATGTAGATATTTTCTCTTGACAATGTTCACCCACTCGAGGTTAGAATTTGAGACGACCTTCCATGCTTTCTTAGCTAGGAGGGCTTGATTGGTGACATTGATGCGCTCATTCCCAGGCCTCCCTGATTTTTGGGGGAGCATACTTTGTCCCATGCAACCAGGTGGAACTTTTTTTGGTTGTTAGTTTTTGACCACAAAAACTGTTTCTAGATTTTTTCAATAGCTTCGCCCACATCAGTCAGGATTTTGAAGACAAACAGGAAGAAGGTGGGAATGCTTTGTAAAATAGCTTTAACTAAGGTTGCCTTACCCACGCTGGAGAGGAGGGCACCTTTCCATCCTGAAAGAATCTTGTGAATATTATCAGTGATATTACTCCACATGTCTTTGAGGGGCCTTCCTTTGAACATGGGAAGACCCAAGTACGTGGTCAATAAATCAACAATGCAGCATCCTAGGATTCTAGAAATCTTGCACTGTCTTTTGGAGGGGGTGTTAATGAAGTACAACTTGCTTTTGATGTAATTGATTTTCTGACCTGTAGCCTCTTCATAGAGGTTGAGTATGGTTTTGATACTTTTGGCATCAAAAACAGAGGCTTTGGTTGCCAACAAGGTACCATCCACGAATTGCTGATGGGTGGAGGGCATGAGACCATAGGTAGCTTTGATTCCCAAAATTAGATTATTGGAATAGGTAATCTTGATGGCTCTTCCTAGGCTCTCTACCAAAATGATGAAGAGAATGGGGGACAGCAGGTCACCCTGTCTGAGACTTCTGGAGCTTGGGAAGTAGCCAGTTACGAAAATGTTCACCAAGACTGAGAACCAGGAGGAAGAGATGCACTTATAAATCATATTAACCCAAGATTCATGAAACCTGAACTTGAGGAGAATTTGGGTGAGGAAGTACCTTTTGACCCTATCAAAAGCTTTGTTCATGTCCAGTTTGAGGAAAAAAGTAGCAGACTTGGAGACAAGGGCAAAGTGGATCAGCTCGTGCATATTGATGACACCATTAAGGATGTTAATGTCTTTGACAATGTTCCCTTGGTAGAGGTCAATAATAGAGGGAAGGATGCTAGATAGCCGGTTGGCCAAGGCTTTGGATAGGATCTTATAGGCAACATTGCACAGGCTTATGGGGTAGTAGTCCGAGAGGGACTGGGGATTATCACCTTTGGGGATTAGGGCCAGGAAGGTGGAGTTGACATATCTAGGAATGACTTTCAAAGACTGCATTTCAATGATGGAGCTACACAAGTCTGAATCCACAATGTCCCAAGAGGTTTGGAAAAATCTGGGAGGGAACCCATCTGGACCGAGAGCTTTGTCTGAATTCATGTAAAACAGAGCTTGATGGATTTCCTTGTGGGTGAGGGGTCTTAGGAGGAAGTTGTTGGTATATTTGTGAATGATGGTGGGGATATTAGAAATCAAAGCTTTCCTGACTAAGGGGGACTGGGAGATGGGGGGTCTAGGAGACTTCTAAAGTGGTTGACCGCTTCCTCCCTGATCTGGTGTATGTTCAAAGTAGAAGACCCATCCTGCTTGACCAAGATTTTAATCTTGTTGGCACCCTTGTGCCTAAGGGTGGATATGTGGAAGAACATGGAATTAGAATCTCCTTCTCGAAGCTACAACTATCTGGAGTTTTAGCGCCAAAAGTTTTCCTCCTTGCTGAGGATGTTATGGTAATCAACCAGCAGCCCTCTTTCTTCATCATGGAGATCGTCATTACTGCTCCCTTCTAAAAATTGTCCTCAATCTGGTTAATTCTGGTCTTGACCTAGTTCTTGGCTTCAAAGATGTTTCCAAAGGTTTCCTTATTCCAGATTTTCAAATTTCCTTTAATAAACCTGAGTTTCTGCATTAACTGATTTGTGGTTATTCTCGAGAATTTTCTCTTCCACCACAAAGTGATCTGATTTTTGATATCGGGGTGTTGGATCCACATTGACTCGAACTTGAATGGGATCTTGAATTGAGATTTTGTATCAGTTTCTAGAAAGAGAGGGTTGTGGTCAGACCCAATTTTAGGGAGGGCTAGCAAAATAACATCCTCAAAGAGTGGGAGGGCTTCTTGGGATAACAAGACTCGATCAAGGCGCTCCTGAATAAGGTTGTTACTTTTTCTCTTTTTGCTCCAAGTGAACAGGGACCCTTGCATATGGACATCCATGAGGGCGTTGGAGTTTATGAACTGTCTTAGGTCCTCTGTTTCCCTATGGGTGATCGTGTTTCCTCCCTTCTTATCCGAGCAATGCAAGGGTGAGTTGAAGTCCCCTTCTAGGATCCATGGGATATATTCGAAAGCTTACCTCATCTGGGTTAGCATGTTCCATAATACCTTTATACCCTGGGAAGAGTTAGGGGCATACACATTGGTCATAACCCATGAGACCTGGGAACTGAGGTCATGGAAAATAATATTACTTAACATGTCCTGTCTAGATATGATGCTACCTTGTAGTTTAGTAGGGTTCTATAGGCACAGAAGACCGCTTGACAAATTGGAGGCCTGGATATGGATAAAATCATAGTTTTTCCAAATATTTTTAGCGACTTTGGAACATAATTTATCATTAAGTTTAGTTTCCTAAAGGAGGAAAATAGTTGGGTTATGTTCTCTCCTCATGGTTGAAGCCAATATTTGCTTGGCTACCCCATTCAACCCTCTCGCATTCCAGGAGATGACTCTCATTTAGAATTTTTGGGGATTATTTTGCCCCCTTTTCCTTGTTGTGTAGGGGGTTTGGGTCTTCGGGTTTCCTCCTTGGTACTGTTTCCACTCTCTTGGAATAGAGTTTTTTGAGTCCCGTTGGCTATGTATTCCGTTGTATCACGGTTCCTTATTTCAAGATCCTAAGGTTTGTCTTTTTTCCTATCTCCTCCAACATCCATATAGGATTTTTTAAAACTGTGAGTTTGCTTAGGGCTCCATTGATTAGGGTAATATTGGTCGAGGTCATCGCTGTCGAAATTGATTGGGTCAAAGAAGGTTGGCGAGGTTGGGACCCCTGACTTAGGGGGGAAAGGACTGCGTAGGGAGGTCAGTGAGGCGGGGGACTTCGAGGGAGGGCTTTGGGGGGACTGAGTGGGAGACAAAGAAGGTGAATGCCTCGGGGGAGGTGCAGACATGGAAACTTGGTGGGCAGGGCCCAGTTAGTGGGGCCTAGGGTTAGGCATCAAGTTAGATATAACAAGGATTTCCCCTTCCTCTACTTCCTTAGAAAGACCAGAATATTTAAGAACATCAAATTTATTAGTAGTAGAGACAAAAGAACTTACATTTTGAGACTGCACATTCGGTTGTAGCCGGGTTTGGAATCTGGTGGTTGTCGTGCGGTTGTCTGCAACTCGTCTGGGTATTTGCTCTGATCGATCTGTGGCTTGGTTGCATGTATTAGGGATTTTGAGCTTAGGACATTAGGATTGTAGGTGGCCTTGCACTGGCAATCTAGACAGTATACCGGATTGTTCTCATAAATTAGTGGCTACCTCCACTTGAAATTCCCATATATGAGGTTCAGGTACTCTTGGAGTTGGCTTTCTAGGTTCACATTTATACACATGCATGCCTGGGTTAAGCGTGTCCTTGCTCGAGTGGCTGGGTCGATAGCCACTAGGTCACTGATGGCCTTGGCTAGGCCTTGAAGGGCTTATTCATAGAAAAAATGAGTTGGGAGATTCGAAAGTCGTACCCAGATCAAGGCGTAGTTGATGTTCTAAGAATTTGGGTCGAAGTTCGGTTGCCACTTCTTCAAGAACATGCTTCGTCTCCTGAAAAACCATGGTCCTCCAAATAGGATGGGCTCGACATCTTCTTGGGTGTTGAGTTGAATCATAAATAAGCCCTGAGTCATTACCGATAGCTCCATGATCCCTAGAGTCTTCCATTTGAATGTGGCCCATCTGGGAATTGCATCCATGTCTGGGAAACCTCCTATAAATTTCCCCACTAGGGAGTAAGTGTCATGAGACACATATCCTTACATGAGGCTTTTGGGGCATAAAACATCACATCCTTGGGTGACAAACTCGCCTGTAGTACTCGATTTTGTTCTTTGCTTATTCTGTAACAGATTTGCAAACGAGGGTTTCCCGCAGGTTCATCCATCATTGAAAGGTTTTCCCTGGGTGGATTCCCCATTAATGCCTTCAGTTGACCCGATAGTATGACTGGTCGAGGCCAATATTTACGCTCCATCTGGTTTCACATGGGACCTGAGAATGCTAGCCATAACTTCAGAGCACATGACATGGTTCGTGCCTCCCTTATTACAAGTTGTCGCCATGGTCAAACCAAGCGACACTCATTCGGATCATGCATAGAAATCAATCTCTCTCCTTAAAACTCCGTTCATTCACCGTTATCTCATAAAAACCTCCTTCCCGTAACCACAAGGAATATTATCATATGTAACCATAAGGAATATTATCATATTATTATGCACTTTGTAACTCATCGAAGGTGAACCACCACATGGGTGATCTTGTAACTCATTGAAGGTGAACCATCACACTCTTGTATAAAGAGATATATACCCTTGATATAAAAGGAGGTATGAAGTATTATTGTAGAAGTCTTGGCTGATGGAGTTGGAGATCTTGTGGAGTGACTTCCTTTCAATAAGGAGCATTGTATGGTGTTGCCCTACCTTAAGGGTATAATCAATCTCTATTTTGTTATGTGGAATTTATTGTGCAATTTATTTGTGGATGCATGTTTATATTTATGCAAATTGTTGAATTATTTATGGTAATGAGAATAGAGGTTCATAACATATGGTATCAGAGCAATGATTCTGGCAAAGTGGGATTGTTTTTGCAAATATAGGGCATGTTTTTTCAAAAAAATGTCACATTTTACGGAGGCCATATTTTTATTTCAACAATCATTTTCAGAAGGTGTTTGTACCATTGTCTAGATATTTTTGAGTACTACAAAAATGACTACTCATTTGTTAAATTTTGATTAGTATTGAGGAAGTTATGGTTGTTTTAAGTTGGGTTATTTGTGTTGTTTTTTTTCCGCACAATATTTTTTCAAAATAAAAAAAAATCGTATTAAATTTTTTAGCAATCATTTTTGGATTTTTTTGGCACCCACATGTAGATTGTTCTGAGTACTATAAAAATGATAGATCACTTACGAAATTATGATACATATTGAAAGAGGTACAATTGTTTGAAGTTGGACGATTGAAGCTGTTTTTTAGCTGCGCAATTTTTTTTCAAAATGAAAAATTCATATTAAATTTTTTAGCAGCATTTTCAGAATCTTTTTGCACCTGCATGTAGATTATTTTGAGTACTACAAAAATGATTGTTCATTAGTGAAATTCTGTTAAGTATTGAGAGAGTTACAACTGTTTAAAGTTGGGTTATTGAGGCTGTTTTTGGGCTGCATGATTTTTTTCAAAAAGAAAAAATTCATATTAAATTTTTTAGCAGTCATTTGCAAAATCGTTTTATATTAGCATGCAAATTATTTTGAGTACTACACAAATGACTATTCACTTGTTAAATTCTAATAAGTATTGAGGGAGTTATAGTTGTTGCAAGTTGGGCATTTGGTGTTATTTTTGGGCTGCATGAAAAAGAAAAAAATAAATCACTTTCAATTCGGGTAAGCAAATCAGTTGTCATTTGTTATGTTTTAAGAAATATTTGTAGATTTAATTGTTGAAGAAGGGAATAGATGAGATTTGAGAAATTTTGGTTAGTTAAAAACCCTTGTTGTTTGGGGAAATTTTTGGGTTGAGGTCATGGGTTTGTCAAAATTCACTAGAAGGGATGATAGTGATGCCAGGGATTGGTTGCAAAATTTAAAAAAAAAAATTCTTGGGTTCTTATGGAAATTTAACCTTTATTTTTCTATGCAAGAGGAAGCTTCTTGGTTTTCAGGATTTGAGTATGCCCATAACCAAACATACACATGGGAAGAATTTGAAGTTGCATTTTTTAACAAATGGGGACCAAAATAAAAAGATAATATTGTGCAGGCTAAGGAAACTACACTTTTTGTGTCCGGACCAAACAATGGTCAAAAATATTTGTTTGAATGTAAAAATTCTAATTTGCAAGTTTATGGTTGCATTCAAAATTAAAAAAAAAAATGTTTCCATTAACCCTAGAAGCAAATATAATTTTATTAATATGTATTTGACTAAGAGGTTACAAGTTCAAATAAAAAAAATCAAAGACATACAACTTGAGGGTAAACAGGTTCAAATTTTTGAAGATTTGAAGCTCACCATGAATAAATATGTTTTACATTCAAATTTTTATTCTATTGAGATCAATGATGTAGATATTGTCCTAGGTTATCCTTGGTTGTATTCTTTGGGTACTATTAACATTAATGTGCAAAAATAACTCATGAAGTTATGATACAAGAAGAAGAAGAAGATAACATTTTAAGATATTTATCAATATAAGGACAAACAAGTAGCTATTGTAGGGGAACAAAGTGAAGAGCAAACAAAATAACCTAAAATAGAATATCAAGAGGAGGTAGTAGCAGAAATCAAGGAAGCAAAAGTAAGGGAAGAATCAATGGAAGGGAGTAAGAGAGAAGAGCAAAAATAGGTTGAACATCGGGCTAAGGTTGGAGTATATCACCATCCACACCACCATGAGAGGCAAAAATCATGGAGACAAGGCTTGAGGCAACATAATAACAATGAGGGACATACAAGGAACCAAAGGAGCCAAAACTTTGGATCTGTTACAAGTCATAAATACAAGCAGGTATGGATGAAAAAAGATAAAATTTATACTTCCAAAAAATGGCATTGAAATCAACAAATACTGCCACCAATCATGATTTCATTGGGATGGATGGATGATCGATATTGGTACGAATACTCAACATGGCTCAGAAGATCATATTATTTAGCCTCTTCTAATGTTTCAAGGATGAAACATTTTATAAGAGGGATGGAATATTAGGTACCCAAGATAGGTACTTAAAAATTTAATATTGTATTGTATAATGGTATGAGCCATAAATTAATTATTGATTAAGGAAGACCACATGTCAAATTAGAAATATGTATGTCATAGAATCATATATGTAACCGATGGAGAATATTATCATATGTAACCGCAAGGAATATTATCATATTATTATGCACTTTGTAACTCATGGAAGGTGAACCACCACATGGGTGATATTGTAACTCATGGAAGGTGAACCATCACACTCTTGTATAAAGAGAGATGTACCCCCATTGTAAAATGTAAGTATGAAGTATTTTGTATAAGTCTTGGCTCATGGAGATGGAGATCTTATGGAGTGGCTTCCTTCCAATAAGGAGCATTATACGATGTTGCCCTACCTCAAGGGTATTATCAATGTCTATTTTTTTGTGCAATTTTTTATATCAATGATTATTAGGTACTTAATAGGGTATTTAGGTGATAATTGTCATTGGAGAGATTATTTGTATTGGGGAGATAAATGGTATTAGCTAGTGAAGGGGTAATGGAAACATTAGTAGGGAAGTCCAAATTAAGGTTATTTTGTGAAGGTAAGAAATATCCCATGTTGTTCTCAATTAACCCACTATGAGGGATTTATTGGTCTTTAATGTTCTTAGGAGTATTAAAGGTAGAAGAAGGAAATTTAGTATTATTGTTCACTTGTGAGTTTTCAATGATGGAAGGTAAAGAAGTATCTTGTTCTTTATTTTCAAGATTAGGTGTGGTGGGATTATCTGCCATAAAATCTTCTTGTGGAGGGTAATTCGATTCATTACTAATATGATTATAAAAGTCTTGAATAGTATCTTCATGTGAAAAGTATGCTTAGAATAAATTATTAAGGAATTCTTGAATAATTTATTCTTTCTCTTTCATATATCCTAAGGTTGGGGAAGGTAGGTTTTCTTGTTTATCAAGAAATTTGTTGATAATGTCCTTGTGTTCTTGATTAAAACCATTATGTGATAGGATTATATTATATCTATTTTATTTGTTAGAGTTATGGTTTTTATGAATGGAAGGTTCTTCATAATTTTATGTTAAATTTTTTTGTGGGTTACCTTATGAGTTGTAAGGTGTTTTATACTAGAAGAATTTGAAAGGGGAAAATAATAAATTTTAATATGGCAAGAAGATTTAGAAATATGACCATTAAATATGGTTATCAAGATCTAATTAATTAATTAATTAGATCTTGATTAAGAAAGGTAGCAATGCTCTTGATATCAATCAACTAGTTGATATACCTTAAAGGATCTCCCGATATACCTGCCCTTTCAATATACATGTTGATATTAGAAGTGACTCGATTTTCTTGATATATGTGGTTGTACATGAGGGAAAACCTTGAGGTACTAGACTAGGAATGGTATGAGGATCAATCACACCTAGATACATGACTTAGTATTGATATTACCACAATGAATTAGGGACCGATTGTTAATCTTGATTAAGTAATTTAATATACACAAACAAAATTGAGTGCTCTTGTTTATGTTAAATACCATTTTATATTTTAGTTAAGTGAAGGTTTTGAAAATGTAAATATTTTAAAATGCGAGGAGGTGTTCACTTTGGTTTCACCAAAATGTGAGAAGTGACCTACAAAGATCTAAGCAGATTCGCAAGGGTTAAGATCCCTATGGATTTTTCCCACCTCAAAACGTTAGCTGGCAGGTTTTTCTCATGTGCAAAGGGATTCACCAAGGGTGCTTTTAAGGAATCACTCTAAATCCTATGGTTTTATGTGTTTATTATGCAAATACCTAAGTTTGAATGTCTCTAAATAAAAATGCTAGCTATATAAAAGACTTTAAAAGTAAAATGTATAAAACAAGATATGCAAGAATACAAGGTCTATCTTAAATGCTTTTTGATTTTCCTGCTAAAATAGGAACTACAAGAAACTAATTTTTTTTTCTCTTTCAAGCAAGGGCATAAGTAAAATGAACATACAAGTTCTATCCTAAATGTAAACAATGTCCAAATTTGTATTCCTTACCTAAGCTTAGATGAGATAAACAAATCAAATGAAAACTAATATTATTAGCTCTTTAGCTTCCTTCTTTTATTTCTATGTATTAAAAAAAAATAAAGGGCTAAAGCCTAAGGTTATTTGATTTCCTTATTTTTGTTATGACCTAAAGCATATTAGAAAGGCAACTAGACAACAAATAATGAATTAAATTATAATAGACTAAGAACTATAAAAGCAATTACCTCAACTAGTGTCTGAGTTGACATCACACTCTATCTTATAGGACTATGAGTATGTTATATCATGCTAATCAAGAGAAGACCTTAATTCTAGAAACCTACAAATATACATAAAATAATTGGAATATTTTATGTTAGGTTTTGGGATTTGCCTAGGTAGAGGAGTCTTTGTGCTCCCTTGGTTCAAAAATAAAACCCCAAGGTCCCTTTTAAAATACCAAATTTGAATAAAATAAAATGACCAGTTGTAGAATATTATTGCACCAGGCCAAGGAGAGACACGAATTAGGGAAGAGAGCAAAAAGGTAAAAATACTAGTTATGGCAACAAGGTGATAGAGATTAGCCTAAGACAAAATCACACCTAGATGGATCCAACTATGATTTAGGCTATGGGTATCTTATGCTACTATTTTGGGTGATAGAAGGATGCTAAGGCAAGAGATAGTGTAAGGTTCTAGGAGGAAAACCCAAGGTAAAGGGATAGAAGGATGCCTAATCAAAGGCTCTACAATAAAAATTGTATCTCTATGAGACATGTTGTTATTCTATAGCAAAGGGACTAAGGGATAAATAAAGTGATAAAATAGACTTGCAAGTGGGTGAGGACTTTGAAGAGTACTCCTAAGAGAGAATGGAAATGGTGCATGGATAGGTAGAGAGATTGGGAGCGAAGGATTTTACCCCAAATTCCTCTTAGCACAAAATCATACCTTCCTAAAATATGTCACAATTTTGACTGTGTAAGGCCTATTGGAGGTAAGAAAGGGCTAAAGTGATAGTTTAGGCTAGGTTGATGAAAATAGAGAAATAAACCAATGCCAAATAAGGAATATCAATGAGTAGATAGGTGGAGGGAAAATATTTTACCCCTAAGTTTACCAAGTTTAGAATCATGTCTTCTTTGAACAGGCTACAATTTTGTAGGGTTAGAAAAAGATCTCTAACTAAATTAGAAAAGGTAGGATGGTGAACTAATGTTAGAACCTATAGTTTCACAACCATTAGTAGATTAAAAAGAAAAAATCAAACATGAAATAACATAAAATAAGTATTAGCATCAAAATAATACAACTAACAATAAGAAATCTTAGATGGGTAAGACAACAACCAAGGAGAGAATAACTCTCCTAGAATGCCAAGAGCACCTCCAAACCTTCTAGCAAAAGCACAAAGTGGAAATTATGAGCAAAAAGAGATGAATATTCAAAATTCTAGAGTTTTACTAGCTAAGAGAGTTGCTTACAATATGAGGGCCCAAGGCCTAAATTTATAGCCTTCTGGCTCAAGTAGGGAGGGCTCAAGGCATTCATGGAAAAGAAGGAAGGGTAGTTAAATTTACATTTTTGCAAATCCAAAGAAGGCAACATTGGTGAATGGGTGCAGACATGGGTGTCCTCAAGGAATTATGTCATAAATGGCCCAAAATCCCAAGGAGGATAATGAATCCAATATTTTATGTACTTGGCCTAGAAACTCAAAATCATGGGGTGGATTCTAACACTATAATTTTATGGATGTGATCATTGAAAATCACTTCGGGTGAAGGATGGATGGCTCTTCAAAAATTACATGGGAATGAACTGAGTGCAAGATCACAAGGTGACTTAGAAACCTACGATTTCACCTTAGAACAAGGAACTTTAGGATATAAGGTTAGGCTAGACCAAAAATTTAATTATAGTCTTCCTTAATGGGAAAAGAAGGGTAAATTGACTCATTTGACTAGGCCAATTTTGGGTGTCGATAATTTATCCTTGGCTCTTCTAGTTCTATAGTTCTTAGCCTTCATTGTGTTCCACCTAAACTCAACTCTATAGGATTTGACCTCCTTTGGCAGTTGTTACTCCCAATTACCTTAACTATCTTGTCGTCAGTATAGCTTCCTATCATAGATTCAATTGATACATATCTTATTTTTTGTGCCATTTACCTCTTTGATTCATGTTCCCTATAAATTCCTCTCTTCATTGCATATCCAAACAACCTACCTTTAGCTTCAAATAGCTTGACTCCTCCAAATGACTTGAATGGATTGTACAGCGTCTCTAATGGCCTGACTTCTACTCCAAGTGAACAAACTCTATTATAAAATATTTGTTCTTCCTCAGATGACTTGTCTTAGCTTTTGGATGACCTACCTTTATAGTTAGATGGTTTGTACAATATACTTCTTTAGTCAAAAGACTTGTATAGATTTTTATGCAATGTACTTCCATTATATGACTCTATAGATGACCCATATAACATGATATTTTAGTCAAATGTTCTTCCTCTTGCCTTGATCTTCATGTTATTTTTACATAATGGTCTTCTTCTCACTCTAAACAATGTTGTGTACAGTCTGTATAATGTTGTTCAAGATTTATATGGCTATTTTGAGCCTTTGAAATTGTTTTCTCCTTGTGCACAAGTTTCTCCTTTGAAAAATGTGTCCTTATTTTTATACATCTACTTGGATGTTTTTTGCTTCATTTCTTCATATCCCCATTACTTCTAGCACACAATTTCCTCCAAAATACCACCTAGTTTTGTTGGAAAGGGTTTGGAATTGCAACTCCCTCCTCAACTACTATGTTTCTCCACTACAAAAACCTCACCTACATAAATTTTTTAAAAATTCTTATTATTAGAAAAGGGTTTTTAGAAAAATCCACATTTTTATGGTTGTTCTAATGTGCCTAACCCTAATTTTCTAGTGCAATGTATGCCCTTGTTGTTGGTTTATCTTCCTCTTTAATCATCTCAAAATTATGCATGATAAGATATATTTTTTTTATCCATTGGATGACCTAGCATATGCCCTAGGTCATGCCCTATATTATTTAGATTCAACTAATTGGTATGCTCTCCTTTGAATTCTCTTTTTTGCTTCTTGAATCTATGCATGAGAATGAGTAATTGAGAGCTCTTTACTTATTTTTATAAGTTAAGGGAGGTAGGGGGACACTTGGCTTGTAGGTGATAAGTCCCTAGCCAGTTGCTTAATTACTAGTTCAACACAAATAACTATTTTACATATAATTGCTTGTTCTTCATGCCATTTTTATCTTATGTGGCATTGGCTCCTTGTTTCTCTTTGTGCATGACATGCTTGATTGAAAAACGTGCATGTTATATTTCTAGCTATGTCGACATTATGGATTGGATGGACCAAGTGGTTAGATGACCTATTTATACATTCAAACAAAATTATATGCCTTTGGCCCAAATGGCCCAAGGGATCATACAACCCATCTAACCATCTAGATGGCTTGATCCATTGAATTCTTATACTAGCATGGATCCCATATGACTCATAACTTACTCTAAATAATTCTACTTGGTTTCTTGATAATGAAGAACACAAGATTATACTAAGAGGGGGGTGAACAGTATAAGACCATTTTTTTAATTTTTCTTTCCCAATAAATATTATACAATGTATCAATAGCAATATCAACAACAGTAATAAAATCAATGCACAAATCACCACACAATAGAGACCAATTTAACGCGGTTCACCCAATGTGGACTACTCCATGGAGAAAATATTTCACTAAAATTTTCTCAATAATTCTCTTGGGAAATATTTCTCTATTACAATGTTTATGAACCTATGTCCAAATGAGACACCAATCCCCTAATCAAGTTCATGGATATCTATCCACAAGAGACACCAATCTCCTCAGTTGGTTCATGGATATCTATCCACAAGAGACACCAATCTCCTCAGCTGGTTCATGGATATCTATCCACATGAGAACTCCTCCTCTACTCTGGCTAGTGATCTTCTAGATGAACTGTTGCCTCCACTCTACTGGCTAATGGATATCTATCCACTGAAGACTCCTATACTCACTCAGAAGACCTATCCTTACTGCCATGGATAATGGACCTCTATCCACTAGATACTTTTGTCCTCTATACTCTATCACCTCCAAAACTTGCTCTTAGCTCTGTCTCAAAATTGCACTAAAAATAGTCCTTCGATCTAGCACAAATTTGCTCAATCTCTGTCTCTGGTCTGGCATAAATATATCCTCAAATGTACACCAAAATTTGTCCTAAAATTTGTACTAAATATAGTCCTTTGATCTAGCACAAACCTGCTCAATCTCTATCCTCAAGCCTTAACACAAAGCTTGACTCAATCACAAATCAACTCTGCTATATCTGCCCCAAACCTTAACTCAAGGTTTGAACAAATCAATCAATCAACTTTGCTCTCAAGTCTTCTCAAATACTTATCTCAACTCTACATTGTAAGATTCCACAAAAGCTCACACTAATCTATCCACAAGTCCTCTCTAGAACTTGTCCAATATGCTCTCAAACTCTATCTTTAAATCTGTATTGTAAGCTTCCATAAAATCTCACACCAAACTATCCACAAGTCTTCTCAAGACTTGACTCAAATATGCTCAACAAGTTCTCCTTAGAACTTGTCCAATATGCTCTTAATCTCTATCTTCAAATTTGTATTGTAAGCTCCCACAAAAGCTCACACCAAACTGTCCACAAGTCTTCTCAAAGACTTACCTCAAATATGCTCAACAAGTTCTCACTAGAACTTGCCCAATCTCATAGAAACATATAGAGAATTGTTAGAGACTCAATATGCTTCACACTCACAACACCTCTCAATCACTTTCACTCTCTCTCTTTTTACCACAAAAACATATAGAGAATTGTTAGAGACTCAATATGCTTCACACTCACAACAATGCTCAATCACTTATTTATGGACAAGGAATATTTACCCATACCTTCTATTTTGATGGATATATATCTTCAAAACTTGTCTTAACCACAATCAAAATTTTCTTTACAAACACTAGGGTTAGGTTACCACAACCTCTCTCAAGATCTCCACAAAATAATTTCCACAAAGATTATTTTTCATACAAAATAATAAATCCCTTTTGTACACCTTATAATCTCCAAACTCACAATATTCAATTTAATAACTTCACCATAACACTACACTTAACAACAAGTATAGCAAAGTTCTTATACACCTTATAATCTCCAACTTTATAAACTCTAATCACAAAAAATTAAAATCAAATATTTAATTTTTAATCCCCTTATATCTCCCTCAAAAACTTTAATCAAATTTTATTTTCCACAACAAAGCAACCTCTGAACTTACAACCTTAGCAAGAGAAAAATAGGCGCATACCTTATTTAACCTAGAAAAACACTTTCGATGGGTTTCGAACACCTAACCTCACCACTCCAAGCACCTTAGCAAGACGTGTGCCCACCATGTGGGCTACAAGCCCTCATGGAACCAAATACGCATAATGTTCACCTTATCCTTTGCTTCCTCTGAATGCATAAACCAACAAAACCTTCTCCACTTCATAAAATGTAAATCGACGAGATTCGATCCTTGCACCTCACGTTCACCAATGACTTGGCACCTCCCTTGCTGCCAATTACACTACAAAGTGCTTTGGGATGTAAAATGAAAGGCTCTCCTCCTTGTCCTATATGTTGCCATGCTCGATTTTCAAAACACACGATTGCTTGCTTTCTCAATGCACACACAAATTTATTTTGATCGTGGATGGGGATATTTACCAAAGTTTTACCCCCTTTTATATGCATTAGGCTAATTCTTCGATGACATCGACGATAATTCAAAATTTCAAATTATAAACTTTATAACCCTATTTTTAGGATTTTAATTAACTTATAATTAATTAAATCTCTGGGTCTTGCACCTTTAATATTATAATAAATTATTATAATATTATTTGGCTTGGGCCTTCCTTTTGCTCTTTAAACCTCATCTGACCACTTGGGAGAACACTTCCTTTTGCACTTGATTACTGAACCTGAAGCTGATGCTGCACACTGAAACTGACTCTTGCTGGTGTCGACTTCTTGACATCAATGACAACAAAACCTGCTCATATTACTCATATTTCCAACAATCTCCCCCTTTGTCATTTATGGCAACCCAATTACCTTTTACCATTTCCTTAACATTTTTCTATTCTGCTCCCCCTGACTCAATGCTCTCCCCTTAAATCAAATATCTCCCCCTTACTCAAATATATCCCCCTTTGACATCAATGGTAAAGGATCACCTTTGGCGCTCGAGGCTAAGAATTAAAATATTAGCTTAGCCCCTCTCCCACATCCTCTTGAGGTGGTTAATTCTGAGGTGGGAGTATTTCTACTCCCAACTTGCACTGATCTTTACCTTTGTCCACTTTCCTTCTCATCTAGTCCTTTTGATTCCTCTGACTATTCTTGTTCCTGCTTGTTTCTGGAATTTTTGCTCTACACCACTTTTTTGTATGTCCATAATTATTACAATTATAAAACTTAATGTTATTATTCCTTGGAGGTGTAAATGTCTTGGAATTTCTTCTGGTAAAGCCATATCTATTCCTATCATGAACCTTCCACTTCATTGCCTTATGACCAAACTGATTACAAGAGTAGCAATACATTTAAAACAACTGCCTGTTTCTAAAACTTCCATATTCATGTCTTTCATGTGTCCTACACTGAGAAGCTTTGTGCCCAAAACTGTGACATGAGAAGCATCATCCATTAAAATTACCTTGCCTTGACCTCATTGATCTCTTAGTCTCTTTTAACCTATGTTGATTCATGTTCCATATGTTCCTCTTTTGTGCATTATTCATTTCCTTGTTGAACTTTATGTTGTCCAACTCATCCTCAGAAGTCTCACTCTCTCTTCCTCTGTCTTCTGAAGTTTCTTCTTCAGAACTTGAGGTTGACTCCTCTTCTTTTTTCTTTTGTACCTGTTCAAAACCAAGACCTATTTTTTTTATTGATTGTATTTGTACCTTGATCATCTTATCTACGATATTTGAGCTCTTTCCAAACCTGTGTAACCTATCCTTAGACTCTTTTATTTATTCCCTTAGTAGAGCCACTTCATGTTCTAACTT
Source organism: Wollemia nobilis (assembly GCA_028583015.1). Classification (NCBI taxonomy): domain Eukaryota; kingdom Viridiplantae; phylum Streptophyta; class Pinopsida; order Araucariales; family Araucariaceae; genus Wollemia; species Wollemia nobilis. The sequence goes on from JAQPPZ010016881.1 coordinate 19,140,653, forward strand.
TTCACATTCTAAGACCTTTTCTTCTAACTTATATTTGAATTTTCTTGTCTTAACCATTGATTTATTTATATCCTCTATAAGCTTTCCCTTCTCTTCATCACATTCTTGAAACTGAAGCTTAAGTTGGGAGTTTTGATTTCTTACCTTATTTAATGCATCAAGGGCATAAATAAGTTCACCTTCAAGATCAACTTCTCCTATTTATGATTCTTCCTCTATTTTTTTACCTTTGAAAACTGAAGAACACAAGCTTATACTGAGAGGGGGGGTGAATAGTATAAGATCACTTTTTAAATTTTTACTTTTACTTCAGAAAGCAATGCAATGAACCAATAAAAAAATCAAAGCAATAATAAAAATAGTGTACAAGTCATCACACAATTGAGACACCAATATAATGTGGTTCACCCAAGGTGGGCTATTCCACAGAGAAAATATTTCACTAAATTTTCTCAATCAAATCCTTTGGAAATCCTTCCCAATTACAATGTTTATGGACTTCTTGTCCAAAGGATAATCCTTCCCCTAATCAAATATTTATGAGCCTCCTACCCAAAGGAGATGTCCTATCCCCCAAAGAAGTATTTATGAGCCTCCTACCCAAAGGAGATGTCCTATCCCCAAATATCTAGAAATTATACTTCAAAAGATCATTGCCTCTTCTGTTGCTAGCATGTGGAACTCCTTTCCATAGAAGAAGTCCTATCCTCCTTGATCTAGCTCTAGAGACTTATGTACTCATTGATCACCTCCACAGCTGCTCATCAACACCTATACTAAACACAGTCAGTCGGTCCAACACAATTCCTCTCAAAATCTATCACAAATCTGCACCAAACTCAGTCCTCTGGTCCAGCACAAATTTGCTCTCAAATCTCTATCAGATATGTCCCAATATTAAGTCAAAATATTGAATAAATCAATCACAACTGCTCACAAGTCTTCACCAAGACTTCATCAAATATGTCCACAAGTTCTTCAAAAAGAACCTGTCCAAATCAATCCACAATAACCTATCCAAATCAGTCCACAAGTTCTCCATAAGAACCTGTCCAAATTTGTCCTAGCAAGCTCACCAAGAACTTGCCCAAATCAGCTCAAGCAAGTTTACCAAGAAACTTGCCCAATGTGAACACACAAAGAGAATTGTTAGAGACCCAATGTGTTTCATTCAATCATATGAAATCAATCTCATAGAAGCATAAAGAGAATTGTTAGAGACTCAATATGTTCTATCCTTCAACTTTAAATCTCAACTCAAATCAATCTCATAGAAGCATAAAGAGAATTGTTAGAGACTCAATATGTTCTATCCTTCAACTCTCAATCTCAACTCAAATCAATCTCATAGAAGCATAAAGAGAATTGTTAGAGACTCAATATGTTCTATCCTTCAACTTTCAATCTCAACTCAAATAAATCTCATAGGAGCATAAATATATTTTTTAGATACTCAATATGTTCTATACTTTAACTCAAAAACAAACTTTTTCTCGGCATCAAAAAGGTGTTCAAGATATTTCCAACTTCTCTCAAATGGAAATGCTCAACTTAACCACACAACCAAGTTTATCAAGCAAAGTATAACTTGATAAAATAAAATCTCAAAGGAGCAAGCCCAACTCATGTATCAAGTAAAGCATAACTTTATCAACTCAATCTCAATGGAAGTAATCTCAAAACCAAACTCTCAACAACCAAACAACTCAATTAGGGTTTCAACAACTTATAGCAATGGCATACGCTTCTCACTCAAAAACCCTAAAGCAAACTTCAAATGCTTCCACTCTCATAAACCAGAATTATGTAATAACTCATAAACTCATCATGATCTCATAATGCATAATCAATACTTCCACTTTCAAAAAATAATATCCACTCCAAATAAGAAAACTTAATTTAATCCTTTTCACTCCAAACTTATTTTTAGAAAACCATCAATCAATAATAACCATGGAAGAATGTGCCCATACCTTTACTTTGATGAAGAAGGAGAACTCAAAATTTGTCACAACACTAACTCTCAATTTGCCATAAATTAGAGTTAGCAACAATGGAATAATGCACAATGATAAGAGTCCTAATAACACCTTATCACTCCAACTCATCAATAATAAAAAATCATAAATATACATATCAACAATATTCCTTTACACCTTATAACTCCTACTTAATATATCACAAAATAACTTCAACCTCAAAAAATAATTAAAAGAGAATATCCACTCAATAACTCCAAAGGCTCTCTAACCCCAATATGACATTAAGCACAATTATTCCTTAAACCCTTATAACTCCTAAAATATATTTACTTCTAAATGTATTTACCACATAAACATTAAGCATCAATAATAACAATGTCAAAGCAATATTTCTATTTAACCTTATACCTCCATCCAATTACCAACAATAATTTGCCAAGTCAAATCAAATATTCCACATTATCAACAAAAGATCTATCTTGGCCAAAAATCGATTCTCCAACCTTAGGAGAAGTGTGGAAACACCAACATAAGTGCCAAAGTGCTTCTTCCTCCAAAATCATGGTCCAAGGCAACTGATGTACCATGTGTACAATAATTCATGACCAAAAATGAAACATGCCTGACGTGAATCGATCTCGACACCTCTGCCTAGCGAGCGCCTTCGCTCCACTACCTTCGTCGTTGGAGCACAAGTGCCCAACGAAACTCTCAAGCACCACTCATCGTTTTACCTTCCCTTTTCTCGTAGAAATTAAAGACAAACATATTTGTCTTCCTCATAGGCGTATGAAATCAGAACTTAAACATAGAGTAATATGAAACTCGAAAATCATAGAGCAATCCAAAATTGAAGGTCACAAAGCAATACAAATTCGAAGGTAATCACACAAATCAGAGGTGCATTGAACCTTAGGAATTAATGCCCTTTAATAGTCTTTTGCATCCCATGCAAGTTGATGTCGGCGTTGTAAGTCTTCCACATGAGCGCCGCTAAGGGTTTAGAAACCCTTTCAATAATTATTATTAAATTAATAATTATTATTTTATTAATAATAAACTTAACTTAAAACCTTTTCAAAGGTTTGAGTTAATTATTTATTAATAATCAAGATGGACTTTTAATATTTTTTCAAGGAGCAAAAACCTTTTCATTAAGCCAAGATTGTTTTAATAAAAACCCTTAATGAGTCCAGATGGTTTTAAGAAAAACCTTTAACCTTGTCACCATGGTTTTTATTAAAAACCCATAAATAAACATCATGGAAATTTCAATATCTTTTTGGCACCAAACTCTTTTTGACATCAGCACAAATTCCTTTTGACATCAACACAAACTCCTTTTGATATCAATGACAACTCACAAACATGAAGCTAGGCAACATACCCAAAATTGCCAACAAAAACATCTTCATTCTTTTCTGACTTATCTTCTATAGGACCACCTCCTTATTCTTCTAATGCCATTAGAAGATTCTCTTCTGGTCCTTCAAGTGTATCTTCATATTCATCATCACTAAAACTGAAACCACTCTTTGTACAACTATATTCAATATGACCAAATTTATCACATCTAATACACTTGAGGATTATTGGTGATTCTTTCCTAACCATTTCCTTTTCTTTTTCCAAAAATAGAACTTCATCTTTATCATTATTTGAGGAACTATTATCACTATCACTTGAGTACTTACTTGCCTTTTCTGCATAGTAACTCTTCTTATGTCTTTGAAATAACTTTCTTTGATTGCCTTGACCATCCTTGCTTTTCTTTTGGTACCTGTGTTTTTTTTATTCCTTGTTCTTATGATCTTGTTTTTCTTTATCATTGCTATTACTAGCTTATTTAAAATCAGTTGCATAGTGATCATACTTTCCACAATTGAAACATCTAATTGATTTCACATCTTTAAATCTTCTTGGATCCTTGTTCTTTCTACCATAATTTTCTTCTTCATCACTAGATGACTCATTGCTTGAATCTAACTTCTTACCCTTTGTCTTCTTAGTAGCTTTGAAGGCTACTTTTTTTTTAATATTAGGTTCCTCTTTTGTTATCATCTCAAAAGTTGTAAAAATGCCAAGTAACTCATCCCTAGTCAAAAGATCATCATATTTTGATTCCTTTATAGTTGAAATATTTTCACTAAATCTTTTTGGGAGTGATATTAAGATGTTATCACAAACATTAGATTATTGAACCTCAAGTCCAAGTCCTTGCATGGAGTTGATAACCTCATCTACATGAAGTAGATAAGCACTAATGTTTTTCTCATCCTTCATTTTTAGATCTTCAAATTGTCCCTTGATATTTCACAACTTTGCCTTATTAACCTTTTTATCTCCTTCATATATGATTTGCAACTTATCCCAAATTTATTTTTCTAATTTGCAATGCATAACCTTAACAAACTCTGTTCTATGAAAATCTCTCAAAATTGCATTTATTGCTCTTGAATTGTAATTATGTAGAAGCTTACCATATTTATCTATAGGTGGAGCATATGGTGGTGTCTATCCATTTTCAACTGCTTCTCATATTTCATTGCCAAGTGTCATCAAGTGAATCTTCATTCTCATAATCCAAAATATATAATCGCTTCCATAAAACACTAGTGCTAAATTATCCAAGGATCCACTCTTAGAATCCATTCGTTTTCTTGTAAGCTTTTACTTCAAGCTATTAAACTCTTCCAAAGAAACCTACTCTAATACCAATTTAAGAACACAAGATTATACTGAGAGGGGGGCTAAACATTATAAGACCACTTCTTAATTTTTCTTTCCCAATCAATAGTATGCAATGTATCAATAGCAATATCAACAAAAATAATCAAATCAATTCATAAATCACCACACACAATAGAGACACTAATTTAACATGGTTCACCCAATGTGGGCTACATAAAATATTTCACTAAAATTTTATCAACAAATATCTTGGGAAACCTTTCCCTATTACAATGTTTATGGACCTCTGTCCAAAGGAGACACTAATCCTCTAATCAAGTTTGTGGATCTCTATCCATAGGAGACACCAATATCCTTAGTTGGTTCATGGATCTCTATCCATAGGAGAACTCCTCCTCTACTATGGTTGGTGATCTTCTAGAAGAACTACTACCTCCACTACACTGGCTAATGGATCCCTATCCACTAAAAACTCTTGTCCTCACTCCAAATACCTATCCTCACTACCCTGGCTAATGGACCTCTATCCACTAGAGACTGTCATCCTTTATACTCTATCACCTCCAAAGCTTGCTCTTAGCTCTATCTCAAATCTGCACTAAACATAGTCCTTCGGTCTAGCACAAATTTTCTCAATATTTGTCTCTGGTCTAGCATAAATTTGTCCTCAAATCTATACCAAACTTTGTCCTCAAATCTGCACTAAACATAGTCCTTCGGTCTAGCACAAATCTACTCAATATTTGTCCTCAAGCCTTAACACAAAGCTTGACTCAATCACAAATCAACTCTGCTATATCTACCCCAAACCTTAACTCAAGGTTTGAACAAATTAATCAATCAAATTTGCTCTCAAGTCTTCTCAAAGACTTGTCTCAACTCTGCATTGTAATATTCCACAAAATCTCACACTAATCTATCCATAAGTCCTCTCTAGAACTTGTCCAATATGCTCTCAATATTTGTCTTCAAATATATATTGTAAGCTTCCACAAAAGCTCACACCAAACTATCCACAAGTCTTCTCAAGACTTACCTCAAATCTGCTCAACAAGTTCTCACTAGAACTTGTCCAATCTGCTCTCAATATTTGTCTTCAAATTTGTATTGTAAGCTTCCACAAAAGCTCACACTAAACTATCCACAAGTCTTCTCAAAGACTTACCTCAAATATTCTCAACAAGTTCTCACTAGAACTTACCCAATATTACAGAAATATATCGAGAATTGTTAGAGACTCAATATGCTTCACACTCACACACCTCTCAATCACTTTCACTCTCATTCTCTCTTTACCACAGAAACATATAGAGAATTGTTAGAGACTCAATATGCTTCACACTCACAACAATGATCAATCACTTTCAACCTCTTTCTCAAATCAATTCAGAATATAGAACAATTTATTTCACAAAATTAGAACTATCACTTCAACATTTCCACTTGACTAGGCTCAACCAACTTCACTCAATCAATCACTCAATGAAATACTTCTTGCTTACAAACCCTAGTCCAAGCATATGAAAACTCACTCAATTATTTCCAACAATGCTTATCAAACAATCTCACATAACAATGATACTCATGATATTTCACAAATTCTAGTTCAAGATAGTTCTCAACTTCACATAACAATGATACTCATGTTCTTTCACAAACCCTAGTTCAAGCATATGAAATCTCACTCAATATTTCCAACAATGCTTATCAAACAAGGTTTTATGATCAACTCTCACTCAGAAAAACCTTTACCATGCAAACTCAACAATGCTTACCAAACAATCCTTTTCACTCCAACTTAGCATTCACAACATTCAATCCAACAATATTTTTCTCACAAGGAAGATTTACCCATACCTTTTATTTTGATGGAGATATGTCTTCAAAACCTATCTTAACCACAATCAAAATTTTCTTTACCAACACTAGGGTTAGGTTACCACAACCTCTCTCAATATCTCCATAAAATAATTTCCACAAAGATTATTTTCATACAAAATAATAAATCCCTTTTATACACCTTATAATCTCCAAACTCACAATATTCAATTTAATAACTTCACCATAACACTACACTTAACAACAAGTATAGAAAATTCCTTATACACCTTATAATATCCAAATTTATAAACTCTAATCACCAAAAATTAAAAATAAATATTTAATTTTTAATCCCCTTATATCTCCCTCAAAAACTTTAATCAACTTTTATTTTCCACAGCAAAGCAACCTCCGAAATTACAACCTTAGCAAGAGAAAAATTGGTGCATACCTTATTTAACCCAACAAAACACTTTCGGCGGGTTTCGAACACCTAACCTCACCACTCCAAGTGCCTTAGCAAGATGTGCACCCACCACGTGGGCTACAAGCCCTCATGGAACCAAAGGTGCACAATGTTTGCCTTATCCTTCGCTTCCTTCGAATGCGCAAACCAACAAAACCTTCTCCGCTTCGCAAAATGCAAACCGGTGGGATTCGATCCCTGCACCTCACATTCGCCAACAACTTTGTGCCTCGCTTGTTGCCAATTGCGCTACAAAGCGCTTTGGGATGTAAAACGAAAGGCTCTCCTCCTTGTCCTATATGTTGCCATGCTCAATTTTCAAAACACACAATCACTTGCTTTCTCAATGCGCACACAAATTTCTTTTGATCGTGGATGGGGATATTTACCAAAGTTTTACCCCCTTTTATATGCATTAGGCTATGTCTTCGATGACGTTGGTGATAATTCAAAATTTTGAATTATAAACTTTATAACCCTATCTTTAGGGTTTTAATTAATTTATAAATTAACTTATAATTAAATTATAATTAATTTAATAACTTGAAAAGTTAATTAAATTAATTTATAAATTAAATTATAATAAAAATATTATAATTAATTTATAATTAATTAAATCTCTGGGTCTTGCGACTTTAATATTATAATAAATTATTATAATATTGTTTTTCTTGGGCCTTCCTTTTTCCCTTTAAACCTCATCTGACCACCTGGGGGAACACTTCCTTTTGCACTTGATTACTGAACCTGAAGCTGATGTTGCACACTAAAACTAACTCTTGCTGGTACTGACTTCTTGACATCAATGACAACAAAACCTGCTCATATTTCCAACAGATAACTCATCTTTACCCTATGCTTTGCAAGGCTCCTTCTCAAATAACCCTACTTGTTCTCCAAATAGTTTGACTTCATCATCCTCTCATACTTGGGCTTCAAATATCCTAGGGTTCATCTAACAACATGAGATGATTTGAGTTCTAGATGGCCTCCTCATATGGACTAGAGAGGTTCCAAAAAGCTCTCCCCTTGGGCCTAATTTTATAAGAGGCATTTGTGGACTTGTTGTCCTTACCAAAAAACCAAGGGATAGCTTATATGGCCCACCCTACTGGCTAGAAGACCTATGGGCTATTTGGGATAGATTGATATTTAAGATGACTAGGAAGAAGGCCAGAAAACCTCACCCCTTGTCCAAATTTTCCTTGGAAACCAATCTAGATTACCCAAGAAACCTTCATTACAAGTTGTATTTAAATAATTTGATGGACCTAATGATCCTCTTAGAGAGCCCAAGGAATTATTCAAAGTTACTAGATGTTGATAGATAGTACTTCCCTCAACATCATCTCTTTGAGACTTGGTTAAATTTTGGCTTGTTCTACTCCTTTATTGGTCTAGATTTTAAGTAATTTTGGTTGCCCTGGTTCATATTTATCTATTCATCTGCCATGTTTCTATATATTTGTAATCCTGATAAGTGATCATCTTCATGCTATCCTACAAAATATCACTTGGCAATGAATTGTTATTACCTAGTGGGTGTATTACTACTTTGTTGTTGATAATTCTTAGCATGGTCCTTAGTGTTCCCCATATGAAATAGCTATCAAAATTTGAGTTGGAACTAGCATTGATCCAATATTTCTCTTTGTTTCTTAAAGATATCAAGGATACGATACTAATTATATATTTTTCCACGTTGTCATTACTCATCCTTTCATTTGGGAATGAATGTTCAGTTATATTTTTGTTGTGAGAAGGTTCATGTGACACTTCATGCATATTTATCCATTCAATTTTTGCTACTCTTCTTCCTAGAAAAAATTATCAATTTGCTCATCCCTGCATTTCTTAACAAGTTAGCATTCTCAACAGTCTTCTTCCAATAGTTTAGCTTCCATAGTAGAATTGTCAACATATCTCAATACTTTTTCATTTATCATGTTCCTCTAGGAGTGTCCTCTAGACATGTCCCTTAACCATAGATTCTTATTTAATTTTTTGCTTGCATATCCTATTATAACTGGATCAATCCTTGCCCATGTTGCCTCTACAATTCATCAATATAAACACTCAATTGTTCACCCCTTTCGTACACTTATTGCATATTAGTATACATTCTATATTGTGCACATCCAATAGTTATCAATAGGCTCATCCCTTCATATTCACTTCCATCATTTTTGAGCTTTTTATTTTGGTAATTTTTCTTATCTCAAATTCATCTCTACAATCCATTGTTTATTTTCAATCATCAAGCGATCTTTTCCCTTCTTTAATATCAAGGAATTTTACTATATATATATATATATATATATATATATATATATATATATAATATCCTATTATCCAATGGGTCTATACATAAACTCTTTCTACTCTATTTCTAGTTGCATGTCAGCCCCTTGATTCCGTATGACTTCTTGTTCATACAACAATGCCAATTGCTCTACAAGTTCACTATCTCCATTGCCATTTGTCTTCTTTACACTGCCTTTTCTTGTATGGCTACATTCTCCAACTTCATATATCAATATTTCCTCAAAGTATCCCAAATATTTCCTTAGTGTGACTATCAACCTTCCTATACTTGATTCTTCATAATTTTATTTATAATTGATAAGGTTCACTTGTGCCTTGACTTTGCATGACTTTAAATTAGAACCATTGAATATTTCAAGATATTGTGTATGATCCAGTATCTTTAGCTTGACTATATTGCTATCCAACAAATCATCCACTTGGAAGGGTCCAAGCCATAGGGTCTTCAACTTTCCTAACTTTATTTCATGCTTATTGTACTTCAGCATGAGGTCACTTGCCTTCAACTTCAAATTTCATAGATTCTTGTTGTACCAAAGCTTATGCCAACATTAGAAACCTCCATGGCTAACTGTACAATCACTTTCTTCTCATATAACTTTATGATTATCATCAACCTATCCTCTAAGATATCTTCATCACCAAGATGGTTTTACATTACCACTCTAAAACTTAGCACCAAAAACTTGATTAATTGTACTACCTTCTCCCTAGACATTAGATAGAATGACATGTGATTTGTTGTTGGCTTGTACACTATCCTATATGTCCATAGGATCATTATCAATTTCTCCTCCCTATCAAGATTATCAATTCCATAAATTTTATACATTATTGAAACCAAAACCTTAGTCATTGCCTTTGCTTGTCCATTTTCCCTTGGGTAATATAGACTTGACAATGAATGCAAAATTTTTAATAGTTCAATAAAAAGTATCCTTTATGATAATTTATTAATTAAAGATGTACTCTAAATATTGTAATGATTTTCTCATACAAAAATAATGTAGTTATCTTTTTCAAGTTATCTAAAAATACCCTTGCCTCCACCCACATTGTCAAAACCCTCATTTGCTAGTCTTCAATGGTATAAAAAAATCTAAACCCCAATAATTGAACAAATATTGTGGCTGATATGGGTACAATAACATGAAGTCCCTTCATAATAACTTTCTAGATTGTTGACACGTATTGCACACAGTCATAAAGTCCTTCACATCATAATAGAGGGTGGGCCACCACAACCTTGCTAGAAACATCTTTCTCACTATTACATTTGGTACCATATTACCTCTTTCCCATCCTTCATGAACCTCATTCAATGCTACATTCACACCCTCTCTCATTATATTTATTTTTAAAATTCCATCTAGTCTAATCTTGTATAACAATGCAACAATTAGTTTAAATGGTGTTGAATTTATTATTATTATTTTCTTCTTGGATTCCAACAACTCCTTTGGCATATCCCCATTGATAAGTATTTTACCACATACTTGCAGCATGATGATAATCTAATGATTGATAAAAAATGTGTATCTAGATATTCATTTTACATGACTCCCTCTATAGGTTCTCTTTAAGTGAATCCTTAACAATTGATCTTATATGATGTATTTTTTTTTTATCTAACCACCACTCAAAACATGAAATCTTGTAATATAATGAGCCACCTACTAAGTCATTCATATATTGTTGACTTATTGATCAAGCACAACAATTCCTAATTATCAACATAGAAAGAAAAGGAAATTGTGAGTAGGCAATATCTAAACTTCTACACCTTGTACACCATTCGTAATGCTTCTTGATTTGTCATGGTGTAATTCTTCTCTTCCTTGGATAATAATTAACTTTAAAAGTATATGGACTAATCCAACTCATATTGTCCCTCTTCTACCAATTCACATCTAATTTCAAAATTGGATACATCCATATGGACATAAAACTCCTTATCTCAATTTAGAAATACAAAAATAGGTGTGTAAAATAGCTTCACATTCAACTCCTTGAAGGCCTTCTAGTGGTCCTCTACCCACCTAAAAGGAACACCCTTTCATATCAATGTATCCAATGAATATGACATTTGTGCAAATTTTTTTATGAATCAGTGATAATATCCAAAATATCCCAAAAATGATTACAATAAACTCATTTGTAAGGTTCATCCATGCTCATCATAACATGAATCTTATTGGGATTGGTCTTCAGTACTTCCTTGCATACCACATAACCTAGTAATGTCTCCTATGGTACCAACAATTTACACTTCTTTAGTTTTAGGGACAGTTGGGTATTTATGGATAGGCTTATGCACTCCTCCAAAACCTTCATATGCTCATTCTTCTTCCCATAAAATGACCAATCGGTAAGGAACACTTTGAATTTACTTGTTGATATTTGCTTAAAAATATATAAAATGATATTTTGAAATGTGGTAGGGGCATTGCATAAATTGAAGGGCACCAATTGTATGCATTAATAATAATTAAATAGCAAATGTGGTCTTTAGTTGGTCCTTCTTAGCAATCCTAATTTAAATGTAGCATAAAAAACCATAAAAAATGAATAACTTTTATGCCCTGCTACCTCCTATAGAATTAAATCAGTAAATGAGATCTTAATTATCACTAGATTCAAAATTACAATATCCACACAAATATAGATTTGACTACTCTTCTTATTTAAACTATTGATGATGGTGACATACATTCACTCAATATCACTCTTAAAATAATATCTGCATCTAATAACTCAATTTCCACATTGACTAAGATTGTATTATTTGGGTTCATACTATATAACTTTCTTATCATAGGTTGTGAGATTGGTATCAATGGAATCTGATGCATGCACAACTAAGTTGGAATTCCTTGTAGATTCTTGTACATCCATTTGAAAACCTCCTTATGTTGCATGACAATTTTAAATGTTATCGCTTTCAAAACTAGGTCCCACTTGTTCCTAAAATGAATTATATTCTCTTCCTGACGTTCATCAAGGTTCACATGCACTATATTTGATCCTCATACTTTATGGTGTTATGTTATTCTACCACTTTTTCCACATTAAAGTAATGTGTTGGATTCTCATTAGTTTGTGCATCGCTAACTTTGGACTCCATAAATTATGGGAAAATATATTTTCTCCTCATTTTTTATGGCTAGTTTTGAACTTTGACTACTTTTGCCTACTTTGTATGTATAAGTCCATCCTAGTTTTTATTCTCTACATGTATGCACATACAACTTGGCTAGAATAATGCATAATATTCCATCTTCCAATGGAGTATTTTGTTGCTTTTGTGCCCTTCATCTTCCATGCACTCTTCCAATTTGAGGATGCATTCATTCTATTTTGTTTGCATGTTTTATCTTCTTCATTTGATGATGATTTTCTAGACTTGTTAGATATTACCAAATTCTTACTAATGGATTGATTCTCTAGATTAATCATGTATTTGTATGGACCTTCTTGAATGTCAACTGGTCCTTCTCCCAGTTGTGGTTTATTTCACTATGTGTAACTGCCCATATTCCAAAAAATGCATTGTAAGTTGGTTTTGTATGGTGATGGATACAAAATATAGAATGAAAATTTGATTGACAATATTCACCTTCTACAAAATCAAGACACCTTTCATCTTGATGCCATATTATTCCATGCCATATAGTAAAAAATTAGGAGATCACAAAAATGACATTCCCAAGTCTTTCCAACTTTTTTCACGCAATAAGTTCACACATAAACCCTTGTTCATAATCACTTGCATCAACTTATGGAAGCAAATTGATGTGGATCATTGTTAGATTCTTCCTGGAATCTATCATCAACTATGTTGGGTCAATGTATTGATCCTTTACAATTTATCTTATTACCAGTTGGTGATGCATCTATACTATCTTCTTTGTCCATATTAATTCTTTGACTATTGCATAGAGATATGATAGTAGATAGAGTAAATTTGACATTTAACTACAATGTTCATGCCTAGTACTTGTGTCGCTAACTACTTAAATGACTTCTATTCTTCAACTTTGATGTTATTCTTCATATTTATTTCATTTTTGGTCTTGCACATTTTTTTATAGTTGTACACATGTCTCTTGTCATTTTCCCTTATCCTTAGTAGTTTTTGGGTACTAATCCATCTTATTTGATTGTAATCATATAGCTATCAACACATATTTTTCCTTATCCTTCTATTGGTCTATTTGAGGCTCTTCAATAGCAATAAAATTAACATTTTACATGTTACTAATAGTCACATTATTTGAGTAGTTAGCCTCCTTGTGGTTTTTAGGTCCAAAATATTTACATATTATGGCCATGTTGTTCATAATTTCTCTAGCTAGTACATTCATTCAATTACATGTGAAGTGTCCTTGATCTTGACATATTTGAAACTAAGTTATTGTCCTTTCATCCAAATCATATTGCAACTATCCTTCATTGTCTCTTCCACCAGACTAATTATATGATTGTGTCTAACTTCTCTCTTGATGATTGTTTTAGTATTTGTCACAAATTGCTATGTGCCTACTATTGGAAATTTTTGGTTTCTTCTCTCTTCCTTCTACATCATCAATATCTAGTGCTTTAATCTTTGTATGTTGAATGGATATTCAACAATCACATGTCCAAAAACTTCATGAATGTTGTAATATGAATTCTTTGGATAATTTGCATTCATATATCCTTTGGACTTGTTGTCTAAACACCAAATGCCCTCCTCCTTCTTAGTCTTCACATCATTAGTCATCCATTAAAGGTCCTTCTACATCACTTAGATCATTGTGCTAAGGTCATCTCAATCACCATGTGAGTCATCATCCTTGTCATAGCTCATACTCCTATAGCCTATTATTGTCATATTCATCTCACTATCTAGGTTTAACATGTGTCAAATGCTTCCTCGTAGGTGGTTGGTAGGATCACCTTCATATTTTTCTTGTAACATAGCAACAACCTATCTATAAACCACCACTTTTGCAATCAATAAATATGTTTCACATCTATTTTTTATCAACTACTTCAGATGATGGTTGTGTCATGACCCTCCCTTGGTAGAATTTTGCTTAGATAGATTTATTTTCTACTATGTTATCATACTGATAGGATGATTGGTCATTTCTTGACTGGTTATGTAGATTTATATATGCTTTATGAAATTAAATGATGTGTATTATTGTTGGAATGTTTTGATTACTTAAAAATGAGCTTTTTTGGATATAAATTTTATGTGAAAATGTGATATATCTTACCAGTGAAATGATTGATTATTTCATATGTAATTTTTGCAAAGATATTTTAGTTAGTAGAATACAATGCTACTAATGGAATTGTACCTCTTTGTAGAAACAGGTGTTCATTTGAGGGTAAGCGAAAAGACTCAACCACCAAGAATGGAATGAGGGAAATGATGTGAAGTGTTATTTATGAAATAGTTCAGGAAACCTGGATAAATTCCCATCTCATATAGTTACATAACATAGTTTTCTTGAGGAAAATATATATATTAATGGATGAATGAATTTTTGATGCTTGAAAATCTCTCTTTGATTATGATTTTGTTTATTAGAATATTCTTATAATAGGATTTCAATAAATATAGAAGTTTATTGCATGGTGGAGAAAATATGTTATTCTATGTGTTAACTTTTTAATGGACACACAAGTAATTCATTGCTCGATCGATTTAAGCATATTCACTTGGAACGGAAACATTACCACTAGTTTAGTTTGAATTAATGTATGTTCCTTTATTTTTTCTTGGGGGATGTTCGTTAGGATAGTACTCCTTGTTATTTTAGAATTCAAAGTCAGAGAAAGTGGATAGTGGATGCACAATGTTAGCAATGTCCTATAAAAACTGGACGTTGGTGGAGGAAAGACAGATTTCCTTATGAAAAAAGAAGCATGGGAAAATGGGAAGGGAGAAAGGATTATTGCACTATTTTCCAAAGGAATTCAATGAGTTTGACTACATGTATCAGGTAGAACCTATTGAAGTTTAAACATTGCTAGAATTCTTATGTTTAATCTTGGAGGAAATAAGATTATGTTCTAGAATTCTGGAGTTAAAATAAGTGCCAGGAATTAAAGATAACTTTAAAGAATGACTGTAATTGAATATTGATTATCTGAGATAAAAGAGTCTTGATTTCATCTACATATTTAGAGTGTACATGCATTTTAAAGACTTTGTGTTACATTTGTTGTAAGTCTAGTTCTATTGCTCAGGAACTGGGTGATATTATTCCTAAATTGTGTTGAAATTGATGTTAAAACTCCATATGCAGATCAAAGAAAACCTATGAACACTTAGATGATATTTATATAGTTGTTTTACTAGTTTTTGGGTAAAATGTCTATTAGAATATAGAAATGTTGGTTGAAGATTTTTTAAAAACTTATAGAAGAAACCTTATATTGGTTGATTAATCTTCAACTTAGAATTTTTTTGTTACTCAACTCTCAATATCGAAATGTAGAAGAAACTAGAGTGAACATCTTGGCCAAGTAACTAAACTTGACAAGTTATGAATTTAGTATAACAAGAATTGTACTTGGTTAGTTTACTCTGTCACTTGTTTGAAGAGTATGAGTGAAAACAACAAGTCTGGTTGAAAAGGAGTGCTAATCAACCATGTTTATGGATTTTTAGTTGTTGATTATGGAGTGTAAGTTTGTAAGATATATTCAGGAGCAATGTTGAGTGTTCCATTCTTTATTATGTTATAATGATTGTAATAATTTCAACTTTGTGTGTTTAAGTTAAAAGGAATATTATAGTAGTTTAAAATTTAAATTACCGAAAATCCCATGTTTGGGTTCACTTATGTTGCTCATGGAATATTAGAACTTCCATTGAATAGAATATCTGCAATTGTTACATAATTGTTTTCTACCTATGAAAAAGATAATGATTTGTAGAATCTTACTATGGTTAATATGTTTTTTTGCTTGCACGTTTGAAGCATTCTTCATTTAAAGAGAGTTGCATTTGTCTGTGAGCTTAATGAGTGGCATGAAGGAGTATGTATCTTTTGATTCGAAAGACTAAATACATTGAAAAGTCATATATGCATTAGTAAATGCATTTCGTATGGATTTATTGCATTGATCCCTCATAATAATTCCTTCTCGGTGGACGTGAGTGACAACATTTCAAAGAAGGAGAGGTCGAAGGTATATGAAGGACTTAGTCATTAAGAATCTCTTTCATTATATGAAGGCTGAGATGAAAAAGCATTGTGAACCTGTTGTATTTTTATAAAGGAAAGAAATTTATTTTTTCAACATCCACTCCATGTTTCTAGAAGGGACGGGTTGGTTAGAGCCAAATTATTATGAAAAATATATATAAATTGTATTGATGATGGAAGGTTTTTCATAGGACTTAATATAAACGACTTTGTTTTAAACATAAATCAATTGTGGTTGCAGATGTTATTTAATTAAATAAATATTTGTTATTGTATGGTTTTTATTGTGTTAACCAAAGTGCTAAGTTGGACAAAATAGTGGATTCATCTATTAGTTGAACTGCAATATTTGTTAAAGAAATGAAATATGTTTAATCATAAGGAAATGTTTAACTTTAGTTCCAGCTATTTCCTTGTTGCTAAGGGTATTAGTGTAAAGGGGTAAGAAAGAGCTTATTAGTTATTTTTGTTGCATCGAGATCATAGAAATTTAATCTTGAGTGTAAGTTTTTATGTTGGGTTACCTTAAGTTCTCCTTAAAAGGTTTTGCTGCATTACACCATTCTAGAATGGGGAACTCTTACATGGTATTTGTTATACAAAGAGTTTTAGGATACCTATTTCCACAATAATGAAGTAATAACCTATTAAAGGGTAATCCACTTTGACAAAATTGATTTGAAAAGAATTAACCCTTGGGCTCAATACCCTTGCATAGATAGACTTGTGCAATGCATAGAAATATTGAGCATCCTTTTAGAATATTGAAAGGAATGAGCTAGCTCAAAATATAATTTGAGAATAGATAGCTCTAAAGGAAAAAGAACATCCAATACTCATGTGTAGACAAAATTATACATGATGTAGGGATACGTGTATTTTGTGATGGGTCAGATGGATATGGCATATTCAATAGCTATAGAAGAAGATAACACCTAATTCTCATGTGTAGACATATTTATACATGAAGTAGGGATAGGTGTATCTTGTAGGGAATACTCAATAAAGAAGTAAAATAGCTAAAATAACTAGTAGGTTAGAGTGTAAAAAAAAAACTACAAGAGGATTGGGAAATTTTGGGTTGTGATATTTGGTATCAAAGCAATGGTTCATAGTGGAATAGGTTCACTATGAAAAACTAGATGTGGTGTATAAAATAAAATATACCTGTGTGTAGGATATACCTTTATCAAATAGAATAGTTGATGGGAATAAGACCCATCTACTTAAATAGAATAATTAGGAATACATTTGATGTTGTGAATTGATTACTATTGTCTCTCCTGTGTGTGGCCAGGGACAATGCCACCAAAGAGAAGGAGAGGAAGTGTTGCCCTGTAGACAAGGAAGATGCAAAAGAATAATGTAGAGGACAAGAACCCAGATGTAGGTTTAGAGAACCCTAGAAATGAAGGAGAGAATCCTAGTAATGAGAGAATATCATTTCCACAATAACACTACTTCAAGAGTAGGTATAAATACAGAAGCATTTGTTGGATGTCGTGTTGAATCAGGAAGCATAATTTGGAAACTCTATAATGGGATTGGTAAATGAACCCCTTACTGAGGTACAACAGGCTAGGGTTTAACTAAAGACTGAGTTGGACATGGAATTGAAACATTTGAAGTCCTCCAAGTTTAATGGAGAGGAAGATGGTGATAAGGCTGAAGCTTGGTTGAAAGAGATAGAAACCTATTGTAATATGAAGAACTTTTCCTCTAGCACTTGAACATCCTATGCCACACTGCATTTACAAGGTGATGGCTTCGATTAGTGGGAAACGTTTAGTGAGAATTGGAAACTTACGGTAGTAGTCAACTTAAAATTGGAAGAATTTGTAGTAGCTTTTAAGGAGAGATTCCTTATGAAGCACTTGTATTCTCAGAAGTTTGAGGATTTCACTAAACTTTGATAGGGAACTAGGATAGTGGAAAAATATTATAAAATATTTATCAAGCTACTAAAATATGTGTCTGCATACAATGAGAAAATGAAAATCCATAAGTTTATACTAGGAGCAGATCCTAGAATAGGACAAGAGGTAGATATACTGGGACCTACTACTCTACAAAAGACCTATGACTTGGCTAAAAAAGTTGAAACATATCTCAAATCCTTTTTCAATTATGAAGGTTTAGATGAGTAGGGCAAAGAGGCATTAAGGAAAAGATACAATGCAGGTTTTGTAAAGTGGGAAAAAGAACAAGTAAATAAAATTATCCCTGGAAAAGAGAAAAAATGATAGGAAGCAAGGAAAGTTTAGAAAAAGTTTCCAATGAAATAACCGTAATCACAACAATGGTAACAACACACTGACTCAAGGATAGGCTAATCCTCCACTTGCAAAAAAATTAGAATGATAGAAGCAAAAGGTACACCAAAGACAGAAATAAGAATGATTTATTTGTAGAGGATTACATTATGCTAGTAATTATCCACACAGGGAAGGAATGAGTTCAAATGGAAGGGAACCGATGTACAAAGAACCTGCATCTAAGGTACTCGTGCATAATATTTATGTTGTAACAAGAAATCATAATCTAGAAGGTAAAACCATGTCACTATTGATAAAGGGTAATATTTTTGGTAAGAATATTAAAATATTAATTGATAGTGGTACTACGAATAGCTTTATTTCCACTAGTTTAGCTAAATATAATTTAGAAAGACCAGGAATCTTGGCACATGGGTGGAAGGTTGAGTATGGTTCTGGATAAACCTACTCTATTAATTAATTTTTCCCTATGATAAAGATCACCTTACCTAGTGGAATGACAATGAGATGCTTGTATGTAGTTCCACTGCATGCCTTTGATTTAATCCTAGGAATGAAATGGTTGCAAGCACATAAGGCAATACTTATTTTCAAGAAAGATGGATTGAGTACACGAATGATAGTGGAGAAGTACAAAGGGTGTATAGTTTAAAAGGGGTTTTTCAACCTCAAACCCTTTTGGTAATGCAACTCAAGAAGGCCATCAAAAAGGGAGGAATGGTCTATGTTGTTGAGCTAAATACAATTAAGGAATAAAAGAAGGAAAATGTATTAAGGAAACACCCAATTCTTTAGGATTTTGGGGATGTATTTGTAGAGGATTTACTTGGATTATCACCCAAACATGAATTTGATTCCATAGTTGTTCAACCTGGAACTGTGCCTATATATAGAGATACTAACATAATGAATCCCATATAAATGCAAGAGCTAAAAGTGCAGTTACAAAGGTTGCTAGAAAAAGGATTAATCAGACGAAGTGTATCACCATGGGGTGCACCTATGTTATTCGTAAAGAAAAATGATGGTTCATTGATATTATGTATAGATTATATAATTTTAAACAAGGAAACTATCAAGAATATGTATCCTTTACCCATAATTGAAGATCTTTTTGATCAACTTAAAGATGTCATAATATTTATAAAGATTGATTTGAAATCAGGGTACCACCAATTGAGGATCCGAGAGGAGGATACTCACAAGACAACCTTTAAAACTCATTATGGACATTACGAGTTTATTGTTTTACCTTTTGGTTTAAAAAATGCTCCATATGCATTTATGAATTTGATGAATAGTATCTTTAGGAAGCATTTGGACAAATTTATTTTGGTATTCTTGGATGATATTTTGATATATTCCTAGAATAAGATAGAGCATGATAGACACCTTAGGATTGTGCTAGAACTATTAAGGAAAAATCAGTTGTACGAAAATTTATCCAAGTGTGATATTTATGTGACATAAGTGCAATATTTAGGGCACATTGTACCTACAGAAGGGATCATGGTAGATGTTGGAGCATATTGAGTTTTCATTAATGTCAAAAGAGTTTGGAGCAAGAATATTCATGACAAAAATATTTAAAGAAATATGAAATCAAAGGATCTACTTGATTTAAATATTTAAATTATTTTTAATATTTAAATTATTTAAATTAAAGATTTAAATAATTTAAATTTAAATATTTTAATTAAAGTTATAAAGCAAAAGGTTCTAAAGTTAATTTATTATAATGTTTTTGAACATTATAATAAAAGCATGGTTGACACCGATGCTTTCTCATAATAATAAAACCTTTATATATATGGTTTTGCCAATGTAAATAAAATATATAGAAGAATGCGCCATATGTGATACCTCCTGTGAAGTGAACAACGAGCGGAATGTATGTTCCAAAGTACAAAATGTGAGAAAGCCCATTGACGAACAAAATTGGTGTGATTTGATTAGAGGCAGTGAGTACAGGGAAATATCCTTATCCATGCATCAAAAGAGAGAGTGAGGGATGTGCTAACTGATGATATTGAAAGGAGATCACCGTGAAGGATCGTTGTGATCTGAAGCTAATCTGAGAGATTCATAGAAGGCAACAATAAACATCTTGAGAAGTCAATATATATCACATAAGTACGATTAGAGCGACAACAAATCAGGTGTAACTTCGGGGAAGGCCAATAAATGCATTTTGGAATGTGTTGATTACAACATATAAGGAGGCATTGAGTGATTGTGAAGAATGAAATGCGATACCTTTCGTCCATCAAAATATCAAAATAAAATATTGCAAATCTGGTATCTCATTGTGATAGTGGAAGAAGATATTGATGTCCTATTGTACAGAAATAAGAGATTTTTATTAAATGATAGAGACACCCAATAACTCATGCATTAGTAGATTTCGAGGGAGTTGTTTGAGTACCTGTTACAACAACCATTGCAATAGCTATTGCATTATAATCTACACTATTTTCAAAAATTAGGACATCAAAGTGTAACTGTGAAGGAGCACCAATTTTTTCAACTATGTAAGCAAAGATAGAAAGCAAAATTAGTGAAACGAACACTGTCAAAGCTAGATAACAAGATCATTATACAATTGGAGAGATCTGTTACCTACAATATATGGAAATTAGCAAGCTAAAATAAGAGCAACCGTTAGCACATTACAGATAGGAGCAAACACTGATTGTCTAGACACCACACAAGAAGGAGCGTTGATGTCAATCCTGGCACAGGCAGGAAAATTCTCATTTGAAGCGTGCATAGCAGTTAAATTTTATTTAGTGCACTAAAGTTTCAAGCACTTCGATCGTGCAGATGGTTAGGAGGTTGTGCTGCATATTGCAAGGTGAAGGGGTCAAGTCTCATCGAAAATGATAAAAGGTATTTACCTTTTTTTCATTAAAATTAATATTTGTGAAGAAAAAGGTATATTGGTACTTTTTATTGATTGGCAATATTGAATATGTTGGAGAGGATTAATAAGGTGAGGTATTTACCCTTTTGTTTCATTAAAAATAATAAGTGAGGAGACATAAGGCATAGTATTATGTTTTGGTTTATGAAAAATTAGAAATGGAAAATCTTGTGAATTATCTTTTGCAGAGGGGAACCATTGTGAAATGACATGTGAATTATAAAAGGAATGATATTGTTATTGTTGTTTTTTTTAAGGAGACATAAGGGGTATTGAGACTTTTTTATTATATTTGCATGATATCCTTTGATGTCATAAGGAGGTATAAGGATTGAGTTCATGAGAATTGTTCGAAATGTTTGAGTTAAGATTTTGAGATCTACATATGCTTCATTTGAAATTAATTGGAAATACTTGTGCATCATAAGTGAAATACTTTTGGGCATTGGTTTGAGAGATATTGAAAGTAAATTTGTGCATGTGTCTAAGGCATATTTGAGCATATGTTTGAGGTATATTTGAGCATGTGTTATGAGCAGATTTGAGCATATGTTAGAGATATATTTTAGCATGTGTTAGATTAGATGTGTGCATGTGTTTGAGGTAGAGATAGAGAGCAGGTTTGAGACATATTTGTGTTAGGCTTGTGATGAGGTTTGGTGTAGATTTGGGATAGCATTGAGAGCAGGTTTGGTTGCTGATTTGAGAAAGCCTTGTGAGAAGGCTTAAGGCATATTGTGATTAGAGTTGTGAATAAATTATGAGTAGATCTATGATCAGATTATGAGCAGAGTTATGATCAGAGTTGTGAGCAGATTATGAGCAGAGTTGTGAATAAATTTGTGAGCAGAATTAAAGCATATTTGTGTTAGACTTGTGATAGGGTTTGATGTAGATTTGAGATAGAGTTGAGATTAGGCTTTGGATATGACATAGCAAAGAGGACAGAGGTCTCTAGTGGATAAAGGTACATTAGCCAGTACAGTGGAGACAGAGGTCTCCTATGGAGAGAGATCCACAAGTCAGAGTAGTGGGAGAAGAAGTCTTCTAGGAGTTCACCAACTAGAGTATAGGGAATAGAGTTCTCTTGTGGATAGAGATCCATGAACCAGATCAAGGGGAAAGAGTTCTCCTATGGAGTAAGAATTGTGAACCAGTTGGGGAGATAAATTTCTTTTGTGGAGAGATATCCATGAACCAGTTGAGGAGATAGAGTTCTCCTGGATCAAGTTCCACAAACTAGAGCAAAGGGGAAAGATTTCTCCTATGGAGAGAGATCCATAAACAAGAGCAATGGGATAGAGTTCTCTTGTAGAGAGAGATCCACAAATCAAAGCATAGGGGATTGGTGTCTCATTTGGATAGAGGTCCATAAACATTGTAATAGGGAATTGATTTCCAAGAGATTTGTTGAGAAATTTAGTAGAAATATTTTCTCTGTGGATGTAGCCCACATTGGGTGAACCACATTAAGTTTATGTCTCTCTTGTGTGTGATGATTTGTGCATTGTTTCTTTACTGCATTGATATTATTGTTGTTATCATTTGGGAAGAAAAGTAAAATTTGATCTTATACTGTTCACCCCCCCCCCTCTCAATATAAGCTTGTGTTCTTTTGTAGATCCTAAACAAATAGAAGCTATTTTGAATTGGTCATCGTCCACATGTGACAAAAGTTCAGAGTTTCATGGGTTTTATTGGATGTTATAGATGATATGTAAAGGACTACACCAAGATTACTTCTCTAATAACTAACCGTCAAAGGAAAGGAAAAGAATTTATGTGGAAAAAAAATGTGAGGCAACTTTTGATTTTCTTAAGCAAAAGCTTACTACACCTCCTATATTAAAGATACCTAATCCTCAGGGAAGTTTTTTGTTTGTATAGATGCATCATTGGAAGAATTGGGAGGAGTGCTTTCTCAAGGAGAAGTAGTGATAGTCTATGGATCAAGGAAATTAAAACTTCATGAATTCAATTATGCAACCCATGATCTAGAATTGGTAGCGATGGTATTTGATCTCAAGAGTTGGTAATATTATTTGGTAGTGAGATCCTTTGATTTGAGGATAGATCATTAGAGTCTGCAATATATGTTTACTAAACCTTTGCTCAATGCTAGGCAAAGAAGGTGGATGGAATTTATCATCGAATATGATTTTGGAATTGAATATATAAAGGGAAAGGAGAATAAAGTTGTTGATGCATTGAGTAGAATATATAGTTGTTTTGTCTCACATCCACGTCAAATTGATGGAAAAATTTAGGGTAATGTGATATCAGAATGCATATTGTAACCAAATTTGGGAAAGGATGGAAAGGAAACTAGATGAAATTAAGGATTTTAGCATCAAGGATGGTTTCTTAGGTTTTAAATATAGGGTAGTAATTCCTAAGACCAAAAATATAAGAAAAATGATCATGAATGAAGCTCATAGATATTCGTATTTTTCTCATCCAGGTGGAGCAAAAATGAGGGAAAATATGAAGAATACTTTCTATTGGCCAAGAATGAAGAAAGACATAACTGATTTTTTTGCTCAATTCCTGGAATGTTAGAAAGTAAAAGTAGAACATAGACATCCTGTTGGATTATTATATCCACATGATGTGCTTATGTAAAAATGGTAGGTAATATCAATGGATTTCATCTTAAGGCTGCCTAAAAATTGGTTTCAACATGATACAATCTTAGTAGTGGTTGACATATTGACCAAGGTTGTGCACTTTATACCCAAGAATACCAAATATGATGCCATCATCATGGTTAAAAAATTTTCCAAAGTGATATGTTGACTTCATGGTTTTTTTGGAAGTAATTATATCAGATAGGGACTCTAGATTTACGTCCAAGTTTTTGTAAGCCTTGCATCATACCATTGGTACTAGGCTAAACATCAGTTATGCTTATCACCCAAAAACTTATGGGCAAACAGAAAGTATAAAACAAGTGTTAGAATATATGCTTCGTATGTACTGTATGGATCATAATAATCAATGGGAGGATTACTTGCATATGGTAGAATTTGCCTATAATAATGGTCACCATTTGACCCTAAATATGTCTCCATTCGAAGCTTTATATGGTAGAAGGTGTAGGACACCAATGTCATGGGACAAGCCAAATGAATGGATTATCCTAGGACCAAACATGGTCAAATAAATGGAACAATAGTTAAGCATTATCAGGATAAAGCTAAAAGAAGCCTCAGACTGTCAGAAAAGTTATGCCTATCTTAAGATATTGCCAAGGAATTTTTTCAATAGGTGACAGAGTGTTTCTAAGGATGAGACTGAAGAAGAGTGCTATAAAGACCACAAAAATAGACCCTCATTTTGTGGGACCCTTTGAGATTAATGAGAAGATTAGTCTTGTGGCATACCGACTTGCCTTACCACCCAGTCTGTACAATATTCACAACACCTTTCACATTTTTACTTAGAAAGTACATTGCTAACCTTAAACATGTTTGGGACTTTTCTAATTTGTAGATGGTGAATTTAGAGGCTATAGAGGTTCAACTAGTAAATATCCTTGAGTTTTGATCCAAATCAATGAGGAAAGGAACCTTGGAGTAGTGCAAGTTTCAGTGGGATCACTATTTTGAGAGAAATGCTACTTGGGAAAAGTATCAGAGATGTAAAAAAATTTCCCATTTCTATTTGATGATGCAATGCAAATATTAGTTTTAATTTTAAACTATGATGGCACATAGAGGACTTCGTTAAGCCTAATGGGGGAGGATGTCATGACCCTCCCTTTGTATAATTTTTCTTAGATGAATTTATTTTCTACTATGTTATCATATTGATAGGATGATTGGTCTTTCTTAATTGGTTATGCATATTTATATATGCTTTATGAAAGTAAATGATGTATATCATTGTTGGAATTTTTTTACTTAAAAATGATCTTTGTTGGATAGAAATTTTATGTGAAAATGTGATATATCCCACCAGTGAAATGATTGATTATTTCATGTGTAATTTCTACAAAGACATTTTATTTAGTAGAATACGATGTTGCTAATGGAATTGCACCTATTTGTAGGAATAGGTGTTCATTCGAGGGTGAGATAAAATACTCAACCATTGAGAATGGAATGAGGGAAATGATGTGAAGTTTTATTTATGAAATAGTTTGGGCAATCTGGATAAATGCCCATTTCATATAGTTGCATAAGAAAGTTTACTTGAGGAAAATAGATATATTAATTGATGAATGAAATTTGTTGACGCTCTTTGATTGTGATTTTGTTTATTAAAATATTATTCTAATAGGATTTCAATTAATATAGTAGTTTATTGCATGGTGGAGAAAATGTGTTGTCCTATGTGTTAACATTTTAATGGACACAAAAGTAATTCATTGCTTGATCGATTTAAGCATATTGACTTGGAACGGAAACATTACCACTACTTTAGTTTGAATTAATGTATCTTCCTTTATTTTTGCTTGGGGGATGTCCGTTAGGTTAGTACTCCTTGTTATTTTAGAATCTGAAGCCAGAGAAAGTGGAAAGTGGATGCACATTATTAGCAACGTCCTGACAAAACCGAACATTGGTGGAGGGAAGAGAGATTTCCTTATGAAAAAAATAAGTGTGGGAAAATGGAAAGGGATAAAGGATTACTGCACTATTTTCCAAAGGAATTCAATGAGTTCAACTATATGTATCAGGTAGAACCTGTTGAAGTTTAAACTTTGCTATAATTCTTATGTTTAATTTTGGAGGAAATAAGATTATGGTCTAGAATTTTGGAGTTAAAGAACTGCTAGGAATTAATGATTACATTTAAGAATGACTATAATGTAAAATTGACTGCCTGAGATAAAAGAATATTGATTTGTTCTACGTCTTTAGAGTGTACATACATTTTAAATACTTCGTGTTACATTTATTGTAAGTCTAATTCTCTTGCTCAGGAACTGGGTGATATTATTCCTAAATTATGTTGAAATTGGTGTTAAAACTCCATATGTAGATCAAATAAAACTTATGAACACTTAGATGATGTTTATATTGTTGTTATACCAGGTTTTGGATAAATTGTTTATTAGAATATAGAAATTCTGGTTGAAGGCTTATTTGAAACATATAGAAGAAACCTTATATTGGTTGATTAATCTTCATCTTAGAAATTGTTTGTTACTCAACTCTCAATGTCGAAACATAGAAGAAAATGGAGCAAAAATCTTGACTAAGTAACTAAAATTGACAAGTTATGAATTTAGTATAACAATTTTTGGTGAATTTTACTTGGGTAGCATACACTATCGTTTGTCTAAATAGTATGAGTGAAAATAATAGTAGGTCTGGTTGAAAAGGAGTGCTAATCAATTAGGTTTATGGATTTTTAGTTGTTTATTATGGAGTATAAGTTTATAAGGTATATTCAAGAGCAATGTTGAGTGTTCCATGCTTTATTCCATTAATTATTATTGTAATAATTTCAACTTCATGTGTTTAAGTTGTTAAAAGGAAGATTATAGTAGTTTACAATTTTAAATTACCATAAATCCCATGTTTAGGTTTACTTATGTGTTAGATTTTGAGGATATATGCAATGGAAGAGATCTAACACAGGTCCTAATAAGATGCAATAAATATGAAAGAAAATGAGTCTACAATATGATTGAAATATACTATAAATAGAAATAATGAAATTACAATGCAGTATGGAGGAAATGGTCACTCCATTACTATGAGCTAAAGAGCTACATTGTGCTCCATACATGAGCACCACTATCTACTACACTACACTAGATAAGAACTTGAATTGATATTGACTTGATCTATGAGGCCCTTTATATAGGAAGATAGATTCCTTGGCCAACACTCTACCTAGATGTACAAGGAGACACCTTGAACATTACAACTTGCACATTGCCACTTGTGCATTTATTACATTGCTTGAAGTAACTAGCTAACTTCCCCCTAAAGTAATCTCCTACTCTAACTATGTACCTAAGGTGGTACATTTACATTATCCAAATGATGTAATATACTCTAACTTTAAAACCCCCTTGTATTACATTATTTGGGTATTGAATATTTCAATATTCAATATGCATCTTTGTCTTTAGGTATTCTTCAACTTGATATGGTCCTCTTTAATTCACATTGCACTGTATGCCTTCTTGCATTGGTTCTTCTTCTTCTTCTTCTTCTTTATTGGAGTCAAAACTGGAACTTGTATTCTCCTTCATTGCTTACTGTAATCTGATCAAGCAAGTAGTTAGTGTCTTCATATGATGCAAAGAGAGCTATAACTGAGGATTCTTCAATATTTATGATTTCTTTCTATTCATGTCTTCTTTTCTAAGATCATTTTAGCATGTCTTTTCTTCCTTTTTCTCCTCCTACGATTTTGTATTGATACTAGTGGAATTTATGCTTCATGAGGAGTTAGTCTACCGTAAGAATAATATTGATTTTTATTGCAGCTTGCTTCACGTGTTGAGTGAGTACAAATACAATCAATGATAGGTAAATCATCAAATACTCCTCGGATGTGAATAGAACTATATTTTGTGAATTCCACCATGTCTTGAAGAGGTTTTCATGAAGAAAATCAATTAATGCTTCAAAACTACCCTCTTTTTCTTATTTAATAAATAAGGAGAATATCTCCTTATCGCTAGTTGATAGATTCTCATATCCTTCAAGGGTATCTATCAAGTTTTGAGAATATAATTCCATTTCATGAAATAATTCTTTATTGATAAAGGCATTTATTATTATTTCATCCATATTCCTTCTTGATAGTTTTTGAGATAGTGTTTCTTGTTAATCCTTATAATTGTAAATATAGATTTGATAGTAGTCCTTTGAACACTCTGAATTAAATCTTTGAAGTAATCTATCTTATGAATCCCTAGTTTAGAGTATGTGAATTTGATTTGATAGAACCTTTGTAGAGTTTAGATTTTGCAGGCTTCCTTATATCTCCCTAGTCAAGATATTTGATTTAGTAGAATCCTTGTAGGATTTTTAGACACCTTATGAATCCCAAATGAATTGAGTACTTAATAAAAAAGAATGATATTATTATCAAGATTTTGTAGAATGCCTTATGTCTCCCTAGTAATTTTAGATATGTTTTTTTTTTTTTTTTTTGTGGAAAACATCCCAAAAGGGATGCCACTTTCGGGTAAGACCCAAGGAGGCAAGGGTATCCATTCCGCCAAAAACGCCCAAGACTC
Organism: Wollemia nobilis; assembly: GCA_028583015.1. Lineage (NCBI taxonomy): Eukaryota > Viridiplantae > Streptophyta > Pinopsida > Araucariales > Araucariaceae > Wollemia > Wollemia nobilis. The sequence goes on from JAQPPZ010016881.1 coordinate 19,169,552, forward strand.
GGACCTGGCCTACCACCTTTGAAATACTCAAGGAGCAAACAAACACACAAAACCAAATTAAAAAAAAGTAAATAACAACAAAAATAATAAAATAAAATAAAAAACATGCTCCTTGAGTGTGTCAAAACCAAAAGCACAACCAAACACGCACAATAAGATAAAAGAAACCACAACACAAACCACATAGAAAAATACAAGAACCACATAACAAAACACAAACAAGACAAAAACAACAGAACACTACAAAGACATAACCCAAAAAAACATGAAAAATAAACACAACCAAAACCTAAAAAATAAAATAAATAAAATAAAAATAAAAACAACCAACAACAAACAATAAACAAAAACAAAAAATATAGAAAACACTCACACATAAAAAAAAATGAAATAACACAAAAAAAGAGAAACCCAAGAACAAGAACGAAAAAAACACAAGAACAATAACAAAAAACATAAAAATAAAAATAAAACAACAAAAACACAAGAACAACAAAAAACAACACAAAGAACACAAAAACAAAACAAAAAAAAATAACCCACCCACCTTAAAAAACTAAACAAAAAAAAAACAAAGAAGAGAAAAGAAAAAAAAATGAACAAAACAATGACCTATCTAGACTAGAAGACTATTAATGCAAGAATCAATAGAGGAAACAAAATAAAGAATAGAATGAGCTAGGGAACTAAAAAAACTGAATGAACCAAAGAGAAACAAAAAAAAAAAACAAGAAGAAACTAGGTAACTTCAGAAGCGGAGCCATCCAAAGAAATGATAGAAAGGAGAGCTTCCCTAATTTGAGAAGCCCACCATATAGGAGGGTGGCCATAACAAGTAAGATCACCTTTGTCCAAAGCCCAATTAGCTAAAGCATCAACACTCTTGTTTTGATCTCTGACCACATGATTGTAATCAACTTTCAAAAATCCCATCTGGATTAACCAAATCTTCTCAATAATTATTTTTATTCTCTAATCCACCTTATGATTCTTAGAAGGAGTCTTCAAGATATTAATCATAAGTTGAGAGTCAGACTCAACTAACACCTTTTCCCATCCAACCTTAGTAGCCTCTTGAAGGCCTCTAAGGATACCATACCCCTTAGCAAGGTTATTCGAAAGAATACCCAAATTCTCAACAAAAGTAAAAACCAGGGAGCCATCCGAAAGTCTACCAATTCCTCCCACACTGGATTTTCCAGGGTTTCCTCTAGAGGCTCCATCAGTATTGACTTTTCCAAAATCCTTAGGAGGAGGTTGCCAATTTCTAGTCCTATCCATATTACTAATACTCACATTCCCTTTAAGTTGGTTGCCCTTAGAAGGTTTAATCTTCAATCTTTGCATCACTTGATCCCATATTTGGTGGGAGTTTTGGGGGTGATTAAGGATTTGATGGATTGATTCACCTAAGTTGGCTATGGTCTTTTGCAAAATATAGTGAATATCCTTCCTATCTTGATTAAAAATTCGGCTGTTCCTTTCATTCCAAATATTCCAAAAAACTAATTTATAGTGGAAAACACCCCTTTCGAGGTGCCACTTTCAACAGGTTGGGCATAGGAGGAATGGAGCCTTGTCGGCCTCTACCAGCACATAGGACATTCCTAACTATACCATATATCTGTAGGATGGAGACAAGGAGAATGGAACCTGGGTCGGCCTCTACCAGCACCCAGGGCATTTACCACTGCACCACAACAAGCAGATTAATTTTAGATATGTTGAATGATAGATAAAGTGCTTTAATAATAATTCAATTTTGATTTGATTTTGTAAAGTTTTGTGAATAGCAAATATCAACTTCTTTTACACCTTATTTCTCCTATTGAACTTAAGCACTTTCTATTTATATGAGGTTCTATTTTTTGGAATTCTTTTATCCCTTTAATGTAATTTTGATACAAGTATGGTAATTAGTTTCCAACTCTTGATTTTCCTTATAGAACCTTCTTTTAAAGCCTTTGATAAGTTGATATTTAATGTTTCTAAATTCCAACTACCTATTTTGGTGTAGTATTCCTTATAACTCCCTAATATGGAATTTTAGAAAGCAATGATATTTACAATGTTAGATAATTAATCTATCCAAGTAGAAATCCTTATTTCTCCTATGCTTTAGATTGCAAATATTAGGCTATTTAATATATATTCCTTTTTAATATTACTTTTAAATATGGTTGATTTATATTAATGTTTCAACCTTATATTATACCTTATATCTCCCTATTAATGAAAGCAAATTGGAATAAGATATAGTCTTACCTTTGTGACATACCAAAACTCTACGTATCTGGCACGAATTATTAGACGTAGATGACAACACTCTTTAGTGCTCTTTTGAATGTTATCTCCAACGTATGGATGTAGGATTTAACTTCTCTTTAACTTGGATGACAACTAGTTTCTTTAACAAAACTACTTGGGCAATGGATACTTCATGTCTAACCAATTTGACTAGGAGCATTTAATGCTCTCTTCCTGCTACTGCTATGACATCGACACTACTGTGTAATTCTTCCATGAGTTTGGCTTCTGATGCTGCTATGAACTTGACCTTAAATGCTCAGCTTTACTTTGAATTTGTTTTGATGCTTTCTCCAATATGGGTGCTTCTAAATAGAATGGAATATTTCTCATTTTGGACAAGTGGCGAATTGGAGTTGCAAATTGGAATTCTTTCAACACTCATGCAAAGATAATGTACGTAACCTCCTCAATATTCCTTGTAACTCCTCTTGATTAGGCACTTGAAATTTCTTGAGTGTTAAGAGTTGGTATGGCACCTTAGAATGTTTGTGCCAAGTGGCACTCAAGGTCTTTACATGTAGACATTTACTATAATGCTCCAAAAATAATTTTATAACTCCTCTTGCCCTTTTGTATGCTTATTTCTTAGCTTGCTTCATTTCTTGGACAACAAGCAACCTTTTTCTTTTGTAGGTATTTTTATGAGGGTTTTGGATGGCACTAGTTGTGATGCTCCTTGGTTCTATGGAGCTCCGAATGGTAGTTTTATAAGTGATCTTGGTGCTTCTTTTGGTGGATGTTCTTCTCCAAGTTTGATACCTTGGATGTAGCACATTTTTCCCTTATTCTCTATGCTTTCAACATGTTGATTTTTGTGCTCCTTTGTAGTGTAGATAGTCCTTTGTAATAGCTTCGTTCCACATTGATAGAAGTAGATTTTGATGCCTTTTTACGTAGATGAGCACCCTTTAATATGGACATTTATGTTGTCCTTTTTGTCCACGTAGATGTATATTGATAATGGCCTTATGTGGGCTTTGATATTGTAGGTGAATGCTTGCTTCTGGATGCTTTGACGTGGAGCAATGGTGTCTTTTGACACCTTAAATCTTGAGCAATATGTGCTCCTTGACAACTTTATTTTCTTGCTTGAAACCTGCCCTTATACCTGCTCGGATGATAATTGTTCTCTTTCTTGTATTATAAGACCTTTTATCCTTCTTGAATGGACAAGAATGGTGCTTGTATTAGATATATTTTGCACCAATATGATGGGCCAAATATCTCTTTATGAAATGCTCCTTTTCATTTTGATGAGGCAGCTCCTTGCCTTTAGTAATTCCTTTTGCTTGGATAATTTAGTAAGATTAAAACCAAGCTAATAATTTGTACATAATATGCACCCTTTTGAAGTAGAAAATTCTGCACTTATTATTTTAATGAAACCCTAAGTGCACTTTAAATCTGAGACTCTCCAAGTCTCGATTTTTAGCTTCTATTATTGTTTTGATGGTGGCTTTCTTCTCCACTCCTTGGAGGAATCTGATCTAATTTTTGTGGCTTCTTTGGGCCACAAAATGTTGTAGGTTCTATGCACCAAATAGTATCTCTAGACACTTTGATAATATGTTAGTTTTTGTGTCCTTGATATTTAATCAACAAACACAAAATAACCCTTTTGAGAGTAACTAGTTAATGATCAACTAGTTTAGTGCAATGGATCTCTATAATTTCTACCTTAATGCACTTTAATAATCTCACCTTATTGCTCCAGTAAATGAACTCTCAAAATAATTTTAGATGCACTTAATAATCTCTACAACTTTTAAGAGTAATCTGTAATTTACCCTTAATGAATATTCTCCAATTTTTCAGTACAATCAATATTGTAGGATATAGTCTTCTTGCTTTCTAGATAGAAAATAGGTAGATGATAATTTTATTTCTTTCAAAAATATCCAAATCCTATTTAATGTGCAAATAATCCTTAAAATGAATTTTCCCTTTTTGCACTTGAAGACTATAATGCAATCTATCTTTCTGCAACTTTTAATCCAAATATGATGCTTAATAGAATTTGATAATGAACCCTAATTTGAAGTTCAACTAATTGCATCCTAGTTTTATACCTTTTTTATGGCTTCTAAAGTAGATGTAGATCTTGGTATTTTTGATTCACCAAGTTGCTGCCTTGCAATGGTTGAATTCACAGCTTCTTGTTGGCTGTCCAGAACAACTTCTTGCTTCACCAAACTATAGCCTTGAAATTTCTGTCTTGAGCCTTGGATTTGGTGGCTTGATCCTTCCAATGATCTTTGATTTTTTGTTGTAGATTTAGATAACTCCTTTCTCTGAACTATGCCTTCTTGCTATGAGAGGCAATCTCCAAATCTCCTAGATTTGGTAGGCTTCTTCTGTATGAATCTTCCTTCAAGATTCTTGTTAAATTTTGACTTCAAACAAGATCTTCTTCTTCTCAAGATTATAAATATATTGAGGTCTTCACTGGATTCTTCTTCTGGATTTGGTACTCCTTGCCAAATTCTTCTTCTCGTATTTGGCACTCCTTGCCAAATTCTTCTTCTCTTGGGCTTGTTGTAGGATGGCGATAATTTTCCCAAGTCCTTCACTATCAGGAGCTTTCTCCTTGGTAGTGGATTTCTCTAACGAGTTCTTCTAGGAAATATTTTGTCGATGCTTCTGTGAGCTCTACAATAAGGCTCTCCAAGCCTTCTTCTTTTTCTTCCTTGAGACCTCTCCAAGGTCTTCTATTTTGCAGCTTCTTTAGTCTTCCAACTGAGACCTTTTATTCAACCTTCTGCTTCTGTAAGTATTGGTGATATGATCTTCTAAGATCTCTGATTTTGCTGCTTCTATATTTGTATAGGACTCTCCTAGTCCTTCTCTTTCTTCCAGGAATGGAAGTTCTTCAATGAGATCTTCTATTGACCTCTTCAACTTATTGAAATAAGTCTTTAATTAGTAAAGGAGATCACCAATCTCCTATTTATTGGACTCTTCTCTGGAGTCTTCTTTAGGAACTCCTTTCTAGAGTTTTCTTCTTAATCATGAATTTATCTTCTAAATCAGGATATCTTATCTGAAGTAATCTTCAAGGAATTCTTCTTTGGAGTATTATTCTGAATCATGAATTTTTCTTCTGAAACATGAACTCTTCTATGAAATTTTCTTCATAATCAAGGCTTCTATGACCTTCTTCTTGATCAAGATTTCTATGGCATTTTTTTCTTCAAGGCTTCTATGGTCTTTTCTTCTTCAAGTCTTCTCTAGCTTATTCTTCTTCCAAGCTTCTTTGGCCTTCTTCTTCTAGGCTTCTCTGACCTAAACTTCTTCTAGGCTTCTTTGGCATTTTCTTCTTCTACACTCTACAAGTATTAATCTTGAATGAAGATCACCAATATCCTATCTCCTTCTATGACTCAACTTCTAGAGTCTCTTCTTCCTTGAGTCTGCTATAAGGCTATTGTGGCCTTTTATTTACTTCTACAATTTGTAGGATTGTAGCTCTTGTAATGAGACCTTTCTCGAGGTCTTTGAAATCTTTAGTATTCTCCTTGTTGTTGTAAGTGTTGGAATTATTCTAAGAAGATATTCTTTCTAACTCTCTTGTAGGAAGCTTCCCAACCTTTTGTTGAATCTCCTTTTCCTACAACAAGCTATTAGAAACTGGAATTGAAGAATTTGTAATTCTAGAGATAATAATATTCACTAGTTGATTTTTCAATCTAGTGGTATGAATGTTGAGTCCTAGTCTTCACAAGTTTTTTTACAACTTTGTGGAAAGACTCTAGCCAAATATAATCTCAAAATTTCTACAACTGAGATTTATTTCAGTCCTTACTTGTGATTCTCTCCCTATTCCTCTTAACCTATTGGACTTATCTTATGACGGCTATAGGCCCTCCTATCTTGATTCACCATGGCTCTGATACCATTGTTAGCTTTTGAAGATATATGAAATGGAAGAGATCTAACACAGTTCCTAATAAGATGCAATAAATATGAAAGAAAGTGAGTCTACAATATGATTAAAATATACTATAAATATAAATAATAAAATTACAATGCAATATGGAGGAAATTGTCACTCCATTACTATGAGCTAAAGAGCTACATTGTGCTCCATACAGGAGCACCACTATCTACTACACTGCACTAGATAAGAACTTGACTTGATACTTACTTGATCTATGAGGTCTTTTATATAGGAAGATATATTCCTTGTCCAACACTCTACCTAGTTGTACAAGGGGACACCTTGCACATTGCCACTTGTGCATTTATTACATTGCTTGAAGTAACTAGCTAACTTCCCCCTAAAGTAATCTCCTACTCTAACTATGTACCTAAGGTGGTACATTTACATGATCTAAATTATGTAATATACTCTAACTCTAACATTATGTTGCTCATGAAATAGTAGATCTTCCTTTGAAGGAAATATCTACAATTGCTATGTAATTGATTTCTACCTATGAAAAAGAGAATGATATGTAGAATCTTACTATGGTTAATATGCTTTCCTGCTTGCATGTTTGAAGAATTCTTTATTCAAAGAGAGTTTCATTTTTCTGTGAGCTTTATGAGTAGCATGAAGAAGTATGTATTTTTTATTCCAAATATTGAATGCATTGAAAAGTCATATGTGCATTAGTAAATACATTTCATATGGATTGATTGCACTAATCCCTCATAATAATTCCTTCTCGGTGGGTGTGAGTGACTACGTTTCAAATAAGGAGAGTTTGAAGGTGTATGAAGGACTAAGTTATCAAGAATCTCTTTTATTATATGAAGGTTGAGATGAAAAAGCATTGTGAACTTGTATTTTTGTAAAGGAAAGACATTTATTGTTTAAACGTCCACTCCATGTTTCTAGAAGGGACGGGTTGGTTAGAGCCAAATTATTGTGAAATATACATGTAAATTGTATTGATGATGGAAGTTTTTTAGAGGACTTAATATAAACAACTTTGTTTTAATGACCAATCAATTGTGGTTGCAGATGTTATTTAATTAAAAAATATTTTTTTATTATATGGTTTTTATTGTGTTAACCAAAGCATTGGGTTGGACGAATTAGTGGATTCATCTATTAGTTGAACTAAAATATTTGTTAAATAAATGGAATATGTTTATTCATAAGGAACTATTTAACTTTAGTTCTAGCTATTTCCTTGTTGTTGAGGGTATTAGTGTAAAGTGGTAAGAAAGAGCTTATCGATTATTTATGTAGCATCGAGATCATAGAAATTTAGTCTCGAGAATAATTTTTTATGTTGGGTTACCTTAAGTTCTCCTTAAAATATTTTGTTGTGTTACACCATTCTAGAATGGGGAAGTCTTACATAATCTTTGTTATACAAGGAGTTTTAAGATACCTATTTCTACAATAATGAAGTAATGGCCTATCAAAGGGTAATCCACTCTGATAAAATTGAGTTGAAAAGAATTAATCCTTGGGCTCAATACGCTTGCATAGATATACTTGTGCAATGCATAGAAATATTGAGCATCATTTCAAAATATTGAAAGGAATGATCTAGCTCAAAAGATAATTTTAGAATAGATATCTCTAAAGGAAAAAGAGCATCCAATACTCATGTGTAGATAGAATTATACATGATGTAGGGATAGGTGTATCTTGTGATGGATTAGATGGATAGAGCATATTCAATATCTATAGAAGAAGATAACACCTAATGCTCATGTGTAGACAAATTTATTCATGAATTAGGGATAGGTGTATCTTGTAGGGAATACTCAACAAAGAAGTAAAATAACTAAAATGCCTAGTAGGTTAGAGTGTAAAAATAAAACCTACAAGAGGATTAGAAAATTTTGGGTTGTGATATTTGGTATCAGAGCAATGGTTCATAATGGAATAGGTTCACTATGCAAAACTAGATATGGTGTGTAAAATAAAACATACCTATGTGTAGGATATACCTTGCTCAAATAGAATAGTTGATGAAAATAAGACCAATATGCTTACATAGAATAGTTAGGAATATAGTTGATGCGGTAAAATGATTCTTATTATCTCTTTTGTGTGTGGCTAGGGATAATACCACCAAAGAGAAGGAGAGGAAGTTTTGCCCCATCAACAAGGAAGACATGATGGACTAATATAGAGGAAAAGAACCCAGATGTAGGTTTAGAGAACCCTAGAAATGAAGGAGAGAATCCTAGTAATGAGAGAGAGTATATCATTTCCCCAGTAGCCCTACTTCAGGAGTAGGTAGAAACACAAAATTAATTTGTGGATGCCATGTTGAATTGGGAAGCATAGGCTAGAAACTCTAGAATGTTACTGATAAATGAACCTTTTAATGAGGTAAAATAGGCTAGGGCTTGACTAGAGGTCGAGTTGGGCAAGGAAATGAAACATTCGAAGTTCTCCAAGTTCAATGGAGAGGAAGATGGTGATAAGGCTGAAGCTTGGTTGAAAGAGATAGAAACCTACTATAATATGAAGAACTTTTCCTTTGGAACTCAAACATCCTATGCCACATTGCATTTTTAAGGTGATGGCTTGGATTAGTGGAAAACTTTTAGTGAGGATCAGAAACTTGTGGAAGCAGTCGATTTAAAATGAAAAGAATTTATAGTAATTTTAAGTAGAGATTCTTCACAGAGTACATCTATTCTCAGAAGTTTGAGGAGTTCACTAAACTTTGATAGGGAACTAGGATAGTGGAAAAATATTATCAAAGATTTGTCAAGCTACTGAAATATGTGCCTACATACAATGATAAAATAAAAATCCATAATTTTATACTAGGAGCAGATCCTAGAATAGGATAAGAGGTAGATATGCGGGAACCTACTACTCTGAAGAAGGCCTATGAATTGGCTTGAAAAGCTGAAACATGTCTCAAACCCTATTTTTACTATGAATTTTTAGATGAGGAGGGCAGAGAGACATTAAGAAAAAGAAACAGCGCAGGTTTTGTAAAGTGGGAAAAAGAATAGGCAAATAAATATATCCCTAGACAAGACAAAAATAATGATAGGAAGCAATGAAAGTTTAAAAAAAGGTTCCAATGAAAGAACCGTAATCAAAACAATGGTAACAACAAACCACCTCAAGGATAGGCTAATACTCCACTTGCAAAAAAATCAGAAGGATAGAAGTAGAAGGTACATCCAGGACCAAAAGAAGGATGTTTTCTTTGTAGAGGACCACATTATACTAGTAATTGTCCACACAGGGCAGGAACGAGTTCAAAGGGAAAGGAACCAATGTACAAAGAACCTACATCTAAGTAACCCGTGAACAAGATCTATGCTACAATAGGAAATCATAATCTAGAAGGTCAAGCCACACCACTATTGATAAAGGGTAAGGTTTTTGGTAAGAATGTTAATCGTAATTGATAGTGGTGCTACAGATAGCTTTATTTCCACTAGTTTAGCTAAAGATAATTCCAAAAGGTCGAGAATCTTGGCACATGGGTGGAAGGTCAAGTATGGCTCATGATAAACCTATTATGTTAATTAATGTTACCATATGGTAGAGATTGCATTACCTAGTGGAATGACAATGGGATGCCTGTATGTGGCACCACTACATGCCTTTGATGTAATCCTAGGAATGGATTGGTTGCAAGTACACAAGGCAATACTCAATTTTCAAGAAATATGGATTGAGTACACGGATGATGGTGGAGATGTACAAAGGGTGTATAGCCTACAAGGGGTTTTTCAACCTCAAATCCTTTCGACAATGCAACTCAAGAAAGCCATCAAAAAGGAAGGAATGATCTATGTTGTTAAGATAAATGAAATTGAGGAAGAAAATAAGGAAGAGGTGTTCAGGAAACACCCAATTATTTAGGATTTTAGGGATGTATTTCCAGAGGATTTACCTAGATTACCACCCAAACGTGAATTTGACTTCACAATTGAGCTTCAACCTAGAATCGAACCTATACATAGAGCTCCTTATAAAATGAATCCCATAGAAATGCAAGAGCTAAAAGTGCAGTTACAAGGGTTGCTAGAAAAATGATTAATCATACCAAGTGTGTCACCATGGGGTGCACATGTGCTATTCGTAAAGAAAATGATGGTTCCTTGAGATTATGTATTTATTATAGAATTCTAAACAAGGAGACTATCAATAATAGGTATCCTTTATCCAGAATTGAATATCTTTTTGATCAGCTTAAAGATGCCATAATATTTACAAATATTGATTTGAATTCAAGGTACCATCAACTAAGGATCTGAGAGGAGGATACTCACAAGGCAACCTTTAAATCTCATTATGGACATCACGAGTTTATTTTTCTCTCTTTTGGTTTAAAAAATCCTCTAGCTGCATATATGAATTTGATGAATAGTATATTTAGGAAGCATTTAAACAAATTTATTTTGGTATTATTGGATGATATTTTGATATATTTCTAGAATAATACAGAGCATGATGGACATCTTAGGATTGTGCTAAAACTATTAATAAATGATCATATGTATGAGAATTTATCCAAGTGTGATATTTATGTGACAAAAGTACAATATTTAGGGTACATTGTATCTGTAGAAGGGATCGCGGTAGATCCTAAGAAAATAAGAGCTATTTTGAATTGGTTGCCACCCAAAAATGTGATAGAAGTTTGTAGTTTCATGTGTTTGACCAGATATTATAGGTGATATGTAAAGGACTGCACCAAGATTACTTCTCCAATAACTAACCTTCAAAGGAAAGGAAAAGAATTTAGGTGGACAGATAAGTGTGAGGTAGCTTATGGTTTTCTTAGGCAAAATATTACTACACCTCCTATATTAAAGATACTTGATCCTCAAGGAAATTTTTCTGTTTGTACAGATGCATCGTCAGAAGAATTGGGAGTGTTTTCTCAGGGAGAAGCAATGATAGCCTATGGATCAAGAAAATTGAAATATCATGAAGTCAATTATGCAATACATGATCTAGAATTGGTAGCGGTGGTATTTTCTCTTAAGAGTTGGCAATATTATTTGGTAGGGAGACCCTTTAAGTTGAGGATAGATCATCAGAGTCAACAATATATATTTACTCAACCTTGTCTCAATGCTAGGTAGAGAAGGTGGATGGAATTTCTTGCCAAATATGATTTTGGCATTGAATATATAAAGGGAAAGGAGAATAAAGGTGTTGATGCACCGAGTAGAAGGAGACACAGTAATTTTGTCTCACATCCACATTGACTTGATGGAACAATTCAGGGTAATGCAATATCAGGATGCATATTGTAACCAAATTTGGAAAAGGATGGAAAGGAAACCAGATGAAAACAAGTATTTTAGCATCAATGATGGTTTTTTATGTTTTTAAGACAAGGTAGTAATTCTTGAGATCAAAAATCTAAGAAAAATGATCATGAATGAAGCTCATAGATCTTTGTATTCTACTCACCCAGGTGGAGCAAAAATGAGGTAAAATATGAAGAAAACTTCTATTGTCCAGGAATGAAGAAAGACAATTAAATTTATCACCTAATACCTGGAATATCATAAAGTAAAATTAGAACATAGACGTCTTGTTGGATTTTTATATCCACATGATGTACCTATGTAAAAATGATAGGTAATCTCAATGGATTTCATCGTAGGGCTACCTCAAAATAGGTTTTAACATTATGCAATCTTAGGAGTGGTCGATAGATTGACCAAGGTTGCACACTTTATACCCAAGAATACCAAGGATGAAGCCATCATCGTGGCTAACATATTTACCAAAGATATATTTCAGCTTCATAATTTTCCAAAAGTAATTATATCAGATAGAGACTCAAGATTTACATCCAAGTTTTGGTAAGCCTTGCATCATGCCATTGGTACTAGGCTAAACATAAGTTCTGCTTATCACCCAAAAATTGATGGGCAAACAGAAAGAGTGAATCAAGTGTTAGAATACATGCTTCACATGTACTATATGGATCAGAAGACTCGATCGAAGGATTACTTACATCTAGTGGAATTTACCTATAATAATGGTCACCATTCGATCCTAAGCATGGATCCATTCGAGGATTTATATGGTAGAAGGTGTAGGACACCACTGTAATGGAACAATATAGATGATCGAATTATGCTAGGACTATAGATGGTCAAAGAAGTGAAGCAATGGTTAAGGATGATCAGGGAAAGGCTAAAAGAAGCCTCAGACCATCAGAAATGTTATGTCTATCTTAAGAGATCACCAAATAAATTTTGCTATAGGTGATAGAGTGTTTTTTAGTGTGAGACCGAAGAAGAGTGCTATAAAGACCATAAAATTAGACCCTAGTTTTGTGGGATCCTTTGATATTACTGAGAAGATTAGTCTTGTGGCATACCGATTTGTCTTACCACCCAGTCTATCCAAGATTCACAACACCTTTCACATTTCATTACTTATAAAGTACATTGCTAATCCTAAACATGTGTGGGACTTTTCTAATTTGCAGATGGCAAATCCAAAGGCTATAGAGGTTTGACTAGTAAATATCCTTGAGTTTTGATCCAAATAAATGAGGAAAGGAACCTTGGAGCAGTGCAAGGTTTAGTGGGACTACTATTCCATGAGAAATACTACTTGGGAAAAAGTAGTAGAGATGAAAAACATTTCCCATTCCTGTTTGATTATGCAATGTAAATATTATTTTAATGTTTAAACTATGATGGCACATAGAGGACTGTGTTAAGCCTAAGGGGGGAGGATATCATGACCCTCCCTTCATAGAATTTTGCTTAGATGGATTTATTTTCTACTATGTTATCATATTGATAGGATGATTGGTCATTTCTTGACTGGTTATGCAAACTTTTATATGCTTTATGAAAGTAAATGATGTATATTGTTGTTGAAATATTTTGATTACTTAAAAATGAGCTTTGTTGGATATACATTTTATGTGAAAATGTGATATATATCATACCTGTGAAATGATTGATTACTTAATGTGTAATTTTTGCAAAGATATTTTAGTTAGTATAATATGATGCTGCTAATGGAATTGCACCTCTTTGTAGGAACATGTGTTCATTCGAGGGTGAGAGAAAATACTCAACCATCGAGAATGGAATGAGGAAAATGATGTGAAGTACTATTTATGAAGCAGTTCGGGAAACCTGGATAAATGCCTATATCATATAACTACATAACATACTTTGCTTGAGGAAAATAGATATATTAATGGATGAATGAAATTTGTTGATGCTTGAAAATATCTCTTTGATTGTGATTTTTTTTATTAGAATCTTCTTCTAATAGGATTTCAATGAATAGAGAAGTTTATTGCATGGTGGAGCAAATGTGTTATTCTATGTGTTTAAATTTTTAATGGACACACAAGTAATTCATTGCTCGATCGATTTAAGCATATTGATTTGGAACAAAAATATTACCACTACTTTAGTTTGAATTAATGTATGTTCCTTTATTTTTGCTTGGGGGATATTCGTTAGGGTAGTACTCCTTGTTATTTTAGAATCTGAAGTTAGAGAAAGTGGATAGTGGATGCACACTGTTAACAATGTCCCAGTAGACCTGAACGTTGGTGGAGGGAAGAGATATTTCCTTACGAAAAAAAGAAGTGTGGGAAAACAAGAAGGGAGAAAGGGTTATTGCACTATTTTCCAGAGGAATTCAATGAGTTCAACTGTGTGTATAAGGTGGAACCTGTTTAATTTTAAACTTTGTTGGAATTATTATGTTTAATTTTAGAGGAAATAAGATTATGTTCTAGAATTCTAGAGTTAAAGAAGTGCCAGGAATTAAAGATTACTTTAAAGAATTACTGTAATTGAATATTGACTGCTTGAGACAAAAGAGTCTTAATTTGGCCTACATATTTAGAGTGTACATGAATTTTAAAGACTTTGTGTTACATTTGTTGTAAGTCTAGTTCTCTTGCTTAGGAACTGGATGATATTATTCCTGAATTATGTTGAAATTGGTGTTAAAATTCCATATGCAAATCAAAGAAAACCCATGAACATTAGATGATGTTTATACAGTTGCTTTACCAATTTTTGGACAAAATATCTATTATAATATAGAAATGCTAGTTGAATGTTTATTTAAAACTTATAGAAGAAACCTTATATTGGTTGATTAATCTTCAACTTAGAAATTTATTGTTACTCAACTCTCAATGTTGAAATGTAGAAGAAATTGGAGTGAAACTCTTGACCAAGTAACTAAAATTGACAAGTTGTGAATTTAGTATAACAAGTTTTGGTGAATTTTACTTGGTTAGTTTAATCTATCACTTGTCTGAAGAGTATGAGCGAAAAGAACAACCGGTCTGGTTGAAAAGGAGTGCTAATCAACCAGGTTTATGGATTTTTAATTTTTTATTATGGAGTGTAAGTTTTTAAGGTATATTCAGGAGTAATGTTGAGTGTTACATTATTTATTCTATTATTATGATTGTAATACTTTCAAATTCTTGTGTTTAATTTGTTAAAAGGAATATTATAGTAGTTTACAACTTTAAATTACCAAAAATCCCATGTTTGGGTTTACTTATGTTGCTCATGGAATAGTAGAACTTCCATTAAACGAAATATTTGCAATTGCTACGTAATTGATTTCTACCTATGAAAAAGAGAATGATTTGTAGAATCTTACTATCATTAATATGCTTTCCTGCTTGCATGTCTAAAGCATTCTTCATTCAAAGAGAGTTTCATTTGTCTGTGAGCTTTATGAGTAGCATGGAGTATGTCTCTTTTGATTTGAAATATTGGAGGCATTGAAAATTCATATGTGTATTAGTAAATGCATTTCATATGGATTGATTGCACTGATCCCTCATAATAATTCCTTCTTGGTAGGCGTGAGTGACTACGTTTCAAAGAAGGAGAGGTTGAAGGTGTATGAAGGACTGACTCATAAAGAATCTCTTTCATTATATGAAGGCTGAGATGAAAAAGCATTGTAAACTTGTATTTTTGTAAAGTAAATACATTTATTGTTTAAACGTCCACTCCATGTTTTTAGAAGGGATGGGTTGGTTAGATCCAAATTATTGTGAAAGATATGTAAATTGTATTGATGATGGAATATTTTCAAAGGACTTAATATAAATGAATTTGTTTTAATGACCAATAAATTGTGGTTGCAGATACTATTTAATTAAAGAAATATTTTGTTATTGTATGGTTTTTATTGCATTAACTAGAGTGTTGGGTTGGACAAGTTAGTGGATTCATCTATCGGTTGAATTGCAAGATTTGTTAAAGAAATGGAATATGTTTAATCATAAGGAACTGTTTAACTTGAGTTCCAACTATTTCCTTGTTGTTAAGGGTATTAGTGTAAAGATGTAAGAAAGAGTTTATCGATTATTTTTGTTGCATCAAGATCATAGAAATTTAGTCTCGAGAATAAGTTTTTATGTTGAGTTACCTTAAGTTCTCTTTAAAAGGTTTTGTCGCATTATGCTATTCTAGAATGGGGAAGTCTTACATGATATTTGTTATACAGATATTTTTAGTATGCCTATTTCCACGATAATGAAGTAATAATCTATCAAAGGGTAATTCACTCTGGTAAAATTGAGTATGAAAGAATTAACCCTTGGGCTCAATATGCTTGCATAGATATACTTGTGCAATGCATAGAAAGATTGAGCATCCTTTCGAAGGATTGAAAGGAATGAGCTAGCTCAAAATATTATTTGAGAATAGATATATCTAAAGTAAAAATAAAACCCAATACTCATGTGTAGACAAACTTATACATGATGTAGGGATAGGTGTATCTTGTGATGGGTTGGATGGATAGGGCATATTCAATAGCTATAGAAGAAGATAACACATAATGCTCATGTGTAGACAAATTTATACATGAATTAGGGATAGGTGTATCTTGTAGGGAATATTTAACAAAGAATTAAAATAGCTAAAATGAGTAGTAGGTTAGAGTGTAAAAAAAAAAAACGTACAAGAGGATTGGAAAATTTTGGGTTGTGATAGGTTGTATGACTTTTATGTTTTCATTTTTATTTTGCTTTGTGCATTATATTTCACCAATTATCTCAGTGTCATCACAAAGTAGTCAAAAATCCTTTGTAAATTATTATGTCAACTCAACCTAGTCAATGGAGGGGTCTCCTCTTTTCATGTGCCAATAAATTGTTACACCATGCAATGTTTTTTGGAATGATTGCAACTATATGTCTTTGTCTATAATTCCATTTGATTTTCATATCATTTTGCACATCTTGGTATGGGGCTATGGAACCTCATTGTCATATCTAGTGAACTTTGGGTACTTTTGATTATCCATTGATACTATAACCATGTCTACTACTAGTGGTGGTTATTCATTGGATTCCTCTTACTCAATGGTCTTCCATTGATGATTGGTCCTCTACAAACAATCATCGACCACTTATTATTATACTTATACTCTACGATCTCCTTTACAAATACATGAATATCATTTCTAATATATTGAGAACACTCTCTTGTGGTTGCCTTTTTGCTTGAATATTATTCTTTAGAACTCTAGGCACTTTTTCCCATACTTGTGAAAGAGTTACCAATTGATATATCTCATCTTGTGCACACTCCATCATAGCACTTTCTTCACAACTTATGTAAAGATTATCCTCAACCCGATTCTTGGTTGCTCATTGTACCTCCACTTGGATGTCCTCCTTAATTGTTAGAAACAATATCTACAACTAGTCCACCTATTTTTCATCCATACTACCATCATCTCAAGGGTTTCACATATGTTCCACTTTTGATATACATATCTCCTCATCAACAAGTTCCATCAACACTTTACTTGTTTGTTGCATTACCAACTTTGTTGCCATGCAATTCCTCATTGTTGCATAACTAATTGTAATGTAACTTGCCATCACGTAACAACCAATAGCAAGTAGATGTAGAGTTGGGTAGACTGATTAATTGGGCTCATTTGAGAAGCACATGAAGATATTCAAGGAGATACACTGAATCAATCCATGGGAGATTGGTATGGGCAATAGCATAAAAATGGTGATTCAAGTGATAGCCTTTCTAAAGGGACTATAGTGTTGTATAGGTACCCAAATCAAATCTATGTCAATAATTATAGGTTTGATGACTATATCGAATCATAGGCCATAAAGAATGTCAAACTGGTACCAGAATTAGAATTAGTACATGCCAAAATGAATTTCCTAGCCTACTTAATACAATGTTTAGCAACTAGATTAAATATGTTTTAGGATATGGTGAACAACATAAAGTTATAGAAATAAGAACAATCAATCCAACTATAGGATACAACGGAGAAGCTTTGATAAGTGTAGTAGAAGGTCAAATAAATACAATTAAATTTGTAGCAAGAAGTGGATCAATTGAGGAATTAACAAGAAGAACAAAAGTGAATTGATTGAATAATTGAAGTAAGAGTACACGACTAGATATTAGTTTATTGAAGCCAAAGTATTGAAGGTACCTCATTGTGATTAGCTTATTACAAAGAGAACAACTAGAAAAAGCAAAAAATAGAAAAATAGAGTTGCATGCAAGGATCACAAAGATTGAGCAGAAGTCATAGCATTGTGGCTTCCAATGGGTAAGATATAAAACCTATGCTAAGAACTTAAAGGATGAAACTAATGCTTTAATATATAAGTACAATAGTTGGGATTTGCAACCGTTCAAATCCAATCCACTCCTCAACTGTAGTAGATTCAAATCTCTATGGAGGTATAGTAGTCATTAATGAAGACATCAACCAACCTTGAGGGGGGTGTTAGATATAGTTGCTAGTTCTGACATAGTTCCACCTTAAGTTTGATGGAGCACATACAAGTCCAAGTATGCAAAAATAATTTTGATTATATATATAATTTTATCATTTGTGTCATTGTGTAGTTTATATATTGTGTTTGATAAAATTATTATTAGCATACACATAATTAGGATGTACATGTAATTTAGATGTTCATGTAATTCCTTGTTACCATCATCATACTCTTTGTCATTGTCACATAATTTGTCAATGTCACATAACTCCTTGTTATCATCATGTAACATTTTTCCACTATTATGTAATTCTTCTATGTATGATATATGTCCAGGAATCCTTCATACTTGATATTGTTCAATCCTATAACTTCTTATTATTTGTTCTTTTCTTGTTCTATACATCCATGTCTCCCTTCAATTGTGTATGTGGTCACTAGTTTGAACTTTAGATGGCAATAGCACAAAATGTAGCATAATAGTAGTATTCCACAGTTGAAGGAGTATAGAGGAATAAATGACATGAAATATCAATAATAAACAACATTTACCATGTACAAGAAAAAAATATTTAAAACTTAAATGGAATTAATTTGAACTCTATCATTTGCAACATGTAAAAACAACAATATACATTCATTTACAACAACAATATATTCGTTCATAGTCACATGCGACTATATGCACAAAAAATGTTTGCTTCTAGACACGCACAACTAGATGGTTGAATGAATGATGCTTGATTATCTTTGTATTCATAAATTTAAAGGGTATACTTATACTTTTCAAAGAAATATGAGGTAGTAGTAAACTTGAGCAACTTCTTCATACCTAACCCTAACTACCCCAACACTTCTAATTACAAGACCTTTGAATTACAAGTACATTTGAATTACATGAACATAAAATTATATATACATCCTAATTACACATATGCTAATTATCATTTCATCAAACACTTGCATGTGAACTACATAATGACACAAATTTATAAAATTGAATGTACATTCAAAATTGTTTTTGCATCCTTGGATCTATATATGCTTTATTAGACTTGAGGTGGTGTCGTGTCAAAATTGTTTGCTACAAATAGCAATTGACTTCGATGAGCTAATGATTTTCTTCAAGATAATATATACATGAGGTATCCTAAGCTTATGAAAGCACTAAAAAAAACAATGTTAAGGCAAAGAATTCCAATTGGTGGAATTAGTAATGTACCAGCAAAGGAATACGAAGGGGGAAAAACAAATAAATTATAATGTGGGTGCACCAAGACGATGAGATTGAAGATGATCCTATGCCAAATCCCACTTCAATGAAAGGAAAAGGTCTAATAAATGATCAAACAAGAGAAAATATTGTCTTAATAAATGGCCCTTTTCAATTTCCCTTATGATTATACATCCACTTTTACTAACTAGACCTCGACCAATATAGGCCCCACTATAACTCATACCAATATTTTGTATGTTATGCCATTGATTGGTGTCTTCCAATAACCCAAATAATGTGATTCAATACCTAGTATTCAACATCCAAACTAATCCTTCTCATAAACTAGTTTTTTCCAATAAAATTTTCCTCATATGCCTTTGTAACCACCATATTCAACTCCATCTCATGTTTATGTAGTGTACCCCTATTAGATACAATATGGTCATCCTCCATAGAAAAATTTAGTGCCTCAACTGCCTAAACCTCAAAATAAAATTCCTAATTAGACCTATCAAGTACCACTAAATGTAAGGGACTATTATCTATTTCTAATCAACACTATGAAAGTTTTTATTTCCTTCGATGGAAGTTGAAAAAAATGATATCTGATCACTTGAACGACTTGTTCATACTTAAGTGATTCATCATATCTAGGAGGAAGACATTGTGGTATGGTTACTTATCTATTCATTGTGTTATAAAGCTACTTTATGTTATATATAATTACTAGATAATGTTGTTACTCATTAGGCAATAATTGTAGAATCTTCATGCATAGATTTGATAGCATGGGTAATAGGTATTCTACTTTATTTTATTTGAATTTATGCAAAGACAACCTCAAGAAAATATTCTTGATTATAACACTAGATTCATATGGACCTTACATTTAATACCTTCAAATGTTAGACCAAATGAAGAATAAGCATTGTCATATGACATCAATGGATTACAATATGATTTAGCAATAACAGTTTGTAATGCCAACCATATTATTTTTATAGCTTTTGGAAATATAACCCATGAAAAATATATCCTAATTAGAGTAGGAAAATTACCACCAACCCCACCTATGGTTTATGTTTCTCAAGTCATCCAAAACCCTCAAATCCTTGGGTCTACATCCTCCATCACACCCATTCTAAATGTCCAATAATTTACCAATCTAGTGCCTTCTATAGACATTATGACACATCCAAGTCAAAATTCACCATCAACTATTGATCTCCAACCTCAATTGTTAGCTTTACCCACTTCACCATAATCTAATAACAATACTAAATCCATTGTTTAATGCATGGATCATTATAATTTCAATATAAAATAAATTATAGAGCAATGGTAAATTAAAATAATATAGAAAAGAGGTAGTGACAACTGAATAGTCAATGGCAACAACAATAGAATTGGCAGCCAATAAAAATCCTTACCTTATTGAGGATCAAGTGCTATAATAAAATGCTAGCTAGAATGCAAATTAGGTACAAAATAACACAATGAACACCAGTTCATAAATCAATATATTATGGTGTTTCCCATGTAATGTAGGGTACAATTCCATGGATTATACAATGGCTATTTGACATTCACAAAAAAATTAATTCAATATATAATCCAAGCTCAATAGGTAATTACCATGGGCTAAATGGTATCAACCAATGATGATAAATCTAATTGCCTATTAGCTACTCATCATGAACCAATAAATCTATCAAGATCCAGGTCAAGTATGACAACTTGTCCTAGTTATATCGAACCTTAACAATGTGGTATTGGTCAACTATAGTGCAATATAAAAATATGAAGATAACACATTTGAGTACAATGCTATATATAAGAATCACCAAGGAGTTGAGACTATGGGAAAGAGAAAGGATGCAAAAGAGTAATCGCTACTTCAAAAACAAGATGAGGCCAAAAAGGGTAATATAATGCTAAGAAGGAAAATACCACTACTTAATGTAAAGGATAAAGGTCCAACGACTACAACACAACAAAAGAAATAGAAAGGAAAACTAGGATGTAATCTAAGGCAAAGTTTTTTTTTAACAAACATATACTCAATAGGGATCTACATATACCCATCCAACATGTGTTATTCTATGAATTTTTCTAAACCTAATCTAATGTTTAAAATTTTTATCTCATCTCCATGATGATCCAACTTATCCCCTTCCTTTATCTATCAAGGATACACCCATACTTATACCATACATAAGTTTGTCTATGTAGGTATACTAAACATAGTGCAAATAAGCTATCGGTCTCTTTTTATGAATGAGCTAACTTACCCCTTTATGTTTGTCAAAAGGGTACGCCTATCACTACACCATACATACATCAATCTATGTAGGTGCACTAAGTGTAATGAAACATAAGCTATCAGTATCATCTCCGTGATGAGATAACTTATTCTATCCATCACTCCTAGTGAAACCAAGTTCATTGATCTTAAATTTATTTAATGGTTTAGTGCATCTAACTAGTTTAGCCTTTAGAGAGTCCTTAAAGATTCTCCCAAAGGGACCCCATAATCCCCTAGGTTGCCTTCTTTCTACCTTTAACACATAAGCATAATTATTTTTTATTCCAACTCTAAACATCTAAACTACATTAAATCACTAAGATATTCTAATCTTTCTTTCCTTAGAATAATATGATTACATCTACATACTTAATTAAGCAATGAATAACATCTATGATAACATATTACATCAAATAAGGTACTTAACTAAGATATCATTCTCCATCTAAATATTAATAAAATATGATAGTTTATGAACTATGACATCATAGGTTCTTTATAAATAACAAGGAAGATGTACATCATTTATTCATCAAATAAATCGTACATAACCCAATTATGGTAAAATTACTTCCACATATTTAAAAGAACAAAGCATTACAACATGGAGGTTGCTCAACTAGAGTCTACTCCATAATATGTTTTCCATAACAAGTCTTCACTACAAGAAACATCAAAAGTCAATGTCTCGGATCTAAGTGCCCTCCTTAGTCCTTGCTTTTCCATCGTTCAATTTATGGTGGTAAGGGATCAGGACAACTCATGAATCTTATGAAGCATGCAACTAATGAATCTACTAAATGACTTATGAAACAAGTGCATTTATAATTTGGATGCCAAATTGCAACTATACAAACTACTCAATGCATTTTTTCATAAATCATTTGCTCAAACATCAGAAGGAAACCCCATACTTCCATTATTTATCTTATCGTAAAAGGAGAGGTATTTTATCCTTTAGTAATGAAAGTCATTTGTCATTATTAAACATGAAGTAATTCACAAACCTTCCTTTAATCAATCAAAGGTTCATGCTTTTCATCATACCAAACCATTTCTTTAATCAATTAAGGTCTCATACCCTTAACCAATCAAATACTTTATAAAACCATTTCTTTAATAAATTAAGGTCCCATACCCTTAACCAATTAAATACTTACAAAAACCATTTCTTTAATCAATTAATGTCTCATACCCTTAACCAATCAAATACTTATAAAATACATTTCTTTAATCAATTAAGAGCCCATACCTTTAATTAATTAAATACTTATTCAAAAACCATTTCTTTAATCTAAATGAAATATCATTATTTCACTTTAAATAGCTTAATCATTCTTCTCTCGGTTTCAAAAGTAAACTTCATTCTTAACATTGACCAGATTAAACTCTCTTCTAAAAAGTTCTATCTAAAAATTAACTAAACAAAGGGGTTTAAACATAAACCAATTGGATTGCAAATCCACAGACAACAGTCAAACCAGACATCAATCAATGATCAACAACCAAACTAGGTATCAAGGTGGGTAAAAAGCAACTTGGATCAATAGAGTTGACCATACCAACAACTGACACTTGAGCCTTCACTAGGAAGTGGCTACCCTAACCATTGCCTAGTTATCATTCAATAAGGGTACTTTCTCCCTTATGTTTTTATTACATGTCCCCACATAAACAATGTGGGACTAAACTTAACTAGGGTTCTAAAAAAGGTTAAAATCCACCCAACAAGTGTGCAACATAGGGCCCACTAATCCACATGGTGATGAAGGAAAAAAATAGTCAACAACTGATAACAAGCCACATGGACAACAACCAAACACAACAAGCAATCAACTATCGTAGATGGGACCAAGTGTCAATGAAGAGTGCGACTATCTAGCATTGAGTAGTCCAAAAAGTGGAGCAACCCTTGATCACAATTCATGGTAAATAAGCCAAGGGATATTATTCTCCCTTAAGGTGCTTAGAACCCTCCCACCTGATTGATGTGGGATAAAACTATGGGAAGGTCTAGGTCATCTTCCCTTGTCGTACCCCCCTGAGCACAATGATGTTGCGTAGTGGCATCACACCTCAATGGCAGGATAAAAATAAAATCCAAGCTAAAATTAGTGGTGATGCGACCACAAAGCCTTATCCCACCACTAAAATTTAGTGACAGACATAGGACCAATTGGAGTTTCGAGATAGTTTTAAAAACAAAGCTTTTTCTATATTCAATCCCCACCAACCAACAAGACCATAGGGTGACTAAAAGAAAACTTGAGAGCATGGAAAAATGGTCAGTTAAAAGGGACCATCCACCACCCTAGTGATGCTTGTAGAAGGGACGAAATTCGTTGTTTGCAAACATCAAAGGCTAACTGACATAGAGCACTTGGGCAAAAAAAAGGTGTGTTTAAAACAAGTCTCCACCATTTGAGTTAGATGAATGAGCGTCCCCCAGAGAGTGTCGATAATCTTCGACAAGCTATGAGGGGAGAGGAGAACCCAAAACTTAAGCATCAATAGGTCTTTAACATCAAAAAGGGGTGTAGAAAAGACTATTTCAAGGTTTTTTAACAACAAGGAGCTTCACATGAAGGTTTAAGCTTTCCTTCATGCTAAAGCATAGACCAATACGACCAAGAACAACATGCCATATACATATATACCTTATTTTAAAAATTATTATAAAATTTCAAAGCATGACGTAGGGGTACTTAAAATAAAACAAGAATGACCCCAACCTGGATTTCCTACAAATATTTTCCTTCCTAAAAATTCGTCTGTGTAGATGTATAATGTGTTACTGCAAATAAGTCCATTTTTTTCATCATCCTTAATGAGCTATACTTATCACCCTCAGTCCATAAAATGTGTACACACATATCCATACCATACACAAATCCTTGTGTAGGTATGCTACGAGTACCGCAAGTTAAGCTATCTATCTCGTCTCCACGATGAGCTATCTTAACTCAGATGTAATCTCTTCCCACTTAGTCCTCTATCTCCCTAAGGGGGTATCAATTCCCTTAGGTCACCTACATTCACCCTAAGGGGTTCTCAATTCCCTTAGGTTACCTCTGAGTTCACCCTAGAACTCTACACTAGATTCCCTATCATTAAGCAATCAAACAATAATACGTCTAGATGCTACCACATCAAAAAACAATCAAACAATAATAGAGAAAATGAAGCAAGCTTAAATCTAAAATAGAATCTTCTACATGACATAATCAAATACATAAATATAGTAAAATTACTTTCATTAACCCAATAACAATTACCTCATCATCACTTGCATAATAAGCCTTTCCTACTCAAAGGTATCACATTAATTGCATTGGGGATATCTCCCCACAATTCTAATCTATGGAACGTAAGTAAATCAACATAAGATGCAAATACCTATTCTTTGTTTCCATTCAATTCCTTGCTTCCCTTTTGTTATTTGAGGGTAGTAGGGAATCAGAATACTCATGGTTCAGGATAGGCATGCCTTTAAATGCATCTATTCATCTACTTTGCCAAATTGCAACTATGCAATATTCCATTAAGTCTCTAACCATCTAATGCATAATGGAAATCATAAAAGAAACCTTACTTTTATTTTCACCTCCCCAAATCCCTTTAGAGAGTCATCCAAACATGCTATCACTTAGAATAAGGTTTAACTTAATTTAATTTCATTCATGTCCTAAAGAATTAAAGTCCCATACCCTTAACCTTTAGAACAATCATTCCTTCAGTCCCTAAACCAAAGCCCCATAACTTCAATTTAAAGAATAAATCCACATTTCATTTTATTTAAATACTCCTAAGATAATCAACATTAATCCAAGGCTTATATTTAAATTAAAACCTTCCATATCTTTCCCTAAGATCAAAGGTTCCTTTTAATCAAAACCTAACATTTACATATCCCATATAAATCAAAGGTTCTTCTATTAAAACTCTAATATATGCCTCATATAAATCAAAGGTTATTTTAATTAAAACCCAATATATGTCTCACATAATTCAAAGGTCCATTTAATTAAAACCCAATATGTGTCTCATATAAATCAAAGGTCCATTTAATTAAAACCCAATATGTGTCTCGTATAAATCAAAGGTTTTTTTAATTAAAACCCAATATGTGTCTCATATAAATCAAAGGTCCTTTTAATTAAAACCCAATATGTATCTCACATAATTCAAAGTTCTTTTTAATTAAAACCTAATATATGTCTCACATAAATCAAAGGTCCTTTTAATTAAAACCTAATATATGTTTCACATAAATCAAAGGTCCTTTTAATTAAAACCTAATATATGTTTCACATATAAATCAAAGGTCCATTTAATTAAAACCTAATATATGTTTCACATATAAATCAAAGGTCCATTAATTAAAACCTAATAATTGTTTCACATATAAATCAAAGGTCCATTTAATTAAAACCTACTATACGTTTCACATATAAATCAAAGGTCCATTTAATTAAAACCTACTATATGTTTCACATATAAATCAAAGGCTCTTTTTAAATTAAAACCATAATTTAAAGGCTCTTTTATGTATTGCAAAATCTACAGTCAGTGCTAACACCATTCAAGGTATGCTAAGCATCCATGGTGAACCCAGCGTCCACTAGAGTCGGGGACGTTCTACCGATGCTGACTAGTTTCTCAACCTACACTCCTCAAACTTAGAGAGTTTTCCTTTGCCAAACACTACGTTCCACTTGTAGAACGTTGTTCCAAAAGCAAATAGAGCACTTGATGTCACTTTCAACAGCACTAGACAAGCACATCGCTCTCTCATGGTGCCAGGGGGTTTCCAACTTAAACGTAGTGCAAAGCGCTTCCAAGGCAGAGTGGTCTCTAATTAACAACACCTCTCTCCCACTCAAGGTGGTTTCCAACTTAGGCACAACACACAACGCTTCTAAGGCAGAGTGGTCTCTAATTAACAACAGATATCTCCCCCGTAAGGTGGTTTTCAACTTAGGCATAGCACACAGTGCTTCCAAGGCAGAGTGGTCTCTAATTAACAACACATATCTCCCCTGCAAGGTGGTTTCCAACATAGGCACAGTGTAGAGCACTCCCCAGGGTAGAGTGGTCTCAAAATTACACACAACGCACAATGCTTCCAAGAACAGTTTCAAACTTACACAGTGCACAATGCTTACAAGCAAGGTTTCAAGCTTACACACAGCGTACATCGCTTACAATCAAGGTTTCAAGCTTACACACAATGCACAATGCTTCCAAGCAAGGTTTCAACCTACACACAGTGCACAATGCTTCCAAACAAGGTTTCAAGCTTACACACAGCTCACAACTCTTCCAAGAAAGGTTTCAACCTTACACACAGTGCACAACGCTTCCAGTAAAGGTTTTAAGCTTACACACAGTGCACAACACTTCCAAGCAAGATTTCAAGCTTACAAACAAAGCACAATGCTTCCAAGCAAGGTTTCAAGCTTACACATAGCGCACAACGCTTCCAAGCAAGGTTTCAAGCTTACACACAACGCACAATGCTTCCAAGCAAGGTTTCAAGCTTACACACAGTGCACAGTGCTTCCAAGCAAGGTTTCAAGCTTACACACAACGCACAATGCTTCCAACCAATATTTCAAGATTACACATAGTGCACAACACTTCCAAGCAAGGTTTCAAGCTTACACATAGTGCACAATGCTTCCAAGCAAGGTTTCAAGCTTACACATAGCGCACAACGCTTCCAAGCAAGGTTTTAAGTTTACACATAGTGCACAACGCTTCCAAGCAAGGTTTCAAGCTTAAAACATATTTAAATAAAATCCATAGTTTAGCTTAGAATAGCCCAACTTGTTGGTTTCATTGAGATGAAGGTCTAATGAAGTCTGCTGCCTAGTGCATTTTTTGTCCTCTCCCTTGTTCCCGCTTCCTGTGTTCCTCCCTTATGTTCTTTGTTTTTCTTTTCTCTTCGTTCTGCATTTTTCTCCCTTATGTGCCCCCTCACCTAGGTGGTCCGTCCACCGCCCTCTCGAAGTCTGCACCATCGCCTTCCCTTTAATGCCCTTACCCTATCCTTTGTGCATTCTTCCCAAATTTTCCATATTTGGAAAGTTAATAGCCTCGTAGGATCTTCCATAGGTTGCACCATGTAGGAATGGGCTCATGATATATTATTTTATTTTATATAGTAAAATATTTTTATAATGTCTCTATATATATTCTTTTGTTTAAATGAAAGATCCTCTTTCATTTATTATTAGTTAATTAGAACCTTTTAATGAATTTTCTTTTATCATTAAAATAATCACTTTTAATTAATCTCCAATGAATCATAATCACTTTTAATTAAAATAAACCCAATTAATTAAATAACCATTTTTAATTAATTTAAATAAAAAATCCTTAATTAATTGCAAATGAAGTTTACAAATGATCTCTAATTAGCCAATAATTATTTTTTTTAAACTGCATTAATTAATTTAAAAGCATCTAAATTCAGCATGTGACTTAATTTGTTTTCTTTCACAAGGAGGATGCTTTGTTTTCATTTTCAAGATGAAAATTAACCTTGTGCATCTATAATCATCTTGAAATGGTTCCTATATAGGAACTAAATCATCAAAATACTCAAGCTATGATGCAGTAGAAAACAAACACATTTATACAATTAACCAAAGAGGGAGTCTTTCCATCAATCCAATCACCCATCTTAGCCAGAGATTTTACGATAGCTTCTAGGCTATCCACTAAAGCTCAAGGTGATCAACTATCGATGATTATCTCTTTCGTAAATGCATGCCTATATGAAGGTATCTATCCATGTTACCTTCGAGTACCTTAATCATCATTTCCCCTGATCTTTGGTACCCTCATTTCTAGTGGGTAACTCTGCATGTTCCACCTACGAGTGTACCTGATCCTACACACTTGGAAATATGTTAGCAATAACATGCCCTTATAAATCAACTAAACATCACATAGCTAGTTCAATTGTTCAAACTAAGTATCACCACATCTTAGATTAATACATTGTCTTCTTGTGTCATAAAGTCAGCTAGGGAGGGTCATGACACTTGGGGTTTACCATATGCAATTTAGAAACATCCCACACATGACCAGGGTCAGCAATGTACCTCTTAAGCAAGGATATGTGGAAGGCATCATGGATATTTGATAGGTTAGGTGACAGGGCAAGTATGTATGCAACTAGTCTTATCTTCTCAATAATCCCAAAGGATCCAATAAATCGAGGATCTAACTTCATGAATTTTATTACACTTTTCATTGGTCTAATGCTTAACAATACTCTATCTCCTATTGAGTATTACCTTGGTTATATTTTCATATCGACATAGCTTTTCTGGTGGTCAACGGCTTCCTTAAGCCTCTATCTGATTATCCTTAGTTGTCCTTCCATTTCTTGGACCATGTCCAGTCCAATCATGACCCAATCTTCTAAAATATCCCACGAAAAAGGTGTTCTAAATCTCTTGCCATAGAAGGCATAAAATAGGATCATACCCAAAGAAGAATGATGCCCATTTTTATAAGAAAACTCTACAATATGTAGATAGTCTTCCCATCGATACTTTTGATCCATGCAGTACATGCGAAGTACATCTTGTAGGACTTGATTCACCCTTTCGGTTTGATCATCGATTTCAGGGTGATATGTTGAGCTTATATTCAGTTTGGTGCCTAGTATATGATGTAGGTATTTACAAAATTTAGAAGTTAATCTGGAGTCCCTATCTGAAATAATCATTTTAGGAAATTCGTGTAACCTAAATATCTCTTTGGAAAATATGTTAGCCATAACCTGAGCATTATTTTTAATGTTTTTGTAGCACAGGGGTGCAGTATTCCCAATGGGGAGGTTATTTCTAGGGCTTAGAATGATCAATGTACTATCTCTAACTTTTTTTCCAAATCGTACAACCGTACGGTCCTTAAAACTATAATTTTATGCCCAATGAACAACTTGTACGGAAGTCAGTTAGAAACATTGTACGATCCAAAATTGTACAGTGACATGGCTTGTACAATTATACACTCAACAAATCCTTTAGATTCAATTTTACAGGCTGCCATACACAGTTTTGTAACCAACAATTTGATTCCCCAATACTTCCAAATCGGGTAAGTTTCCTTCTATCGCCTGAATTGCCAAATTAGGTAAGTTGTCTTTGTACGATTTGTATGAACTCTGGTGTACGATCTGTACAAAAAAAATAAATCCAAGTGCTAAATGAGATACTGTAATTGGCCAATCTCTCTCAGATAGGTTTTGCAAGGTTTTAATTTGCCAATTAAACTTTTTCCTGTAACATGCAAAACATATCAACGGGGCTTGAGAGGTGCAAATCTAATGGCTACGTGCAAAAATAGTACAACATGGTTCACTACATCCTCAATAATGCTTCCATCATCACAGATCATTCTACAATGCTTCACCAATATCGGATTAATCCATTCTATCACCACAAGACATAAACTAGCCAAAACATTCACCAGAAAGTACATACAACATCATTAAGCCATCAATTGTCATTCATCCATGCCAGAATCGTACACAACCTGGAAAGGCGTAATTGTGCTCATTTGTATATTATTCTATCATAATTCCACTTACAAAATGGTTGATCTATAACAATTATAGCTAGAACTTGGAACATAATAGCATAACTCAGTCAGATTACAACCAGCAAATATCCAGACCTACAAAATTGAAAATGGGGCCTTATATAACGTTTTCCAGGCTGTTCCAAAGCGGTTCCTAAGGCAATTAGTTATTTACAACCACCCATACATAATGAAATGCATTAATTAATACTTTTACTAAGTCTAATACCTTAATTATCAAACCTATGTGCAATTTCAACCTGAAATTACATTTCCCATGCATTTCACTACATTTCAGTGCGCCTTGTACAGCTTGTCTTTGCCTTGTATGGTTTGCCCACCTGGTTGTACGGTTTACCCCTACCTGTACGATTTGCAAAACTTTGTACAAACTATCAAAATTGAGCAAATCCCTTTTGTCACTTTCTCTTCTTCTAGGAGGTGGATTTGTTGCCTACATATGCCCTTCCATACTTTGTTCGATGTCCTCACCGACTTACCTTTCTACTTTAGTTGTGCCTCGTAGTCCGCAACTAACTATTCCAAGTCATTCACTTTGGTTTAAATAATTGCACGTTCGTTCTTCAACTTGGCTACATAGCTTCCCATTTACATTGATTTTGGCCCATGGAAATTAGCCTTCTCTTCAGCAGTCTTCAAGAATTCTATCATTTACTTTTCTCAATCAGTGGCACTCCTCTTCAACCTCTCCTGCAAGTGAGCTTATGTTCGAGCCACCACCTGAAGCTCTTCATTCTTTTCAGTAATGGTCTTTAGGTGGTGATTAATATCAGCCTCCAAGGCATGAACAATATCTTCCTTGCCCTTCAATTGCACTTATTTCTCCAAGATCAAATCATTATATATTTTGTTGTCCTTTTGAAGTTCTTCTATCTGCTTGGCCTATGTCACCACTTTCTCATTTTTCTCAACCAACTGTGTTGTCATCTGTTCATTCTTTGCCTTGAGTTGTACCTCTAACTCCTTAATCCTGTCCTTTGTTGTTTGTGAGATGTGTCGCTTCTCCTCTTAAAGCAAATTAAGTCTGGTTTCAGACTCAACCTTTATGCTTATCAGATCTTCCTCCAGTTTCTTTATTTTCTCCTCTGCTGCAGCCTTACACTTTTACAATTCTTCCTCCATTGCAATAATTTCCTTTTGAGTGCCTTTTGTCTCCTCCTTCTAAGCTTCGTTGAGCTTGTAAATATGCTCCAATCTGATGCTCAACCACTCTATCCAATGTGTTAGGAAGTTAAACTTCCTAAGAGTGATAGCCAATCTTGTAGTAGCACTCTTGTACTCCAACTCTGTTGTATTCATGGGACAAGTCAGATGATTGGTTGTTTCCAGGTATAACCTCGAATACTGTCTGTAGTTGGTTCTCACTCTTTCTGGAAAGTCATCTCTTCCCAACATCGTTGTTACCTCTTCCCTGGGTAACTTCCATGGGTGTTGTACATGAATGTCTGCAATTCTCCTTGTACGCTCCTGATTGCTCACCCATTTCATTATCTTCTCAAATTCGAGAGACACTTGTTCCTCCCACAACTTCAATTCTCCCATGCATCCAATACAAATTGTACTCTAGTGTTATCTAATGCATTGCTTATCTAAGATGAGTGTTTCACCTTATCTTCTACTCCTCGTGCATCCTCCTCAGTTTTGATCCTATCGAACTATGGTATTTCTAGAAGATAGCTTATTCATATTCTTCGCAGTTCCCCTTCTGTAGGAGATTGTTCTTCTTCCTCTTCCTCATGGTAGCTAGAGCTTCCCCCAAGCTCTCAATGTGCTCTATCTATGTCTATATTTTCCCAAGGTAGATCCTGTTCTTCGGTTTTCTCTGCCTCCACATTGTCTTGTATATTCCAAATATCCTACTGAGATTGTTGTTGCTCTATCATTCCTAGGCTTATTTTTGTTTAGTTGATCCTGCTTGTTGCTCTTCAGTCACTTGCTCTTTATCCTAATTCTACTATATCTCCATTGTTGTGACTTTTTTGACAATAGGTTCCTCTTTTTCTTGTAATTCTTTTACCTCTTCTTTTGCATCACTTGGGTTATTTTGTTTTGAACTACTCCCCATCACAAATTTGAACTGTGGCTTCTTATTTTTCCTAGACTCTTCCTCTAAGACTTCCACTCTCACTTCAGTTTCCTCCTTTTCCTCCTGAGTGATGGCTGTCACTTCCTATGCTATCTGCCCCACCTCTATATCCCTTAAAAATTTTGAAGAGTCCAAGATTTCAAATTCATTATGTTGGAAAATCTGTGGAGATACCACTATCTTCTCTGCTTTTGCCCAACTCCAGTCATCCAAATCCATCTTCTTTGAATCTAACTATTTTTCCTCCTACTGATCCTTTTGTGCAGGCTCATCTTGTTTTTCTAGGACGGGATTTTTTGCCATTCTTTCCTGTTATCATCTCATTCTGATTTGTATTGGGCTCACTTTTCTCTCCACAATTTCCTCCCTTTATTGAATTGATGGTTGCTCATGTTGTCGTTACTGCATTGCTTGTTTTTCCAGTTCAGGTTCCAATATTCTTGGCATTTTCCTCCAAGGGTGTACATCCTCATCATCCAAAGGATTATCCTCTGGTACCTCTACGGTATGCTATTCCTTCTTTCTTTAAGACTTCTTTGGAGTCTCCTTCTAAATCGGTACTAAATTTACCCACCTCAAAATGGTTTGTTGTCCTGCCCTCACATTCCTAGGTTCTATCAAACCTGGAAAGCAGATTCCCAATTCTGTAATAGCATTTAATAATAGTCCAATGTCATGGAAAATCATTTCGAAATTCTTTGATCTTTTCGTCAGTACTTCATGCATTTTTCTTTCTAGATAGGTACCCTAATCATACTTGATTCCCTTGGTATTACCTTCTACATATTAGGCCATCCATATTGGCATCTCCGTAGCTCGTGTATCCTCTAAAAATCGAGCCATTATTGTATTCATAGCACATGGCCAGTTGTCTCCTTTTAGCTGGCTCTGTTTAATTCCTCGAGTCCCTGCATCCGAGATCTTTGCAGCAGTTGGTGACTTCACATCATTTAATGAAGTGATGATATGATATGTCTCAATCGGCTCAACTAACTTTTTAACTATCTTTGTGTCGTATGCTGGCAATCCGAATGTCTTCCTAAATGCATCCACCATAACTTCTATTCTCATCGACCTCTTTTCCACATTGACAAAGGTTGTTCTAATCGTAGGATTATATGTCTAAACCATATGCAATAGATAGTTGTAGAAGAAGGTCTTCTGGTGTGGTGGCACTTGCGCTATTACAGTTACACTAGCCTCCTCAAACAGTTCCTTCCAGGGATGGTTCTTGTTTCGTTCGTTACTCCACCACCTCCTGCATGTTTCTTGTCCATGTTGTACGAATGATATATTCATTATTTCCACCTGACCTTCCTTAGGTCCACTACTCAGATCCCCATCCATATCTGGAATATGTACCTCACTCCTCAATTCCCTTCTCGAGACCCTTTCTTGTGCCATTCTCTCCTTTTGGTATCTTGGTGGTGCTCTTCTTCTGTTATCCCTACAATACCCCTGACCTCTCCACGACTTATATCCTTATCTTCTCCAAGGACGAGTACCATGCCAATCGTGGGACTAAGATTGTTACACTTGGTATTGTCGTGGTTGTGACTCTATCTCGTGTAGAGATCCTGGTGATCGTTCCACCCTATTGGCTGCAATCCTCCTTAACCGATATTCGAACTCTTCTGCTGAGATCATTTTCTCACCATACCTTCAGTTGTATTGCTACTTGAACATCACCAATTTCGTGATTGCAAGTGTGTTGGAAATTGTACAATCTATTGCAAAGCGTACAATTTGCTCTTCTTCTTACTCCTGTACGGTTTCCTTATGAGCAACCCTTCCTAGATCGTACAATCTTCAAAATATCATTGTTCGGTCTTACAACTACTCCATCTCCCTCAAATCATACAATTGTAGCATGAAATTGTATAGGTCCATACTAATCCGTACAGTATTCCTTTCCAACTGCTCCCCTTCGTCGAATCTATACGATTTCGTATGATTTGCTCAAAAATTTCTAAAACACAGCCCCAAAAGCTGCTCTAAACTGCAAAAAAAAATTCCTGAGACCGTACACTCTACCACAAAATCATACAGTACATCTTTCCAAACTCTTATCCACCTAAAAATCATGTTTTACACTTTCCTTCTGCAATTTGTCTCTAACCTAGTTGCCGAAATGCCCTAATCTACCTTTTAAATATTTTTCAGGAATAGTTTCTCAATTCTTCCACCCTTGGCATAATTTATCCCCAAAAATGAAATTTTTTGGCTATCAAATACGATTGTACAAACTGCTCCTTCCTTTCCTTTGTCTTCTCCCTTTTATTTTTGGCTGCTTTTGTCAGATTTAGGGTTTATATCTTCCTTCTTCCTGTAATTTCTTTGCTTCGGCTCCAATCTACCACTTGTTCGAACCCTAATGTATGTTTTCCAACAACTTGGTGCATGTTTGGATGCCATTTACTGTAAAACCTTCTTCATTTTTAGCTAAACTCAAATTCTTCTTCAATGGAGTCAAACCCTTGCTATTTCTCCTTTTTCCTTCTTCGGTTTGATTTCTTCGAATGCGAACGTCTCCCTAGTGCAAATTTAAAAATGGATCACAAATTATTATAGCTTAGTGATGAGTTTTAATGCCCATGTAGTTGTCTTTGTTTAGTTGCATGCTTGTCACCTTCGTTCTCCCAAAAAAATTCAAATTCTTTCTTTGTATAGTTTAAAAAATTGTAAGGTAAGTCCTCTATTTAAACTTGTTCATCAAACCCTAACTGATTTATTTTTAAAATTGTGCAATAGCATAAAAATGGCGATTCAAGTGATAGCCTTTCTAAAGGGACTATAGTGTTGTATAGGTACCCAAATCAAATCTATGTCAATAATTATAGGTTTGATGACTATATTGAATCATAGGCCATAAAGAATGTCAAACTGGTACCATAATTAGAATTAGTACATGCCAAAATGAATTTCCTAGCCTACTTAATACAATGGTTAGCAACTAGATTAAATATGTTTTAGGATATGGTGAACAACATAAAGTTATAGAAATAAGAACAATCAATCCAACTGTAGGATACAAAGGAGAAGCTTTGATAAGTGTACTAGAATGTCAAATAAATACAATTAAAGTTGTAGCAAGAAGTGGATCAATTGAGGAATTAACAAGAAGAACAAAAGTGAATTGATTGAATAATTGAAGTAAGAGTACACGACTAGATATTAGTTTATTGAAGCCAAAGTATTGAAGGTACCTCATTGTGATTAGCTGATTACAAAGAGAACAACTAGAAAAAGCAAAAAATAGAAAAATAGATTTGCATGCAAGGATCACAAAGATTGAGCAGAAGTCATAGCATTTTGGCTTCCAATGGGTAAGATATAAAACCTATGCAAAGAATTTAAAGCATGAAACTAATGCTTTAATATATAAGTACAATAGTTGGGATTTGCAACCGTTCAAATCCAATCCACTCCTCAACTATAGTAGATTCAAATCTCTATGGAGGCATAGTAGTCATTAATGAAGACATCAACCAACCTTGAGGGGGGTGTTAGATATAGTTGCTAGTTCTGACATAGTTCCACCTTAAGTTTGATGGAGCACATGCAAGTCCAAGTATGCAAAAATAATTTTGATTATATATATAATTTTATCATTTGTGTCATTATGTAGTTTATATATTGTGTTTGATAAAATTATTATTAGCATACACATAAGTAGGATGTACATGTAATTTAGATGTTCATGTAATTCCTTGTTACCATCATCATAATCTTTGTCATTGTCACATAATTTGTCAATGTCACATAACTCCTTGTTATCATCATGTAACGTTTTTCCACTATTATGTAATTCTTCTATGTATGATATATGTCTAGGAATCCTTCATACTTGATATTGTTCAATCCTATAACTTCTTATTATTTGTTATTTGCTTGTTCTATACATCCATGTCTCCCTTCAATTGTCTATGTGGTCACTAGTTTGAACTTTAGATGGCAATAGCACCAAATGTAGCATAATAGTGGTATTCCACAGTTGAAGGAGTATAGAGGAATAAATGACATGAAATATCAATAATAAACAACATTTACCATGTACAAGAAAAAAATATTTAAAACTTAAATGGAATTAATTTGAACTCTATCATTTGCAACATGTAAAAACAACAATATACATTCGTTTACAACAACAATATATTCGTTCATAGTCACATGCGACTATATGCACAAAAAATGTTTGCTTCTAGACACGCACAACTAGAAGGTTGAATGAATGATGCTTGATTATCTTTGTATTCATAAATTTAAAGGGTATACTTATACTTTTCAAAGAAATATGAGGTAGTAGTAAACTTGAGTAACTTCTTCATACCTAACCCTAACTACCCCAGCATTTCTAATTACAAGACCTTTGAATTACAAGTACATTTGAATTACATGAACATCAAATTATATATACATCCTAATTACACATATGCTAATTATCATTTCATCAAACACTTGCATGTGAACTACATAATGACACAAATTTATAAAATTGAATGTACCTTCAAAATTGTTTTTGCATCCTTGGATCTATATATGCTTTATTAGACTTGAGGTGGTGTCGTGTCAAAATTGTTTGCTACAAATAGCAATTGACTTCGATGAGCTAATGATTTTCTTCAAGATAATATATACATGAGGTATCCTAAGCTTATGAAAGCACTAAAAAACACAATGTTAAGGCAAAGAATTCCAATTGGTGGAATTAATAATGTACCAGCAAAGGAATAAGAAAGGGGGAAAAACAAATAAATTATAATGTGGGTGCACCAAGACGATGAGATTGAAGATGATCCTATGCCAAATCCCACTTCAATGAAAGGAAAATGTCTAATAAATGATCAAACAAGAGAAAATATTGTCTTAATAAATGGCCCTTTTCAATTTCCCTTATGATTATACATCCACTTTTACTAACTAGACCTCGACCAATATAGGCCCCACTATAACTCATACCAATATTTTGTATGTTATGCCATTGATTGGTGTCTTCCAATAACCCAAATAATGTGATTCAATACCTAGTATTCAACATCCAAACCAATCCTCCTGCAAGTATGACTTCATCTCCAAATATACCTAGATCTAGTTAAACAAATAACTCATCTAATGTCAAAAATTTATCATTAGGATATTCTATACCTTCCAATATAAATACTTCAAGACGAATATATATTCCTATCCAGATCAAGGTATTTTCAAGATCTTATAGTTGCCAACCAATCATTTAGGAGCACAAGGAGCACAAAGAAACACCTTGATCCAAATGCCACCTCCAACTAGTTAGCCATTGCAAAGCCTATAGAAATATTCACCTCTTAAAAATCCAAGTTCCTTAGTATGGCTCACAATATCCTCCTATCCAAAATGTGCAAGCTCCTATGAATCAACAATCAACTTATCCTAATCCGCCATATTTTCAAAATCTAAATCCTCCCTTTTTGTTGCCATATTATGCTATGTATCAAAATCCTTAAGGTTTTTTCCAATAAAATTTTCCTCATATGCCTTTGTAACCACCATATTCAACTCCATCTCATGTTTATGTAGTGTACCCCTATTAGATACAATATGGTCATCCTCCATAGAAAAATTTAGTGCCTCAACTGCCTAAAACTCAAAATAAAATTCCTAATTAGACCTATCAAGGACCACTAAATCTAAGGGACTATTATCTATTTCTAATCAACACTATGAAAGTTTTTATTTCCTTCGATGGAAGTTGAAAAAAATGATATCTGATCACTTGAACGACTTGTTCATACTTAAGTGATTCATCATATCTAGGAGGAAGACATTGTGGTATGGTTACTTATCTATTCATTGTGTTATAAAGCTACTTTATGTTATATAGAATTACTAGATAATGTTGTTACTCATTAGGCAATAATTGTAGAATCTTCATGCATAGATTTGATAGCATGGGTAATAGGTATTCTACTTTATTTTATTTGAATTTATGCAAAGACAACCTCAAGAAAATATTCTTGATTATAACACTAGATTCATATGGACCTTACATTTAATACCTTCAAATGTTAGACCAAATGAAGAATAAGCATTGTCATATGACATCAATGGATTACAATATGATTTAGCAATAACGGTTTGTAATGCCAACCATATTATTTTTATAGCTTTTGGAAAGATAACCCATGCAAAATATATCCTAATTAGAGTAGGAAAATTACCACCAACCCCACCTATGGTTTATGTTTCTCAAGTCATCCAAAACCCTCAAATCCTTGGGTCTACACCCTCCATCACACCCATTCTAAATGTCCAATAATTTACCAATCTAGTGCCTTCTATAGATATTATGACACATCCAAGTCAAAATTCACCATCAACTATTGATCTCCAACCTCAATTGTTAGCTTTACCCACTTCACCATAATCTAATAACAATACTAAATCCATTGTTTAATGCATGGATCATTATAATTTCAATATAAAATAAATGATAGAGCAACAATAAATTAAAATAATATAGAAAAGAGGTAGTGACAACTGAATAGTCAATGGCAACAACAATAGAATTGGCAGCCAAGAAAAATCCTTACCTTATTGAGGATCAAGTGCTATAATAAAATGCTAGCTAGAATGCAAATTAGGTACAAAATAACACAATGAACACCAGTTCATAAATCAATATATTATGGTGTTTCCCATGTAATGTAGGGTACAATTCCATGGATTATACAATGGCTATTCAACATTCACAAAAAAATTAATTCAATATATAATCCAAGCTCAATAGGTAATTACCATGGGCTAAATGGTATCAACCAATGATGATAAATCTAATTGCCTATTAGCTACTCATCATGAACCAATAAATCTATCAAGATCCAGGTCAAGTATGACAACTTGTCCTAGTTATATCGAACCTTAACAATGTGGTATTGGTCAACTATAGTGCACTATAAAAAGATGAAGACAACACATCTGAGTACAATGTTATATATAAGAATCACCAAGGAGTTGAGACTAGGGGAAAGAGAAAGGATGCAAAAGAGTAATCGCTACTTCAAAAACAAGATGAGGACAAAAAGGGTAATATAATGCTAAGAAGGAAAATACCACTACTTAATGTAAAGGATAAAGGTCCAACGACTACAACACAACAATAGAAACAGAAAGGAAAACTAGGATGTAATCTAAGGCAAAGTTTTTTTTTTTTTAAAACATATACTCAATAGGGATCTACATATACCCATCCAACATGTGTTATTCTATGAATTTGTCTAAACCTAATCTAATGTTTAAGTTTTTTATCTCATCTCCATGATGATCCAACTTATCCCCTTCCTTTATCTATCAAGGATACACCCATCCCTATACCATACATAAGTTTGTCTATGTAGGTATACTAAACATAGTGCAAATAAGCTATCGGTCTCTTTTTATGAATGAGCTAACTTACCCCTTTATGTTTGTCAAAAGGGTACACCTATCACTACACCATACATACATCAATGTATGTATGTGCACTAAGCGTAATGAAACATAAGCTATCAGTATCATCTCCGTGATGAGATAACTTATTCTATCCATCACTCCTAGTGAAACCAAGTTCATTGATCTTAAATTTATTTAATGGTTTAGTGCATCTAACTAGTTCATCCTTTAGAGAGTCCTTAAATATTCTCCCAAAGGGACCCCATAATCCCCTAGGTTGCCTTCTATCGACCTTTAACTCATAAGCATAATTATTTTTTATTCCAACTCTAAACATCAAAACTACATTAAATCACTAAGATCTTGTAATATTTATTTCCTTATAATAATATTATTACGTCTACATACTTAATTAAGCAATGAATAACATCTATGATAACATCTTACATCAAATAAGGTACTTAACTAAGATATCATTCTCCATCTAAATATTAACAAAATATGATAGTTTATGAACTATGACATCATAGGTTCTTTATAAATAACAAGTAAGATGTACATCATTTATTCATCAAATAAATCGTACATAACCCAAGTATGGTAAAATACTTCCACATATTTAAAAGGACAAAGCATTACAACATGGAGGTTGCTCAACTAGAGTCTACTCCATAATATGTTTTCCATAACAAGTCTTCACTACAAGAAACATCAAAGGTCAATGTCTCAGATCTATGTGCCCTCCTTGGTCCTTCTTGCTTTTCCATCGTTCAATTTATGGTGGTAAGGGATCAGGACAACTCATGGATATTATGAAGCAAGCAACTAATGAACCTACTAAATGACTTATGAAACAAGTGCATTTATAATTTGGATGCCAAATTGCAACTATACAAACTACTCAATGCATTTTTTCATAAATCATTTGCTCAAACATCAGAAGGGAACCCCATACTTCCATTATTTATCTTATCGTAAAAGGAGAGGTATTTTATCCTTTAGGAATGAAAGTCATTTGTCATTATTAAACATGAAGTAATTCACAAACCTCCCTTTAATCAATCAAAGGTTCATGCTTTTCATCATACCAAACCATTTCTTTAATCAATTAAGGTCTCACACCCTTAACCAATCAAGTACTTTATAAAACCATTGCTTTAATAAGTTAAGGTCTCATACCCTTAACCAATAAAATACTTACAAAAACCATTTCTTTAATCAATATAAATTCTATTTCATAATTGAATCTTGTCAAGGTGGGGTATGACATACTACCCCTTGTACTAAACACAGTCTCATGTGTTTTCCTACCATAAAACGCTATTAGAATATATTTTTCAAGTAAAAAGGGAAATATCTCTTCATAGCATCAACTTTCTCCCAAGTGGCACTCTTTTCAAAATATTGGTCTCATTAGACCTTACATTGTTCTAGAGTCTATTTCCTCATTGATTTGGAATGAAAATCTAGAATCTTCATAGGCATCACTTCAGTTGCCTCAGTGTAACGATCCAAAAACACACAAACAAAAAAATACAAAAATAGAAAAAGGTTTTTTTTTTTACTAAGGAGAGAGGTGCATGAACCCTTCATGAACCCCTAACCCACTAGAATATCCTAAAGTTTCAATCTCCTAAGTTTCCCTGGAAGTTACATCTCACGAAGTACCCTACAACAAATTCATCTGTGTAGATGTATAATGTGTTACTGCAGATAAGTCCATTTGTTTCATCATCCTTAATGAGCTAGACCTATCACCCTCAGTCCATCAAAGGTGTACACGCATCTCCATACCATACACAAATCCTTGTGTAGGTATGCTACGAGTACCACAAGTTAAGCTATCTATCTCGTCTCCACAATGAGCTATCTTAACTCAGATGTAATCTCTTCCCACTTAGTCCTCTATCTCCCTAATGGGGGTATAAATTCCCTTGGGTCACCTACATTCACCCTAAGGGGTTATCAATTCCCTTAGGTTACCTCTGAGTTCACCCTAGAACTCTACACTAGATTCCCTATCACCAAGCAATCAAAAAATAATGCGTCTAGATGCTACCACATCAAAAAACAATCAAACAATAATAGATAAAATGAAGCAAGCTTAACTCTAAAATAGAATCTTCTACATGAAATAATCAAATACATAAATATAGTAAAATTACTTTCATTAACCCAATAACAATTACCTCATCATCACTTGCATAATAAGCCTTTCCTACTCAAAGGTATCACATTAATTGCATTGGGGATATCTCCCCACAATTCTAATCTATGGAACGTAAGTAAATCAACATAAGATGCAAATACCTATTCTTTTTTTCCATTCAATTCCTTGCTTCTCTTTTGTTATTTGAGGGTAGTAGGGGATCAGAATACTCATGGTTCAGGATAGGCATGCCTTTAAATGCATCTACTCATCTACTTTGCCAAATTGCAACTATGCAATATTCCATTAAGTCTCTAACCATCTAATGCATAATGGACATCATAAAAGAAACCTTACTTTTATTTTCACGTCCCCAAATCCCTTTGGAGAGTCATCCAAACATGCTATCACTTAGAATAAGGTTTAACTTAATTTAATTTCATTCATGTCCTAAAGAATTAAAGTCCCATACCCTTAACCTTTAGAACAATCATTCCTTCATTCCCTAAACCAAAGCCCCATAACTTCAATTTAAAGAATAAATCCACATTTCATTTTATTTAAATACTCCTAAGATAATCAAAATTAATCCAAGGCTTCTCTTTAAATTAAAACCTTCCATATCTTTCCCTAAGATCAAAGGTTCCTTTTAATCAAAACCTAACATTTACATATCCCATATAAATCAAAGGTTCTTCTATTAAAAATCTAATATATGCCTCATATAAATCAAAGTTTATTTTAATTAAAACCCAATATATGTCTCACATAATTCAAAGGTCCATTTAATTAAAACCCAATATGTGTCTCATATAAATCAAAGGTCCATTTAATTAAAACCCAATATGTGTCTCATATAAATCAAAGGTTCTTTTAATTAAAACCCAATATGTGTCTCATATAAATCAAAGGTTCTTTTAATTAAAACCCAATATGTGTCTCATATAAATCAAAGGTCCTTTTAATTAAAACCCAATATGTATCTCACATAATTCAAAGTTCCTTTTAATTAAAACCTAATATATGTCTCACATAAATCGAAGGTCCTTTTGATTAAAACCTAATATATGTTTTACATACATAAATCAAAGGTCCTTTTAATTAAAACCTAATATATGTTTCACATATAAATCAAAGGTCCATTTAATTAAAACCTAATATATGTTTCACATATAAATCAAAGGTCCATTAATTAAAACCTAATATATGTTTCACATATAAATCAAAGGTCCATTTAGTTAAAACCTACTATATGTTTCACATATAAATCAAAGGTCCATTTAATTAAAACCTACTATATGTTTCACATATAAATCAAAGGCTCTTTTAAAATTAAAACCATAATTTAAAGGCTCTTTTACGTATTGCAAAATCTACAGTCAGTGCT
This sequence comes from Wollemia nobilis, assembly GCA_028583015.1. Lineage (NCBI taxonomy): Eukaryota > Viridiplantae > Streptophyta > Pinopsida > Araucariales > Araucariaceae > Wollemia > Wollemia nobilis. The sequence goes on from JAQPPZ010016881.1 coordinate 19,212,720, forward strand.
AACACCATTCAAGGTATGCTAAGCATCCATGGTGAACCCAACGTCCACTAGAGTCAGGGACGTTCTATCGATGCTGACTAGTTTCTCAACCTACACTCCTTCAAACTTAGAGAGTTTTCCTTTGCCAAACACTACGTTCCACTTGTAGAACGTTGTTCCAAAAGAAAATAGAGCACTTGACGTCGCTTTCAACAGCACTAGACAAGCACGTCACTCTCTCATGGTGCGAGGGGGTTTCCAACTTAAACGTAGTGCAGAGCGCTTCCAAGGCAGAGTGGTCTCTAATTAACAACACCTCTCTCCCACTCAAGGTGGTTTCCAACTTAGGCACAACACACAGCGCTTCTAAGGCAGAGTGGTCTCTAATTAACAACAGATATCTCCCCCGTAAGGTGGTTTTCAACTTAGGCATAGCGCACAGTGCTTCCAAGGCAGAGTGGTCTCTAATTAACAACACATATCTCCCCTGCAAGGTGGTTTCCAACATAGGCACAGTGCAGAGCACTCCCCAGGGCAGAGTGGTCTCAAAATTACACACAACGCACAATGCTTCCAAGAACAGTTTCAAACTTACACAGTGCACAATGCTTACAAGCAAGGTTTCAAGCTTACACACAGCGTACATCGCTTACAATCAAGGTTTCAAGCTTACACACAGCGTACATCGCTTCCAAGCAAGGTTTCAAGCCTACACACAGTGCACAACGCTTCCAAAAAAGGTTTCAAGCTTACACACAACTCACAACGCTTCCAAGAAAGGTTTCAACCTTACACACATTGCACAATGCTTCCATTAAAGGTTTTAAGCTTACACACAGTGCACAACACCTCCAAGCAAGGTTTCAAGCTTACAAATAATGCACAACTCTTCTAAGCAAGGTTTCAAGCTTACACATAGCACACATCGCTTTCAAGCAAGGTTTCAAGCTTACACACAACGCACAATGCTTCCAAGCAAGGTTTCAAGCTTACACATAGTGCACAGTGCTTCCAAGCAAGGTTTCAAGCTTACACACAATGCACAATGCTTCCAAGCAAGATTTCAAGCTTACACATAGTGCACAACACTTCCAAGCAAGGTTTCAAGCTTACACACAGTGCACAATGCTTCCAAGCAAGGTTTCAAGCTTTACACATAGCGCACAGTGCTTCCAAGCAAGGATTCAAGCTTACACACAGTGCACAACGCTTCCAAGCAAGGTTTCAAGCTTAAAACATATTTAAATAAAATCCATAGTTCAGCTTAGAATAACCCAACTTGTTGGTTTCATTGAGATGGAGGTCCGATGAAGTCTGTTGCCTAGTGCATTTTTTGTCCTCTCCCTTGTTCCCGCTTCCTGTGTTCCTCCCTTACGTTATTTGTTTTTCTTTTCTCTTCGTTCTGCATTTTTCTCCCTTATGTGCTCCCTCACCTAGGTGGTCCGTCCACCGCCCTCTCGAAGCCTGCACCATCGCCTTCCCTTTAATGCCCTTACCCTATCCTTTGTGCATTCTTCCCAAATTTTCCATATTTGGAAAGTTAATAGCCTCGTAGGATCTTCCATAGGTTGCACCATGTAGGAATGGGATCATGATATATTATTTTATTTTATATAGTAAAATATTTTTATAATGTCTCTATATATATTCTTTTGTTTAAATGAAAGATCCTCTTTCATTTATTATTAGTTAATTAGAACCTTTTAATGAATTTTCTTTTATCATTAAAATAATCACTTTTAATTAATCTCCAATGAATCATAATCACTTTTAATTAAAATAAACCCAATTAATTAAATAACCATTTTTAATTAATTTAAATAAAAACTCCTTAATTAATTGCAAATGAAGTTTACAAATGATCTCTAATGAGCCAATAATTATTTTCTTTAAACTGCATTAATTAATTTAAAAGCATCTAAATTCAGCATGTGACTTAATTTGTTTTCTTTCACAAGGAGGATGCTTTGTTTTCATTTTCAAGATGAAAATTAACCTTGTGCATCTATAATCATCTTGAAATGGTTCCTATATAGGAACTAAATCATCAAACTACTCAAGCTATGATGCAGTAGAAAACAAACACATTTATACAATTAACCAAAGAGGGAGTCTTTCCATCAATCCAATCACCCATCTTAGCTAGAGATTTTATGATAGCTTATAGGCTATCCACTAAAGCTCAAGGTGATCAACTATCGATGATTATCTCTTCCGTAAATGCATGCCTATATGAAGGTATCTATCCATGTTACCTCCGAGTACCTTAATCATCATTTCCCCTGATCTTTGGTACCCTCGTTTCTAGTGGGTAACTCTGCATGTTCCACCTACGAGTGTACCTGATCCTACACACTTGGAAATATGTTAGCGATAACATGCCCTTATAAATCAACTAAACATCACATAGCTAGTTCAATTGTTCAAACTAAGTATCACCACATCTTAGATTAATACATTGTCTTCTTGTGTCATAAAGTCAGCTAGGGAGGGTCATGACACTTGGGGTTTACCATATGCAATTTAGAAACATCCCACACATGATCAGGGTCAGCAATGCACCTCTTAAGCAAGGATATGTGGAAGGCATCATGGATATTTGATAGGTTAGGTGACAAGGCAAGTATGTACGCAACTAGTCTTATCTTCTCAATAATCCCAAAGGATCCAATAAATCGAGGATCTAACTTCATGAATTTTATTACACTTTTCATTGGTCTACCGCTTAACAATACTCTATCTCCTATTGAGTATTACCTTGGTTATATTTTCATATCGACATAGCTTTTCTGGCGGTCAACGGCTTCCTTAAGCTTCTATCTGATTATCCTTAGTTGTCCTTCCATTTCTCAGACCATGTCCAGTCCAATCATGACTCAATCTTCTAAATTATCCTACGACAAAGGTGTTCTAAATCTCTTGCCATAGAAGGCATAAAATAGGATCATACCCAAAGAAGAATGATGCCCATTTTATAAGAAAACTCTACAATATGTAGATAGTCTTCCCATCGATACTTTTGATCCATGCAGTACATGCGAAGTACATCTTGTAGGACTTCATTCACCCTTTCAGTTTGATCATCGATTTCAGGGTGATATGTTGAGCTTATATTCATTTTGGTGCCTACTATATGATGTAGGGATTTACAACATTTAGAATTTAATCTGGAGTCCCTATCTGAAATAATCATTTTAAGAAATTCGTGTAACCTAAATATCTCTTTGGAAAATATGTTAGCCACAACCTGAGCATTATTTTTAATGTTTTTGTAGCACAGGGGTGCAGTATTCCTAGTGGGGAGGTGATTTCTAGTGCTTAGGATGATCAATGTACTATTCTCTAACTTGTCTACCAAATCGTACAACCGTACAGTCCCTAAAACTACCATTTTATGCCCAATGAACAACTTGTACGGAAGTCAGTTCGACACACTATACGATCCAAAATCGTACAGTGACATGGCTTGTACGATTCTACACTCAACCAATCCTTCAGATTCGATTTTGCAGGCTGTCATACACAGTTTTGTAACCAACAAGTCGATTCCCCAAAACTGCCAAATCGGGTAAGTTTCCTTCTATCGCCTGAATTGCCAAATCGGGTAAGTTGTCTTTGTACGATTTGTACGAACTCTGGTGTACGATCTGTAGAAAAAAGGTACAGCCAAGTGCTAAATTGGATACTCTAATGGGCCAATCTCTCTCAGATAGGTTTTGTAAGGGTTTAATATGCCAATTAATCCTTTTCCTGTAACATGCAAAACATATCAACGGGGCTTGAGAGAGATGCAAATCCAATGGCTACGTCCAAAAATCGTACAGCAGGGTTCACTACATCCTCAATAATGCTGCCATCATCACAGATCATTCTACAAAGCTTCACCAGTGCCGGATTAATCCATTCTATCACAACAAGACATAAACTAGCCAAAACATTCACCAGAAAGTACATACAACACCATTAAGCCATCAATTGTCATTCATCCATGCCAGAATCGTACACAACCTGGAAAGATGTAATTGTACTCATTTGTATATTATTCTATCATAATTTCACTTACAACATGGCTGATCTACAACAATTATAGCTAGAACTCAGAACATAATAGCATAACTCAGTCAGATTACAACCAACAAATATCCAGACCTACAAAATTGAAAATGGGGCCTTATATAACATTGCCCAGGCTGTTCCAAAGTGGTTCCTGAGGCAATTAGTTATTTACAACCACCCATGCATAATGGAATGCATTAATTAAGACTTTTACTAAGTCTAACACCTTAATTATCAAACCTATGTGCAATTTCAACTTGAAATTACATTTCCCATGCATTTCACTACATTTCAGTGCACCTTGTACGGTTTGTCTTTGCCTTGTACGGTTTGCCCTCCTGGTTGTACGGTTTACTCCTACCTGTACGATTTGCAAAACTTGTACAAACTGTCAAAATTGAGCAAATCCCTTTTGTCACTTTCTCTTCTTCTAGGAGGTGGATTTGTTGCCTACATCTGCCCTCCCCTTTACTTTGGTCGGTGTCCTCACCGACTCACCTTTCTACTTTAGTTGTGCCTCGTAGTCCGCAACTAACTCTTACAAGTCAGTCACTTTGGTTTGAAGAATTGCACGTTCATTCTTCAACTTGGTTGCATAGCTTCCCATTTCCACTGCTTTCGCCCCATGGAAATTAGCCTTCTCTTCAGCAGTCTTCAGGAATTCCATCATTTGCTTTTCTCGATCAGTGGCACTCCTCTTCAACCTCTCCTGCAAGTGAGCTTCTGTTCGAGTCGCCACCTGAAGCTCTTCATTCTTTTTAGTAATGGTCTTCAGGTGGTGATTAATATCAGCCTCCAAGGCACGAACAATATCTTCCTTGGCCTTCAATTGCGCTTGTTTCTCCAAGACCAAATCATTATATCTTTTGTTGTCCTTTTGAAGTTCTTCTATCTGCTTGGCTTGTGTCGCCACTTGCTCATTTTTCTCAGCCAACTATGTTGTCATCTGTTCATCCTTTGCCTTGAGTTGTGCCTCCAACTCCTTAATCCTATCCTCTGCTGTCTGTGAGATCTGTCGCTTCTCCTCTTCAAGCGAATTAAGTCTGGTTTCAGACTCAACCTTTATGCTTGTCAGATCTTCCTCCAGTTTCTTTATTTTCTCCTCTGTTGCAGCCTTACACTTCTGCAATTCTTCCTCCATTGCAATCATTTCCTTTCGAGTGGCTTCTGTCTCCTCCTTCTGAGCTTCCTTGAGCTGATAAATTTGCTCCAATCCGATGCTCAACCACTCTATCCAATGTGTTAGGAAGTTAAACTTCCTAAGAGTGATAGCCAATCCTGTAGTAACTCTCTTGTACTCCAACTCTATCGTATTCATGGGACAAGTCGGATGATTGGTTGTATCCAGGTACAACCTCGGATACTGCCTGTAGTTGGTTCTCACTTCTTCTGGCAAGTCGTCTCTTCCCAACATCGTTGTTACCTCTTCCCTGGGTAACTTCCATGGGTGTTGTACATGAATGTCTGCAATTCTCCTTGTACGCTCCTCATTGCTCACCCATTCCATTATCTTCTCCAACTCGAGAGACACTTGTTCCTCCCACAACTTCAATTCTCCCATGCATCCAATACAAAATTGTACTCTAGTGCTATCTAAGGCATTGCTTATCTGAGAGAAGAAGTGTTCCACCTTATCTTCTACTCCTCGTGCATCCTCCTCAGTTTTGATCCTGTCGAACTACGGTACTTCCAGAAGATAGCTTGTTCGTATTCTTCGTAGTTCCCCTTCTATAGGAGTTTGTTCTTCTTCCTCTTCCTCAGTGGTGGCTAGAGCTTCCCCCAAGCTCTCGAAGTGCTCTCTCTATGTCTATATTTTCCTGAGGTGGAGCCTATTCTTCAATCTTCTCTGCCTCCACATCATCTTGTATATTCACAATCTCCTACTGAGATTGTTGTTGCTCTATCTATTCCTGGGCTTCTTTCTATTTAGTGGAGCCCACCTATTGCTCTTCAGTCACCTACTCTTCTTCCTGATTCTATTGTATCTCCATTACTGTGACTTTTTCAACAATAGGTTCTTCTTGTTCTTGTGATGCTTTCACCTCTTCTTGTGCATCACTTGGGTTATTTTGTTTTGAACTACTCCCCATCACAAATTTGAAATGGGGCTTCTTCTTTTTCCTAGACTCTTCCTCTAAGGCTTCCACTCTCACTTCGGTTTCCTCATTTTCCTCCTGAGTGGTGGCTACTACTTCCTATGCTATCTACCCCACCTCTATATCCCTTAAAAATTTTGAAGAGTCCAAGATTTCAAATTCATTATGTTAGAAAATCTGTGGAGATACCACTATCTTCTCTACTTCTGCCCAACTCCAGTCATCCAGATCCATCTTCTCTGAATCTGACTGTTCTTCCTCCTACTGATCCTTCTGTGCAGGCTCATCTTGTTTTTCTAGGATGGGATTCTTTGTCATTCTTTCCCATTGTCATCTCATTCTTATTCATATTGGGCTTACTTGTCTCTCCATAATTTCCTCCCTTTCCTGAACTGATGGTTGCTCCTACTGCCATTGTTGCATTGCTTGTTGTTCCAATTCAGGTTCCAATCTCCTTGGCCTTTTCCTCCGAGGATGTACATCCTCATCATCCGAAGGAGTATCCTCTAGTACCTCCATGGCCTGCTACTCCTTCTTTGTTCAAGACTTCTCTAGAGTCTCCTTCTGAATAGGTACTGACTTTGCCCACCTCAAAATGGTTGGTTGTCCTGCCCTCACATTCCTAGGTTCTATCAAACCTGGAAAGTGGATTCCCAATTCCGTAACAGCATTTAATAACAATCCAATGGCATGGAAAGTCATTCCAAAATTCTTCGATCTTTTCATCAGTACTTCATGCATTTTTCTTTCTAGATAGGTACCCCAATCATACTTGATTCCCTTGGTGATACCTTCTACATATTGGGCCATCCAAATTGGCATCTTCGTAGCTCGTGTATCCCCTAAAAGTCGAGCCATTACTATATTCATAGCACATGGCCAATCGTCCCCTTTTAGCTAGCTCTATTTAATTCCTCGAGTCCCTACACCCGAGATCTTTGCAGTAGTCGATGACTTCACATCAGTTAACGAAGTGATGATACGATATGTCTCAATCGGATCAACCAACTTCTTAACTATCTCTGTGTCATATGTTGGCAATCTGAATGTCTTCCTGAATGCATCCATCATAACTTCTATTCTCATCGACCTCTTGTCCACATTGACAAAGGTAGTTCTAGTCGTAGGATTATACGCCTGAACCATCTGCAATAGATAGTTGTAGAAGAAGGTCTTCTGGTGTGGTGGCACTTGCGCTATTATAGCTACACCAACCTCCTCAAATAGTTCCCTCCAAGGATGGTTCTTGTTCTGTTCATTACTCCACCACCTCCTGCATGTTTCTCCTCCATGTTGTACGAATGAAATATTCATTATCTCCACCTGACATTCCTCAGGTCCACTACTCAAATCCTCATCCGGATCTAGAATATGTACCTCACTCCTCAATTCCCTTCTCGAGACCCTTTCTTGTGCCATTCTCTCCTCTCGATATCTTGGTGGTGTTCTTCTTTTGTCAGCCCTCCAATACCTCTGACCTCTCCATGACCTATATCCTCCTCTTCTCCAAGGACGAGTACCACGCCAATCATGGGACTAAGACTATCACCCTTGGTACTACCATGGTCATGACTCTCTCTCATGTAGAGGTCCTGGTGATCGTTCCACCCTATTGGCTGCAATCCTTCTTAACCGGTATCCGAACTCTTCTGCTGAGATCATTTTCTCACCATACCTTCTGGTTGTCTTACTACTTGAACATCACCAATTTTATAATTGGAAGTGTGTTGGAAATCGTACAATCTATTGTAAATCGTACAATTTGCTCTTCTTCTTACTCCTGTACGGTTTCCTTATGAGCAACCCTTCCTAGATCGTACAATCTTCAAACTATCATTGTTCGGTCTTAAAACTACTCCATCTCCCTCAAATCGTACAACTACAACATGAAATCATATAGGCCCATACTAATCCATACAATCTTCCTCTCCAACTGCTCCCCTTCATCGAATCCATACGATTACGTATGATTTGCTCAAAATGGCTAAAAATAGCCCAAAAATTACCCGAAATTGCACAAACTTTTTCCTGAGACCGTACACTCCACCACCAAATCATACAGTACATCTTTTCAAACCCTTATCCACCTAAAAATCATATTTTACACTTTCCTTCTACGATTTCTCTCGACCCAGTTGTCGAAATGCCCCGATCTACCTTTTCAATGCTTTTCGAGAGCAATTTCTCAATTCTTCCACCCTTGGCGCAATTTATCCCCAAAAATAAAATTTTTGGCTATCAAATATGGTTGTACGAACTGCTCCTTCCTTTCCTCCATCTTCTCCCTTTCATTTTTGTTGCTTTTATTCGATTTAGGGTTTGTATCTTCCTTCTTCCTGTAATTTCTCCACTTTGGCTCCAATCTACCACTTCTTCAAACCCTAATGTATGTTTTTCAACAACCTGGTTCATACTTGGATGCCATCTACTACAAACCCTCCTTTCTTTTCGGCTGAACTTGAATTCTTCTTCAATGGAGTCAAACCCTTGCTTTTTCTCCTTTTTCCTTCTTCGGTTTGATTTCTTCGAATGCGAAAAGTCTCCTTAGTGCGAATTTAAAAATGGGTCATAAATTATTATAGCTTACTAATGAGTTTTAATGCCCATGTAGTTTCCTCCATTCAATTGCACGCTTTTCACCTTCGTCCTCCTAAAAAATTTTGAATTCCTCCTTTTGTATAGTTTAAAAAATTGTAAGGTAAGCCTTCTATTTAAACTTATCATCAAACCCTAACTGCTCTAAATTTTAAATTGTGCCATTTTACATGTCTTTCCATCCTCCTAGCATGGATGATCAACAACTCATCACTTTATTTGAAAAATTTATCTTTTTCCTACTTTTTCTCTAACCACCTCTTATTTCACACGTGACATTTAATGCGATAGTTGAAAATCATACAACTTGCCTAAAATCGTACAATGTACGACCTAAATCATACAACATGCCTTCTTGTATGATTTCCCATATTCTTTTACCAATTTCACTTGTACGATCTCTCTTTTATGCTTTTTGACTTCAAAAACTAGCTTTGTACGATCTATTACTTGTGCTTTTCCATCTTTGATTTGTACAATCTATCACTTAGAGAAATTTTTGTCTAAATATTCTCTTGAAGAGGTCGTCATTTTCAGTTTTCAACCCACTTCCTTCCTAATTGCATCTCGAGGGATTTTCACAATTAAGGCATTTTTATTTTTTATTTTTTATATTTTTTTCTTTTTTTCATTCCTAGCCTATTTACACTTACCATCATGGAAATCGTACAGTGACATTCACTTGTACGATCCCATCGGATTCTTCTCTTGGAGGTTCGACTATGACGTTTTGAGTGGTTGTGTCACCTATCGGTACTTGCTCCCTAGGCCGATTCATCTCCACTTGTGATGTTACTAAATTTCTTGGCCTTCCCCTACCATGTGTACAATTTGGAATTGTACAATTGCAAGTTGGAGTATCTTCACCTAGTGTCCTTTCCTCTTGTCACATAGGTGATTGATCCCTTGGTAGCGGTGTCCTTACTACTCTACTATCATTCGAGTGACTTCTTCGCCTATCCCCTCGGATCAATTCTGGCTCCAAACTTGGTGATCGGATCCTTAGTTGTCCCTGGTTTCTTTCATCTGCAAAATGCACTCTTCCTCTACCAGCAAGGCCTCTCCCGCATGAGTGTCTTCCCCATCCTATTCCTCTTGACATCGGGTTTCTCTGCACCAATGGTGATTCCTCCCTTTCTTGGAGTAATCCTCTACCACCTACCACTCTTTGAGGTCCTCGTTGGATTAGTGGTGGTCATCCTAATGGATACTACCTTGCAGGGCTAGGTAAGATTCCTCTCATCCATGGTAACCCTCGCAGATTCCTTGTCCAGTTCATACAAGCTAAAGGTGTATCTCCTGGCCATCTAGGAGTAGGGGGTCGGATCCTTCCTCGTCCTCTTCCTCCTCTGATTGTAACATCACCTTGTCCTTGCTCACTTCATAGTCGAATACCTCCTCCCCTTCCTGGATGAAGCCTTAGGGGTCCTTCTCTGTTCCTTCCTCCCATTGCTTGGTTATCAGGAGTTATCTCTACCAACTCAATGTTGGCTAGTGGACTTCTACTTCTTCTTGTGCTTGGTGACAATTGTCGTAGTGCTCTGATTCTATGATCCGCACGTGCTAGGTGACGTCTCCATCTTCTCTCCTCGAAGCTTCTTTGTGGAGATGAAGTTGCCAAGACCTCTCTATATGCATCAGAAAAGTCTGTCTCAGAACTTGAGTTATTATGATTCTCTTCTCTCTGTTCCACCCAATCTGTTGGTAAATTCATCAATCTCTCCAATCTTCGTACTTCTCTCCTTTGTCTTCTCAATTGTCGATAGGCTATTATGTATGCTTGCGGATCAAGGTTGGTTTGACGTCCCTGTGATCTCCCTAGTTGTCGTTGTGTTGTTGTACATGCTGGGGGATCACGATTATCTCGAGGATTTTGGGGGTTCTCTGGGCAATCATCCTCATCACTACTTTTTGTACTAGGTTCCATTACTAGCCAAGGCATTCCTTCATTATTGGAGTCACTCAAATCCAATCATACATTGCCTTGTGATTCAAGTGATGTGGTTGCTTCCTCAATGTCTCACCACAATATTTTTGCATCTTCATTTGTCATTGGTGGATCACTTGGTGGTACTTGCAAACTTGTGCTCGCTCCATCATTTCTTACACTGCTCCTTGGAGTTATCCCCTCATCATCCTCAGGTTCTCCTTCTAGCTCTTGTAGCCTAGCTATTCTTTGCTCATCCAGCCTTCGTATTGTACTATCCAATTCTTGGATGATTTGTTCTCTCAACCTTGCATTATGACCTCGCAACGTCTGGTATTCTTCTTGCAGTTGTTGAGTCTGTAATCGCATTCTCTATTGTAATAGCCCTATCTGAGCCAATGGAGTAAGTCCAACCAATTCTTCATCGATGGTCTCATTCCTGTCTTCTTCCAAAACTTCCATTTCAAAGGTGTCCACTCTATCCTCGTACCATACTGTTAACCGTATCCTTCTTCATCCTTCCACTTGTTGGGGTAGTTCCCTCCATTCTACCCGAGGATACATCATATTTCTACTTACTAGGGGTGCTTCTTCTTGCCTTCCCCTATTTTTGGGTAATAGTACTATCTCCTGATGTCCTCTTTCATTTGGAGGAATCCATTCTTCATCTTCCTCCTCTACTCATTCGATCCCATCCGCAAATATGACATGCACTCGCAATCTTCTTCTTTCTCCGGGTCGAGGTGCCAACTCTTGTTGTTCTATGGTTGGTCGTGTCTCCTCCCCTTCTACGAATAAGTGTGCGAGTCCTATGTCAGGATCCTCCTATGATGGACCTAGCTCACTCTTGAGTCCTCCGTTGAGCTTTTGCTCATCTTCTTCGTTCAATCTCTTTTGAAGAAATGAATAAGCATTGTACCTTGTAAGGCTTCAACTTTGAGCCATTTACAGTGTCGGGTACCTCCATCCCATTCAAGTTTTATAACTTGACTGCTCCATTATTCATTACTTCAACTACTTTATAGGGACCAAGCCATAACATCTTCAACTTACCAGGCTTGATTTCTCGCTTTCCATTAAACTTTAGAACCAAGTCACCCGGACTAAGTTCTAACTTCCTCAAATGTTTGTCATGCCACGCCTTCCTTATTTTTTAGGCTACCTCAATCGCCCATTGTGCCATGACCCTTATTTCATCTAACTTGATCAGTGTTATCAATCATTCCTCCAAACTTTCTTGATCACCCAAGCGATGCTCTACTACGACTCTCAAACTTGGTATCAAGAATTCAACTAGCACCACTGCCTCCTATCCATACATTAATTGGAAAGGTGTATGCTCTATTGTTGGTTTAAAAGTTGTTCTATATACCCACAAAATAGATGGTAGCCTTTCCTCCCAATCTGCTCCCTCTATTCCATAGGTTTTATACAGAGTAGATACCAAGACTTTATTCGTTGCTTTCGCCTGCCCATTAGCTCTGGGATAATACGGACTAGACAATGAGTGTAAAATCCTGAACTCCATCGTCAAAATTTTGATGATTTCATTGACAAAGTGTCCTCCTCGGTCACTCATTATCTATAGCGGAATACCAAATCTTGTGATTACCTGCTCATACAAAAATATTGTTGTACTTTTTATCGAGTTATCAGGTAATGCTCTTGCTTCAACCCATTTTGTTAAGTATTCTGTTGCTACTATGATGTATCTACACTTCCTTCATCGAGATGTCTTCAATGGTCCAATGAAGTCTAATCCCCATCACTCAAATAATTCTTGGGGTTGCGATGGATGCAAAGGCATAAAGTCCCTCTTTACCGGCTTTCCTACCCTTTGGCAAGTATCGCATGCTTTCACATACTCTTTCGCATCATTATACAATGTGGGCCACCATAGTCCAGCTAGTAATATTTTTCTAGTTGTCGCATCTGGTCCCATGTGCCCTCCTACTAAGCCTTCATGAGCTTCTTTCAATGCCACTTTGACTTCTTCTTCCATCACACATCTTCGTAGGATACCATCGCTTCCCATCTTATACAACAATCCTGCTATCAATTGGAAGGGTGCTGACTTCATGATCACTTTCTTTTTCTCGGTTGCCATCATTTCTTGTGGCAACTCACCTGTGGATAGGTACTGGCCAATCAACTTGTACCATGATGGAACAACATTGATGGTGAATAATTGTGCATCCAGGAATTCATCCAGAACTCCTATTCCTGTAGGCTCTCCTGATCATATCCGAGACAACTGGTCTGCAATGACATGCTTCTTACCAGGTCTCACTACTACTCAGAATACAAACTCTTGTAGGGTGACGAGCCACCTACTAACCCATCCTTGTATCACCGGTTTATTTATCAAGTACAATAGAGCTTGGTGATTGACGTAGAAGGCAAAGGGATTTTCCAATAGGTAATGCCTAAACTTCTAGACTGCATATACCATTCCCAAAGCTTCTCTTTTTGTTGTACTATAATTTCTCTCTGGCCTTGACAATAGGTGACTAGCAAAGAAAATAGGTTGATCTAACCTGAACTATCCTTCTTGTGCCAAAGCACATCCAATTGCAAAATTTGAAGTATCAATATGGACATGGAATTCCTTATCCCAGTTTGGGAACACCAAAATCGGACTACTCACAAGCTTAGCCTTCAACTCCTCAAAGGCTCCTTGGTGCTCCTCTGTCCATCTAAAAGGAATATTCTTCTTCATCAATGAATCCAATGGGTAGGATACATGTGCATAATTCTTGATAAACCTTCGATAATATCCCATCGATCCCAAGAAGGTTTTAAGTGAACTCACATCATATGGTTCCTCCATGTGCAATATCACACGGATCTTATCAGGATCTATTTTTAATCCTTCACTGCACACTATGTGTCCTAAAAATTTCCCATATGGTACCATCAGGTAGCATTTCCTAGGATTTAATGATATCTGTGCATTTTTGCACCTACTCATACATTCACTAAGGGCAGGAAGATGCTCCTTGATCTTCCCATAAATGGACCAATCATCCAAAAATGCTTTAAAGTTCCCTGTTGCCAACTGATCAAATATATACAGTATGATGCATTGAAATGTAGCTGGGGCATTACAGAGCCCGAATGGCATTCGATTGTATGTATAGATGCCATTCTCCATAATAAATATGGTCTTCAACTTATCCTCCTCAGCTATACTGATTTGATTGTACCCCAAAAACCCATCCAAGAATGAATAGATCTCGTGTCCTACGACTTCTTCCAAGATAGAATCTATGAAGGGAATAGGGAAGGGGTCCTTAATAGTTACTACATTCAGACTCCTAAAGTCCATGTATATTCTAATCTTGTCCACTTCCTTCTTCAAGGTGATCACTATGGGTGATACCCATTCACTGGTTGTCACCCTGAAGATGATTCCTGCCTCCAACATCTTTTCTATCTCTGCATTCACTAATGCAACATACTTTGGATTCATTCTATATGGTCTCCTCCTTACGGGTTGAGCTCTAGGCATTAGTGTAATCTTGTGGACACATAACTCTAGTGGTACTCCCTTCAGGTCCTTATATGTCCATGCAAAGATATCCTTATATTCCAAGAATATCTTAAAAGTCATCGCTTTCAGTACAGGGTTCCAATCATCACCGTAGTGAATCATCCTAGGTTCCTCCTCCATTCCTAGATTTATGTCCACTATCCGAGGTCCTTCATATTTGATATTCTCTAGCTCACTCATTGCTTTCTCTACATTCTTTAGGTGTGTCGGTCTTGTATCAATCTCTACATCTCCTACTGTATACTCTACAAAACATTTTGGGAATGTCCATTTCTCTTCTGCCTCCTTCTTAGGTTCTTGACTGACTTTTGGTTCGTCTTATTTTTCCTTGATCTCCTCTGACTCAATATAGAGGTAGTTGGGCTGAAAAATTTTGTACTCCTCCATTTTCCAATGAAGTAGTCCGCTATCAGATCTAGCTTCATCTTCACTACATTCATCCAGGTACAACATTCCTTCTCCATCAAGTTCATACCCTTCATCTCCTGAGGAATTTTTTGATTCATCCATCGTAGCTACATCCTCACTGACTTTTTGATTAGCTAGATTAATCATATATTTATGTTGTCCCTTCTTGAAAGTGATCTGATTCTTTCCCTAGTTGTGATTAACTTTGGCTACTCGTAGCCATCCTCTCCCCAAGAGAGCATCGTATGCAAGATTTTGCATTGTAATCACAATGAAATCCAAGACAAACTCTTGGTCAGCTATCACCACTTGTTGTGCTATCAAGACTCCCTTTGTCTCGATACCATACTGGTCAGCACCATATAATTGGAAGCTCGGTGCCCATAGAGATGGAGCACCTAGTTCTAGCCAGGTTCTTTCAGGTAGCACATTGATGCTAGATCCTCCATCCATAATCACTTGTGTCAATTTGTGCCCTAGGATCTCCATATGAACTAATGCGGGTTTCTTTCCCACATCAATCATCAATATAGTTGGATCCATGAATTGATCTTTCCTTTCCTTCTCCTGAATTGGTTGGCTCTGCACTTCCATCACCTTATGCGGTTGTATTTCTTCCACCATTGCTTTCTGCAATGCTAGAATAGCTTCCAACAGGTTCGACACTTTAATCTCTATTGTGGTGTCCAAAACCTGTGCTGCTAGACTTTGCACAATCACCTTCTCTTCTGATGGCTTTTTCAGTTCCTTTCCTTCAACTAACTTCACTTGTTTAGCCTTTTGTGCTTCATCATGTAGTATTTTCTTTGCTACTTGCCAGTGCTGCTTTTCCTTTGCTAGCTCTGGGTACTTATCCTTTTTAGCCTGATTCCTCATCACGACTAAAACTTCTTGGGTTTCCTCCTTAACTTGAGGAACCTCAATGTCTAAATAATTGATATTCTATGGGTTACTTGAACTTACCTACTTTGGGCAATTTACTTCTTTGTGGTTCCTCGGACCACACCATCTACACATATGTGTAGTGCTTGCTTGCGATGTTTCCTACCTCTGAGGTGAAGGATAATTTTTCACAAAATGCCCCCATTCCTAGCAATTGCGACATTGTATGATCGGCCTCCCTTCCGAGTCATACTGCAAATGGCTTTGTCCTCCTTGTCGATTGCCCTGGTTTGGCCTTCCACCTCACCTGCTATTTCTATAACCGCCACTTGTTGCTTGTTGCCCACTCCCTTGGGCCTTCGGTTTCTCTTCCTACTCTTGGATTGATAGGACCTGTGGATGTACTCTCGCATTATATGGACATAGCATTACCTCATGTCCCATCACATTACAGATATGGCAATAGTCATTTTGTGGATACTTTACATTTGTATGCCCTTCTATTTTATATTCTATGCACCAAATATCATTCCTGTCAGGTTTGCTCCTTTGTTCTTTCATTATCTTGTCGAACTCCTGATGAAATGATGCTACTATCCTCTGTATAGTGTCATCTTCTCCACTATCTAAATCATTAGACTTGGGGTGAGATAAAATTCTTGTATACATCTATTTCGATTCACTTTCAAAATTCTTTGCATGCTTCACAACTTCCTCATACGTTTTTGATGGTACTACCTTCATATTTTTCTTATATTTTGGTAGTAATCCATCTACAAACCACCGCTTTACCAATACATCTACCAGAGGCATCTGCATCTTATCGACTAATTGCTTTAGTCTGTGGTTGTATGATTTCACATCTTCATCAGATTTTTGCTTTGTCATGCAAAGTTCAGTAACAATATCTCCATCATCCTTCAAAGGTCGAAATTCTTCAATGAACTTCTCCTTTATCTGATTCCAAGTCTAAAAATCTGTGGTATTTTCTCTCTTCAAATACCAATCAATCGCCAATCCTCTCAAAGTAGCAGGAAATAAAGTTACCCAATCATCTAGTCTGTCTACACCATTTGCTCTCCAAATGGTTATACAAGTTCCGATATGTCTTGTGGGGTCTTCCTTACCCTCACCTGTAAAATGGTGGACATCTCTGCTTGGCTGCCTTATTAGCCATCTTCGGAGAATCATCACTATCACTTGAGGTCTCCCATGGAATCTCTGTCTGATTCCTCCTTGGGGGTGTCTTACTATCATCATCATCAAAAGTTTCTATTTGAGGTATCTTGTTCTATCCCACCACTCATTGACCAAACTCTCATGCATCTTCACTCTGCGACCTCCTTCGCTGATGTGAGGGAGATGGTCTTGGTCCTTCCTCCTGAGACCTCATGCCTTGTTGCTTTAGTGCCTGACTCCCATCCTTTGCACTCCCTTGCAACCCTTCTATGTTGCTTTCTCAGGTGTCACCATCCACTCTCCATCCTCCTGCACTACCTCTCTATCAACTCTTGCCTCTACGCTAGGTGGTTCTACTTCCTCGTCTTCTATCTCTATCAACAACACCTCAAAGTCTCCTTCTTCAGATGTCCAAACTTGCTCTATTTTTGGTTCATGTGTACTATGGTCTGAGTTACTTGCATTCTCTCTTTGATAAATCCTCATGCTCCTTCTTACTGGAATTTTCTCTCATACTTCCCATCTCCTACGCCTTTGTACACTGGTGTCTGTCATTCACCTCCAGTTTTGTAGTATTCTTTCTTTGTCAATTTGACCTGTTTTAACAAAAATACCAGATTCGATAAGGCAACGACACCAAATTTAGCACAGGGGTGTAGTATTCCTAGTGGGGAGGTGATTTCTAGTGCTTAGAATTATCAATGTACTATCTCTAACTTGTCTACCAAATCATACAACCGTACAGTCCCTAAAACTACCATTTTATGCCCAATGAACAACTTGTACGAAAGTCAGTTCGACACATTGTACGATCCAAAATCATATAGTGACATGGCTTGTATGATTCTACACTCAACCAATCCTTCAGATTCAGTTTTGCAGGCTGCCATACATAGTTTTGTAACCAACAAGTCGATTCCCCAAAACTACCAAATCGGGTAAGTTTCCTTCTATCACTTGAATTGCCAAATCGGGTAAGTTATCTTTGTACGATTTGTACGAACTCTGGTGTATGATATATACAAAAAGAAAGTACAACCAAGTGCTAAATTGGATACTCTAATGGGCCAATCTCTCTCAGATAGGTTTTGCAAGGTTTTAATATGCCAATTAATCCTTTTCTGTAACATGTAAAACATATCAACGAGGCTTGAGAGAGATGCAAATCCAATGGCTACGTCCAAAAATCATACAATAGGGTTCACTACATCCTCAATAATGCTACCATCATCACAGATCATTCTACAAAGCTTCACCAATACCGGATTAATCCATTCTATCACCACAAGACATAAACTAGCCAAAACATTCACCAGAAAGTACATACAACATCATTAAGCCATCAATTGTCATTCATCCATGCCAGAATTATACACAACCTGGAAAGATGTAACTATGCTCATCTGTATATTATTCTATCATAATTTCACTTACAACATGGCTGATCTATAACAATTATAGCTAGAACTCATAACATAATAGCATAACTTAGTCAGATTACAACCAACAAATATCCAGACCTACAAAATTGAAAATGGGGCCTTATATAACATTGCCTAGGCCGTTCCAAAGTGGTTCCTGAGGTAATTAGTTATTTACAACCACCCATGCATAACGGAATGCATTAATTAAGACTTTTACTAAGTCTAACACCTTAATTATCAAACCTATGTGCAATTTCAACCTAAAATTACATTTCCCATGCATTTCAGTTTGCACCTTGTATGGTTTGTCTTTGCCTTGTATGGTTTTCCCTCCTAGTTGTATGGTTTACTCCTACCTATACGATTTGCAAAACTTGTACAAACTATCAAAATTGAGCAAATCCCTTTTGTCACTTTCTCTTCTTCTAGGAGGTGGATTTGCTGCCTACAGTTTCCTGGTATAAAATATGCAATCTTAGTCAATATATTGACTATTACAAGGATTGCATTGTGTTGATACTTGATCTTGGGTAAGACTACTATGAAATTCATAGATATAACCTACCATTTTTGCATAGGTATATCATGTGGATATAGTTGCCCTGTCGGGTGTCTACATTTAGCCTTCACCTTCTAGCATTCTAGGCACCAAGCAACAAAATTGGTGGTATCCTTCTTCATTCATATCCAAAAGAATATCTTTTTCATATTTTCCCTTATCTTGGCTCCTCTAGGATGAGCAAAGTAAGGAGATATATGTGCCTCTTGCATGATCAATATCCTTAAATCACATATTTTTAGTATGACTACCTTGTCTTTGAAACATAAAAGACCATCTTTTACATCAAAATCCTTGTTCTCTTCAAGATTTCTTCCTATTTTGACCTAAATTTCCTTGCAATACTCATCCTGAGATTACATTTTCCCGACTTGGTCTAATAAATATACATGGCTCTGAGTCAAATTTGTTATGTGAATTCTTATGCTTAAGGTGTTAGCCACCTTATTTTCCTTCTCTTTGATATATTCAATATCAAAGTCATACTCGACCTAGAAATCGATCCATCTTCTCTACATTGCATTAAGCATAGGTTGAGTAAATATATATCTCAAGATCTAATGGTTAGTCCTTAGCTCAAAGGGCCTTCCAACAAATTAATGGCACAAGATCTTAAGAGAGTGTACCACTGCTGCCAGTTGTAGATCATGCATAGCATAGTTAACTTCATGCTTCTTAAGTTTCCTTGATGCATATGCTATGATTGATTCCTCTTGCAAAAGTACTGCTCCTAACTCTTCCAATGATACATAAGTGCACATTGAGAAGTTTCCTTAAGGATTTGAGATGTTTAGGATTGGTATTGTGGTGATTTTCTGCTTAAGCAACATAAAAGCAGCTTCATGTTTAGTTGTCCACTTAAATTCCTTTCACATTTTTTGAAGATCGGTTATGGCAGCGGCTATCTTGGAGTAATCCTTCACATATCTTATAAAATAGTCTATCATACCCATGAATCTTCACACTTTTGACACATTGGTTGGTGATATCCAATTCAAAATTATCTCAATTTTATTTGGATCCACTGCAATTCCTTTGATGGATATTATATGCTCCATATATCACACTTATGAGACATAGAAATCACTTTTCGATATATTCCCATAGAGTTGATACCTTATTAAGAACTCCAACACAATTTCGAGGTGTCTATCATGTTCTTTCAAATCCCAGAAATATATTAGAATATCATCTTAAAATACAAGGATAAATTGATCTAGGTGTCTTTTGAATATGTTGTTCATTAAATTCATGAATGTGGTTACTGGTTGAGGCATTAGTCAGACCAAAGGGTAAGATTGTAAATTCATAATGCCCATATCTAGTTTTGAATGTCATCTTATGAGTGTCCTCCTCACGTATCCGTAATTGATGATACCCTGATCTTAGATCAATCTTTGTAAATATCGTGGCATCTTCAATTAATCCAATAGACCCTCAATCCCAGGTAAAAGATACCTATTCTTTATGGTTTCTTTGTTGAGAATTCTATAGTCAATACATAACCACAATGAACCATCTTTCTTTTTAACGAAGAGCATTGGTGCACCCCATGGTGACACACTAGGCTTTATTAGTCCCTTTTCTAACAACCCTTGTAGTTGTACCTTTAACTCTTGCATCTCTATAGGATTCATCCTATAAGGAGCTCTGTGGATAGGCTCTACTCCTAGTATTATCTCGATAGTAAATTGAACTCATGCATAGGAGGAAGTATGGGTAGGTCTTTAGGATATACATCCTTAAATTCTTACAAGATTGGATGTTTCCCAAATACTTCATTTTTATCTTCCCCGACTTCATTGAGTTTCACAACATAAACCATCCCTCCTTTCTTGATGGTTTTCTTTAGTTGCATAGTGGATAGCAACTAGGGTTTAAAATATCCTCGCTCACTATGGATCTTTATTCTTCCCCTGCACTTTTCTGAATACTCTATCCACCTATCTTGGAAATTGATTAAGGCTCTATGAGCCTGTAACCAATCCATTCCTAATATAACATCGAAGGCATGTAGTGATGCTACATACAAGCATCCTATAGTAGAACCATTGGTTAGGGTAATTTTTTCCATAGGAAAACATTGATCCACTAAGTAGATTTTTTCTAGAACCATACTCAACCTTCCACCCTTGTGCCAAATATCCTAGTATTTTTGACATATCCTTGACTATACTAGAAGAAATAAAGTTATTTGTAGCTCCACTATCTATTAAAATATTTACTTCTTTATTAAAATATTACTCCTTAAGAGTAATGGGATGTCTTGCCCTTCCAATTTTTTACTTCCAATCGTGTCATAGATCTTGTGGGCAAGTTATTTTCCTTTTGTATTGGATGTACTCAATCCTAGTTGGTGTGCAAAATAGTTAACATAGTGCGGACCTTTAAAATTGGAGCACCCACCCTTCGGTCCTAGGTGTACTCTCTATTTCTATTCCCCACTTTTACTCGTTGGTACCAAATTTGGCTACCTTTGTAGTTGAGGTTTGTTATTATTATTGTTGTTGTTGCTCTTCTTTTGGAAACTTTTTCTAAACTTTCCTTGCTTCCTATCATTTCTCCTTTCGGGCTTTGAGAAGCTTTTACTCTTCTAGTTCTATTCTCCTTACCAATTCATGAACCCAACACTATTCCTCTTCCAAAGCAATTTTCGATCTTGCTCATATAAAATTGCATAGTTAAACCGGAGATGAGATTCTAATTTTTTTGCCAAATCATAAGCTTTTTGTAGTGTTTTTTGCTCATGTATATTTACATCATACCTAATCTTAGGTTCTGCTCCTAAGATAAATTTATGAATTTTCATCTTCTCATCATAAGCGGGTACGTATTTCAACAACTTAACCAACTTCTTATAGTATACCTCAACTGATTTAGTCCCTTGCTAAAGGTTGGTAAATTCCTCAAACTTTGTTGCATAGAAATATTCTGTAAGGAATCTCTTCTTGAAGACTATAACAAACTCCTTTCACGTTAAGTCACCTACTTTGATTTTTCACTCTTCATGGAATATTTTCCACCATTTTAGTCTAGCCCCTTATAGATGCATTGTTGCCCATACTATCTGAATCCCAAAATATTAGTTCTTCATAGTGAAGTATATTTCTAGTTCCCTTAGCCAAGCTTCGGCTTCATCACCTTCTCCCTCTCCATTAAATTTGGAGGCATGAACATTCTTTGTCTCTAGCCAATTCTATTTCTAGCAAAACTCTGGCCTCTCGCTCTTTAGCGATGTGTTCACTAGATTGCCTAACATTTGAATTCCTAGCCTGTAAATCCCAGTTGACTATGGTCTCTAGATTTTGTTTCTGATGTTCCATTTGTTCTTGTAACAATGTGACAACCGCAGTGAGGTTCTCCACCTCTTTGCTAGAATTGCCCAAAATTTCATCCTGAGCTATTCCCTCCACATCATCCTGATGGGTTTGTCTATTTTGTGGAATAGACTTCCCTCTTCTTGTCTTTGGTGCCATTATCCTAGTCACACAAAAAAATATTAACACGTTAGGTTATAGTCCCTTTACTGAATTGTACTACTAACTACTAGCTAAATATGTCATCCGTACAAGCTAACTATAGAGTTTTTATACTATTACCACCCTCACTCTATGTAGGGTTTTACTCTAAAATATGTCATTTAGTTCCATCACTAATGGCCACACTTACTATACATAAGGTGTCATATTGGAATGAGCTACCCTTCCTAGGGTCAACTCTCTAGAGTTCTAGCTATTGAAAATTCTAGGTCTTCCTAGCTTTAGCTTAAGAACTAAGCAAGGGCATGAATAGGAAGATACCTAAATCCTTAGCACATTCCATGAAGCCTCTAGTCCATTGTACCTAGAGCTTTGATACAAAATGTGACCACCCAAAAACTAACTAATCTAAGGCAAAGTTTTATTTTACAAACATATACTCGACAGGGATCTACATATACCCATACAACATGTGTTATTATACAAACTTGTCCAAACCTAATATAATATTTAAGTTGTCTGTCTCATATCCATGATGAGCCAACTTATCCCCTTCCTTTATCTATCAAGGATACACCCATCCCCACACCATACATAAGTCTGTCTATGTAGGTATACTACACGTATTGCAAATAAGTTATTAATATTATTTCAAGAATGAGCTAACTTACCCCTTTCTGTCTGTCAAAAGGGTACGCCCATCACTACACCATACATATGTCAATCTATGTAGGTGCACTAAGCGTAATGCAAAACAAGTTATCATTCTCATCTTTGTGATGAGCTAACTTATTATATCCATCACTCCTAGTGAAACCAAGTTCATTGATCTTAAATCTATTTAATGTTTTAGTGCATCTAACTAGTTTAGCCTTTAGAGGAGTCCTTAAAGATTATCCCCAAGGGACCCCATAATCCCCTAGTCTTCCTTCTTTCTATATTTAAATCATAAGCATAATCATTTTGTATTCCATCTATAAACATCTAAACTACATTAAACCATTAATATCTTCTAATCTTTCTTTCCTTAGAAGAATATGATTAAGTCTACCTACTTAATTAGGCATTGGATAACATCTATGATAACATCAAATAAGGTACTTAACTAAGATATCATTATCTATCTAAAACATTATCAAAATAGGACAATTTATGAACTATGACATAATAGGTTCTTTATAAATAGCAAGTAAGAGGTACATATTTTATTCATAAAATAAATCGTTACATAACCCAAGTATGGTAAAAGTACTTCCACACTTTTAAAAGAATAAAGCATTACAACATGGAGATTGCTCAACTAGAGTCTACTCCATAATATGTTTTCCATAACAAGTCTTTACTACAACATACATGAAAGATCAATGTCTCCGATCCAAGTGTCCTCCTCGGTCCTTCTTGCTTTTCCACCGCTCAATTGATGGTGGTAAGGGATCAAGATAACTCATGGATCTTATGAAGCATGCAACTAATGCACCTACTAAATGACTTATGAAACATGTTTGGATGTCAAATTGCAACTATGCAAACTACTCAATGCATTTGTTCATAAATCATTTGCTCAAACATCAGTAGGAAACCCCATACTTCCATTATTTATCTTATCATAAAAGGAGAGTTATTTTATCCTTTAGGAATGAAAGTCATTTGTAATTATTAAACATGAAGTAATTCACAAAACTTCCTTTAATCAATCAAATTTTCATTCTTTTCATCATACCAAACCATTTTTTTAATCAATTAAGGTCTCATGCCCTTAACCAATCAAGTACTTTATAAAACCATTTCTTTAATCAATTTAGGTCCCATACCCTTAACCAATCAAATACTTATAAAAATAATTTCTTTAATCAATTATAACTAATCAAATACTTACAAAAATTATTTCTTTAATCAATTAAGGTCACATACCCTTAACCAATCAAATACTTATAAAATTCATTTCTTTAATCAATTAAGAGTCCATACCCTTAATTAATTAAATACTTATTCAAAAACCATTTCTTTAATCTAAATGAAATATCATTCTTTCATTTAAAATAGATTAATCATTCTTCTCTCAGTTTCAAAAGTAAACTTCATTCTTATCATTAACTAGATTAAACTCTATTTTAAAAAGGTTTATCTAAAAGTTAACTAAACAAATAGGTTTAAACACAAACCAACTAGATTGCCAATCCATAGATAGCAACCAAAATAAGCGTCAATCAACAATCAATAGCCAAACCAAGAATCAAGGTGGGTAACAAGCAACTCGGGTCAACAGAGTTGATCGTGCTAACAAAAAACGCTTGAGCCTCCGCCAGGCAATGGCTACCTTGACCACCTTCTGGTGGTCGTTCAATAAGGGTACTTTCCCCTTATGTTTTCCTTATGTGTCCCCACATAAACAATATGGGACTATACTTAGCTAGGGTTCTAAAAGAGGTTAAAATCTACCAAACAGACATGCAACAAAGGGCCCACTAAGCCACGTAGCGATGAAGGAAAACAATGATCAACAACCGAGAACAAGCCATGTTGACAATAACCAAACACAACAAGCAACCAACTATCGCAGAAGGGGCCAGGTGTCAATGGATAAGGCCACCAACTAGCGTTGGGCAGCCCAACAAGTGGAGAGGCCCCTTACCACAAGCCATGGTCGATAATCCAAGGAAGCTTATTCCTCTTAAGGTGCTTATGGTAGGAACCTGGTTCCTAGCAACTCTGATGAATGATAAAACAGATGGAATTGGATGCAAAAGTCAATGGAAATGTGTTGAATCACTTTTTTAATGGAATCACTGGTTTCACTGGAGGTAAACCTGCCAATGGATTAAATAAAACTTTATGTTCTTATAATTCCATGGATGAGTGTTTACACCCAATTGAAGGAAGCTATATACCTATACAATAGTTATGAGTGAAAGGACACAATGGTCCATATAAGGTTATGCATGATTAATAGTGATAATGGTTAGGATTAAGGAATCCTAACATGCCACCCTCCTTAAAAAGAGCTTTGTCCTCAAAGCTCAAAGTGAGAAGCTTCATCCCTTGTTTTCCAAGTAGTATTTGCTCATGTTCTTGCACCATTTTAATGTCATTGTTTCGTAAGCAGGGATATTGTGAAGGTTGAATTATTGGTGGGGGATAGGTAGGAAGAATAAGAGGGTCAGAATGACAACAGGGGAGAAACCCTTTCTGTGCCTTCTTGGTGGCTTGGAGAGAAAATAAGTGGGCAACCATTTCCTTGCCTCGACAAATAATTTTGTCCATTCGATGAGAGCTTACTAGTGGAGAAGGGCCTGATTTTAATCCTTTAAGAGTATATGTTTGATTCTTTATTGTGAATTTCATCCATAATTTCTCAAAATCCCATTGGATTGTCCTGAGTGTTTGTAACCATTGCACTCCTAAGACAATATCACATCCTCCTAAGGGAATTGCATACATGTCATGTTTCATGGTGTAATCGCCCAAGGTGAGCTTAATATTTTGGCATTTCCCTTTACAGGCGATCTGTCCCACATTACCAATCATGACTTCAAAATTATTGCAAGGATGTATAAAGTAGTTAGCTTGTTTTTCCACACGTGGGTCGATGAATTTATGGGTACTATCGGAGTCAATAAGCACAATAAGGTTTTGTTGTTTGAAGGATCCTGGGACTTTCATAGTTTGGGGAGAAGAATTACCGGTGAGGGCATTGAAAGAAATTTCTAGTGGACCTTGAGTGCTATCATCAGGTGTATCCATCACTACTTCTACCTCGATCTCATCTTCGTCGTTGGTTGATCGACAAGGAATAGTTGCATCCAAAATATATAATTTGGGTGTAATACATTTATGATTGGGTACAAATTTCTCATCACAATGAAAACAAAGGCCTTTTTCTCTTCGTTATTTCATTTCCTCGGGGCTAATATGTTTAATTGGTAGGATTTGGTTAATTTTTGGGGTGGTGTAAGTATTTTGTGATTCTACCTTAGATGGGTTTCCCAATCGACGTTGGTTATTGAATTTTTCTTCTACCATTTGGGCTAACGTAATAGTTTGCATTATGTCAATGGGATTGAACATTTGTACTTCTAATCAAATGTCTTACTTTAAGCCATTGATGAAACAACTTTGGAAGAATGAGGTATTTAGCCCTGATGTATGATTTACCAGTTTTTCAAATTGAGCTTGGTATTCTCGCACTGTGGTGGTTTGGCGGAGTTTGGTTAGGGCTCCCGTGAATCTTCGAATTTACTAGGGTCAAATCGTACCATTAGATTTTTTTTAATTCTAGCCATGTAGGGGTGTCATTCGTCTTTTCGTACCACTGGTACCATTGGGTGGTGGTACTTTCAAGGTGGAAGGATGCAATGTGAACCTTCTGTGCCTCAAGGACCTGGTAGAGGGATAAGTATTGGTTAACTCGATAGATCCAATTAGTGGGGTCACCTCCTTCAAATTTTGGAAAATCCAATTTAGTGGTTCTAGGTAGGATGGACGTTTGTGGCCCCCTAAGTAGTGCTTGATGTGTTGGTCCCCCGGTAGATTGGCCAACTTGGATTAGTGTCATATTGTGTTGTACCATATTGATGGAGTGGTTATAGGCGTCAATTTTTAAATCTATTTCTACTATTTTTTTTATATTCTGTCTTTGGTATGGTATTTTTTGTAATTTCGTCCTTCCATTGGTGGAAATCCTCCTTTGTTATAGTCTTATTTGTAAGTTCTTCCTTCCATTGGCGGATCTCCTACATGAAATATTTGATAGGGTCCTACGATCTCCTGCCATCGACCATTGTAGGGCTAGTTTGTAAGTTCACTCGGGTTAATGAAATTAGGTTTTCTTGAAAATTTTGCAAAAATTATGCAATTAAAAAAAAATTGTGTAATTTGAAAAACAAAATTCCAAAAAAATTGATTTGTCAATTATTGGACCTTAGCGGTCACTAATTTGAAATTTGGCATGGTGGGAAGCAACGATAGGTGGTGAATGGGAAGTGCTCGACGGAAAGCAATGGCAGGTGGCAGGCGACATGTGGCTAGAGGATAGAGCAGAGAGCGAGGGCTAGCACGATGGCAGACTAGAGCGCAATCAACGTCAGCGACAGCTAGGGCAAACACGATAGGTGGCGGGTGGCTCGAGGGCGAAGTCAATGTCAGGCGAATGAGGTAATTTTTGCATGTGCATGACTACCGGGTGGTAGTCACAACCACCTACTTGCACGTACGTACCTTTATACCCCACTTAACTTGTTGTCTAGCGAATGTAGGATTTAATCCCATGAACAAAACATAAAATTTTAAAACCTTTCAATTCGACAATAGTTCGACGTCGAAAAAATTGATCAGTGATCGGAATGTTTTCAAAACCTTAGCTTAATATTTTGCTTTTGTTCGTCGGTTATTTGTGACGTCATTGGTTTTTCTGAAATGTTTGTTGGAATTCAACTTCGTGCTGAAGATTGAATTGATTTTTTAAAATTTTGATCACTTCCTTCGATCTAAAATCATCTATCCGGTCCCACCGAGGTTTGGAAAGGATTTTGAAACTTGTCTCTTCACTGTTTGTTTGCTGGAATAAATCACAGTGAATATATTCAACACCTACGACCTGGATTTGATATTTTGAATCATGAGATGAATAATGGTAATGATATTACGCTTAAGGCTAGCGTTGATGGGCATCGAGAAGGACAACAAGCAATTAAGAACATAATGTTTGGTAAATATGATGAGTTGTGTATATGCACGGGAGTGGAAACGAACCTGCTCTAATACCAATTTGTAGGAACCTGGTTCCTAGCAACTGTGATGAATGATAAAAAATATGGAATTGGATGCAAAAGACAATGGAAATGTGTTGAATCACTTTTGTAATGGAATCACTGTTTCACTAGAGGTAAACCTGCCAATGGATTAAATAACAATTTATGTTCTTATAATTCGATGGATGAGTGTTTACACCCAATTGAAGGAAGCTATATACCTATACAATAGTTGAGTAAAAGGATACAATGGTCCATATAAGGTTATGCATGATTAATAATTATAATGGTTAGGATTAAGGAATCCTAATAGCTTAGCGCCCTCCCACCTGATTGATGTGGGAAAAAACTATGGGAAAGCTTGGGTGACCTTCCCTTGCCCACGCCCTTCCAAACATAGCGACGCTATGCAACGACTTTACGCCTCAATGGAGGGGCAAAAATCAAACCCTTATTTTGAACGTCCAAAACTCTTTTTCTTTGGGGTATGTTTGGGGTGCAGACACACCTACGTTGATTACAAGTGACGGTTATGTTGAGTGATAATTTTGCCCAATTGCAAAACCACACTCATAGTTAGGATTTTGATTAGAAAATCCTCTCTTGCAAAGAAATAGAAATTTCTCCAAGGTTAATTTTACTTAATGTGTGTTTGTATGCTTGTGAAAATGTATCAAATAAGTGCTAGAATACCTTAGCGATTTGCAAGCAACTATTAACAAGGGGTTAGTATTTTTTATTATGCTATGCTATTGATTGTTCATGAAACTTAAAAGAAAAGAAAATGTAAATGTGATTGACCCTCATATGACCACGATGTAAAGGTGATTTAATTCGTTTTATCTTGGAGTATTTTAGGTAGATTTTATCTTCTTTTGTTAAGCATATTTTAACAAATTTTATCTTTTTGTTAAACCTTGCTTTGAGCATGAAATAAAAGACTAAAATCTATCTCTAAAATATGAACATTGAATAATGAGTGGATTCATTTTATATTGCTTGATGAATGGATTTTATGTTGCTTTGTTAAACCTTGAGCATGAAAGAAAATAACTAAATGACTAACTTAAAATGTAGTAGCCTTTGAAGAAACCTGAGGGAATGTTGAGTAAATAATTATCAACGGAGCAATTGGCAGCATAAGTATTGAACACAACAGTGGAAGTAAAAGTGCCCAATTTACTTAGTGCAATACCTAAATTGTATGCCAAAGTAGGAGAAATTGCATGGACCAAGGAGTTAGATGAACCAAAAGAGGTCACGACAATTAAGTAAAACCAATTCATTGAATCTACAATATTTATGATTGAAGTAGGAAAGAAAGCCAACTTTGATTCATATGGAGTTATTGAATCATAATATGACACAGGTAATTGTGGATGGACGATCGAGTGTCAATGTCATGCTTGAGAAGACATGGAAAGATATTGAGGCACCATTTTTATGGTCTCCAAATTTTCAGTTTTAAGGAGCGGATTAGTATGGAATAGAAATGAAAGGTATACTAACAAATAAAAAAATGAGAACAGTCGATCAAGATCTCATCTTGGATTTTGTAGTAATTGCAATTCAAAAACCAGACTATGATGCATTGTTGGGACGTGGATGGCTAAGAATGGCAAAGGTGAATCATAATTGGGAAAAGGATTGTCTTACCTTCAAAAAGGGCCAACACAAGTATATGATATATTTGAATACTCGGTCTGTAAGTCAGGATATAGCAACTTCAGACGAATCAGGAAGCTTGTCATCAGAAAAAGAAGTTGGATATGAGCCTGATGAAGGAAAAGTATTGGAACTAGAAGATTGCACAAAAGATGAGGAAGACATTGATAAAGGACTCTTCCATTGGCAGATGGAAGATTATAAAGTATTCACACCACATTGTTTTTTCCTCCATAAGGAAGGGGAGGACCAAGATGAAAAGAAGAAAGGTAAGCAAGAAGTCGATCAAAGTAGTCGAAGGAAATCCGTAGTAAGGAAGGATGAAGAATGAGAAAAGTGGACATTTCCAAAGAATTTTGCAAAGTACACGATGGGTGATGTAGTCATTGAAGACAAACCAACCCACCTGATTGATGTACTGTGAACTTGATACTGTGAAATACGAAGGACCAAAGCAACAAAAGAACCTGATACCGTAAAATATGAAGGACCAAAGATGGTACAAATGAACCTTGGTGAAGAAGGAGAAGAAAATATCATACATTGCATAGATGAGTGGGATCTTTTATTGAAAGCAACAACTTTCAAGATTTTATTGGAGTAAAAGGATGTATTTTCATGGACCTACAAGGACTTGAAGGGGATACCACCAGAGTTATGCGTACAC
Source organism: Wollemia nobilis (assembly GCA_028583015.1). Classification (NCBI taxonomy): domain Eukaryota; kingdom Viridiplantae; phylum Streptophyta; class Pinopsida; order Araucariales; family Araucariaceae; genus Wollemia; species Wollemia nobilis. Next base: position 19,242,936 of record JAQPPZ010016881.1, read on the forward strand.
TAAATCCCTTTTATTTTAGGTGTGCAACTTGGAAGGAGATGACCATGTAGGATGACCCCAAAATATGCAGCCCTGGTGAATGCCGAAATTGAGAATATGTTAGAAGTAGGCATTATCTTCAAAGTGACGGTGAGTGAGTGGGTGTCACCAATAGTGATTACCTTGAAGAAATAAGCTAATTGGATTTGGATTTGTGTGGACTTTCAAAGCTTAAATGTTGGAACAATAAAAACCCTTTTCCTATCCCATTCATAGACTCCATATTGGAAGAAGTAGTTGGGCATGAGATCTATTCCTTTTTGGATATATTCTCGGGCTACAACCAAATTAGTATCGTTGAGGAGAATAAGTTGAAGACAACACTTGTAGTGGAAAACGACATAAATGCGTATAACAAGAAGTCGTTTGGGCTATGTAATGCACTCATAACTTTTCAAATAATTATTTTGTACATCTTTGATAAAATGTCCACAAGAAAGTTCAAGGCTTTTCTAAATGATTGGTCCTTGTATGGAAAGACAACTGAACATTTACAGGTATTGGAATAATGTATGAGCTTGTGTCATAAAACTCTTCTAGCATTGAATCCTATGAAGTGCATGTCATTGGTTCCTTATGGCAAGTTGTTGGGGCACATTGTTTGTAAGGAAATATTGAAGACTAACCCGAAGAAGATATGAATCATATTGTGCATGGAAGAGCCATACGACATGAGTTTTGTAAAAACCTTCCTAGGTACAGTGGGTTACTATAGAAGGTTTATAAGGAATTACTCGCAAACAACATTTTTTGTTAGATGACCTCATGTGCAAGAATGTTCCTTTTAAGTGGATAGAGCAACATCAAAATGCCTTTGAAGGATTGAAGGCAATGTTGGTAAGTGTGCCCATTTTAGTATTTCCAAATTTGAATAAAGAGTTTCATGTTCACATTAATGCATCAAATTTTGCGATTGGATGTGCGTTAGCCTAGGAGGGGCAGTTTGGGCTTGATCATCTCATCTATTTTGCAAGTCAGTTGTTATCGAGGGCAAAGAAGAACTACAACACTACAGAATGGGAAGCCTTGAGGAAGGTGTATGCAATACAAAAGTTTAGACATTACTTTTTGGCAAACCCATTTGCTTTTTACGTAGATCATCAGGTGTTTTTGTATCTGATTAACAAACCGAGTATATATGGGTGAGTGAGTAGGTGGCTTGTCATATTCCAAGAATTCATGTTTTGGGTGGTAGTAAGACTACGAAAGAAACAAGCAAAAATGGATCAATTGTCAAGGATTCACACAAGGGAACTTGCACAAGGAGGAATACAAGATGCGTTACTTGATGCACAATTATTCATGGTGAGTGCAATTTATAGCATGGTATAAGCAAATCAGAGAATATTTATCAACATGTGAGATACCAAGGGAGATGCTAACAACAGAAAAGTGAAAGATAATTGTGAAATAGTCACCATTTTCATTAATTACAAGCTTGTTATACAAGTTGGGACCTGACCACATATTGCAAAGATGTGTCATGGAGATATAAATGACATTAAAGGAAGTGTATGAGGGATTGGCTAGAGGACACATGGGGCCAAATGCAACAAGGAAAGTGTTGTTGGTAGGATTACAGTGGCCTACTCTTTATCATGATAACAAGTATTATGTTAAGACATGTGATACTTGTAAGAGAATGGGGAAGCCACTAAAAAGAGACTTCATGCCACTATATCCCTCTCAATCACAAGAATTATTTGAAAGATGGGGTCTAGAATTTGTTGGACCATTAAAAAAAAGCAAAAATAGAAAGTGTCGGTACATTGTAGTGGCCAATAAATATTTGACAAGATGGGTGGAAGCGAGATCTCTACCAGATAATTTTGCGAAGAGCATAGCCCGTTTCTTGTATGAGCAAGTAATTACAATATTTGGGATACCCTACAGTTGAAAAGTGATAGGGGCAGACATTTTTTCAACGAAATTATTCAGAATTTGACCACAAAATTTAGGATCTTTGATTCGTTGTCTAGTCGATATTATCCTAGAGCTAACGGACATGTTGAGGCAACGAATAACGTCCTCATATCAATAATGTACAAAACATGTGTAGTGGAAGGATCCATTTGGGAGGATAGATTGCCAACATTCCTATGGTTGTATAGGACAACCTTCAAGCCAATGACAAACCATATGTCTTTCCAGTTGGTTTATGGATAGGAGGTTGTTGTGTCATTATAATTCTTGATACCTAGTCTAATGGTAGCGGTAGAAAATCGTCTAAGTGATCAAGATATCCTAGAGGAGAGGCTCACAAAAATCGTACAACTAGAGGGAAAGCATGTAATGGCTCACTGGGTGATGAAGGTAGCCCAACGTCGAAGGAAATTATGTCATGATAAGCACTTAAGGAAGTTAAACCTGAAGATGGGTGACTTAGTGCTTAAAATTTAATGACAAAAGAGAGAAATCCAAGGAATTTGAAGACCCTATGGATTGGGCCCTTCTAAGTAGTGGAAATATTGGATAATGGGATTGTCTACTTAAAGAAGTTGGATGGGATGTTGTGTCTCGAAATAATGAATGTTTCAAAGTTGAAGCCATATAAAGTGAAGGCACATGTGAATGTGATCAGCCTGGAATCATTTGAAGGAGAAACTGTGGGAAGACTGATGAAACCACCATGTTGATCTTATCAAATTTTGAGGGTATATGATTATATGAACAAGGAGAACCAAGAGGAACCGTAAACCAAGGTGCAGTTCAGGAAGAGGAGCGGATGAATTTAGATTGGTATTCAAGATGGGAAGAGAACAATCTGTAATCAGACAAAGGGAGTTGGAACCTAGACCAACTGAACGACAAAGGATACAGGTTCATGTAAGATTATCGAACATTGAAGAAGAAAGAAGACTTCAGACTATGACAGATGTAGCTTTACAAGGAATGGAATCTGAGGTGAGAGAAAGATCTGATGATAAATCTCAGAGTGAAGAAAGTGAAGAGCCATGTCAGCCAACAAAATTTGAGATCTTGTAGTAAATGATACGAAGGGAGACACAACAATTGCAAGAGGAACGTGAGACTATGTGAATGCATATACTATACTGAGAGATCAGGTCATTCAAGAACTAGAAGAGACAATGCAAAGAATAAATGAAAGGGAAGAACTAAGATGAGCAGAACGAGACGAACTTGAACAATGAAGGTTAACTAGAGATAAGGAAACCTATGGGTTATGGAGAGATATCTATGGGGTGCATTCTTCTTAGGAAGAGGAAGGATCGTCATTAGAAAGTAGCTTCTCCATAAATTCAAGTAGTTCATCCTCGGATTCGTTGATAATTCGGTTGAATAGTGGTAGTGCTAGTAGTTCAAGGTTCCGTTAACGAGAATATCAAGGAGAAATATGAACCACGTTCAACCAATTTTGCAAACTGAAGATAGGAGACAGGAGAAAGTAGCTGAAGGAATGGTTGAGGAAAGACCATAGCAAAATCAAGAACCTATTGACCCAACAGGATATCGATTAAGTAGAGAAGAAGTTGAAATATTGTGGACAGACATTATGGAAGCTCTAACACCGCTAGAAAATGAAGGAACTGGATAATAGATTCAAGTAGTGATGGCATTCTTCTTGATCGAAGAGAAAGAGGTAGTTCATGTTTTGATCTCTTACGAAGGTATAGAGAGCCACAAATTTGCACCAAAATACATGCATACTTGGATGTAAATACTTAAATGAGGAGATAGATGGATGAAGTTTGAAGGCAAAGAGTGGGTCTAGCATTACCGAAAATGGTCCAAGAAGAAAGGAATAATGTACAATCAATTCCTCGAGAAGATGGAAGAGAAAGAGCAAGGAATGATTCAAGCACCAATTTTGATTTCTCGGAGCAAATATAAAAAGGCAATAATGCAATGTACACCACAAAGACATCAGGAGGAAGAAATATGGATGAAACATTTGTTGCGGGCAGATTGGAGATTAAGAACCTTAAGGCAATTATTGTTAGAACTCATAATAGAGAAGGGAGATTGACAAGATCACAATTACTAGAGAGAGAACAAAGTAGAGGTAACTTGGGAAACTTGGGGAAATCACCAAGTCCTCATGGTGGTCCAAGGATACATAGCCAAGGGAGGAGTTTGGTTGGTCTCCCTCCTGGTGGCTCGAGGGGAAGAAATTCCCCTCCTGCTTATTGTAGGTCACAATATTGACAAAATAGGCCACAAGGACTAGTCGATGATCAAGCAAAAAACAACCAATGTTCATGAGATCATGAGGTTGGACCAATAGGCCCACCTCATGGTACATGTGGAATCTAAAGAGGTAGTCTTGAAAGACTAAGGAACCAGAAGAATATCGAACAACTAAGAGTTATGTAGTCCCAAACAAGGGAGATTCATCCAAGAACAAGGGGATGAACTAAGGAATAAGTTTGGGGGAGACAAGGATTCCAATTTCCATGGAAAACTCAAGTTTTAAGTCCGACATAACAAAATTTTGTTAGGCAAGTGCTTGAGCGTCGTCTAGATGACGAAAACACTACAATTGACCGTCAGGTTGTTGGTAGGATGGCAACTAGCCATTAGGATGACAACAAGATAGTAGGTCATCGAGATAATGGCAAGGCAATAGGTCAATAGGATGTCGATGATGTTGAAAGAGATCATCTACATGTCAGTGGAGCGATGAGCCACTATCAACAAAGGGATAGGATGATGGATTGGCAAATAATAAGGATGATGAGAGGGTCACTGAGCAAATCAGCAACTAGTAGAAGGAGATAATCCAGAGGAACCTCGAACCCAAGGGAGCCATCAGAACAGGCAATAGATGGAAGAGATGTATAGTGACAACAAAATGACAAGTTAAGGGATTCACTATCATAGAAGAGAAGGTAATTCGTTGGTGATCACGTTGGAAATTTGTGTTGGTGTCATTGTGCGATTTACAAGGAGAAGGTGACATGTGGAAAAGGCCACAATGTAAATAGTTGGAAAAATAAAAATAAAAATAATTAGAAAAAACATAAAAATGGGAATAAGTAAAAATATGAAATAATGAAAGTGGGAAAAGGACAACAATTGCATGCAAGTTGGCGAGGTGGCGATCATGCAGTAGTTGGAATATGGAGTGGTAGTTAGCTAACCGTTTGCATGGGCGACAACCAAATGATGCAAGTTCAATTCCTTTGCAATGCAGGTAGACGTCAGGTTTTGTATGTCAAGATTCTAGACGTCAAATGGGTAGGCCTAGATGTCACCATACTAGCCGTCAGGTTTGCAGGGATAGATGTCAGAATACTAGACGTCAAGGCTACTCTAGACATCAGAGGAGTCAGGGTTGTTCTAGATGTCAGAGGGGTCAGGGCTAGATGTCATGTGACTGGTTCTGCATCCCGTCCGAATACCTGCAATAACACAAATGCCCTACTTGCTGTAGCAGCTTGACCCTCAGCAACTCTCAATGGCAAAACCTGCAACACAGTTAGTATAGAACAACCTGCAATTCCTCCATTAATGCATCACAACCGACAACTCATAGCACAATCACCAATTCACCATACATGTAGAACATGTAAACAACATAACAACATTGGCATTTACATAGAATGAATAGCATCAATTACAATGTTTGAAAGGGGGGTTTAAATAGGAGGGGTAATGGAATTCCCCAACCAATTCCCAAACCACCCCAATTGTCTATCCTTAATGCTCTTAACAATCGACGTCTAACTACATGCCTTCTAACTAGATGTCTAACTACTTGACGTCTTCTAACTAGACGTCTAACAACCCGTCTAGAGCCTTAACCAAAGCATTAACAAAGGTGGTTGTTTTTGTCCTTTTATGCCATATGCATTTACAATTCAGCCTTCATTTCATTGGTTGTTTTTCCAATCAAATCAAAACATTAACATACCAAAATTGCTATGTACAATTCAAAATTGATGGACATGATGTTCCAGCCAGTCCTAGGGCTTAGAACTACTGTCTACATCTATCCTCCCCTTCGAAGAAGTTGATGTCCTCAATGACTTTCTCCGTTCTTCACTCCTGAGGTTCCAGCATTTGTAGGTGTTGAGCTCTATGGATTTGCAGCCTGTAATGCCTGTGTGTACTCCTGAAGTTGTTCTCGGTAGTGGTCTCGTTCGTCCTTGAGCCTCTTCGAATAGTTAAAGTACTTGGCCCACTCCACTCCTAAGGCATTAGCTCGGTCTTCTGTCTGCTTTAGGCTGGTCAACAGTTCTATTTTCCTACTTAGGAACATCTCCTTCAATCAATGTTCTGAAACTGGTGCAACTGTTGTACCCTTCTGCTATTTTGCCAGCCACAGTTCTTCTTGCAAGGCTGCCTTTTCTTTCTGCCAGTTCTCCCTTTCCTGAGCCCAAGCCCATTCCTGTTGGCTCCTATTGACTGAAAATGCTTCTGCTTGCTTAATCAAAAGCTCCTTCGCACTTTTTAGTTGGGCTATTTCTACTACTGATTCAGATAACTGCTGGTCCTTTTGCTCCAAATCAGCTTTCAGTTCTGCCATAGTTTGTCCCAACTTCCGCATTTCTCCTATGACTCTCTCCATTCGGGCCATCCCTTCAGCTAAGAGTTGATCCTTCTTTTCCAAAGCTTCCACTACTTCTCGTTCCACGACCTCTTTAGCTGAATTCACATGTTTAATTCCTTCGCCCAACCAAGTCAACAGGTGTGCAAGGAAGTTCAGCTGCGTGTACAATGGTAGTAATTCTAGCACCACTTCCACCTATGTGCCATGTTCCATGGAATGCTGAGGGGGATTTTTGCCATGGCCGCAAACATATACCTGCTTCGTTTCTAGATAAATACTAGGTGTCTTTTTTGGCAACATCTCAATGCCCTCCATTGTTTGCAACCGGCCAGTGGGTAATGACCAAGGTTGTCTCGCATAAATGTTCGAGATGTCCTTCCTCCATGGACCTTGGGCTGCCCACTTGACCAATCTGTCCAGCTCCTCCTCAACCATGCATTGCCACTTTTTCCATTGTCCCATGCATGCACTACTGAACTGCAAGCTAAGGCTATTCATGACTTTGCCCAATCTTTCAAAACATACTGTTGCTTGCTCATCCATTTCATCCGAAGGGTCCATAAAATTCGGTATTTTGAGGAGAATTTCTTGGGACCAAGTGTCCGTCTGTTCTTCTTCCTGTGCAATTCCCTTGCCTCTCTCCTCATGGTGAACAGGTGGTCTTCTTATTGTTGTCTCCTGTACAAGACTCTTGCTGACCTGTTCCTCTTGTTCCTCCATCTTCTCTAAGTCTATTACCTCCAGGGGTTGTTTCCCTTTATTTGTGGGAGTTTCTTCCTCTGTACTCCCCGTTGCTTTCTCCATCATTGGATTTTCTGCCTCTGTAACCTGTGGTGGTAGGCCTTCCTCTACCCCAGGGTTACTGCTGATTTTTGGAGCGTCTATGGTGCCTGTTTCCCTAGCTGTTGCGTCAAACATAGCATCTATAGAGAATGTGCTCAAAGTAGCTGCTAGTGATGTAGGTCTTGCCAAGTCTATCTCTGTCAAGTCCGGTGAGCCTATGCGGGCTATATGCTCAGCCTCCGCCAGATATTCGGTGGGTCCAAACCGTTCAGCCGCACTGGTCCCAACTGCCAGATTATGAAGGGTTGACGGTATAGAAAAATCTGCTTCATCTTGTGTTGGTTGATGTTGCTCCCGACTACGAACTGTCTCCAGATTCTCAGCTATCTTTTGCAATGCTTCTTGTGAGAAAGTTGGGGGTGGTATGTCAAATCGCCCCTTCTTCTTCCATTTAGGCTCTTCTGGAGATTGAGCCTCTTTTTGTTTCTGTGGTTCCTCCTCCCGAGCTTGTGTTGCTCTCTTATCCTCCCCTTCTAATGCAGCCACCAGCTTCTCCTGACTTGGTCTGTGTGAAATCTGCTTGACCCGTACCTTCTTTGTTGGCGTCGTTTTCTTAGCTGGTTGGGCCCCCATCCACCTACAGATAGATGGTGCTAAGGGTGGTAGTTCTCTTGGAGCATCAAAATCCGGGATCGGGATCTCCGCTTTTCCTGTCGCATCCAAGATCAAGCCAATGGCATGAAAAGTCATAGAAAAATTCTTTGTTGTTCTCATCAGGAAAGCCTGTATCCGTGTTGACAAATATGTCGCCCAATCATACTGTATGCCCTGTGCTATTCCTTGCAGATACGGAATCAACCATATGGGCAAGTCTGTGCTTCGTTGCTCTCCTGACAACCTTGCCATAATTACGTTCATGCTCACTTCCAGTCCGTCATTTTGGAGTTGTCCCTGCTTAACTCCTCTTCCCCCATGGACACTCAGCATAGCCTCCGCCTCTTCCCTTGTCAGGGTGGTGACATCCATGATTAATTCTGGTGACCTCTTCGGATCCACCCTTTCGTTCACCACCGGCTTGCCTTTTCGTGGAAGTCCAAAAGTGCTCTAAAAGACCCTAGGAGAAAAATCAATTACTAGTGCAGTGCCGTCTATTTCCACGAGACTGTTGTGCCTCCCAGCATCATATGTCTCTAGCATTTGTAGCAAGTACTCCTTGAAAATTTCCTTCTCAAAATGAGGAGCCTGTAGGATGAAGTGCACTCCTGCCTCCTTCAGCTTTTTCCGTGTTGGGTGGTTAGCTGGTGCATCTGCCCACCATTGGCGGCAATATTCTCCTATTGGGCATACCCAAGTGATTTCCTCCAGTGGTACGGGTGCCTTGCCGCTCGGATGAATCTCCTTATTCTTGCGGGTTGCTACTTCTGCTTCTCTTCTACTTCGACTCTGTCCCCCTTCTGAGCTTTTGCCTTGTCCTTTCATCTCAATCTCCTGTTGGTGCCTTAATCTCTTAGCAACCACTGATTCTGGTTCGGGCTCACTGTGGACTGGAATCTTTCCTGACTTTTGATGTGCCATCAGTCTTACTTTACCCTCTTCCAAGCTGTCGACTTCTGCCCTGGACTCCCTGTCCAATCTGCCTCCTAGCCATCAAGTCTACCTTAGCCGTATGACACTCAAACGTCGGGTCTCCTTAGCCGTCAGGGCTATCTTGTCATCAAGTTCTATAGTTGTCAGGTGCTACCAGCCATCAAGGACGCTAGCCATTCGGTTTTGCAACCGTCAGGTGTTGCCAGCCGTCAGGAGTTGTAGTCGTCGGGTCTTCTAACCATCAGTCATCCCACCGTCACGTGGTGCAGTCGTCGGATGGGCTAGCCGTTAGGTCAGGTGGACTAGCCATTGAGTGGTGCAACCATCAGGCCAGGTGGACTAGTCGTCGAGTGACCAGCCGTCAGGTGGGCTAACCGTCGGGTGACCAGTCGTCAGGTGGGCTAGTTGTCGGGTGATCAGCCATCAGGAGCTAGTCGTCTAGTGACCAATCATCGGGTGTCTAGCCATCAGGAGCTAGCCATCGGGTGACCAACCATCAGATGGGCCAGACTTCCCTCCTGCTCGTCGTCTGCTGCTACCTAGTCGTCTGTTGTTGTTTCTAGCCACTGCGCTTCTCTACTGCGTGCTTCTTGCCTTCTCCTTCTCCTCCTCCTGCTTGCCTGAGAGTGATGTTGCAAATGAATGGCCTCCTCTCCTTTTATAGTTGCTCCTCCATCCCTAAAACCATTATGCAACCGCCACCTTGCAACTAACTTCTTGCATGCATGACACGTCGGCTAGCTAGACGTCTAGGTGTCCCTCTTTCGTCTTATTCCTATTTTGTCTTATTCTCTTTTGACTTTTTATTTGACTTTTCAAATTTTCTTATTTTTATTTATTTTTTCTCATATTTTTTTCAAAACTGCATGTGACGTCTCCTTTTTAACGTCGACGGGTGAACCGTATGGCCAAGCCAATACGCAGTTCCCATGCATCTGGCATCTCATTTCAATGATGACGGTTGTTTTCTCCAAAACTGCTGAAATCATCATCATTGTCACTGTTTATTTCCTCCGTCGCCTGACGTCTTCGGCGATTATTTCATCTTGGGGGAGTTTTCGGGCGTGACTGTTGTTGATGTCTTGTCCTGTCCCATGGCATAATGCGCCAGTCTTGTTGTTCTATCTCTTCCATCTGATGCCTTATTTCTGGCTCACGGGACTGATTTATGTTGGGTCGTCGTCTGACATTATTAGTGGCTTGTTCATTTCTTTCCGCTGCCAGACGCGTTTGTTCCATCCATTCTTCCGCCATGCGAACTTCTCCTTCCTCTGGGTTGGCATTATTATCCAGGTGTTTTGCTACTTCTTCCAGGTGTCTGCTATTCAGGCGTTGTGGATGGGCGGGCACCAGTGGAATTCGTTCAGTACTTCCATCATTACGTTGGATTATTATATAGTCATCCAAATAGTTAAACATCTCCCCTTCTTGTGTCTGTTGATCAAGTTCATGTTGCCTGGGCTATTGTCATCTTTGATGTTCCCTATTTTGGTGGGGTCGTCTAGTTCTTAGACCTCGTCCTCGACCTCTATCATTTCCTGCAACTGCCCGCGCTTGATCCCTATGTTCTAGATTGGGGTTTCTATCCCAATCTCTCCTTCCGTGGACCTGGTTACCGCGTCCTCGGCCTCTTTTCGATCGAATCTCTCTAATGTTGGGTTGTCGTACTCCCAGCTGCCCGAGATTCGGTCGGTCCCTCAGTCATTCCTGATGACATCTTCGGTTCCTACGAGCTCGTTGAGATGGACCTATCGGTCTATTCTCAGGAGCACGTAGTAATGGGTTGGCTTGGACTAGGTTCTCAGATGGCCCTTGCGGTCCAAACTGAGAACCAGTCGACCTATTGGTAGTCGGAGGGGAATTTCTTCCTCTCAAGCTACCGGGACGGAGGTCAACCATGCTCCTCCCTTGGTCAGGTGCTCTCGGAATTCCTTGCGGTCTCCCGAGAGTACCTAAGTTGTCTCGGCTACGGGCCTCGTTTATCAGTTGTGCTCTTGTCTCTGGTGGGTGGTGTAAATGCGCAGGTGTTAATTGGTGTAAAATCCTCAGTCTCCTATCGGCCCTTATCAGTCTTCGTCTCCATCTGCTTTCCTCAAAGTGTCGTTGCATGGCACAATGAGCTAAATTTTCCTGGTACTCTTCTGAGAATATTGAATCGGTACTTGAGTCATTTCCCTCTCCTACCGTGTTCATGGGCCATTCCGAGGTTTCTTGAACCCGTTGCTGCAATCTTCTTACTTCCCTTCTATGCGCTCGTAAGTCAAGTGCAGCCATCCGATACCTGGCTACCTCCTCCCGTTCGGTTGGACGTCTCATGGCTCCCACATATGGTGTTCTCCATTCACGATGTGGTGGTAATTCTGGCATAACGTCCTCATTTAATCCTCCATTGTATTCATCTTGTGGACTTAGTGAAGCATCATCCTCAATTATCTGTGCAGTTTCCAGAAATCTGACACCCGCTTGTCGACTGCGATCTTCATCCCTTTGTCTCCTATGGTCTGGGTTAGGACTGGCATATGGAATATCTAGATTCTGAGGTAGGTTGTCGTCACTGCTTGATTCTTCCAACCACCCTCCAGTTTTTGGTTTCTCTGGTACCGTCTCGATATCTTTCCATAATATGGCTGCCATTTCCTCCCTGCTTTTTTGATATTTAGCAGTCGAGCTTTGTCCTACTTCCCATATCCTGGGTCTTTCTGGAGACTCTCTCATCTCCTGATGGTTCACTGATTCTGCGCTTGAGGATTCTTCTGAATTTAGCACAATTTTTAATGTGGCTGAAGAAGAACTCCTAGAATGTGCACCTATTGCTATTGCTTTTCCTCTTCCACTTTCCCTTGGGCTTACCGCATCTTCCTGTTCTTCCTCCAAGGAAAATAAACTACCTTCTGAAGAGTTTCCTGTCGCACTTCTTCTTCTGAGTTCCCCCTGCTCTAGCTCTGCCCATTCCGCTAGGTGAGCTTCGTGCCTTTCATTTACTCGTTGCATGGTTGTGTCCAACTCCTGGATCACCTGTTCCCATAGCTGATTATTGTACTATCTCAGAGTTTCATATTCTTCCTGCAACCTATGTGTTTTCGATCTCATTCGTTGCAGAAGTCTAACTCCTTCTTCCTCATCTTCTTCTTCTTCTCCCAGAACTTCCTGTTGAGCGACCTCCGTCGAAACTTGGAGTCGGTCTTCTTCATTGTTATTTGAGAGTTCCATTGCCTGCCTTTCTTCACTCCCAAACAACCAATCCAGGTTATGAGTTTCCTCCTCTCGAACAGTGCTACCCTGCTCATTGCTTCCAGAAGGTTGTGTACCCGGATCTTCCTCTTCTGTTCTGGAAGTTCCCGTTTGTCCCAAGTTGATCATATTCACCTGAGCACGTGGTTTGTATACTTTCAACTTGGAACCATTTATTACCTCGGGGCATAACGTTCCATCCAATTTTCTCAACTTTACTGCCCCGTTCTCGAGTACTTCTTCTACCTGGAAGGGTCCAAGCCACAAGGTTTTTAACTTTCCTGGCTTGAGTTCTCTCTTACCATTGTATTTGAGAACTAGTCCACCAGCTTTGAGATCCAATTTCCGGAGATGTTTATCATGCCAGAATTTCCTCCTCTTCTGTGCAATCTTCGTTGCCCATTGTGCCATCACCCTCTTTTCGTCCAGTTGTACCAAAGTTGTCAGTCGTTCTCGAATACTTTCCTCATCATTCAATCGATTGTCGACTGCTACCCTCAAACTAGGTACAAGGAATTCAACTGGTACAACTGCTTCCTGTCCGTACATCAGTTGAAAGGGTGTGTGATTCGTAGTGGGCTTGAAAGTGGTCCTGTATGCCCATAAAACTGCTGGTAACCGCTCCTCCCAGTTGGCTCCTTCTACTCCGCATGTCTTGTACATGATCGAAACCAGGACTTTATTTGTTGCCTCCGCCTGCCCATTTGCTCTTGGGTAGTACGGACTTGACAAGGAGTGAAAAATCCTGAATTCTTCCATCAAGTTCTGAATAATCGCATTCACAAAATGGCCTCCTCTGTCACTTGTCAACTGTAGAGGTATCCCGAACCTTGTAATTACTTGTTCGTACAAAAAGCGAGTCGTGCTTTTTGCCGAGTTGTCCGGTAAAGCCCTTGCTTCTACCCATTTTGTGAGATATTCCATGGCAACCACGATGTATCGACATCTTCTCCTTCGACTTGTTTTTAGAGGACCTACAAAATCCAGTCCCCATATTTCAAAGAGTTCCTGAGGCTGGGATGGATGTAATGGCATGAAGTCTCTCTTCAAGGGTTTCCCTGTTCTTTGACACGTATCACATGCTACCACAAAATTCTTTGCATCGTGAAAGAGGGTGGGCCACCATAGACCTGCCAACAACACTTTCTTGGTTGTTGCATCTGGTCCCATGTGTCCTCCTGCCAATCCCTCATGTGTCTCCTTCAGGGTTTGTTGTACTTCATCCTCCATTATACATCTTCGCAATACGTGGTCCTCCCCCATCTTGTAAAGCAATCCTGCAATCAAGGTGAAGGGTGCTGATTTCGTGATTACTTTTCTCCGCTCGGTTGTCGTTAACTCTTTTGGTAGTTGCCTTGTCGATAGATATTCCCCTATATGCTTATACCATCCTGGTATGGCATTAATCATGAACAACTGTGCATCGAGGAATTCATCTGGTATTCCTCCCTCTCCAGGTTCTCCTGAGCGAATCCTTGACAACTGGTCCGCTATTACGTGTTTCTTTCCTGGCATGACTACCACTCTAAACACGAATTCCTGCAGAGTTGCGAGCCATCGACTCACTCGTCCGTAGATCGTTGGTTTGTTGATCAAGTACAACAGAGCCTGATGATCCACATAAAAAGCAAAGGGGTTAGCTAGTAGGTAGTGTCTATACTTCTGTACTGCATACACCATTCCCAGTGCTTCCCGCTTCGTTGTGCTGTAATTCTTCTCGGCTCTGGATAGTAGCCGACTTGCAAAGTATATGGGCTGATCCAACCCGTATTGGCCTTCTTGTGCCAATGCACATCCAATGGCAAAATTTGAGGCATCCACATGCACATGGAATTCTTTCTCCCAGTCTAGGTAAACCAGGATAGGTGCTTTCACCAAGTGCCCTTTCAATCCCTCAAATGCCCCTTGGTGTTCCTCTGTCCATCTGAATGGAACACCCTTACGTGTAAGCGCGTCTAGTGGATGAGATGTTAATGCATAATTTCGGATAAACCTCCTGTAATATCCGATAGTTCCCAGAAAGGTCTTAACCGAGCTCACATCATGTGGCTCCTCCATCAGCAATACTACCCTTATTTTATCTGGGTCGGGCTTCAAACCCTCTTGGCATACTATATGCCCCAACAACTTCCCGTATGGTACCAGTAATACGCATTTGCTTGGGTTAAGCGATATTCGTGCCTTCCTGCATAAACCCATGCATTCCTCCAAAGCCTTTAAATGTTCTTGCGTCTTCCCATACAGTGACCAATCATCCAGAAAGGCTTTAAAATTTCCTGTGGACATCTTATCAAAAATATACAATATGATCCTCTAGAAAGTAGCGGGCGCATTGCATAGTCCAAATGGCATGCGATTGTATGCATATATTCCATTTTCTACCACAAAAGTAGTCTTCAACTTGTCTTCTTCTGCTATGCTAATCTGATTGTACCCCGAGAATCCATCCAAAAATGAATATATCTCGTGGCCGGCTACCTCTTCCAATATGGAGTCTGTGAATGGGATTGGGAAGGGATATTTTATAGTTACGACATTCAAACTTCTAAAATCCACACAGATTCGGATTTTATCTACTTCTCATTTTAGAGTGATCACAATTGGTGAGACCCACTCGCTTGTCGTAACTTTGAATATAATGCTTGCATCTAACATCTTTTCGATTTTGGCATTCACCTTTGCTGCATATTTGGGATTCATTCTGTAAGGATGCCTTCTTACTGGTTGCGCACCTTCTATCAGAGGAATCTTGTGTACGCAGAGTTCGGGTGGTACTCCCTTCAAATATTTATATGTCCAAGCAAAAACATCCTTATAGTCCATGAAAATTTTGAATGTTGCCGCTTTTAGGACTGGATCCCAATCATCTCCACATTTGATCATCTTTTCCTCGCCCTTTTCTCCCAAGTTTACCTGAATCATTCTTGGACCTTCATATTTGATTGACTCAGGTTCATTTGTTGCCTTTAGTGCAGCGATGGGGTGTGTTGGTTTGTCTTCTATGACTGCCTCCCCCATCGTGAATTCTACAAAATTCTTGGGAAATGTCCACTTTTCCCTTTCCTTGTCC
This sequence comes from Wollemia nobilis, assembly GCA_028583015.1. NCBI lineage: Eukaryota > Viridiplantae > Streptophyta > Pinopsida > Araucariales > Araucariaceae > Wollemia > Wollemia nobilis. Next base: position 19,258,160 of record JAQPPZ010016881.1, read on the forward strand.
TTCTCTGTTGTTGTCTGTCTTTTGTTGTTGGTTTCTTTTTCTGGTTCCTGCATCTCATCCTCTTGAATCTCCTTTTCCGCATCTATGCAAAGACATTGGGGAGGGAAGATCTCATAATCTTCCAACTGCCAGTGTAGTAAACCTTTATCTTGGTCATACTCATCTTCCGTGCAGTCGTCAAGGTGCAACACTCCCTCCTCATCTGGTTCATATCTCGTTTCACCATCTGACGAAGAGGATCCCGAATCATCTAAAGTAGCTATGTCCTGACTTACTGTTTGATTCTTCAGATTGATTATATACTTGTGCTGCCCCTGCTTGAAAGATAGACGTTCTTTCTCCCAATTGTGGTTGACTTTTGCTGTTCTCAACCATCCTCGTCCCAACAGTGCATCATATGCGGGTTTTTGCATAGCAATGACAACAAAATCCAAGATGAAGTCTCGCTCTGCTATGCGTACCTTCTGATTCATCAAAACACCTATTGTTTCAATGCCATATTGATCAGCGCCATATAGTTTGAAATTTGGAGACCGTAAGGCGGGTTGCCCTAGAATCCGCCATGTCTTCTCTGGCATCACGTTCACACTAGACCCTCCATCTACAATCACCTGATTCAGCCTATGGTCCAAAACCTCCATTTGGACAATAGCTGGCCTTCTCCCGACTTCAATCATCAGGATTGTTGGATCGATAAATTGTCCTTGCTTGATAGTTGCTACCTGTCGAGTTTCATCCTTCTTCTTGATGACTTCCCCGATCGTAGCATACAACTCTGGTATTACACTAAACAGGTTGGCGACCTTCATCTCCACCTTCGTGTTTAGTACCTCTGTTACCAAGCCTTCTATTGATGCCTTTTTCGTGATCTCTGGTCTCTTTAACACTTTCTCCAGAACTAGTTGTCCTTGTTTCTCCTTTGCTAGTTCTGTTTCAATTAATTTTTGGGCTTCCTGCCATCGTTCCTTTTCCTTGGCAGGGTTTGGATATTGTTCCGTTTTCTTGGTTTGTGCTCTTGTTACAGCCAAGACTTCTTTGTTTACCTTTGTCACCTCTCCAATGCCTATGAGGTTGATATTTTGAGTTCCACTGGTACTTGCCTTGTTCGGGCAATTAACCTCCTTGTGGTTTCCTGGACCACACCATTTACACATTTGAGTGGTGTTGTTGCCATTGTTATTACCTGCATTCTAGGGTTTGGAACAATTCTTCGCAAAGTGGCCCCATTCTTGACAATTTCGACATTGAATAATCGATCGACCATCAGAGTCGTATTGTAATCGACTCTGACCTCCTTGTCTTCCTCCTCGGTGACTATTCATGTATCCTCCACTAGTAGCTCCTTGTCCATTCCTTTGTGCATTTGGCTGCTCTTCCTGTTGTATTGCCAATGTTTGATGCCTCTTACTTTTTAGGTTGAATGGACAGTCGACGACAGGATGTCCTGCAATTTCACATATATTGCAATATGCTTTCTTTGGACAGTTTACATTTGAATGTCCCTCTGCCTTGCAGTCTGAACACCAAATTTATTTTCGATCCTTTCGACCTTCTCCTTTTGCTTCTTTTAGAATTTTATCAAATTCCCTCCGGAAGGTGTGAATCGTGCTCTGTACTTTGTCTTCAGCTTCACTGTCCGAATCTTCGGTATGCTTTAAGTATCCTCCGATACCTGCGATCATTTGTTTGCCTTCACTTTCAAAGTTTTTAGCCTTCTCCAGTGCTTCTGCATACGTTGAGGATGGTACTGCCTTCATTTTCTTCTTGAATTTTGGTAGTAGCCCATCCAAAAACCACCGCTTTATCATACCGTCGGTAGGTGTCATCTCCATTTTGTCTGTCGATTGTTTCAATCTTCTATTGTAGCTTTTGACATCCTCATCCGATTTTTGCTTAGTGATGCATATTTCTATGATTATGTCTGTGTCATCCCTCATGGGTCGGAATTCTTCTATGAATGCATTCTTCAGGTCATCCCATTGTGTAAATGCTTGCGTACTTTGTCTCTTCAAGTACCAGTCTATCGCCATGCCTCGCAATGTGGTTGGAAATAGTTGCAACCATTGTGTTGTCTGTGTGACCCCATTTGCTCCCCAAATGGTAATGCAAGTTCCCACATGTCGTGATGGATCCTCCTTCCCTTCACCTGAGAAGGGTGGGCATTTCTGTTGTATCATTCTATTGGCGGGATTCACCATGGTATTCTGACTTCCTGGTGTTGGTGGTTGTAGTGGTTGATTCGGTTGTCTGTCTACTGTTGGTGGTGCAAAGTTGTACTCAAATAGCCTTCTTCCCATCTCCAATTGGTCTCTGCTTCGCGACCTCCTTCGCGAATATACCAAACGTGGCTCCGACCTTCCTCCCCATGAACCTCCGCGTAGGTGCCTTGATACAAGGTTCTCTCCTTCAGTATCCTCTGGCCACCCTTCCCTCGCTGGTTCTGGTGTTGTCGTCCAGTCTTCAATGATGGGCTCTTCCTCAGCTATTTGTTCTCCCTCATTTTCTGCAGTCACCAACAATGTCTCAATGCTTGTGTTATTCTCCTCTTCAATGTTCCATACTCTCTCCACCTTAGGGTGAGACACCTCTGTGGCCTCGTGTGTCCTTAAATTTGCCAGTCGTGCTGCTTCTTACCGGTATTTGCTCTTTATTTTGTGACCTGAAACCAGTCATTCACCTATTCTTCCTATCACTTATGTCCTTAAACTCCGGGTTTTTAATTAGGCAACGACGCCAAATGTAGACAAGGGTGAGTACATTCCCGGGATGGGGTGATGACAAGTCAGTATCAGGCTCCAAGCAATGGTTATACAAGCTTATCAAGTTCAATATTCTAACTCTGCTAGTTGACGGCAAGGTCTAGACGTCAAGAGTCTAGACGTCGGATGAGCAGGGCTAGACGTCACGGACTAGCTGTTAGGTTTGCAGGGATAGATGTCAGAATACTAGACGTCAGGGCTGCTCTAGACGTCAGAGGGGTCAAGGTTGTTCTAGACGTCAGAGGGGTTAGGGCTGGACGATAGGTCTTAGGGATGATGGCTAGTTGTCTGACGACTGCTAGACGTTAGGGGCTAGATGTCATGTGACTGGTTCTGCATCCTGTCTGAATACTTGCAATAACACATGCCTTGCTTGTTGTAGCAGCTTGACCCTCAACAACTCTTAAGGGACAGAACCTGCAATATTGGTTAGTACAGAACAACCTGCAATCACTCCATTAATGGCTTACAACCTGCAACTCAAAGCACAATCCCATACACGCAGAACATGTAAACAACATAACAACATTGATATTACGTAGAATGAATAGCATCAATAGCTTCTACAACATCCATCGCATAGGCCTTACAATGTTTGAAGAGGGGGGTTTAAATAGGAGGGGTAAATTGGTTCCCCAACCAATTCCCAAACCACCCCAACCATCTATCCTTAATACTTGCCTTAACAGAATGCTTAGATGTCTAACAACTTGACGTCTTAACTAGACGTCTAACAACCCGTCTAGAGCCTTAACTAAAGCATTAACAAAGGTGACTGTTTTTGTCCTTTTATGCCATATGCATTTACATTTCAGCCTTCATTTCATTGGTTGTTTTTCCTATCAAATCAAAACATTAACATACCAAAATTGCTATGTACAATTCAAAATTGATGGACGTGATGTTCCAGCCAGTCCTAGGGCTTAGAACTGTTGTCTACACAATTATTGTTGGAACTCATAATAGAGAAGGGAGATTGACAATATCACAACTACTAGAGAGAGAACAAAGTAGAGGTAACTTGGGCAACTTGGGGAAATAATCAAGTCCTCCTGGTGGTCCAAGGACACCTAGCCAAGGGAGGAGTTTGGTTGGTCTCCCTCTTGGTGGCTTGAGGGGAAGAAATTCCCCTCCTGCTTCTTGTAGGCCACAAGATTGACAAAATAGGCCACAAGGACTAGTCGATGATCAAGCAAGAAACAACCAATGTTCACAAGATCATGAGGTTGGACCAATAGGCCCACCTTGTGGTACAAGATCATCTTGAACGACTGAGGAACCAAACGAATCCCGAACAGCTAAGAGTTAGGTAGTCCCAAACAAGAGAGATTTGCCCAAGAACAAGGGGAAGAACTATGGAATGAGTTTGGGGGAGACAAGGATTCTGATTGCGATGGAGAACTCAAGTTTTAAGTCTGACATGACAAAATTTTGTTAGGCAAGTGCCTGAGTGTCGTCTAGATGACGAAAACACTACAATTGTTCATCACTGTTGGTAGGATGGCAACCAGCCATTAGGATGACAACAAGATAGTAGGTTGTCAAGATAATATCAAGGTAATAGGTCGATAGGATGTCGATGATGTTGAAAGAGATCATCTGCATGTCAGCGGAGCGATGAGCCGCTGTCAAAAAAGGGATAGGATGATGGATTGGCAAATAATAAGGATGATTGGAGGGTCGTTGAGCAAATCAGCAACTAGTAGAAGGAGATCGTCTAGAGGAACCTTGAACCCAAGGGAGCCATCGGAATAGGCAACAAATGGAAGAGATGTACAGTGACGATGAAATGACAAGTGAAGGGAGTCGTTATCATAGAAGAGAAGATGATTTGTCGGTGATCAAGTTGGAAATTCGTGTCGGTGTCAATGTGTGATTTACAAGAAGAAGGTGACATGTGGAAAATGCCACAATGTAAATAGTTGGAAAAATAAAAATAAAAATATTTAGAAAAAACATAAAAAGGGGAAATAAGGAAAAATATGAAATAAGGAAAGAAGTGGGAAAAAGACAACAATTGCAAGCAAGGTGGCGAGGTGACAATCATGCAGTAGTTGGAAGATGGAGTGGTAGTTAGCTAATTGTTTGCATGGGTGATAACTAAATTGTGCAAATAGTATAAATAAAGGTGAACAGGGAAGGCTTAGGCATAATGCAAGTAGAGTAGTAGAGAAGAAGTGCAGAAGTCGAAGACACCTCGAGAGATTGCCAATGTTGTAAGCAATGGAAGGCCGATAGTGTAGGCTAGGGTTTTAAGCTAGAAACAAGAAGTACCGGTGCATCAAAAAAGTAGAGAAGAAAAACTAGATGGAGGACCCGTATGCATGGAAAAGACAGTTGATATTTATGAATACTTCGTAAAATTTATTTGCATAGAAGGTTATTGCTGCTTGGAAAAGTTTCAGTTAGACGAGGATAGGAGCTGTTACTGGGACAGAGTCATCAGAGGTTGGGGTTAGAGGAGTTGTCATCAGAGGGACGAATAACTACCATCTGTGCAGTGCCATCTAATGACAGGGAATCCAAAGAGCTACCATCTGAGGAAGTCATCTGAGGACTGCAAGAGTTGGACCATTAGAAGGGAAGCTACCATTCAACCGGAAGCTACTGTCAGAAGGGAAGCTACCATTCAACCAAAAGTCGTCAGAAGGGAAGCTACCATCATAAGGGAACTGTTGTTACAGACATCGGTAAGGTTGTCGTCATAGACAACATTTGCCATAGGGTGCTATAACAGATGTCAACCGCTAGAAGTACTACCGACACAAGTAAACCATCACAGTCAATGCTGCCACAAGAAATGAGAGTGTTGTCGGAGTTAGAAAAACATCGTCTAAAGGACAATGTTGATGGGGAGATTGTTAGAAGTTACATCAGATGCAATTGTCAATATGCATAAGAGACCTTCGATTCCTGAGAGGATCAAACATGTGGATCAACAAAGAAGAACGCCACAGGAGTCCGCATCCAAAAAATGAATAATACATCGACAAGGAGCACAATTCCGAGCAAGTGAATGAGTATGATTCTAATATGGGATAGGCTCACAAGAGGCAAGCACAATGTCGAGAAGAAAGCATTCTGGAAGAAAGAGGAAGGGATGCCAAGCAAAGTGAGAAAGATAAATTACCCCTAAGATATATAAAGTGGATATGTTCTATAGGAGAATACTACCGGATGTGGTGGGAAAAAACCCCAAAGGATCATGAGTTATGACAAAAGTTGCAACAAGCAAGAGTTTATATTATAATGCAAGTACCAAACTTTGATAAGGAATTTTTCGAACAGTACCTGCTGTAGATGTAGGAAACCTATGATCCGAAGCAGAATGCAAGCAAAGTGCAAGTGAGGGGACACCAGTTAACTGTTGTTTCTATAAGAAACTTTAGGAGAGCGTGTGGACTGCCAAACCAAGGAATGTCGGTAGTCAAGGATGTAATGGATTCTAACCAGAGTAGGCAGTTAAATTAGAGTGTAACAATTCTGGATAAAGATGAGGCTTAGACACTGATGTTGCATGGAAGAAGAGGAATTAAGAACCAGTTGAAAAATGATGGGCTACAGTGTATCATGAATGTGATTATGGCAAGATTGTTTAGAGAACAGAGGGCTTCTGAGTTACCTATATGGTCGATACCATATATGTAAGAAATTGAAAAGGGTGAAGCCTATGACTAGTCATCTTATCTTTTGTTTTGCATTAAGGCCTTCTTGATGCGTAGTATAAAAAACTTCTCTATGGTATTTCATGCCATTGGTCTACTATTGAATGTTGCATCACAGGAGGTGGGAATTCCTAGACTAGATCCTCCCAGATCGAACTTAGCACTAACAGTATTGAGGTGGATGAATGCACAACCTCAACAAAAGAAGAATACTCCAAAGATAAGGGTTAAGCAGATATTCGGATGGGAGACACTCCTGGATGAACCTTTTCGAAGTTTAGAGGAGGAATCATCAACAGGGCGGGAACCACTCCAAAGGAAAAGAAGAATATTTGTGCAGCCAAAGTAGTCACAATCTCCACAACATATTGCAGTCCAATAAATAACAATGGAACAGGTTGTAAGGGGACAAGTTGTGGTGGAAATAGATGACCCAATGCAATAGACCCTAGAAGAAGAGAACCAACAAATAGAAGTGCCAAAATTTATGGAGGCAGAAGCCGTAGTTGGACGATTACAGGACTAGAAGTTTCAGATAGACGAGTCTGCAGATAAAGAAACAAGGGATGGAAGTGGGGACATGTAGATCAGAGTAAATGAATTTTTGGCAGAAATTCAGTGGATGGATTCGATGGTATCACCCCCACTACATGGAGAACTTATTTTTGAATTAACATCCATAACAAAGGAGGTGTTAGCTCGAAAACCAGTCACAACCATTACGGTTCCAGAAAAACAAGATCTAACTGAACTAGCAAGGACACTAGAAAAAGGGAAGAAAACAAAACCTGAACAATTGGCACAACAGGAACAGTTGGAACAAAAAAATTCAGATTCATGAGACAATGAACTGTCTTGCAAAGGTGCAGTATTTTGAGGGGGAGACAGCCAAAGGAAGAGCAAATTGGTTGAGAAATCTGAGCAGATAATTACAGAGGGAAAACTAGTAAAGAAACAAATCAATCTGTCAGCAAAGGGAGAAGAGAATGTGTCAGAAGCTAAAACGGATAATGAGGCAAAGATGATCTTAGTGAACATGTTCTAATCTAAGTGTCGAATTTTAGGAAACCACTGGATTTGAGAGAGCACATTAATGGACAAGTTAATACAAGTCTCAAGTAATTGACAGATTGAAGCTTGAATTTGAGATAGGTTGTGTTGGACAATGGAAGCAATGGCAATTAATGGCAGAAGATGAGCTTGAGAAGTTGGTAAAATGGACCCAGGAGGGACAATGGAGAACTGAAATTACCAGCATTTATCAAGAGCAGCCATGGGAGTTGGAGATAGGTAGTATCAAAACCATGGAAGGGGTAAAGAAATTGCCAAAAGGAGTGCAAACACTGTACAAGGAACCAACCATCCTGCGTTTACATCAATGGAAGTTGTAGTTTATCTTGTCCGGAGAGTGATGAGACAATACAATACATTGAAATTGTATCAGATTAAGTTTTTTGCATATTTAGTATAGTGGCTGGCTGCTGGAATTAAGAAATTGCATAGTGTGGGGCAATGAAGAACATGTGCTTATACTGAGGGGGGGGTGAACTGTATAAGATAAAACTTTTTGCTTTTCAAACCATATGATAACATCAGCAATATTAAATAAGTAAACATTACACAAAGCATCACACATATGAGACATGATTTAACGTGGTTCAGCCAATGTGGGCTGCTCCACGAAGAAAATATTTCACTTAAATTTTCTCAACAAATTTCTTGGGAATCCTTCCCTATTACAATGTTTATGAACCTCTGTCCAAAGGAGACCAATCCCCTAATCAAGTTTGTAAACTCCAATCCACAGGAGAACTCCTTCTCCTCTGCTCTAGCTGGTGATCTTTTAGAAGACTACTGCCTACACTGCACTGGCTTGTGGATCTCTCTCCACTGAAGACCTCGGTCTTCACTCAGAAGATCTTTGTCCTCACTGCCTTGGCTAATGGATCTCTATCCACTGGAGACTAATGTCCTCTGCTCTATCACCTCCAAAGCCTGCTTTAAACTCCTTTCAATCTCTATCTCAGATCTGTACTGAACATTGTCCTCTGCTCTGTCAATTCTGCTCACAAATTTGTCTCTGCTTTGGCACAAATATGCTCTCAAATCTGCACCAAACTCTGTCCCCAAATCTGTCTTTGCTCTGGCACAAAACTGCTCACAAATTTGTACCAAACTCTATCCTCAAATTTGTCCTCAAGCCTTAGCATAAAGCTTGATCAAATCACAAACGAACTCTGCTCAGATTTGCCCAAAGCCTTAATACAAGGCTTGAACAAATTAATCAATTCTGCCCTCAAGTCTTCACAAAGACTTACCTCTAATTTGTCCTTAAACTTTTACAAAAACTCATTAACAATTTCAGAAAACTCAACTTAATCTCTTATAGAAAACCTCTTCAATACCACAAACAAGTTTCACACTCACAAAACACTCAATCACTTTCAAACTCTCTTTCAAATCAATTCAGAAATAAAGTATAATTTGATTCACAAAACTTGAACTATCACTCCAATACTTTCAATCAATAATGCTCAACCAACTTCATTCAACCATTCACTTAATGAAACACAACTTGCTTACAAACCCTAGCCAAGTGTTTTACTATACTTCCAACAACTCAACCCTTGACTCAAGATGATTCCAAATTCACATAACAATGATACTCATGTTCTTTCACAAACCCTAGCTCAAGATAGTTCTCAATTTCACATTCAAATGATCTCACAAACATTCACCAATCATGCACATGGAAACTCACTCAAACATTTCCAACAATGCTTATCAAACAAACCTTTTCACTCCAACTTTGCATTTTACAACATTCAAGCCAACAATATTTCACTCATAAGGAAGATGTGCCCATACCTTTTTTTGATGGAGATATGTCTTCAAAACCTGTCTTAATCACAATCAAATCTTCTTTGCCAATATCAAGGTTAGATAGCAACAATCTATCTCAAAATCTCCACAAATATTCTCCTCAAAAATTTATTCACTATACAAAAATTATCAAGTCTCAAGTACACCTTATTATCTCCAAACTTCTCAAACAAAGATTCCAATTACTCAATTTCACTATAACCTCCTTCAAAAATTTTATGCATAGATTAATCCAAATTTCTTACTTATGTCTCCCTACTCAAAAATTGCATTTCAAAAATAATTAACCATCACAAATAAGAAATAATGCAATTCACCTTTTAAATCAGAATTAAAACATCTACCACCTTTAACTAAGGTAAAAATTAAATTTACCTTAACCTCCTTATATCTCCCTAGGCGCTCACAATGCAACCTTAGACCTTTGACCACGTGCTCAACATAAACAATAACAAAAAATCAAAGTACCTTTGCGTGCCACTCGATGGGATTCGATCCCAGGTCACGTTGCCACCAGCGCCCTAGACGCGGCCTAACCACCGCGTGAGCTAGGCACTCACTTGGGAGGGAAAAGCGCCTCGTGCGCTTAGTACCTTCAATCTAGCGCCGAAATTAAAAAATAAATAAAAATTTTCCCTTTCGCAGCCATTGAGACTCGAACGCGGAACCTCTGCTCTCCCTACGCCTTACACACCGACCACTTGCCACTAGCCCAACCAGTCGGTTGGTGACAAGGCTCTACGCCTTGACCAACTTATTCGTCACGTTTTTTATTGCCTTTTAAAAATAATAATATCCTCTTCTTATGCTCACGAATTTTCGCATTAATCAACTTTACCTTTTTGCACATGCATGAAATCGGAGACTTAAACGTCGACGGGGAGGAAGAATTATTTAAAACAAATTTGCGCCCACCCTAACTTTAGGGTTTAAATAATATTATTTTATAAATTAATTTATAATATAAATATTATAAATAATTTATAAATGACCTTAGGCTTTATTTTTATCCTTTAATATTATAATAAAAATATTATAATATTATTTCCTTTGGGCCTAGGTATTTTTCTCTTTCACCCTTAGACCTTATATGACCTCCTTTAATATTATAATAATAAATATTATAATATTATTTCCTTTAGGCCTAGGTATCCCTTTCCTTCAAGGTATTTAACCATCCTTTTGACCAATCATGTGAAGCTCTTAAACCAAATTTCTTGGGCTTAAAATATAAATATTTTAACCCTCCTTTTGCCAAATCCTGCACTGATCACTGACACTGACTATTGACATCAATGACAACACTCAAAATTTCCAACAGGCAAGACAAGGCTCAACAACTGTAAATTACAGAAGAAATTTCAACAAGCACAATAGACAATGGAAGTTGAAATGGCCAAGTTGGAAGAGTAGTTTAATAAGATACAATAAGACCAAAAAGAACTGCAAATAAAGAATGAGGAATTAAAAGAGAAAGAAAGGCTTATTGAAGAACAAGGGGAAAAAATACTTAGATCTGAATGCTCACTTAGGCAACAACGGGAGGAAGCAATGTCGAAGGAGTTGGAGCATAAGGATTAGCTAATTGCACAGTGAGATGAGCAGATTGTAGCACTGATGTGGGGGACTGCAAGCGAGGCCTTTGCAAAAAGGGAGGAGGATATCTTGATGAAGTTGGCGGAAATGGAGAAGGCCAACCATTTTGGTCTTGAATGGGCCAAGTACTTCAACTACACCAAGAGGCTCAAGGATGAGGAGGCCTTAAAGTTGCAAATTGTTGAGTTAGGAGGTGTGCCTGATCCTCAATCACAACAACCTTAGAAGCCAAGCTCGAACCCAACGGAGCAGAGAAGGAAGTCAATGAGGACGTCCACCAATTTAAAGGGGAGGACACATGTAGGCACCAATTTGAAGAAGCTAAAGTAAAGTGTTTGTGAAAAGCACTAATTTGGAATTTAGTGAAATGTAATGAAATGAACTGAAATGCAATGTAATGACAAACGAAATGCAATTGTCATTTGTCAAACCTTAATATTTGATTAATTGCAAATTTGGCTATAGTTTGCGTAGGAAGGGAAACGATTATTGTTATGAAGTCCTGGAAACAATTGTTTCCAACGACCAAGACTGCACTTTAAATAGAGCCCCCTTCTTCATTTTGGAGACATGACATGTGAGGACATGCTATGTTGTGTTGGTGCATAGGATAAGCAAGACATCTGGTTGTAGTTACAAAGATGCTAGAATCTCTACATGTATGCCATGGAAGCCATTCTAAACTTTCGATAATGAAAGACATATCTTTTGTTCTCAATATGTGTATGATGATGTGATGATGCTTGTTTGTTAGATTCCTAGTGCAAAGTGAGTTTGTTGCAGGTTGGAGGATTCAAAAGCTGTCAAGGGTTGCAGTCGCCATCAGAGTTGCAGATGTCGTTAGACAAAGGCTAACATCGGAGGGAGCTAATGACGAGCAAGACACTGTCGCCTAAGCAATCGTCGTCAATGCCATCATGTCATGTCGTCATGCTGTCATGAGGAGTGTCGTTTGAAACTACAAGATGTCGTCTAGAGTATGTTGTTAGGCCAGTGTGTTGTCTAGCCCAAAGTTGCCATCCAAGTTAGACCTATCATTTGGAGTTACACTTTACTGTCTAAGAATGTTGTCGTCTAGGGCTGAATACTCTTCCATTGATTGCATTTGCTTGGCTTAAAACTGTCATTCCCTCATCCCTGGGAATTCTCATTGTTGTGCTACAATAATGACACAATATACACAATGATTGGCGTTACATTTTCCTTGATAAATGCAATCTTTTAAGCAATGCTTGTACTATGGCTGGATTAGTAGTAAAATTGTCTAGCTCATGCATAGAATATTTAGTGAGTCTTATGGTGCCTTGAGGTGGACAACAATAAATCCAACCTTTTAAGCAATGATTGGACTTCGGACAGATTAGGAGTAGAAATATCTAACTCATGCATGGAAGATGCAATGAGCCTTATGATGCCCCTAGGTTGATAACAAGCATTTAATAAATTTGATTATTGTTCTTTTTCCCCAAGCATTTCCTTCATTTGATTTGTTTTTATTTTTCTTTTGACTCCTACAAGATCTTAAGTTTGCCTCAACATGCTTTCTTAATTTACCATCATTGCAATCATTCGAGTTTTCTAAGATGAATAAACAATCTTAGGTTATTGTAGTTAACAATTTACACTAATTTAGAGGGCAAATCCTTTGCAATATATTAGATGGCTACATACAAGGAAATGTGGAATAGATGAGAAATTAATGGGTTTGATCAAGGGGTTATAGAAATGTTATATGTAAAGCTTAAAGGTACAATGTTGTTTTATGCATATCATATAATGTTTTAGCTCAGCAAAACTTGCTATTCCACCCAATTTGGATCCAACTCATGTAGTATTCTAAGCCACTTATTTGAATTATTTCCATTATTATTACAAGACTGGACTTTAGTTGGAGTTTGTATATGAGAAGAGTTGAAGGCATCATCATCTTCATCTTCCTCTTCATCTTGTCGAGGGTGACGAAGTTTTAACATAAGAAGGCGAGAAACGTCATGCAAACCTCCCCACTTCTCAAATGCTCGAGCTAAATCATAACGTCCTGCACCCAACACAAACACCAGTACCAACACCATTAAATTAATATTCATTATGCAGCTCCAACAAAAACAATTGTCTAAATGAAAAAAATAATTATAAATAAAATAAAATCCCTCCTAGTCACTTAAGATATGTCATTTGCTATGATGACCACCTGCAATCTCACATGTCGATGATTATGTTATGTTGTATGGATAAATATTTTAGTACTTTCCATAACAAAGTGGCACAATATTATGTTCACACTGACTCAGGAGCATACTTGGAGTAATTTATCATATAACTTGATAAAAGAAGAGAAACAAAGTGGAAAACTTGTTTGTAGGCCTAATTCCATATTCTTGTTCTTAGTTGTTATTTTTCATGTTTCTATAATGCCTCTAGATTAAAGAGAGATGAATAAAAAACACTAGAATCTAATGTTATAAACTTACTACTAGAATTTCTAACCAAAAAACTAAGTAAAATTTTTTAAATTTCAGTTACTCTATGCATTGAAGAAATTATGATGAGGTACACTGCTTATGAGCACTTGTGTGACTTAGAGGGAATTTTTCAATAGTATAGATTCATTGTGAAAATGTTCCATATATCTCATGTATTTCAGCCCACATCATCTTGTCAACAATGAACTATTACCAATCTTTTCAAGTCCATTGACCTATGTTGGTTGCTCGGGGGCATTGATATCATTTCTTTGTTTCTTCTTTTAGTGGCATGTCGATGGAAAATGTGTTGGTCTTGCTCTTTGTTTAATCCTACAAACAAACACATTCCACAGATAATTATCACAATATGCTATGAACCTTAAGGTGAGTTTAGGTAGTGAAGTTGAACTGCAAGAAATAATATGAAAAATCTCGATGTGGTGTTCCATGGCTTTGGGATAATCATGATATTGTAGACATGTAATTGCTATATATGGATGTTGAAGCTGTTATTATGTTTACATTTTGAAAAACTCCAAAAAAGTAATAGTAAACTTTGATTTTCAATTTGCAAGCTACATTTTATTGCTTTTGTAAAAACCAATACATTTCAAAAGCTTAAGTTTGAAATTTATCTTATTTGTCATGGGTGAAATTCTACAAAGTGAAAAGTAACCTTTTCAGAAAGAAGAAAATGTTATTAATGTCCAAAGGTGACCAGAGTAGGTTAATAGGACTTCAATACTACAATCGGGTACAATAGCTTGGGGGAAGCCAAACATAGTGCACAAACCATTGTTGAAAAACTCACTAGAAACTTGCAAAAAATTCTAGACATCGCAAGTTCATTTTTGCCAGGCAAAAAAAATACCTAAAATCTCGCTGACAAGTTTTAGTGAGTAATCACCAATTATTCACCAAGAAACTCATAAATAATCACCAAAAACTTGCAAAACTTGGCATGTGAACAACACCAGGTAGAAACGACATAAAAACTTGGAAATATTCATTGTTTCATTTTTCCTTTTTTTCGTTTCTTTCCACGACTTGGTTGTAGATGGTTGAAGACAAACTAGATGCTCTCCAATGCATTTCAAGGAGCATTTGATGGACCTTATCAAGATTTTACAATTTGGAGAAATATTTGAGAGGTAGGGTTTTTGGTTTCTTTACCAAATTTTGGGTTTTTTCCTTTCTCTTCTCTATTGCATTCTATTCCTAATGCCTCTAAGGCTATGCCCTAAGACTTACATTACCTTGGTCGGCTTGGTCCTTTTCATCTTCAATAATTGCGCTTGCGGCATCATAATCGAGGATGTGCTTCCTTTTATCGAAAATGTTCAGCACATCGGTAGCAATTAACCCTTGGATCTCCTTGTCCATTTCTTATACTTGGGTTTTCAAGGATGCTAGGTTATCTTTGTAGGTTTCTATAGACATCCAAGATATTTCTTATCTTCTTGACCATATCTTTATGATCTATCCCTTATTGTTGTGCCTGCAATGCGGTCATTGATGAAAAGAGTTTGAGGACTTCCTGATGTTCACTGTAGCATGACAATGAGTATTTTGACGGTTGGAGGAACAATTGGAATAACAGATTTCAGGATCCAATTGAGACTGCAGTTATTGCTGGTCCAATTACAATTGACATTGGCAACTTGTACAACTCTACATGTACAACAATTACTAACTTGCACTTGTACAACAAGTGTTTGTACAACAAACACTTGTATGACACATTCGTACGTCACAGTCACAATCCACTTGATGGCAAACTCCAACACACTTGTCGGCAATGACTTGTACAACGACGACTTTGTCAACACCTCGTATGGCAATCTCCCTCGTATGGCATTCGTGAAACCCTTGTATGGCACTCCAACCACAACACGTGTAAGACAACTCTCATACAGTTGTTCTAGACTGCAACTTCTGTCTACAACCCTACACATAGAACTTGGCACACACAACGTAACAATTTCCTACAACAATTGCATCAAAAAAACATGCACGCACACAGATGGAATGGGAATCTCTATGCATTATACTGCCTGCATGACACATGCATTACAAATATGACTGCACATGTAATACACAGTTCACATAGATGTTGTCACATCACAATGCAGTTCTAGAATCCTCGTACTCTCCAATGCACAATATGCTCTCTTGTACCATCATTGTTGAACAAATGAGTGGGGGGGTCCTTTTATGCTTATGGGTTGGTAGTTAGAAGCAACTGTCGCCTCGGACACCTCACCCTTCAACTGTCTCCTTAATCACGTACATTACAAATGCAATATATTAACCCATAGTAGAGAAAATCGGAATCGAATGGAATTGGACTCAAAAAAGAATTAGGAAAAAAATTGACAAAAAAAAACCCGAAGAAAACGCAATTTTTCATGTATATCACAATGAATTAACATTATGCAAATCAAATATTAATAGTGTAAGTGATACAAGCTTAAACTACAAATGAAAGTGACAAAACACATCTTAAATAAAGAAATTTTAATGTGTCCAAAATTCAAATATTATTGTATTGCTTATAATATAAAAAAGGAGCAAATTACAAAATATGTCATGAGTCATGACAAATACACTGTCTCAAGATCTTTGAATGCCTTTGCCCTTTGCCCTAGCAGAAGCTCTAGTCTCTCTTTGTCGTTGTGCTTGTGTCTCTTCTTGTGCCTTGGTTGCTAACGCCCGTCGCCACTTGTATCGGGGGTCAAGGGGGCACCACCTCGAAACCTCAACGGAAAAACCATTAATACCTTCACTATTTGAACTGAATTTTTCTCCTTGTTTGCATTTTGGTGTAGAAAGGATGCTGCAATTACTAATATGGGACTTCAACAACTCATAGGCTGAATAAAACACCAACAAATTAACTTAAATGATGATTGCAATTGGTTTTAACTTTTTACTATCTCTTAAGACCCATGTGGTCTAATGAACCTATAGAACAAATAATCACTTGTGCTTTTAAATATTACTCCTATATACAAGCATATTGAGCAATAAGTTTGGATTGATAGTTCAACATATTTTTATGGAGAATTTCATCAGTTAATAATGTATAGCATTGCTGTCTCAAGGCGTTCTCAGGCATAACATTCATGTTAGATCCTCCATCAACGATCATCTACATAAACTTGTATTTCAGCAACTCCATATGAATCAATACCGGCTTTTTCATAGCTTCAATCATCAACATTGTCGGATCAATGAATTGATCCTTCCTTATCTTTGTTACTTCTTGATGACATTGTGGCTCCACAACCCTTCTTGTTCATGCCATCTCTCCTACCTTCACATAAATCTCAGGTATTGTGCCAAGCAAACTAGACACCTTCACCTCGACTATTGTGTTTAGTAGTTGCACCACCAATTGTTTTGTTGATGATGAATGCACGTCAAGTACATCTATGGTGATTGGCTTCTTCAACTTTTTCTCCTGGAGTAGTCTCTCTTGCTTAACCTTCTGAATTGTTTCTTCTATTACATCATGTGCTTCCTGCCACTTCTTCTCCTTGGTAGGGTTTGGGTATTGCTCAATCTTCTTTGCTTGACCCCTTGTCACAGCTAGCACATGTTTGTCCTTATTTTGTTGGTCCCCTACAAATTCCTCTATGTCAATGAAATTGACATTTTGTGTCCCACTAGAACTCACTTTCTCTGGGATACCACATTCTGAAAAACGAAAGTACACTCTTCACCTGCAGTATCATCTGATCTGGTGAATCAGAAGTCTTGATCAGAATATTTATGTCCCTAGAAAATATTTTCTTACTGGTTCGCAGGACCATAACAGTGGTGATCGTGATATTGTTGCTTATTGCAATTATCTGGATCATCTTAAAGAGAAATTAAAAAAGACCTGAAGATTGGAGTGCCAAACAGTAAGTACAATGGAACCTGTCTTTGCATCTACTTCTGAAAGCATAGTGAATGATGCAGTTCAAATAAATGACATAGTTGAAGAAGATGCAGAAGTAGGAATTTATGATTTAAATTTACTGGTTCCAAAATTAGATGAAAAAGAAATTTATAAGCTTGATGAGCAAAAGAAAAATCTTCAAAAATAAGAAAAGAATTTATGGAAAATAAAATTGCCATTGTCTGTTTATAGGCCAAAAATTAAACAAATATTTAAACAGACAGAAAAGAATACTACAGTATTTCAGAATAAGGACTGCAGAAAAATAAGCATTTTTAGTCCTGATGAGATAACAATAATGAAAGGGCTCAAAGATGAAGGATATCTAGGGAAGCCCACGGGAGTGAATAAGATCCAGTCTATGCTGAGAGAGGAAGAGACACTTCTTTCGAAGAAGCATCCTATAGTCTTTGTGTGAAATGGCATAGAGCTAGGAAGGATTCTGAATGGCATATTTCAACCTTCGATGGGCAAACTTACATTCCTCATCATACCAGATGTTCATGGGGCAATGACCAGCGGGACGAGGGTGAGGGTGAGGGTGAGGGTGAGGGTGGGGGGGGGGGCAAATGGTGTGGGGTTATGAGTCCAAAGCAGCCTTCCAAATAGCTTGGACCAAGGAAGCAGAACGATTAGAAACATCAGGAAAAGAATACATCCTGGGGAGAACTTGATGCAACCGGTCCATGTAGGTAAAGGAATAATAATAGTCAAAGTCCATAATGACTCAAGGGGCCGGAGTGGAGGGAGGAGGTGGAGGAATAACAAGAAGGGAAACAACAGATAAAGTGAGAGAAAGAACTGAATGATCAGTAAGGGGGGGAGGGCTATCAGAGACGCTAAACCGAGAAATGAAAGGGATGAGGGTGGTAGAGGAAATAGCATAGTCCACGACACTGGCACCACCATTGTGAAGAAAACAAGTAATCCCACTGGAATCTGGAAGACAAGATATACCGTTGAGAAGAACTAGCCTATTGGATTCGCTCAACTCAAGAAAATGTTTACCATAAGCAGTAATTTGTGTGTCGATGGAGGTTCGAGCAAAACCAAACTCATCAGGATCCAATTCCCAAGTCAGCATCTCATTTGTTGTGAGGCGTGAAGTGAAACCTGCATAGATCCGGTCCGAGCATTGAAGTCTCCCAGCAAAAGTATCTCCCCTGAAGCCGAGCATCTAGTAATGTGCTCATAGAGGTCATGGAATGGGTCCCCATTCATGTGAATAGCAAAATTGGACGTGGTGGGGGGAAAGTAACAGGTGGCAATGTAGATATCCCAAAGAGATGGGCGACAATGGATTTTAATCCATAAAAATCTGGAGTGGGGATTAGTCGAAACCAGGGATACCAAAACTTGGAGCCTATCCCTGATGAGAGCAACAACACCTCCTGATCCTCGAAACCCCCTAGAGCACCGAGTGAGTTGTTAACAACTGGACCACCAGAAGTAACCAGAGATAACTGGTAGGGGCCGTTCAGGACTCTCGTGTGTCTCATAGATAAGAATGATGTCATGCCCGTCAATCACATCAGAAAGGGAACCTAGGGCAGACCATATCATACCATTGCAGTTCTAGCAAGCTAGAGCTAGTTTATCTGTCACTCCCCTTCCGTGCCAATGGAGTCATTTATTAGGCAAGGGTTTGGACCACCCTGGTGGGGGAGAGTCCCTGATCACTGCACGCAGATTACGAATAACTGCCAGTTGTTGGAAAAAAACATTAACTTCTCAAATTCCATTTGATTATATTAGTTCATATTATTTTTTTCATTCTGGAAATCACAGAAAATAACATATATACTAAATAATATTAAAAATGATAAAATAAAGTTAACTTAATTACTAATCACAGAAATACGTTTTGCACACATCAAGAGGACCAATGATTCATTGTGTTCAGTTATAATAGATAGCACAAGAAACAAGAATGGAGGAATGTTAATGTCCTAGAAGAAAATAAATATACATACCAGCCCTCTCAAAAGACTTTCTGCTAGGCATATAAGCTGGATCCATTCCCCATGTCCTTTGAAAATGAGTGACCTGAATATAGTGGGTCAACCATTAGTGCATAACAAAATGAAGAAAAAACCGGTGTTCAGTTAAGAAACATAGATTTAACTGTAGTCACAGAAAATCATAATTTAAGAAATAAATTTAAAAAGTCTGAGTTACCTCCTGCTTCAGATTTTCTAAGCTATCCCAGTAACCCTTAGGCTTTCGATGCTTATAAGAAAGTGAGAGGTTCATAAGAGATGCAATATTTCTGAACCCCCCCATACGAGTAATGGCCTTCTCAAGATCAACACGACCATGTAGACGAAGATGCTTTCTCATAGGCATAAAACCCTCCTGTCCATGATCTTTAATGAACTTAGAAAGTTCATATTTCAGTATCTCTATGTCTCTTTGAAGACCTGGCACTTTTGGCCTCTGTTTGGTAGGCTTGTCATTAGACACCTTTAATTCCTTTATTGTTTCACCTTTTCCCTTCAAATGTGGTTCTTTGGTATTATATTGGTTATTCTGAACCTTTGAACCTTTTGCATGAGAGCTTCTTGTTGACTGCCTCAAATCAGCTGCCTTGTTTTCCACCCGATCACGAAGGGCACACAAGTTTGATGGAAGATCTTTATAGATAACCTGAAAATCAGAAAATTGTATTTGATATCTCAATAACATGATAAATAGACAGTACCAGGCAAAATGGTTGACTTATACCAGTGGAATTCTCACCAGCTTCTATGGTTCTATCCATTATGCATATGCAATTTTTGTGATCCTGATAACGTAGAAGCTGACCGAATATAAAATTCCAGAGATAATATCATTTTTTACTCATATTTTGAATTTCTTTTTCTTTTTCTTTTAAAATTTTGGATGAAATGTGACGCATTTGTAAGGAAACTGTGACAAAAAAAAAAACAAATGCTTTAGTGGTAATAAATGGAAAGGGATATAAGATCTCTTTTTGCTAGAGATTCCAGGCATTTTTTTATGCAAAGCAATGTATTTTTTGTTATAGCACATAAAATAGATTCCATTTTTCCCTTTATTCTTCATTTTTTATTCATATCATATATTTATATGTGTAGGGATTTGTCATTAAAATGTTTGTGTTGGAATATATGGAGTTAAGCTTCACTTGAGGCCATGATCGACCTTTGTAATATATTCTTTGTATAAGCCCTATGGACCCTTCTACACCTTGTATTGGTGATATTATTGTAATATTTTATTATTTAACCTAAAGGCCAGGTCTTTAACCTTAACCTTAAGGTGTCATGTAAGTGGGTATTTATATCCCTTCCTATGGATCATTTCTTCATTGGTTGGAGTGTAATTCTATTTCCTACAATCAGTTGGTTGGTGTCTAAGGGCAACCTCTATAATGTGTGTGTTCTCTTCTGTGAGTTATTTTTGTTTATCTCGGTAAGAAGTTGATTCCATTTAAATCTGGAAGTATTGTGAAATCCAACATGGTATCAGAGCAAGTGTGAATATCCAGAGATCCATCTTCTATGGAAGTTCCAAAACAACTTTGATTGGAAGCAGTTAGAAGCTTTGTGTGTCATCGACAGCTTTTTAGGGCATATTGATAAAAAGCCCTAAGAGGGCTTAGTTTGTGAGGATCTTATTGGAGTTCAGCAGATTCTTTCTAAGAGAAATAGTCAAAAATGGGTTCTCTTTCTCTTTTGTTAATCTCAATCTGAATAATTTTTGCCTTCTTTGTCTAACCGAATGGATGACCTAATTGTCGGATTGAGCTTCTAGGGGTTTGTCATATAACTCATTTGTCCTTTATGAATTTTTCGAAAAAATCCATTCTCTCCTTTGGATTTAATTTTTTAGATCTAGCATATATGAGAGGACAGTCTGCATAATGCTGAGGAAGGAAGGGAGAAGTTGAATATTTTTCGGCTACCCCCATATGGCAGAGAAATCATGGGCAGATTTCCATGCATTGCCAAGACCTCCAAGCCACTTGACAAAGTTGCTAAGATGGTCCAGCAACTTCATTGTTACATTGGTGTGAAAGAATGGGTTGATTAGCTATGTTCAACAAAGAGGTTGTGTAGGGCAAATGGGAGCAGATACAGATGAACCATCAACATTTCTGGATCCATTAAGAAATTTTAGGGGGGTCCCAGTTCAATAGTTTTCTTCATTTTGCTTCCAAGTACTCTTTTTTTTGGCTTCAAAAATTCCCTCCTTTTTCAAAATTTTAAATTTAATAAAAGGAGAATATTTTGTTGCTGCATCCAATTTGGATGATGCAAAAGGCATGCACAAGGGAATTTGTGTGGGGAGGCACATGCGCCCTCGACCCACCCCAAAGATGTAAGGCACCAAGCGCCAAAGCGCTTAGCACAAGCCCTTTGTTTAAATGGAAGTCAACCCACTATTGTATTGACATGGGCACTAGCCTTAGTGGCTAGCATGTGCCTTGCTAAGGGACTCCCTCTTGGAGGTCCAAGGTTTGAACCACATGCCTAGTTTTTTGCTAAGGAAACTGATGATGTAGTAGTGGAACATCAGCATGATGATGTCGCAGTAAATAATTGGCATGATCTGACCAACATGATGTTAGCCAACGTGGCAAAATTCAAACAAATTTTTCAGTATAAAAAGGAGGTCAACCAATCATATTCCACCATCTCATCTCTCATTCCTCAACGCTCAAACAATCAACAACATAAGTGGCACAACATGTTTTTTTGGAGTACATCAAAATATGACATGTGGCATCTCCTGGTTTGTTGAAGCTTTGCCCATCCCCTTGCATAGGTTGGTGAGACAGTACTAGATTCACCGAAATCCTGTACAATCAGAATTTAATTGGTATTTTTCCAGCCAATCAAATTGACATGTGGCATGTCCTTATTTGCTGTAGGTACAGGTTTAATTTTTTAAAATTTCGAAGGTTTTCAAGGCATTTTTTGCAATTTTTGAAGGGAAACTTCCGAGGACCATAAGTTTTGCATATGAAGTGTTTTGAGCCCTTTTTCCAAATCACACAGTTTCTTGAGCTCTATACATTGGCAATACGTTTTTTTCGGTCAGAATTGCACGTAGGAGATTGTATTTTGGCAGGGAAATTATGGATTAGCATGTGCCCTTGTTGAATGGTCCAAACTACTTCACATGGAAAATCAAAATTGAGGCTCTACTCCAAAGTAACGGACTCCTTAAATATGTGAATGATGTGCCGTTTAGGGATAAGAGGGATGTGACACTTGGTGTTATAGATCTTCATGTTGACAAGATCTATGACACTCATCTCAGTACCATTTCAGATCCAAAAAAGTTGCTTGAGAAATTGTAGGACTTGTGTGATCACATTGATTCCACCCAGATCTATAGATTGGAGGCACAACTTACTACCTTGCGCATGGATGCTTTTGATACCGTGGATGAATACATCAGTCAGTTCAAGAAGCTAGAAGATGACATCTAACCTGCTAGGGGAATGAACAAGAAGGAGAAAGAGAAGGACGTTGATAGTGGGAAGACGGGCATTGAACTCAACATTGTGTTCAACAATATATTTGAGCCATATGAGAACATTGCCATTGTGTTTGAAATGCTTCAAGTATACTTTTCTACATCTTCTTCCCCTTCTCTCAATGATTGTAGACGCTAATTCTAACGTGGGGCCATCACATGCACCACCTCCTACTTGTATATAGAGTAAGTGCGTTGGAAGTCAAGTAAGCACACATGCAAATTTGAATGAAATAGTTTGAATTCATTGTAATGTTTTGTGAAGTACTAGTTAACGTACGAATGATTAATGAGTCATATAGTTGGAAATAAAATGAAGAGCAATGTATAACAAATGTAATGTAAAGTTGATGAGGTGTCCAGTTGGTAGTTAGAGTAACTCCCTCCAACAAGTTTAAATAGGACCCCTCATTCATTTCATCAATAACAGATGTGCACATAGAGGAGAGAATGCACAAGAGAATATGGAGATAACTATATTGCATATAGACATGTATTCTTGCTGGTAATAATACCATTCAGCCATTGTCATGCAGATTGTGTAGTCTTTATGCATGTATTTGTATCTGATTGTCATTGTTGTAGAAAAATGATCCGAAATGTTTCTGTTGGTTACGAATCTGCCATGAGGAAAGGATTTGTTGTTATTGCGCCCAGATTCGCCCACCAGATTGAAAGGCCGGAAGGAAGGAATGCCTTCCGTGCCAATCTCCGGAGAAGGCCGGCTTCCTGTGGGGTTTTTAGTGTTAAGATAAGAGTGCAAGGAAAGAGATAAAAGTGCGGAAAGAGAATCCAAATGTGATTGGAGTTGGGTGGGGGGAATAAGCAGCACGACAACGATCAATCACCGCTACTAACAACATTCCTTTACAAAGCACACATTGAAACTACAACTATCATTAATCCTATGTATCCTCTATCTATGCATTCCAGGAATACTTGATCATCAAATACCAGAGTCCAGAGTTCAGTACAACAATAAGCAATGATACAAGAAACATGAGGCAGAAATGACAAGGAGAGGCAGCATACAAGATAAAAGACAGTAAGCAGAGCCAAGTATATGCTTGTATTAGAGGCAAACGCACAGCTACAATGGTTCCCTAGCAGTATATTCCCCTTCCCCCTTTTACAATGAATTGCATGGCTATTTATAGCCTCAAGTTCCCCCCGATTACATTCTCGGGCACAAAGTCCCAGACTAAACATTAGCTGACACAAGCGGCTGAAGAGCTGCTGATGCTGACTTCTGTCGGGCGGGACTGTACTTGCGGCATGGTCTCCCTGAAAGATGTACAGCTACGTGGCGGTGTGTTGAGTCAAACCTTTGGTCAGCAGGAATGCGGGTAGTTGTGGCGGATGGAACTTCTTATCAGCCTTAAATGATAGCAGATGGCATAGATAGTGCAGCCCATGCTTTGTCCTTTTCCCGGTCATGTCTTGGCTCGAATCCCAAAGTTGGACACTTGTCGGATGTAGATGAGTGACACATGCTGCCTTGAAAGGCAGTTTATCCAACTTCGCCCAGGATCAGAGCGTTGTCGGGTTGCGCAGACGAAAAACAGCGCAGTTGGGGAGGCCTCCACGCCTTAGTCAATTTCTGGGTTTGCTTGCCCAACTGCGCACCGGTCAGAGGGCGCACCCCGACTTCGCTGCGAAGTCGGGTTGCGCACCGGCACTTTGCTGTCTTCTCTGTTATTCGGACTGCGCACAAAAAAGGGGGGCGCACCTCGACTTCGGGCGAAGTCGGGTTGCGCCCCAACACTTAGCTGATTTTTCGCCACACTGCTCGCCAAGTGTGCCCAAGAAGAAGGGCGCACCCCGACTTCGCTGCGAAGTCCGGTTGCGCCCTGACACTTAGTCAAATTTTGCCTGTTTCTGTCTGAATGCGCACTTCGCATTCCCTACTGCGCTGAAGTCGAGGTGCGCCCTGACACTTAGTCAAATTTTGTCTGTTTTTGTCTGAATGCGCACTTCGCATTCCCTACTGCGCTCCAACTGGAGGGCGCACTCCGACTTCGTTGCGAAGTCGGCTTGCGCCCTGACACTTAGCCATTTTCAGGGAACACTTGCTGGAAACTTTGCTAGGGGAAGTTAAAGGGGAAGAGGGAGGAATGAAACTGCCAAGAAGAGGGAGAAAGAGAGGAATGAAGAAAGGGAAAAGAGGAGGAAGGAAGGAAAAGAGCGAGTCACTTACAAAAACCGAAAACATGGCACCCCGTGCCAAAATGTGGCAACATTCCTGGCGGCTCGTGGGGTGTCGAGCTCGCCTCGATGCAAAGAACCATGCCTTTATCCATTGGGTGCAGAGGAACTTCCTTCCCCTGCTTTCTGCTGCTCTGACCGCTTCATTCCGGGCAACTGTTCTTCTTCAGGATCACTTCCGGCAGTTGCCTCCTCAGTCTCTCCTTCTGAACCTGAATGTTCTCCACTGTCAGCCTCCCACTCGCTGATGCGTTGGTATGCAGCCTTGGCTTGGTCCCAAACTGCTGCTTGGAAGGGCCCGAGGTCGCTGATCTCTCTTAGTGCTGCGTGGAATGCAGCGACAACGTGCAGGTTGATGGTGTTGTATCTTTTTCCCAACTCCTTTAGGGAAGAGTTGATTTTACAGTATTTAGACACCATCTAAGTGACCTGAGCTTCCTGAATCGGCTCTGCCCAGCTATCAATCTCCGCTGTGTTTGCCTCAAAAGACAGCCAATTCTGCTTAACCTGGTTCAAGGTCAGAAATTCGCCATCCTTGACGAAGCTCGGGCAACCGTGCTCAGACAGAGTGTGAAAGGGGGCCAGGAGAATGTTCCTTTCATGTTCTAGGGCGTCCAGCGTCCTCCTGACCGTTCTAATTTTCTCTGTCTTATCAAAATAAATATGCAAGGTTACCCTTGCATCTGCCCACTCTGAGGCAAGTTGGGACATAGGGGCAAATTGGAGGCCTTTGCGCTCAAACTGCTCAAGTTTCATAGCCAAGTCTAGCCATTGCCTCGCCTGGTGTTCGGCCTCCTCTACCACAGGCTTTCCCTGGGCAGATACTTCTTCGATTCTGGACACGAAGTCCAGAACTGACAAGGACTTGACAAGGTTGGGCTTGCAACCTTGTAGCAGACTAGCCCGCATCTCCTTGGCTTTGCTCTTTGAAAAGACCGCCGCTTGTGATGTTTTCTCTGCAAGCCGCGACTGCGCCTATTTCAGCGAATCTTGGAGCTGCGAAACCTGCTCCAACGCAATTCTTTTCTCTTCTGACAACAACTCGGCTGTCTGTCTCTGTGCTGTGGTCTCTTGCTGAGAGGCGGCCAGCTGAGCCTTAAGCTCCTCTATCTCTTGTTGTGCTGACCCTAGCTGCGCGGTGGCCCTAGCCAGGTCCTCCTCAAGCTACCTTATGTTATTCTGCATCTGGAACAACGCTTCCTGGGTCTCATGATGTTTGACGAGGAGATTGTCTGTCCTACGACGAATACCACAAATTTCGTATTCCTCGTTGATGTCGTCAAAGCTTTTCTCCTTCCTTTGAAGTTTGTAGTCTGCCTCGGTCATCTCTCGGAGAGGCTTCTTTACTTTCGGGATCAATTTCTCGGTTGTCAACACTCTCCTGTCTAGGTCGAACTTCGTGCGTTTTACCGGGGCAGATATCTCTTCGGCTCTCCTTCGTTTCACGCCTTGGAGAAAGGAGGCGGAACACCCTGAGGCGCTTACTGCCAAAGGCAGGTCATCAGCGCTCTGTAGTTCACCCATGAAGTCCAGATCCTCCAGCACGAGATTTTGCCGCGGCATTTTTCCCTCAAACAGTGACGCGAGAGGTATTCCAGAAGGAGTGACCGCTTTTGAGGGCGACCGGGTCCTAGGGGAAACGGGCGGCTGAGTGGATGGTGCTGGTAGGGTTTTGGACGGCTGGGGTGAGGAGCGCGGCGGCGAAGGAGCAACTTCAGCACTGGCTGCGGGGGAGGGTTCTAGGGTTTGACTCAGTGATTGGAAGGCGTTAGGATCTTGAGCAAACTGGTCGAAGGAATGTGAGCCGCTAGAGGGCTGGGTAGCTTGGGAGGAAGAAGACGCGGCTACGGCTTGCCCTGATGAAATGGGAGAGGGAGCTTTGGCAGGGCCGACTGGGACTTGGGGAAGAGAAACAGTGGACGTACCTGCGGGCTCCGCCTGAGCCGCTGTTGGAGGGACGCTTGCAGCCCGGGTGTCTGCCTCTGGTTCAGGGCTGTCCAAAGAGAGAACTTCTGGCGCTGCTGCTCCCGACTGCTCTACGGCTGATTGCTGCATAGGCTCTTTAGGCCACTTTGTCTTTTCAATTATCTTCCTCTTCTTTTCTTCTAGCGCCGTGGCTGGTCCAGAGGAAAGAGAATGTCGGGGCCGCAGGCGCTGACGTTTCCATAGTAAACTTGTACCTGGGTCTGGCTGGAAGAATGTTTGTCGTAGCCGATCTGCTAGCTGGCAGCGCAAGCACCTTTTCTGTTTGAGGGGCCACCTCTGGGGTTGACTTTTCTGAATTTTGCGCCTTTTCGGGCACTGTCTCAGAAGCTGCAGACTGCATCGGGCCCACTTGACTACTTGCCGGAGTCGTGCTGGAAGTTGCCGGGGTTGACGATTGCTGGGACGAGGGCCTTCTAATATACCTTTTCTTAGCGCCTTGGGGGACGCAATTCCGAAATTCGAAGGGCCGCCACGTGGCAACATGCTGGTCATATAGTGCCGAAAATTCGTCGTCAACGGCCAGATTCCTCCGGTTGGATTTATCGTGCTGTGTGCGACACCTCATCTTCCAGCATTCAATGATTTTGTCTTTATGCCAGTTGAGGGGCGACACCTTGGCGAGGAATTTTCTGAAGCCCGCAGACTCCATCCGGTGATTTCATGATTTCATCTGCTTGATGTGCCATTCCAGGTCTGCACCTGTCCTGTTCCTTTTTTCCTGCATGATCTCGGCTCGGGGGCAGATGTGCGTGAATTTACCTCTGACCCCAATTGGGTCGTACTTCCAGCGCTGAGGCAGCATTATTAGACCCATATCAATGAGTTCCCGCTCGAGGTAGACATGCTGCCCGATTTCGTACACTTGGGTATTCGCCCAGGTCATGGGATACTGAAATATATGGCCTTTCTTTTTGCCCTGGCCAAATTCTTCTTCAACGTAGTCCATCTGCCGCGCAATTTCCATCCCGAACTGGTGGTCAGTGAAGAAGTAGGGCAGCAGGAACGGCTGCCCCTTGAACCCGTAGATTCTAACTATGATGCTCTGAGTTAGCCGGAAGGTGTCCACAGGTACTTTGTCATGACTTCCGGTGGGCGACATGCCTTTCGGTTGAACAACCCCATGACCTGGCACAAAAATTTGAGATTAAATTCGTAGAATGAGCCTTTTCTATACAGAATATCAGTCCATTCGTACACGGGCAGAGACTCTCCTTTTTCATTTATTTTCCTCAGGTCAGGAACGTTCATCCGGTAATGCATGTGATACAGGCACAGCCATGCGAGGAAGGAACAAAACCGGAAATCTTATGTCTGCTTTTGCTGCAACTTAACCAGACTTGAATGTATTGCATATGCCAGCCAGTCTGCCCAGTCGAAGAAAATAGGGCGCTTTCCACTCTTCTGCGCTGTAGAGTCATAAAATTCTCCGTGCAGGAGACATTCTGCCAGCGCCAGCTGGTACGACCATACCACCTTGTTAGAATCGCAGCCGAGGACCCACGCCAGGATGATGTAGATATATTTATTTTCAAATCTATCCAAGGGTATGGGGCCAGTTGGCCACTGTCCGGCTGCCAGCGGAGTCTTCAGCTCCAAATCAAGAAATTCTCTCATCCGCTTTGTCTGTGTAAATCTGCCGGTCTGCTCATCCAGATTCACCCTTTTGACAATTGCGCCGCGCTCATACTGCAGCCCAGGGGCAAACGCTGGCTGGACACTTTCCCGGAAGAGTGTGAACAACACTTTTCCCTTGTTGTCGCAGACTTGCCGGGAAACTGGTTTGTAATATTCTGCAATTGCTTCGATCAGCTCCGGGCACTGGTGAGTAGGAGGGCATAAGAACCAATACAGGTTCGATTTATACGCAGCGCCGACATGATGTGAGGGCGAAACATTGTCTACCCACTTTGCAATGTTTAGCCGTAGTTTGGTGAGGCTGATGGAAAAATGGCCATCCTTGTACCCGGACAGGCGATTAACTGGTGGCGGCGGAGTCTGTCCAACTATGCGCCTCTTCGTCCGGGATTTTCTTTTCTGGTCCTTCTGCGGCGCTTCGCTCTCATGAGCGCTTGACTCTGGTGATTCCTCAGCTTCGCGCCATTCTTCACTGGATTGCGCCTGTACGGGCGCTTTCCCCTTGTCCATCCTTTTCGAAACAGCAGAGGCAGGAATTACGGCTTTTGAGTTTGTCAGCTTTATTCCTTGCAGTCAGGAAGTCAGCTTGAACGATTTGAATTTTCTGGTTGCGCCAGGGCCCTTTTTGTAGAGAACGACTTCAACATTAATGGCGAGAGGGAGGGATTTAGGGCAGTTAACTTGGAGTTGGTGGAGGCGTTATGATTTTTTGGCGGCTGTGCATGGGTTTATTTTTGAAAAGCGCACCCTAGTAGCCGTTGGTTCAAAACGCACCTTGCTTTTTTAATGCATCATTCTTGAAAGTGTGCAATCATTAAACCTCCTTCAGCATCGTGCCATTGCTGACGTCATCGCTGCCGCCTAGGCACACTTTACAAGAGAGAATTTCTGGCCCGTTGACCCAACTTCGCCCTGTGCCGTACTTCGCCCTGGGCCCACACTTAGAATTTTTTTATGTTTGGTGTGGTGGGTTATTCGAACTTCGCCCGAAATTCAGGGCGCACTCCGACTTCGCCCGGAAAATGGGCGCATTCCGACTTCGCCCAAATTTGCTTGCGCAGTCTGACACTTAGCCGTTTTGTCGCTGTCTGTTCCCCAACTGCGCCCTTTGGAGGGGGCGCAGCCGGACTTCGCACTGCCCAAGGAGCGCTACCCGACTTCGTTGCGAAGTCGGGGTTTGCCCTAGGTCTTACTTGGGCCCTTTGAAAAATTAAAAACTGAAAAACTGAATGCTGAAATATATACATTCTGAAAACTAAAAAGATGCAGAAGGGAAATTTGTACAAGGACCCATCTGGGCGCCTTCAGTGGTGGTAAATTTTGAGGTGGAACCCGTTGACGGGAATGGGGAGGAGCTGTCCCTCCATGTCCCGGAGCACAAATGCATTAAACTGATTTACCCGGGCAATCTGATAGGGGCCCTCCCATAGGGCATCAAATTTGCCGTGGTTACCCGGCTTCGCCTTCAACGAGTCCCATTTCAGCACCAAGTCCCCGATTTTGAAAACTCGGGCAGTGGTACCTTTTGCGAACCAGCCTTGTGTTGCTTCAGCGTGTTTGGTGAAGGCCTGGTACGCTTTTTCTTTGTCTTCCTCTAACTGCAGCAGCTGGCAAAGTCTGTCATCCACCGGATCCCCGCTGCCTCTCTCTTCATCAAGCATCCAGAGAGCGGGAATTTCGATGTGGGTCGGCAGGACTGCTTCTTTGCCGTATACGAGCGCATAGGGGGACGTTTTAATGGACTTCTTGAAGGATATCCTATCCGCCCACAGCGCCCGATCCAGGAGTAGGTGCCAAGTCCTCTTGTTTCTCTCTACTGTCCTCCTGATGATTTTCAGCAGATTCTTGTTGGTGGACTCGGTGAGACCTGTTGGTTACGAATCTGCCATGAGGAAAGGATTTTGGGTTAATGCGCCCAGATTCGCCCACCAGCATGAAAGGCCGGAAGGAAGAGATGCCTTCCGTGCCAATCTCCGGAGAAGGCCGGCTCCTTTGGGGGGTTTTATGGTTTAAGCTAAGAGTGCAGGAAAGAGATAAAGGAACGGAAAGAATTTACAAATGTGCTTGGAGCTTGGTGGGGGGGAACTAACGATGCGGCAACACATCAATCACCATTACTTCTTGCATCATAAATACAAAGCATGACCGGGAACTGCAAAACCTAAGTATACTTTACGTATTAAGCGGTGTACGCACAGCTACAATGGTCCCCTAGCAAACATTCTCCCTACAAGGAGAACTAACAGCACGGCAATGCATCAATCACCACTACGGACAACAACATAAGCAGAAAGTAACCTAGAGATGTCAGAACCAGGTATATGTGTTATGCAGAGAATTTATACGCACAGCTACAATGGTCCCCTAGCAAACATTCTCCCTACAAGGAGAACTAACAGCACGGCAACGCATCAATCACCACTACGGACGACAACGTAACACACAGCGATGGAGCTGCTACCACATCTATTCTATGTATCCTCTAATCTATGAAGTTCAAAAGTGCTTGGCCACCAAATGCCGAAATGAATCAACAAGCCATGACACAAGCAATGCTTTAGGTATATCGACCACCAAATGCTGAAACGAATCAACGAGCAGTGACACAGGGAAACGTAAAGCATAAAGAATAAAAGCAGTAGAACAGAACCAGGCATACAATTTATATTTATAAGCAGAAGCACGGTTACAATGGTTCCCTAACAGACATTCCCCTTCCACCCTTTACAATGAAAACATGGTGGGTTTTTATAGCCCGAGTCCCTCCCGTTACATTAATGGGCACAAAGTCCCGATCAAACACTAGGCGACAAAAGCGGCGAAAGAGCTGCAAATGCTGACCTTTGTCGGACCGGGTTGTACCCGCAGCATGGTCTTCCTGGAAGCTGGACAGCTACGTGGCGGTGTGTTGGGCAGAACTTCTTCTCGGCAGGAATGCGGGTAGCTGGAGCAGGTAGAACCTCCAATCGGCTTTAAATGAGGCCATTGGCATAGGTAGTGCAGCCCATGCTCGTCCTTTTGCTCGGCACGTCTTGGCTCAAATCCCGAAGCTGGACACTTGTCAGATGATGGATGATCGTTGTTTGACACGTGTCTGCCTTGAAAGGCAGTTTATCCAACTTCGCCTGGGATCAGAGCGCCATCGGGTTGCGCGGGCAGAAAACAGCGCAGTCGGGAAGGCCTTCATGCCTTGGGTGTATTTCCGAGTTTGTTTCCCTACTGCGCACCTGTCAAGGGCGCACTCCGACTTCGCTGCGAAGTCGGACTGCGCACAGGTGAAAGCTGATCTCTGCCGCCGTACGGACTTCGCTCCAGCACTTAGTCATTTTTCGCCGACTGCCAGCCTGCTACAAGGTGCGCCCAGAAAGAGGGCGAAGTCGGACTTCGCACCAAAACTGGGCGAAGTGCGGACTTCGCACCAAAACTGGGCGAAGTGCGAACTTCGCACCAACACTTAGCCATTTTCCAGGGCAACTGCTTTCAAATTTGAGATCCAACTGAGGGGCTCCAAGAAAGGGGGAAGAAAGAGAATGTAGGAAAGAGAGAGAAAGGGAGAGAAGAAGAAAGGAAAATAGAGGAAGAGGGAAAAGGAAGAGCAACCTTGCTACAAAATTGAAAACATTGCACCCCGTGCAAAATGTGGCAACATTTCTGGCGGCTCGCGGGGTGTCGAGCTCGCCTCGGCGCAAAGAATCCATGCCTTCATCCATTGGGTGCAGAGGAACTTGCTTCCCCTGCCTTTTGTTGCTCTAGCTGTTCTCCTCGCGGCAACTGTTCTTCAGATTCACCTTCGTCAGTTGCCTCCTCAGAACCATCTTCCGAAGGCTCTCCAGCTTTTGCTTCTGCCTCGCAGATGCGGTTGTATGCGGCACTGGGCTTGGCCCCGGGCTTACGCTCGAATGGCCGGCGGTCAGCAACTTCTTCTAGTGCTTCGTCGAAAGCAGCGACCGCGTGCAGGTTGATGGTGAGGTATATTTTTCCTAGCTCCTGGAAGTAGGAGCTGATCTTGCAACATTTGGACACCATCTGGGTGATCTGACTTTCTTGTATTGGCTCAGTCTAGCTATCAATCTCAGGTTATGTCTGCCTCAAAGGACCGCCAATTCTTTTTCACTTGCTCATGGGTGAGAAACTCACCATTCTCAACAAAGCCCGGGCACCCTAGTTCAGAAAGAGCGTGAAAGGGAGCCATACAAATGTCTCTTTCATGTTCAAATGCGTCCAGCATTCGTGCGGCAACCCTCACCTCTTCTACTTTCTTAAAATATTTATGCAAGGTTACCCTTGCATCTGCCCATTCTGCAGCGAATGAGGACATGGGGGAGAATTGGAGGCCATCGCGCTCGCGCTCTTGAAGATTTATTGCCGAGGTCCGGCCATTGCTTCGCACGGCGTTCGGCCTCCTCTACCACGGGCTTTCCACTGGGCAGAAACTTCTTGAATTACGGATGCGAAATCCGGAGCGACATAGCCTTATACGTGTGGGGCTTGCATCCCCGCAACGAGATCAGCCCGCATCCCCTTAACTTTGCTCTTCGAAAAGACCGTCGCTTGAGATGCTCTCTCTGCAGATTGCGACTGCGCCTGTTTCAAAGACTCCTGGAGCTGAGAAATCTGCTCCAAGGCTGCCTGCTTTTCCGTTGCGGCTTGTTGCTGAGAAGCGGCCAGCTGGGCTTTTAGTTCATCTATTTCTCGCTGCGCCGCTTCCAGCTGCTCAGTGGACCTGGACAGGTCCTCTTCAAGCTGTCTTGTCTTATCCTGCAACCCGAAAAGCTCTTCCTGTTCCTCCAGACTCTTGACAAGGAGATTATCCGCTTTACGAATGATTCCCTGAATCTCGTATTGCTTGTTGATATCGTCAAAGCTCTTCTCCTTTGTCTGGAGCTCGTAGTCCGCCCTGGTCATTTCCCGGAGAGGCTTCTTCACTTTCGGGATTATCTTCTCCGTTGTAAGCACTCTCCTCTCGAAGTTAAACTTGGTGCGCTTTACCGGGGCGGCTATCTCTTCAGGTCTCCTCCGCTTCAGGTTTTGGAGGAAAGAGATAGGGTACTCTACAGCTCTCGTTGCCAGAGGCAAGTCGTCCGTATTCTGGAGGTCGTCCATGAAGTCCGGTTCCCCCGGCCCTAGGGTTACTGCCGAGACGTCTCTCCTGCGGGAATGGGATCGGGAGGAACCGGACGGACTTTGGAAGGATCGGCCGCTTCGAGGGCGGCCGGGAAGTGGAGATGGGAGCGGGCGATGCTGAAAGGGTTTCAAGCGGGTGAGGCGGTGGATGTAACGGTGAATGCACGGCTTCGGCACTAACCTCCGGCGAAGGGTTTGGGGTTTGACTCAGAGATAGGGAAACGTTGGGGTTTTGAGCAAGGCTGGTCGAAAGAATGGGGGCCGCTAGAAGGGTGTGGAGACGGGGAGGAAGATGCGGCCACGGCTTGCTCGGATTGAGCGGGAGATGGAGTAGGAGTAGGGCTAGATGAGACCCGAGAGAGAGTGGGGCAGCAAACGTACCTGCGGGCTCCGCCTGAGCCGATGCTTTGGATGGATGTCTGCGATTCTGGTTCCGGCGGCTGGCTCGGGACTGCCCAGAGAAACAACCTCTGGAGCGGCTGAACGCGGCTGCGGCTCTGCGACTGGCTGCTGCACTGTCAGACTAGGTCGCCTGATCTTTTCAACTCTCTTCCTCTTCTTCTCTTCTGGAACAATGGCCGGATCGGGGGAAGGAGATGAAGCAGGTGCCCACGGTGAACTTGTACCGGGGTTTGACTTGCAGAAGGTGCACGCAACCGGTCTGCTCTCTGGTGGTGCTGGCGCCTTTTGTGCCTGAAGGGTCACCTCAGGCGTTGACTTGACTGGTTTCTGCGCCTTTTCAGGCACCGCCTTGGAAGCCACGGGCTGCATTGGGTCCACTTGGATGTCTGCTGGGCCCGCGGGCAGTTGCCGAAGTGTACAACTGTTGGGAGGAAGACCCTCCTTTATAACCCTCAAAGGGACCTCGGGGAACGTAATCTTGATATGCGAATGGCCGCCAGCTGTCATGGTGTTGGTCATATAGGGCTGAAAAGTCGTCATCAACGGCCAGATTTCTCCTGGTGGATTTGTCGTGCTGCGTGCGGCACCTCATCTTCCAGCATTCAATAATCTTTTCTTTTGGCCAGTTAAGGCCTGCTATCTTGGAGATGAATTTTTTAAACCACTGGAGAAGAGAACTTGTGGTCCGGGTTTCGCTTGGGGTCATATGCTACCTCCTCGCAGTAAAAATCCTGCCACGGAGGCGAAGCTTCCATCAAGTCAATTTCCCAGTCAAGGTCAACATGGACCACATCGCATCTGTCTTCGATTATATCCGCCCGGGGGCAGAGATGCGTGAACTTTCCCCTTATCCCGTACGGGTCGTACTTCCAGTGCTGCGGCAGCAGAATCAAACCAATGTCAAAAAGCTCCCGCTCGAGATAGACATGTTGTCCTACCTCGGAAATCTCAACGTTCGCCCAGGAAAGAGGATATTGAAAGATCTGGCCTCTTTTCTTTCCTAGGCCGAACTCCTCCTCAACGTAATCCATCTGACGGGCAACCTCCATCCCAAGCTGATGATCCGTGCACCAGTAGGGCAGCGAGATGAGGTTTGCCCTTGAATCCGTAGATTCTGACCACAATCCCCTGCGTCAGTCTAAAAACGTCCCCGAGCTTCTGACTCAGCAAAGAGTTCGTCATTTCCCGCGGGGGGCGAGGGATCTCGCCATCGTTGAAGACTGACATGACCAATCCCGAGAAAGTTGAAGTTAAACTTGTAGTAAGACCCTTTCCGGTATAGGTCATCCGTCCAGTCATAGACGGGCTGTGGCTCTCCCTTCTCGTTGACCTTCTTCAGGTTCGGGATCGGCATCCGGGAGTGCAAATGATACAAACATAGCCAAGCTAGGACAGAACTGAACCGAAATTCAGTGGATTGCTTCTTACGGAGCTTCACCGAGTGGAGTGGATGGCGTATGCAAGCCAATCCGCCCGATCGAAAAAAGATGGGGCGCTTTCCACTTCTCTGCGGCTGTCTGGTTCGTAGGATTCTCCACACGGGAGACATTGCACGGCGCTAGGCTAGTACGGCTGTACCGGCTCATCGAGTCGCAACCGAGGATCCATGCCAGAATGGTGTATAAATATTTGCTCTGAAACCTCGCCAAGGGCATGGGGCCGGTTGGCCACTGTCCAGCTGCAAGCGGGGCGTTCAGCTCTGAATTGAGGAAATCCCTCATCCTTTTTGTATGCGTGAAGCGTCCCGCTTGCTCGCCCAGATTTATCTTTCTGACGATTGTGTTGGAGTCATACTCCAACCACAGGGCGAAAGGCTGGTGAGACGATCTCCTTGCGCAGCGCGAACAAGGGTTTACCGTTGGAGCTGCAAATCTGCCGGGTAGGCTGGTGCCGTAATGTCGACAATCAGGTCTACCAGCTCCGGGCATTGATGGACGGGAGGGCACAAGAACCGGAAAAGGTTTGACTTGTACGCCGCTCCGAAATGGTGAGAGGGCGAAACCTTGTCAGCCCAACTCTCCACATTTGTCCGCAGCTTAGTCAGGCTCATAGAAAACGAGCCGTCCTTGTATCCCGCCAGGTAATTTACCGGAGGTGGTGGGGCTTGCCCATGCTGTACTTTCTTTGGCCGGGACTTTGACTTTCGCTCCGGCGGTGTTTCACTTTTGAAAACACCTGGCCGCGGTAAATCCTCGGGTTCGCACCCTTCGTTGGATTGCGTTGGCATTGGCATCTTTCCTCTGTCCATCTCTCCGAAACAGCAATAATTACGAATTCAGGGCGTCTGTAGCAGATTTCGCAGTCACAGGAATAATCTGCGCAGTTTGGCATGTCTGGATGCATCTGACCCCCTTTTCTAGATAATGACAGCGTCATTAATGTCGCGCAGGAGGGGGTAGGTCGGCTGGCAAGTGAAGGAGTTATGTTTCTTGGGTGGCTGCGCAGGAGAATGTTTTGAAAAAGGTATCCCGGCTGCCGTGCCATGCTTCTTTGATTGCACTTTTCATTGAGGACTGTGCAATCATTAAATTTATCTTGAACGCTGCGCCATGGCTGACGTCACTGCCGCAATCTGGGCACACTGCTCAAGAAAAAACCCCTTGGTGCGGAAACCCATCTCAAAACGGTCGCAATGCGCCTTGGGCCCAGCTTGGAGCTTTTAGAATATTTTATTCATTTTTTTTTAAACAACTGTCCAAGCTGGCCCGGAAAACAAGGCGCAATCGGACTTCGCCCAAAGTTGGGCGCGATCCGACTCGCCGGCGTGATCGGACTTCGCCCAAAACTGAGCGCAGTCCGAACTGCGACTGCATTGAGACTGTTTCTTTTCTTTTTCCTACCGCGCCCGAGGGTTGAGCGCAGTCCGGCCCTTTGCAAACTTTGGAAGAAAGGCGAGCACTTAGAACTTTATTGCCTCTTGGGACCGGGTGCACGAGCTGCGCTTAGACAATGGAGCGCGTTCGGACTTCGCCCGAAATTCGGGCGAAGTTCGAACTTCGCGCGAAGTTTGCACTTCGCGCGCGAGCTGCGCGCAGTTCGTACTTCGCGCGCAAGCCGGCCGAAGTCGGACTTCGCGCGCGAAGTCGGACTTCGCTCAAAACTAAGCGCAGTCCGATCACTTGTGCCTTTGCAGTTTTTTCTCCCTTCAAACTTCGCTCTTTTGTTGGCGCGCAGCCCGACTTCGCTGCGAAGTCGGGCAGCGGCCAACACTTAGACGTTTTCTTTGCTTTCTTCTTCACTCAAGCAGCCCCTTCACGAACTTCGCCCCTTCTGAGGGCGACAACAGACTTCGTTGCGAAGTCCGTATTCTCTCCCATGTCGCAGTTCGGCTCAAACAAAATAAAAAGCTGAAAGCTGGAAGCTGTACATCTTTGGAAAACAAAAATGCATAAGGGAAATTTTTACAAAGAAGGGCCACTCGGGCACCTTCGGCAGCGGTAAATTTTTAAGTGGAACCCGTTAACGAGGGGATAGGTAGGAGCTGACCCTCCATATCCCGAAGTACATAGGCATTGAGCTGGTTCACCGGGCAATCCGATAAGGGCCCTCCCGAGAGAGCATCAAACTTCCCGTGATTGCCCGGCTTCGCCTTATATGAGTCCCACTTCAGCACCAGGTCCCCGATTTTAAAAACTCGGGCAGTGGTGCCTTTTGCAAACCAGCCTTGAGTGGCTGCAATATGATCAGTGAAGGCCTGGTATGCTTTTTCTCTGTCTTCTTCCAACTGCAGGAGTTGGCACAGTCTGTCGTCCATCGGGTCTCCACTGCTCCTGTCTTCGTCCAACATCCATAGGGCAGGGATTTCAATGTGGGATGGCATGACGGCCTCTTTGCCATAGACGAGCGCATAGGGGGACGTTCTGATGGATTTCTTGAATGAAACTCTGTCCGCCCACAGCGCCGGTTCAGGAGTAAATGCCAAGTCCGCTTGTTTCTGTCAATGGTCCTCCGGATGATTTTCAGGAGGTTCTTGTTAGTAGACTCGGCAAGGCCATTCCCCTACGGGTAGTAATTAGAAGACATCTTGTGATAGATGCCAAGTTTGCCAGTGTACTCCGTGAGTACAGCGCCTGCGAATCCCGGACCATTGTCTGTCACAATTGACTCTGGAACCCCGAAGCGGGTAATCAGGCTCTCAATGAACCTGATGACCGTTTCTTGGTCTGCGTTCTTGGTCGGGATTGCCTCTGCCCACCGTGTGAAGTAATCGGTGGCTGTAAGAATAAACTTGTGTCCGGCGAGAGGAACTAGGCGAAATCACCCCAATGAAGTCTAGACCCCATTCTTTGGAACGGAGTCTCGGCTTTGAATCGGTTGAAGGGGCGGGGGTGCTTTTACTGTTTTGCCGACAAACCTCGGCATTGATCACACTTGGAGCAGGACCGCATAAGCGTACGCTAAATAGAGTGGGCCAATAGTACCCAGCTCTAATTATTTTTAAGGCCGTAGGCCTTGCGGAATGATGACCCCCAGGCATCCCGGAATGAAAATCTCCGAGGACCCTGGGCTGGTCTGATTTTTTGACGCACCGCAACAGGATGCCGTCGATGTTTTTGAAGTAAAGCCCCTCGGGGCGAAGAGTGTACTTAAGTGCACCTAGCCGAAATCTCCTTCGTTGTGAGGCGTTCAGGTGATCTGGACATCTTCCGGTGCAGAAATATCTCACCAGTTCATCTGTCCAATCACTCCCCTCCGATAAGGAGTTGGCTAGGTAGATGCGTGTCGTTGTGTCCTCCCACTTACAGGCGGAGATGCCGGCTACAGCGCTTCGGGCCAATTCCTGACACAAGGCTCGGCCCCTGATAAGCTTGGTGGGCCGCACTTCGATGTCGAACTCCTGGATTTTTGCAATCCATCCTGCTCTCTTGTGACCCGGTTCTCCTTGTATGATGAAGCTTCGAACGTCGGTGAATCACAAAGACAGTCGTTTTGCTCTGGGAGACAAAATGCCTGAACTTTCGGAGGGATTTCATAACGGCGTGAACCTGCCGCTCTATAAAGTTGTACTTTTCCTCATGCGGCTGAATCACTTGGCTCGGGAACGCTATGGGGCGCTCCTCGCCATCGTCTCCCTTATGAGTTAAGACTGCAGCGTAACTTTCGGGTTCTCCCACTGCATAAAGGATGAAGTCCTTGGAGTAGTCCGGGTTTATCAACACCGGAGCTTGCGCAATTCGAGCCTTGATTTCCCTGAAGGCTTGCTCTCTCTCATCAGTCCATTCGTAAATTGTATCTTTTTTCAGCAGTTCGGCCATAGGCTTGATCACCTGTGCGAAGTCCGGAATGAACTTCCGCACGAAGTTAATCTGACCGAAGAAGGACTGCAGCCCTTTTTTATCGATGGGGGCTGGCAAGCGAAGGAGGGCTTACGCTCTGTCAGGGTCAATGGCGAGGCCTTCCTCGGAGATGACATGTCCCAGCAGCTTTCCTTCTTTTACCGCGAAGACGGACTTCTTCGGGTTTATAGAAATGCCGAATTCTCGACACCTCTCAAATATTTGCCGTAGGTGGGAAACATGATCCCCTCTTTGGTGAGAGAAAACGGTCATGTCATCAAGGTAGATAACAATGATCTTATTGAGCAACTCTCGGAAGGCCAGGTCCATGGCCCTTTGGAATGTGGCACCGACATTGGATAAGCCAAAAGGCATGCGGTGATAGGCGAACGTCCCCCACTTGGTGGTGAACGCCGTCTTATCCTTGGTCCTCATCTTTGACCCAAATCTGGTTGTAGCCGGAAAATCCATCTAAAAGTGAGAATCTGCGGGCTCCGACAACGATGTGTAGAATACGGTCGATTTGGGGAAGCGGATAGTGGTCCCTGAGGGAAGCTGATTCGGGTTTACGAAGTCGACACGAGAGACGAATGTCGCCATTCTTTTTCCTCACGGGCACCAAATTCGCGACCCGGGATGAATGTTTGATGGGGTAGATGATTTTGGCCTCCAGCATCTTCAAGAGCTCGGCTTTCATCATGGCCTCAATCTTCGGATTTACGGCCCTCTGCTTCGATCGGAATGGCTTGGCGCCATCCTCTAGCTCAATGGTATCTTTGGATGACATTTCTGTCATACCCCCTCAAATCCTCGTAGCACCAGGCCACGATGTCGGGGAACTCTTGGCACAGTGATCTGATCTGCTCAAGTTCCTCCGAGGTGCGATCTGTTCCGACCTTGATAGTTTTACCAGGTTCAAGTTCCAGGTCGGCATATTGCTTCGGGTCTACTTTGATCCTGTGAGATATTGCTCTGTCATTCTGATCAAACAGACTCTCCAATGTAATCGGTCCTTTTGGGACATGATTATTTTTAAGCTGTATCAACCCCTCATATTGCTCGTCATCAGGGTCTCTACCTTCGATTGAACCAACTTCGTTAACCAAAAATGTGACGATCTCCTCGTCACAGGCCGAACACTGCCGGTGGGTGTCCTTATCGAGCACAGAAGGCACGTAAATAGTGCGAACCGGCTCGGTTTACGGACAACGTCATCGAGCCGGAACGTGCCTGGCTCCAACGAGACGCGAGAATGTCAGCGTGTTTGTTTTTCTCACGCGATATCGCCTTGACATTCAACGAGTCGAACGACTCCATCAGGTCCCACACCCGGTTGCGGTACGCCCTAAGATAGTGTTGTTTGGAGGCGCACTTGTTCGTAACCTGGTGACACACCAGCTCTGAATCTCCAAAGATCTGCAGGTGTTTAATCCCCAACCTCTCCGCCTTTCGCAAACCCAAGCACAGGGCTTCGTACTCCGCCGAGTTGTTAGTGCGGCTCCGGGGCCAACTTTGTAGGTATAGTCCTTACGGATCCCGGTCGGAGAAACCGGAAGCACCCCTGCACCGGCGCCATTTTTGCATCGCGCGCCGTCAAAGAAAAGCTTCCACGACTTCTCGGGTGGAGGTCCTACTTCCTTTGCAGCTGACTTGTCAAGCCTCTCGGGCTGTACGATGGAGTAACAGCCCTGCTCTGTCTCAATTACGGCGTTGAAGTCCCGCAAAGAGAACTCATCTTCAAGCTGTAGCACTTCGAAGGCTTGCTCAGTCAGCTCTACTGTCACCAGCTCTTCCTCCGACAGCTGGACCATGCAGTCCAACTCTCCTCCGGGTATCTTCTCTACTAGGAAGGTGGAAGGCTTCTCATTGAAAATTTTCAGTCTCCTTCCTTTGAAGGGCACTTCCATGTGTGAGTAGTCTAGAGACAGGTACCCGCCCAACTTCGCAGTGAACTCCCGAGAGAGACACATGCCGAAGTAGGGAGCCAGGTCAACAACCACGACCTCTTGGATGACCACGATGTCGAGAGCCTTATGCAGCCGGATAGGGATGTCCTTTATGACACCAACTGTCTTGACAGGGGTGCCGTCTAATTGCAGCACGCCTTGGCTGCTCCGTGTGTACTCCATCCCGATCTCGTCGCAGACGGCCTTCGGCATCACAGTCGTGGAAGCGCCAGAGTCCACCATGCAATTGTGAACTATGTGCCCTTGCATCCGTAAAGACAGATAAAAGGGAGGCGGTCTGTTCTTCCCAGTGGCTGAGACTGTCAGAGGTTGAACCGGGACAGCGAGGCTGTATCGCTTGCCGCTCTTCATGTTCTTCGAGAGATTCTTGCGACGAGATCCACTGGCACGGGAGCAGAAGAGCATCGTACATGCTGATTCTAGCAGGTGTTCTTTTCAACTCGTCTACTATGTTGTAGCTCGAGGTACTAGCTCCTTCTGCTTCTTTTGCCGGCTCATACTTCGTCCGGTACTGCTGGGTAGCCTCAACTCGCTGTCTCTTGGTCAGAGACGGGTACTTCAGCTTCTCCTGGGCTTGTTCTTTGGTTTCAGTTGGAGGCTGAGGTACGGGAGCTTTAGCCGGAGCTGGAGCTTTTGCTATAGGAGGCTTGGCTGGAACAGGGGCAGCCTTTGCCGGAGAGGGCTTGGCTGGAGCTTTATCTTTGGATGCCTTCTCCTGGGTTGTGTAGGGCCACAGCCGTTTGTACGGTGGCAGCCCATCGGGCTGCGGTTTTTCTCTTCTGGCGTAAACTTGCAAAGGCTTGGCCGCATCTGCGGTTTTCTTTTCTTCCTTGGCGGGCGGCACTAGATTCTCCTCTGGGAGGGCAAAGTTGGCTTCGCCGTCCAGGATCATGTAGAGTTCATCGTCCTCTATGGCGCTGCCGGCCAAGGTCTGGATGTAGTGCTGGTGCAGTGTGCAGTCTTCCTCCGAATGCGGGTCGTTGCACGTAGTGCACCAGTTAACTGTTGGTTACGAATCTGCCATGAGGAAAGGATTTTGGGTTAATGCGCCCAGATTCGCCCACCAGCATGAAAGGCCGGAAGGAAGAGATGCCTTCCGAGCCAATCTCCGGAGAAGGCCGGCTCCTTTTGGGGGGGTTGTTTAAGCTAAGAGTACAGGAAAGAAATAAATGTACAGAAAGAGACAAATGTACAGAAAGAGAATACAAATATGTCCAGAGGTTGGTGGGGGGAACTAACGATGCGGGAACACACTAATTACCGCTACTTCTTGCATTATAAACACAAAGCATGACCGGGAACTGCAAAAACTACGCGTACTTCCGATACTCAGGCAGTGTATGCACGGCTTCAATGATCCCCTAGCAAACATTCCCTACAAGGAACTAACAGCATGGCAATGCATCAATCACCAGATACGTACACTGACAAGAGTAGAAAGCAAACTAGAGATATCAGAACCAGGTATATGTGTTTATGTAGAGAATTTAACCGCACAGCTCCAATGGCTCCCTAACAGACATTCCCTACAAGGAACTAACGATACGGGATCGCATCAGTCACCAGATACGGGCCAGCAACAAAACACATAACTGATGGAACTGCTACTACATCCATTCTATGTATCCTTTTAACTAATGAAGTACAGGGGGTGCTTTAAACAAGCAATGCTAGAGGCACCTGCTCACCAAATGCTGAAATGAATCAGCAAGCCGTGACAGGTTAGCCTAAGGCATGAATAGAAAGGCAGCATAAAAAACAGAAGCGAGCAGAACAAAACCAGGCATACAGATTATATTCATAAGCAGA
This sequence comes from Wollemia nobilis, assembly GCA_028583015.1. Lineage (NCBI taxonomy): Eukaryota > Viridiplantae > Streptophyta > Pinopsida > Araucariales > Araucariaceae > Wollemia > Wollemia nobilis. Next base: position 19,301,386 of record JAQPPZ010016881.1, read on the forward strand.
AGCACGGTTACAATGGGCACAGTAGTTCCCTAACAGACATTCCCCTTCCACCCTTTACAATGAATTCATGGTGGGCTTTTATAGCCCGAGTCCCTCCCGTTACATTAATGGGCACAGGGTCCCAGTCAAACATAAGCTGACAAAAGCGGCGAAAGAGCTGCAAATGCTGACCTTTTGTCGGACCGGATGTACCCGCAACATGGTCTTCCTGGAAGGCTGGACGGCTACATGGCGGTGCGGCTGGCGGAACTTCAATCCGGCGATGATGCGGGTAGGCTGGAGCAGGTAGAACCTCAGATCAGCTTTGAATGAGGCTACTGGCACAGGCAGTGCAGCCCATGCTTGTCCTTTTGCTCGGCACGTTTCGGCTCTAATCCCGAAGCTGGACACTTGTCAGATGATGGATGATGTTGTTTGACACGTGTCTGCCTTGGAGGGCAGTCTATCCATCTTCGCTTGGGATCGGAGCACCTCGGGATGCGCGGGCGGAGACGCGGTGCGGTCGGGAAGGCCTTCATGCCTTGGTCAAATTCCGGGTTTGTTCCCTACTGCGCACCTGTCAAGGGCGCACTCTGACTTCGGTGTGAAGTCGGAATGCGCACAGGCGAAAACTGATGTCTGCCGCCGTACGGACTTGCTCCGGCACTTGATTTTTCTTTTGTCAGCTGCCCGGTCCGTCGGTTACAAGGTGCGCCCGAGAAGAGGGGCGAAGTGCGTACTTCGCACCAAGACTGGGCGAAGTGCGTACTTCGCACCAAGACTGGGCGAAGTGCGAACTTCGCACCCAGACTTAGCCATTTTTCAGGTAACTTGCTTGGAAGTTGAAAAATTAACTGGGGGACTCCAAGAAAGGGGGAAAGAAAGAGAATGCGGGAAAGAAAAGGAAAGGGAGAGAAGAAGGAAGGAAAATGGAGGAAGAGGGAAAAGAAGAGCAGCACTGTTACAATACTGAAGACATTGCACCCCGTGCAAAATGTGACAACATTTATGGCGGCTCGCGGGGTGTCGAGCTCGCCTCGGCGCAAAGAATCCATGCCTTCATCCTTTGGGTGCAGAGGAACTTGCCTCCCTGCCTTTTGCTGCTCTAGCTGTTCGCCCTGTGGCAACTGTTCTTCAGATTCATCTTTGTCAGTTGCCCCCTCAGAGTTACCTTCCGAAAGCTCTCCGTCTCCTGCTTCTGCTTCGCGAATGCGATCGTACGCGGCCTGGGCTGGGCGCCAAGCTTCTGCTTCAAATGGCCGGCGGTCAGCTGCATCTTCTAATGCTGAGTGGAAAGCAGCGACCGCATGCAGGTCGATGGTGAGGTATCTTTTTTCCAACTCCTGGAAGTAGGAGCTGATCTTGGAATATTTGGCCACCATCTGAGTGACCTGACTGTCTTGAATTGGCTCAGCCCAGCTGTCAATTTCAGCTGTATCTGCTTCGAAGGACTGCCAATTCCTTTTCACCCGATCTAGGGTGAGGAGCTCGCCATTTTCAACAAAACCTGGGCACCCAAGTTCAGAAAGAGCGTGAAAGGGAGCCAGACATATATCTCTTTCATGTCCGAATGCATCAAGCATTCGTCTGGCAACTCTCACCTCTTCAACTTTTTTGAAATATTTGTGCAAGGTCACCCTTGCACCTGCCCATTCTGCAGCGAATGAGGACACGGGGGAAAAGCGGAGGCCGTTGCGCTCGCGCTCTGAAGATTTACCGCCGAGGTCCGGCCATTGCTTCGCACGGCGCTCGGCCTCCTCTACCACAGGCTTTCCACAGGCAGAAACTTCTTGAATTCTGGATGCAAAATCCAGAACTGCCATCGCCTTGAAGGTGTGGGGCTTGCATTCCCGCAGCAAACCAGCCCGCATCTCCTTAACCTTTGTCTTTGAAAAGACCGTCGCTTGAGATGCTCTCTCTGCAAGTTGCGACTGCGCCTGCTTCAAAGACTCTTGGAGCTGAGAAATCTGCTCCGAGGCTGCTTTCTTTTCGGTTGCGGCTTGTTCTTTGAGAAGCGGCCAGGTGGGCTTTGAGTTCATCTATTTCTTGCCGCGCCGCTTCCGGTTGCTCGGTGGACCTAGACGAGGTCCTCTTCAAGCTGCCTTGTTTTATCCTGCAACCCGAAAAGTTCTTCCTGCTCCTCCGGACTTTTGACAAAGAGATCATCGACTTTGCGCATAATTGGTCGAATACGATATTGCTTGTTAATGTCGTCAAAGCTCTTCTCCTTTGTCCGGAGCTCGTAGTCCGCCCTGGTCATTTCCCGGAGAGGTTTCTTTACTTTTGGGATTATCTTCTCTGTTGTAATCACTCTCCTCCCGAAATCGTACTTTGCGCGTTTTGCCGGGGCGGCTATCTCTTCATGTCTCCTCCGCTTCAGGTCTTGGAGGAAAGAGACAGAATACTCTACAACCCTCGTTGCCAGGGGCAAGTCGTCTGTATTCTGGAGGTCGTCCATGAAATCTGGTTCCCCCAGCCTAGGGTTCTGCTGAGACGTCTCTCCTGCGGGGATGGGACCAGGAGGAACCGGACGGACCTTGGAAGAATCGGTCGCTTGTGGGGGCGACCGGGAAATGGAGATGGGAATGGCTGACATTGCAAGGGTTTGAAGTGGCTGAGACGGTGGATGTGACGGTGAACGGACAGCCTCAGCACTAACCTCAGGCGAAGGGTTTGGAGTTGTGCTCAGAAAGAGAAACGTTAGGGTTTTGAGCAAATTGATCAAAAGAATGGGGGCCGCTAGAAGGAGGGCGTGGAGACGGGGAAGGGGATGCGGCCATAACTTGCTCGGATTGAGCGGGAGACGGAGTGGGAGTAGGACTGGGTGAGACTAAGGAGACAGGGGCAGCAAACGTACTGCGGGCTCCGCTTGAGCCGATGCTGGGTGGATGTCTTCGCTTCTGGTCTCGGCGGCTGGCTTAGGACTGCCCAGAGAAACTGTCTCTGCGGCGGCAGGACGCGGCTGCGGCTCTGCAACAGCTGCTGCACTATCAGGCTAGGTCGCCTGATTTTCTCAACTCTTCTCCGCTTCTTCTCTTCTGGAATAACAGTCTGATCAGGGGAAGGAGATGAAGCGGGTGCAGCAGGCGCTGATGCTCCCACGGTAAACTTGTACCGGGGTTTGACTTGCAGAAGGTCTGCCGCAATCGGTCTGCCCTCTGACGGCGCTGGCGCTTTTCGTGCCTGAGGGATTGCCTCGGGCGTTGCCTTGACTAATTCTTTCGCCTTCTCAGGCGCCGTCTTGGAAGCCACGGGCTGCATTGGATTGACCTGGAAGTCTGCTGGGCCCACGCTGGTAGTTGCCGAAGTGTACAACTGTTGGGAGGGAGACCCTCCTTTATAGTCTTCAAAGGGACCTCGGGGAACGTAACCTTGATATGCGAACGGCCGCCAGCTGTCATGATGCTGGTCATAGAGAACCGAAAAGTCGTCATCTACGGCCAGGTTTCTCCTTGTGGATTTGTCGTGCTTTGCGTGCGGCATCTCATCTTCCAGCATTCAGTGATCTTTTCTTTAGACCAGTTAAGGCCTGCTATCTTGGATAGAAATTTTTTGAACCCTGGAGATGAAAACTGGTGGTCCGGGTTTCGCTTGGGGTTGTATGTCACCTCCTCGCAGTAGAAATCCTGCCAGGGAGGAGAAGCTTCCATCAGTTCGATTTCCCAGTCAAGATCCACATGGACCACATCGCATTTATCTTCAGTTATATCTGCCCGGGGGCAGAGATGCGCAAACTTTCCCCTTATTCCATATGGGTCATACTTCCAGCGCTGCGGCAACAAAACCAGGCCAATCCGGGAAAGCTCCTGCTCAAGGTAGACATGCTTGTCCTACCTCAAAAATCTCAACACTTGCCCAGGAAAGAGGATATTGAAAAATCTGTCCTCTCTTCTTTCCTAGGCCGAACTCCTCTTCAACATAGTCCATTTGTCGGGCAATCTCCATCCCGAACAGGTGCTCTGAGCACCAATAGGGCAGCAAATGGGGTTTGCCCTTGAATCCGTAGATTCTGACCACAATTCCCTGCGTCAGTCTGAAAACGTCCCCGAGCTTCGATTTATCAAAGCGCTCGTCATTTCTCTCGGGGGCGAGGAATTTCGCTTTCACTGAAGACTGACATGACAAATCCCAGAAAGTTGAAGTTGAACTTGTAGTAGGACCCTTTCCGGTATAAGTCATCCGTCCAGCTATAGACGGGCTGTGGTGCTCCCTTCTCGTTGACCTTCTTCAGGTTCAGGATCGGCATTTGGGGGTGCAGATGGTACAAACAAAGCCAGGCTAGAACAGAACTGAAACGAAAATCGGTAGACTGCCTCTTCTGGATTTTTACCAGGCTGGAATGAACGGCGTAGGCCAGCCAGTCTGCCCAGTCGAAAGAGATGGGACGCTTCCCACTTCTCTGTGCTGCCGGTTCGTAGGATTCTCCACATAGGAGACATTATGCCAGCGCTAGCTGGTACGGCTGTACCAGCTCATCAGAATCGCAGCCAAGAATAGATGCCAAAATAATGTACAAGTACTTGTTACGGAATTGTGTCGAGGGCATGGGGCCGGTTGGCCTTTGTCCGGTGCAAGCGGGGCGTTCGGCTATGAATTGAGGAATTCCCTCATCCGTTTGGTTGGCATGAAACGTCCCGCCTGCTCGCCCAAATTTATCTTTCTGAGAATGGCGTTGGAGTCATACTCCAACCCTGGGGCGAAAGCTGGCTGGACAGTCTCCCTGCGCAGTGCGAACAAGGGTTTACCGCTGGAGCTGCAAATTTGCCGGGAAGCTGGTTTGTAGTGTCTGACAATTAGGTCTACCAGTTCCGGGCATTGGTGGACAGGAGGGCACAAGAATCTGAAAAGATTGGATTTGTACGCCGCTCCGAAATGGTGGGAGGGCGAAACTTTGTCAGCCCAACTCTCCACATTTGCCCGCAGCTTTGTTAGGCTCATAGAAAAGGAGCCGTCCTTGTATCCCGACAAATAATTCACCGGAGGTGGTGGGGCTTGCCCACGCTGTACCTTCTTCGTCCGGGACTTTGACTTTCTTTCTGGCGGGGTTTCACTTCTGAAAACGCCCGGCCGCGGTAAATCCTTTGGTTCGCCACTTTCATTTGGACTGCGGCCGACACGGCATCTTTCCTCTGTCCATTTCTCTGAATCAGCAATAATTGCAAGTTCAAGGCGTCTGCAGCAGATTTGTTTGTCACGGGAATAATTTGCCTTTGTCCGAGGAATAATCGCATAGTCCGGGATGTTTAAAAACATTGACCCCCTTTTCTAGATAAAGACAGCGCCATTAATGCCGCGCAGGAGGTAGGTCGGCTGAGTTAAGGCTCTTTGGTGGCTGCGCAGGAGGATGTTTGGAAAAAGTGCGCTCCGGCAGACGTGCCATGCTTCTTTTGTTGCACCTTCCTTGAAGATTGTGCAATCATTAATTCTGCTTTGGAGATTGCGCCATGGCTGACGTCACTGCAAGAGCGCGGGCACACTGCTCGAGACGGAACCTCGGTGCGGAAACCCACTCTAAAACGGTTACAAACGCGCCTTGGGCCCAGCTTGGGATTTTTTTGAATTTTTTATTCATTTTTTAAATGCTGCCCCAAACTGGCCCAGGAAACGAGGCGCAGCCGGTCTTCGCCCGGAGTTGGGCGTTGGCCAGACTTTGCCGGCGAAGTCGGACTTCGCCCGAATTTCGGGCGAAGTTCGAACTTCGCGCGAAGCGCGCGCCTGAACTGTTTTGCTTCTTTCTTGCTGTGCCCAAGGTTTGGGCGCAGCCCGGGTCCTTTGCAACCTTCGGGCCTTTGACTGCACTTAATACTTTCTTTAGACTGCTCTTTGCCGCGCAGTGCAAACACTGAGGTGAGTCCGGACTTCGGCCGAAGTTGGGGCGAAGTCCGAACTTCGCGCGAAGTTCGCACTTCGCACGAAAGTTGGCCGAAGTGCGGACTTCGCACGGAAGTTGGCCGAAGCCGGACTTCGCGCGCGAAGTCAGTCTTCGGTCAAGACTTGGCGAAGCCTGTCTTTTGTGTGCCCTTTTGGCTTTCCTCTCGGTCGCGCTTCGCTCAGTGGCTGGCCCGAAGCCCGACTTCGCTGCGAAGTCGGACTTCGGCCAACACTTAGCCGAATTTTTGCCCTTTTTTCTCTGCTTTCTTTGTTCGTTTTCTTCCTCCCTTTGCACAGCCTAACTTCGCCCCTCCGAGGGCGGCGACGGACTTCAGTTGCGAAGTCTGTCCCTGTCTTTCCCGTGCCGCGAGTTAAGCTCAAAAAACGAGAGAAAAACAATTTAAAAGCTGAAAGCTGAAACTGTACATGCCAAGAAATGGAAAAACATGAGGGAAATTTTTTACAAGGAAGGGCCACTTGGGCACCTTCAACAGCGGTAAAGTTTCAAGTGGAACCCGTTAACAGGGATAGGCAGGAGCTGACCCTCCATATCCCGCGGTATGTAGGCATTGAACTGGTTTACCCGGGCAATCTGATAAGGGCCCTCCCAGAGAGCATCAAATTTCCCGTGATTACCCGGCTTTGCTTTGTATGAGTCCCACTTCAGCACCAGGTCCCCGATTTCGAAAACTCGGGCAGTGGTGCCTTTTGCAAACCAGCCTTGAGTGGCTGCAATGTGATCCGCGAAGGCCTGGTATGCACTTTCTCTGTCTTCTTCCAACTGCAGGAGTTGGCACAGTCTGTCGTCCACCGGGTCTCCGCTGCATCTGTCTTCGTCAATCATCCACAGGGCAGGGATCTCAATATGTGATGGCATGACAGCTTCTTTACCGTAAACGAGTGCATAGGGAGACGTTCTTAGGGATTTCTTGAACGCAACTCTGTCCGCCCACAGCGCCCGGTTCAGGAGCAAGTGCCAAGTCCGCTTGTTTCTGTCAATGGTCCTCCGGATGATCTTCAGGAGGTTTTTGTTAGTGGACTCGGCAAGGCCATTCCCCTGCGGGTAGTAGTTAGAAGACATCTTGTGATAGATGCCAAGTGCGCGGTGTACTCCGTGAGTACGGCGCCTACAAATCCCGGACCGTTATCTGTCACAATCGACTACGGAACCCCGAAGCGGGTAATCGGGCTCTCAATGAACACGATGACCGTTTCTTGGTCTGCGTTCTTGGTCGGGATCGCCTCCGTCCACCGCGTGAAATAGTCGGTAGCCGTAAGAATAAACTTGTGGCCGGCGAGAGGAGTTAGGAGAAATCACCCCAATAAAGTCTAAACCCCATTGCTTGGAACGGAGTCTCGGCTCTGAATCGGTTGAAGGGGGCAGGGGTGCTTTTCTGTTTCGGCCAGCAAACCTTTGGCATTGATCACATTTAGAGCAGACCGCATGCGCGTCTGCGAACAAAGTGGGCCAATAGTACCCAGCCCTTATTATTTTTAAGGCCGTTGGCCTTGAAGAATGGTGACCCCCAGGCATCCCGGAATGAAATTCTCCGAGGACCCTAGGCTGGTCAGATTTTAAGACGCACCGCAACAGGATGCCGTCAATGTTTTTGAAGTAAAGCCCCTCGGGGCGAAGAGTGTACTTGAGTGCACCCAGCCGAAATCTCCTTCGTTGTGAGGCGTTCAGGTGATCGGGACATCTTCCGGTGCAGAAGTATCTCACCAGTTCATCTGTCCAATCACTCCCCTCCGATAAGGAGTCGGCTAGGTAGATGCGTGTCGCTGTGTCCTCCCACTTACAGGCGGAGATGCCGGCTACAGCGCTTCGGGCCAATTCTTGACACAAGGCTCGGCCTCGATAAGCTTGGTGGGCCGCACTTCAATGTCAAACTCCTGGATTTTGGCAATCCATCCCGCTCTCTTGTGACCCGGTTCTCCTTGCAAGATGAAGCTTCGAACGTCCGGGTGAATCACAAAGACAGTAGTCTTGCTGCGGGAGACAAAGTGCCTGAACTTTCGAAGGGACTTCATGACAGCATGAACCTGCCGCTCTATAAAATTGTACTTTTCTTCATGCGGCAGAATCACTTGGCTGAGGAATGCTATGGGGCGCTCCTCACCATCGTCTCCCTTCTGAGTTAGGACTGCAGCGTAACTTTCGGGTTCTCCCACTGCATACAGGATGAAGTCTTTGGAGTAGTCCGGGTTGGTCAACACCGGAGCTTGTGCAATCCGAGCCTTGATTTCCTCGAAGGCTTGCTCTCTCTCATCAGTCCATTCGTAAGGTGTATCTTTCTTGAGCAGTTCGGCCATAGGCTTGATCACTTGTGCGAAGTCCGGGATGAACTTCCGCACGAAGTTAATTTGACCGAAGAAGGACTGCAGCCCTTTTTTGTCGATGGGGGCTGGCAAGCGAAGCGAGGGCTTCCGCTCTGTCAGGGTCAATGGCGAGGCCTTCCTCGGAGATGACATGTCCCAGCAGCTTTCCTTCCTTTACCGCGAAGACAGACTTCTTCGGGTTTATAGAAATGCCGAATTCTCGACAACTCTCAAATATTTGCCGTAGGTGCGAAACATGATCTTCTCGTTGGTGAGAGAAAACAGTCATGTCATCGAGGTAGATGACAATAATCTTATTGAGCAGCTCTCGGAAGGCCAAGTCCATGGCCCTTTGGAACGTGGCACCAGCATTGGATAAGCCAAACGGCATGCGCTGATAGGCGAACGTCCCCCACTTGGTGGTAAACGCCGTCTTATGCTGGTCTTCGTCTTTGACCCAAATCTGGTTGTAGCCGGAAAATCCATCTAAAAGTGAAAATCTCTGGGCTCCAGCAACGATATGTAGGATCTGGTCGATTTGGGGAAGCGGATAGTGGTCCCGGAGGGAAGCCTGGTTAAGGTTTTTGAAGTCGACACAGAGACGAATGTCGCCATTCTTTTTCCTCACGGGCACCAAATTCGCGACCCAGGATGAATGTTTGATGGGGTAGATGATCTTGGCCTCCAGCATCTTCAAGAGCTCGGTCTTCATCATGGCCTCAATCTTTGGATTCATGGCCCTATGCTTTTGTCGGAATGGCTTGGCGCCATCCTCTAGCTCAATGGTATCTTTGGATGACGGTTCTGTCATACCCCCTCAAATCCTCGTAGCACCGAGGCCACGATGTCGGGGGAACTCCGGCACGGTGATCCGATCTGCTCCGGTTCCGCCGACGTGCAGTCTGTTCCGACCTTGATGGTTTTACCAGGTTCAAGTTCTAGGTCAGCATCTTGCCTCGGGTCTACTTTGATCTGTGGGATATTGCTCTGTCATTCTGATCAAAGAGACTCTCTAATGTAATCAGTCCTTTTGGGACGTGATTATTCCGTAACTGTATCAACCCCTCATATTGCTCGTCATCAGGGTCTCTACCTCCGATTACACACACTTCGTTAACCAGGAATGTGACGATTTCCTCGTCACGGCCGAACACTGCCCGGTGGGTGTCCTTATCGAGCACGAAGGCACTGTAGACGGTCTGAACCGGCTTCGGTTTCTGGACAACGTCTTCAGCCGGAACGTACCTGGCTCCAACAGACGCCAGGATATCGGCGTGCTTGTTTTTCTCACGCGATATCGCTTTGATACTCAACGAGTCGAATGACTCCATCAGGTCCCACACCCGATTGCGGTATGCTCTGAGATAGTGCTGTCTGGATGCGCACTTGTCCATAACTTGGTGACATACCAGCTCCGAATCTCCGAAAATCTGGAGATGTTTAATTCCGAGCCTCTCCGCCTTTCGCAAACCCAAGCACGGGGCTTCGTATTCCGCCGAGTTGTTAGTGCGGCTCCAAGCCAACTTTGTAGGCATAGTCCTTATGGATTCCGGTTGGAGACACCAGGAGTACCCCTGCACCGGCGCCATTCTTGCATCGCGCGCCGTCAAAGAAAAGCTTCCACAGCTCTTCGGGTGCAGGTCCCACTTCTTTTGCAGCCGACACGTCAAGCCTCTCGGGCTGTTTAATGGAGTAACAGCCCTGCTCCGTCCCGATTACGGCATTAAAATCCCGCAACGAGAACTCATCTTCGAGTTGTAACACTTCGAGAGCTTGCTCGGTCAGTTCCACTGTCACCAGTTCTTCTTCTGACAACTGAACCATACAGTCCATCTCTCCTCCGGGTATCTTGTCTACTAGGAAGGGGGAAGGCTTCTCATTAAAAATTCTCAGTCTCCTTCCTTTGAAGGGCACTTCCATATGTGAGTAGTCTAGAGACGGTACCCGCCCAACCCGCGGTGAACTCCCGAGAGAGACACATGCCGAAGTAAGGCTCCAGTCGACAATCACGACCTCTTGGATGACTACGATGTCGAGAGCTTTGTGCGATCGGATAGGGATGTCCTTTATGACACCAAGCTGTCTTGACGGGGGTGCCGTCTAATTGCGGCACGCCTTGGCTGCTCCGTGTGTATTCCATCCCGATCTCATCGCGAGACGGCCTTCGGCATCACGGTCGAGGAAGCACCGGAGTCCACCATGCAGTTATGAACTATGTGCCCTTGCATCCGTAAAGACAGATAAAAGGGTGGCGGTCTGTTCTTCCCAGTGGCGGAGACTGTCAAAGGTTGAACCAGGACAGCAGGTTGCATCTGGCTGCCGTTCTTCATATTCTTCAATGATTCTTGCAGCAGATCTACCTGGCCTGGGAGCAGAAGAGCATCGTACATGCTGATTCTAGCAGGTGTTCTTTTCAACTCGTCTACAATGCTGTAGCCCGAGGTACTAGCTCCCTCTGCTGGTTTAGCCGGCTCATACTTTGTCCGGTACTGTTGGGTGGCCTCAACTCGTTGTCTCTTGGTCAGAGACGGGTACTTCACCTTCTCCTGGGCTTGTTCTTTGGTTTCAGGTGGAGGCTGAAGTACGAGAGTCTTAGCCGGAGTTGGGGCCTTTCCTGGAGGTTTGGCTGGAACAGGGGCAGCCTTTGCCGGAGAAGGCTTGACTGGAGCTTTATCTTTGGATGCCTTCTCCTGGGCTGTGAAAGGCCACAGCCGCTTGTATGGTGGCAGCCCGCCGGGCTGCGGTTTTTCTCTTCTCGCGTAGACTTGCAAAGGCTTGGCCGCATCCGCGGCCTTCTTTTCTTCCTTGGCGGGTGGCGCTAGATTCTCTTCGGGGAGGGCAAAGTTGGCCTCGCCGTCCAAGATCATGTACAGCTCATCGTCTTCTATAGCGCTGCCGGCAAAGGTCTGGATGTAGTGCTGGTGCAAAGTGCGGTCTTCCTCCGAATGCGGGTCATTGCACGTAGTGCACCAGTTAACCTGGTCGGGAGGACCAGGCGGGTCTTCTATAGCAGCATTTCTCGGAGGCGGACGCCTCTGCGGCTGGTTTTCTGGCGCTTTGTCTTTCGTTAGCGCCGGGGGCGCATATGGCCTCCTAGGAGCGAGGTCCATCTGGGCCTGCTTCTTCTTCATAGCGGTCATGTCATTGGACATGGCATGGTATCCGGAGGCCAAAGCCCGCACTTCTTGTAGAATCGTGTTCTGGATGCTGCTGTCAGGTGGCGGCATTTGTGCCGGTGGAGGCAATGCGGCCAATGGAGGGGGGTTAGAATAAGATGCGTATTGTGGAGGAGCGGGAAGTGCTGGAAAGTGGGGAGCGGGAGGTGGCGGATGAGGGTAATGCAACTGAGGCGGGCCGTAAGGAGTTACGACCGGCGCCGGATTCCACTGCTGCTGGGGTTGCTGTCCTGATGTGGACGGCGCACCACCAGAAGCAGAAGGATCTTGTGATCTGGGGAAGTCGGGATGGATGGGCTCCTGCACTGCGGACGGAAGTCTGCCGATGGAGATAATGTCAGCTTCAGCTTGCTGGGCAGCCTCGTACAGCGCAGGGAACTCATCAATCCTGGCGATCTTCGGCGGCGAGGCATATGTACGAGTTGAAGGATCTCGGATAGTAGTGAGCGGCCATGCCGGTGAAGGCCGAAGTTCGCGAGGTACCCGTTTCCGGGATCTCGCAAACCTAATGTTAAAATCGGACACCTCCTCTTGAGGATGTCTCCGGATAGCTTGGAGCCGATGCGGTAGAGAAGTCGGGTCAGCGGACTCGTTGCATCCTTTTACGAGCCTCCTGGCAAGGCGGGGCCACCACTGTGATGGATCCCTACGGCGGTGATCTCCACCGGTAGAGAAGCTTTCCCCTCGGGGAAAGGGCCGTGAGACGGGTCTTCACACTTTCATCGGTGATAGTATGCAGTGCGGCCAGGGCAAGGATGTCCTGGATGTGCTCGTACGCCGTCTTACCGTAGCCGTCGTATGTGGGAATAGACTTTAAAGCAGCAGGGGGCACAGCTTGCTGTCCGACCAGGGCCAAGGGCCCCGTAGAGTCCACCGCCGGGAAGAGGTCATCGTCATTTGGCTGTTGGGCAGCCATTTCTTCTTCTTCTTCTTCTTCTTCTCCGCCGTCGGTTGTGTACTCGGTGTCGGTACTTTCCGAGGATGCAGGATCTTCTTGTTCCTCGGCCTCTTCTATTTCGTACTCGGCTCCTCCGACTTCAGCTTCGGCCTCTTCTTGGATCTCAGCCTCGGCTTCGTCGAAACGAGCTCGCGGATCAGCCAGCCTGGGGATCTCGCCTCGAGCGTTGATGTCCAGTTCGTAGAACTCAGGCGGGCTTCTTGGATCCCTTGCTTGCCACCTTCTCGTGTGCATGAAGGTGCTGGGACCGGTCTTCTAGACTCAGAGGATTTGTTCGTGCAGAGTCGCCAGGTGTTCAGATTTGGAACAGCAATGAAGCGAACACCAGTACTTCAATTCTGTCGGGGGTTGAGAAACTTCCTTGTCTCACCAGGTGCTCAGAAAACACTGTCAGCGCCAGGTGGAGACTGATCAGAAAATCTTCTTCAAACGTGGGACCAGGGTCCCACCGGGCGTGCGGAAAGCTGTTGGTTACGAATCTGCCATGAGGAAAGGATTTTGGGTTAATGCGCCCAGATTCGCCCACCAGCATGAAAGGCCGGAAGGAAGAGATGCCTCCCGAGCCAATCTCCGGAGAAGGCCGGCTCCTTTTGGGGGGTTTGTTTAAGCTAAGAGTACAGGAAAGAAATAAATGTACAGAAAGAGACAAATGTACAGAAAGAGAATACAAATATGTCCAGAGGTTGGTGGGGGGAACTAACAGTACGGGAACACACTAATTACCGCTACTTACTGCATTATAAACACAAAGCATGACCAGGAACTGCAAAAACTACGCGTACTTCCGATACTCAGGCAGTGTATGCACAGCTTCAATGATCCCCTAGCAAACATTCCCTACAAGGAACTAACGGCATGGCAATGCATCAATCACCGGATACGTACAACGACAAGAGTAGAAAGCAAACTAGAGATATCGGAACCAAGTATATGTGTTTATGTAGAGAATTTAACCGCACGGCTCAATGGCTCCCTAACGGACATTCCCTACAAGGAACTAACGATGCGGGATCGCATCAGTCACCAGATACGGGCCAGCAACAAAACACATAACTGATGGAACTGCTACTACATCCATTCTATGTATCCTTTTAACTAATGAAGTACAGGGGGTGCTTTAAACAAGCAATGCTAGAGGCACCTGCTCACCAAATGCTGAAATGAATCAGCAAGCCGTGACAGGTTAGCCTAAGGCATGAATAGAAAGGCAGCATAAAAAACGAAGCACGAGAACAGAACCAGGCATACAGATTATATTCATAAGCAGAAGCACGGTTACAATGGGCACAATAGTTCCCTAACAGACATTCCCCTTCCACCCTTTACAATGAATTCATGGTGGGCTTTTATAGCCCGAGTCCCTCCCGTTACATTAATGGGCACAGGGTCCCAGTCAAACATAAGCTGACAAAAGCGGCGAAAGAGCTGCAAATGCTGACCTTTTGTCGGACCGGACTGTACCCGCAGCATGGTCTTCTGGAAGGCTGGACAGCTACATGGCGGTGCGCTGGGCAGAACTTCAATCTGGCAGTGATGCGGGTAGCTGGAGCAGGTAGAACCTCAGATCAGCTTTGAATGAGGCTACTGGCACAAGCAGTGCAGCCCATGCTTGTCCTTTTGCTCGGCACGTTTCGGCTCTAATCCCGAAGCTGGACACTTGTCAGATGATGGATGATGCTTGTTTGACACGTGTCTGCCTTGGAGGGCAGTCTGTCCATCTTCGCTTGGGATCGGAGCACCTCGGGATGCGCGGGCAGAACGCAGTGCAGTCGGGAAGGCCTTCATGCCTTGGTCAAATTCCGGGTTTGTTCCCTACTGCGCACCTGTCAAGGGCGCACTCCGACTTCGGTGTGAAGTCGGAATGCGCACAGGCGAAAACTGATGTCTGCCGCCGTACGGACTTGCTCCAGCACTTGATTTTTCTTTTGTCAGCCTGCCAATCTGCCAGTTACAAGGTGCGCCCAGAAGAGGGGCGAAGTGCGTACTTCGCACCAAGACGGGCGAAGTGCGAACTTCGCACCAAGACTGGGCGAAGTGCGTACTTCGCACCAAAGCGGGCGAAGTGCGAACTTCGCACCCGGACTTAGCCATTTTTCAGGTAACTTGCTTGGAAGTTGAAAAATTAAGCTGGGGACTCCAAGAAAGGGGGAAAGAAAGAGAATGCGGGAAAGAAAAGGAAAGGGAGAGAAGAAGGAAGGAAAATGGAGGAAGAGGGAAAAGAAGAGCAGCACTGTTACAATACTGAAGACATTGCACCCCGTGCAAAATGTGACAACATTAACCTGGTCGGAAGGACCGGGTCTTCTATAGCGATTCTCGAGGCGACGCCGCATGGTGCTCGGGGCTCTTGTCCCCGGGGGCGCATATGGCCTCCTAGGAGCGAGGTCCATCTGGGCCTACTTCTTCTTCAGAGCGGTCATGTCATTGGACATGGCATGATATCCTGAGGCCAAAGCCCGCACCTCCTGGAGGATTGTATTCTGAATGCTACTGTCAGGAGGCGGAAACTGTGCCGGTGGAGGCAATGCGGCTAATGGAGGAGGGTTGGAATAAGGTGCGTACTGCGGAGGAGCAAGGAGTGCTGGAAAATGCGGAGCAGGAGGAGGCGGGTGAGGATAATGCAATTGAGGCGGGCCGTAAGGAGTTACGACCGGCGCCGGATTCCACTGCTGCTGGGGTTGCTGCCCTGATGTGGACGGCGCACCACCAGAAGCAGGAGGATACTGGGATCTGGGGAAGTCGGGATGAATGGGTTCCTGCACCCTGGACGGAAGTCTGCCGATAGAAATAATGTCAGCTTCAGCTTGCTGGGCAGCCTCGTACAGAGCAGGAAACTCGTCTATTCTGGCAATCTTCAGCAGCAGGCATATGTCTGAGTTGAAGGATCTCAGATAGTAGTGAGCAGCCATGCCGGTTGAAGGCCGAAGTTCGCGAGGTACCCGTTTCCGGGATCTCGCAAACCTGATGTTAAAGTCAGACACCTCCTCTTGGGGGTGTCTCTGGATACTTTGGAACTGATGCAGCAAAGAAATAGGGTCAGCGGACTCGTTGCATCCTTTCACGAGCCTTCTGGCAAGCTGGGGCCACCCTGTGATGGATCCCTCTGGCAGCGATCTCCACCAGTAGAGAAGCTTTCCCCTCAGGGAAAGGGCCAGCAGACGGGTCTTCACACTCTCATCAGTAATGGAATGTAATGCGGCCAAGGCAAGGATGTCCTGGATGTGCTCGTACGCCGTCTTGCCGTAGCCGTCGTACGTAGGGATGGACTTTAAAGCAGCAGGGGGCACAGCTTGCTGTCCGACCAGGGCCAAGGGCCCTGTAGAGTCCACCGCCGGGAAGAGATCATCATCATTTTGCTGCTGGGCAGCCATTTCTTCTTCTTCTCCTCCGTCGGTTGTGTACTCAGTGTCGGTACTTTCCGAGGATGCAGATGCCTCTTCTTCCTCGGCCTCTTCTATTTCGTACTCAGCTCCTTCGACCTCGGCTTCGGCTTCTTCTTGAATTTCAGCCTCGGCTTCGTCGACACGAGCTTGCGGATCAACCAGCCTGGCAATTTCGCCTCGAGCGTTGATGTCCAGTTCGTAAAAGTCAGGCGGGCTTCTCGGATCCCTTGCTTGCCACCTTCTTGTTTGCATGAAGGTGCTAGGACCGGTCTTTCAGACTCAGAGGATTTGTTCGTGCAGAGTCGCCAGGTGCTCAGATTTCGAACAGCAATGAAGCAAACACCGGTGCTTTGATTCTGTTGGGGGTGAGAAACTTCCTTGTCTCACCAAGTGCTCAGAAACCACTGCGGCGCCGGTGGAGCGATCAGAAAATCTCTCTTCAAATGTGGGACCCTGGTCCCACCGGGCGTGCCAAAGAAACTATTGGTTACGAATTTGCCATGAGGAAAGGATTTTGGGTTAATGCGCCCAGATTCGCCCACCAGCATGAAAGGCCGGAAGGAAGAGATGCCTTCCGAGCCAATCTCCGGAGAAGGCCGGCTTCCTTGGGGGGTTTTATGGTTTAAGCTAAGAGTGCAGGAAAGAGATAAAGGAACGGAAAGAATTTACAAATGTGATTGGAGTTGGGTGGGGGGAACTAACAGTACGGCAACACATCAATCACCATTACTTACCGCATCATAACATACAAAGCATGACCGGGAAGCGCAAAACCTAAGTATACTTTCTGTATTAAGCGGTGTACGCACAGCTACAATGGTCCCCTTGCAAACATTCTCCCTACAAGGAGAACTAACAGCACGACAATGCATCAATCACCACTACGGACAACATAAACAGAAAGCAACCAAGAGATATCAGAGCCAGGTATATGTGTTATGCAGAGAATTTATACGCACAGTTACAATGGTCCCCTAGCAAACATTCTCCCTACAAGGAGAACTAACAGCACGGCAACGCATCACTCACCACTACGGACAGCAACGTAACACACAACTGATGGAACTGCTACCACATCTATTATGAAGTTCAAAAGTGCTTGGTCACCAAATGCCGAAATGAATCAACAAGCCATGACACAAGCAATGCTTTAGGTATATCTGACCACCAAATGCTGAAACGAATCAACGAGCAGTGACACGAGGAAACGTAAAGCATAAAGAATAAAAGCAGTAGAACAGAACCAGGCATACAATTTATATTTATAAGCAGAAGCACGGTTACAATGGTTCCCTAACAGACATTCCCCTTCCACCACTTTACAATGAAAACATGGTGGGTTTTTATAGCCCGAGTCCCTCCCGTTACATTAATGGGCACAAAGTCCCAGTCAAACAATAGCTGACAAAAGCGGCGAAAGAGCTGCAAATGCTGACCTTTGTCGGACTGGACTGTACCCGCAGCATGGTCTTCCTGGAAGCTGGACAGCTAGGTGGCGGTGTGTTGGGCAAAACTTCTTATCGGCAGGAATGCGGGTAGCTGGAGCGGGTAGAACCTCCAATCAGCTTTAAATGAGGCCACTGGCATAGGTAGTGCAGCCCATGCTTGTCCTTTTGCTCGGCACGTCTTGGCTCAAATCCCGAAGTTGGACACTTGTCAGATGATGGATGATGCTGTTTGACACGTGTCTGCCTTGAAAGGCAGTTTATCCAACTTCGCCTGGGATCAGAGCGCCATCGGGTTGCGCAGGAAGAAAACAGCGCAGTCGGGAAGGCCTTCATGCCTTAGGTGCATTTCCGAGTTTGTTTCCCTACTGCGCACCTGTCAAGGGCGCACTCCGACTTCGCTGCGAAGTCGGACTATGCACAGGTGAAAGCTGATCTCTCCCGCCGTACGGACTTCGCTCCAACACTTAGTCGTTTTTCTGCCAGCCTGCCAGCCTGCTACAAGGTGCGCCCAGAAAGAGGGGCGAAGTCGGACTTCGCACCAAAGCCGAGGCGAAGTGCGGACTTCGCACCAACGACTTAGCCATTTTCCGGGGCAAGCTGTTGTCAACTTTGAAATCCAAGCGAGGGGCTCCAAGAAAGGGGGAAGAAAGAGAATGTAGGGAAGAGAGAGAAAGGGAGAGAAGAAGAAAGGGAAAAGAGAGGAAGAGGGAAAAGGAAGAGCAGCACTGCTACAAAATTGAAAACATTGCACCCCGTGCAAAATGTGGCAACAACTTGTTGGTGGCTCGGCAAGACCGTTCCCCTGCGGGTAGTAATTGGAAGACATTTTGTGATAAATGTCGTATTTGCTGGTGTATTTGTCCGTCACTATTGACTCAGGGACACCGAAGCGGGTAATGAGGCTCTCGAGGAACCTGATGACCGTCTCCTAGTCCGCATTCTTTGTGGGGATCGCCTTTGCCCACCGCGTGAAGTAGTCGGTGGCGGTAAGAATGAACTTGTGCCCGGCTGCAGAGTTCGGCGTAATCACCCCGATAAAGTCCAGACCCCATTGCTGAAATGAAGTCTCGGCTTGGATCGGTTGAAGGGGCAGGGGTGCTTTTCTATTTCTGCCGGCAAATCTCTGGCATTGATCACATTTTGTACAGACCGCATGCGCGTCTGTAAAGAGAGTGGGCCAATAGTACCCAGCTCTTATTATTTTCAAGGCCGTAGGCCTTGCAGAATGGTGACCCCCAGGCATCCCGGAGTGGAATTCTCCGAGGACCCTGGGCTGGTCTGTTTTCTTGACGCACCGTAACAGGATGCCGTCAATGTTTTTGAAGTAAAGCCCCTCGGGGCGAAGAGTGTATTTCAGTGCACCTAGCCGAAACCTCCTTCTTTGTGAGGCATTCAGGTGGTCTGGACATCTCCGGTGTAGAAATACTTCACCAGGTCATCTGTCCAGTCACTCTCCTCGGGTAAGGAGTTGGCTAGGTTGGTGTTTGTTGCTGGATCCTCCCACTTACGAGCGGATATCTGGGCTGCTGCGCTTCGGGCCAGCTCCTGGCACAAGGCTCGGCCTATGATAAGCTTGGTTGGCCGCACTTCGATGTCGAACTCCTGGATTTTAGCAATCCATCCTGCTCTCTTGTGACCCGGCTCTCCTTGTATGATGAAGCTTCGGACGTCCGGGTGTATCACAAAGACAGTGGTCTTGCTCTGGGAGACGAAGTGCCTGAACTTTCGGAGAGACTTCATGACTGCGTGAACCTGCCGCTCTATAAAGTTGTACTTTTCTTCATGCGGCTGAATCACTTGGCTCAGGAACGCTATGGGGCGCTCTTCGCCATCGTCTCCCTTTTGGGTCAGGACTGCGGCGTAACTCTCGGGTTCTCCCACCACGTACAGGATGAAGTCCTTGGAGTAGTCCGGGTTTATCAACACCGGAGCTTGTGCAATTCGGGCCTTGATTTCCTCGAAGGCCTGCCTCCTTTCATCAGTCCATAAGAATTCAGCATTCTTTTTCAGCAATTCGGCCATGGGCTTGATTACCTGTGCGAAGTCCGGTATGAACTTCCGCACGAAGTTGATTTGGCCGAAGAAGGACTGCAGCCCCTTCTTGTCAACTGGGGCGGGCAAGCGGAGGAGGGCTTCTGCTCTATCAGGGTCCACGGCTAGGCCTTTCTCGGAGATGACATGCCCTAGCAGCTTACCTTCTTTTACCGCGA
Organism: Wollemia nobilis; assembly: GCA_028583015.1. Classification (NCBI taxonomy): domain Eukaryota; kingdom Viridiplantae; phylum Streptophyta; class Pinopsida; order Araucariales; family Araucariaceae; genus Wollemia; species Wollemia nobilis. Next base: position 19,320,730 of record JAQPPZ010016881.1, read on the forward strand.
AGACAGATTTCTTCGGGTTTATGGAAATGCCGAATTCACGACACCTTTCAAATATTTGCCGTAGGTGGGGAACATGGTCTTCTCTCCTGTGAGAGAATACAGTCATGTCATCCAAGTAGATGACAATAACTTTGTTGAGCGGCTCTCGGAAGGCCAGGTCCATGGCTCTCTGGAATGTGGCGCCAGCATTGGATAAGCCGAAAGGCATGCGCTGATAGGCGAACGTTCCCCATTTGGTGGTGAACGCCGTCTTATGCTGGTCCTCATCCTTGACCCAGATCTGGTTGTAGCCGGAAAAGCCGTCTAGGAGGGAGAATCTTTGGGCTCCAGCAACTATATGGAGGATCTGATCGATTTGGGGAAGCGGATAATGGTCCTTGAGGGAGGCCTGATTCAGATTTCTGAAGTCCACACAGAGACGAATGTCTCCGTTCTTCTTCCTCACGGGAACCAAGTTCGCAACCCAGGATGAATGCTTGATGGGGTAGATGATCTTGGCTTCCAGCATCTTCAGGAGCTCGGCTTTCATCATGGCCTCGATCTTCGGATTTACGGCCCTCTGCTTCTGCCGGAATGGCTTGGCGCCATCTTCTAGCTCAATGGTATGTTGGATTATATTTCTGTCATACCCCTTCAAGTCCTGGTAGCACCAGGCTACTATGTCGAGGAACTCTCGGCACAATGTTCTGATTTGCTCCGAGTTCCTGCGTGGTGCGATCTGTCCCGACCTTGATTGTTTTTCCGGGTTCAAGCTCCGGGTCGGATCTTGCTTCGGGTCTACTTTGATCCGATGTGATATTGCTTTGTCATTTTGATCAAATAGACTCTCAAGTGTAATCAGTCCTTTTGGGACATGATTATTTTTCAAGCTGTATCAACCCCTCATATTGCTCGTCATCAGGGTCTCTACCTTCGATTGAACACGCTTCGTTAACCAAAAATGTGACGATCTCCTCGTCACAGTCAAACACCTGCCAGTGGGTGTCCTTATCAGGCACAGAAGGCCAGTAAATGGTACGGACCGGCTTCGGCTTTTGGACAGTGTCATCAGCCGGAACGTGCACTGGCTCCAACGAGACGCCGGAATGTCAGCATGCTTGTTTTTCTCGCGTGATATAGCCTTGACATTCAATGAGTCGAAAGACTCCATCAGATCCCAGACCCGATTACGGTACGCCTTGAGATAGTGCTTCTTGGAGGCGCACTTGTTCGTAATCTGGTGGCACACCAGCTCTGAGTCGCCAAAGATCTGCAGATGCTTAATCCCCAGCCTCTCCGCTTTTCGCAAACCCAAGCACAGGGCTTCGTACTCCGCCGCGTTGTTGGTACAGCTCCGAGCCAGCCTGTAGGTGTAGTCCTTCTGGATCCCGGTTGGGGAAACCAAAAGTACACCAGCACCGGCGCCATTTTTGCATCGTGCGCCGTCAAAGAAAAGCTTCCACAGCTTTTCGGGTGCAGGTCCCACTTCTCTTTTGGCCGACTTGTCAAGCCTCTCAGGCTGGACAACGGTGTAGCAGCCTTGCTCAGTTTCAATCACGGCGTTGAAGTCCCGCAAGGAGAATTCATCTTCTACTTGCAGCAGCTCAAGAGCTTGCTCCGTCATGTCCACTATCACCAGTTCTTCCTCCGTCAGCTGAACCATGCAGTCCTGCGACTCTTCTCCGGGTATCTTCTCTACTAAGAAAGTGGAAGGCTTCTCATTGTAAATCTTCAGTCTCCTTCCTTTGAAGGGCACTTCCATGTGTGAGTAGTCTAGAGACAGATACCCTCCCAACTTCGCAGTGAACTCCCTGGAGAGGCACATGCCGAAGTAGGGTTCCAAGTCGACGACCACGACCTCTTGGATGACCACGATGTCGAGAGCTTTGTGCAGCCGAATAGGGATGTCTTTAATGACACCGACTGTCTTGACAGGGGTGCCGTCCAGTTGCAGCACGCCTTGGCTGCTCCTTGTGTACTCCATCCCGATCTCGTCGCGAGACGGCTCTCGGCATTACGGTCGTGGAAGCACCAGAGTCCACCATACAGTTGTGTACTATGTACCCTTGCATCCGTAATGACAGATAGAAGGGAGGTGGTATGTTCTTCCCAGTGGCTGAGACTGTCAGGGGTTGCACCAGAACAGCGGGTTGTATCTGCTTGCCATTCTTCATGATTTTCAGAGATTCCTGCAGCAGATCAACCTGCCGTGGGAGCAGAAGAGCATCATACATGCTGATTCTTGCGGGGGTCCTCTTCAACTCGTCTACTATGTTGTAGCCCGAGGTGCTAGCTCCTTCCGCTTCTTTTGCCGGCTCATACTTCGTCCGATACTGCTGAGTGGCCTCAACTCTTTGTCTCTTGGTCAGAGACGGATATCTCAGCTTCTCCTGAGCTTGTTCTTTGGTTTCAGCTGGAGGCTGAGCAGCGGGAGCTTTAGGCACGGGAGCTTTCACTACGGGAGGCTTTGCCGGAGGAGTCTTCTCTTTGGTTGTGTAAGGCCACAGCCTCTTGTCAGGTGGTAGCCCAGCGGGTTGCGCCTTATCTCTTCTGGCGTATACCTTCAAGGGCTTTGCGGCGGCTTCGGCGGACTTTCTATTTTCCTTGGCGGGAGGCGGCAACGGATCTTCCTGCAGGACGGCGAAGTTGCCTTCGTCGCCCGAGGATCATGTAGAGTTCTTCGTCCTCTATGGCGCTGCCGGCAAGGTCTGGAGGTAGTGTTGATGCGAGTGCGGTCATCCTCCGAATGCGGGTCATTGCACGTAGTGCACTAGTTGACCTGGTCAGAGGTACCAGGTTGGTCTTTAATGGCAGCATTTCTCGGAGGGGGACGCCTTTGATCTCGCCGTTCTGGGGCTTGATCTTTTGTCGGTGCCGGGGGCGGATATGGCCTCCTTGGAACAAGGTCCATCTGGGCCTGTTTCTTCTTTAGAACGGTCATGTCGTTGGACATGGTGTGATATCCGGAGGCCAAAGCTCGTACCTCCTGGAGGATTTTATTCTGAATATCATTGTCAGGAGGCGGCAAATGAGCTGGAGGAGGTAATGCAGCCAATGGAGGAGGTGTGGAATATTGTGCATACTGCGGGGGAGCAGGGAGTGCTGGATAATGCGGAGGAGGAGGCGGATAATGAATTTGTGGCGGGCCGTAAGGATTCACGACCGGCGCCGGATTCCATTGCTGCTGGGGTTGCTGTCCTGAAGTGGACGGCACTGGACCAGAAGCTGATGGGTACTGAGATCGGGGAAAGTCAGGGTAAATAGGCGGCTGTACCCTGTGCGGGAGTCTGCCGATGGAAATGATATCCATTTCAGCTTGTTGGGCAGCCTCGTACAGAGCGGGGAACGAGTCGATTTTGGCTACCTTCAGCAACAGGCAAATGTCTGAGTTGAAGGATCTCAGGTAGTAGTAGGCGGCCTGACCTGCTGAAGGTTGGAGTTCGCGAGGTACTCGTTTCCAAGACCTCGCAAACCTGATGTTGAAGTCTGACACCTCCTCTTGGGGGTGTCGTGTATACTTTGGAATTGATGCGACAAAGAAGAGGGATCAGCGGACTCGTTGCATCCTTTCACGAGCTCGCCGGCTAGTCGTCGCCACCCCGTGATAGATCCCTCTGGTAGTGATCTCCACCGGTAGAGAAGCTTTCCCCTTAGGGAAAGGGCCAGCAGACGGGTCTTCACACCTTCGTCAGTGATGGAATGTAGCGCAGCCAGGGCCAGAATGTCCTGGATGTGTTCATACGCCGTCTTGCCGTAGCCGTCATACGTAGGGATAGACTTTAAGGCAGCGGGGGGCACAGCTTGCTGTCCGACTAGGGCCAAGGGCCCCGTGGAGTCCACCGCCGGGAAGAGGTCATCATCGTTCTGCTGGGCAGCCATGTCTTCTTCCCCTCCGGTGGTGTACTCGGTGTCAGAACCGTCCGAGGATGTGGATTCTTCCTCAGCCTCGACTTCTTCGATTTCAGCCTCGGCCTCTTGAATTTCTTCCACGCGAGCTTGGTAATCAGCCAGCCTGACGCGCTCGCCTGGAGCGTCAATGTCAATTTCGTAAAAGTCAGGCGGGTTTCCCGGATTCCTTGCTCGCCACCTTCTTGTTTGCATGAAGGCGTTAGGACCGGTCTTCACGGACTCAGAGAGTATTCAGATATTTGCAGAGTCGCCAGGTGCTCTGATTTTTAACAGCAATGAAGCGAGCACTCGTGCTTCGATTCTGTTTGGGGGTGGGAAACTACCATGTCCCACCCGGCGTGCCAAAGAAACTGTTGGTTACGAATCTGCCATGAGGAAAGGATTTGTTGTTATTGCGCCCAGATTCGCCCACCAGATTGAAAGGCCGGAAGGAAGGAATGCCTTCCGTGCCAATCTCCGGAGAAGGCCGGCTTCCTGTGGGGTTTTTAGTGTTAAGATAAGAGTGCAGGGAAAGAGATAAAAGTGCGGAAAGAGAATCCAAATGTGATTGGAGTTGGGTGGGGGGAATAAGCAGCACGACAACGATCAATCACCGCTACTAACAGCATTCCTTTACAAAGCACACATTGAAACTACAGCTATCATTAATCCTATGTATCCTCTATCTATGCATTCCAGGAATACTTGATCATCAAATACCAGAGTCCAGAGTTCAGTACAACAGTAAGCAATGATACAAGAAACATGAGGCAGAAATGACAAGGAGAGGCAGCATACAAGATAAAAGACGGTAAGCAGAGCCAAGTATATGCTTGTATTAGAGGCAAACGCACAGCTACAATGGTTCCCTAGCAATATATTCCCCTTCCCCCTTTTACAATGAATTGCATGGCTATTTATAGCCTCAAGTTCCCCCGATTACATTCTCGGGCACAAAGTCCCAGACTAAACATTAGCTGACACAAGCGGCTGAAGAGCTGCTGATGCTGACTTCTGTCGGGCAGGACTGTACTTGCGGCATGGTCTCCCTGAAAGATGTACAGCTACGTGGCGGTGTGTCGGGTCAAACCTTTGGTCAGCAGGAATGCGGGTAGTTGTGGCGGATGGAACTTCTTATCAGCCTTAAATGATGGCAGCTGGCGTAGATAGTGCAGCCCATGCTTTGTCCTTTTCCCGGTCATGTCTTGGCTCGAATCCCGAAGTTGGACACTTGTCGGATGCTGATGAGTGACACATGCTGCCTTGAAAGGCAGTTTATCCAACTTCGCCCAGGATCAGAGCGCTGTCGGGTTGCGCAGACGGAAAACAGCGCAGTTGGGGAGGCCTCCGTGCCTTAGTCAATTTCTGGGTTTGCTTGCCCAACTGCGCACCGGTCAGAGGGCGCACCCCGACTTCGCTGCGAAGTCGGGTTGCGCACCGGCACTTTGCTGTCTTCTCTGTTGTTCGGACTGCGCACCAAAGAGGGGCGCACCCCGACTTCGGGCGAAGTCGGGTTGCGCCCCAACACTTAGCTGATTTTTCGCCATACTGCTTCCCAAGTGCGCCCAGGAAGAAGGGCGCACCCCGACTTCGCTGCGAAGTCGGGTTGCGCCCTGACACTTAGTCAAATTTTGCTCATTTTCGTCTGCTTGTCGCACTTCGCATTCCCTACTGCGCTCCAACTGGAGGGCGCACTCCGACTTCGTTGCGAAGTCGGGTTGCGCCCTGACACTTAGCCATTTTCAGGGAACAGTTGCTGGAAACTTTGCTGGGGGAAGTTAAAGGGGAAGAGGGAGGAATGAAACTGCAAGGAAGAGGGAGAAAGAGAGAAATGAAGAAAGGGAAAGAGAGGAAGGAAGGAAAAGAGCAGGTCACTTACAAAAACTGAAAACATGGCACCCCGTGCCAAAATGTGGCAACAGTTTCCACTTATTTCTGTTTGCTATAGATAACCGTACTGGGCCATTTGAATCTTGGATGCAGGTCATCCCATGCAAGGTTGAGGTTGTTTGATTGATAAGCAAGTCGTTTGGAGTGTGATCAAGGCCGTTTGATTTGCTATCTTGTGCAAGGCCATCAAGGGTGAAGACAATTGTGTTGCAAGCTATCTAGATTGAGACCGTCTAAGTGTTACTCAGATTGCATGTTGCTAAGTTACTTCACTAACCCACTATCATTCATTCTTTGCTACTTCAACTGCGGAATACCACCATCATGCTACATTTGGCACCATTGCCATCTAAAGTTCAAGCCAGTGCCCGTGTGGAGCTTGGAGATGAGATATGTGAATGACAGATAACCTAATGCGAGGGCGTGAGAGACGTAGATGTGCAAGGACAAGAGAACAACCGACAACATGAAGTTGAGGATCACATAGCAACAAGAGCAAGGAAAGCATGGACATGCAAGGCACGTGGATGACTTGCATGTTAGTGATGAAGACTTGCATTTTGATGGAGTTTGCTTGCGAGGAGATATGAACACCATATATAGAGCAAGTGTGGAACTGTTGACATTTCTGCAACATTGTGCATTTTGATGTCCAGTAATTTTTGCTTCTCAGAAACTCTGTTCTCATTATTCAAAATGCATTTTTCTCTCTCCTACGTTTTACTGTCAATATTTTTTGGCAATGCCTAAAGCAGTGTGCAGTTGTTTCTATTTACTATCATGCAAGGATTTCTCTTTTTAGAGCAAGGGTGATTTGCACCATGTCCCCGGGTACAGGTTGGTTTTGAAGAAGAAGAAGAGCGCAGGCCTGTTTCGGGCCAGAAAGCAGTGAAGCTCGGCTTCACGGAAAGATTCCTGGTGAGCGCAATGCCTTTGCGCACTGTCAAGTGAGCGCAATGCCTTTGCATGCTTCTAAGTGAGCGAAATGCCTTTGCACGCTTCTAAGTGAGCGCTATGCCTTTGCGCCCATCCTCAGGAGCGCAACGCATGTTGACTGGTCAAAGCACAGCATTTTCAATGAAAAAATGGCTAAGTATAGCGCAAGGCTGTTTCGCTCTAGTTGAGGAGCGCAAGGCCGTTTCGGGCCTAAAAGGTGCGCTTCGTCCTTTGACTTTTCAAAGCGCAGTGCAGCTCCCAAGGAAAGAATGAAAGTGAAGCACCAAGGTGTTTCGCTCTTGTCCCCAAGCGCAAGGCAAATTCGGATTAAGAAGGAGCGCTTCCCCCTTTGACTTTTCCACCCTGGCACCGCTCCCAATGCAGAAAGGTGTTTCGCTTCAGTTGAGGAGCGCAAGACAAATTCGGGCCAGGTAAATAGAGCAACGCTTGTTGAATTTTCAACTCTAGCGCCACTCCCTATGCTGCAAGGCATTTTCACTCCCCTATTCAACGCAAGGCGCTTTCACTCCCATTAAGCAGCGCTTTGGCGTTTGACTCTTCAACACCAGCGTGCCTCCCAATGCAACAAGGTGTTTCGCTCCATCTTCCAAGCGCAAGGCAGTTTTGGGAAAGCCTTTTTCTTGAAAAATGACCACCATGTGGTTCATCATGGCAAAGCCTTGAGGATTTTTGTGGTCTCATTTTTTGCAACACATCTTCTCATGATTTGATTAGGCCCGGTTTTAAACAGGCATCCATCAATCCATGAAAAGGTTGCACTCTTTTCTATTAATGTTTGAGCTTCTCGGGGTGAGAGTGCAGGAGATACTTTACCGGTGGCTAAGTAATTAGCCATATCTGCATACCATGGAATCTGTTCATCCAGAACAAAAAGATGCTCATCTGAAAATTGATCCTTAGTGGCTGTATGGTCTTGAGAAATTAACCTGGAGAGAAAAACTGCAACAACATTATCCCTGTCGGGTTTGTCAACAATGGTTACATCAAATTCCTGCAACAGTAAAAAGCCACCTAATAATTAGGTACTGTTGTCACATTTTGCACGGGGTGCAATGTTTTCGAGTTTGTAACAGTGCTGCTCTTCTTTTCCCCTCTTCCTCTATTTTCCTTCCTTCTTCTCTCCTTTCCTTTTCCTTCCCGCATTCTCTTTCTTTCCCCCCTTTTTCTCGGAGTCCCCAGCTTGGTTTTTTAACTTTCCAAGCAAGTTACCCGAAAAATGGCTAAGTGTTGGTGCGAAGTTCGCACTTCGCCCAGTTTTGGTGCGAAGTGCGCACTTCGCCTAGTTTTGGTGCGAAGTCTGACTTCGCCCCACTTTCTGGGCGCACCTTGCAACTGGCAGACTGGCAGGCTGACGAAAGAAAGATCAAGTGCTGGAGCAAGTCCGTACGGCGGCAGACACCAGTTTTCGCCTGTGCGCAGTCCGACTTCGCAGCGAAGTCGGAGTGCGCCCTTGACAGGTGCGCAAGTAGGGAGACAAACCCAGAATTTGACCAAGGCATGAAGGCCTTCCCGATCGCACCGTATTCTGCCCACGCAACCCGAGGCGCTCTGATCCCAAGCGAATTTGGATGACCTACCTTTCAAGGCAGACACGTGTCAAAAAGCATCATTCATCATCTGACAAGTGTCCAACTTCGGGATTAGAGCCGAAACGTGCCGAACAAAAGGACAAGCATGGGCTGCACCGCTCGCGCCGCGAGCCTCATTTAAAGCCGATCCGAGGTTTCACTCGCTCCAGCCTACCCGCATCACTGCCAGAGAGAAGTTCTGACCAACACACCGCCACGAAGCCGTCCAGCTTCCAGGAAGACCATGCTGCGGGTACGGTCCGGTCCGACAAAAGGTCAGCATTTGCAGCTCTTTCGCCGCTTTTGTCAGCTTATGTTTGACTGGGACCTTGTGCCCATTAATGTAACGGGAGGGACTCGGGCTATAAAAGCCCACCATGAATTCATTGTAAAGGGTGGATGGGGAATGTCTGTTAGGGAACCAATGTAACCGTGCTTCGGCTTATAAATATAATTTGTATGCCCTGGTTCTCGTTCTCGTCGCTTCGTTTTTTATGCCGCCTTTCTTTATATTCATGCCTTAGGCTAACCTCGTGTCACGGCTCGTTGATTCATTTCAGCATTTGGTGATCAGTGCCTCTAGCATTGCTTGTTTAAAGCACCCTCTGTACTTCATAGATTAAAAGGATACATAGAATAGATGTGGTAGCAGCTTCATAAGTTGTGTGTTACGTTGCTGGTCCGTATCTGGTGATTGATGCGCTGCCGTACTGTTAGTTCCTTGTAGGGAATGTCTGTTAGGGAGCCATTGAAGTTGTGCGGTTAAATTCTCTACACGACACATATACCTGGCTCTGATATCTCTATGATTGCTTTCTACTCATGTTAGTGTCCGTAGGTGGTGATTGATGCGTTGCCGTACTGTTAGTTCCTTGTAGGGAATGTCTGTTAGGGGACCATTGTAGCCGTGCGTACAACTGCTTAAGTATCGGAAGTATACGTTAGATTTTGCGCTTCTCGCCGCGCTTTATATTTGTAATGCAAGTAAGTATTGGTGATTGTTGGTTGCCGCATCGTTAGTTCCCCCCACCAACCTCCACGTATATTTGTAAATTCCTTTCTCGTTCATTTATCTCTTTCCCGTACTCTTAGCTTAAATCGAAAACCCCCAAAAGGAGCCGGCCTTCTCCGGAGATTGGCCCGAAGGCATCTCTTCCTTCCGGCCTTTCATGCCGGTGGGCGAACTGGGCGCATTAACCCAAAATCCTTTCCTCATGGCAGATTCGTAACCAACAGTTTCTCTGGCACGCCCGGTGGGACCCTGGTCCCACGTTTGAAGAGAGATTTTCTGATCAGTCTCCACCTGGCGCTGACAGTGGATCCTGAGCTCTCGGTGAGACAAGGAAGTTTCTCACCCCCGACAGAATTGAAGCACCGGTGTTCGCTTCATTGCTGTTCCAAATCTGAACACCTGGCGACTCTGCACGAACAAATCCTCTGAGTCCGAGAGACCGGTCCCAGCACCTTCATGCACACAAGAAGGTGGCAAGCAAGGGATCCGAGAAGCCCGCCTGAGTTCTACGAACCGGACATCAACGCCGAGGCGAAGTTCCCAGTCGGGCTGATCCGCGAGCTCGCTTCGACGAAGCCGAGGCTGAAATCCAAGAAGAGGCCGAAGCCGAAGTCGGAGGAGCCGAGTACGAAATAGAAGAGGCCGAGGAAGAAGAAGATCCCGCATCCTCGGAAAGTACCGACACTGAGTACACAACCGACGGCGGAGAAGAAGAAGAAGAAATGGCTGCCCAACAGCCGAATGACGATGATCTCTTCCCGGCGGTGGACTCCTACGGGGCCCTTGGCCCCGGTCGGACAGCAAGCCGTGCCCCCGCTCGCTTTAAAGTCTATTCCCACATACGACGGCTACGGCAAGACGGCGTACGAGCACATCCAGGACATCCTTGCCCCGGCCGCATTGCATACTATTACCGATGAGAGTGTGAAGACCCGTCTCCGGCCCTTTCCCCGAGGGGAAAGCTTCTCTACCGGTGGAGATCGCCGCCGTAGGGATCCATCACAGTGGTGGCCCAGCTTGCCAGGAGGCTCGTAAAAGGATGCAACGAGTCTGCTGACCCTACTTCTCTACTGCATCAGTTCCAAGCTATCCAGAGACATCCTCAAGAGGAGGTGTCTGATTTTAACATCAGGTTTGCGAGATCCTGGAAACGGGTACCTCGCGAACTTCGGCCTTCAGCCAGCATGGCTGCTCATTACTATCTGAGATCCTTCAACTCATACATATGCCTCGCCGCTGAAGATCGCCAGAATTGACGAGTTTCCTGCGCTGTACGAGGCTGCCCAACAAGCTGAAGCTGACATTATTTCCATCGGCAGACTCCCGTCCAGGGTGCAGGAACCCATTCATCCCGACTTCCCCAGATCCCAATATCCTCCTGCTTCTGGCGGTGCGCCGTCCACATCAGGACAGCAGCCCCGACAGCAGTGGAATCCAGCCGCCGGTCGTAACTCCTTACGGCCCACCTCAATTGCATTACCCTCACCCGCCGCCTCCCGCTCCTCATTTTCCAACACTTCCCGCTCCCCCGCAGTATGCACCTTATTCTAACCCACCTCCATTGGCCGCATTGCCTCCACCGGCACAGTTGCCGCCACCCGACAACAGCATTCAAAACACGATTCTACAGGAAGTGCGGGCTTTGGCCTCCGGATACCATGCCATGTCCAATGACATGACCGCTATGAAGAAAAAGCAGGCCCAGATGGACCTTGCTCCTAGAAGGCCATATGCGCCACCCGCGCTGACGAAAGACAAAGCCCCGGAACACCAGCCGCAGAGGCGTCCGCCTCCAAGAAATGCTGCTATAGAAGACCCGCCTGGTCCTCCCGACCAGGTTAACTGGTGCACCACGTGCAATGACCCGCATTCGGAGGAAGACTGTACTTTGCACCAGCACTACATCCAGACCTTGGCCGGCAGCGCTATAGAGGATGATGAACTGTATATGATCTTGGACGGCGAAGCCAACTTCGCCCTCCCAGAAGAGAATCTAGTGCCGCCCGCCAAGGAAGAAAAGAAAGCCGCGGATGCGGCCAAGCCTTTGCAAGTCTACGCAAGAAGAGAGAAACCGCAGCCCGGCGGGCTGCCACCATACAAGCGGCTGTGGCCCTACACAGCCCAGGAGAAGGCATCCAAAGAGAAAGCTCCAGTCAAGCCTTCTCCGACAAAGGCCGCCGCTGTTCCAGCCAAACCGCCAGCAAGGGCCCCAACTCCGGCTAAAGCTCCTCTACCTCAGCCTCCAGCTGAAACCAAAGAACAAGCCCAGGAGAAGCTGAGGTACCCGTCTCTGACCAAGAGACAGCGAGTTGAGGCCACCCAGCAGTACCGGACGAAGTATGAGCCGGCTAAACAAGCAGAGGGAGCTAGTACCTCGGGCTACAGCATTGTAGACGAGTTGAAAAGAACGCCCGCGAGAATCAGCATGTATGATGCTCTTCTGGTCCCAGGCCAGGTGGATCTGCTGCAAGAATCACTGAAGAACATGAAAAGCGGCAAGCGGATGCACTCGCTGTCCCGGTTCAACCTTTGACAGCTCTCCGCCACCGGGAAGAACAGACCGCCACCCTTTTATCTCTGTCTTTGCGGATGCAGGGGCACATAGTTCACAACCGCATGGTGGATTCTCGGTGCTTCCTCGACCGTGATGCCGAAGGCCGTCCGCGATGAGATCGGGATGGAATACACACGGAGCAGCCAAGGAGTGCTGCAATTAGACGGCACCCCTGTCAAGACAGTTGGTGTCATAAAGGACATCCCTATCCGGCTGCATAAGGCCCTCGACATCGTGGTCATCCAAGAGGTCGTGGTTGTCGACTTGGAACCTTACTTCGGCATGTGTCTCTCTCGGGAGTTCACTGCGAAGTTGGGCGGGTACCTGTCTCTAGACTACTCACACATGGAAGTGCCCTTCAAAGGAAGGAGACTCGAAAATTTTTAATGAGAAGCCTTCCACCTTCCTAGTAGAGAAGATACCCGGAGGAGAGATGGACCGCATGGTCCAGCTTGTCGAGGAAGAGCCGGTGACAAGTGGAGTTGGATCGAGCAAGCCTTCGAAGTGCTACGACCTTGAAGATGAGTTCTCGTTATGGGACTTCAATGCCGTAATCGGAACAGAGCAAGGCTGTTACTCCATCGTACAGCCCGAGAGGCTTGACATGTCAGCCGCGAAGGAGGTAGGACCTGCACCCGATGAGCTGTGGAAGCTTTTCTTTGACGGCGCGCGATGCAAGAATGGCGCCGGTGCAGGGGTACTTCTGGTTTCTCCAACCGGAATCCATAAGGACTATGCCTACAAAGTTGGCCTGGAGCTGCACTAATAACTCGGCGGAATACGAAGCCCCGTGCTTGGGTTTGCGAAGGCGGAGAGGCTCGGAATCAAACACCTACAGATTTTCGGAGATTCGTAGCCGGTGTGTCACCAAGTTACGGAGAAGTGCGCATCCAAACAGCATTTTCTTAGAGCGTACCGTAACCGGGTGTGGGACCTGATGGAGTCATTCGACTCATTGAATGTCAAAGCAATATCGCGTGAGAAAAACAAGCACGCTGATATTCTGGCGTCTGTTGGAGCCAGGTACGTTCCGGCTGAAGACGTTGTCCGTAAACCGAAGCCGGTTCGCACTATCTACAGGCCTTCTGTGCCTGATAAGGACACCCACTGGCGAGTGTTCGGCTGAGACGAGGAGATCGTCACATTCCCCGGTTAACGAAGTGTGTGTAATCGAAGGTAGAGACCCCGATGACGAGCAATATGAGGGGTTGATACAAGCTATGGAATAATCACGTCCCAAAAGGACTGATTACATTAGAAAGTCTCTTTGATCGTAATGACAGAGCAATATCCCACAGGATCAAAGTAGACCCGAGGCAGTATGCCGACCTGGAACTTGAACCTGGTAAAACAATCAAGGTCGGAACAGACTGCACGTCGGAGGAGCTGGAGCAGATCAGATCACTGTGCCAGGAGTTCCCCGACATCGTGGCCTGGTGCTACGAGGATTTGAAGGGGTATGACAGAATCGTCATCCAAAGATACTATTGAGCTAGAGGATGGCGCTAAGCCATTCCGACAGGCAGTAGGGCCGTGAATCCGAAGATTGAGGCCATGATGAAGACCGAGCTCTTGAAGATGCTCGGAGGCCAAGATCATCTACCCCATCAAACATTCATCCCGGGTCGCGAATTTGGTGCCCGTGAGGAAAAAGAATGGCGACATTCGTCTCTCGTGTCGACTTCGTAAACCTAAATCAGGCTTCCCTCCGGGACCACTATCCGCTTCCCCAAATCGACCGCATCCTACATATCGTTGTCGGAGCCCGCAGATTTTCACTTTTAGATGGATTTTCCGGCTACAACCGTATTTGGGTCAAAGACGAGGACCAAGGATAAGACGGCGTTTACCACCAAGTGGGGGACGTTCGCCTATCGCCGCATGCCGTTTGGCTTGTCTAATGCTGGTGCCACATTCCAAAGGGCCATGGACCTGGCCTTCCGAGAGCTGCTCAATAAGATTATTGTCATCTACCTTGATGACATGACTGTTTTCTCTCACCAACGAGGAGATCATGTTTCGCACCTACGGCAAATATTTGAGAGTTGTCGAGAATTCGGCATTTCTATAAACCCGAAGAAGTCTGTCTTCGCGGTGAAGGAAGGAAAGCTGCTGGGACATGTCATCTCCGAGGAAGGCCTCTCCATTGACCCTGACAGAGTAGAAGCCCTCGTTCGCTTGCCAACCCCCGTCGACAAAAAAGGGCTGCAGTCCTTCTTCGGTCAGATTAACTTTGTGCGGAAGTTCATCCCGGACTTCGCACAGTTGATCAAGCCTATGGCCGAACCGCTAAGAAAGATACACGTTACGAATGGACCGATGAGAGAGAGCAAGCCTTCGAGGAGATCAAGGCCCGAATTGCACAAGCTCCGGTGTTGACAAACCCGGACTACTCCAAGGACTTCATCCCGTATGCAGTGGGAGAACCCGAAAGTTACGCCGCAGTCCTAACTCGGAAGGGAGACGATGGTGAGGAGCGCCCCATAGCATTCCTCGGCCAAGTGATTCTGCCGCATGAAGAAAAGTACAATTTTATAGAGCGGCAGGTTCACGCTGTCATGAAGTCCCTTCGAAAGTTCAGGCACTTTGTCTCCCAGAGCAAGACTACTGTCTTTGTGATTCACCCGGATGTTCGTAACTTCATCTTACAAGGAGAACCGGGTCACAAGAGAGCAGGATGGATTGCAAAAATCCAGGAGTTCGACATTGAAGTGCGGCCCACCAAGCTTATCAGAGGCCGAGCCTTGTGTCAGGAATTGGCCCGAAGCGCTGTAGCCGGCATCTCCGCCTGTAAGTGGGAGGACACAGCGACACGCATCTACCTAGCCAACTCCTTATCGGAGGGGAGTGATTGGACAGATGAACTGGTGAGATACTTCTGCACCGGAAGATGTCCCGATCACCTGAACGCCTCACAACGAAGGAGATTTCGGCTGGGTGCACTCAAGTACACTCTTCGCCCCGAGGGGCTTTACTTCAAAAACATCGACGGCATCCTGTTGCGGTGCGTCATTAAATCTGACCAGCCTAGGGTCCTCGGAGATTTTCATTCCGGGATGCCTGGGGGTCACCATTCTTCAAGGCCAACGGCCTTAAAAATAATAAGAGCTGGGTACTATTGGCCCACTCTATTCGCAGACGCTCATGCACTCTGCTCTAAATGTGATCAATGCCGAGGTTTGCTGGCCGAAACGGAAAAGCACCCCCGCCCCTTCAACCGATTCAAAGCCGAGACTCCGTTCCAAAGAATGGGGTTTAGACTTCATCGGGGTGATTTCTCCTAACTCCTCTGCCGGCCACAAGTTTATTCTTACGGCTACTGACTATTTTACACGGTGGGCAGAGGCAATCCCGACCAAGAATGCCGACCAAGAAACGGTCATCAGGTTCATTGAGAGCCTGATTACCCGCTTCGGGGTTCCAGAGTCAATTGTGACAGACAACGGTCCGGGATTTGTAGGCGCTGTACTCACGGAGTACACCGGCAGACTTGGCATCTATCACAAGATGTCTTCTAACTACTACCCGCAGGGGAATGGCCTTGCCGAGTCTACTAACAAGAACCTCCTGAAGATCATCCGGAGGACCATTGAAAGAAACAAGCGGACTTGGCACTTGCTCCTGAACCGGGCACTGTGGGCGGACAGAGTTGCGTTCAAGAAATCCCTCAGAACGTCCCCCTATGCGCTCGTCTATGGCAAAGAAGCTGTCATGCCATCACACATCGAGATCCCTGCCCTGTGGATGATTGACGAAGACAGGAGCAGCGGAGACCCGGTGGACGACAGACTGTGCCAACTCCTGCAGTTGGAAGAAGACAGAGAAAGTGCATACCAGGCCTTCACTGATCACATTGCAGCCACTCAAGGCTGGTTTGCAAAAGGCACCACTGCCCGAGTTTTCGAAATCGGGGACCTGGTGCTGAAGTGGGACTCATATAAAGCAAAGCCGGGTAATCACGGGAAGTTTGATGCTCTCTGGGAGGGCCCTTATCAGATTGCCCGGTGAACCAATTTAATGCCTATGTGCTTCGGGATATGGAGGGTCAGCTCCTGCCTATCCCTGTCAACGGGTTCCACTTAAAAATTTACCGTCGCCGAAGGTGCCCAAGTGGCCCTTCCTTGTAAAAAATTTCCCTTATGCTTTTTCATTTCCCAGCATGTACAGTTTCCGGTTTTCAGCTTTTAATTTTATTTTTTATTATTATTTGAGCTTAACTGCGGCACGGGAGAGAAAGACGGACTTCGCAGCGAAGTCCGTCGTCGCCCCTCAGGAAGGGCGAAGTTCGGCTGTGCAAAGGAGGAAGCAAACAAAGAAGAAAAAAGGAAGAAAAAAGGCAAAAAATTGACTAAGTGTTGGCCGAAGTCCGACTTCGCAGCGAAGTCGGGCTTCGGGCCAGCCAAGTGCGAAGCTTGTACAAAGAAAGAAGAACGGACTGCGCCCAAACTTGGGCGAAGTCCGACTTCGCACGCGAAGTCGGACTTCGGCCGACTTGCGTGCGAAGTCCGAATCGCAGCACGACTTCCGCGCGAAGTGCAAACTTCGAGCGAAGTGCGCACTTCGCCCGAATTTCGGGCGAAGTCCTAGCTCGCTCCAATGTTTACCCTGCGCAGTTCAAACAGATCAAAGGGAGCAGAAAAGTGTTGAAGGTTGCGATAAAACCAGACTGCGCTCAATCCTTGAGCGCGGCAAGGAAAAGAAGAAGGAACGGTTCAAACGCGCACTTCGCGAAGTTCGAACTCGCTCGAAATTCGGCGAAGTCCGACGTCGCCGGCGAAGTCGGACCGCGCCCAACTTTGGGCGAAGTCCGACCGCGCCTCGTTTTCTGGGCCAGTTTGGGCAAAAGTTAAAAAAATGAATAAAATATTCAAAAAGGTCTAAACTGGGCCCAAGGCGCGTTGCGACCGTTTCAAAGTGGGTTTTCGCACCAATGACTCTTTCTTGAGCAAGCGTGCCCCGATTTCGGCAAAGGACGTCACCCATGGCGCAGTCGTCCAAGACAGAATTAATGATTGCACGTTCCTCAACGAAAGTGCAAGCAAAAGAGCATGGCACGTCTGCCGGAGTACACTTTTTCCAAACATTCTCCCGCGCAGCCACCCAAGAACCATAACTCAGCCGACCTACCCCCTCCTGCGCGGCATTAATGGCGCCGTCTTTATCTAGAAAAGGGGGTCAGATGCATTCAAACATTCCGTATTGCACGTATTATTCCTTAAACGGTGCAAATTATTCCTTTGACAGCGAAATCTGCTGTAGACGCTCTGAGCCTGTAATTATTGCCGATTCGGAGAAATGGACAGAGGAAAGATGCCAGTGTCAGCGCAGTCCAGCGAAAGTGGCGAACCAAAGGATTTACCGCGGCCGGGCGTTTTCAGAAGTGAAACCCCGCCAGAGAGAAAGTCAAAATCCCGGCCTAAAAAAGTACAGCGTGGGCAAGCCCCACCACCTCCAGTAAATTACTTGGCGGGATACGTGGACGGCTCTTTTTCTATGAGCCTGACGAAGCTGCGGGCAAATGTGGAGAGTTGGGCTGACAAAGTTTCGCCCTCCCACCATTTCGGAGCGGCGTACAAATCCAATCTTTTCGGATTCTTGTGCCCTCCTCGTCCATCAATGCCCGGAACCGGTAGACCTAATTGTCGACACTACGTACTGGCTACTCGGCAAATTTGCAGCTCCAACGGTAAACCCTTGTTCACACTGCGCAGAGAGACTGTCCAGCCACTTTTCGCCCCAGGGTTGGAGTATGACTCCAGCACCATCCTCAGAAAGATAAATTTGGGCGAGCAGGCGGGACGCTTCGCAAATACCAAACGGATGAGGGATTTCCTCAATTCAGAACTGAACGCCCCGCTTGCAGCTGGACAATGGCCAACCGGCCCCATGCCTTTGGCGAAATTTCAGAGCAAGTATCTATATACCATTCTGGCATGGATTCTCGGCTGCGACTCCGATGAGCTGGTACAGCCGTACCAGCTAGCGCCGCAGAATGTCTCCTGTGTGGAGAATCATACGAACCAGCGGCGCAGAGAAGTGGTAAGCGCCCCATCTTTTTTGACTGGGCAGACTGGCTGGCTTACGCCATTCATTCCAGCCTGGTGAAGATCCAGAAGAGGCAGTCTACCGATTTTCGTTTCAGTTCTGTTCTAGCCTGGCTTTGTTTGTACCATTTGCACCCCCTGATGCCGATCCTGAACCTGAAGAAGGTCAACGAGAGGGGAGAGCCACAGCCCGTCTACAACTGGACGGATGACTTATACCGGAAAGGGTCCTACTACAAGTTCAACTTCAACTTTCTGGGATTCGTCATGTCAGTCTTCAGTGAAAGCGAAATTCCACGCCCCCCGAGGGAAATGACGAGCGCTTTGATAAATCAGAAGCTCGGGGACGTTTTCAGACTGACGCAGGGAATTGTGGTCAGAATCTACGGATTCAAGGGCAAACCCCATTTGCTGCCCTACTGGTGTACAGAGCATCTGTTCGGGATGGAGGTTGCCCGGCAGATGGATTATGTTGAAGAGGAGTTTGGTCTAGGAAAGAAGAGAGGACAGATTTTTCAATATCCTCTTTCCTGGGCAAACGTTGAGATTACTGAGGTAGGACAACATGTCTACCTTGAGCAGGAGTTTTCCCGGATTGGCCTGGTTCTGCTGCCGCAGCGTTGGAAGTATGACCCATATGGGATAAGGGGAAAGTTCGCACATCTCTGCCCCCGGGCAGATATAACCGAAGATAAGTGCGATGTGGTCCATGTGGACCTTGACTGGGAAATTGAATTGATGGAAGCTTCTCCTCCCTGGCAGGATTTTTACTGCGAGGAGGTGACATATGACCCCAAGCGAAACCCGGACCACCAGTTCACATCTCCAGGGTTTAAAAAATTTCTATCCAAGATAGCAGGCCTTAACTGGTCTAAAGAAAAGATTACTGAATGCTGGAAGATGAGATGCCGCACGCAGCACGACAAATCCACAAGGAAAAATCTGGCCGTAGATGACGACTTTTCGGTTCTCTATGACCAGGATCATGACAGCTGGCGGCCGTTCGCATATCAAGGTTACGTTCCCCGAGGCCCCTTTGAAGATTATAAAGGAGGGTCTCCTTCCCATCAGTTGTACACTTCGGCAACTGCCAGCGTGGGCCCAGCAGACATCCAGGCCGAACCAATGCAGCCCGTGGCTTCCAAGGCGGCGCCTGAGAAGGCGAAAGAGTTAGTCAAAGCAACGCCGGAGGCAATCCCTCAGGCACAAAAGGCGCCAGCACCGCCACAGAGCAGACCGGTTGCGGCAGACCTTCTGCAAGTCAAACCCCGGTACAAGTTTACCGTGGGAGCATCAGCGCCTGCTGCACCTGCTTCATCTCCTTCCCCTGATCCGACCGTTATTCCAGAAGAGAAGAAGCGGAAGAGAGTGGAGAAGATCAGGCGACCTAGCCTGATAGTGCAGCAGCCAGTCGCAGAGCCGCAGCCGCGTCCTGCCGCCGCAGGGACAATTTCTCTAGGCAGTCCCAAGCCAGCCGCCGAAGTCAGACGCACAGACATCCATCCGGCATCGGCTCAGGCGGAGCCCGCAGGTACGTTTGCTGCCCCTGTCTCTTTGGTCTCATCCAGTCCTACTCCCACTCCGTCTCCCGCTCAATCCGAGCAAGCTATGGCCGCATCATCCTCCCCGTCTCCACGTCCTTCTAGCGGCCCCCATTCTTTTGATCAGTTTGCTCGGAACCCTAACGTTTCCCTATCTCTGAGCACAACTCCAAACCCTTCGCCCGAAGTTAGCGTTGAGGCCGTCCATTCACTGTCACATCCACCGTCTCAGCCGCTTCAAACCCTCACAGTATCAGCCGCTCCCATCTCCATTTCCCGGTCGCCCACACAAGCGGCCGATCCTTCCAGTGTCCATCCGGTTCCTCCTGATCCCATCCCCGCAGGAGAGACGTCTCAGCAGAACCCTAGGCTGGGGGAACCAGATTTTATGGACGACCTCCGTAATACAGACGACTTGCCCTTGGCAACGAGAGCTGTAGAATATTCTGTCTCTTTCCTTCAGAACCTGAAGCGGAGGAGACCTGAAGAGATAGCCGCCCGGTAAAACGCGCCAAGTACGATTTCGGGAGGAGAGTGCTTACAACAGAGAAGATAATCCCAAAAGTGAAGAAGCCTCTCCGGGAAATGACCAGGGCGGACTACGAGCTCCAGACAAAGGAGAAGAGCTTTGACGACATCAACAAGCAATATGAGATTCAGACGATCATGCGCAAAGCTGATAATCTCTTTGTCAAGAGTCTGGAGGAGCAGGAAGAGCTTTTCGGGTTGCAGGATAAAACAAGGCAGCTTGAAGAGGACCTGTCCAGGTCCACTGAGCAGCTGGAAGCGGCGCGGCAAGAAATAGATGAACTCAAAGCCCAGCTGGCCGCTTCCCAGCAAAAGGCCGCAACCGAAAGCAAGCAGCCTTGGAGCAGATTTCTCGGCTCCAAGAGTCTTTGAAGCAGGCGCAGTCGCAACTTGCAGAGAGAACATCTCAAGCGACGGTCTTTTCAAAGAAGAAAGTTAAGGAGATGCGGGCTGGTTTGCTGCGGGAATGCAAGCCCCACACCTTCAAGGCGATGGCAGTTCTGGATTTCGCATCCAAAATTCAAGAAGTTTCTGGCCTGTGGAAAGCCTCGTGGTAGAGGAGGCCGAACGTCGAGCGAAGCAATGGCCGGACCTCGGCGGTAAATCTTCAGAGCGCGAGCGCAACGGCCTCCAATTTTCTCCCGTGTCCTCATTCGCCGCAGAATGGGCAGGTGCAAGGGTGACCTTGCACAAATATTTCAAAAAAGTTGAAGAGTTGAGAGTGGCCAGACGAATGCTAGACGCATTCGTACATGAAAGAGACATTTGTTTGGCCCCCTTTCGCGCTCTTTCAGAACTAGGGTGCCCAGGTTTTGTTGAGAATGGCGAGCTTCTCACCCTAGATCAGGTGAAAAGGAATTGGCAGTCCTTCGAAGCAGATACAGCTGACATTGATAGCTGGACTGAGCCAATCCAAGACAATCAGGTCACTCAGATGGTGTCCAAATATTGCAAGATCAGCTCCTACTTCCAGGAGTTAGAGAAAAGATACCTCACCATCGACCTGCACGCGGTCGCTGCTTTCCACGCAGCATTAGAAGATGTAGCTGACCGCCGGCCATTCGAGGCAGAAGCCTGGCGCCAAGCCCAGGCGGCATACACTCGCATTTGCGAGGCAGAAGCAAGAGATGGAGAGCTTTCGGAAGGTGATTCCGAGGGGGCAACTGACAAAGATGAATCTGAAGAACAGTTGCCGCAAGGAGAACAGCTAGAGCAGCAAAAGGCAGGGGAGGCAAGTTCCTCTGCACCCAAAGGATGAAGGCATGGATTCTTCGCGCCGAGGCGAGCTCGACACCCCGCGAGCCGCCAGAAATGTTGTCACATTTTGCACGGGGTGCAATGTTTTCAAGTTTGTAACAGTGCTGCTCTTCTTTTCCCCTCTTCCTCTATTTTCCTTCCTTCTTCTCTCCTTTCCTTTTCTTTCCCGCATTCTCTTTCTTTCCCCCTTTTCTCGGAGTCCCCCAGCTTGGTTTTTTAACTTTCCAAGCAAGTTACCTGAAAAATGGCTAAGTGTTGGTGCGAAGTTCGCACTTCGCCCAGTTTTGGTGCGAAGTCCGACTTCGCCCACTTTCGGGCGCACCTTGCAACTGGCAGACCGGGCAGCCGACGGAAGAAAGATCAAGTGCTGGAGCAAGTCCGTACGGCGGCAGACACCAGTTTTCGCCTGTGCGCAGTCCGACTTCGCAGCGAAGTCGGAGTGCGCCCTTGACAGGTGCGCAGTAGGGGAACAAACCCAGAATTTGACCAAGGCATGAAGGCCTTCCCGACTGCACTGTATTCTGCCCACGCAACCCGAGGCGCTCTGATCCCAAGCGAAGTTGGATGACCTGCCTTTCAAGGCAGACACGTGTCAAAAAGCATCATTCATCATCTGACAAGTGTCCAGCTTCGGGATTAGAGCCGAAACGTGCCGAGCAAAAGGACAAGCATGGGCTGCACTGCCTGCGCCAGTAGCCTCATTTAAAGCTGATCTGAGGTTTCACCTGCTCCAGCTACCCGCATCACCGCCGTGAGAGAAGTTCCGACCAACACACCGCCACGAAGCCGTCCAGCCTTCCAGAAGACCATGCCGCGGGTACATCCGGTCCGACAAAAGGTCAGCATTTGCAGCTCTTTCGCCGCTTTTGTCACCTTATGTTTGATCGGGACCTTGTGCCCATTAATGTAACGGGAGGGACTTTGCTATAAAAGCCCACCATGAATTCATTGTAAAGGGTGGAAGGGGAATGTCTGTTAGGGAACCAATGTAACCGTGCTTCTGCTTATAAATATAATTTGTATGCCTGGTTCTGTTCTGCTGCTTCTGTTTTTTATGCTGCCTTTCTTTATATTCATGCCTTAGGCTAACCTGTGTCACGGCTCGTTGATTCATTTCAGCATTTGGTGATCAGGTGCCTCTAGCATTGCTTGTTTAAAGCACCCTCTGTACTTCATGAATTAAAAGGATACATAGAATAGATGTGGTAGCAGTTTCATAAGTTGTGTGTTACGTTGCTGGTCCGTATCTGGTGATTGATGCGCCGCCGTATCGTTAGTTCCTTGTAGGGAATGTCTGTTAGGGAGCCATTGAAGCTGTGCGGTTAAATTCTCTACACGACACATATACCTGGCTCTGATATCTCTATGATTGCTTTCTACTCATGTTAGTGTCCGTAGGTGGTGATTGATGCGTTGCCGTACTGTTAGTTCCTTGTAGGGAATGTCTGTTAGGGGACCATTGTAGCCGTGCGTACACTGCTTAAGTATCGGAAGTATACGTTAGATTTTGCAGTTCTCAGTCGCGCTTTATATTTGTAATGCAGTAAGTATTGGTGATTGTTGGTTGCCGTACTGTTAGTTCCCCCCACCAACCTCCACGTATATTTGTAAATTCCTTTCTGTTCATTTATCTCTTTCCTGTACTCTTAGCTTAAATCAGAAAACCCCCAAAAGGAGCCGGCCTTCTCCGGAGATTGGCCCGGAAGGCATCTCTTCCTTCCGGCCTTTCATGCTGGTGGGCGAATCTGGGCGCATTAACCCAAAATCCTTTCCTCATGGCAGATTCGTAACCAACAGTGTACCTGATGGTTGCATGATCTATATACACAAAAATCTTATAAACTGTAATGTAATGGCAGAATTTATTAATAGCGTGCACTACTGCAAGGAATTCTTTTTCCATGACAGTAGCACTTGTAAGATGTTTATTGACATAGTAGATGGTGTAAAACTCATCTCCATATTTTTGTCCTAATGCAGCCCCTATCGCATTGTTAGATGCATCACTGTACGTGTGAAAGGGGAGGGTCCAATTTGGACCTCTCAGCACAGGAGTTGTGGTCAGTTTTTCTTTTAAAATCTGAAATGCTTGTTCATACTCACTGTCCAAAAAATAATAGATTTCGTGTCCAGCTACCTCTTCCAAGATTGAATCTGTGAAGGTTATCGAAAAGGGATCCTTAATAGAAACTGTTGGCCACGGATCCACCACCTGGGAAGGACTTGGTGTGTCAATGCGCCCTAGACCCGTAGACCAACATTGAAAGGCCGGGAGGAAGGGATGCCCCCCGTGCCGATCTCTGGAGAAGGTCGGCTCCTTTCCTAACCTACTTGGGGGGTTTTTAGATAAGGGTGCAGGAAAGAGATTAAAAAAAAGGGGGGAAAGGTAACTGGAAAGAGATTGAAAAAGAAAAGGGAACAGGAAAGAGACGTAAATATCATGCGTTTCGGGTGGGGGGAGAACAAGCAACACGATCGCAAATTTGCATCCGAACCAACAGCAATTAAAACAAAGCATGTAACAGAAACTGCAGCTGTTATTCTACCTGTTGCCACATTTTGCATGGGGTGCAATGTTTTCAATTTTGTAGTAGTGCTGCTCTTCCTTTTCCCTCTTCCTCTATTTTCCTTTCTTCTTCTCTCCCTTTCTCTCTCTTTCCTACATTCTCTTTTTCCCCCCTTTCTTGGAGCCCCTCAGTTGGATCTCAAATTTGACAGTAGTTGCCCTAGAAAATGGCTAAGTGTTGGTGCGAAGTTCGCACTTCGCCCAGTTTTGGTGCGAAGTCCGTACTTCGCCCAGTTTTGGTGCGAAGTCCGACTTCGCCCCTCTTTCTGGGCGCACCTTGTAGCAGGCTGGCAGGTTGGCAGAAAAATGACTAAGTGCTGGAGCGAAGTCCGTACGGCGGCAGAAACCAGCTTTCACCTGTGCGCAGTCCGACTTCGCAGCGAAGTCGGAGTGCGCCCTTGACAGGTGCGCAGTAGGGAAACAAACTCGGAAATACACCCAAGGCATGAAGGCCTTCCCGACTGCGCTGTTTTCTGCCCGCGCAACCCGATGGTGCTCCGATCCCAGGCGAAGTTGGATAAACTGCCTTTCAAGGCAGACACGTGTCAAACAACATCATCCATCATCTGACAAGTGTCCAGCTTCGGGATTTGAGCCAAGACGTGTCGAGTAAAAGGACGAGCATGGGTTGCACTACCTATGCCAGTGGCCTCATTTAGAGTTGATTGGAGGTTCTACCTGCTCCAGCTGCCCGCATTCCTGCCGAGAAGAAGTTCTACACAACACGCTGCCACGTAGCTGTCCAGCTTCCAGGAAGACCATGCTGCGGGTACAGTCCGGTCCGACAAAGGTCAGCATTTGCAGCTCCTTCGCCGCTTTTGTCAGCTAGTGTTTGACTGGGACTTTGTGCCCATTAATGTAACGAGAGGGACTCGGGCTATAAAAACCCACCATGTTTTCATTGTAGGGGGTGGAAGGGGAATGTCTGTTAGGGAACCATTGTAACCGTGCTTCTGCTTATAAATATAAATTGTATGCCTGGTTCTGTTACGCTACTTTTATTTTTTATGCTGCCTCTCCTTTACATGTATGTTTTACGTTTCCCTGTGTCACTGCTCGTTGATTCGTTTCAGCATTTGGTGGTCAGATATACCTAAAGCATTGCTAGTGTCATGGCTTGTTGATTCATTTCGGCATTTGGTGGCCAAGCACTTTTGAACTTAATAGATTAGAGGATACATAGAATAGATGTGGTAGCAGTTTCGAACGTGCTCCTTTTTTTTTAGCGCAGCTCGTGCACCCGGTCCCAATAAGCAGTAAAATTCTAAGTGCTCGCCTTTCTTCCAAAGTTTGCAAAGGGCCGGACTGCGCTCAATCCTTAGCGCAGCTCGTGCACCCGGTCCCAATAAGCAGTAAAATTCTAAGTGCTCGCCTTTCTTCCAAAGTTTGCAAAGGGCCGGACTGCGCTCAATCCTTGGGCGCGGTAAGAAAAGAAAAGAGAAACAGTCTCAATGCAAGTCGCAGTTCGGACTGCGCCCGATTTTTGGGCGAAGTCCGACTGCGCTGGCGAAGTCGGATTGCACCCAACTTTGGGCGAAGTCCGATTGCGCCTTGTTTCTGGGCCAGCTTGGACAGTTGTTTAAAAAAAAAAAATGAATAAAATATTCTAAAAGCTCCAAGCTAGGCCCAAGGCGCATTGCGACCGTTTTGAGATGGGTTTCCGCGCCAAGGGGTTTTTTCTTGAGCAGTGTGCCCAGATTGCGGCAGTGACGTCAGCCATGGCGCGGCGTTCAAGATAAATTTAATGATTGCACAGTCCTCAATGAAAGTGCAATCAAAAAAGCATGGCACGGCAGCCGGGATACCTTTTTCAAAACATTCTCCTGCGCAGCCACCCAAGAAACATAACTCCTTCACTTGCCAGCCGACCTACCCCCTCCTGCGCGACATTAATGACACTGTCATTATCTAGAAAAGGGGGTCAGATGCATCTAGACATGCCAAACTGCGCAGATTATTCCTGTGACTGCGAAATCTGCTACAGACGCCCTGAATTCGTAATTATTGTTGTTTCGGAGAGATGGACAAAGGAAAGATGCCAATGCCAGCGCAATCCAGCGAAGGGTGCGAACCCGAGGATTTACCGCGGCCAGGTGTTTTCAGAAGTGACACCACCGGAGCGAAAGTCAAAGTCCCGGCCAAAGAAAGTACAGCGTGGGCAAGCCCCACCACCTCCGGTAAATTACCTGGCGGGATACAAGGACGGCTCGTTTTCTTTGAGCCTGACTAAGCTGCGGACAAATGTGGAGAGTTGGGCTGACAAGGTTTCGCCCTCTCATCATTTCGGGGCGGCGTACAAGTCAAACCTTTTCCGGTTCTTGTGCCCTCCTGTCCATCAATGCCCGGAGCTGGTAGACCTGATTGTCAGACATTACAGACCAGCTACCCGGCAAATTTGCAGCTCCAGCGGTAAACCCTTGTTCGCGCTGCGCAAGGAGACTGTCCAGCCAGCTTTCGCCCCAGGGTTGGAGTATGACTCCAGCACAATCGTCAGAAAGATAAATTTGGGCGAGCAAGCGGGACGCTTCATACACACAAAAAGGATGAGGGATTTCCTCAATTCAGAGCTGAACGCCCCGCTTGCAGCTGGACAGTGGCCAACCGGCCCCATGCCCTTGGCAAGGTTTCAGAGCAAATACTTATACACCATTCTGGCGTATGTCCTCGGCTGCGACTCTGATGAGTTGGTACAGTCGTACCAGCTAGCGCTGGCAGAATGTCTCCTGTGTGGAGAATCCTACGAACCAACAGTGCAGAGAAGTGGAAAACACCCCATCTTTTTCGACTGGGCGGATTGGCTTGCATACGCCATCCACTCCAGCCTGGTGAAGCTCCAGAAGAAGCAGTCCACCGAATTTCGGTTCAGTTCCTTTTTGGCTTGGCTTTGTTTGTATCATTTGCACTCCCGGATGCCGATCCCGAACTTGAAGAAGGTCAATGAGAAGGGAGAGCCACAGCCCGTCTATGACTGGACGGATGACCTATACCGGAAAGGCTCTTACTACAAGTTTAACTTCAACTTTTTGGGATTGGTCATGTCAGTCTTCAGCGATGGCAAGATCCCTCGCCCCCCGCGGGAAATGACGAACTCTTTGCTGAATCAGAAGCTCGGGGACGTCTTTAGACTGACGTAGGGGATTGTGGTCAGAATCTACGGATTCAAGGGCAAACCTCATCTGCTGCCCTACTGGTGCACGGATCATCAGTTTGGGATGGAGGTTGCCCGTCAGATGGATTACGTTGAGGAGTTCGGCCTGGGAAAGAAAAGGGGTCAGATCTTTCAATATCCTCTTTCCTGGGCAAACGTTGAGATTTCCGAGGTAGGACAGCATGTCTACCTCGAGCGGGAGCTTTTTGACATTGGGCTGATTCTGCTGCCGCAGCGCTGGAAGTACGACCCGTACGGGATAAGGGGAAAGTTCACGCATCTCTGCCCCCGGGCGGATATAATCGAAGACAGATGCGATGTGGTCCATGTTGACCTTGACTGGGAAATTGACTTGATGGAAGCTTCGCCTCCGTGGCGGGATTTTTACTGCGAGGAGGTAGCATATGACCCCAAGCGAAACCCGGACCACAAGTTCTCTTCTCCAGGGTTTAAAAAATTCATCTCCAAGATAGCAGGCCTTAACTGGCCAAAAGAAAAGATTATTGAATGCTGGAGATGAGGTTCCGCACGCAGCACGACAAATCCACCAGGAGAAATCTGGCCGTTGATGACGACTTTTCGGCCCTATATGACCAACACCATGACAGCTGGCGGCCATTCACATATCAAGATTACGTTCCCCGAGGTCCCTTTGAGGGTTATAAAGGAGGGTCTTCCTCCCAACTGTTGTACACTTCGGCAACTGCCAGCGCGGGCCCAGCAGACATCCAAGTGGACCCAATGCAACCTGTTGCTTCCAAGGTGGTGCATGAAAAGGCGCAGAAACCAGTCAAGACTACGCCTGAGGTGACCCTTCAGGCACAAAAGGCGCCAGCACCACCAAAGAGCAGACCGGTTGCGGCAGACCTTCTGCAAGTCAAACCCCGGTACAAGTTCACCGTGGGAACATCAGCGCCTGCTGCACCTGCTTCATATCCTTCCCCCGATCCGGCCATTGTTCCAGAAGAGAAGAAGAGGAAGAGATTTGAAAAGATCAGGCGACCTAGTCTGACAGTGCAGCAGCCAGTCGCAGAGCCGCAGCCGCGTTCAGCCGCTCCAGAGATTGTTTCTCTGGGCAGTCCCGAGCCAGCCGCCGGAACCAGAATCGCAGACATCCATCCAGCATCGGCTCAGGCGGAGCCCGCAGGTACGTTTGCTGCCCCACTCTCTCTGGTCTCATCTAGCCCTACTCCTACTCCATCTCCCACTCAATCCGAGCGAGCCGTGGCCGCATCTTCCTCCCCGTCTCCACATCCTTCTAGCGGCCCCCATTCTTTCGACCAGTTTGCTCAGAACCCCAACGTTTCCCTATCTCTGAGTCAAACCCCAAACCCTTCGCCTGAGGTTAGTGCTGAAGCCGTGCATTCACCGTTACATCCACCGCCTCAGTCGCTTGAAACCTTTTCAGCATCAGTCGCTCCCATCTCCACTTCCCGGTCGCCCTCAGAAGCGGCCGATCCTTCCAAAGTCCGTCCGGTTCCTCCCCGATTCCATTCCCGGGGAGAGACGTCTCGGCGGAGAACCCTAGGGCTGGGGGAACCGGACTTCATGGATGACCTCCGAATACGGACGACTTGCCTCCCGGCAACGAGAGGCTGTAGAATATTCTATCTCTTTCCTCCAAAACCTGAAGCGGAGGAGACCTGAAGAGATAGCCGCCCGGTAAAGCGCACCAAGTTTAACCCGAGAGGAGAGTGCTTACAACGAGAGAAGATAATCCCGAAAGTGAAGAAGCCTCTCCGGGAAATGACCGGGGCGGATTACGAGCTCCAGACAAAGGAGAAGAGCTTTGACGATATCGACAAGCGATACGAGATTCAGGGAATCATTCGTAAAGCGGATAATCTCCTTGTCAAGAGTCTGGAGGAACAAGAAGAGCTTTTCGGGTTGCAAGACAAGACAAGACAGCTTGAAGAGGACCTGTCCAGGTCCACTGAGCAGCTGGAAGCGGCACAGCGAGAAATAGATGAATTAAAAGCCCAGCTGGCCGCTTCTCAACAAGAGGCCGCAACGGAAAAGCAGGCAACCTTGGAGCAGATTTCTCAGCTCCAGGAGTCTTTGAAACAGGCGCAGTCGCAATCTGCAGAGAAAGCATCTCAAGCGACGGTCTTTTCGAAGAGCAAAGTTAAGGGGATGCGGGCTGATCTGCTGCGGGGATGCAAGCCCCACACGTATAAGGCTATGTCAGTTCTGGATTTTGCATCCAGAATTCAAGAAGTTTCTACCCAGGGAAAAGCTTGTGGTAGAGGAGGCCGAACGCCAGGCGAAGCAATGGCTGGACCTGGCAATAAATCTTCAGGAGCGCGAGCGCGATGGCCTCCAATTCTCCCCCATGTCCTCATTCGCTGCAGAATGGGCAGATGCAAGGGTAACCTTGCATAAATATTTTAAGAAAGTAGAAGAGGTGAGGGTTGCCAGACGAATGCTGGACGCATTTGAACATGAAAGAGACATTTGTATGGCTCCCTTTCACGCTCTTTCCGAACTAGGGTGCCCAGGCTTTGTTGAGAATGGTGAGTTCCTCACCCTTGAACAGGTGAAAAAGAATTGGCGGTCCTTTGAGGCAGATACAGCTGAGATTGATGGCTGGACTGAGCCAATTCAGGAAAGTCAGGTCACCCATATGGTGTCCAAATGCTGCCACATTTGCCACGGGGTGCAATGTTTTCAATTTTGTAGCAGTGCTGCTCTTCCTTTTCCCTCTTCCTCTATTTTCCTTTCTTCTTCTCTCCCTTTCTCTCTTTCCTACATTCTCTTTTTCCCCCCCTTTCTTGGAGCCCCTTAGTTGGATCTCAAATTTGACAGCAGTTGCCCTGGAAAATGGCTAAGTGTTGGTGCGAAGTTCGCACTTCGCCCAGTTTTGGTGCGAAGTCCGTACTTCGCCCAGTTTTGGTGCGAAGTTCGCACTTCGCCCAGTTTTGGTGCGAAGTCAGCACTTCGCCCAGTTTTGGTGCGAAGTCCGACTTCGCCCCTCTTTCTGGGCGCACCTTGTAGCAGGCTGGCAGGCTGGCAGAAAAATGACTAAGTGCTGGAGAGAAGTCCCTACGGCGGCAGAAACCAGCTTTCACCTGTGCGTAGTCCGACTTCGCAGCGAAGTCGGAGTGCGCCCTTGACAGGTGCGCGATAGGGAAACAAACTCGGAAATACACCCAAGGCATGAAGGCCTTCCCGACTGCGTTGTTTTCTGCCTGCGCAACCCGATGGCGCTCTGATCCCGAGCGAAGTTGGATAAACTGCCTTTCAAGGCAGACACGTGTCAAACAGCATCATCCATCATCTGACAAGTGTCCAGCTTCGGGATTTGAGCCAAGACGTGCCGAGCAAAAGGACGAGCATGGGTTGCACTACCTATGCCAGTGGCCTCATTTAGAGCTGATTGGAGGTTCTACCTGCTCCAGCTGCCCACATTCCTGCCGAGAAGAAGTTCTACACAACACGCTGCCACGTAGCTGTCCAGCTTCCAGGAAGACCATGTTGCGGGTACAGTCCGGTCCGACAAAGGTCAGCATTTGCAGCTCCTTCGCTGCTTTTGTCAGCTAGTGTTTGACTGGGACTTTGTGCCCATTAATGTAACGGGAGGGACTCGGGCTATAAAAACCCATCATGTTTTCATTGTAGAGGGTGGAAAGGGAATGTCTGTTAGGGAACCATTGTAACCGTGCTTCTGCTTATAAATATAAATTGTATGCCTGGTTCTGTTCTGCTGCTTTTATTTTTATGCTGCCTCTCATTTACATGTATGTTTTACGTTTCCCTGTGTCACTGCTCGTTGATTCGTTTCAGCATTTGGTGGTCAGATATACCTAAAGCATTGCTTGTGTCATGGCTTGTTGATTCATTTCGGCATTTGGTGGCCAAGCACTTTTGAACTTCATAGATTAGAGGATACATAGAATAGATGTGGTAGCAGTTCCATCAGTTGTGTGTTACGTTGCTGTCCGTAGTGGTGATTGATGCGTTGCCGTCTTTGTTAGTTCTCCTTGTAGGGAGAATGTTTGCTAGGGGACCATTGTAGCTGTGCGTATAAATTATCTACATAACACATATACCTGGCTCTGATATCTCTTGGTTACTTTCTGTTTATGTTGTTGTTCGTAGTGGTGATTGATGCATTGCTGTGCTGTTAGTTCTTGTAGGGAGAATGTTTGCTAGGGGACCATTGTAGCTGTGCGTACACTGCTTAAGTACAGAAAGTATACTTAGGTTTTGCAGTTCCTGGTCATGCTTTGTATTTATGATGCAGTAAGTAATGGTGATTGATGTGTTGCCGTACTGTTAGTTCCCCCCACCCAACTCCAATCACATTTGTAAATTCTTTCCGTTCCTTTATCTCTTTCCTGCACTCTTAGCTTAAACCATAAAACCCCCCAAAGGAGCCGGCCTTCTCCGGAGATTGGCCCGGAAGGCATCTCTTCCTTCCGGCCTTTCTAGCTGGTGGACGAATCTGGGCGCATTCACACAAAATCCTTTCCTCATGGCAGATTCGTAACCAACACTACCCTATGTATCCTTCTGTTTAGTATTCCAGATCCAAATAATCACCAATGCCCAAATCGAGAATTCAGAATTCAGACAGACAGAAATATAAATGGACATGAAGCAGAAATACTAGCAGAAGGCAGCATAAAAGACATAGACAAGAAGCAGAGCCAAGGATGCTTTGAATTAATTAGAAGGTGGTCCGTCACAACAGAGTCCTCTAGCAATATGTCCCCCCTCCACCCTTCTACAATGAAATGAGGCTGCTATTTATAGCGCAATTTCCCCCCGATTACATTTTGGGCACAGAATCCCAGACCGACAAAAGCGGCTGATGTTGACCTCTGCGGGTAAAGAATGTACTTGCAGCAAGGTCCTCCTGAAAACGTGGCAGCTCCGTGGAAATCCGGTAGGTGGGAAGTTGAGTCAGTTTGAATGGGGGCAGATGCGGTACAATCTGTCAGTTCACGCTCATCTGTCCGGTACCCTGGCGGCACACCTTCTGTCACATCTTTGACTCGAATCTCGAGGTTGGACACTGTCGACATTTGATGGAGGGGGAAGAAATCGTCTTTAAGCTCAGCCTTTGTATGAGCGCAGTTGGGCGGATGAGCGCAGTCGGGAAGGCCTCCGTGCCTTCGAAAATTTTTGGGCAGGTTTCAACGTTCTTTGCCCGAGTGCGCACAGGTCAGTGAGCGAAGCCCGACTTTGCGTGAAGTCGGGCAGCTCAACACTTAGTCGTTTTTCGGAGATACCATGATGGGCTGCCCAATTGCGCTCTTCTTCCAGGGCGCAGCCCGACTTCGCTGCGAAGTCGGGCAGTCCCAACACTTAGCCGTTTTCTTCAAGTGAGCTGCCCAACTGCGCACGAATTTGAGGGCGCAGCCCGACTTCGCTGCGAAGTCGGGTTGCGCACCCAACACTTAGAATTTTTTGGGATGTCCTTCACTGACAATGCCCAGGTGCGCACAAAACTGAGAGCGCAACCCGACTTCGCTGCGAAGTCGGGGTTCGCTCAATACTTAGTCAAATTTTGGGCTCAGCTCTGCACGTCAGCTCCCCAAGTGCGCACAAAATTAAGGGCGCAGCCCGACTTCGCTGCGAAGTCGGGTTGCGGCAACACTAACACTTAGAAAATTTTGGGCCTTTGTATGAGCGCGATCGGGAGGATGAGCGCAGTCGGGCGGGGCCCGACACTTAGTCAATTTTCTGGCCCGAAATTGAGCTTCCTGGTCCTGCTTCCCGGGGCCATAACTTTTGATCCGCTGACCCGATCGCCTATTATAATATATCGTCGGAAAGCTAGCGAAAAGATCTGCAATGATAAAATATCCAAAGCTTATTTCATCCATTTTATCGCCCCCGTTTATGGCCCGCGAAAACCCGAACACCTCTGCATGCTCTTTGCCGCTTTAAAGCTCCATACTTAGGCCAAAGTTTATCAAAAAATTTAATGTGGCAAAATTGCCAACATTCCTGGCGGCTCGCGGGGCATTGAGCTCGCCTCAATGTGAGGACCCAAGCCTTTATCCATTGGGCAACAGAGTCACCCTCGCCGTCCTCTTGATACTCACTACCGGCAGCAACCTCTTTCTCAAACCCTTGGCACCCATGGCCCTCTTGGAACACTAAAAAAAAAACATTGCACAAACTAAACTAAGAAAACAACTAAAACTTTGCATACTAGCCGGCTTATTTATATTATTTACACAAAAGTTTGCGGCATGATTGGCATGCCGCCAACACAAATCTAGCTTTGGTTGCCTATCCGGTGAACTTGCAGTGTCTGGACCAGATCTGATTGTACTTCAGTTGATCTTTGAAGTCCGGCTGGCCTCCCAAAGTTTGCCAGGTCGCGAACATGGTGCAACGTGGCAGGTTATCATTCATGCCGGTACCCATACAATTGATGAACAATGTGGCAAGGAGATTTGCCATACGGGAGCCGTCTTCGGGTACCGGTTGCGGTGATGGTTGGAGCCAATACCACCACTCTAGAGAGTCCACCACCTGTGGGCTCTCGAGCACGAGTTCCTCCAACTCCTTGATGCGATAGCAAGAGCTTTCCGGCGATAGGCCTTTTGTCGGGGTCTCCTCAGGATCAGCCTCCTGGTGAGGCATGCTTATTGGGCTTTGGCTGAATGCTTGCGTGCTATGCCCTGGGACACAAAAAGGGTGCAAAAATGTGCCCTCTTTGTGTTCAGAATTTGCCACTGGATTTTGTTCCTCCTCTTGGCCCGTCTCTCGATGGAAACTGCAAGCAACCATATTATTCATCATTTGGGCGGTGTTTGCATATTCCCACTTGTGACTTTGGACGAGATCTGCCTCTCGAGCTCCACACAGCTGCATTCTAGGGCTTTGCATAGTATGAGGGATTTGCCATGGTGATTTTGCCAGATGAAGGCAAGCCAGAGATTCACCAACTCGGGCTTCCATATTTCAGCTCAGTCAGAGTCGCCAGGTGATTTTGCCAGATGAAGGCAAGCCAGAGATTCACCAAACTCGGGCTTCCTGAAAATATGGAGACTGTAGGTGAACATTCATTTCTCCGCTTGTGAGGTCAAGGCTGCTCACCAAACCTTGATTCCTCCGGGGTGTCTTCTATTAGCTTAAAAAAAAGGCGCCTGCGATCAAGAAATCTGGATCTTCAGCTCAGTCAGAGTCGCCAGGTGATTTTGCCAGATGAAGGCAAGCCAGAGATTCACCAAACTCGGGCTTCCTGAAAATATGGAGACTGTTCGGGTCCCACCGGGCGTGCCAAAAACTGTTGGCCACGGATCCGCCACCTGGGAAGGACTTGGTGTGTCAATGCGCCCTAGACCCGCAGACCAACATTGAAAGGCCGGGAGGAAGGGATGCCCCCCGTGCCGATCTCCGGAGAAGGCCGGCTCCTTTCCTAACCTACTTGGGGGTTTTTAGATAAGAGTGCAGGAAAGAGATTAAAAAAGGGGGTAAAGGGAGCTGGAAAGAGATTGAAAAAGATAAGGGAACAGGAAAGAGATGTAAATATCATGCGTTTCGGGTGGGGGGAGAACAAGCAGCACGATCGCAAATTTGCATCCGAACCAACAACAATTAAAACAAAGCATGTAACAGAAACTGCAGCTGTTATTCTACCCTATGTATCCTTCTGTTTAGTATTCCAGATCCAAATAATCACCAATGCCCAAATCCAGAATTCAGAATTCAGACAGACAGAAATATAAATGGACATGAAGCAGAAATACTAGCAGAAGGCAGCATAAAAGACAGAGACAAGAAGCAGAGCCAAGGATGCTTTGAATTAATTAGAAGGTGGTCCGTCACAGCAGAGTCCTCTAGCAATATGTCCCCCCTCCACCCTTCTACAATGAAATGAGGCTGCTATTTATAGCGCAATTTTCCCCCCGATTACATTTTGGGCACAGAATCCCGGACACGACAAAAGCTGCAAAAGGCGACAAAAGCGGCTGATGTTGACCTCTGCGGGTAAAGAATGTACTTGCAGCAAGGTCCTCCTGAAAACGTGGCAGCTCCGTGGAAATCCGGTAGGTGGGAAGTTGAGTCAGTTTGAATGGGGGCAGATGCGGTACAATCTGTCAGTTCACGCTCATCTGTCCGGTACCCTGGCGGCACACCTTCTGTCACATCTTTGACTCGAATCTCGAGGCTGGACACTGTCAGCATCTGATGGAGGGGGAAGAAATCGTCTTTAAGCTCAGCCTTTGTATGAGCGCAATCGGGCGGATGAGCGCAGTCGGGAAGGCCTCCGTGCCTTAGAAAATTTCTGGGCAGGTTTCAACGTTCTTTGCCCGAGTGCGCACAGGTCAGTGAGCGAAGCCCGACTTCGCTGCGAAGTCGGGCAGCTCAACACTTAGTCGTTTTTCTGGAGATACCATGATGGGCTGCCCAACTGCGCTCTTCTTCCAGGGCGCAGCCCGACTTCGCTGCGAAGTCGGGCAGTCCCAGCACTTAGCCGTTTTCTTCAAGTGAGCTGCCCAACTGCGCACGAATTTGAGGGCGCAGCCCGACTTCGCTGCGAAGTCGGGTTGCACACCCAACACTTAGAATTTTTTGGGATGTCCTTCACTGACAATGCCCAGGTGCGCACAAAACTGAGAGCGCAACCCGACTTCGCTGCGAAGTCGGGGTTCGCTCAATACTTAGTCAAATTTTGGGCTCAGCTCTCTGCACGTCAGCTCCCCAAGTGCGCACAAAATTAAGGGCGCAGCCCGACTTCGCTGCGAAGTCGGGTTGCGGCAACACTAACACTTAGAAAATTTTGGGCCTTTGTATGAGCGCAGTCGGGAGGATGAGCGCAGTCGGGAGGATGAGCGCAGTCGGGCGGGGCCCGACACTTAGTCAATTTTCTGGCCCGAAATTGAGCTTCCTGGTCTTGCTTCCCGGGGCCATAACTTTTGATCCGCTGACCCGATCGCCTATTATAATATATCGTCGGAAAGCTAGCGAAAAGATCTGCAATGATAAAATATCCAAAGCTTATTTCATCCATTTTATCGCCCCCGTTTATGGCCCGCGAAAACCCGAACACCTCTGCATGCTCTTTGCCGCTTTAAAGCTCCATACTTAGGCCAAAGTTTATCAAAAAATTTAATGTGGCAAAATTGCCAACAGTTACTGCATTCAAACTTCTGAGGATCTGATTCCTCTCCTTCAAACTGGTTACAATTGGTGACACCCACTCACTCACAGTCACCTTGAAAATGATTCCAGCATCCACATCTTTTCAATTTCTGCATTGACCAAGGCCGCATACTTTGGATTCATTTTGTATGGCCTTCTTGGTAATGGCTGTGCACCTGGAACCAATGGAATCCGATGCACACACAATTCAGGCAGACTCCCCTTCAAATCCTTATAGGTCCATGAGAAGACCTCTTATACTGCATAAATATTTTGAAAGCTGCTGATTTCAAGACGTTCTCATAAATATTGTTATAGTAATGCCCTAGAACATATGACTTCCATATCATGGAACTAAATTATGGTGCTTATTTCAGATAGTTGCTTTGTATTTACTAGATCAAACACATGCCTTTCACTCCATTATGCCAACAGCAAGCTCAACAAGAACTCGCATGTGGCATAGGTTTGAAGTCCTTTACATTGGTTAATAAAAATCATTACTTTTGAAGATTGTGATTGCGTTTTTGAATTTTAAACAGATCTCAACTGTCTGTAATTTAAAACATGAAATATTTTAGCAGATAAGTACTATGATTCACATATTGGTAGCTGCATCACATAGTCAACATTTTTTCTATCCCTATCAGATGCTAGTTGTTCGTCAGCAACAAAAAAAGGCACTTTAACTACAGGAGGAAATTTATGGTCAATCAGTTGTTATAGTAAAAATTTAGTTACAAACAACAGTAACCAATCCTAAATAGAGAGTATAAAAGGAATCCATATGCATGTTACCTCTTTAAGATAGAGTATCATGGAGTAACATATAATGACAGTGCTAAGATACTAAATAACAACAGGAGATTTCCCATGAACTTAAACATTCTGATATATATGTTCAACGCTTCCAATGAGTTATTTTTCACCTTACTATGTTTTTCTCAAATTATCTTTTCAATCCAGATGTTGGATGTATATCTCTAAATTAACATATTTACCAAAATTCAGACAAGAATAAAAGCATCACAATGAACTACAAGGGAATACATTTTTAGGTTTATAAACATAATGATTAAAAAGGGCAGTACAAGATATCAAATCATCAATCAAATAACTATGGGTAAGCTGTCAGATGCTTATTTGCAAATTACAATCTCAGGTGTATTGTGTAGAATAATCTCAATATACTAGTGAAACGGTGAAAACTATAAAAACAAAAATGAATTGATGAAACGGAGCACTTTGGCTGCCCTGTTATAGGATGACAAAGTGGCCAGCAGTTTGAAAAGATAGGGATATTCCAGCACTAAATTCTTAATTTTCACAGATTACATCCTATACAAGCTATATAAGAAAATTCTATTAATGTTCTGAGATGACCAAAGTAGGCCAATCGAACATGTTAAAAATAACTGTTGAAATGTAACATATAGAATTTCAATATGAATTTGTCATTTTTCACTAAACATTTTCCTATCAGACATATTGCAATGCATAGAAACAGAAGAAAGGATTCCATAAGCAGTAAGAATCTCATATTTCAATCATCTTATTATTATATGACTGATTCATTTCATTCATCTCAAATGAACACCTCAAAAAACAATCAGATGATCAACAAATATGAATACTCAAGATGAAGAAAGAAAATTTGACCCTTAACATTCCAATGCAAGATATGTTTACGAATGCTAATGCATTTGTTCATGTGCATATGTGGAAAATGAGCAAATGTAAATATGCATCTTTTTCATTTCATTTTGCCTTGGGATGACAAAGCATGAAAATTGGTTTGACTTGCCTCTTCTACTATAGCTTCTGCAAGCAAGCAATTTTTCCGCATCTTTGTTTCTACATCATATCTCAGCAGTGTATGTTGGCTTCCAAGCTGCTCTAAAATCCACTTCCCCCGAAATGAATCAAAATCCCCTTCGACTTGTTCAAAAAGGATTTCATGCTCAGGATGTTCCCATAAGTCTAGTACAATCCGTGCATGCAGGACCATGTATAAAAGACCTTTGCAACCTTCCTGAGAAATATGCAGTTAACTCAAATCAATGGCAAATTGTATCATGTCTCATTCATAGAAATTTATGTAAAATATTCGCATCCAATTTATATTAGTGGTTTAAATTTGAAAGACAACACCCAATAAAAAATCAGTGCACAAAATGTTTGATTTTTCTGCCATATGCAAGAATGCAATAGATTCCATTATATCAAGGACCTTAGATGAAGAACTTACCATGTGTTCAGGGATGAAGGAATATGTCTGGAATAAGTTCCATTGTACAATGAGTGTTGAATGTGATGCAATTCAACAAAAAACAAGGACAAGATTGTTGAAGACCAACTAAAGAGCTCCAAGCAATAGAGTGCTTCACTAATTTAAGTAAACGACAAAATATTGTATCGGGTCATTTCTCTACAAACTATGTCCCCCCAAAATTAGTGCACTACTTGGAACATGAAACTTTGCAAAAATTCATCAATATGAGTTGGGCAAGAATTATTGCTTCTATGCCAATTAGCTCCTGTGGTAAGGAATCATCTTGGAAGTGGATACTGAATAGGTGTAAAATTCTTGTAGTGTACATTGTAGATGTCACCATGGATTTTGATCAATCCATCCATGGGATTTTTTATTGTATGAGACAACTGAATACCCCTTACACTTCCACTTTAATTGTTAGAAAGGTAAAATGCCACATTACCATGAAGAAAGGCCACAATGTTGATCCCTTAATGTTCATTTGCAATGAGGCTTAAAACTCTCTATCTCCTAGAAGTAAAGATTGTTGGCACTAGGCACTAGTTTTGGACAGCAAAAGAAAAAGAAATAGTGCAAAATGCACTTAGTGTAAATACTGTAATTAAATGAAATGTAAATAAGAGTCAAATGCATATGTAATGACATGAAAAGTAGACAAAATAGAAATGTAATACAATTTGATGATAAAATGCAATTAGACTAGACTATAGTGCATTAAGGTTAAGTGAGAACGTTCGAATATGAGGATGATTGGGTGTTGCGCTGTCCTGGGAAGCCGTTGTTGGCAACATCCAGGACAGTCATTTAAAAATATCCCCCCTCATTCATTCGAGAAAAGGATCTACCATAGTAGAGCATATGTTGGGAGAGACTAGAACCATAAGCCATATATGCAGACTGTGTAGTATGTGCACAGATTATATATGCATTGTACAATATTCTGTAACGCCGTACCATAAGCAATGCAAATGACTCATATTCTATCCATGTGGAGTGTTATCTACATGCAGTGTGTTTGCCATTGGTAGTGTAGAGTGTATGTTGGATTCTATGTGCAGTGATCAACATTGCAGACTAAACGTGGAACGTGGGAGTTGCAGTTTCGAATGCAGTACAAGTGGAACTGCCAGAGTGTCGTTCCAATGAATGTCATTCCAAGTGGTGTGGAGCACTTGCAGTTCTAGCAGAACTTGATCCTGTCGATCCAACTCTTGTCAATCTAGTGGAACTATCGTTCCAAGTGTGTTGTTATAAGTGGAAATGTCATTCCAAGTGTGTCATTCCAACATATGTCGTACTAGTTGAAGCATGATTGTCGTACGAAGTCTAGATGATGCCATTCTAAGTGCAAAATGATGATTGGAACTGCATTGGCTGCAGTCTTGTTTGGCCCCTAATTTGTCATCCTATCCCTCTATTTCTAGAATGCTTGCCAAGGTCAGTTTGTTCGTTGATGTATCGGATTTAGGCCTAGTTGACAAAGGATCAGCACATGTGAAGTAGGAAGAGGTGAATGACAGATTCACTACCGCAAGGACGTGGAAGACGAGGTCACAAAGATAGTCAAGTTCCTCAGAGAAGCACGAGGATTGCTCGGCAACGAGGTGTTGAGAAAATTATTGCCAACCAAGCGTTGTAGTCACAAGGGACCGAGCTTGAAGATCCTATAGTTGAAGGTGTGTGGAGCCCACAAGAAGAGGAGAATCCAAGTGAAACAAACGAGAGGTGGAAGATGTTGTTGTTAACAATGAAGGACGTTGAAGGAGATACACGAGCAAACGAGGTACAGAATGTGGAGGACAATCGCGCAAGTGGAAGCACTAACATGGAAAGAGCATGTGGAGATGACAATTGGCTGGTAATGCCAGAGCAAGAGCGGGGGAGTTTGCTAAGAGTTGGAGAGGATAGGAGTCAGGCACCTGAGCAACCGTGGGAGAGTTCTTGGTCAAGTAGACCAGAGCCAATACACGTATATTTGCGAAGAAGGTTGCGAATTGCTGAGATCGGTCGAAGACTGTTTGCTAAAGATAGTGCGCGACGTGAAGAAGCACGGAGTGATGAAGAACAACCCAAAGAATAGCAGCCACCCATGGCAACTATGCAACAACTTGCAGGCGCAGCAGTTGCGGTCAAGCAGAAATGCCCACCGTTTCTAGGTAACGGGAAAGAAGACCCAGAATGCCATACAAGAACCTATACTACCATATGACAAGCAAACAGAGCAATAGATGAGCAAGCATGGTTGATATTATTTTTGACAACATTGCAAGGAATCGCAATGGACTAGCAATTGAAGAAGATAAAGGGTCAACCTTTCGCATCATGGGAAGCACTAACAAAAGCTTTCATCCAATAGTTCAGAAGACTCAAAGACGACATAGAGATCACCAGAGAAATCTATGCCACAAAGCAAAAAAAGGACGAGGATGTTAAATTGTATAATAGAAGACTAAAAGAACTCATTGACAAGATGGAGGTCGCACCAGCAGATGGGCTACAAAGGCGATGGTTCCTTGATGGGTTGTTGCCAAAGTATAAGAAGAAGATGAAGATAGTTCCACCAACTTGTTACGATGAAGCATACAATAGAGCTATCACATTGGAAAGTGAAGCCAAGCAAACAGCGACAGGCCTAGGTTACTATAAGGAATCTGACTCCGATAGTGGCCAAGACGCAAGATATTTGGTGTTTTGATTGCACAACGGAGGGAGGCATGAATATCACTTGCCCGAAGAACACTTTCTGCAACATATGCAAAGTGAAAGGGCACGCGATTGGAGATTGTTCATTCAACGTAATTAGTTTGAGACACCAAACATTACCGGTCCAGCAAGAAGCAAAGGAGGAAAAATTGAGCACGTCGAAGAATGGACAAGCGACAACAAGCGACTGATATAGGAACAACTATCGAGGAGGGCAACAATCACAACAGGGCAATTGACAACAAGGAGGGCAAAGTCAGTTGCAGTATGATTTAGAAGGCATACCAATTATATAGTGTCGACAATGCCAACAGTGGGGTCACTTCACACACAATTGCCAAAACCCACCAGTCGAAGACAACGCTAGGAATAACAATACTTAGATGTGTTGTTGGTGTGGACTAGGTAGTCACAAGGAAGTTAACTACCCAAAGAAGATGAGTTCGAGTAACTCGCAGAATGTCAATTTTATTGACATTGAAGAGCCTCCAATGAACCAACAACAACAAGAGTATAATGTGCTTGTAGTTACATGGGGTTAGGCAAAGAAGGCGGACTAGTACCCCAACCCTACCGTAGAGAAGGAGAGATGGCAAGAAGCACATGGTGTTATCAAAAAAGAGATGCGAAAAAACAAGTAAGAACAACTCCTTGGAGAAAAAAATTGAAGAAACCTGAAGAGAAGTCAACTCGAGAGCTGGCAGCGTAAGTACTAAATACAACAATAGAAGTTAAAGTTTCAAGCCTACTTAGCACTATACCTAAGCTATATTCAACAATAGACGAAATAATGCAGCCAAAGAGAGTGATGGAGCTACAAAGCTACCTAGAAACAGTTGAGAGAAGGGATCAACTTATTGATCCAACGATATTGATGATTAATGTTGGCAAAAAGCCAACATTAATTCACATCAAGTTGCTAGACCACAAGTCGACATAGGGAATTGTTGATAGAGGATCGAGTGTTAATGTCTTGCCTGAGAAGACATGGAAGGAAATTGGAGCACCATTCCTATGGTCTCCCAATTTCAAGTTGTACGGTGTAGATCAGTATAGGATTGAAATGAGAGGAGTCTTAACGGCTCAAAAAGTAAAAATTGTTGATAAGGAACTTTTCATGGACTTCGTTGTGATAACCATGCAGAAACTAGCATACAATGCATTGTTGGGGAGAGGATGGTTACGCATGGCAAATGTTAATCACAACTGGGAGAAGGATCATTTCTGCAATTTCACTGTGCCATTATCCGTCATTTTTGCCACCTGGAAGGGTCCAAGCCACAAGGTCTTTAGCTTAGTCGGCTTGATCTCTTGCTTGCCATTAAATCTCAATACCAAGTCACCTGACTTCAACTTCATTTTTCTCAGGTGCTTGTCATGCCACAACTTCCTCTGACATTGGGCAATCTTCGTCACCCACTATGCCATCACCCTATTTACATCCATTTTTATCAGTGCCTCAAGCCTCTCCTCTAGGCTCTCCTCCTCACCCAAACAGTTCTGCACCGCCCCTCTTAGACTTGGTACTAGGGACTCGACCGACACAACAACCTCCTAACCGTACATCAACTGGAATGGTGAATGGTTCGTTATCGGCTTGAATGTCATTTTGCAGACCTCAAAATTACTGGCAATCTCTCCTCCCAATCAACACCTTCAACTCCACATGTCTTGTAGATTATAGAAACCAAGACCTTATTTGTTGCCTCCACTTGCCCATTCACCCTAGGGTAATATGGACTCGACAATGAATGCAAGATCTTGAATTTGCTGGTGAGCTTTTGTATTATCTCATTAACAAAGTTCCCTCCATGATCACTTTTCAAATGCCAGGGCACGTCGAATCTAGTTATCACCTTCTTGTACAAGAACCATGTCATAATCCTTGCAGAATTGTTGGGCAATGTCCTTGCCTAGACCCACTTTGTTAAATACTCTATCGCTACCACTATATATCTACATCTCTTGCTAGTTTTCAATGGTTCAACAAAATCAAGAACCCATCTCTCAAACAACTCTTGCAGCTATGATGGGTGTAATGGCATGAAGTGCTTCTTCAGCGGCCTTCTAGCTCTCTAGCACGTATCACATGCCTTCAAAAACTCCTTTGCATCATGATAGAGGGTGGGCCACCATAACCCTACCATAAGTACTTCCCTCATCATCACATCTAACCCCATATGCCCTCCTGCCAATCCCTCATGAGTTTTCACTTAGCACTGTGTTCACCTCTTTGCCCATTACACATCTCCATAAGATTCCATCAAGTCTGACCTTGTACAATAACCCAACAATCAATTGAAATGGTGCTGACTTGATGATGTTCTCTTCCTTTCGGTTGTTGTCATGTCCCTTGGTAGACCCCCATCAACAAGTATTCTCCAATTAACTTGTACCATGATGGTAGCACATTAATTGCAAACAAATGAGCATACAGAAATTCATCCGACACTCCTCCCTCTGCAGGTTCTGCTGAGTGAATCCTTTACAATTGATCTGCTAGGATGTGTTTCTTTCCCAGTCTTACCACTACCTCAAACACAAATTCTTGCAATGTGACAAGCCACCTGCTAACTCATCCATGGATAGTTTATTAATCAAATACAATGTTTGATGATCTACGTATAAGGCAAACGGGTTGGCAAACAGGTAGTGTTGAACTGCATATACCATCTCTAGAGCCTCTCGCTCCGTTGTGCTGTAATTTTTCTCCCCTCTTGACAACAACCAACTCAAAAAATAGATGGGCTTATCTAGCCCAAGCTACCCCACCTAAACCAATCCGCATCTAATCGCAAAATTAAACACATCAACATGGACGTGAAATTCTTTGTCCCAATCTAGAAACACCAGAATTGATGCACAAACCAACTTCACCTTCAACTCCTCTATGGCATTTTAATGCTCCTTTGTCCATCGAGAAGGAACATTCTTACACGTTAACACATCCAACAAATGGGAAACTTGTGCAAAAATTCTTGATAAACCTCTTGTAATACCTAACATATCCTAAAAAGGATTTCAATAAGCTGACGTCGTATGGCTCTTTCATGCTCATCACGACTCTAATCTTGTCAAGATTTGTCTTCAATCCCTCTTTGTACACTACGTGTCCCAACAGCTTCCCATATTGAACCGACAATTTACACTTCTTCAGATTTAAAGACAATCAAGCATTCACGCACAACTTGATGCATTTATCCAATGCTTTCAAATGCTCATCCTTTCTTGCGTACAAATACCATGTAGCACGAGCAACGATATTCCTAGTAAGGGGGTGGTGACAGATTCAGGAATGGAACCTACCATCGTACAACATAATTACAACTTCAATTGTACGATTCCCAAATCATACAACCAAACCTGTCGTACGACAACACTGACTGTACAATGCTTAATCATACGATGGACCTATAGTATGATCATCTTCAATCGTACAACTCATCCAGTTGTACTTCTATACGATTCCTCCTTTGCACCAATT
Organism: Wollemia nobilis; assembly: GCA_028583015.1. Lineage (NCBI taxonomy): Eukaryota > Viridiplantae > Streptophyta > Pinopsida > Araucariales > Araucariaceae > Wollemia > Wollemia nobilis. The sequence continues at coordinate 19,365,229 of JAQPPZ010016881.1, forward strand.
GTTGCTCCTATATGATTATCTATTGTACAATGCAATGTGAAGTGAATGAACAGTCTATCCAACCGTCGTACAAATGACAACTTGTGTGCCACAAAATCACTCAATTCATCAGGGCAACGCAATTCTATATTCCCTCATATGTCACCATGAATGTACTATTTACAATTGCCAAACTGCTAGATTATCCAATACTGCAACCCTCCATGCAACGTACATCAACCGTTATTATTTGTTGCAAGCTACCATACAATTTACGACAAACCTTCACCTCGTCCTGTAACCTGTGTACATCAACCGTTATTCTTTGTTCTTGCACTCTAACAGGTTTAGACATGTTACACTAATAAATGGAAAATGCAATAGAGACCAAATAATCAAGTCACCCACGCATGCATTGAGAAAAGTATGATAATGGCTGCATTATTATTATATGGCTGCTGCAACCAGCAAAGTAAGAATGTAATTGCAATGATCACCAAAAGGCAAATCAATTTCTATAAACTTTGTATTTCTTCTTCTAGGAGGCAGATTGTTTCTTGCTAGATCACTGAATTGTCCTTGTGGCTCATTACGTTGACTCGGCACCCTAGGGGTAGCAGGAGGGAAATTTCTTCCCCTTGAGTCACCGCGAGGGAGATCAATCAAACTCCTCCCTTGGCCAAGTTGCCTTAGGCCCCTACATAGACTTGGTTGCCTCCCCAAGATGCCTAAGTTACCCTCTTGTTGTTCCTGTTGTCCGCTTGACTCTCCTCTTTCCCATTTGTTTGAGGATAATTCTCTATCTAGTAATTGTGACCTTGTCAACCTGCCTTCCTGAACTTGAGTTCCTAGTGAGTAGTGACAATTGCCTTAATGTTCTCAATCTCTAATCTACCTGTAGCAATCGTCTCCTCCATCTCTCCTCGAAACGTCTTTGTGTTTCACAATCTATTAATGCTTCTCTATACTGTGTTGAGAAGTAAGAATCGGTACTTGAATCGTTCCTCTCATCTTCTCTTTGTAGGGTCCACCCAAATGCTTCTTCCATTTGCCTCTGTAGCCGTATTACTTCTCTCTGCCTTCTCAATTGTCTGCATGCATCTACATACTCCTGTACCTCAGGACAAACTTGCGGATCCTGGTACCTTCTCAAGAGGTCAATACTATGCTTGAACTATTGCTTTGTCTTCTAATTGGAAGAACTGCATCACTACTTGAATTTGTCACCCAATTCCTTCCTATCACTTCTAGTGATGTTGGAGCTTCCTCGATATCTCTCCATAATATTTCGACAACTTCATCTATAATTGGAAGATCTGGTGCTAGACCTATAGGTTATACTTGTGGTCTCTCTTCCTGCCTGGCACTTTCTTTCGCTTCTCCTTGTTGTTCAAGTTCTGCCTCTTGTTCTTTTCATACACCCTTCTCACCTTCTTCCTCCTGTTCAAATTCTTGTCATCTTGTAGCCTATCGATCATCAATTCTTTGTATAGTATCATGCAACTCTTGGATGATTTGCTCCCTCGATCTCGCATTATTTTCTTGCAAGGTATCATATGCTTCTTGTAGTTGTTGAGTTTGCTCCCGTATTCTTTGTTGTATAAGCCCAATTTGAGCCAACAAATTATATCCCTCCAACTCCTCATTCATAACTCCTCCTTCCTCAGGAGTTGGTATCTCTTGATCATATATCTCTATTCTATCTAGATATCACACATACACCCGTATGCTTCTTTGTCCATTTGGGCATTGGGGTAACTCCTATTGCTCAATCTAAGGATGTACTTCCTCCGACGCTTGTTGTGTGGGACCTGTTGCCACATTTTGCACGGGGTGCAATGTTTTCAATTTTGTAGCAGTGCTGCTCTTCCTTTTCCCTCTTCCTCTATTTCCCTTTCTTCTTCTCTCCCTTTCTCTCTCTTTCCTACATTCTCTTTCTTCCCCCCTTTCTTGGAGCCCCTCAGTTGGATCTCAAATTTGACAGCAGTTGCCCTGGAAAATGGCTAAGTGTTGGTGCGAAGTTCGCACTTCGCCCAGTTTTGGTGCGAAGTTCGCACTTCGCCCAGTTTTGGTGCGAAGTCCGACTTCGCCCCTCTTCTAGGCGCACCTTGTAGCAGGCTGGCAGGTGGCAGAAAAATGACTAAGTGTTGGGGCGAGGTCCGTACGGCGGAGAAATCAGCTTTCACCTGTGCGCAACCCGACTTCGCAGCGAAGCCGGAGTGCGCCCTTGACGAGTGCGTAGTGGGGAAACAAACTCGGAAATACACCCAAGGCATGAAGGCCTTCCCGACTGCGTTGTTTTCTGCCTGCGCAACCCGATGGCGCTCTGATCCCAGGCGAAGTTGGATAAACTGCCTTTCAAGGCAGACACGTGTCAAACAGAATCATCCATCATCTGACAAGTGTCCAGCTTCGGGATTTGAGCCAAGACGTGCCGAGCAAAAGGACGAGCATGGGCTGCACTACCTATGCCAGTGGCCTCATTTAAAGCTGATTGGAGGTTCTACCTGCTCCAGCTGCCCGCATTCCTGCCGAGAAGAAGTTCTACACAACACGCTGCCACGTAGCTGTCCAGCTTCCAGGAAGACCATGTTGCGGGTACAGTCCGGTCCGACAAAGGTCAGCATTTGCAGCTCCTTCGCCGCTTTTGTCAGCTAGTGTTTGGTGGGACTTTGTGCCCATTAATGTAACGGGAGGGACTCGGGCTATAAAAACCCACCATGTTTTCATTGTAAAGGGTGGAAGGGGAATGTACGTTAGGGAACCATTGTAACCGTGCTTCTGCTTATAAATATAAATTGTATGCATGGTTCTGTTCTACTGCTTTTATTCTTTATGCTTTACGTTTCCCTGTGTCACTGCTCGTTGATTCGTTTCAGCATTTGGTGGTCAGATGCCTAAAGCATTGCTTGTGTCATGGCTTGTTGATTCATTTCGGCATTTGGTGGCCAAGTACTTTTGAACTTCATAGATTAGAGGATACATAGAATAGATGTGGTAGCAGTTCCATCAGTTGTGTGTTACGTTGCTGTCCGTAGTGGTGATTGATGCGTTGCCGTTCTGTTAGTTCTCCTTGTAGGGAGAATGTTTGCTAGGGGACCATTGTAGCTGTGCGTATAAATTCTCTGCATAACACATATACCTGGCTCTGACATCTCTTGGTTGCTTTATGTTTATGTTGTTGTACGTAGTGGTGATTGATGCATTGCCGTGTTGTTAGTTCTCCTTGTAGGGAGAATGTTTGCTAGGGGACCATTGTAGCTGTGCGTACACTGCTTAATACAGAAAGTATACTTAGGTTTTGCAGTTCCTGGTCATGCTTTGTATTTATGATGCAGTAAGTAATGGTGATTGATGTGTTGCCGTACTGTTAGTTCCCCCCACCCAACTCCAATCACATTTGTAAATTCTTTCCGTTCCTTTATCTCTTTCCTGCACTCTTAGCTTAAACCATAAAACCCCCCAAAGGAGCCGGCCTTCTCCGGAGATTGGCACGGAAGGCATCTCTTCCTTCCGGCCTTTCTAGCTAGTGGGCGAATCTGGGCGCATTAACACAAAATCCTTTCCTCATGGCAGATTCGTAACCAACGGTTTCTGCAGCACGCCCGGTGGGACCAGGGTCCCACATTTGAAGAGAGATTTTCTGATCAGTCTCCACAGCGCTGACGGTGGTTTACGAGCACTTGGTGGGACAAGGAAGTTTCTCACCCCCAACAGAATCGAAGCACCGGTGTTCGCTTCATTGCTTGTTCGAAATACGAGACACTGGCGACTACGCACGAACAAATCCTCTGAGTCCGAAAGACCGGTCCTAGCACCTTCATGCAAACAAGAAGGTGGCGAGCAAGGGATCCGAGAAGCCCGCCTGACTTTTACGAACTGGACATCAACGCTCGAGGCGAAATTGCCGAGTGGTGATCCGCAAGCTCGTGTCGACGAAGCGAGGCTGAAATTCAAGAAGAAGCCGAGGTCGGCGGAGCTGAGTACGAAATAGAAGAGGCCGAGGAAGAAGAAGCATCTGCATCCTCGGAAAGTACCGACACTGAGTACACAACCGACGGCGGAGAAGAAGAAGAAATGGCTGCTCAACAGCAGAATGACGATGATCTCTTCCCGGCGGTGGACTCTACGGGGCCCTTGGCCCTGGTCGGACAACAAGCTGTGCCCCCTGCTGCTTTAAAGTCTATCCCTACATACGACGGCTACGGCAAGACGGCGTACGAGCACATCCAGGACATCCTTGCCACAGCCGCATTACATTCCATTCCGATGAGAGTGTGAAGACCCGTCTGCTGGCCCTTTCCACGAGGGAAAGCTTCTCTACTGGTGGAGATCGCTGCCAGAGGGATCCATCACGAGGTGGCTTCAACTTGCCAGAAGGCTCGTGAAAGGATGCAACGAGTCTGCTGACCCTACTTCTTTCCTGCATCAGTTCCAAAGTATCCAGAGACACCCTCAAGAGGAGGTGTCTGACTTCAACATCAGGTTTGCGAGATCCTGGAAACGGGTACCTCGCGAACTTCGGCCTTCGAGTGGCATGGCTGCTCACTACTATACGAGATCCTTCAACTCGGACATATGCCTCCTGCTGAAGATTGCCGGAATAGACGAGTTTCTGCTCTGTACGAGGCTGCCCGACAAGCTGAAGGCGACATTATTTCTATCGGCGAGACTCCCGTCCGGAGTGCGGGAACCCATTCATCCCGACTTCCCCGGATCCCGGTATCCTCCACGCTACGGTGGTGCGCCGTCCACATCGGGACAGCAACCCCAACAGCAGTGGAATCCGGCGCCGGTCGTAACTCCTTACGGCCCGCCTCAAGTGCATTATCCTCACCCGCCTCCTCCTGCTCCGCATTTTCCAGCACTTCCTGCTCCCCCTCAGTACGCACCTTATTCCAACCCTCCTCCATTAGCCGCATTGCCTCCACCGGCACAGTTGCCGCCTCCTGACAGTAGCATTCAGAATACAATCCTCCAGGATGTGCGGGCTTTGGCCTCAGGATATCATGCCATGTCCAACGACATGACCGCTACGAAGAAGCGAGGCCCGAGATGGACCTCGCTCCTAGGAGGCCATATGCGCCCCGGCGCTGACAAAAGACAAGCCCCCGAGCACCGGTTGCGGGGCGTCCGCCTCAGAAATGCTTTGCTATAGAAGACCCGCCTGGTCCTTCCGACCAGGTTAACTGGTGCACTACGTGCAATGACCCGCATTCGGAGGAAGACTGCACATTGCACCAGCACTACATCCAGACTTTGGCCGGCAGCGCCATAGAGGACGATGAACTCTACATGATCCTGGACGGCGAAGCCAACTTTGCCCTCCCAGAGGAGAATCTAGTGCCGCCGCCAAGGAAGAAAAGAAAACCGCAAGATCTGCCAAGCCTTTGCAAGTTTACGCCAGAAGAGAAAAACCGCAGCCGGTGGGCTGCCACCGTCCAAACGGCGTGGCCCTACACGGCCGGGAGAAGGCATCCAAAGATAAAGCTCCGGCCAAGCCTCCTCGGCAAAGGCTGCCCTGTTCCGGCCAAGCCTCCTATAGCAAAAGCTCCGGTTCCGGCTAAAGCTCCCGTACCTCGGCCTCCGAGTGAAACCAAAGAACAAGCCCGGGAGAAGGCGAAGTACCCGTCTCGACCAAGAGACGGCGAGTTGAGGCTACCCGGCGATGCGGACGAAGTATGAGCCGGAAAAAGAAGCAGAAGGAGCTAGTACCTCGAGCTACAGCATAGTAGACGAGTTGAAAAGAACACTTGCTAGAATCAGCATGTATGATGCTCTTCTGCTCCCAGGCCAAGTGGATCTGCTGCAAGAATCTCTGAAGAACATGAAGAGCGGCAAGCAGATACAGCCCGCTATCCTGGTTCAACCTCTGACAGTCTCAGCCACTGGGAAGAACAGACCGCCTCCCTTTTATCTGTCTTTACGGATGCAAGGGCACATAGTTCACAACTGCATGGTGGACTCTGGTGCTTCCACGACGTGATGCCGAAGGCCGTCTGCGATGAGATCGGGATGGAGTACACACGGAGCAGCCAAGGCGTGTTGCAATTAGACGGCACCCCTGTCAAGACAGTTGGTGTCATAAAGGACATCCCTATCCGGCTGCACAAGGCTCTCGACATCGTGGTCATCCAAGAGGTCGTGGTTGTTGACCTGGCTCCCTACTTCGGCATGTGTCTCTCTCGGGAGTTCACTGCGAAGTTGGGCGGATACCTGTCTCTAGACTACTCACACATGGAAGTGCCCTTCAAAGGAAGGAGACTGAAAATTTTCAATGAGAAGCCTTCCACCTTCCTAGTAGAGAAGATACCGGAGGAGAGTTGGGTGCATGGTTCAGTTGTCGGAGGAAGAGGCGAGTGACGATAGAGTGGCGAGCAAGCCTTCGAAGTGCTACGGCTTGAAGATGAGTTCTCTTTGCGGGACTTCAACACCGTAATTGAGATAGATCAGGGCTATTACTCCATCGTACAGCCCGAGAGGCTTGACAAGTCAGCTGCAAAAGAAGTAGGACCTGCACCTGAGAAGCTGTGGAAGCTTTTCTTTGACGGCGCGCGATGCAAAAATGGCGCCGGTGCAGGGGTGCTTCTGGTTTCTCCGACCGGAATCCAGAAGGACTATACCTACAGGTTGGCCTGGAGCTGCACTAACAACTCGGCGGAGTACGAAGCCCTGTGCTTGGGTTTGCGAAAGGCGGAGAGGCTGGGGATTAAACACTGCAGATCTTTGGAGATTCAGAGCTGGTGTGTCACCAGGTTACGAACAAGTGCGCCTCCAAACAGCACTATCTTAGGGCGTACCGCAACCGGGTGTGGGACCTGATGGAGTCGTTCGACTCGTTGAATGTCAAGGCGATATCGCGTGAGAAAAACAAACACGCTGACATTCTGGCGTACGTTGGAGCCAGGTACGTTCCGGCTGATGACGTTGTCCAGAAACCGAAGCCGGTTCGCACTATTCTACGAGGCCTTACGTGCACGATAAGGACACCAACTGGCGGGTGTTCGGTTGTGACGAGGAGATCGTCACATTTTTGGTTAACGAAGTTGGTTCAATCGAAGGTAGAGACCATGATGACGAGCAATATGAGGGGTTGATACGGTTAAAAAATAATCATGTCCCAAAAGGAGTGATTACATTGGAGAATCTATTTGATCGGAATGACAGAGCAATATCTCACGGGATCAAAGTAGACCCGAAGCAGTATGCCGACCTGGAACTTGAACCTGGTAAAACTATCAAGGTCGGAGCAGGTCGCACCTCGGAGGAACTTGAGCAGATCAGATCACTGTGCCAGGAGTTCCCCGACATCGTGGCCTGGTGCTACGAGGATTTGAGAGGTATGACAGAAATGTCATCCAGCATACCATTGAGCTAGAGGATGGCGCCAAGCCATTCCGACGAAGACGAAGGGCCGTAAATCCGAAGATTGAGGCCATGATGAAAGCCGAGCTCTTGAAGATCCTTGGAGGCCAAAATCATCTACCCCATCAAACATTCATCCTGGGTCGCGAATTTGGTGCCGTGAGGAAAAAGAATGGCGACATTCGTCTCTGTGTCGACTTCAGAAACCTGAATCAGGCTTCCCTCAGGGACCACTATCCGCTTCCCCAAATCGACCAGATTCTACATATCGTTCTTTGGAGCCCAGAGATTCTCACTTTTAGATGGATTTTCCGGCTACAACCAGATTTGGGTCAAAGATGAGGACCGGCATAAGACGGCGTTCACCACCAAGTGGGGGACGTTCGCCTATCAGCGCATGCCTTTTGGCTTATCCAATGCTGGTGCCACATTCCAAAGGGCCATGGACCTGGCCTTACGAGAGCTGCTCAATAAGATCATTGTTATCTACCTTGATGACATGACTGTTTTCTCTCACCAAAGAGGGGATCATGTTTCCCACCTGCGGCAAATATTTGAGAGGTGTCGAGAATTCGGCATTTCTATAAACCCGAAGAAGTCTGTCTTCGCGGTAAAAGAAGGAAAGTTGCTGGGACATGTCATCTCCGAGGAAGGCCTCGCCATTGACCACGACGGAGCGGAAGCCCTCCTTCGCTTGCCGGCCCCATCGATAAAAAAGGGCTGCGAGTCCTTCTTCGGTCGAGATTAACTTCGTGCGGAAGTTCATTCCGGACTTCGCACAGGTGATCAAGCCTATGGCCGAGCTGCTGAAAAAAGATACAATTTACGAATGGACTGATGAGAGAGAGCAAGCCTTCGAGGAAATCAAGGCTCGAGTTGCGCAAGCTCCGGTGTTGATAAACCCGGACTACTCCAAGGACTTCATCCTTTATGCGGTGGGAGAACCCGAAAGTTACGGCTGCGGTCCTAACTCAGAAGGGAGACGATGGCGAGGAGCGCCCCATAGCGTTCCTGAGCCAAGTGATTCAGCCGCATGAGGAAAAGTACAACTTTATAGAGCGGCGAGGTTCACGCTGTTATGAAATCCCTCCGAAAGTTCAGGCATTTTGTCTCCCAGAGCAAAACAGCTGTCTTTGTGATTCACCGGACGTTCGAAGCTTCATCATACAAGGAGAACCGGGTCACAAGAGAGCGGGATGGATTGCAAAAATCCGGGAGTTCGACATCGAAGTGCGGCCCACCAAGCTTATCAGGGGCCGAGCCTTGTGTCAGGAATTGGCCGAAGCGCTGTAGCCGGCATCTCCGCATGTAAGTGGGAGGACACAGCGACACGCATCTACCTAGCCAACTCCTTATCGGAGGGGAGTGATTGGACGGATGAACTGGTGAGATATTTCTGCACCGGAAGATGTCCAGATCACCTGAACGCCTCACAACGAAGGAGATTTCGGCTAGGTGCACTTAAGTACACTCTTCGCCCCGAGGGGCTTTACTTCAAAAACATCGACGGCATCCTGTTGCGGTGCGTCAGAAAATCAGATCAGCCCAGGGTCCTCGGAGATTTTCATTCCGGGATGCCTAGGGGTCATCATTCTGCAAGGCCTACGGCCTTAAAAATAATTAGAGTTGGGTACTATTGGCCCACTCTATTTACAGACGCTTATGCGGTCTGTTCCAAGTGTGATCAATGCCAGAGGTTTCTTTGGCGAAACGAGAAAAGCACCCCTGCCCCTTCAACCGATTCAGGCCGAGACTCCGTTCCAGCAATGGGGTCTAGACTTCATTGGGGTGATTTCGCCTAGTTCCTCTGCCGGACACAAGTTTATTCTTACGGCCACCGATTACTTCACACGGTGGGCAGAGGCAATCCCGACCAAGAACGCAGACCAAGAAACGGTCATCAGGTTCATTGAGAGCCTGATTACCCGCTTCGGGGTTCCAGAGTCAATTGTGACAGACAATGGTCCGGGATTCGTAGGCGCTGTACTCACGGAGTACACTGGCAAACTTGGCATCTATCACAAGATGTCTTCTAATTACTACCCGCAGGGGAATGGCCTTGCCGAGTCTACTAACAAGAACCTCCTGAAAATCATCAGGAGGACCATTGACAGAAACAAGCGGACTTGGCATTTACTCCTGAACCGGGCGCTGTGGGCGGACAGAGTTTCATTCAAGAAATCCATCAGAACGTCCCCCTATGCGCTCGTCTATGGCAAAGAGGCTGTCATGCCATCCCACATTGAAATCCCTGCCCTATGGATGTTGGACGAAGACAGGAGCAGTGGAGACCCGGTGGACGACAGACTGTGCCAACTCCTGCAATTGGAAGAAGACAGAGAAAAAGCATACCAGGCCTTCACTAATCATATTGCGGCCACTCAAGGCTGGTTTGCAAAAGCACCACTGCCGAGTTTTTAAAATCGGGGACCTAGTGCTTGAAGTGGGACTCATATAAGGCGAAGCCGGGCAATCACGGGAAGTTTGATGCTCTCTAGGAGGGCCCTTATCAGATTGCCCGGGTGAACCAGTTCAATGCCTATGTACTTCGGGATATGGAGGGTCAGCTCCTACCTATCCCTGTTAACGGGTTCCACTTAAAAATTTACCGCTGCTGAAGGTGCCCGAGTGGCCCTTCTTTGTAAAAATTTCCCTTATGCATTTTTGTTTTCCAGCATGTACAGTTTCCAGCTTTCAGTTTTTTATTTTGTTTGAGCCGAACTGCGACATGGGAGAGAATACAGACTTCGCAGCGAAGTCTGTTGTCGCCCTCGGAAGGGGCGAAGTTCGTGAAGGGGCTGCTTGAGTGAAGAAGAAAGCAAAAAACGTCTAAGTGTTGGCCGCTGCCCGACTTCGCAGCGAAGTCGGGCTGCGCGCCAGCAAAAGCGAAGTTTGAAGGGAGAAAAACTGCAAGGGCACAAGTGATCGGACTGCGCTCAGTTTTGAGCGAAGTCCGACTTCGCGCGCGAAGTCCGACTTCGGCCGGCTTGCGCGCGAAGTACGAACTGCGCGCAGCTTGCGCGAAGTGCAAACTTCGCGCGAAGTTCGAACTTCGCCGAACTTCGGGCGAAGTCCGAACGCGCTCCATTTTTAAGCGCGGCTCGTGCCCGGTCCCAAGAGGCGATAAAATTCTAAGTGCTCGCCAATCTCTTCCAAAGTTTGCAAAGGGCAGATTGCGCTCAATCCTTGGGCGCGGTAAGAAAAGAAAGCAGAAACAGTCTCAATGCAAGTCGCGATTCGGACTGCGCCCGATTTTGGCGAAGTCATTGAATCGGATCGCGCCCAACTTTGGGCGAAGTCCGGTTCGCCTTGTTTTGGGCCAGCTTGGACAGTTTTTAAAAAAAAAAATGAATAAAATATTCTAAAAGCTCCAAGCTGGGCCCAAGGCGCATTGCGACCGTTTTGAGATGGGTTTCCGCGCCAAGGGGTTTTTTCTTGAGCAGTGTGCCCAGATTGCGGCAGTGACGTCAGCCATGGCGCGGCGTTCAAGATAAATTTAATGATTGCACAGTCCTCAATGAAAAGTGCAATCAAAGAAGCATGGCACGGCAGCCGGGATACCTTTTTCAAAACATTCTCCTGCGCGGCCACCCAAGAAACATAACTCCTTCACTTGCCAGCCGACCTACCCCCTCCTGCGCGACATTAATGACGTTGTCATTATCTAGAAAAGGGGGTCAGATGCATCCAGACATGCCAAACTGCGCAGATTATTCCTGTGACTGCGAAATCTGCTACAGACGCCCTGAATTCGTAATTATTGCTGTTTCGGAGAGATGGACAGAGGAAAGATGCCAATGCCAGCGCAATCCAGCGAAGGGTGCGAACCCGAGGATTTACCGCGGCCAGGTGTTTTCAGAAGTGAAACACCGCCGGAGCGAAAGTCAAAGTCCCGGCCAAAGAAAGTACAGCGTGGGCAAGCCCCACCACCTCCGGTAAATTACTTGGCGGGATACAAGGACGGCTCGTTTTCTATGAGCCTGACTAAGCTGCGGACAAATGTGGAGAGTTGGGCTGACAAGGTTTCGCCCTCTCACCATTTCGGAGCGGCGTACAAGTCAAACCTTTTCCGGTTCTTGTGCCCTCCTGTCCATCAATGCCCGGAGCTGGTAGACCTGATTGTCAGACATTACAGACCAGTTACCGGCAGATTTGCAGCTCCAGCGGTAAACCCTTGTTCGCGCTGCGCAAGGAGACTGTCCAGCCAGCTTTCGCCCCAGGGTTGGAGTATGACTCCAGCACAATCGTCAGAAAGATAAATCTGGGCGAGCAAGCGGGACGCTTCATGCATACAAAAAGGATGAGGGATTTCCTCAATTCAGAGCTGAACGCCCCGCTTGCAGCTGGACAGTGGCCAACCGGCCCCATGCCCTTGGCGAGGTTTCAGAGCAAATATTTATACACCATTCTGGCATGGATCCTCGGCTGCGACTCTGATGGTGAGTACAGCCGTACCGGCTAGCGTTGCGAGAATGTCTCCTGTGTGGAGAATCCTACGAACCGGCGGCGCAGAGAAGTGGAAAGCGCCCCATCTTTTTCGGTGGGCGGATTGGCTTGCATACGCCATCCACTCCCGGCCTGGTGAAGCTCCAGAAGAAGCGGTCCACTGAATTTCGGTTCAGTTCTGTCCTAGCTTGGCTATGTTTGTATCATTTGCACTCCCGGATGCCGATCCCGAACATGAAGAAGGTCAACGAGAAGGGAGAGCCACGGCCCGTCTATGGTTGGACGGATGACCTATACCAGAAAGGGTCTTACTACAAGTTTAACTTCAACTTTCTGGGATTGGTCATGTCAGTCTTCAGCGAGGGAGAGATCCCTCGCCCCCTGCGGGAAATGACGAACTCTTTCTTGAGTCGGAAGCTCGGGGACGTTTTTAGGCGACGCGAGGGATTGTGGTCGGAATCTACGGATTCAAGGGCAAACCTCATCTGCTGCCCTACTGGTGCACGGATCATCAGTTTGGGATGGAGGTTGCCCGTCAGATGGATTACGTTGAGGAGGAGTTCGGCCTGGGAAAGAAAAGGGGTCAGATCTTTCAATATCCTCTTTCCTGGGCGAACGTTGAGATTTCCGAGGTAGGACAGCATGTCTATCTCGAGCGGGAGCTTTTGACATTGGTGCTGATTCTGCTGCCGCAGCGCTGGAAGTACGACCCGTATGGGATAAGGGGAAAGTTCACGCATCTACGCCCCGGGCGGATATAATCGAAGACGGATGCGATGTGGTCCATGTTGACCTTGGCTGGGAAATTGACTTGATGGAAGCTTCGCCTCCGTGGCGGGATTTTTCTTGCGAGGAGGTAGCATATGACCCCAAGCGAAACCCGGACCACAAGTTCTCTTCTCCGGGGTTTAAAAAATTCATCTCCAAGATAGCGAGGCCTTAAGCGGCCAAAAGAAAAGATTATTGAATCTTTGGAAGATGAGGTGCCGCACGCGGCACGACAAATCCACCGGGGAGAAATCTGGCCGTTGATGACGACTTTTCAGCTCTATATGACCAGCACCATGACGGTGGCGGCCATTCGCATATCAAGATTACGTTCCCCGAGGTCCCTTTGAGGGTTATAAAGGAGGGTCTTCCTCCCAACAGTTGTACACTTCGGCAACTGCCAGCGCGGGCCCAGCAGACATCCAAGTGGACCCAATGCAGCCCGTGGCTTCCAAGGTGGTGCCCGAAAAGGCGAAGAAACCGATCAAGTCAACGCATGAGGTGACCCTTCAGGCACAAAGGCGCCAGCACCACCAGAGAGCAGACCGGTTGCGGCAGACCTTCTGCAAGTCAAACCCCGGTACAAGTTCACCGTGGGAACATCAGCGCCTGCTGCACTTGCTTCATCTCCTTCCCCCGATCCGGCCATTGTTCCAGAAGAGAAGAAGAGGAAGAGAGTTGAAAAGATCGGGCGACCTAGTCGACGGTGCGGCGACCGATCGCGAGCCGCGGCCGCGTTCGGCCGCTCCGGAGCGTGTTTCTGCGGGCGGTCCCGAGCCGGCCGCCGGAACCGAGAATCGCAGACATCCATCCAGCATCGGCTCAGGCGGAGCTCGCAGGTACGTTTGCTGCCCCACTCTCTCTGGTCTCATCTAGCCCTACTCCTACTCCATCTCCCGCTCAATCCGAGCAAGCCGTGGCCGCATCTTCCTCCCCATCTCCACACCCTTCTAGCGGCCCCCATTCTTTCGACCAGTTTGCTCAGAACCCCAACGTTTCCCTATCTCTGAGTCAAACCCCAAACCCTTCGCCTGAGGTTAGTGCTGAAGCCGTGCATTCACCGTTACATCCACCGCCTCAGCCGCTTGAAACCCTTTCAGCATCAGCCGCTCCCATCTCCACTCCCCGGTCGCCCTCAGAAGCGGCCGATCCTTCCAAAGTCCGTCCGGTTCCTCCTGATTCCATTCCCGCAGGAGAGACGTCTCAGCAGAACCCTAGGCTGGGGGAACCAGACTTCATGGACGACCTCCAGAATACGGACGACTTGCCTGCGGCAGCGAGAGCTGTAGAGTACCCTATCTCTTTCCTCCAAAACCTGAAGCGGAGGAGACTGAAGAGATAGCCGCCCGGTAAAGCGCACCAAGTTTAACTCCGAGAGGAGAGTGCTTACAACGAGAGAAGATAATCCCGAAAGTGAAGAAGCCTCTCCGGGAAATGACCGGGGCGGACTACGAGCTCCGGACAAAGGAGAAGAGCTTTGACGATATCGACAAGCAATACGAGATTCGGGGAATCATTCGTAAAGCGGATAATCTCCTTGTCAAGAGTGCGGAGGAACAGGGAAGAGCTTTTCGGGTTGCGGGATAAGACAAGACAGCTTGAAGAGGACCTGTCCGGGTCCAGCGAGCAGGTAGAAGCGGCGCGGCGAGAAATAGATGAACTAAAAGCCCGGCTGGCCGCTTCTCGGCAACAAGCCGCAACGGAAAAGCGGGCAGCCTTGGAGCAGATTTCTCGGCTCCGGGAGTCTTTGAAACGAGCGCGATCGCAATCTGCCAGAGAGAGCATCTCAAGCGACGGTCTTTTCGAAGAGCAAAGTTAAGGGGATGCGGGCTGATCTGCTGCGGGGATGCAAGCCCCACACGTATAAGGCTATGTCAGTTCCGGATTTCGCATCCAGAATTCAAGAAGTTTACGCCGGGAAAGCTTGTGGTAGAGGAGGCCGAACGCCGGGCGAAGCAATGGCTGGACACGGCAATAAATCTTCGGGAGCGCGAGCGCGATGGCCTCCAATTCTCCCCCATGTCCTCATTCGGCTGCAGAATGGGCGGATGCAAGGGTAACCTTGCATAAATATTTTAAGAAAGTAGAAGAGGTGAGGGTTGCCAGACGAATGCTTGGACGCATTTGAACATGAAAGAGACATTTGTATGGCTCCCTTTCACGCTCTTTCCGAACTAGGGTGCCCGGGCTTTGTTGAGAATGGTGAGTTTCTCACCCTTGAGCGGGTGAAAAAGAATTGGCGGTCCTTTGAGGCAGATACGACTGAGATTGATAGGCTGGGTGAGCCAATTCAAGAAAGTCGGGTCACCCGAGATGGTGTCCAAATCTTTGCAAGATCAGCTCCTACTTCCGGGAGCTAGGAAAAGATACCTCACCATCGACACGCGGTCGCTGCTTTCCACGCAGCATTAGAAGAAGTTGTTGACCGCCGGCCATTTGAAGCAGAAGCCTAGGGCCAAGCCCAGGCCGCATACAACCGCATCTGCGAGGCAGAAGCAAAAGCTGGAGAGCCTTCGGAAGATGGTTCTGAGGAGGCAAGCGCGAAGGTGAATCTGAAGAACAGTTGCCGCGAGGAGAACGGCTAGAGCAGCAAAAAGCAGGGGAAGCAAGTTCCTCTGCACCCAATGGATGAAGGCATGGATTCTTTGCGCCGAGGCGAGCTCGACACCCCGCGAGCCGCCAGAAATGTTGCCACATTTTGCACGGGGTGCAATGTTTTCAATTTTGTAGCGAGTCCTTGCTCTTCCTTTTCCCTCTTCCTCTATTTTCCTTTCTTCTTCTCTCCCTTTCTCTCTCTTTCCTACATTCTCTTTCTTCCCCCCTTTCTTGGAGCCCCTCAGTTGGATCTCAAATTTGACGCGAGTTGCCCTGGAAAATGGCTAAGTGTTGGTGCGAAGTTCGCACTTCGCCCGATTTTGGTGCGAAGTTCGCACTTCGCCCGATTTAGTGCGAAGTCCGACTTCGCCCCTCTTCAGGCGCACCTTGTAGCAGTGGCGGTGGCGAGAAAAATGACTAAGTCTTTGGAGGCGAAGTCCGTACGGCGGCAGAAATCAGCTTTCACCTGTGCGCAATCCGACTTCGCAGCGAAGTCGGAGTGCGCCCTTGACGAGTGCGTGATAGGGAAACAAACTCAGAAATACACCCAAGGCATGAAGGCCTTCCCAACTGCGCTGTTCTCTGCCTGCGCAACCCGATGGCGCTATGATCCCAGGCGAAGTTGGATAAGCGCCTTTCAAGGCAGACACGTGTCAAACAGCATCATCCATCATCTGACAAGTGTCCAGCTTCGGGATTTGAGCCAAGACGTGCCGAGCAAAAGGACGAGCATGGGCTGCACTACCTATGCCAGTGGCCTCATTTAAAGCTGATTGGAGGTTCTACCTGCTCCAGCTGCCCGCATTCCTGCCGAGAAGAAGTTCTGCCCAACACACTGCCACGTAGCTGTCCAGCTTCCAGGAAGACCATGCTGCGGGTACAGTCCGGTCCGACAAAGGTCAGCATTTGCAGCTCCTTCGCCGCTTTTGTCAGCTAGTGTTTGGTCGGGACTTTGTGCCCATTAATGTAACGGGAGGGACTCGGGCTATAAAAACCCACCATGTTTTCATTGTAAAGGGTGGAAGGGGAATGTACGTTAGGGAACCATTGTAACCGTGCTTCCTTATAAATATAAATTGTATGCCTAGTTCTGTTCTCTTGCTTTTATTCTTTATGCTTTACGTTTCCCTGTGTCACTGCTCGTTGATTCGTTTCAGCATTTGGTGGTCAGGTGCCTAAAGCATTGCTTGTGTCATGGCTTGTTGATTCATTTCGGCATTTGGTGGCCAAGCACTTTTGAACTTCATAGATTAGAGGATACATAGAATAGATGTGGTAGCAGTTCCATCAGTTGTGTGTTACGTTGCTGTCCGTAGTGGTGATTGATGCGTTGCCGTCTTTGTTAGTTCTCCTTGTAGGGAGAATGTTTGCTAGGGGACCATTGTAGTTGTGCGTATAAATTCTCTGCATAACACATATACCTGGCTCTGACATCTCTTGGTTACTTTCGGTTTATGTTGTTGTCCGTAGTGGTGATTGATGCATTGCCGTGTTGTTAGTTCTCCTTGTAGGGAGAATGTTTGCTAGGGGACCATTGTAGGTTGTGCGTACACTGCTTAATACAGAAAGTATACTTAGGTTTTGCAGTTCCTGGTCATGCTTTGTATTTATGATGCAGTAAGTAATGGTGATTGATGTGTTGCCGTCTTTGTTAGTTCCCCCACCCAACTCCAATCACATTTGTAAATTCTTTCCGTTCCTTTATCTCTTTCCTGCACTCTTAGCTTAAACCATAAAACCCCCAAAGGAGCCGGCCTTCTCCGGAGATTGGCACGGAAGGCATCTCTTCCTTCCGGCCTTTCTAGCTGGTGGGCGAATCTGGGCGCATTAACCCAAAATCCTTTCCTCATGGCAGATTCGTAACCAACAGGACCAACTTGGACTAACAAGTTTATTGTTGCTGGTTCTTGATTTTGAACTTGTCTTACATCCTTAGGAACATGTACATTTTGCTTATTTTCTTCCATTCTATGCGAAAAATGTACATGCACTTGTATCCTTCTTTCCCCGAGATGAGGTTCTAACTCTTCTTGTTCTATAACTGGTTGTGCTTCCTTCCCTTCTGCAAACAACCTTCTCATCCCTACATCCTCATCATGTTGATGACTGATTGCTCCGGCTTTATTCTTGTCGTTCATGAAGATCTTCCTCTCTTCTTCTCCTTTCTATTTCTTCCATAGAAATAAACAGACATTGAGTTTTTACTTTATAAGGCTTCCCTGGCTTGATTTCTCTTTTGCCATTATACTTTAAGACCAAGTCACTGTTGCCACATTTTGCACGGGGTGCCATGTCTTCATTTTTCTTGTAAGGATGCTGCTCTCCCTTCCCTCCTCTTTTCCCTTTCTGCACTATCCCCTTTCTTCCCTTCCATCAGTTTCATTCCCTTCCTCTCTTACTTTTTTTTGTCAATTTCCCCAAAAGAGCAAAAGGCCCCTAAAAATTCTAAGTATAAGAGCGCAACCCGACTTCGCAGCGAAGTCGGGGTGCGCCCTTGAGTTTGAGCGCACTTGGGGAGCCGAAGTGCGGAGAGATGATCAAAATTTTGCTAAGTATAAGAGCGCAACCCGAATTCGCAGCGAAGTCGGGGTGCGCTTTCGTTTCTGTGCGCACCTGGAATCAGCGGACCCCTTAAAAGGCTAAGTATTGAGTGCGCAACCCGACTTCGCAGCGAAGTCGGGGTGCGCTCTCATCTTCATGCGCAGTGTTGGGTGCGCAACCCGACTTCGCAGCGAAGTCGGGCTGCGCCCGCTTACTTGTGCGCACTCGGGCAGAATGTTGAAGGCAGCCTGAAAATTGTCTAAGGCATGGAGGCCTCCCCAACCGCACTACTTCGAAGTCGGGTTGCGCCCGCTTACTTGTGCGCACTCGGGCAGAATGTTGAAGGCAGCCCGAAAATTCCCCAACTGCGCTACTTTCCCCTTGCGCTGTCTAATTGCACTCCAATTCCGAGCGAAGTCGGTCATGAAAGAGAGACGAGATTCCGAGGCAGATTTGTCCCTTATCAGATTTTGACAAGTGTCCAGCCTCGAGATTCGAGTCAGAGATGTGACGGGTGGTGTGCAAGCGTGAACCGAATTATTGTACCGTAGCTACCCTCATTCAAGCTGACTCGAAGTTTCATCTACCGCAGCTACCCTCATTCAAGCTGACTCGAAGTTTCATCTACCGCAGCTACCCTCATTCAAGCTGACTCGAAGTTTCATCTACCGCAGCTACCCTCATTCAAGCTGACTCGAAGTTTCATCTACCGCACTGCCACGTAGCTGCCAAGTTTTCAGGTGGACCTTGCTGCAAGTACAGTCCATATCTGCAGAGGTCAACATCAGCCGCTTGTTTTCCGCTTTTGTCAGCTTTGTCAGCTATTGTCAGGTCTGGGATCCTGTGCCCAAAGTTGTAATTGGGGGAAAATTGGGCTATAAATAGCTGCGCCATATCATTGTAAAGAGGTGGAAGGGGGATATATTGCTAGGGAACCATTGTAGCTATGCATTTGCTTCCGAATACAAAATACACTTGGCTCTATTGACTGTTCTTGTTCTGTATGTTGCCTCTATTTAGCATTTCTGCCTCATGTTGCTTATATTATTGCTTACTGTTATTCTGCTATCTGGATATCGGTATTTGATAGTTAAGTATTCCTCGAATGCATAGTTAGAGGATACATAGAATGAATGACATTGGTAATTTTTGTAATGTATTATGTGTTTAGTTGCTGTTAGTAGTGGTGATTGATAGTTGTTGTGCTGCTTATCCTCCCCACCCAATACAAATACATTTATATTTCTTTCTGCATTTATAATTCCTTTCCTGCACTCTCAGCTGATAGACAACTGAGAAAACATAGGAAGTCGGCCTCCTCCGGAGATTGGCACGGAAGGCATTCCTTCCTTCCGGCCTTTCAATCTGCTGGGCGAATCTAGGGCGCATTACACTAAATCCTATCCTAGTGGCAGATTCGTAACCAACAGTTTCTCTGGCACGCCCGATGGGACCCGAAAGTTTCCCACCCAAAACAAAATCGAAGCATTGGTGTTCGCTTCATTGATATTAAATCAGAACACCTGGCGACTCTGCAAGTACCTGAATATCCTCTGAGTCCGTGAGACCGGTCCAAGCGCCTTCATGCATACAAGAAGGTGGAGGGCAAGGAATCCGAGAAACCAGCCTGATCTCTACGAAATTGACATCAACGCTCCTAGAGAGTGCGTGAGGCTGGCTGACTACCAAGCTCGCATAGACGAATCCGAAACTGAAGTCGAAGAGGCCGAAGTTGAAGAGCAACCTACAACTTCGGATAGCACCGATACCGAGTACACGACCGGAGGGGAAGAAGACATGGCTGCCCAGCAAAATGATGACGACCTCTTCCCAGCGGTTGACTACACAGGGCCCTTGGCTCTAGTCGGACAAGATGCGGTGCCCCCCGCTGCCTTGAAATCCATCCCCACTTACGATGGCTATGGCAAAACGGCATATGAGCACATCCAAGACATTCTGGCCTTGGCTGCGTTACACTCTATTACAAATGAGAGTGTCAAGACCCGTCTATTGGCTCTTTCTTTGAGGGGGAAGCTTCTCTATTGGTGGAGATCTTTGCCAAAAGGATCTATCACGGGGTGGCCTCAGTTGGCAGGCAGGCTCGTAAAAGGATGCAACGAGTCTGCCGACCGCTCTTCATTGTTGCATCAGTTTCAGAGTATCCAACGCCACCCACAAGAGGAGATATCAGACTTCAACATAAGGTTTGCAAGGTCCTGGAAAAGAGTACCTCGCGAACTGCGACCGTCGACGGGTCAAGCTGCACACTATTAGGTGAGGTCTTTCAATTTGGATATTTGCCTACTTCTCAAGATAGCCCGGGTTGATACTTTCCCTGCCCTATATGAAGCTGCCCAGCAAGAAGAATTAGACATAATCTCTATAGGCAGACTTCCGCATAGAATGCAGCCTCCCATTTATCCTGATTTTCCTCAGTCCCAATATCCATCGGCGTCTGGTGTAATGCCATCCTCCTCAAATCAGCACCCCCAGCAACCATGGAATCCAGCACCGATTATAAACCCCTACGGTCAGCCTCAGATCCATTATCCTAATCCGCCACCTCTGCCTCCACAGTATCCCGCACTCCCAGCTCCCCCCCATTACGCGGCGTATTCTGCACCTCCGCCATTAGCTGCAATACCTCCGCCGGCCCGGCCGGCACCTGCAGATAACGATATTCAGAATAAAATTCTTTAGGAGGTACGGGCTCTGGCCTCTGGGTATCATACTATTTCCAACGATATGACAATAATGAAGAAGAAGCAAGCCCATATGGAGTTCCTGTTGGTCACGAATCTGCCACGAGGAAAGGATTTTGTCACTATTGCGCCCTGGACCCGCGAACCAACATTGAAAGGCCGAAAGGAAGAGATGCCTTCCGGGCCAATCTCCGGAGAAGGCCGGCTCCTTTTGGGGGGGTTAGTAAGATGAGAGTACAGGAAAGAGATAAATGTACAGAAAGAATATACAAATATACTTGGAGGTTGGTGGGGGGGAACTAACAGTACGGCAACCAGCAATCACCAATACTTACTGCATTACAAATATAAAGCACGACTGAGAACTGCAAAATCTAACGTATACTTCCGATACCCAAGCAGTGTACGCACGGCTACAACGGCTCCCTAACAGACATTCCCTACAAGGAACTAACGATGACGGCAACACGTCAATCACCACCTACGGACACTAACATGGGTAGAAAGCAATCATAGAGATATCGAGTCGAGTATATGTGTCGTGTAGAGAATTTAACCGCACAACTTCAATGGCTCCCTAACGGACATTCCCTACAAGGAACTAACAGTACGGCAGCGCACCAATCACCAGATACGGACCAGCAACTTAACACACAACTGATGAAACTGCTACTACATCTATTCTATGTATCCCTTTTAATTAATGAAGTACAGAGGGTGCTTTAAACAAGCAATGCTAGAGGCACCTGCTCACCAAATGCTGAAATGAATCAACGAGCCATGACAGGTTAGCCTAAGGCATGAATATAAAGAAAGGCAGCATAAAAAACAGAAGCAGCAGAACAGAACCAGGCATACAAATTATATTTATAAGCAGAAGCACGGTTACATTGGTTCCCTAACAGACATTCCCCATCCACCACTTTACAATGAAATCATGGTGGGTTTATATAGCCCGAGTCCCTCCCGTTACATTAATGGGCACAACGTCCCAGTCAAACATTAGCTGACAAAAGCAGCCGCGGAACTGCTGATGCTGACTTCTGTCGGGCTGGACTGTACTCTCGGCATGGTCTCCCTGAAGGTTGAACAGCCACGTGGCAGCGCGTTGGATAGAACTTTATATTGACGAGAATGCGGGTAGCTGAGGTAGGTGGAAACTCACATCAGCATTAAATGAGGCGGCTGGCATAAGTAGTGCGGCCCATGCTTGTCCTTTTTCTCGGCATGTATTGGCTCAGATCCCAAAGCTGGACACTTGTCGGATGATGCTGCTTGACACGTGTCTGCCTTAAAAGGCAGTCTATCCAACTTCGCCCGGGATTAGAGCGCAATCGGGTAGCACAAGTGAAAAACAGCGCAGTCGGGTTGACCTATTTCCCTACTGCGCACCGGTCAAAGGGCGCAGTCCGACTTCGCTGCGAAGTCGGGTTGCGCACCGGCACTTGCTGATTCTCACTGCTGTTCGGACTTCGCTCCAGCACTTAGTCGTTTTTCTGCCAGCCTGCTACAAGGTGCGCCCAGAAAGAGGGGGCGAAGTCGGACTTCGCACCAAAAGCGGGCGAAGTACGCACTTCGCACAAAAACTGGGCGAAGTGCGCACTTCGCACAAAAAACTGGGTTTCCTGGTTCAGCTTCCCGGGCCCATAACTTTTGATCCGCTGACCCGATCGCCTATTATAATATATCATTGGAAAGCTGGCGAGAAGATCTGCAATAATAAAATATCCAGAGCTCATTTTGTCCATTTTATCGCCCCTGTTTATGGCCCGCAAAATCCCGAACACCTCAACATGCCCTGACACTTAGCCATTTTTCAGGGCAACTGTTGTCAATTTTGAGAAGAATGAGAATGTAGGGAAGAGAGAGAAAAGGGGAGAAGGAAGAGCAGCTCTCTAACAAAAATTGAAAACATTGCACCCCGTGGAAAATGTGACAACAGTTCCTTCCAAGGAGACCATATCCTCCCCCGACGCTAACAAAAGATCAAGCTACACAAGCTCAAAGACACCCCCCGGCAAGGAATGCTACCAATGAGGTTCAACCTGGCACTTCTGACCAGGTTAACTGGTGCTCCACATGCAACGATCCACACTCAGAGGAGAGTTGCACGCTGCATCAACATTATCTTCAGACCCTTGCGGGCAGCGCCATGGAGGATGAAGCATACATGATCATGGACGATGAAGGCAACTTTGCAGTCCCAGAAGAAGATCCTGCGTTGCTCTTGACCAAGGAAGGCAGAAAGCCCATTGAGGCTGCCACGACCCAAGCAAAGCCGTTGAAGGTATACGCCAAAAGAGAGAAGGTGCAGCCTGCTGGGCTACCACCTGACAAGTCACCTTGGCTCCCTACAGCCAAAGAAAGGTTCCCTACGCTCAAGGTTCCCGCGATGAAGGCTCCCGCAGCCCAACCTCTAGCCGAAACAAAAGAACAAGCTCAAGAGAAGCTGAGGTATCCGTCGCTGACGAAGAGACAGAGAGTCGAAGCCACGCAGCAATACCGGACCAGGTATGAGCCAACGAAAGAGATAGAGGGAGCCGGCACTTCAACCTACAATATAGTTGATGAGCTAAAAAGGACCCCGGCAAAGATAAGTATGTACGAGGCTCTTCTGCTCCTAGGGCAAGTTGATCTGTTGCAGGAATCCTTGAAAAGCGTAAAACATGGAAAGCCAACGCAGCCTTCTGTGTTAGCTCAGCCCTTGACAGTTTCTGCTACCGGGAAAAACAGGCCACCTCCTTTCTATCTGTCATTGCGGATGGAAGGCCATATAGTACACAACTACATGGTGGATTCTGGTGCTTCCACTACTGTCATGCCGAGAGCCGTCTGTGAGGAGATCGGTATGGAATATACAAGGAGCAGCCAAGGTGTGCTGCAGCTAGACGGCACCCCTGTCAAGACAATTGGTGTCATCAAAGATATCCCAATCCAACTGCATAAAGCCCTCGACATAGTGGTCATCCAGGAAGTCGTTGTGGTCGACTTGGAACCCTACTTCGACATGTGTCTCTCCAAGGAGTTCACTGCGAAGCTGGGTGGATATCTGTCTCTGGATTACTCACATATGGAAGTGCCCTTCAAAGGAAGAAGATTAAAGATCTATAATGAAAAGCCTTCCACATTTCTGGTAGAGAAGATACCCGGAGAAGAGTCGCAGAATGGCATGGTTCAGCTGACAACTGAAGAACTAGTAGAGGTGGATATGACAGAAGAGGCCCTTGAGCTGTTACAAGTGGAGGATGAGTTCTCCTTGCTAGACTTCAACGCCATGATTGAGACCGAGCAAGGTTGTTACTCCGTCACCCAACCTGAAAGACTTGACCAGTCAGCAAGAAAGGAGGTTGGACCCGCACCAGAAAAGCTATGGAAGTTGTTCTTTGATGGCGCCCGATGCAAAAATGGCGCCGGTGCAGGTGTACTTCTGGTTTCCCCGTCCGGAGTCCAGAAGGACTACACTTACAGGCTGGCTTGGAGCTGCACTAACAATGCGGCGGAGTATGAAGCTTTGTGCTTGGGTTTGAGAAAGGCAGAGAGGCTGGGGGTGAGACATTTGCAGATCTTTGGCGACTCAGAGCTGTATGAAGCTTTGTGCTTGGGTTTAATAAAGGCAGAGAGACTGGGGGTGAGACATTTGCAGATCTTTGGCGACTCAGAGCTGGTGTGCAACCAGATTACGAATAAGTGCGCCTCCAAAAAGCATTACCTCAAGGCGTACCGTAACCGTGTCTGGGACCTGATGGAGTCATTCGACTCTTTGAATGTCAAAGCCATATCACGTGAGAAGAATAAGCATGCTGACATTCTGGCGTCTGTTGGAGCCAGGTACGTCCCGGCTGATGACACTGTCCAGAAGCCGAAGCCGGTTCGTACCATCTACAGGCCTTCTGTGCCTGATAAAGACACCCACTGGCAGGTGTTCGACTGTGACGAGGATATCGTCACTTTTTTGATAAACGAAGCAAGTACGATAGAAGGTAAAGACCCTAATGACGAGCAATACGAGGGGTTGATATAGTTAAAAAACAATCATGTCCCAAAAGGACTGATTACCCTAGAAATATCCCAACGATAGGGCAATATCCCACAGAATCAAAGTGGACCCCAAGCAGTACATGGACCTGGAACTGGAACCTGGAAAAACGATCAAGGTCGGGACAGACTGCACTGAAAAGGAACTGGAGCAGATCAGATCTTTATGCGGAGAGTTCCCTGATATTGTGGCCTGGTGCTACCAGGACTTGAAGGGGTATGACAGAGAGATGATCCAGCATACTATAGAGCTGGAAGATAATGCAAGACCTTTCCGGCAGAAGCAAAGGGCAGTGAACCCAAAAATTGAAGCTATGATGAAAGCAGAGCTCTTAAAGATGCTGGAGGCCAAAATCATCTAGCCATCAAGCACTCATCTTGGGTAGCGAATCTGGTCCCTGTGAGGAAAAAGAATGGAGACATCCGCCTCTGCGTGGATTTCAGAAACCTCAATCAAGCTTCACTGAAGGATCATTATCCGCTTCCCCAAATTGATCAAATCCTCCACATAGTTGCTGGAGCACAGAGGTTCTCTCTCTTGGACGGATTCTCTGGTTACAACCAAATATGGGTAAAGGACGAAGATTAGCACAAGACAATGTTCACCACCAAACGGGCAACGTTTGCATATCAACGCATGCCCTTCGGCCTGTCTAACGTCGACGCTACATTTCAAAGAGCGATGGACTTGGCGTTCCGGGAGCTGCTCAACAAGGTCATTGTCATCTATTTGGACGATATGACTGTATTTTCACATAAGAAAGAGGACCATGCTTCCCACTTGCGGCAAATATTTGAGAGATGTCATGAATTCGGCATTTCCATCAACCCGAAGAAGTTAGTCTTCGCGGTAAAGGAAGGTAAGCTGGTAGGACATGTCATTTCTGAGAAAGGCCTTGCAGTGGATCCTGACAGAGCAGAAGCCCTTCTTCGCTTACCCATCCCAGTTGACAAGAAGGGGCTACAATCATTTTTTGGCCAAATCAAATTCGTGAGGAAGATCATACCGAACTTCGCACAAGTAATTAAGCCCATGGCCGAATTCCTAAAAAAGAATGCCGAATTCTTGTGGACTGACGAAAGGAAGCAGGCCTTCGAAGAGATCACGGCCAGAATCGCTCAAGCTCCAGTATTGGTAAATCCAGATTATTCCAAGGATTTCATCCTGTACGCGGTGGGAGAGCCCGAGAGCTATGCTGCAATCCTGACTCAGAAGGAAGATGATGGCGAAGAGCGCCCCATAGCGTTCTTAAGCCAGGTGATTCAGCCGCATGAAGAAAAGTATAATTTTATTGAGCAGAAGGTGCACGCAGTCATGAGATCCATCAGGAAGTTCAAGCACTTCGTCTCCCAGAGCCGGACAACTATCTTCGTGATACATCCGGACGTCAGGAATTTCATTTTACAATGGGAGCCAGGTCACAAGAGGGCAGGATGGATAGCCAAAATCCAAGAATTTGACATCAAGGTACGTCCAACGAAGCTGATCAGAGGCCGAGCCCTGTGCCAAGAGCTGTCCCGAAGTGCTACAGCTGAAATCTCTGCCTGTTAGTGGGAAGATCCAATGGCGAAAACTAACCTTGTCAAATCCTTATCAGAGGAGAGTAATTGGACGAATGACCTGGTGCGGCATTTTAGCACAGGGAGATGTCCAGATCATCTCAATGCCTCACAAAGAAGGAGGTTTAGGTTGAATGCCTTGAGATATGTATTGCGTCCCGAGGGGTTGTATTTCAAAAATATTGACGGCATCCTGTTGCGATGCGTCAGAGAATCAGATAAACCAAAGATCCTCGGAGAATTCCACTCCGGGATGCCTGGAGGACATCATTCAGGGAGGCCTACGGCCTTAAAAATTATCAGAGCCGGGTATTATTGGCCCACCCTCTTCACAGACGCACATGCGGTGTGTGTAAAATGTGAATAATGCCAGAGGTTCGCCGGCAGAGGAAGGCACCTTTGCCCCTCCAACCAATTCAAGCCGAGACTCCGTTTCAGCAGTGGGGTCTGGACTTCGTCGGAACCATCACGCCTAACTCTGCAGCGAGACATAAGTTCATCCTTACAGCCACCGATTATTTCACTCGGTGGGCGGAGGCGATCCCCACTAAGCATGCGGACCAAGAAACGGTCATTGGGTTCCTTGAGAGCCTCATCACCCGTTTCGGGGTCCCAGAGGCAATAGTTACAGACAACGGTCGAGGGTTCGCAGGTGCTGTACTCACGGAGTTCACTAGCAAATACGGCATCTATCACAAGATGTCCTCAAATTACTACCCGCAGGGGAATGGCCAGGCCGAGTCCACTAACAAGAATCTGCTGAAGATTGTTAAAAAAACAGTAGAAAGGAACAAGAGGACGTGGCACCTACTTCTGAACCGGGCGCTATGGGCGGATCGCATATCTTTCAAGAAATCTATCAAGACATCCCCCTACACGCTCGTATATGGCAAGGAGGCAGTTCTGCCTACCCACATAGAAATGCCCGCACTTTGGTTGTTAGATGAAGAAAAAGGCGACGGGGATCCAGTGGACGCCAAACTTTGTCAACTATTGCAGTTAGAAGAGGAAAGGGAGAAGGCATACCAGGCCTTTACCAAACATGCCGAGGTAACCCAGAGCTGGTTTGTAAAAGGCACCACCACACGGGTTTTCAAAATCGGGGACTTAGTGCTCAAGTGGGACTCACTCAAAGCAAAGCCGGGCAACCATGACAAATTTGATGCCCTCTGGGAAGGGCCCTATCAGATCGCTCGGGTAAACCAATTCAACGCGTTCGTGCTCAGGGATATGGAGGGACTTCTCCCTATTCCTGTCAACGGTTTCCACCTAAAAATCTATCACCACTGAAGGTGCCCAAGAGGTCCTTCCTTGTACATATATTTTTCCTGCATTTCAGTTTATGTCAGAATGTAAATATTTCTTTCATTTATTCAGTTTTCAGTTTTCAAAGCCGAAGTGGGCTAAGTGTGAGAAAAGGAGCAAAATTTTGCGCTGCTTAAAAATCCGACCAAGCATAGAGCGAACCCCGACTTCGCAGCGAAGTCGGGCATCACTTCATGAATTGTGCGATGTCGGGAGTGTGGGAGAAAACAGCAAACGAGAAGCCTCATAAAATTTCTAAGTGTTGGGTGCACAACCCGAATTCGCAGCAAAGTCGGGTTGTGCACCATCTTGGGAGCGCAGTCAGGCAGCAGAGGAAGCAAAAATTGGCTAAGTGTTGAATCTCTACTGCGCAACATTTTCCGGGCGAAGTTGGATTGCGCATGTTTTTTGAGCGAAGTCTGAGTGCACTCTTGATTTCGGGCGCACTTCGAACGACCTGTCAGGGAGAACAAGGGGCATAGTGGCAAAAAATTTCTAAGTGTGGGCCCAGGCGGCGCAATGTGTATAGCGCGAAGTTAGGCTGCGTCCCTTCTTGAACCCTGGGCCAAAGTATCCCTCGAAGTGTGTGCCCAAGCGGCGGCTGTGACGTCATTGGAAGCACGAGGTTCAAAATTTTAAAGAATGATTGCACGTCTTTCGAAGCAGATGTCATTAAAGAAGCAAGCGCATTAGGACCAACCGCAACCAAGGTGCGCCTTCCAAGGAAAAAGCCCACGCGCGGCCGCCAAGGAATAACGGCATTTTCTACCTACTTTGGGCAAATCACTTTAAACCCCCCCTCGCGCCATTAATGCTGCATTTTAATTCCTAGAAAAGGGGCCCTGGCATACTCAGAACATTCAAATTATCAAGCTAAGTCTGAGCTGCGCGTTTAGGAGGAAGGAAGGCGCAGAATTGAAGATTAGTGATCACGAGCAAAAAAAAGAAAATGGACAAGGGAAAAGCGCCAATGCAGCCACAGTCCAGCGATACAGAGCAGGAGGCTGAGGAACACACAAAATCCAACGCTCATGAGAGCGAAGTGCCACAGGAGCAGACAAGGAAATCCAGGTCAAAGAGAAGCAAAGGGCAAGCTCCGCCACCGCCCATCAATCGCCTGGCCGGGTATAAGGATGGCGAGTACTCCATTAGCCTCACCAAGCTACGGCCAAATATTGCAAAGTGGGCAGGCAAAGTCTCGCCCTCGCACCATGTCGAAGCTGCATACAAGTCGAACCTATACTGGTTCTTGTGCCCTCCCGTCCACCATTGCCCGGAGCTAGTTGAGTCTATTGTGACATATTACAAACCAGCTACCCGACAAGTCTGCGACAACCAAGGAAGGGTGTTGTTCACCCTCTTCAAAGAGAGCGTCCAGCCAGCCTTCACCCCGGGACTCCAGTACGACCCCAACGCCATTGTCAGAAGAATTAACTTGGATGAGCAGGCGGGCAGATTCGCTCAGAGTAGAAGGATGAGAGAGTTTCTCGATTCAGAACTGAAGACCCCGCTGCCAGCAGGACAGTGGCCAATACGCCCTATACCCATGAAGAGGTTCGAAAACAAATATATATATATTATCTTGGCATGGGTACTCTGCTGCGGCATGGACAGAATGGTGCACCCGTACCAGCTGGCGCTCGCGGAATGCATCTTGCATGGAGAGTTTTATGACTCCATAGTGCAAAGGAGCGGAAGACGCCCGATTTTCTTTGATTGGGCGGATTGGGTGGCGTACGCCATACATTCGAATCTGGTCAGGATACATCAGAAGCAGACAACGGAGTTTCGGCACTGCTCATTCCTCACATGGTTGTGCCTGTCCCATACGCACCACCGAATTAAAGTGCCTGATCTAAAAAAGGTAAATGAGAAGGGAGCGTCGCTGCCTGTGTATGAGTGGACAGAAGCCCTGTATAGGAGAGGGTCTTACTACGATTTCAACTTCAAATTTCTAGGTATGACCCTGGCGCTGTTCAACGGCAAAGCATCTCGCCCTCCACTGGCCATGACGAACTACCTGAGGAAGTACAAATGCGGAGATACCTTCCGGTTGACTCAGGGCATTGTGATCAGAATCTACGGATTCAAAGGGAAGTCGTTCTTGCTGCCCTATTTTTGCACTGAGCATCAGTTCGGTATAGAGATATCGCGCCAAATGGACTATGTAGAAGAGGAATTCGGCCAGGGAAAGAAGAAGGGCCATATTTTCAAGTATCCTATTACCTGGGAGAACATTCAAGTGCATGAGATTGGGCAGCATATCTACCTCGAACAAGAACTCCTCAACATGGGCCTGATACAGCTACCTCAGCGCTGGAAATACGACCCGATTGGGGTCAGGGGAAAATTTGTACATATTTGCCCCCGAGCAGAAATCATGGAGGAGAGGTGCAATAAAACAGGCGTAGACCTGGAATGGCACATCGAGCGGATGCAATCATGGCCACCATGGCAGGACTTTTATCGTGAGGAGGTGGAGTATGATCCGAAGCGCAATCCAGATCACAGGTTAGACTCAGCGGGCTTCAAAAAATTCCTCTCAAAGGTGACGCCCCTCAGCTGGGAAAAGGACAAAATCATTGAATGCTGGAAAATGAGGTGTCGCACACAAGACGATAAGTCTAACCGAAAGACATTGGCCGTAGATGATGAGTTTTCAGCCTTATATGATAAATACATCGGCAAATGGGAGTCGTTCGCGTTTCGAGATTGCGTTCCCCTAGGCACCAGAAAGAGATATAAAAGGAAGCCCCCATCTCAGCAATTACCCATTCAAAAAACTCCCAGCACGACGCCAACTAGCAGTCAAGTGGGCCCGATGTTGCCTCAAGCTCCCGAAGCGTCCGAACAGGAGCTAGAAAAGTCAACTAGTGAAGCGGTGCTTCAAAATGAAAAAGCGCCAAAAGGGTCAACCGGTGGGCCTTCGGCAGCAAACATCCCTCCGTCAAAACCCAGGTACAAATTCACCGTGGGAACACCACTGCCAGCCGCGCCAACCTCCTCCGCCTCCTTCGAGCAAACTGCAACTACGGAAGAAAAGGAGCGAAAAGACCAAGCGGCCTAAGAGGGAGTCTGTGCAGCAAACGGCTGCAGCACGAACAGAGATAGTCGTGCCGAAAATCATCTCTCTGGACAGCCCAGGGAAAGAAGCAGAAGTCTGGGCAGCAGGCGTCCTCCAAACAGCGGCTCAGGCGGAGCCCGCAGGTACGTCCTCTTCCCCGGTTCCCCAAATCCTAGTTGGCCCTGTCGTAACACCGTCCCCCTCTGTATCAGGGCAAGCCTTAGTTGCATCTTCCTTATTGCCTATCTCCCAATCCTTCCACAGTCCCCATTCTTTCGAACAGTTTGCCCAGAACCCGAACGTTTTCCAAACCCTGGGTCAAACCCTAGACCCCTCATCCGTAGCTAGTACCGAAGCCGTACCTACATCGTCGCGCCGCTCACCTGCATTATTCAAGACCCCGCCTTCACCTCCCACTCAGCCGCCCGTTTCCCCTAGGACCCAGTCGCCCTTGAAAGCAACCACACCTTCTGGGATATCTCCTGCTTCATTGTTTGCAGGAAGGATGCCGCAGCAAGATTTAGCCTCGACGTATCCTATGCTGGCAGAACTTGACTTCATGGGGGAGCAGCTGCAGATTACAGATGATCAGCCTCTGGCAGCGAAGGCCGTAGGGTGTTCCGCCTCTTTCCTCCAGGGCGTCAAACGAAGAAGAGCCGAGGAGATAGCTGCCCCGGTGAAGCGCACCAAGTTCGACTTGGACAGGAGAGTGCTACGAACTGAAAAATTGATCCCTAAAGTAAAGAAGCCTCTCCGGGAAATGACCAAGGCTGACTATGAACATCGGATCAAGGAGAAGAATTTTGATGACATAAGCGAGGAATACGAAATCAATGGTATTCGCCGCAGAACTGACAATCTCCTTGTTAAGCGACTCGAGAATCAAGAGAAGTTGTTTTAGCTTCAGAATAACTCGATACAGCTGGAGGAAGATCTGGGCAAGGCCACCACGCGGCTGGAGTCTGCCCAGAAGGAGATTGATGACTTGAAAGCTCATCTCGCCGCCTCTCAGCAGGAGGCTACAGCACAAAGAAAGACGGCCAAACAGCTGTCGGAAGAGAAGAGGGCGGCACTGGAACATGTATCTCAGTTGCAGGATTTGTTGAGGCAGGCCCAATCTCAGCTGAAGGAGAAGGCGTCCCAGGTGGCGGCATTTTTGAAAAACAAGATCAAGGAGATGCGGGCTGATTTGCTGCAAGGATGCAGGGCTAATGTGGTCAGGTCCCTGTCCGTTCTGGATTTCGCATCCAGGATCCAAGAAGTATCTGCCCAGGGAAAGCTTGTGGTAGAGGAGGCCGAACGCCAAGCGAAGCAATGGCTGGACTTGGCAATAAAAATTGAAGAGTTCGTGCGCAAGGGCCTCCGATTTCCCCCCATGTCCCGAATTGCCCTAGATTGGGCAGATGCAAGGCTAACCTTGCATAATTACTTTGAAAAAACAGAAAAAACAAGGGCCGCCAGAAAGATGTTGGATGCATTAAACCATGAAATGAATATTTGCCTGGCCCCCCTCAACACTCTTTCTGAGCTCGGATGCCCAAGCTTCGTCAAGGATGGGGAGTTTCTGCCCCTTGAACAAGTAAAGCTGGATTGGTTGTCTTTAGATGCAGATACATCAGAAATTGACAGCTGGGCCGAGCCAATCCAGGAGACACAGGTAACCCAAATGGTGTCAAGATATTGCAAGATTAACACCTCCCTTCAGGAGTTGGGAGAGAGATATGACACCATCGATGTACACATGGTTGCGGCATTCAGAGCAGCGCTGAAGGAGATTAGCTATTTAGGGCCCTTCCAGGCAGCAGCTTGGGACCAGGCCAAGACTGCGTACAATCACGTTCGCGAGTGGGAGCAACCTGCCGAGCGAGAAGGCGACAGTGGTGCAGAGGAACTTCCTTTCCCTGCCTTCTGCTGCTCTGACCGCTTCATTCCGGGCAACTGTTCTTCTTCAGGATCACTTCCAGCAGTTGCTTCCTCAGTCTCTTCTTCTGAACCTGAATGTTCTCCACTGTCAGCCTCCCACTCGCTGATGCGTTGGTATGCAGCCTTGGCTTGGTCCCAGACTACTGCTTGGAAGGGTGCGAGGTCGCTGATCTCTCTTAGTGCTGCGTGGAATGCAGCAACCGCGTGCAGGTCGATGGTGTTATATTTTTTTCCCAACTCCTTTAGGGAGGAGTTGATTTTACAGTATTTCGACACCATCTGGGTGACCTGAGCTTCTTGAATTGGCTCTGTCCAGCTATCGATTTCTGTTGTATCTGTCTCGAAGGACAGCCAATTCTGCTTAACCTGTTCAAGGGTCAGAAACTCGCCATCTTTGACGTAGCTCGGGCACCCGTGTTCGGACAGAGTGTGAAAGGGGGCCAGGAGAATGTTCCTTTCATGTTCTAGGGCGTCCAGCGCCTTCCTGGCAGTTCTAATCCTCTCTGTCTTGTCAAAATAAATATGCAAGGTTACCCTTGCATCTGCCCACTCTGAGGCAAGTTGGGACATAGGGGCAATTTGGAAGCCTTTGCGCTCAAACTCCTCAAGTTTTATAGCCAGGTCCAGCCATTGCCTCGCCTGGTGTTCGGCTTCCTCTACCACAGGCTTTCCCTGGGCAGATACTTCTTCAATCCTGGACACGTAGTCCAGAACTGACAAGGACTTAACAAGGTTGGGCTTGCAACCTTGTAGCAGATTAGCCCGCATCTCCTTGGCCTTGCTCTTTGAAAAGACCGCCGCTTGTGATGCTTTCTCTGCAAGCTGCGACTGCGCCTGTTTCAGCGAATCTTGGAGCTGCGAAACCTGCTCCAGCGCAACTCTTTTCTCTTCTGACAGCAACTCGGCTGTCTGTTTCTGCGCTGTGGCCTCCTACTGAGAGGCGGCCAGCTGGGCCTTAAGCTCATCTATCTCTTGCTGCGCTGATCCCAGCTGCGCAGTAGCCCTAGCTAGGTCCTCCTCAAGCTGCCTTGTGTTATTCTGCATCTGGAACAGCGCTTCCTGGGTCTCAAGATGTTTGACGAGGAGATTGTCTGTCCTACGACGAATACCACGAATTTCGTATTCCTCGTTGATGTCGTCAAAGCTTTTCTCCTTCCTTTGAAGCTCG
Source organism: Wollemia nobilis (assembly GCA_028583015.1). Lineage (NCBI taxonomy): Eukaryota > Viridiplantae > Streptophyta > Pinopsida > Araucariales > Araucariaceae > Wollemia > Wollemia nobilis. Next base: position 19,398,680 of record JAQPPZ010016881.1, read on the forward strand.
TAGTCTGCCTCGGTCATCTCCCGGAGAGGCTTCTTTACTTTCGGGATCAATTTCTCGGTTGTTAGCACTCTCCTGTCTAGGTCGAACTTTGTGCGCTTTACCGGGGCAGCTATCTCTTCGGCTCTTCTTCGTTTCACGCCCTGGAGAAAGGAGGCAGAGCATCCTGAAGCGCTTACTGCCAAAGGCATGTCATCGGCGCTCTGTAGTTCGCCCATGAAGTCCAGATCCTCCAGCATTGGATTTTGCCGCGGCATTTTTCCTGCAAACAGTGACGCGGGAGGTATTCTAGAAGGAGTGGCCACTTTTGAGGGCGACCGGGTCCTAGGGGAAACGGGCGGCTGAGTGGGTGGTGCTGGTAGGGTTTTGGACGGCTGGGGTGAAGAGTGCAGCGGCAAAGGAGCGGCTTCAGCACTGGCTGTGGGGGAGGGTTCTAGGGTTTGGCTCAGTGACTGGAAGGCGTTGGGATCTTGAGCAAACTGGTCAAAAGAATGGGGGCTGCTGGGTGGTTGGGCTATTTGGGAAGAAGAGGATGCGGCTACGGCTTGCCCTGATGATATGGGGAGTGGTGTTGCGGCAGGGCTGATGGAGACTGGGGGAAGCGGGGAAGTAGACGTACCTGCGGGCTCCGCCTGAGCCGTTGTTCGAGGAATGCCTTCAGCCCGGGTTTCAACTTCTGCTACGGGGCTGTCCAGTGAGAACTTCTGGCGCAGCCTGTTCGGTCGGCGTTGTGGCTTTCTGCGACACCGGTTTCTTAGGCCGTTTGGCCCTTTCACTTCTCTTTTTCTCTTCTGGCACAGCAGCTGGTTCGCGAGAAGGAGATGAGATTGGGGCGGCAGGTAGTGATGTCCCCACGGTAAATTTGTACCGGGGTCTAGCTGGAAGAATGCCTGCCACGACCGATTTGCTAACTGGCAGAGCGGGCGCTTTTTCTGCTTGGGAGACCACCTCAGGAGTTGACCTCCCTGAATTTTGCGCCTTTTCGGGCACTGTCTCAGAAGCTGCCGGCTGCATTGGGCCCACTTGACTACTTGCCGGAGTTGCGCTGGAAGTCGCCGGAGTTGACGGTTGCTGGGACGAAGACCTTCTTATATACCTTTTTCTTGCGCCTAGGGGAACGCAATTTCGAAATTCGAAGGGTTGCCACGTGTCAGCATGTTGGTCATATAGGGCCAAAAATTCATCATCAACGGCCAGATTCCTTCGGTTGGATTTATCGTGCTGTGTGCGACACCTCATCTTCCAGCACTCGATGACTTTGTCCTGTGGCCAGCTGAGCGGCGCCACCTTGGCTAGGAATCTTTTGAAACCCGCGGATTCCAACCGGTGATCCGGGTTCCGCTCTGGATCGTACGCTACCTCCTCGCAGTAGAATTCATGCCATGGAGGCCATGATTGCATCTGCTCGATATGCCACTCTAGGTCTGCGCCAGTTCTGTTTCTCCTTTCCTGCATGATCTCCGCTCGGGGGCAGATGTGCGTGAACTTGCCCCTGACCCCATCTGGGTCATATTTCCATCGCTGCGGCAGCATTATCAGGCCCATGTCAATGAGCTCCAACTCGAGGTAGACGTGCTGCCCGATTTCGTATACTTTAGTATTCGCCCAGGTGAAGGGATACTGAAAGATGTGGCCTTTCTTTTTTCCCTGGCCGAATTCTTCTTCAACGTAGTCCATCTGCCGCGCAATTTCCATCCCGAACTGGTGGTCTGTGCAGAAGTAAGGCAGCAGGAACGGCTTCCCTTTGAATCCGTAGATTCTTACTATGATGCCCTGAGTCAGCCGGAAGGTGTCCCCGTACTCTTTCTTCCACAGGTATTTTGTCATGACCTCCGGTGGGCGAGATGCTTTGCGGTTGAACAACCCCATGACCTGGCACAGAAATTTGAGATTAAACTCATAGAACGAGCCTTTTCTGTACAGAACGTCAGTCCATTCGTACACGGGCAGAGGCTCTCCTTGTTCGTTTGTTTTCTTCAAGTCAGGGACATTCATCCGGTAGTGCATGTAATATAGGCACAGCCATGCGAGGAAGGAACAGAACCGGAATCTGTTGACTGCTTCTGTTGCAGTCTGACCAGACTTGAGTGTATTACGTACGCCAACCAGTCCGCCTAGTCGAAGAAAATTGGGCGCTTCCCACTCTTCTGCGCTGTAGAGTCATAAAATTCTCCGTGCAGGAGACATTCTGCCAGCGCTAGCTGGTACGGCCGTACTACTTTGTTAGAGTCGTAGCCCAGGACCCACGCTAGGATGACGTAAATGTATTTATTCTCAAATTTGTCCAGGGGTATGGGACCAGTTGGCCACTGTCCGGGCGCCAGCGGAGTCTTCAACTCCGAGTCGAGGAATTCTCTCATCCTCTTCGTCTGCGTAAATCGCCCCGTCTGCTCATCTAGGTTTATTCTTCTGACAATTGCGCTGGGGTCGTACTGCAACCCTGGGGCGAACGCTGGCTGGACGCTTTCCCGGAAAAGCGTGAACAGCACCTTTCCTTTGTTGTCGCAGACTTTCCGGGCAGCTGGTTTGTAATATTGTACAATCACTTCAACCAGCTCTGGGCACCGATGAACAGGAGGGCACAATAACCAGTATAGGTTCGATTTGTATGCAACTCCGAGGTGGTGTGAGGGCGAAACCCGGTCTACCCATTTGGCAATGTTCAGCCGCAGTTTGGAGAGGCTGATGGAGAAGGAGCCATCTTTGTATCCAGCCAGGTGGTTAACGGGTGGCGGCGGAATTTGCCCAACCATGCGTCTCTTTGTCCGGCTCTTCCTTTTCTGGTCCTGCGGCGCTCCGCTCTCATGAGCGCTCGACTCTGGTGATTCCTCAGCTTCGCGCCGCTCTTCACTGGATTGCGCCTGTACGGGCGCTTTCCCCTTGTCCATCCTTTTTGAAACAGCAGAGATAGGAATTACGGTACTGAGTTTGTCAGCTTTATTCCTTGCAGTCAGGGGATCAGCTTGAACGATTTGAATTTTCTGGTTGCGCCAGGGCCCCTTTTGTAGATAATGACTGCAACATTAATGGCGCGAGGGAGGGTGTTAGGGCAGTTAACTTGGAGTTGATGGAGGCATTATTATTTTTGGCGGCTGCGTATGGGTTTATTTTTGAAAAGCGCGCCCCATTAGCCGTTGGTCCAAACGCACCTTACCCTTTTAATGCATCATCCTTGAAAGATGTGCAATCATTAAACCCCCTTGGGCGTCGTGCCATTGCTGACGTCATCACCACCATTTGGGCACACTTCACAAGGAAGAATTTCTGACCCAAGAAGTCCAACTTTGAACCATGTTGTACTGCGCCCTGGGCCCACACTTAGAAATTTTTTACATCTTTCGTGGTGAGTTATTCGGGTGGCGCCCACAATTTAGGGCGCAATCCAACTTCGCCCGGAAAAAGGGGCGCAATCTGATTTGATACTTAGACGTTTTCAGCTTCCCGAGCAGGATCACCCAGGGTGCGCCCGGGAATTGGAGCGCACTCAGACTTCGCCAGGAAAAAGGGCGCAATCCGATTTTGCCCAGTTTCGCCTGCGCAATCCCATACTTAGCCATTTTCCTGCTTTCTGTTTTCCAACTACGCTTTTCAGATGGTGCGCAGCCCGACTTCGCCCCGAAGTCGGGTTATGCACCCAGACTTAGTCATTTCGCTTCTCTCTTCAGCTGACTTGTTCCGAACTTCGCACCATCCAAGGAGCGCTACCCGACTTCGCTGCGAAGTCGGGGTTTTGCCTTGGTTTTACTTGGGCCTTTTGAAAAATAAAAAACTGAAAAACTAAACGCTGAAATATATACATTCTGAAAACTAAAATGCAGAAGGGAAATCTGTACAAGGAAGGACCCATCTGGGCGCCTTCAGTGGCGGTAAATTTTTAAGTGGAACCCATTGACGGGAATGGGGAGAAGCTGTCCCTCCATATCCCGGAGCACAAATGCGTTGAACTGGTTCACCCGGGCAATCTGATAAGGGCCCTCCCAGAGGGCGTCAAACTTGTCGTGGTTGCATGGCTTTGCCTTTAGCGAGTCCCACTTTAGCACCAGGTCCTCGATTTTGAAAACTCGGGCAGTGGTACCTTTTGCGAACCAGCCTTGTGTTGCTTCAGCGTGTTTGGTGAAGGCCTGGTACGCTTTTTCTCTGTCTTCCTCCAACTGCAGCAGTTGGCAAAGTCTGTCATCTACCGAATGGTTGGCAAGACTGCTTCTTTGCCGTATACAAGCGTATAGGGGGACGTCTTAATGGACTTCTTGAAGGATATCCTATCCGCCCACAGCGCCCGATCCAGGAGTAGGTGCCAAGTCCTCTTGTTTTTCTCTATTGTTCTCCTGATGATTTTCAGCAGGTTCTTGTTGGTGGACTCGGCAAGACCATTCCCCTGCGGGTAGTAATTGGAAGACATTTTGTGATAAATGTTGTATTTTCCGGTGTACTCCGTGAGTACAGCGCCTGCGAACCCTGGACCATTGTCCGTTACTATCGACTCAGGGACATCGAAGCGGGTAATGAGGCTCTCGAGGAACCTGATGACCGTCTCCTGGTCCGCATTCTTTGTGGGGATCGCCTCTGCCCACTGAGTGAAGTAGGTGGTGGCGGTAAGAATGAACTTGTGCCCTGCTGCAGAGTTCGGCGTAATAACCCCAATAAAGTCCAGACCCCATTGCTGAAACGGAGTCTCGGCTTGGATCGGTTGAAGGGGCAGGGGTGCTTTTCTATTTATGCCAGCAAATCTCTGGCATTGATCACATTTCGTACAGACCGCATGCGCGTCTGTAAAGAGAGTGGGCCAATAGTACCCGACTCTGATTATTTTCAAGGCCGTAGGCCTTGCAGAATGGTGACCCCTAGGCATCCCGGAGTGAAATTCTCCGAGGATCCGAGGTTGGTCTGTTTTCCTGACACACCGCAACAGGATGCCGTCAATGTTATTAAAGTACAGCCCCTCGGGGCGAAGAGTGTATTTCAGTGCACCTAGCCGAAACCTCCTTTGTGAGGCATTCAGGTGGTCTGGACATCTTCCGGTGCAGAAATATTTTACCAGGTCATCTGTCCAGTCGCACTCCTCGGGTAAAGAGTTGGCTAGGTTGGTGTTTGTTGCTGGATCCTCCCACTTACAGGCGGATATCTGGGCTGCTGCGCTTCGGGCCAGCTCCTGGCACAAGGCTCGGCCTTTGATGAGCTTGGTTGGCCGCACTTCGATGTCGAACTCCTGGATTTTAGCAATCCATCCTGCTCTCTTGTGACCCGGCTCTCCTTGTATGATGAAGCTTCGGACGTCCGGGTGTATCACAAAGACAGTTGTTCGGCTCTGGGAGACAAAGTGCCTGAACTTCCGGAGAGATTTCATAACTGCGTGAACCTGCCGCTCTATAAAGTTGTAATTTTTCTTCATGCGGCTGAATCACTTTGCTCAGGAACGCTATGGAGCGCTCTTCGCCATCGTCTCCCTTCTGTGTCAGGACTGCAGCGTAACTCTCGGGTTCTCCCACCGCGTACAGGATGAAATCCTTGGAGTAGTCCGGGTTTATCAACACCGGAGCTTGCGCAATTCGGGCCTTGATTTCTTCGAAGGCCTGCCTCCTCTCGTCAGTCCATGGGCTTGATTACCTGTGCAAAGTCCGGTATGAACTTCCGCACGAAGTTGATTTGGCCGAAGAAGGACTGCAGCCCTTTCTTGTCAACTGGAGCGGGCAAACGGAGGAGGGCTTCTGCTCTATCAGGGTCCACGGCTAGGCCTTTCTCGGAGATGACATGCCCCAGCAGCTTACCTTCTTTTACCACGAAGACAGATTTCTTCGGGTTTATGGAGATGCCGAATTCACGACACCTTTCAAATATTTGCCGCAGGTGGGGAACATGATCCTCTCTCCTGTGAGAGAATACAGTCATGTCATCCAAGTAGATGACAATAACTTTATTGAGCAGCTCTCGGAAGGCCAGGTCCATGGCTCTCTGGAATGTGGCGCCAGCATTGGATAAGCCGAAAGGCATGCGCTGATAGGCGAATGTTCCCCATTTGGTGGTGAACGTCGTCTTATGCTGGTCCTCATCCTTGACCCAGATCTTTTTGTAGCCCGAAAAGCCGTCTAAGAGGGAAAATCTCTGGGCTACAACACCGCCGAGAAGAGGTCATCATCGTTCTGCTGAGCAGCCATGTCTTCTTCTGACCCGGTAGTGTACTCGGTGTCGGAACTGTCCGAAGATGTAGATTCTTCTTCGGCCTCAACTTCTTGAATTTCAGCCTCGGCCTCTTGAATTTCAGCCTCGCCCTCTTGAATTTCTTCGACGCGAGCTTGGTAATCAGCCAGCCTGACGCGCTCGCCTGGAGCGTCAATGTCAATTTCGTAAAAGTCAGGAGGGTTTCCCGGATTCCTTGCTCGCCACCTTCTCGTTTGCATGAAGGCGTTAGGACCGGTCTTTACGGACTCAGAGAGTATTCAGGTACGTGCAGAGTCGCCAGGTGCTCTGATTTTTAACAGCAATGAAGCGAGCACTCGTGCTTCGATTCTGTTTGGGGGTGGGAAACTACCATGTCCCACCGGGTGTGCCAGAGAAACTGTTGGTTACGAATCTGCCATGAGGAAAGGATTTGTTGTTATTGCGCCCAGATTCGCCCACCAGATTGAAAGGCCGGAAGGAAGGAATGCCTTCCGTGCCAATCTCCGAAGAAGGCCGGCTTCCTGTGGGGTTTTTAGTGTAAGATAAGAGTGCAAGGAAAGAGATAAAAGTGCGGAAAGAAAATCCAAATGTGATTGGAGTTGGGTGGGGGGAATAAGCAGCACGGCAACGAATCAATCACTGCTACTAACAACATTCCTTTACAAAGCACACATTGAAACTACAGCTATCATTAATCCTATGTATCCTCTATCTATGCATTCCAGGAATACTTGATCATCAAATACCGAGTCCAGAGTTCGATACAACGATAAGCAATGATACAAGAAACATGAGGCAGAAATGACAAGGAGAGGCAGCATACAAGATAAAAGACAATAAGCAGAGCCAAGTATATGCTTGTATTAGAGGCAAACGCACAGCTACAATGGTTCCCTAGCAATATATTCCCCTTCCACCACCTTACAATGAATTACATGGCTATTTATAGCCTCAAGTTCCCCCCGATTACATTCGCGGGCACAAAGTCCCAGACCAAACATTAGCTGACACAAGCGGCTGAGGAGCTGCTGATGCTGACTTCTGTCGGGCAAGACTGTACTCGCGGCATGGTCTTCCTGAAAGATGTACAGCTACGTGGCGGTGTGTCGAGTCAAACCCTTGGTCAGCAGGAGTGCGGGTAGTTGAGGTGGATGGAACTTCTTGTCAGCCTTAAATGATAGCAGCCGGCATAGATAGTGCAGCCCATGCTTTGTCCTTTTCCGGGTCATGTCTCGGCTCGAATCTCAAAGTGGACACTTGTCAGTCGTTGATGAGTGACACATGCTGCCTTGAAAGGCAGTTTATCCAACTTCGCCCGGGATCAGAGCGCTGTCGGATTGCGCAGGTGGAAAACAGCGCAGTTGGGGAGGCCTCTATGCCTTAGTCAATTTCTGAACTTGCTTACCCAACTGCGCACCGGTCAGAGGGCGCACCCCAACTTCGCTGCGAAGTCGGGTTGCGCACCGGTACTTTGTTGTCTTCTCTGTTGTTCGGACTGCGCACCAAGAGGGGGGCGCACCCCAACTTCGCTGCGAAGTCGGGTTGCGCCCCAATACTTAGCTGATTTTCTGCTGCACTGCTTCCCTAGTGCGCCCAGGAAGAAGGGCGCACCCCGACTTCGCAGCGAAGTCGGGTTGCGCCTCAGCACTTAGCCAATGCTGCGAAGTCGGGGTGCGCCCCAATACTTAGCTGATTTTCTGCTGCATTGCTTCCCTAGTGCGCCCAGGAAGAAGGGCGCACCCCGACTTCGCAGCGAAGTCGGGTTGCGCCTCAGCACTTAGCCAATTTTCGCTCATTTCCTGTTTTGTCACACTTCGCACTGTCCCTACTACGCTCCATCGGGAGGGCGCACTCGGACTTCGCTGCGAAGTCGAGGTGCGCCCTGACACTTAACCATTTTCAGGGAACACTTCTGGAATCTTTGCTGGGGGAAGTTTAAGGGGAAGATGGAGGAATAAGACTGCAAAGAATAGGGAGAAAGGGAGAGATGAATAAAGGGAAAGAGAGGAAGGAAGGAAAAGAGCAGGTTACTGTTGGTCACGAATCTGCCACGAGGAAAGGATTTTGTCGCTATTGCGCCCTGGACCCGCGAACCAACATTGAAAGGCCGGAAGGAAGAGATGCCTTCCGGGCCAATTTCCGAAGAAGGCCGGCTCCTTTCGGGGGTTAGTAAGATGAGAGTGCAGGAAAGAGATAAAGAAACGGAAAGAATTTACAAATGAGAGTGGAGTTGGGTGGGGGGAACTAACAGTACGGGAACACACTAATTACCGCTACTTACTGCATTATAAACACAAAGCATGACCAGGAACTGCAAAAACTACGCGTACTTCCGATACTCAGGCAGTGTATGCACAGCTTCAATGATCCCCTAGCAAACATTCCCTACAAGGAACTAACAGCATGGCAATGCATCAATCACCAGATACGTACACTGACAAGAGTAGAAAGCAAACTAGAGATATCAGAACCAGGTATATGTGTTTATGTAGAGAATTTAACCGCACAGCTCCAATGGCTCCCTAACAGACATTCCCTACAAGGAACTAACAGTACGGGATCGCATCGGTCACCAGATACGGGCCAGCAACAAAACACATAACTGATGGAACTGCTACTACATCCATTCTATGTATCCTTTTAACTAATGAAGTACAGGGGGTGCTTTAAACAAGCAATGCTAGAGGCACCTGCTCACCAAATACTGAAATGAATCAGCAAGCCGTGACAGGTTAGCCTAAGGCATGAATAGAAAGGCAGCATAAAAAACAGAAGCAGCAGAACAGAACCAGGCATACAGATTATATTCATAAGCAGAAGCACGGTTACAATGGGCACAGTAGTTCCCTAACAGACATTCTCCTTCCACCACCTTACAATGAAAACGTGGTGGGTATTTATAGCCCAAAGTTCCCCCCGTTACATTAATGAGCACAAAGTCCCAGTCAAACATTAGCTGACAAAAGCAGCCGCGGAACTGCTGATGCTGACATCTGTCGGGCTGGACTGTACTCTCGGCATGGTCTCCCTGAAGGTTGAACAGCCACGTGACAGCGCGTTGGGAAGAACTTTAAATTGACAGGAATGCGGGTAGCTGAGGCAGGTGGAAACTCACGTCAGTCTTAAATGAGGCAGCTGGCATAAGTAGTGCGGCCCATGCTTGTCCTTTTGCTCGGCATGTCTTGGCTCAGATCCCGAAGTCGGACACTTGTCGGATGATCTTTGTTTGACATGTGTCCGCCTTGAAAGGCGATCTGTCCAACTTCGCCGGGATTAGAGTGCAATCGGGTAGCACAGGTGAAAAACGAGCGCGATCGAGTAGCACTATTTCCCTACAGCGCACCGGTCAAAGGGCGCAGTCCGACTTCGCTGTGAAGTAGGGTTGCGCACTGGCACTTGCTGATTCTCACTGCCTTTCGGACTTCGCACGGACAAAGGAGAGCAGTTCGGACTTCGCGCGAAGTACGAACTGTTGGTCACGAATCCGCCACGAGGAAAGGATTTGTCGCTATTGCGCCCTGGACCCGCGAACCAACATTGAAAGGCCGGAAGGAAGGGATGCCTTCCGGGCCGATCTCCGGAGAAGGCCGGCTCCTTTTGGGGGGGTTAGTAAGATGAGAGTGCGGGAAAGAGATAAAAATGCGGAAAGAATATACAAATGAGAGTGGAGCCGGGTGGGGGGAACTAACAGTACGGGAACACACCAATCACCGCTACTTACTGCATACAAACACAAAGTATGGCAAGGAACTGCAAAACCTAGGCGTACTCCCGATACACCAGCAGCGTATGCACAGCTTCAATAGCTCCCTAGCAAACATTCCCTACAAGGAACTAACAGCAGGGGATCGTATCAATCACCAGATACTTACACTGACGGGGGTAGAAAGTAAACCTAGAGATGTCGAGCCGGTATATGTGTTAGGCAGAGAGTTTAACCGCACAGCTTCAATGGCTCCCTAGCAAACATTGCCTACAAGGAACTAACAGCAGGGGATCGCATCAATCACCAGATACGGGCCAGCAATGTCACACATAACTGATGGAACTGCTACCAAATTTATAATGAATGCTTTAAATAATGAAGTACAGAAGGTGCTTTAAGCAAGCAATGCTAGAGGAACCTGATCGCCAAATGCCAAAGTGAATCAACGAGCAGCGACACGAGTGGGCCTAAGGTATATAATGAAAGACAGACATAAAAGAATAAAGACAGTAGAAACGAACCGGGCATACGATTGTATTCATAAGCGAAGCACGGTTACGATGAAGCACGGTAGTTCCCTAACAAACATTCCCCTTCCACCACTTACAATGAAAACGTGGTGGCTATTTATAGCCCAAAGTTCCCCCCGTTACATTAATGGGCACAAAGTCCCAGTCAAACATTAGCTGACAAAAGCAGCCGCGGAACTGCTGGTGCTGACTTCTGTCGGGCTGGACTGTACTCTCGGCATGGTCTCCCTGAAGGTTGAACAACCACGTGACAGCGCGTTGGGAAGAACTTTAAATTGACGAGAATGTGGGTAGGCGAGGCGGTGGAAACTCGGATCAGCTTTGAATGAGGCTAGCGACACGGGCGGTGCAGCCCATACTTATCCCTTTTGGTCGGCGAGTCTTGGTTCAAATCCCGAAGCTAGACACTTGTCGTATGATGGGTTATCTTCGTGTGACACATGTCCGCCTTGAAGGGCGCTCTATCTATCTTCGCTTGGGATCGGAGCTCCTTGGGATGCGTGGGCAGAAAACAGTGCAGTTGGGAAGGCCTTCACGCCTTGGTCAAATTTCGGGTTTGTTCCCCTACTGTACACCTATCAAGGGCGCATTCCGGCTCTGCTGAAAAGTCGGGCTGCGCACAGGTGAACACTGGTGTCCGCGTCGTACGGACTGCTCCGGCGAGTTATCATTCTTCTTTGTCGGCCGCCACCGCCGAGTTACAAGGTGCGCCCGAGAAGAGGGGCGAAGTCGGACTTCGCACCAAAACTGGGCGAAGTGCGCACTTCGCACAAAAAACTGGGTTTCCTGGTTCGACTTCCCGGGGCCATAACTTTTGATCCACTGACCCGATCGCCTATTATAATATATCGTTGGAAAGCTTGCGAGAAGATCTGCAATAATAAAATCTCCAGGGCTCATTTTGTCCATTTTATTGCCCCTGTTTATGGCCCGCAAAAACCCGAACACCTCAGCATACCCTGACACTTAGCCATTTTTCAGGGCAAGTGCTGTCAATTTTGAGAAGAATGAGAATGTAGGGAACAGAGAGAAAGGGGGGAGAAGGAAGAGCAGCTCTCTTACAAAAATTGAAAACATTGCACCCCGTGCAAAATGTGACAACACGAACTTCGCCCCATCACTTAATCATTTTTCCTGCCAGCCTGCCAGTTACAAGGTGCGCCCAGAAGAGGGGCGAAGTGCGCACTTCGCACCAAAACTGGGCGAAGTGCGAACTTCGCACCAAAACTGGGTTTCCTGGTTCAGCTTCCCGGGGCCATAACTTTTGATCCGCTGACCCGATCGCCTATTATAATATATCGTTGGAAAGCTGGCGAGAAGATCTGCAATAATAAAATATCCAGAGCTCATTTTGTCCATTTTATCGCCCCTGTTTATGGCCCGCAAAAGCCCGAACACCTCAACATGCCCTGACACTTAGCCATTTTTCAGGGCAACTGCTGTCAATTTTGAGAAGAATGAGAATGTAGGGAAGAGAGAGAAAGGGGGAGAAGGAAGAGCAGCTCTCTTACAAAAATTGAAAACATTGCACCCCGTGCAAAATGTGACAACAGTTACTTACAAAAACTGAAAACATGGCACCCCGTGCCAAATGTGGCAACAGGTAGATGTGGGCAGGCTCAGTGACAAGGGCCACCCCAAGCACCAACCCATCCATGAGTATCTTGAGAAAGTTTCATGTACATAGAGTTGTCATATGTGTCTTGTCATGACATTGTGTTTGTTCCAGGTATAGACATGACAGCATGTGTTTTTGATAACTGGGTATGTGGAAAATAATATGGGGCACTTTTCTATATTTTTCATGTAGACAAATATCTAGTAGTTAAATAGTAGGACAGTTTCCAACTGCCTACGATAATCCGTTGTCCTATATATTTCTCTTATTCCAGTCTCTTTGGGGATCATATCTATCAACACAGGGTTGTAATCGTGTATATGAGATATTGCAGTGTTGCATTGTTGTCATCATATTGTCTGTGTAAGAGAGACCGGATCAATCGTGAGTGTAGCTTTCTTTTAGAGTTAATGACAATACCACTATTTTGTGTTGTGAGTTATATTGTTCTTTTCTGCTATATTTACTTTATATTCCATGTTCTGCTCTATTACATTATTCTCTGAATTACGTGATCACATACTCAAGAAAAAAAAAAAAACTATACTATAGGGAGATGCTAGATCAGCCTCAAGCATAGGTACCACCCAAGTCAGCAAAACCATCTTCATGCAATGATTAGACTATTTTTTCAACTATTGAATAATTTGTATACATGAAAGAACAAATATAAGGATAAAATGGACTTCTCCAGAGTGGCACACTATTGTATGCTTGTTTTGTGTCTAAATAGTCTTAGATTATTAAAAGAATCATAAGGAATTTTGTCTTAATTGGTTCTAGTGATTTGTGCATAACTCATTGTACATTTTTTTACATTCAGCAAAAGCATCATCTATCTTGTTTCACCAAAAATTCAGTCTTGCTACACTCGAAAAATTTATCAAATATCAATTAAATCAGCTCTATTTTCCTCTAGAATGTGTCTCTGCAAATTTCTCACTGCTTTCTAACTTTGTTGTGATTTATGAGAAATTGCATCTGTCTTGTTAGCTTTCCTTTCTGTATGAGCTCATACCCTTTTTTTTTTAACAAAAATGAATCTGAATATTGTGTATAGATATTTTTGAGTTTCCAATACAATCTTCCTATAAATATTTTAGTAGGAGCAAGGGAATCCCCCAAAAGGGAATGGATTTATCCATAAGCTTCCTCAGAAATTTAATTGCAAAGCTACCATCTCAATTGTTATTTTCAAGGAAACATGGGTATCTTGAAAACTCCACCAGAAAACTAGTCCATCATCGGCAATAATTAACATGTATAATCTTTGCCCCATATCTGTTGAATATGACACAAGAACAAGAAAAATATGACACGACATGAAAGCTAGAAGGAAATATTCACGAATATGCTAGTTTGGTCAACTCAACTTACAGTAAGAGGCATTAAGATTGACATGTAAAAAGGAAAGGTATACCTGAAGAAGGCGCACTCTGTTGTTCTCTCTTGATATAATTTTGCTGATAGCTAAGTTTGGAACAAATCTGTACAGCAATGTAAGAACCACTCAACTTAATAAGTCCAATTTTTCATCATATGCGTAATTGGATATTGAACTATTGACAAGAACATAACCAAGAAACCCTTGGCTATTCGTAGCGAAAAGAAAACAAAACATGGCAATTCAGTTATCCAAAGAGGCATTTCCTCAAGAGAAGCCACAATTTGAGGGCAATAAGATATTAATTTGTAAGAAACTTTAATTTAAACCAACGCATAGATTAAGACTATGTTGAGGCCATGTAAACTCTTCCTTTGAAAACCAGGCAAACTTAACTTTAACAAGCAAATCCAACATCCCTTCGAAATCATGCAAACTTAACTTTAACAAGCACATGTACATTCTGCTTGGAAATTCCTGATTCCCTTAAGCTAAGCAGGAAAATGACCTAAAAAGTTGTCTTGCATCTTGTTTTGTAGGTACCCCTGTTCATCCAGGAGTCACTTAAAACAGGGTTTTCATCAATAGAGTGGCAATTAAAAGGAAGTAAAATTCTGCCTGTAGTCACATCCAGAAGCCCTGGCTGCAAAGCATCTTCGAAAGACATGTCCAGCTGACTTCTCTTCCCACACAAAACACAAAAAAATATGGAGTAAAAGAAAAAAATAAAGAATTGTAAAGCCTAGATGAAGTAGTAACCAACCAAAGACTTTAAGTAATTCATAATTTTGCAAGGAAATCCTTAGAAGCCAAAAAGTGATAAAAATATGATAAGTTTATTTACATGTCTAAATGAATTAAATTAATGTTTAAATGATTGTTGATGAATCTTGTGTCATTTTAGTAAATCAGTTTCCAGTAGCAATCATGCTGTCTCTCCATGCTTATTGTTCAGCTTCTAAAATTAATTTCAGTCTGCATTACTTGTTAGGCCAGGAAGCTAGTTTGGAATCACACTTATTTCTAATATAACTCCTCTATGGGTGCTTGGAAGTATTTGTTCTTGGCCTTTCTCGGCATTTACTACTGCATGTATATTCATATAAAAGGAACATTCGATTTGAAAGCATTCTGACCCACTTTTTGAATGATCTCAAAATGACCAATTCTTAAAGGTTTATGCTTTTTACCTCCCCCCTTGCAACTGCTATTTTGACAAATGAAGCCATACCTTCTATGCCTTGCTTTGTATTTGGCTTGAGTGACTTCAAGATTCTCTTCAATTTACTCATACGCTTGCCTTATCTTCTCAACCAAATGATTTGTCCTTTCCATCTCCTTGGGTGTTGTTGTGGCTTTGCCTTTTCGCAGCCCATATGGAAGATCAAATGCAGATGATAAAAGAACATAGTATGCCTCACATAGACTTCTTTCAAGAGAAATGAACTGCCCTATCAAAGGAACATTGTAAGGAATGCTTTCATCTCAAGTCTTGAGATGCTTGTAATTCAGTCAATTGTCTGATTAGCAACTGACCGTGCAAGTGTATAATGCTGTGCATATGATTATTGTTGTCATTCAATGCAGTGAATGTTCAAATCCATAGGTCGTTCAAGTGCATGATTGATGTTCAAGTGCATGTTGTGAAGAGTCATTCAATTGATGATTATCGTTCAAGATCACATTGTCGTTCAGTTGAGCTGTTATGTCGTTCAAGTTAGGATGATGCCATTCAAACATATTGACGGTAATCTTGTTTGGCTTTAGAGTCTGTCATACTTACCTTTAATTGCAGGGAAACTCACCACCGTGCTACATTTGGCGCTATTGTCATTGTCGGATCAAAGTGGGTCGAGTTGATGAAGAATTAGCATGCGTGAAGGGGAAGGAAGTGAATGACAGATTCACTGCCACAAGGACATGGAAGATGAGGTCGCGGAGATAGTCAAGTACTTGTAAGAAAAAGCAAGAAGATTGCCCAGCAACGAGAATAATATATTGCCAACCAAGTATTGCAGTCTCTCGAAACTGAAATTGAAGAGTCAATAGTTGAACAAGTTTGGAATCCTCAGGAGGAGGATAGGACAAGTGACGGGAAAACATTGTTGTTAACAACGGAGGACGAGGTGTAAGGTGAATTGCATCAAACAACAAAATAAAATGTTTGTGTAAGACAAGATGCCAACGTGGAGCATTCACAGAGAGTCGACGAGTGGATGTAAACGCCGAAGCAAGCAGGGTGGAGATTGCTAGGGGGTGCAGAGGACAAGAATGAGGCACAAGAGCAACCACAAGGAAGTGCACGGCCACATCCAACGATCGTATATTCACGAAGGAGGTCGCGAAGTGAAAGTGCACAAGAATGTATCAAAGGTTGTTTGAGGGCAACAAAGAAAGTGAAGAAGCACTAAGAGTCAAGGAACTGTTGAGAGAAGACCTGCCAAGGACAGAAGCATGCAGAGAAGAAGTGTCGTCCGAGCAATCATTGAGTGGAGATGAATTGGGAGGGCGAAACCAACCACCAATTGCCAATATTGCAACTCAGGCAGGCAAATAGAAGTATCCACCTTTCACTGGAGAAGCGAAGGAAGACCCTATAAGACATATAGGGACATGTACAACAATATGGAGAGCCAATGGAGTCAGAGACCCCAATGCATGGCTACAATTATTTCTAGCAACATTGTGAGGGATCGCAATTGATTAGCATCTAAAAAGAGAAGCAACACAACCTTTCACCACATGGCAAGAAGTGGACGAATTCACAAAAGAATTCAGACCATTGAGAGATGACTTTGAAATCATAACAGAAATCTACTCCACTAAACAAAAAAAGGATGAAGATATCAAATCCTATAATCGACGTTTAAAGCAACTCACCGATAAGATGGAGTTGCAACCGGGAGATGGAATGGTAAAGAGATGGTTTATCGATGGGCTATTACCTTGATACAAGAAGAAAATGAAGATTATACCATGCTCAACATATGAAGAAGCCTATGAGAGGGCGAGAACCTTTGAGAGTGAGGCCAAGCAAACAACAACCGGTATAGGAGGTCACTTCAAAAGTGATGATTCTGATAGTGACAAAGAAGAATTGCATGTAGCAATTCAATCAATGAAGAAGGATTTTGAAAGAATGATTAATGAGGTGAAAGGTGAGAAAAGGAAAGACAAGAAATATATGTGGTGCTCAAACTGTAAGTCCTAAGGGCACACAAAGGTAAATTGTCCAAAGAACGCATATTGTAATATATGTAAGGTACTAGGCCATGCTATTAGAGAATGACCATTTAACTTGAGAGGCACAATGCATCAGACAATGATGATGCAAGGAGAAGAAGAAGAAAAACCAAATACCTCATGGAATGGACAAGGCACAACTAGTGGTGGTTATAGAAATAATTGTCATGGAGGAAGATAGTACCAGCAAGTTACAATACAATTCGGACAGAAGACCTATTATTCAATGCCAAAATTGCCAGAAGTGGGGGCATTTTGCAAAAAATTGCCCAAACCCACAAGTAGGAGGGGCAGCTAGAAATAATGTGACAACATGTGCAGGTGGTGCGGACCGGGCAATCATAAGGAGGTGAATTGCCCAAAAAAAACGAGTACAAGTAACTCACAGAATGTCAAGTTTATTGACATTGAAGAGCCTCCAACAAACCAACAACCAAAGGAGAATGATGTGCTTGTAGTTACGAGGGGTAAATCAACGAAAGCAGATCAATACCCCAACCCTACCTTAGAAAAGGAGAGATGGCAAGAAGCACATGATGCAATAGAAGAAGAAATGAGAAATGCCAAGCAAGACTGACTACTCAGAAAAAAGAAATTGAAAAAGCCACTCACTTTAGAAGAAAAATCTTCAACACGAGTTGGCAATGCAAGTACTCAACACGACGGTAGAAGTCAAAGTTGCAAGTTTAGCACTATACCGAAGTTGTATGCCACGGTAGGAGAAGTACTGCAACCAAGAAGAGTGATGGATCTGCAAAGCCAGCTGGCAAGAACTGAAAAGAAAAGGGATTGATTTATTGATCCAACAATACTAATGACTGATGTTGGCAAAAAGCTAGCATTAATCCACATTGAGTTGCTAGACCATAAGTTGACAATAGTAATTGTTGATGGAGGATCGAGCATTATTGTCTTGCCTGAGAAAACGTGGAAGGAAATTGTAGCAACATTTTTATGTTCTCCAAATTTCAAGTTATACAGTGCAGATCAATACGGGATTGAAATGAAAGGAGTCTTGATGGCTCAAAAAGTAAAGATTGTGGATCAAGAGTTTATCATGGATTTTGTTGTGATTACCATACAAAAACTAGCATATGATGCATTATTGGGAAGAGGATGGTTGCGAATGGCGAAGGTTAATCACCACTGGGAAAAGGATCATCTCACGTTCAAGAAAGGGCAGCACAAGTATATGATCAATTTGAAATACTAGATTGTAAGCATAGATCTTGCGACATCCGATGAGTCGGGCAGTTCTTCAGATGAAGATAGTAGATATGAACCAAACGAGGAGAGTGTTGCACCTAAAAGAATAAACTGAAGATGAGGATCAATCAGATAGTGGACTTCTTCATTGGGAGATGGAGGAGCATGAAATATTTACTGGAGGTAGTTTGATGTACAGAGAGCTTATGTTTTATATTTCAGCCCAAACGGAGACCCGAGGAAGAAACGACAGCAGTTGCAAAATGCCTCCGCAACACCTTTTCCAGTTTATGTGACAGGTGTAAAATCTGCGTCAGAGGTCACTTTGCGGGAGGAATATTAAGTAATCCGTCAGGAATTGGACCTCAAAGTTTTGTTAGAGTTACAGTGCACTATGCCTTCACCTTGACACTTGTCAGTTTCTCTTGACAAGTGTCATGTGTTGAATATAGGCTTATGCCTATATATTGTAACCATTTGTATCAATAAAATATCTCTCATCTTTGTTCATTTCAATATCAGTCCTGACATTTGGTATCAGAGCGGGCTTTCCCTGCCCTGTGAAACCTCTTGAGGGGGGATTTCCCTCATGGAAATCCTCCCTCCTCCCCTCATTTTTTTCCCATTTGTTTCTTCATGCGAGGGAGTATGCTCTCCATCTTTGATGGATCAGAAACCAGAAGCTTGAGGAAATATTAATGGTGATCTGCCATGACAATTTTTTTTTTTTTTTTTTTTTTTAAGTTTTGGTGCGGTGGATGTTCGAGTTTGGAGGGTTGTCGCTTCAGGAGTGCCGCTATTTTCTGTCGGCGGAGATCTTCGATGCGTGGTCCAGCGCCATACTCGAGGCGGAGATTCCCGACTATGACAAGCTGTACTGTTTTTTTTTTTCCGTGCAGCAGTGCTTTCGTCCAATCCCGACCTTTTACACGGCGAGGATTTAGATAAATGTTGTTCGGAAGCATCCACCCTTACAGATTATTTACCCGGTTCAAATCACAATCACAGAGACATAAGACGTATTACTTCTTGGCTAGCTGCTGAGATCAGGACTCTATTTTATCCAACACAAGATTTCTCAAGCTTTGAGCTTTGATCTGCCGGCAGCATGACGTCTGTAAAGAACAGGTTTTTGCCACCTTCATTTGTGTCGAATTTACAGGATGTTCTGAAGAATAGAAAGATGGAGGAAACCCCTGCAGCGGCAGAAGAATCTGCTGTGGCTGCAGAAGCTCCAGAGGTCGAGGCTACCGCCGAAGAGAAAATTTGTGAAGAAGAGGTGAAAAAGGAGGAAAATTCGAGGCCTATTGTGCTGGTAACGAACGAGGATGGCATCGGAGCGCCGGGGCTGAGGTGTCTTGTCGAAGCTCTTGTTGGTGGAGACCGCCTTAATGTTCACGTGTGTGCCCCTGAATCAGATAAATTTGGAAGCGGTCATTGTGTAACCCTTCGTCAGACATTGGTTGCAAGCTCTGTAGACATTAAAGGCTCTACCGCTTATGAGGTTTCCGGTACTCCAGTAGACTGTGTCTCTTTGGGTTTGTCTGGAGCAATCTTTCCTTGGAAAAAGCCTGCTCTGGTCATTGTGCAGCAGAAGCTGAGCTTGATGCAAGGTCAGGTGTTGCTGTCAACAGAAAGCTTCTTAGGATTTTTCGTGATCAAAATACAGATGATTCCAGTGGAGTTCGAATCAATGAATCCCGATCCATCAGAGGAGTGCAGTGAAGCTCTAAATAAAAATAATGCAGAGATTTATTTACTACTGGTGGAAACTGTTACTATGGAGGGCAACAAAAGTGATATGGAGATTTTTTTTCCCTGCAAGACAGAGATCTCTATTTTTTTTTTGCTGTAGTGTAACAGAGGCTAGACTTCAGCATGATGCTTGCCAAGAATTGAACATCAGCATTGGCTGCCATCCCCGTACAACCATATTTTCTCGAAAGAGAAGCCACCTATTTGTTCCTAACTGTGCACAATATTTTTTGGGATCATGTCTCCCACGAAGGCCATGTCTCGATGTGATACAGTTGGCCAGATTTTTGACGCTGTTAGAGGGAAGGTTAAATCTATTAATGAGTGAGCTGTTGACGGTGATGCGGGCGACGGATTTGCAAAAAGAAAAGAACATCTAGATCCAAATTTTGTGACGTGATTGTCGGGGTTACCAACACCGTGAATGCTTTCAGATAGATGCTACTGCAGAGGCAGTTGAATTTTTTTTTTGTTTAATTTTAACTAGCAGAGAATGATCTGACTCCAGTATTTTGATGATGAGAAATATTCTAATAAAATGTTTGTGGCCTGCGTTGTGTTGATCGAGCTACAGAAGATTACTGTATTTTACATGTGTTTCTGGAGTGCAGCTCCAACAGTTTCTGCAACGAAAGAAGTAAGGCAGCAGCAGAATGGCAGGACCTATAATCACCGTCGTCAAATGAAATCCCGCGTACCACCATGTTCCTTTGGACGCCAAAACAAAGGTTGCACCGCCATCCACTTGTGCATTGCCATCTCTGTTTTTGATAGGTGTTTTCTTCGAGGTTCTGGTTATTGTCATGGCAGTAAATTTCCTCAAGAGGGCTGCTGGAAATCTTGATATACTCATCGGCTTCCTCCATGGTGATCCCCACGAAGAAACGCATTCGGTGGACACGTGGTCTCCGAGAGCTTATGCTCACCGTCGGCGCTTTCGTCAGACACGTACACCCTGCCGACGTCGGAGCGATGGGCAAGCCAGGGCTCCGTGGGTGACTCCGCCTGCGCTCGAATCCAGCGGATCGCGTTGAAGCCATCATCCAGCGATGTCGGTAGCCAATTCTTCGGTCCCACGCGGTAGTATGGTGCCACCACCATGTACATGGTGAGTGTTAGTCGTGATTCGCGTTGCTTCCGTTCATGAAGTCACAAACGTCAGACTTTATTTTACCCCATGTGCCACATGGTCTGCCATGATCCACATGGAGGCCCTCGTAGTGTCCACGCAAGGCTAGAGATCGCTCGCGACATGGAGGAGATACACAGTGCAGTGGGTGGGACCCACGTGCCTCTCTAACCTATTTCCATGCCTCTTGTTGCTGACAACGGGTGTACGTCTAGCTACAATGAACCTGTGCAAGTTTTGTGCCATGCTAGAGAATACTGCAAGTGGAGCGGTAATTTTATTTTCAAAAATGTTTGAATGGGGTGGTATGTTTTTTTTTGGGGCATTATTAAAATATTTGAAAGGGGATGCCCATGTGAAAGTTTTTTAATGATGGTGGTGAAGTTTATTTTAAAAGAGGAAGCATTTTAAGTGGAGGGGTCCACTTTTCTTCATGGGCCTAATGATGATTATCATAAGGGGTATTATTTTTTAAAAATGTATGGCCGCCTCATATAGTGGGGCATATGGATTTTTTTATTAGAAATCCTATGCTGGATATTTTATACTGGGTGAACAACAATTCAAGTGCCTTATTAGAAATCCTATGCTGGATATTTTATTGGCCAACCAATATGGCATCAGGCCATTTTTTTTGTATTTTTCCAAATGAAGAGTCGAAGTGGAAGGCCTAAATGGCCCATGTAATTCCCCTGCGTGGGAAAATTGAAAACTGTCTGTTTTTTATTCCGCCTCAGTGCGATGATTATTTGATGCCTTAGATAGGCATGATGGTTTTTCCACATGATGAAGGCCCCTTTGATGGTGGAATATAGGGGTATTTATAGTCGTTGGAAACGTTTTTCCGCGATGGACACAATGGTGGTGTCAAATTGTAATTTTGAGGCTATTTCACTTGAGTTTTTTAGCCTCAAAATTTTTTCTACCTTGGAGTGCACTTTCGGTTGTACCCGACACTCCCAAGGCACTATGTAAGTGATCCTAGTATCTAGTCATCTTCTCTATAGCACCTGGCGGATGCAGCGGCTGGTTACCCATGCATTACGGTGGGATGAGACGATCACAATAAGGACACCTACTCTAGGGACTACAGACATAGACACCCTAGACTCTATCCGAGGTCTTTTCCGGATCTACTTCTGAAGACTACAGACGAAGACACTTCAGAAGATTCTCTTCTATTCTTTCTTCTTCTCCTCCATATTTGGATCTATGGCTCATTTTATTGTATTGAGTGCATTTTCGACAGAGACCGACACTCTTATATGGCTCGTTTTTCATTTGTATTAAGGTGCATTTTCAGCAGAGACCAACACCTTCTAGATTGAGTTCACCATAAAGAGAGATTTGATATTTATGGTGAATCTAGTCAGTGACCTACGAGAGGCAACATCCTCTGAGGATGACCTGCAGAGGCAACAGACCCAGAAGTGGCTGACCCTGAGGCACCCATGATGACCTTGAGGCACTTAGACGGCTGACCCAGTGGCAACAGATCCAAGTGGCTGACCCCGAGGCAACAGACCAAGATGTATACATAGTGAATCTAGCATTATTCATAGTTGGAGAGCCAAGCGCAAAGAGCACGAGCCTAGACAAAATCAACAATAACAGAGGATGATAGGTTGTTTTCTAAGTCAACATTAAGGGGGAATGTTACCTAATGTTGACTTGTTTTGTTTCTTCTTTAGTTAGGATAGTGCACTTTAAGGGGGAATGTTAGACGGCTGACCCAGTGGCAATAGACCCGTGGAAGTGGCTGACCCTGAGGCAACAGACCAAGATGTATACACAGTGAATCTAGCATTATTCACAGTTGGAGAGCCAAGCGCAAAGAGCACGAGCCTAGACCAAATCAGCAATAAGAGAGGATGATAGGTTGTTTTAGAGAAGTCAACATTAAGGGGGAATGTTACCTAATGTTGACTTGTTTTGTTTCTTCTTTAGTTAGGATAGTGCACTTTAAGGGGGAATGTTAGAGTTAAAGTGCACTATGCCTTCACCTTGACACTTGTCAGTTTCTCTTGACAAGTGTCATGTGTTGAATATAGGCTTATGCCTATATATTGTAACCATTTGTATCAATAAAATATCTCTCATCTTTGTTCATTTCAATATCAGTCCTGACAAGTTTTTACTGGAGGTAGCTGGATATACTGAGAGCTTAAGTTTTAAATTTCAGCCCAAATGGAGTCCGGAAGAAGAAACGGTGAGCATTGCAAAATGGCTCTGGAGCACTTTTTCAATTTATGCGACAGGTGTAAAATCAGCGTCAGAGGCCACTTTGTCGGAGGTACTGCGAATAATCCGTGAAGAGTTAAAATCTAAAATTTAAACTAAAGGTAGTTGGTTTATCCAAGAATATATGATTCAATTTTGGGCCCGTTTGGAAATTTTAGGAGGAAGTTATGACTGTTACAAAAAGCCCTATCAGCTCGTCTTGGCATTTTTGGCAGTTTCTAAGAATGTAACGGTTGAGTGGTACTTTTGTGTAACTGAAAAAGAAAAAGCTGCATTTTTTAATGTGAAGAATACATATGTTTTAAAAGAAAAGAGAGAAGAGGATTTTTTGAAGAAAGGACTGCCGGTGCATGTAGTGAAGAATTTTTTTTTCTTTGGCATTTTGATTGAAAATATGTGCAAGGTGTGAGATAATCAATGTGCAAAGTTGAGAAGATTGAAAAGGTTAGAAAGAAGATTTTAGAGGAGAAGATTTGTGAGCTAGACCACTCAGGGTCTTTTGATGAGTTTAATACTTTTATCAGAGTTTTTTAAATTTGTCGGGTCAGTGCTTGGCAACAGGGGTCGGTGTTCTTTGCAGTTGGTGCTGCTAAAGTCCGGGTTGGTTGGTGCCATTCCCTGCAATCGGTGCTGCAAAAATATTGTAAAGACCAAACATTTTCGAGGCTGAATTTGGATGGGAGTCCAAACAGTCCATTGGCACAGTGGTTTTCCCACATCGGGTTTCCACTATAAATCTGGTATTATGTGATGCATGTTTGTGTGATTGCTTGTTTTGATTTGATTTCGTAGTTGGATTAAATTTTTAATATACACTGATTCACCCCCCTCTCAATGTCATGCTTAGTTCAACAATTGGTATCAGAGTGAGGTTCCTGAACAGGCTTAACCGGCTAGGGTGATCTTGGAAGTGACACAATGGCGGGTGGTGAAGGCTTCTCATCAAACAAAGCACCATTGTTTGACGGAACTAATTACGCATTTTGGAGACTCGGGATGCAGACATATCTTTGTGCTTTGGGATACGACATTTGGGATTCAGATAAACAGTGGATACACAATACCCACCACTTCTCCAACCGATGTTGTTGGTAAGAAACTGTTTGAGAATGACTCAAAAGCAAAGAATGCTATCATGTGTGGATTAGTGGACAGTGAACTGGTAAAGATTATGGGTTGTAAAACGACAAAGGAAATATGGGACAAACTGAAGAGCATTCATGAAGGAGACGTTAAGATCAAGGAGGCCAAGTTACAAACACATCGAGCTCAGTTCGAAGGATTAAAGATGAATGAGGATAAGAATATAGAGGCATATATGCTGAGAGCTAATGAAGTCATTAATGCGATTAGAGGACTCGGCAAGGAAATCAAAGATTTTGTCATCGTGGAAAAAGTATTAAGGTCCCTTCCCCAAAGATTTGATTCTAAAGTTTCAACTATAGAAGAAGCTAAAGATCTAAATTCCTTTAGTATGGATGAGATGCATGGTTCTTTGTCTGCATATGAGATGAGAATAGGAAAATCTAAACCCACAGACAAAGAAGCTGCTTTTAAAGCCCAGAAAAATATGAAAGCAAAACAAGAATTCGAGGAAGAAGAGACATCAAATGAAATGGGAGCAAACTTTGTTCGAAAACTAAAAAGGGGAAAAGGAAAATACAGAGGAAATTTACCGTTTAAATGTTTCAACTGTGGAGACGTTGGGCATTTCGCAGCTAAATGTCCACTTAATGAGAAGAACAGAAGTGATGAAGGATCGCACGGAGAAAGAAGTGACTGGAAGAAAAAATCAAATTTCGGGAAAAGGCAACTTCAAGAAGAAAAGTTTCATCTCCAAGAAGGTCAGTTCATCAGAAGACAGCTCCAGTGAGGATTCTGAAAAAGAAACAGGCGAAGCTCTTTTCATGGCATTCGAAGAAGAAAAACTAGAAAAAGAACCGGAATATGATGAAGAAGAAATTGACGCAGAAGTGAATTTGGAAGAGGAACTAATTGCAGCTCTGGATGAAATGAAGACAGAAAGAAAAAGGAATAAGAAAATTTCAAGAAAGCTTGAGGATGCAAATGAAATCATAACAAGTTTGAAAGTGCAGATAGAAGAATCCAAGAAGATCTCGACGTGCAAATAACCATGAAAATAGATTATTGCAGCAAGTTAGAAGAAGAGATTGTTGAAAATAAATTATCGCTACGAAGTCAGGGTTCGCCCCGGAAGAAGAGCGCAGTTGAGCAGCCCATCATGGTACCTCCAAAAACGGCTAAGTGTTGCGCAACCCGACTTCGCTGCGAAGTCGGGGTTCGCCCACTTACTTATGCACACTCGGGCAAAATGTTGAAGCCAACCCAGGAATTTTCTAAGGCACAGAGACCTCCCCAACTGCGATACTTCCCCCTTGCGCTGTCTGATTGCGCTCCAATTCTGGGCGAAGTCGGACAAGAAAGAAATACGAGATCCCAAGGCAGATTTTCCCCTTATCAAATTCTGACAAGTGTCTAGCCTTTGGATTCGATTCAGAGATGTGACGGGTGGTGTGCGAGCATGAACTGGATTATTGTACTTAAACTGCCCTCAGTCAAGCTGACTTGGAGCATCATCCCCACACCGCCACGTAGCTACCAATCTTTCAGGTGGACCTTACCGCAAGCACGTTCCATACCGGCAGAGGTCAACATCAACCGCTTTTTGTCGCTTTTGTCAGTTTTGTCAGCTTTTTCAGTTATTGTCAGGTCTGGGATCCTGTGCCCAATGATGTAATGGTGGGAAATTTACGCTATAAATAGCTCGGCAATATCATTGTAAAGGGTGGAAGGGGGATATATTGCTAGGGAACCACTGTAGCTGTGCGTTTGCTTCTAAATACAAAAGACACTTGGCTCTATTGACTGTTCTTATCTTGTATGTTGTCTTTACTTAGCATTTCTGCCTCATGTTGCTTATGTTATTGCTTATTGTTATTCTGCTTTCTGGATATTGGTATTTAATAGTTAAGTATTCCTGGAATGCAAAGGTAGAGGATACATAGGATGAATGGCATTGATAGTTTTTGCAACGTATTCTGTGTTTAATTGTTGTTAGTAGTGGTGATTGGTTGTTGCTGTGCTGCTTATCCTCCCCACCCATAACAAACACATTTACATTTCTTTCTGTATTTACAATTTCTTTCCTGCGCTCTGAGCTTATAAACAATTGAGAAAACATAGGAAGCTGGCCTCCTCCGGAGATTGGCATGGAAGGCATTCCTTCCTTCCAGCCTTTCAATCTGCTGGGCGAATCTAGGGCACATTACACTAAATCCTATCCTAGTGGCAGATTCGTAACCAACAGTTTCTACGCACTGCGGTGGGACACAGGAGTTTCCCACCCCAAAACAGAATCGAAGCATTGGTGTTCGTTTCATTCCTGTCAAATCATAACACCTGGCAACTCTGCAAGTACCTGAATATTCTCTGAGTCCGTGAGACCGGTCCAAGCGCCTTCATGCATACAAGAAGGTGGAGAGCAAGGAACCCGGAAACCAGCCTGATCTCTACGAAATCGACATCAACGCTCCTGGAGAGCGCGTAAGGCTGGCTGACTACCAAGCTCACATAGACGAACTCGAAGCTGAAATTGAAGAAGCCGAGATCGAAGAAGCTGAAGTCGGAGAGGCCGAAATTGAAGAACAACCTACAACTCGGGCAGCACTGATACCGAGTACACGACCGGAGAGGAAGAAGACATGGCTTCCAAACAAAACGATGACGACCCCTTTCCAGCAGTTGACTCCACAGGGCCCTTGGCTCTAGTTGGACAAGAGGCTATGCCCCCCGCTGCCTCGAAATCCATTCCTACTTACGATGACTCTGGGAAAACAGCATACGAGCGCATCCAAGACATTCTGGCCTTGGCGGCACTGCACTCTATTACGAGTGAGAGTGTTAAGACCCGTCTATTGGCTCTTTCTCTAAGAGGGAAGCTTCTCTACTGGTGGAGATCTTTGCCAGAAGGAGCTATCATGGGGTGGCCCCAGTTGGCAGGCAAGCTCGTAAAGGGATGCAACGAGTCTGCTAACCCCTCTTCATTGCTGCATCATTTTTAGAGTATTCAACGCCACCCGCAAGAGGAGATATCAGACTTCAACATAAGGTTTGCAAGGTCCTGGAAGAGAGTACCTCGCGAACTGCGACCTCCGACGGGTCAAGCTGCACACTATTACTTGAGGTCTATCAATTCGGATATTTGCCTACTTCTCAAGATAGCCCGGGTCGACACTTTCCCTGCCCTATATGAAGTTGCCCAGCAAGCAGAAATAGACAATCTCTATAGGCAGACTTCCACATAGAATGCAGCCTCCCATCTACCCTTATTTCCCTCTGTCCCAATACCCATCGGCGTCTGGTGTAATGCCATCCTCATCAAATCAATACCCCCAACAGCCATGGAATCTAGCGCCGGTTATAAATCCCTATGGTCAGCCTCAGATCCATTATCATAATCCGCCACCTCCACCTCCGCAGTATCCCGCACTCCCAGCTCCCCCTCGTTACGCGGCATATTCTGCACCTCCACCATTACCTGCAATACCTCCACCGGCCCGGTCGGCGCCTGCTGATAATGACATTCAGAATAAAATCCTTCAGGAGATACGGGCTCTGGCCTCTGGTTATCATACTATTTCCAATGATATGACAATAATGAAGAAGCAAGCCCAGATGGAGTTCCTTCCGAGAAGACCATATCCTCCCCCGGCGCTAACAAAAGATCAAGCTGCGCAAGCGCAAAGGCCCCCGGCAAGGAATGCTGCCAATGAGGTTCAACCTGGCATTTGTAACAACTCACCCTATTCTGGATTGTTTCCTATCTATTTTGACTAGTAAAAAAAAACACAAATTTTTGCTCTTTTTATTCAAATATATGTTCTCTTTTTTTTGGTATTTTTATGGGATTTAAACATACAGTATACTGCTGAAAGAAAGCTTCCCAAACTGGACCAACTTAATTGCAAGGGAAATTACAATGATGAACAGCACTGAAAATACCCGATTTTCCTCAAGTCTGAAAACAAATCACAGCAATCCACGTTCTGGGAATAGTGTCGTGAATAGTAATTTGCTACAGCGCCGCGTGAATAGTAATTTGCTACAGTGCCGGTAAACTGCTACAGTACCACGTGAATAGTAAACTGCTACAGTACCGCGTGAATAGTAAACTGCTACAGCCTCCAAATAAGTACCGTCTACAGGTATAAATCGCTGCTATCTCCCAACACACACAAGATATCAATGACGAACCAAAAATTCTCTTTGATCTCCAATTTGCCCTCTGAATGAAGACAATCAAAATCCAATAGAGCTGATCTTTCACAGTCGTAGTGGATGTCCTTGCCGAGAGTTTCCGTTCTCAACAAGCTCGAATCTGCAAGCAAATTCTCCAGAATGCATCAAGCAATATTCAATGTTCAAGGATGCTGGAATGAGAGCCCGACCACTTTATTTATTATTGACTCGGGCCTGGCTGTATCATAACAAAACCAATGTGGGATAAAAAACCCCTTTAATAAATCCTTGTCTCCCAAGTCACTTTATCAAATAATTAATAATTCACTTAAGTGACTTATGTGCACACATAATATAAAGTCTATTTAATTAAATACGAATTTATAATTAAATAATTACGAGTATTAAAATAATTGCACCAGAAGACCCAAGCCAACATCTGATAGCATTTTTGGATACCCTTTTGGTCGAACTTGTCCAAATATAGAAACGGTTTCAGAAAAAGCACGGCCCTAAAAATAGGAAACTGCTCCAACCGACTTCCAAGATCCTTAAACTGCTCCCATAGCCTACAGGATCGCGTGAATAGGCTATGCACTGTGCCAATGCTGACGAGCTCAGAAAGGGGACATGACAGCATTTCTGACCAGGTTAACTGGAGCTCCACATGCAACGATCCACATGGAGAGGAGGGTTGCATGCTGCATCAGCATTATCTTCAGACTCTTGCGGGCAGCGCCATGGAGGACGAAGCATACATGATCCTGGATGATGAAGGCAACTTTGCAGTCCCAGAAGAAGATCCCTGTGTCGCTCTTGACCAAGGAAGGCGAGAAGGCCCATTGAGGCTGCCACGGCCCAAACAAAGTCGTTGAAAGTATACGCCAGAAGAGAGAGAGGCACAGCTTGCTGGGCTACCACCTGACAAGTCACCTTTGCCTCCTACAGCCAAAGAGAGGTTCCCGACGCTCAAGGCTCCCGCGATGAAGGCTCCCGCAGCCCAACCTCTAGCTGAAACAAAAGAACAAGCTCAAGAGAAGCTGAGGTATCCGTCGTTGACGAAGAGACAGAGAGTCGAAGCCACGCAGCAATACCGGACCAGGTATGAGCCAGCAAAAGAGATAGAGGGAGCCGGCACTTCAACCTACAATATAGTTGATGAGCTCAAAAAGACCCCGGCAAAGATAAGTATGTACGAGGCTCTTCTGCTCCCAGGGCAAGTAGACCTATTGCAGGAATCCTTGAAAAGCATGAAAGATGGAAAGCCGACGCAGCCTGCTGTGTTAGCTCAGCCCTTGACAGTATCTGCTACCGAGAAAAACAGGCCGCCACCTTTCTATCTGTCGTTGCGGATGGAGGGCTATATAGTACACAATTGCATCGTGGATTCTGGTGCTTCCACTACTGTCATGCCGAGAGCAGTCTGCGAGGAGATTGGTATGGAATATACAAGGAGCAGCCAAGGTGTGCTGCAACTAGATGGCACCCCTGTCAAGACAATTGGTGTCATCAAGGATATCCCGATCAGACTGCATAAAGCCCTCGACATAGTGGTCATCCAAGAGGTCGTCGTGGTCGACTTGGAACCCTACTTCGGCATGTGTCTCTCTAGGGAGTTCACTGCGAAGCTGGGTGGATATCTGTCTCTGTATTATTCACATATGGAAGTCCCCTTCAAAGGAAGAATATTGAAGATCTATAATGAAAAGCCTTCCACATTTCTGGTAGAGAAGATACCTGGGGAGGAGCAGCAGAACCGCATGGTTCAGCTGACAACTGAAGAACTGGTAGAGGTGGATATGGCAGAAGAGGCCCTCAAGCTGTTACAAGTGGAGGATGAGTTCTCCTTGCTAGACTTCAATGACATGATTGAGACCGAGCAAGGCTATTACTCCGTCACCCAGCCTGAAAGACTTGACCAGTCAACAAAGAAGGAGGTTGGACCTGCACCAGAAAAGCTATGGAAGCTGTACTTTGATGGCGCCCGATGCAAAAATGGCGCCGGTGCAGGCGTACTTCTGGTTTTCCCATCTGGAATCCAAAAGGACTACCCGAAGTGCGGAGAGATGATCAAAATTTTGCTAAGTATAAGAGCGCAACCCGACTTCGCAGCGAAGTCGGGGTGCGCTCTCATTTCTGTGCGCACCTGGGAATCAGCGGACCCCTGAAATTTCTAAGTATTGAGTGCGCAACCCGACTTCGCAGCGAAGTCGGGGTGCGCTCTCATCTTCATGCGCAGTCGGAGCGGTATGACCAAAATTGGCTAAGTGTTGGGTGCGCAACCCGACTTCGCAGCGAAGTCGGGCTGCGCCCGCTTACTTGTGCGCACTCGGGCAGAATGTTGAAGGCAGCCCGAAAATTGTCTAAGGCACGGAGGCCTCCCCAACTGCGCTACTTCCCCTTGCGCTGTTTGATTGCGCTCCAATTCCGAGCGAAGTCGGGCAAGAAAGAGAGACGAGATCCCAAGGCAGATTTGTCCCTTATCAGATTTTGACAGGTGTCCAGCCTCGGGATTCGAGTCAGAGATGTGACGGGTGGTGTGCAAGCGTGAACCGAATTATTGTACCGCAACTACCCTCATTCAAGCTGACTCGAAGTTTCATCTACCGCACTGCCACGTAGCTGCCAAGTTTTCAGGTGGACCTTGCTGCAAGTACAGTCCATATCCGCAGAGGTCAACATCAGCCGCTTTTTTGCCGCTTTTGTCAGCTTTGTCAGCTATTGTCAGGTCTGGGATCCTGTGCCCAAAGTTGTAATTGGGGGGAAAATTGCGCTATAAATAGCTGCGCCATATCATTGTAAAGAGGTGGAAGGGGGATATATTGCTAGGGAACCATTGTAGCTGTGCATTTGCTTCTGAATACAAAATACACTTGGCTCTATTGACTGTTCTTGTTCTGTATGCTGCCTCTATTTAGCATTTCTGCCTCATGTTGCTTATGTTATTGCTTATTGTTATTCTGCTATCTGGATATCGGTATTTGATAGTTAAGTATTCCCGGAATGCATAGTTAGAGGATACATAAAATGAATGACATTGGTAGTTTTTGTAATGTATTCCGTGTTTAGTTGCTGTTAGTAGTGATGATTGATAGTTGCCGTGCTGCTTATCCTCCCCACCCAATACAAATACATTTATATTTCTTTCTTGCATTTATAATTTCTTTCCCGCACTCGAGCTGATAGACAACTGAGAAAACATAGGAAGCCGGCCTCCTCCGGAGATTGGCACGGAAGGCATTCCTTCCTTCCGGCCTTTCAATCTGCTGGGCGAATCTAGGGCGCATTACACTAAATCCTATCCTAGTGGCAGATTCGTAACCAACAGTTTCTCTGGCACGCCTGGTGGGACACGAAAGTTTCCCACCCAAAACAGAATCGAAGCATTGGTGTTCGCTTCATTGCTGTTAAATCAGAACACCTGGCGACTCTGCAAGTACCTGAATATCCTCTGAGTCCGTGAGACCGGTCCAAGCGCCTTCATGCATACAAGAAGGTGGAGAGCAAGGAATCCGGGAAACCAGCCTGATCTCTACGAAATTGACATCAACGCTCCTGGAGAGCGCGTAAGGCTGGCTGACTACCAAGCTCACATAGACGAATCCGAAACCGAAGTCGAAGAGGCCGAAGTTGAAGAGCAACCTACAACTTCGGACAGCACCGATACCGAGTACACGACCGGAGGGGAAGAAGACATGGCTGCCCAGCAAAATGATGACGACCTCTTCCCAGCGGTTGACTCCACAGGGCCCTTGGCTCTAGTCGGACAAGAGGTTGTGCCCCCCGCTGCCTTGAAATCCATCCCTACTTACGATGGCTACGGCAAAACGGCATATGAGCACATCCAAGACATTCTGGCCTTGGCTGCGCTACACTCTATTACGAATGAGAGTGTCAAGACCCGTCTATTGGCTCTTTCTCTGAGGGGGAAGCTTCTCTACTGGTGGAGATCTTTGCCAGAAGGATCTATCACGGGGTGGCCTCGGCAGGCAGGCTCGTAAAAGGATGCAACGAGTCTGCCGACCCCTCTTCATTGTTGCATCAGTTTCAAAGTATCCAACGCCACCCACAAGAGGAGATATCAGACTTCAACATAAGGTTTGCGAGGTCCCGGAAAAGAGTACCTCGCGAACTGCGACCTTCGGCGGGTCAAGCTGCACACTATTACCTGAGGTCTTTCAATTCGGATATTTGCCTACTTCTCAAGATAGCCCGGGTCGATACTTTCCCTGCCCTATACGAAGCTGCCCAACAAGCAGAATTAGACATAATCTCTATAGGCAGACTTCCGCATAGAATGCAGCCTCCCATTTATCCTGATTTTCCTCAGTCCCAATATCCATCGGCGTCTGGTGTAATGCCATCCTCCTCAAATCAGCACCCCCAGCAGCCATGGAATCCAACACCGATTATAAACCCCTACGGTCAGCCTCAGATCCATTATCCTAATCCGCCACCTCCACCTCCGCAGTATCCCGCACTCCCAGCTCCCCCTCATTACGCGGCGTATTCTGCACCTCCGCCATTAGCTGCAATACCTCCGCCGGCCCGGCCGGCGCTTGCTGATAACGATATTCAGAATAAAATCCTTCCGGAGGTACGGGCTCGGCCTCTGGGTATCATACTATTTCCAACGATATGACAATAATGAAGAAGAAGCAAGCCCAGATGGAGTTCCTTCCAAGGAGACCATATCCTCCCCCGGCGCTAACAAAAGATCAAGCTACACAAGCTCAAAGACACCCCCGGCAAGGAATGCTGCCAATGAGGTTCAACCTGGCACTTCTGACCAGGTTAACTGGTGCTCCACATGCAACGATCCACACTCAGAGGAGAGTTGCACGCTGCATCAACATTATCTTCAGACCCTTGCGGGCAGCGCCATGGAGGACGAAGCATACATGATCCTGGACGATGAAGGCAACTTTGCAGTCCCAGAAGAAGATCCTGCGTTGCTCTTGACCAAGGAAGGCAGAAGGCCCATTGAGGCTGCCACGGCCCAAGCAAAGCCGTTGAAGGTATACGCCAGAAGAGAGAAGGCGCAGCCTGCTGGGCTACCACCTGACAAGTCACCTTGGCCCCCTACAGCCAAAGAAAGGTTCCCTACGCTCAAGGCTCCCGCGATGAAGGCTCCCGCAGCCCAACCTCTAGCCGAAACAAAAGAACAAGCTCAAGAGAAGCTGAGGTATCCGTCGCTGACGAAGAGACAGAGAGTCGAAGCCACGCAAACAATACCGGACCAGGTATGAGCCAACGAAAGAGATAGAGGGAGCCGACACTTCAACCTACAATATAGTTGATGAGCTAAAAAGGACCCCGACAAAGATAAGTATGTACGAGGCTCTTCTGCTCCCAGGGCAAGTTGATCTGTTGCAGGAATCCTTGAAAAGCGTAAAAGATGGAAAGCCGACGCAGCCTGCTGTGTTAGCTCAGCCCTTGACAGTTTTTGCTACCGGGAAAAACAGGCCACCTCCTTTCTATCTGTCATTGCGGATGGAAGGCTATATAGTACACAACTGCATGGTGGATTCTGGTGCTTCCACTATTGTCATGCCGAGAGCCGTCTGCGAGGAGATCGGTATGGAATATACAAGGAGCAGCCAAGGTGTGTTGCAGCTAGACGGCACCCCTGTCAAGACAATTGGTGTCATCAAGGATATCCCGATCCGACTGCATAAAGCCCTCGACATAGTGGTCATCCAGGAAGTCGTTGTGGTCGACTTGGAACCCTACTTCGGCATGTGTCTCTCTAGGGAGTTCACTGCGAAGCTGGGTGGATATCTGTCTCTGGATTACTCACATATGGAAGTGCCCTTCAAAGGAAGAAGATTAAAGATCTATAATGAAAAGCCTTCCACATTTCTGGTAGAGAAGATACCCGGAGAAGAGCCGCAGAATGGCATGGTTCAGCTGACAACTGAAGAACTGGTAGAGGTGGATATGGCAGAAGAGGCCCTTGAGCTGTTACAAGTGGAGGATGAGTTCTCCTTGCTAGACTTCAACGCCATGATTGAGACCGAGCAAGGTCGTTACTCCGTCACCCAACTTGAAAGACTTGACCAATCAAGCAAGAAAGGAGGTTGGACCCGCACCAGAAAAGCTATGGAAGTTGTTCTTTGATGGCGCCCGATGCAAAAATGGCGCCGGTGCAGGTGTACTTCTGGTTTCCCCGTCCGGAGTCCAGAAGGACTACACTTACAGGCTGGCTTGGAGCTGCACTAACAACGCGGCGGAGTATGAAGCTTTGTGCTTGGGTTTGAGAAAGGCAGAGAGGCTGGGGGTGAGACATTTGCAGATCTTTGGCGACTCAGAGCTGGTGTGCAACCAGATTACGAATAAGTGCGCCTCCAAGAAGCATTACCTCAAGGCGTACCGTAACCGTGTCTGGGACCTGATGGAGTCATTCGACTCTTTGAATGTCAAAGCCATATCACGTGAGAAGAATAAGCATGCTGACATTCTGGCGTCTGTTGGAGCCAGGTACGTCCCGGCTGATGACACTGTCCAGAAGCCGAAGCCGGTTCGTACCATCTACAGGCCTTCTGTGCCTGATAAAGACACCCACTGGCAGTGTTCGACTGTGACGAGGATATCGTCACTTTTTTGATAAACGAAGCAAGTACGATAGAAGGTAGAGACCCTGATGACGAGCAATACGAGGGGTTGATACAGCTTAAAAAACAATCATGTCCCGAAAGGACTGATTACCCTAGAAAGTCTCTTTGATCAGAACGATAGGGCAATATCCCACATAATCAAAGTGGACCCCAAGCAATACATGGACCCGGAACTGGAACCTGGAAAAACGATCAAGGTCGGGACAGATCGCACTGAAAAGGAACTGGAGCAGATCAGATCTTTATGCGGAGAGTTCCCCGATATTGTGGCCTGGTGCTACCAGGACTTGAAGGGGTATGACAGAGAGATGATCCAAGATACTATAGAGCTGGAAGATAATGCAAGACCTTTCCGGTAGAAGCAAAGGGCAGTGAACCCAAAAATTGAAGCTATGATGAAAGCAGAGCTCTTAAAGATGCTCGGAGGCCAAAATCATCTACCCCATCAAGCACTCATCTTGGGTCGCGAATCTGGTCCCCGTGAGGAAAAAGAATGGAGACATCCGCCTCTGCGTGGATTTCAGAAACCTCAATCAAGCTTCACCGAAGGATCATTATCCGCTTCCCCAAATTGATCAAATCCTCCACATAGTTGTCTGGAGCACAGAGGTTCTCTCTCTTGGACGGATTCTCTCGGATACAACCAAATATGGGTAAAGGACGAAGATCAAGCACAAGACAACGTTCACCACCAAATGGGGAACGTTTGCATATCAGCGCATGCCCTTCGGCCTGTCTAACGCCGGCGCTACATTTCAAAGAGCTATGGACTTGGCGTTCCGGGAGCTGCTCAACAAGGTCATTGTCAT
This sequence comes from Wollemia nobilis, assembly GCA_028583015.1. Classification (NCBI taxonomy): domain Eukaryota; kingdom Viridiplantae; phylum Streptophyta; class Pinopsida; order Araucariales; family Araucariaceae; genus Wollemia; species Wollemia nobilis. The sequence goes on from JAQPPZ010016881.1 coordinate 19,434,330, forward strand.
CTATTTGGACGATATGACTGTATTTTCACATAAGAGAGAGGACCATGCTTCCCACTTGCGGCAAATATTTGAGAGATGTCGTGAATTCGGCATTTCCATCAACCCGAAGAAGTCAGTCTTCGCGGTAAAGGAAGGTAAGCTGCTAGGACATGTCATTTCCGAGAAAGGCCTTGCAAAGTGGATCCTGACAGAGCAGAAGCCCTTCTTCGCTTACCCATCCCAGTTGACAAGAAGGGGCTACAATCATTTTTTGGCCAAATCAACTTCGTGAGGAAGTTCATACCGGACTTCGCACAAGTAATTAAGCCCATGGCCGAACTCCTAAAAAAGAATGCCGAATTCTTGTGGACTGACGAAAGGAAGCAGGCCTTCGAAGAGATCAAGGCCAGAATCGCGCAAGCTCCAGTATTGATAAATCCAGATTATTCCAAGGATTTCATCCTGTACGCGGTGGGAGAGCCCGAGAGCTACGCCGCAGTCCTGACTCAGAAGGGAGATGATGGCGAAGAGCGCCCCATAGCGTTCTTAAGCCAGGTGATTCAGCCGCATGAAGAAAAGTATAATTTTATTGAGCGGCAGGTGCACGCAGTCATGAGATCCCTCAGGAAGTTCAGGCACTTCGTCTCCCAGAGCCGGATAACTATCTTCGTGATACATCCGGACGTCAGGAATTTCATTGTACAAGGGGAGCCAGGTCACAAGAGGGCAGGATGGATAGCCAAAATCCAAGAATTTGACATAGAGGTACGTCCAACGAAGCTGATCAGAGGCCGAGCCCTGTGCCAAGAGCTGGCCCGAAGTGCTGCAGCCTGAAATCTCCGCTCGCCGGTGGGAAGATCCAATGGCGGAAATTAACCTTGCCAACTCCTTATCAGAGGAGAGTGATTGGACGAATGACCTGGTGCGGTATTTTAGCACAGGGAGATGTCCAGATCATCTCAATGCCTCACAAAGAAGGAGGTTTAGGCTGAATGCCTTGAGATATGTACTGCGCCCGAGGGGCTGTATTTCAAAAATATTGACGGCATCCTATTGCGATGCGTCAGGGAATCAGATAAACCAAAGGTCCTCGGAGAATTCCACTCCGGGATGCCTGGAGGACATCATTCAGGGAGGCCTACGGCCTTAAAGATTATCAGAGCCGGGTATTATTGGCCCACTCTCTTCACAGACGCACATGCGGTCTGTGTAAAATGTGAAAAATGCCAGAGGTTCGCCGGCAGGAATAGGAAGGCACCCTTGCCCCTCCAACCAATTCAAGCCGAGACTCCGTTTCAGCAGTGGGGTCTGGACTTCGTCGGAACCATCACGCCTAACTCTGCAGCGGGACATAAGTTCATCCTTATAGCCACCGATTATTTCACTCGGTGGGCGGAGGCGATCCCCACTAAGCATGCAGACCAAGAAACGGTCATTGGGTTCCTTGAGAGCCTCATCACCCGTTTCGGGGTCCCAGAGGCAATAGTTACAGACAACGGTCCGGGGTTCGCAGGTGCTGTACTCACGGAGTTCACCAGCAAATACGGCATCTATCACAAGATGTCCTCAAACTACTACCCGCAGGGGAATGGCCTGGCCGAGTCCACTAACAAGAATCTAATCGAAGATTGTAAAAAACAAGAGAAAGGAACAAGAGGACGTGGCACCTACTTCTGAACCGGGCGTTATGGGCGGATCGCATATCTTTCAAGAAATCTATCAAGACATCCCCCTACGCGCTTGTATATGGCAAGGAGGCGCTTTGCCTACCCACATAGAAATGCCCGCACTCTGGTTGTTAGATGAAGAAAAAGGCGACGGGGATCCAGTGGATGCCAGACTTTGTCAACTATTGCAGTTAGAAGAGGAAAGGGAGAAGGCATACCAGGCCTTTACCAAACATGCCGAGGTAACCCAGAGCTGGTTTGCAAAAGGCACCACCACCCGGGTTTTCAAAATCGGGGACCTAGTGCTCAAGTGGGACTCACTCAAAGCAAAGCCGGGCAACCATGACAAATTTGATGCCCTCTGGGAAGGCCCCTATCAGATCGCTCGGGTAAACCAATTCAACGCGTTCGTGCTCAGGGACATGGAGGGACAACTTCTCCCTATTCCCATCAACGGTTTCCACCTAAAAACCTATCACCACTGAAGGTGCCCAAGAGGTCCTTCCTTGTACATATTTTTTTCCTGCATTTCAGTTTATGTCAAAATGTAAATATTTCTTTCAGTTATTCAGTTTTCAGTTTTCAAAGCCGAAGTGGGCTAAGTGTGAGAAAAGGAGCAAAATTTTGCGCTGCTTAAAAATCCGACCAAGCATAGAGCGAACCCCGACTTCGCAGCGAAGTCAGGCATCGCTTCATGAATTGTGCGATGTCGGGAGTGTGGGAGAAAACAGCAAAACGAGAAGCCTCACAAAACAAAACAAGATTTCTAATGTTCATGCGCAACCCGACTTCGCAGCGAAGTCGGGCTGCGCACCATCTTGGGAGCGCAGCCGGGCAGCAAAGGAAGCAAAAATCGGCTAAGTGTGGAATCCCTACTGCGCAATATTTTCCGGGCGAAGTCGGATTGCGCACATTTTTTGAGCGAAGTCCGAGTGCGCTCTTGATTTCGGGCGCACTTCGAACGACCTGTCAGGGAGAACAAGGGGCATAGTGGCAAAAAATTTCTAAGTGTGGGCCCAGGCGGCGCAATGTGTATAGCGCGAAGTTAGGCTGCGTCCCTCCTTAAACCCTGGGCCAAAGTCTCCCTCGAAGTGTGTGCCCAAGCGGCGGCTGTGACGTCATTGGAAGCACGAGGTTCAAATTTTTAAAGAATGATTGCGCGTATTTCGAAGCAGATGTCATTAAAGAAGCAAGCGCATTAGGACCAACCGCAAACAAGGTGCGCCTTCCAAGGAAAAAGCCCACGCGCGGCCGCCAAGGAATAACGGCGTTTTCTACCTACTTCGGGCAAATCACTTTAAACCCCCCTCGCGCCATTAATGCTACGTTTTAATTCCTAGAAAAGGGGCCCTGGCATACTCAGAACATTCGAATTATCAAGCTAAGTCTGAGCTGCGCGTTTAGGAGGAAGAAAGGCGCAGAATTGAAGACTAGTGACCAAAATTCCCGTCTCTGCCACCACGAGCAGAAAACAGAAAATGGACAAGGGAAAAGCGCCAATGCAGCCGCAGTCCAGCGATACAGAGCAGGAGGCTGAGGAACACACAGAATCCAGCGCTCATGAGAGCGAAGTGCCACGAGAGCGGACAAGGAAATCCAGGTCAAAGAGAAGCAAAGGGCAAGCTCCGCCGCCGCCCATCAATCGCCTGGCCGGGTATAAGGATGGCGAGTACTCCATTAGCCTCACCAAGCTGCGGCCAAATATTGCAAAGTGGGCAAGCAAAGTCTCGCCCTCGCACCATGTCGGAGCTGCATACAAGTCGAACCTGTACTGGTTCTTGTGCCCTCCCGTCCACCATTGCCCGGAGTTGGTTGAGTCTATTGTGACATATTACAAACCAGCTACCCGGCAAGTCTCGCGACAACCAAGAAAGAGTGTTGTTCACACTCTTCAAAGAGAGCATCCAGCCAGCTTTCGTCCTGGGGCTCCAAGACGACCCCAACGCCATTGTCAAAAGAATTAACTTGGATGAGCAGGCGGGCAGATTCGCTCATAGCAGAAGGATGACAGAGTTTCTCGATTCAGAATTGAAGACCCCGCTGCCACAGGACAGTGGCCAACAGGCCCTATACCCCTGGAGAGGTTTGAAAACAAATATATATATATTATCCTGGCATGGGTACTCGGCTGCGGCACGGATAGAATGGTGCACCCGTACCAGCTGGCGCTCGCGGAATGCATCTTGCATGGAGAGTTTTATGACTCCACTGCGCAAAGGAGCGGAAGACGCCCGATTTTCTTTGATTGGGCGGATTGGGTGGCGTACGCCATACATTCGAATCTGGTCAGGATACAGCAGAAGCAGACAACGGAGTTCCGGCACTGCTCATTCCTCACATGGTTGTGCCTGTACCATACGCACTACCGGATTAAAGTGCCTGATCTAAAAAAGGTAAATGAGAAGGGAGCGCCGCTGCCTGTGTATGAGTGGACAGAAGCCCTGTATAGGAGAGGGTCTTACTACGATTTCAACTTCAAATTTCTAGGTATGACCCTGGCGCTGTTCAATGGCAAAGCATCTCGCCCTCCACTGGCCATGACGAACTACCTGAGGAAGTACAAATGCGGAGATACCTTCCGGTTGACTCAGGGCATTGTGATCAGAATCTACGGATTCAAAGGGAAGCCGTTCTTGCTGCCCTATTTTTGCACTGAGCATCAGTTCGGTATAGAGACATCGCGCCAAATGGACTATGTAGAAGAGGAATTCGGCCAGGGAAAGAAGAGGGGCCATATTTTCAAGTATCCTATTACCTGGGCGAACATTCAAGTGCATGAGATTGGGCAGCATATCTACCTCGAACAAGAACTCCTCAACATGGGCCTGATATAGCTACCTCAGTCACTGGAAATACGACCCGATTGGGGTCAGGGGAAAATTTGTACATATTTGCCCCCGAGCAGAAATCATGGAGGAGAGGTGCAATAAAACAGGCGCAGAACTGGAATGGCACATCGAGCGGATGCAATCATGGCCACCATGGCAGGACTTTTACTGTGAGGAGGTGGAGTATGATCCGGAGCGCAATCCAGATCACAGGTTAGACTCGGCGGGCTTCAAAAAATTCCTCTCAAAGGTGACGCCCCTCAGCTGGGAAAAGGACAAAATCATTGAATGTTGGAAAATGAGGTGTCGCACGCAACACGATAAGTCTAACCGAAAGACATTGGCCGTAGATGATGAGTTTTCGGCCTTATATGATAAATACGCCGGCAAATGGGAGCCGTTCGCGTTTCGAGATTGCGTTCCCCTAGGCGCCAGAAAGAGATATAAAAGGAAGCCCCCATCCCAGCAATTACCCATTCAAAAACCTCCCAGCACGACGCCAACAAGCAGTCAGGTGGGCCCGATGTTGCCTCCAGCTCCCGAAGCGTCACCTCAAAAAGAACAGGAGCTAGAAAAGTCAACTAGTGAAGCGGTGCCTCAAAAGGAAAAGGCGCCAGAAGGGTCAACCGGTGGGCCTTCGGCAGCAAACATCCCTCCGTCAAAACCCAGGTACAAATTCACCGTGGGAACACCACTGCCAGCCGCGCCAACCTCCTCCGCCTCCTTCGAGCAAACTGCAGCTCCGGGAGAAAAGAAGAGAAAAAGGAGCGAAAAGACCAAGCGGCCTAAGGAGTCTGCGCAGCAAACGGCTGCAGACGACGAACAGAGACAGCCGCGCCGGAAATCATCTCTCTGGACAGCCCAGGGGAAAGAAGCAGAAGTCCGGCAGCAGGGCGTCCTCCAATCAGCGGCTCAGGCGGAGCCCGCAGGTACGTCCTCTTCCCCGGTTCCCCAAATCCCAGTTGGCCCTGCCGTAACACCGTCCCCCTCTGTATCAGGGCAAGCCTTAGTTGCATCTTCCTTATCGCCTATCTCCCAATCCTTCCACAGTCCCCATTCTTTCGAACAGTTTGCCCAGGACCCGAACGTTTTCCAAACCCTGGGTCAAACCCTAGACCCCTCATCCGCGGCCAGTGCCGAAGCTGTACCTACATCGCCGCGCCGCTCACCTTCATTATTCAAGACCCCGCCTTCACCTCCCACTCAGCCGCCCGTTTCCCCTAGGACCCAGTCGCCCTTGAAAGCAACCACACCTTCTGGGATATCTCCTGCTTCATTGTTTGCAGGAAGGATGCCGCAGCAGGATTTAGCCTCGGCGTATCCTATGCTGGCAGAACTTGACTTCATGGGGGAGCAGCTGCAGATTACAGATGATCAGCCTCTGGCAGCGAAGGCCGTAGGGTGTTCCGCCTCTTTCCTCCAGGGCGTCAAACGAAGAAGAGCCGAGGAGATAGCTGCCCCGGTGAAGCGCACCAAGTTCGACTTGGACAGAGAGTGCTGCGAACTGAAAAATTGATCCCTAAAGTAAAGAAGCCTCTCCGGGAAATGACCGAGGCTGACTATGAACACCGGATCAAGGAGAAGAATTTTGATGACATAAGCGAAGAATACGAAATCAACGGTATTCGCCGCAGAACTGACAATCTCCTTGTTAAGCGACTCGAGAATCAAGAGAAGTTGTTTCAGCTTCAGAATAACTCGAGACAGCTGGAGGAAGATCTGGCCAAGGCCACCACGCGGCTGGAGTCTGCCCAGAAGGAGATTGAGGACTTGAAAGCTCAGCTCGCCGCCTCTCAGCAGGAGGCTACAACACAAAGAAGGACGGCCGAACAGCTGTCGGAAGAGAAGAGGGCGGCACTGGAACATGTATCTCAGCTGCAGGATTTGTTGAGGCAGGCCCAATCTCAGCTGAAGGAGAAGGCGTCCCAGGCGGCGGCCTTTTCGAAAAACAAGATCAAGGAGATGCGGGCTGGTTTGCTGCAAGGATGCAGGGCTAATGTGGTCAGGTCCTTGTCCGTCCTGGATTTCGCATCCAGGATCCAAGAAGTATCTGCCCAGGGAAAGCCTGTGGTAGAGGAGGCCGAACGCCAAGCGAAGCAGTGGCTGGACTTGGCAATAAAAATTGAAGAGTTCGCGCGCAAGGGCCTCCGATTTCCCCCCATGTCCCGAATTGCCCTAGATTGGGCAGATGCAAGGGTAACCTTGCATAATTACTTTGAAAAAATGAAAAAAACAAGGGCCGCCAGGAAGATGCTGGACGCATTGAACCATGAAATGAATATTTGCCCGGCCTCCCTTCAACACTCTTTCTGAGCTCGGATGCCCGAGCTTCGTCAAGGATGGGGAGTTTCTGCCCCTTGAACAAGTAAAGCTGGATTGGCTGTCTTTCGAGGCAGATACATCAGAAATTGACAGCTGGGCCGAGCCAGTCCAGGAGACACAGGTAACCCAAATGGTGTCAAGATATTGCAAGATTAACACCTCCCTTCAGGAGTTGGGAGAGAGATATGACACCATCGATGTACACATGGTTGCGGCATTCAGAGCAGCGCTGAAGGATGTCAGCGATTTAGGGCCCTTCCAGGCAGCAGCTTGGGACCAGGCCAAGACTGCATACAATCACGTTCGCGAGCGGGAGCAACCTGCCGAGCGAGAAGGCGACAGTGGTGAGCATTCGGATTCAGAAAGAGGAGGAGAATCAGAAGAAGAGACTGCTGAGAGTGAATCCGAAGAAGAGCAGTTACCCAAGAAGGGGACTCAGCAGCAGTAGGAGCAGCGGGATGCAGGGGAAGGGAGTTCCTCTGCGCCCAAAGGATAAAGGCCTGGTTCGTTGCGTCGAGGCGAGCTCGACACCCCGCGAGCCGCCAGGAATGTTGCCACATTTTGCACGGGGTGCCATGTCTTCATTTTTCTTGTAAGGATGTTGCTCTCCCTTCCCTCCTCCTCCTTTCCCTTTCTCCACTATCCCCTTTCTTCCCTTCCATCAGTTTCATTCCCTTCATTTCCCCCCCTTTCCTCTTTTACTTTTTTCTGTCAATTTCCCCAAAAGAGCAAAAGGCCCCTAAAAATTCTAAGTATAAGAGCGCAACCCGACTTCGCAGCGAAGTCGGGGTGCGCCCTTGAGTTTGAGCGCACTTGGGGAGCCGAAGTGCGGAGAGATGATCAAAATTTTGCTAAGTATAAGAGCGCAACCCGACTTCGCAGCGAAGTCGGGGTGCGCTCTCATTTCTGTGCGCACCTGGGAATCAGCGGACCCCTGAAATTTCTAAGTATTGAGTGCGCAACCCGACTTCGCAGACGAAGTCGGGGTGCGCTCTCATCTTCATGCGCAGTCGGAGCGGTATGACCGAAAATTGGCTAAGTGTTGGGTGCGCAACCCGACTTCGCAGCGAAGTCGGGCTGCGCCCGCTTACTTGTGCGCACTCGGGCAGAATGTTGAAGGCAGCCCGAAAATTGTCTAAGGCACGGAGGCCTCCCCAACTGCGCTACTTCCCCCTTGCGCTGTCTAATTGCGCTCCAATTCCGAGCGAAGTCGGGCATGAAAGAGAGACGAGATCCCAAGGCAGATTTGTCCCTTATCAGATTCTGACAGGTGTCCAGCCTCGGGATTCGAGTCAGAGATGTGACGGGTGGTGTGCAAGCGTGAACCGAATTATTGTACCGCAACTACCCTCATTCAAGCTGACTCGAAGTTTCATCTACCGCACTGCCACGTAGCTGCCAAGTTTTCAGGTGGACCTTGCTGCAAGTACAGTCCATATCCGCAGAGGTCAACATCAGCCGCTTTTTTGCCGCTTTTGTCAGCTTTGTCAGCTATTGTCAGGTCTGGGATCCTGTGCCCAAAGTTGTAATTGGGGGGAAAATTGCGCTATAAATAGCTGCGCCATATCATTGTAAAGGGGTGGAAGGGGGATATATTGCTAGGGAACCATTGTAGCTGTGCATTTGCTTCTGAATACAAAATACACTTGGCTCTATTGACTGTTCTTGTTCTGGTATGCTGCCTCTATTTAGCATTTCTGCCTCATGTTGCTTATGTTATTGCTTATCGTTATTCTTGCTATCTGGATATCGGTATTTGATAGTTAAGTATTCCTGGAATGCATAGTTAGAGGATACATAGAATGAATGACATTGGTAGTTTCGTAATGTATTTTGTGTTTAGTTGTTGTTAGTAGTGGTGATTGATAGTTGTTGTGCTGCTTATCCTCCCCACCCAATACAAATACATTTATATTTCTTTCTGCATTTATAATTTCTTTCCTGCACTCTGAGCTGATAGACAACTGAGAAAACATAGGAAGCCGGCCTCCTCCGGAGATTGGCACGGAAGGCATTCCTTCCTTCCGGCCTTTCAATCTGCTGGGCGAATCTAGGGCGCATTACACTAAATCCTATCCTAGTGGCAGATTCGTAACCAACAGTCCCCACTAGTTTCCAAAATTGTAGTAGCTCGCTACTACCATCATGTTCCAAATGGAGGTCCATTGCACAAGCTAAGGCAAAAGACAGAGCAGGGCAGAAATTAACAAGAATTGGCTAAGTGTTTGGAAGTGGGAGAGCCCCACTCTGGGGAGCCCTGCTTGGGAGAGTCCCACTTGAGGGAGCCCCACTCACAATGCCTCACTCAAAGAGAGCCCCGCTTGGGGGAGCCCTACTCAGGGGAGCCCTGCTCAGAGAGGGCCCCGCTTAGGGGAGCCTCACATAGAGAAAGCCCCACTTGGGGGATCCCCACTTAGGACTGCATTGTTGAGGGGAGCCCCACTTAGAAATAACCTTGCTTGAGAGAGCCTCGCTCGAGAAACCCTGCTTAGAGAGAGATCCACTCGAGAGATCCCTGATCACAATGCCTCGCTTAGAGAGAGCCTCGCTTGGGAGAGCCCCGATCACAATGCCTCCCTTAGAGAGAGCCTCGCTCAGGAGAGCCCCATTCACAGTGCCTCGCTCGGGAGAGCCCTGCTCGCGAAAGCCCTACTCGAGATAGCCTCGTTCTAGAAAGCCTCACTCAATGCCCTGCTTGGGAGAGCTCCGTTCTAGAGAGTCCCTCGGGGGATCCCTGCTTAGAGAAAGCCCCACTCAGAGAGAACCTTGCTTGGGAGAGCCTCACTCGACAAAGTCCCACTCAAGAGAGCCTTATTTAGAGAGAGCCCTACTCTAGAGAGACTCACTTTGGAGAGTCCCTCTCACAACACCCCACTCGAGAGAACCCTACTCCATATCTATTTTTGGCAAAGGGATAAAGATGATGTCACCTCATAATTATCACTAGGGTACATTGTATGTAGTCCATTTTGTGGCTGCACTTTCAAGTATAAATAAGAGCTTAATGCTCATTGTAAAGTCCTTTTGGCCTTCAAAGCAATACCAGAGCTACTCTTCGAAGTGAGACTGTAAAAACATTGCAAAATCAATAAAGAGTTGTGCGTGACATTCATATTCGATTGTCTCTGACCTTTTGCCTTATGAATGTGTGAAATAAGTGGCCCTGCCCTCCTTTCCCTTGTAGTCCTTTTTAATTGTTGTTTCAGGTATTCAAATATTTTGCACGTTGAAGTTATTTGGTTTCTGTTGAAAACACCAACTGCATCAAATCTAAACATCGCTATGGCTTCGACCGTATTTTGCATTTTATTTCTCTTGCACCCTTACTCCTCAAACAAAGTAGATTAGATTTGTTTTCTGTGTTTCTAGATCAGTTTGCTTATTTGTTTTCTGTGTGTTTTAGATTAGTTTCTTTCTTTATTTTCAGCTTAGATAGAAGGTAAAAAGGGAACCAGCCTGAGATTCGGAGGTTGGGGAGAGTAGAAACCTTCCCATCCATTTGTTGAATTGCGGTCACGGGTGCAAATCACACTTGCTGATTTCTGTGTTCAACAATTCCATGGAGGCAAATTATATCACAGCTTTTCATGCAAGTGAACAAAAAGTGTGGCTGAGATGAGTGCTTAAAGATCTAGACTTTTCTCAGAGAACCGATGCCTTTGCTAATAGATAATCAAAATGCCATGAAGATTGCAAAGAACACAGTTTTTTGCTTCGGACAAAAGCATATTGACACTAAGTATCTCTAAATTCAGCAATTACTCACAGGCCAAATCGTGGAATTGCAACATTGTCCTACATTCCAAGCAGCTGATGAACTCAAATGCTTTGGCCAAAATCAAATTTCTGAAATGCATACGCGTTTACCAATGTCCATTTATAATTAAGGTGAGGAATGTTGGTAATCATAACTTTTGATAATAAGGTTAATAATAAAGTTAGGCTTGGTCAATAAAACAAGCATGTAACTACCAAACAACCAACCATGCAACCAAAAATGCCCCTCATTTATAGGAGCCAAGCAATAGTTGTAAAGCATGTCTCAAAAATTCAAGATCTATTTTCTTTCTATTCTTCTTCATTTTCTTCTAAGCAGTTTTTTCCTATACCTCTCATTGCACAAAGCATATTTCATGCTCCAATTTGACTATATTAGAACTAAATGTTGGAGCTGATAGTACTATTGTACAAGATTCCATTTGAGCAATATAAGTGATAATATGATACTTTAATTGTATTACTCGGAACTCTAGCAGAGATACTAGAGATAGTCATTATGTGCCTCAGGCATTAAAGTGGTGCATAAAGTCACATAAAGAGATCTGCTTAATATATATAAAGAGTGGTGAGGACCAACAATTGCTGCAAACCATAAGTGAGGTCTCCAACTGGAAAATTGCAGTAGTCATAACACTCCCTTATGATTCAAAGACATTCCACATTACAAAGCTTCATCATCACAAACATGTAGATTAGAATTTGATTATGGCATTTAACAGATGCTTTTTACATATGTGAAAGATATAGCAAAGACAGTCCTTAGATTTTTTGCTTGACAAAGTTGTTTAATTAAGACTTTAATGCTGATATGTAATAACTTATTCATGTTACGTTCTCTAGATGCCCTTATGTAGATTCATGCTGATACATCAATATTTATATAAACTTTTTCTACATGATTTCATTATTTATGTACCCACTACATCTATATCAGCACAACTTAGAATGTATGCTTCATTCCGAAGGAGCACTAGTTGTGTATTATATACATGTTCATTCTCCATGCAACAATATAAGTTTTGCTCCAGAGTGGACGAACCCATTAATGACTAGACATAACTCCCAATTAGCTTTTTGATTATCCTACATATGTAGATCATACCATATGCAAAATGTTCATTTCACAACAGAAATATCTTAAAAGAATGAAAAGGATATTTTCAGAAAATTCAAATCAAAGGGAAAGTCTATTTAGGCATATTCATAAGAAAATCTACTTGATTTGTTGCAGCTCATTTATGCGTCAGAAAGTCATCATCATAGAACCAAGTACCAGCAGTTACCAAGCCCCAGCAAACTTACTCAGGTAAGTTCTCATATGCCGTCAAAACCTTCCAGACTTTTCGAGAGGGTGCCTTAACGGTTATAGTGGCAATGACCCTGCGATGAACGCCTCCATTTTCCTTTATAAATAAATAACCAGCTGAGTAAGCATAAATTATAAAATTATCATTCTACGTTCCCAAAAATGTAGCAAAATGTATGTTTCAAGACAATTTCAAAGCAATGAAAAGGAAAATTTCTTACAAGCAAATCATCAAGCCTTCGAAGATGAACTTCATCAACAACACAGGGTCTATCTAGACTACAGGATTGTCTGGTTGTGCCCCAGATGTTAATAGCATTAGCAAGGTCCTTTAGGTAAATTCCACTTAACCTTTCTAGTGTTGCAGTTGATTTATCATCCTCAACTTCATCAGATTCAGATATGTAACCCATTTCATGATAAAGTGACTTGACTTCTTCTGAATCTGCAGAATTTCTTGTAACTAAAAAGGTACTTTCTCTTTGCTTGTGAAAGTTAAGTTGAACAGTTTCAAGTGGAAGAATTTGAGAAAGTTTTTGGCAAGGAAGCATCTTCAAAATTGCTCCAGACTTAGCTTCAGCTCTAGCAGCCACTGCTTGAAGATTGAGAGGAAGATCTTTCCTGATTATACGTTCCACAAATATTGCAGGAAAATTGAATCTAGGTATAACATTAACTTCATAGGATAAGATTGTTGTTATATGCCTGCAAAACAGAAGACTTGATCTCAAAAGATAAATAAAACAAAAAAAAATTAAGTGCATAGATCATCTTTTTTGGCATGTAAACAAAGAATAATCATACTGTGTTACAACATTTTCCGAAATCTAACACTTGCCTTTCAAAATTTCAATTTCTACAATGATAAATTATAAAAAGTATGCGTCTGCAAAATGAGAAGAATGTGAAGGAAAATTGCTCACATTCATATAGCACAATAAATATAAGCAGCACAAGATCTACTAGTTATTGATTACTTCAAGATGCTTGTTTAAAGAAGGATGTATATATCCAAACAATGTTAAAAGAAAATGCAGAATAATCCAATATTAATAGAAGATCAAAAGATGAAAATAAAATCAAGTATCAACCAGTTCTACATTTATTTAAGTATTGATTTCATACATTTTAACCACAAATTAGTGTTTATTTATGTTGTACAAGAGTACAATCTTTATCTTTTAAAGCAGAAGATATGGTCAAGTAGCAGTAAGATGGAAGGCATGTAAGAACACTAGACTTTACCTTTGAAAAGAGTAGAATAAGTCTTTAATCTTAAAATCTCTTCTGAGTTAGTGAAAATATGGGCATTACTAGGTTAATAATTGCAAATATCTATGAATGTTAAGCATAAATACTGATACATGTAAAAACCCAATACTGATACATGGCAAAAACTAATTATGATATTTGATGAAGAATCTACAATCAAAAGGTAGGTTTTGCCTATGGAATTACTAATTGGACACTTCTATGGCTTTTGAAAACATTTGTTCTCAAAATTTTGAAGGTGGCAAATGGACACTATACACCATATTATACATCCAAAAGAATGACTCTTAAAAGAACTGAGCAACAACATACAAAGAAAGCCTGATCATATGACAGCAATTAAACATCACAACTTTCATCATTTCAATCCTTAAAATGTTAAGATATTTCTAATGATTGCAATGAAAGGATTGCTTCAAGCATTTTGTAGATCCTGCATATGTATTTAAATATGTAATATCTTATATGATTTGTTCATTGGGAAACTAAGATATCATTCAAACATGCACACATTCTTAAAAACCAAGAGAATTCTCCTATGCAACTGCAGTCATGTCGATCCCTCTAGTTAGGATGATCAAATGGTGTTCGTTTTGTTATTTCCACATATGCAAATGTCCATTAGGCATAGGACACAAGCATTGATTGGACTCTCTTTTTGATACATCATAGTTGGTATGGTAGAGATGCACTGTAGTTCACAATTGAAGTTCATTCAACAACTTATGTGAAGTCAAGTTCATTTGGCCACCATTGTCAATGATTAGTTCCACCAATATCAATATGTCTTTGACTTGGCAATTACAAATAAAGAAGTTTACCATTTGTTTGCAAATTAGTCATTGACTATAAGTTGGGGATTATAAGTGTTGAAAATGCATACATGAAGCTCAAAAACTGAAAGAAAGGTTTTTGCCTTTTTTCTTAAAGAATGCATCGTACTTCAATAGAAGGCTTGGGCCACTTATAACAAGCATAATACATATTTTCACTATTGTCAGATGAAACCAAACCCTTACTGGATGTACTTTGTCAGGAATTCCCCTTTGAGGTAGGACTAAATAAGTTGACAAGGGTAGAAGATGTACTTCTCTTTTGGGATGCAAAAGATTGGCTAAGCTTTGAGAGTCCCTTCTGTTGCTTGGATTCAACTTTTGAAGCCAGCTAAAATGCAAGGTACAAGGAAGTGATGGTGAAAAGTTTGAAGTCCTGGCTAAAAAAAGTAAAAAACAACCCTGAGACAACTTTGATGTAAAGGACCTCATTGGACCTTGTAATTCTAACATGATGGAGAGGTGATTGAATGGATCAATATGTTGCTGAACATAGTGTACACAAGTACCTAATGAAAATGGAACCATATGTCAACCTCTTTTTTTTATATGACTGAATAAAGTGCCTCGTCATAGCTGCTTTCAAATCCTTCCAATTTTTAATGTCTGATGACTTTGTTGTGGCCAAATGTTGGACATAAGACATCCACTTGGTGATGACTTGATCATTCAAATTCATATACAACTTACAAGATATTAATTTTGTGTGGCTTCCAACTAAGAAAATCCAATAATTCAACTTGTCCAATTATGCCATCAAAATGGGCAATGGATATCTTATTGCCCAACATGAAAGGAGGTTGAAATCGAGATAGAAAGAGAAACATGCATTTTGCAATTGTCGACATTGTAGTTGTTGAAACATACTCACCATCTCCTGCACAAGGGTTGTCTAACAAGGTGCTTGGCCTATGCATGATATATTTTTGTAAATAAAATTAAAAAATAACAAGAGACAAGGAGAGATCAAACATCAAGGCAAAGGCATTTTTATATAAAAGCAGGTATGAATAAGCCCTCTAAAAAATGACTCTAAAAGCAACCTCTAGGAAATAAAATGATCACTTAAACAACAGTTTCAAGGCCTGTGGTCTTAAGGTCATTATATTTTGTTTAACCAAAATTATCGACCATAATAGGGTTGAATATATGGTTTAACTTTAAAACACAACTTTTAAAGAAGCCCTCAAGTAAGGTTACACATTTAATAGAAATTCCCTGAACATAAAGTGACAATAAGGCAATAAGAAAAACTAGCAATGTAGGGAATATGATTTTATTATAGAAAACTTCAAGGCTTAATGGCCCTTTTGTACTTCACAAGGAGGGGAAAGAAAACTTACAATTTTTTAAAATCATGCAAATGGTATTATTCAAAAGAATATTTTAAGTTATCAAATGGCACGAGCTCAAGTGGAAATAGATGTCAAATTTCAAGGCAGAGACCCATGTTCAAATCTTGGCAGGAGATATATGCATAATTGCCAAAATTGTTGTTTTAACACCACTATGTGGTTTGTTGAAATATCATGAAAATGTGGTCAAGATGTAATACAGGTGGGACCCATGTCAATCCCATCTAACCAATTTCAAAAATTATTTAGATAATTAAAAATAAATAATAATAAAAAATTCTAAGTTCAATTCAACCTAAGAAGAATAAATCAACTTAGTCCCTTCCTGCAATGGAGTCAATGACATCAATTGCAAGGGGGAAGGAAAATTTTCTGCAATTGTAGGTCAAACAGGCATGAAAACAGCAAAGTGATGGTCATTCTTCTTACAATTACTTCTTGAAATTCTCTATGGAAGCAACTGCAAACACAGCTTCCAAAAACCACAGAAAGCACAGAGCAAAAGGATTGCAGGAGTAAAGCAAAAGATAGAGAATACAAACGAGATGACTATTGAACACCGAAATCGTTAAGTGAGCTATGCACCAATGACCGCAGTTCAACAAATGGATGGGAAGGAGTTTATTCTTCCCAACCTCCGGATTCGGGCCAGTTCCCTGTAATCTAATCAAAATAATGTGAAATCTAAATTAAGTACATAAAATAAACCTGATCTACTATTGTGAGCAAAAGGATGCAAGAAAACTAAGCAAATACAGAAAAGTAAATACAGCCAAAGGCCATAGCAAGATTAGTGCTGGCACATCCGGAAAATCCAGCAATGACCAAATAACTTCAGTACATCAAGTTAAATATTTGAATAACCTGCAGTATAATTAAAGAAAGGACTAATAGGGGGAAGGAGGGCAAAGCCACTGATTCCACACGTTCATGAACAAGAGGTCACAAACAAAATTGATTCAGAAAGAGATGTATAATCTTCCATTTATTTTGTCCAAAATGATAAGTATAACTTAATTCGAGAGAGTAGCTCTAGTATGCTAGATAGCCAAAGATCTTTACGATGAGTATGAAACTCTTATTTATACAAAAAATGTAGCCTACTCTATTTCTAATTGCAGTCAAAATTAACATGCAATGTACAATGGTAATAACTACAAGGTAACACATCATCCTTATCCATTATGATGAATAGGGCACAGAGCATGGAGTGGGGTGCATTCAGACAGGGCAGGGCGCACTTGGACGGGGTGGGGTGCACTAGAATGGAGGAGGGCGCACTACTTTTAAACTCTTAGCCAATTTTCACTGATTTATGCACTGCTCTATCTTCTGCCTCAACTTGTGCGATGGATCTCCATTGCAAGCATTATGGCAGTAGCAATCTACCACAATTTTGGCGGCTCACGAGCATGTCAATCTCAATTGATAGGAGATCCTAGATGGTGCCTTATTCTTGAGTGTGGAGTCAAAATTGAGGCCCTTTCACAACAAAACTAATGTTGTAGGGAAGAGTGTCATTGCACCTGCAGTGACCTGTGGACCAATCAGGGAGAGGATATTAGTTTGAAGCAATGACATAGATGATGGTGAGAATAGGGTGATGATGGGTGATGAGAAGGGTTGAGATGAGGACACATGAGGGGACACAACGACGCTTGTGGTAAAAGGACCAAAGGAAGCATAGATGGTGGTGGAATAGTTGATGATTGTGTGACAAACTAATATGGGATGTTGTAAGTTGGTAATGGTGAATGGGATGGCCCTAAGACTAGAGCAGGCAAGCCTACTGGTTGTAGGAGCTAGTTCTGACCAGCCTTAGAAAAGTAGTGTAAATAAGTTAAATAAGTGCAAATGTGCACACATATAAGTAAAATGAAAATGTACATGAAATGTAAATGAAAGTGAAATGCAATTTTGTAGTTTGACGTCAAGGGTGATGATGTCATCATTTGATAAATTGAAATTGTAATGTACGCCTAATGAATGTAGTAAGCATATACTAATGGAGGGTAGTTAGGGTGAGGAGTCCTGGGCAGTAGTTGTTAACTTCCAGCTCTCAAGGATAAAAAGAACCAACCATTCATTTGTTCGAGTACTGAGTACCAAGGGAGCATCCATGCATGCAGAGTCTATGTATGTATATCCATTGTAGCATTGTATATTGCCAGTGCAGATGGTCTGTAATGCCAATGTCGTACAGGCAGAAGTAATACAATGACGATTCATCCTTCATCAGTGTGTTGTATGTGTTCTAAGTGATGTTATTGCTGCAAGTAGATTGGTAGATTGTGCTTGTCAAGTTCTATGTGCAGATTGTAACCAAGAGTTGCAGCCCAAACGTATTGTATGAGGGAGTGTCGTACATGGAGGTGTAGGCGAGGAGTGTCATTCAACTAGACTACTGTCGTACAAGTACTTGCCATACAAGTGGAGACATTCAACCTGTCGTACAAGTGGAGTATCACTTGACTTGCCATACAATTGAGATGTTGAACCAGTGTGAGATAGTGTTGATTGAAGCCTTGGTTGGCTCTTGAATCTATCATATCAAATTGTTCCTCCAATTGTTGGAATACTCACCATCGTGCTACATTTTGCATTGTTGCCGCTTGAAGTTTGAACCAGAAACATGAAGTTTGGAGAGGTGAATGACAAATTACTTGTCACGAGGATGTGGGAGACGTGACCGTGGAAGAAGTCAGAACCAACCTGTGAGGATTCAGTCTTGCCCAACAGTCTTGCGTTGCACAAGACGAAGATTTGAACATTGTCAACAAAGTACTGTAGTTGCAAGCAACAGAACTTGAAGAACCCAAAGTGGAACATGCTTGGAATCCTCAAGTGGAGGATAGTTCCAATGAAGGCAATAAAAGGTGGAAAACATTGTTCTTAACAACCGAATGTAGCACAATGGTGGAATTCCCAACAATGAGGAAATAATAACAGAGTTCAGAGGCCAACTAGTCTGTAGTCAGCACACTTGAGCAATGTCAACTCAGTCATCTACTTCGACGGCAGGTTGATCTTCAGTCTGACAGCATCACTTTTCATACGATGATGTTCTCTAGACAACAATCCTCAAGACGAGAACTCTTTCAGATGGCGATTGCACTCCAACACGACAACACTGTTGGTACAATGGTTATCCTCAACAACTGTTGTCAGCAACTTTTGACTACGTCTGCACACCTGACTGCACCTTCCAACCTGCAACCATAATACCTTAACAATACACAAGTCTAATGATCTTGCACATAAATATCAACACACAGACATCCAACACATTGATGGTGAATGGGTTTGTATTGATATTCTGCCTGTACAACATACACAAATTACAACATTTGTATACTGACTTGCAAGATGCTTTGCACATATGCTCCGCCTATGACAATGGTCTCTCAATCCTCAAATATCTCTCTCTATGTATACAAGCAAATTGATATGTCTGCACTTAGTAAATCAGTTTTGATATTGTATGTTATTTTGTAATTGTACTCAAAGTGTTTGATGAAATGTGCGTACATATATTTAATAATGTTATAAAGTGGCAATGTAATTGTTGGTCACAGATCCGCCACCTGGGAAGGACTTGGTGTGTCAATGCGCCCTAGACCCGCAGACCAACATTGAAAGGACGGGAGGAAGGGATGCCCCCCGTGCCGATCTCCGAAGAAGGCCGGCTCCTTTCCTAACCTACTTGGGGGTTTTAGATAAGGGTGCAGGAAAGAGATTAAAAAATGGGTAAAGGGAACTGGAAAGAGATTGAAAAAGATAAGGGAACAGGAAAGAGATGTAAATATCATGCGTTTCGGGTGGGGGAGAACAAGCAGCACGATCGCAAATTTGCATCCGAACCAACAACAATTAAAACAAAGCATGTAACAGAAATTGCAACTATGATTCTATCCTATGTATCCTTCTGTTTTGTATTCCAGATCCAAATAATCACCAATGCTCAAATCTAGGATTCATAATTCAAACAGACAGAAATATAAATGGACATGAAGCAGAATACTAGCAGAAGGCAGCATAAAAAGACAGAGACAAGAAGCAGAGCCAAGGATGCTTTGAATTAATTAGAAGGTGATCCGTCACAGCAGAGTCCTCTAGCAATATGTTCCCCCCATCCACCCTTGTACAATGAAATGAGGCTGCTATTTATAGCGCAACTTTCCCCCCGATTACATTTTGGGCACAGAATCCTAGACCTGACAAAAGCTGCAAAAGCTGACAAAAGCGGCTGATATTGACCTCTGCGGGTAAAGAATGTACTTGCAGCAAGGTCCTCCTGAAAATGTGGCAGCTCCGTGGAAATCTGGTAGGTGGGAAGTTGAGTCAGTTTGAATGGGGGCAGATGCGGTACAATATGTCAGTTCACGCTCATCTGTCCGGTACCCTGGCGGCACACCTTCTGTCACATCTTTGACTCGAATCTCGAGGCTGGACACCTGTCAGCATCTGATGGAGGGGGAAGAAAACGTCTTTAAGCTCAGTCGGGTGGATGAGCGCAGTCGGGAAGGCCTCCGTGCCTTAGAAAATTTCTGGGCAAGTTTCAACGTTCTTTGCTCGAGTGCACACAGGTCAGTGAGCGAAGCCCGACTTCGCTGCGAAGTCGGGCAACTCAACACTTAGTCATTTTTCTGGGGATACCATGATGGGCTGCCCAACTGCGCTCTTCTTCCAGGGCGCAGCCCGACTTCGCTGCAAAGTCGGGCTGTCCCAGCACTTAGCCGTTTTCTTCAAGTGAGCTGCCCAACTGCACATGAATTTGAGGGCACAGCCCGACTTCGCTGCAAAGTCGGGCTGTCCCAGGCCCGACTTCGCTGTGAAGTCGGGTTGCGCACCTAACACTTAGACTTTTTGGGATGTCCTTCACTGACAATGCCCAGGTGCTCACAAAACTGAGAGCGCAACCCGACTTCGCAGCGAAGTCGGGGTTCGCTCAATACTTAGTCAAATTTTGGGCTCAGCTCTCTGCACGTCAGCTCCCCAAGTGCGCACAAAATTAAGGGCACAGCCCGACTTCGCAGCGAAGTCGGGTTGCGGCAACACTAACACTTAGAAAATTTTGGGCCTTTGTATGAGCGCAATCGGGAGGATGAGCGCAATCGGGCGGGGCCCGACACTTAGTCAATTTTCTGGCCCGAAATTGAGCTTCTTGGTCCTGCTTCCCGGGGCCATAACTTTTGATCCGCTGACCCGATCACCTATTATAATATATCGTCGGAAAGCTAGCGAGAAGATCTGCAATGATAAAATATCCAAAGCTCATTTCATCCATTTTATCGCCCCCGTTTATGGCCCGCGAAAACCCGAACACCTCTGCATGCTCCTTGTCGCTTTAAAGCTCCATACTTAGGCCAAAGTTTATGAAAAAATTTAATGTGGCAAAAAAGCCAACAGTAATATTTTACGTAATAATGTAATGTTAAGTTATTTATGTCGACAAAATCATAAGTCATAAGCTAGTTTGTCCTGTAGTGGGAAATGTCATGTAAATGCAACATAAATGCATATGAAATGTAATTGAGAGAATGATGAGGTGTCAGGTAGTTGGAGGGTAACTAATTTTTGGGAGTATAAATAAGCCCCTCCCCTCATTCATTCATCAGTCAGGCAGGTTGATGGATTGATATAAGAGCATTGGTACGTGTGAGGGTCGATGCATGTGTGTAGGGCATGATGCAGTCCAGTCTTGTATGCAGCCATGAAGAGTATTCTGCCTAGGGTTTGCAGACTGCAGATTGTAATGCTGAAACTGTATTGTTGTAACTGTATATGCCATTGTTAATATAAAACTACTTGTATTTATTGTCATCTACCATTGCTGTTGTGGTTGCTATTGCTATTGCAGGTTCTGTGCATTGTTATTGCTCATGACTGCAGATTTGTAGAATTATTTAAGTAGAAATGGAATTGTGTGTAAGCATGTTAAATTTCATTTCTACATTCTGGCATCGTTGCCTATACAAGGTTGGGTCTAATCTGGTGATATGGAGTTCTGAGAAGCAAAACCCTAAGGAAGATGCGCAACGAGAGCAATGGAATCTAGTCGAAGAAGAGGTAGATTTGTTTGTTGATGTAGATGAAGGGCCGTCTAATGGGACGTGTACGCTAAACACGCAGACGGGATGCAAGGCATACTGTCGTTCAGATGCAGATGAAGACTTTGCAGATAGAATATTTGCAGTCACAGACGAAAAAATTGCAGCCCTAAACGCGAAAACTGCAATCACAGACGAAAAAACTACAGTCGCAGAAGCAAAATCTACCGTCCAAGACAATCATCAATCAGTCAGCAACATAAACAGCCATCAGACTGATGGCAAAAATACAGTCAGTCATTTAGGTTGATGGTAAAATAGCAGTCAGTCGTCTGAAGCATCCAAAGCAATCAGTCATCAGTCTGAGGAAATTAGTCAGTCATCTAAAGCATCTGAAGCAATCAGTCATCAGTCTAAGGAAATCAATCATCAATCTAAAGCATCCGATGCAATAAGTCATCAATCTGATACATCCGACGCAATCAGTAATCAGTCTGAGGAAATTAGTCATCAGTTCGACACATCTGAAGCAATCAATAATCAGTCTGAGGAAATCAGTCAGCCGTCAGACTAATGGCAATAGGTAAATCAGACGGAACCTGTCAGAATGACAACAGAATAGGTAGACCAGTCAGCTGTTAGGAAGACGACAAAACAAAAAGAGTAGTCAATGAGAAGTTGCATACCGACGCAGACTGTTTGGTGTTGAAGCAATTGCAAGTTGTGGTGCACGATGGTGAACGAGACACGAGTTTGCAACCGGTGCAAATGATAGATGACATGGCCAACAGTGAGCGAGATGGGAATTCGGCGCTAAGGAAACTGCAGGTTAGTCTGCTTGATAGGGAGCGGGACGGGAGTCCGACATCAAACCAATTGCAGGTTAGAATGTTTCATGGTAAGAATGCGAGTACGAGGGACAAGCAATTGTAGAATGGTGCACCTAATGTTATGCATAAGGGAGCAATATGCCAAGAATCATTGTCGAGGTTAAGTCAACCTGTGAAACCGAAGGCCAATTTAGGCATATTGTGTAAGTGTCCATTATTTCATGGAGAATCAAGAGAAGACCTAGTAAGGCATTGGAGAATCTGTCACATGATGTGGATAGCAATTGGACAAAATAATGAAGTAGATTGGAGGAGGTGGTTTTTTGCGACATTTCATGGATTTGCAATGGATTGGTACATGAAATTCCCTGCGGACAAGTGTAGACATGGAAAATTGACCCATTAAGTTGAGTCATTTCCTTAGATCCTTAGTTTTCCTCTTAGAAAATTAGGGTCATCTTTGAGCCAATTTTTCCCCCATTAAATTATCTCCATTCCTTTCAAAACCTATACCATTGGATCGGGCTTGGAAAGCGCTTTCCAACGGTATAAGTTTTGTCCCATTCTGACACCGTTTGGTCCGCCAAAATGCCAAAAAACTGCACATGGGTCTAGCTGTTGCGAATTCGCGGTCCTACATTATAGGGCGAAAATTTCACGGTTGTCCAAAATGGGGCGCGAATTCGCTAAATTAGGCAACCGCCTAACCACCCAAAATGCCGTTTGGAGTTGTTCTAAATCGACCTAACTGTCCGTCTTTCAAGAATTCACGGCCTCCAATTTGAGGACGCAAATTCGCTCAGATTTGGAATTTTCCCAAATTGCTTAACCTCCTCGAACCACCAACCCGAATCTCGTGATTTTCTGGTTGAGTCGCATTGATGCAAGTTATAAAGCGAGCATCCTACTTCAAAATGAGACTAATGGACAATTGTGTTGATGAATGATTGAATGAGCAACTGAGAGAAGCTAAGGATTGATAGTTTAATGCAGGTTGAGTGTCGAAACAGGTCTTTTCTATCATAAGGGCGTTTTGGAGGCTCATATTGCTACTGATTGGTCATCTTGCTACCATTGCCACTATCAAATCAGGCGATTCAATTTGTGGCATACTCCCTCGAAGCAAGCCATTTGGTATTCGTTTTTGTGCTTTTTATTCCATTTCTGCTTTTACACTTCATATTTTTGCATTTCTAGCGAATTCGCTTACAGGCCGCAAATTCGTTGATCTAAGGACTTGGGGGCAAACCTTTGTTTCCAAAAGTACTGTCTCACTTTGCATACTGCATCTAGATCATTTTTCTTTTGATAGCATCCTACTTTCTGCACTGCTTGTGTCATTTCATTTCAGCTTTTGCATTTATTTCCAAGGGTCAACGATTTTCATTGTTTATGAACGGTTTGCTAAAAGGACCAAGGGGACTTGACTGCCGCATCACTAAGATCAATCATACAATGGCCTAAGCAGGTCCCCAAACACTAATCAAAATTTCTAGTGTTTTTGTGCAATTGTTTTGCAAGTTTTTGACAGAGTGGTTGTACAAGCCGCAAATTCGTAGTACAGGACACGAATTTGCTTTCACAGGTCGCAAATTTGATCGCAGATCGCAAATTCGCTCTGAGTAGGCATCCCGACCAAGTAGGTGCTCTGCCAAATTTGTTTCAATTTCATACTTCTACTTTTAGCATCATATTTGTTCTGTTTTCTTAGATCTCTGTGAGAAACGATTTAAAATACCAAAAAAATGATTGTGAAATGCACATAGCTTAAAAACTGTTTGATATGCCTTTGTCTTCAAGGAAACTTGAAATTGCATATAGTTTAGGTCCTAGTTGCATTTGGATCAAAACCTAGGTGTTTGCAAAGTAAAGAACACATCTAAACAAATATCCTTGGCTAGACTTAGAAGTAGTCTTTAAATACTTCTTGGTGAACCCAAATCTATTCAACCATCACCAAAGGAGGTACGCCACCAAGTACCCCTCACATCGAGGTGTAATAGTGCAAACGTCCCATCCCCCTTCCAGGAACAGATCCATTTACCTAGAGGGAAAGGGGTGCGAATTTTGCGCTCTACATTTTTTGGTGAACCCGACATGAACTCATGCGCTAATGGTTTTAAACATTTTCATTTTTTCTCTTCCTTTCATTCCCCCTTTCTAGTTTCCCCATTGACAATCCCTACTGACCTCGTTCTAGTTCCATCCCACCCTTGGCATCAGGTGGTGTCAAGTTTTGGTGAGGGTTTGAGGTCAAACCCTCCAACTTGTTCCAAAATGAAAGAGATCCTAAATGAAAACTTTAGTAAATCAAAATAATACTAAAAAAGGGAGTGGCAAAGGAAGACTCCCTACCTTACCAAGCTCCAAGTACCCTAACAGAATGTTTGCCAAGCCGCTAACCAGGTGCAAAACAACATGGTTAACATGAATGCAGATGTGAATACCTTGTGGTGCCTCGAATGAATCTGCTTTATTGCATTGTGGCGATAAGAAATGTTCAGACCCTGATATACGGTCAACAATGTCAAGCACAACAAGAAAAGATGATGAGTTAGGTAGTGAACACTCCTACACCAGTAGTTGATCAAAACCTGAACCAGAATCCAACTAGAGACTCATCTAGAATGGTCTAGCAGTGGATTGCAAATCTTCCCAACCCAGGGCACGCCATCCTAGCAAACTTTGATGATTGCAATGATGAGAATGAGATTCTCGAAGAACAAGTAATCCTGGTTAACCAACAAAGGGGGGTTGTGACAAGAGGCAAAAGGAAAGCAGTGGAGGAGCAACCTAGGCCCTTGAATAATCAAACTAAAACACCTAAGCCACCTGACCCCATTGTAAAAACAATCGTCCTTAGAAGGGAGAGACCCCCTCTTCAGATTAAGGATAAGGGTCTGATGGTTTCAAACCAAGAGGTACTATCTGAAGAAAGACCAAACCAAGAGGTACAATCTGAAAAAAGACCAGCAAATAAATCTCCTCAAATCCCTAGAGAAGAAAGACAAAAGTCGGATTCTGTAATGTCCCCATTTTTGGGAGTTTGTCTTATTTGTGGTTTTCGGGGAATTTCGTCTTCCACAAACCAGGGATTGCCGATTCACCTTCAAAAACGGATAGAGCATCTTCTGGCATTTGTTTTGACAGGTTACACGACATGGTTTCGTCAAGAAACGAAGGAGTTATGGCATTTGGAAGTTCGCCTGTCAAACCAGATTTCCAGTATCGCACGCGCACGGAAATCCACAAGTTTCTCCAAATTGGTCCCTTGGAGTATGACGTCCTTCCTCTAGGGATGTGCAATTGCAATGTAGTTCATTTAGGAGTGATTTTTAATTAATTAGGAGTAATAAGGGGTAATGTCCCATTATGATAATACTAATGTTATTTTATTATGTTATAAGGGTCCATTAATGAGAAATAATAAAGTGCCACCTTAATGAAGAATTAGAAGAATTCGCTATATAAAGAAGAGAAGGGGCACATTTGGATCATCTTGGGTCAATTTATTTCTTCTACTTTGTGTAATTGGCTGAAAAGCTGATACCATTTTCTCTGGTGGACGAAACCCTACGAGAGAACAACTCTTGTGGACGAAAACCTGCAAGAGCCAACCTTGAGGACGAAAACCCTCTTGGATTTCAAGGCCAAGGACAAAAACCCTTGTGTTTTGTGAGGGTAAACCTACCCAGGGTTTACATTTGGGCATTAAATATCATATTAAGGAGCATTCAGGATTTATCCAGCCTAGAAGGGCATTTGTGAGTTGTTTGGAAGAGTTAAGGGAGCTTCTTCAGATTGGGGTTTTCAGATTTGACATTCATTCAATGATTTTGCAGTGATTGTGTTGTTTTATTCAGCATCCAGGGTTTATATTAATGTTTCAGGTGTGATCTATGTAATTGTGGTTCCAGAAAAAATAATATAAAATATTGTGGTGTGTTTGTGACAATCTTAGGGTTTTATGGTGTATTTTTCTGGGTTATTTATAGATATGATTTTTATTTGCATGGTTCATAATTACATTCTGAGGTGTTGCGTCGTTGATTCAGGACTAGTAGTAACTGTCATGCCAAAAGCCATTTGCAAGGAAATGAAGTTACCATTTACAACAACGCCCAGTAGACCAATTCAGATGGACAGGACACAAGTCAACGTTGTAGGCATACTAAAGGATCTAGTAATGATTGTAGCAAAACATCCAGAGTTGATTGTAGTCCAAGAAGTGATTGTAATTGATCTCTCTCTTTTCTTCGGAATGCTATTATCTAGGAATGGACCAAGAAACTGTTTCAAAACGGGTATCTGGCAATGGACTACACTAATATGAAAGTCCCTCGAGATGGTAAGATAATCTGCATTGAAAATGAACCCCCTTGCAATTACCTCCTGCATATGCTGAGTGATGACAGAGTGTTCAATTGGAACAAGCTTCCTAAGTTTATAAATGAAGAGTCCATCAAGGGAGAAGCAACATCTAGAATAGATACGATTATTGGTATACCACAAGATGAAGATAATCAAGAAGTGGAGGAAATGTTGGAAGAAACGAGTTTGGGGAACTATCTAGTTTTAGAAAAACCCACTTCCCAGCATTAACCAGTCAGGAATCCTAGGGACCAAACCAAACATGGACAACGTACTTTGATGGTGCTACGACCAAGAATGGAGGTGGAGTTGGAATTCAGATCATTAGCCCACAAGGCGAAATCATGAACTATGCATCTCGCCTCTTGTTCAATTGCATTAATAATGTAGAAAAATATGAAGATTTGTGCACAAGGTTGCAAAAACCTTAGAAACTAGGTGCTAAGAAGCTGAAGATCTTTGGCGATTTCGATCTTGTTATAAACCAAGTCAAGTCATCTTGTGCCGCCAAGAACCGACAACTTCAGTCTTATCAACATAGCGTTTGGGATCTATAGGAAAGATTTGAGACATCATATCATCGTGATACCAAGAGAAGTAAACATCAAGGCAAATGAATTGTTAATGCTAGCCACGAAATTTGATCCCACCACAAATATGTGGGACAAGCCCAAGGACCTAAAAGTGGTGTTTTGACCTGCAGTCCCAAATGAATCACATAACTAGCAAGTGTTTAATAATGATTAGCACATTCTTGAGTTCTTGATCAGAGAGGCAAAATATGCTTAGGATTAGAATGAAATGGATATGATATTAAGGATGGAGTGATCCAACTCAAAACCAATCACTTGCTAAAATGACTCATCACAGTGAAAAGCTTATCCAACCCAGACAATAGTGCCAAGAAATCTAGCATTAAGGAGAATCCATCGTCATACCACCCTATACAGGTAGCCAAAGGGAGAAATCTAATGATGGAGAAGGAATGCACTGAAGAAGAAGTCCATAAGAATGCTTTCACAACCAAGTGGGGGACATTTGCTTATTAAAGGATCATTCAGGTTGTCAAATGCCGGTTCCACTTTTCAAAGGGCTATGGACATCGCGTTTGCAAGTCTGATTGATGAAATAATTATGGTGTATCTGGATGATCTGATGGTTTTCTCAAAAGAAAGGTAGAAACATATTGAGCACGTGGAAGAAGTATTCAAAAAATTTCAAGAATTTTGTACATCCCTGAATCCCAAGAAGTCCATTTTCTTTGTATAGGAAGGGAAGCTTTTGGGTCACGTGGTATCTAATGATGAATTTTCTATTGACACTGATTGCATCAAGGTCATCGAAGAATTACCCTTGCCATCTTCAATAAAAGGAATCAGATTCTTCTTGGGCCAAAATCCAGTACATATCAAAATTATAATCAACTTTGCACAATTGGTCAGGCCTATATCTAAAATGCTGGAGAAAGATGCCACCTTCATTTGAACCGAAGAAGGGAAAAGGGCATTCCAAGAAATGAAGGAGGTTATCACAAAGGCACCTGTCCTAATCAATCCTAACTTCACAAAGGATTTCCATCTGTATGTATTTGGCACCGACGAGAGTGTAGTTGCAATGTGGAATCAAAAGTACAACAAAGATGAAGAACACCCTATTTCCTTCATGAGTTAGGTGCTCCACAATTATGAGGAAAGGTACACTTCCATGGAGAAGTAGGTGTTTGCCATGATGAAGGCATTGAGGAAATTCAGGTATCATTTGTCTCAAGGTAAGACCATTGTTTTTGTCATACATCTAGAAATTAGGTCTGCAGTCCTCCACAGCAAATAGGGAGAGAAAAGAACAAGGTGGATCAATAGAATCCAGGAGTTTGACATACAAATAAAACCAACTAAACTGATCTGCTTGTTATTGTGCAATGGTAAATGTCCTGGGTGTTGGTAGAGGTTGACCCAAGTTCCATTC
This sequence comes from Wollemia nobilis, assembly GCA_028583015.1. NCBI lineage: Eukaryota > Viridiplantae > Streptophyta > Pinopsida > Araucariales > Araucariaceae > Wollemia > Wollemia nobilis. The sequence continues at coordinate 19,462,888 of JAQPPZ010016881.1, forward strand.
CCCTTGCCTCCATCCTGCAGATATATGATGTAGCTGGGAATGTCCTATGTGCTGGTAGAGGCCGACAGGGTTCCATTCCTCCTATGCCCACCCTATTGATAGGGGTCCATGACCCTCTAAAAATCCTATGTTTACCCTAAACAATTTTATCTGCATGTGTAGCATAGTTGGTGAAAGTCTTGGGTGCTGGTAGAGGCCGACCCAAGTTCCATTCTCCCTGCCTCCATACTGCAGATATATGGCGTAGCTGAGAATGTCCTATGTGCTGGTAGAGGCCGACAGGGCTCCATTCCTCCTACACCCACCTTGTTGATAGGGGTCCAGGCCCCTCTAAAAATCTTGTGTTTACCCTAAACATTTATCTGCTTGTGTAGCACAATTGGTGAAAGTCTTGGGTGCTGGTAGAGGCCGACCCAGGTTCCATTCTCCTTGCCTCCATACTGCAGATATACGGCGTAGCTGAGAATGTCCTATGTGCTGGTAGAGGCCGACAGGGATCCATTCCTCCTACACCCACCTTGTTGATAGGGGTCCAGGCCCCTCTAAAAATCCTGTGTTTACCCTAAACATTTATCTGCTTGTTGTGGTGCAGTGGTAAATGTCTTGGGTGCTAGTAGAGGCCGACCCAAGTTCCATTCCCCCTGCCTCCATCCTGCAGATATATGGCATAGTTGGGAATGTCCTATGTGCTAGTAGAGGCCAACAGGGCTCCATTCCTCCTATGCCCACCTTGTTGATAGGGGTCTAGGCCCCTCTAAAAATCCTGTGTTTACCCTAAAACATTTATCTACTTGTTGTGGTGCAGTGGTAAATGTCCTGGGTGCTGGCAGAGGCCGACCCAGGTTCCATTCCCCCTGACTCCATCTTGCAAATATATGGCGTAGCTGGGAATGTCCTATGTGTTGGTAGAGGCTGACAGGGCTCCATTCCTCCTATGCCCACCTTGTTGATAGGGGTCCAGGCCCCTCTAAAAATCCCGTGTTTACCCTAAAACATTTATATCTGCTTGTTGTGGTGCAGTGGTAAATGTCTAGGGTGTTGGTAGAGGCCGACCCAGGTTCCTGTTGCCACATTTTGCACACAGTGCCATGTCTCTAGTTTCTGTAAGTAGGCTGCTCTTTCCCCTTCCTCCTCCTCATTTTCCCTCCTTTCTTCATTTCTCCCTTTCCCCTTCTTCCTTGCAATTCCATTCCCCCTTCTTCGTTTCCCCCTTCTTCCCCGATAAAATTTCCGGAACGGAGGTGTTCCCTGAAAATTTCTAAGTGTCAGGGGCGCAACCCGACTTCGCAGCGAAGTCGGAGTGCGCCCCTCAGTTGGTGCGCAGTAGGGAGCCCGAAGCGCAAACAGGCAATGTTGATGACAAAGTGTCAGGGGCGCAACCCGACTTCGCAACGAAGTCGGAGTGCGCCCTTCTTCTTGGGCGCACTAAGGGAACAGTCTGTCAAAAAATGAGCTAAGTGCTGGGGCGCAACCCGACTTCGCAGCGAAGTCGGAGTGCGCCCCTTTTCCAGTGCGCAGTCCGAGCAGCGGACGAAGACAGCCAAGCACCGGTGCGCAACCCGACTTCGCAGCGAAGTCGGAGTGCACCCTTTGACTGGTGCGCAGTTGGGTAAAGTCAACTCGGAAATTTGCTAAGGCAAGAAGGCCTTCCAACTGGGCTGTCTCCCTCCTGCGTAACCCGCTAGCGCCCGAATTCCTAGCAAAGTTGGATAAGCTGTCTTTCAAGGCAGACACGTGTCACACTTCAGTATCCGACAAGTGTCCATCTTCGGAATTCGAGCCAAGACTTGACCGAGCAAGGACAAAGCATGGGCTTCACTACCGGCGTCATCTATCACCATTTAAGCCGATGTGAAGTGCCATCTGCCGCACCTACCCGCATTCCTATTGACTGAAGACTTGTCCCAACGCGCTGCCACGTAGTTGTACCATCTTCAGGGACACCATGCTGCAAGGACAGTCCGACCCGACAGAAGTCAGCATCAGCAGCTCCTCAGCTGCTCGTGTCAGCTACTGTCTTGACTGGGACTTTGTGCCCATGAATGTAATCGGGGGGAGTTTTGGGCTATAAATACCCACCACATTTTCATTGTAAGGTGGTGGAAGGGGAATATATTGCTAGGGAACAATTGTAGCTGTGCGTTTGCCTCAAATATAAACATATACTTGGCTCTGCTTACTGTCTTTTATCTTGCATGCTGCCTCTCCTTGTCATTTCTGCCTCATGTTTCTTGTGTCATTGCTTGCTGTTGTACTGAACTCTGGACTCCAACATTTGATGGCCAGGTATTCCTGGAATGCATAGATAGGGGATACATGGGATCGCTGATAGCTGTAGTTTCAATATGTGTTTGTAGATGAATGTTGTTAGTAGTGGTGATTGATTCGTTGTCGTGCTGCTTATTCCCCCCACCCAACTCCAATCACATTTGGAATCCCTTTCTGCATTTTATCTCTTTCTGTACCTTTTATCTCTTTCCTGCACTCTTATCTCAACACCAACCCCATAGGAAGCCGGCCTTCTCCAGAGATTGCCCCGGAAGGCATTCCTTCCTTCCGGCCTTTCAATCTGGTGGGCGAATCTGGGCACAATAACAACAAATCCTTTCCTCATGGCAGATTCGTAACCAACGGTTCCATTCCCCCTGCCTCCATCCTGCAGATATATGGCGTAGCTGGGAATGTCATTTGTGCTAGTAGAGGCCGATAGGGCTCCATTCCTCCTATGCCCACCTTGTTGATAGGGGTCCAAGCCCCTCTAAAAATCCTGTGTTTACCCTAAAACATTAGGTGTGCGTGAACAGTGCGAGTGTGAATAGTGCGAGTGAACAGTGCCGCATGAACAGTGTGGGTGAACAATGCAGGCGTGAACAGTGCAGGAGTGAACAGTGCGGCTTGAATAGTGTCGGCGGAACAGTACCACGTGAATAGTGCGGCATGAACAGTACCGCGTGAACAGTGCGACATGAACAGTACCATGTGAACAGTGCGACATGAACAGTGTCGGTGGAACAATGCGGCATGAACAGTGCAACGTGAACAGGGTTGGGTGAAAAGTATGGCGGGGTTTTTTCGCATGCTTCCCAGGATGTTAGTCTTGCTCCTCCGCCGTTGGATACCCCGCTGAAGGAGGGAAACTTGCTCGTCTACTCTAGACAGAAAGTTGGAGGTGACCCTCTGATTGCGTCTAGTCGAGATGCTAGCAGTTCTGCAGTTGATTCTTCTAAGTCTCCTTTGGATTTAATGAATTTCCTCCTGGGAGGTGTGTTGAAGGGTTCAGTCGGTGAGCAAGGAGATCCAGCTCTTGATCGAGTGAAAGCAAGATTTCCAATTCTGCTGGGAGGGAGAAGAAGATTTTCATTCCTTCGGTTAGGGATGAGAATGGGCTGGCCCTAAAAATTCCAAATAAGATTTTAGATAGAGCCCATAGTAGATTGAGTAATAGCCTGATTGGTAAATTTATTGGTTATAGACCATCTCTAGATCAGATTAAGAAATGGGCTAACCTCAGGTGGAAAGTTAAAGGGAATGTGGACTTCTCAGCTCTTCCGAGAGGTTTCTTTTTAGCCTCCTCTGCTGAGGAAGATAGGGATTCAGTTTTCTGGGTGGCCCATGGTTTATGGGACGATCGGGACTTTTCCTGAGGAAATGGGCTCCTGGGTTCAATCCGGAGTCTGAAAACATTAAGGTTGCTCCCATTTGGGTTAAACTTCCAGCATTACCCCTTGAGTTCTAGGAAAATGAAATTTTTGAAGCTATTGGCAACTGCATTGGTAGCTTTCTATCTTTGGATTTTGCTACTAAAGAGAGGAGGAAGATGGTCTTTGCTAGGCTTTGTGTGCTAGTTGAAGGGGACAAATCTTTTCCAAGCTCCATTAAACTGGCCTCAAGTAAAGGTACTTGGGCTCAGGAGATTAATTACGAAAACAATCCTTTTGGATGTAGGAGATGTGGCAAATCAGGTCACTTGGCCAAAAACTGTCGCCTTAACAAAGAATCTGGAATAAGTTTAGAGGAGCAAGGAATGAAGGGTTAGGTCACTTGGAAAGCAAAAGAGACTAGCTCTAACAAAGCTTTGGAGAACAATGAACAATCCCCCAAGTTAAGCCTCAGCAATCCTCCGAGTGTGCAAGAAAATAGAGATGTCTCTTCTGATTCAGTCTCCAATGAGGATGGAGAAGCAAACCAAAAGGTCAAGGAGCAGCTGGGTATAAGCCCCCTTGAATGTATTGAAGTTGTAGAGGACCTGGAGATTGTCCCTTCTACCTTGCCAATGCTCCTGGAGAAAGAAAATGTGAATCTGGTAAAGGTGGGGCAGGAAGAACCAAATTGTTCCCATGTGAAAGACCAAATAGATACTATTATTCATGAGACTGCAGAGGAACAGACTTTTGAGAAAGGTTTATCCTATGCTACTCCAAATGTAAGAATTACCAGGAATACTCGAAAAGCCCCTGACCTAGGATGAGAAGAGTCTAGCAGGGTGGGCAGGAGGTCTCTCAAGAAGAAAAGGTACAGGGAAGCAGAAGAAGAGAAATCTATGGGGACACAACCTACTATTAAGGCACTTCTTGCAGGTATTGAAAAGCCTGCACCCTGGAACCAATGAAACTCCTAAGCTGGAACGTTAGGGGCATGAACGCCCCTAGCAAACATAGTTGGTTAAGGACCTTGTCTGCTCCTACCAACCAAATTTCTTGCTTCGTCAAGAAACTAAACTGAATCTTAGGAATTGGCTGAAAATCCAGAAAGGTATTTGTAAAAATGTTGACAGCTTTCAAGAGGAAGCTAAGGGGGCCTTTGGAGGGATTATATCTCTTTGGAACTCCAATATTTATGAGGGAGACCTGCTAGCTAAAAGTGAATATCAGATCACAGTACTTCTCACAGCTAAATCTTCTAAAGTTCCCTTTGTGATTACCAATATCTATGCCCCCAACTCAAGTAAAGCCCGTAGAGAACTGTGGATATCTTTAGGGGAAATGGGTAAGCAATTTAGAGGTTTAAAATGGATTGTGGCGGGTGATTTTAAGACCCCCTTATCGCCAGGTGAGAACCAAGGTGACGTGGCTGAGTTCTCAGAAAGCATGCAATATTTGGGAAAGCTTTTAGCTAAAGGAGGCTTGTTTGATGTGGATTTAGATGGTAACAGGTTTACTTGGACGAATAGAAGCTCTAGTAGTAACCTGATTCAGGTCAGGTTGGACAAAGTTCTTCTTTCGGAGGATTGGTTCCAAAACAACTTCTTGTTTAATCTAAAATCTCTTCCTAAAACTAGATCTGATCACAATACTCTGCTTTTTTGGTGTAGTGTGGAAGATCAAAAGCGTAATGGCCCTTTCAAGTTTGAATTTATGTGGCTACACCACCCAGATATTTATAAAGAAATGGGAAAATGGTGGAGTATTCTTTCCCAAGGTACTAAGATGCAAATTCTTGTAAACAAGCTTAAAACAGTGACGATAGAAGTCAAAAAGTGGAATAGGGAGATCTTTCGAAATATCTTTCAAAATAAGAAATCTATTCGGTTAGATCTGGATTTGTTAGAAGAAGAGATTAATAGGTTGGGTATGAACCAAACCCAACTCCAAAGAGAAAAAGAGCTTAATGCTAAACTACACTCCATATTAGCCCGGGAAGAAACCTACTGGAGGCAAAAGTCCAGGATCCAATGGTTGCAGGAGGGTGATAGGAATTATAGGTTTTTCCATGTCTCTACTAGCAAAACAAGAGTTCTGGCTGCATTGATGAAATTTTTAAGGATGATAGTCAGGTTATTAGAGAGAGCGAAGAAATTGAGCTTGAGGTTGTGGACTTCTTTCAAAATCTTCTAGCTGAAGATATGGAAGAGGATGAAACAACGGTTAAGGAGATGACTAATCACATTCCTAGGTTGATATCTAAGGAGATCAATGATCAGCTTCTAAAGAAGATTGAGGAAGAAGAGGTAAGGATAGCCACTTTCTCCCTCGGTAGAGACAAAGCTCCAGGTCCAGACGGGTTCCAAGCAGGTTTTTTCCAAACCTTCTGGGATATTGTTAAACTCGATGTTATTGAAGCAGTGAAGGAATCTCTAAAGTCTGGTCAGATCCTAAAGGAGTTTAACAATACCTTCCATGTTCTAGTTCCTAATAAGAAAAGGTTAAAAACATTCAAATATTACAGGCCTATAAGTCTTTGCAATGTTGTTTACAAGATTATCTCTTAGGTTATAGCTCTCAGATTGAAGATTTTCCTCTGTAATGTCCCTTTCCTAGCCAGTCAGTGGATCACATGGAGCTAGCCTACTCTTGGGTTCCCGTAGGCTATGTCAGGTGTTGGGGAGCCCATTGGAGGGTTTGCAGTCGTCTTCAGTCTTCAGAATTCTTTTAGTTGCCAGCTTTTTGGGTCAATCCGAGCCTTGGAGTATGGACTTACTATTTTTAGTAAGTCAGTGGATTAAGGTTTCAGACATATTTGACAAGAAAGTGAGACTCTTTGGCGAAATGGGTGTCTGAATCTACTTCTAGTTTGTGGATTGGAGTGGCAGAGATTAGATTTTTTAATGGACAAAGTTTAATTATATTAAATTAAATTAAATATTTAATTTTATAGTTTACTTTAATATTTTTATAAAATTGAGTTATGAGGTTATAAAAAAAATTCACTTAAGTAATATTATAATGTTATAAAGTGACTTATTTTCTTAGCAAAAAAAGGGGATGCCACTCATATGAATCTTATAATGTTTTATTATGTAAATAAAGTGAAATTTAAAAAAAAAAAAAAAACATTATTAATTCATATTTTACCCACCAAGGAGGTTGACCCATTGGAGAAGTTATAAAAGCACATCCAAGGCTTCATTTTGGGCATTCTTGGCTATTGTTATTGGGAGATATTGTGTAAGGAGACTTGCAAAGCATCTGTAGGGTTTTTTCAGCTTGTTCGGAGACGAAATCCTCCAACAAGGACATCACTTTCGGGATTGGAAGACATCCTCAAAGTGATTTAGAGCATTTCCGTGACAGGAAATGTATTGTGCTTCGATTGCAGGTGATTCTTGAGGGTTTTAGAGGAGCAAACATCAGATTAATTGTAGATACATTTTATTGGCATCATTTCAGCAAAGGTCATACCTTTTCAGCCTATTTTTAGAGCATTTCATTGGGATTCGAGCTAGGGTTTGTGAGCATTAATTTGGGTGCCATTCTCCTACAGACCTAGCGTGGATTTTGAAGTTGGTTTCAAGGGTTTTCAGGCAGATTTGAGTATCATCTTTGCTGTTGTACTTTTCTGGTACCTGTCTGTACAGTTTTAGCAATTAATGTGAAAGTTTTGGGGCTGAAAAAACACCATTTTGCATGTGGGTATTGACAGAGTTGGAACAGCAACAAATGGGTATGTTTAATTTGATATTTTGAAGACATTTACCCATCTGAGTATTCTAAATAATTGTTGTAAACTTGCAGATTTGAAATTATAAGATTCTTGATTGAGGGTTTCCTCAAGAAAGCTAAATATTCAGTGTTTATGCTATTAAACCTATTGCATGTTTATGGGTATTGCATAAAATTGATTATTCAGTGCTTAAATCATCTGGGTATCATTGCATGTTATAGTTATGGTTTCTACTCACCTGGGTATTAATGCATGTAGCAAATTAAGTCATAGTTTTGCAAGACAAATCGAAACACAAAAAAAAAAAAAAAAATTATTATCCAGATTTTGGGGTGGAATATTAAATCCTCCCCTCCATTATCTCCGATAAGCAAGGAGGTTTTGTTAAGGGTAAACAGATTTTAAATGGGATTATCTCCCTTCACGAATCCATGCACTCTGTCAAGGCTAGTGAAAGAAAAGGCATGTTTCTAAACTTAGATATGAGAAAGGCTTATGACAGAGTTTCATGGAGTTTTTTGGATAAAGTTTTGGCTGCCTTTGGTTTTTGTAGACAATGGAGAAGATGGGTAGGGAGCTGCTACAAGACTGCAAGGTACTCTGTTCTGATCCAAAACAAACCAGCAGGTTTTTTTTAGCAGTAGTAGAGGTCTTAGACAAGGTGACCCCCTCTCTCCTTATCTTTTCATTATTATGGCTGAAACGTTCGGAAGATACCTCAATGCTGCCAAGGCTTCTGGCCGGTTAGGGGGACTCAAACCAGCTCATAATCTTGAGGGCATTACTCATTTACAGTTTGTGGATGATACCATTTTACTTGGTAATCCTATTATGATGGAGGCAGTTGAAATTGAAAGAATCCTGGACCTCTATGAGCGTGCCTCTCACCAAAAGATCAATTTGGACAAGAGCAAGATCTTCTTCATTAACACCAAAGTTGCTCTCCAGAGAAGGGTGGCTAGAGAGATAGGGTGTCCTGTGTCAACCCTACCTTCTATTTACCTTGGAATGCCTATGTTCTTGGGAACTTGCAAGATATCCCTGCTAAAGTTTCCAAAATTATAGAAGGTATTCAAAAACAGTTTTTATGGTCTGGATCTGAAGAGAGGAGGAGGATTCCTCTTGTAGCTTGGGAAAAAACCTGCCATCATAAGAATCAGGGTGGTCTTGGTCTGAGGAGACTCATCCTGGTTAATAGTGCTATGGTAGGCAAGGTTGGATGGAGAATACTAAGAGATGGTCAGGCTCTGTGGGCTAGGATTCCTAAAGAGAAATATCTTGACAACCAGGAGGATATCAGATTTCTCACAATTCAAGATCCCTGTCACGGTTCTTCTCTGTGGAACCACCTAGTGGAGTCTAGGGAGGCCTTGTGGAAGGGTGTGAAATGGCGTGTTGGAGATGAGGCCTCTATAAGCTTCTGGGAGGATGCCTAGTTAGATGACAACCCTTTAGCCAATAATGGTTTTTTCTCTATTCTGAAAGAGGAACTAGAAGATAGATATGGTGACTACATGACTTTAGTGGATAACCGGTTGAGTTGGAAAGAGTTAGAGGTAGTCCCAAAGAATGTGGAGGCTTTAAACATCCTTAAAGCTAAACTAAAGGCTTATTACTTAGGTGTTGTTAGGGAAAGAGACTCGGTGGTTTGGGGCAGAACTGAGAATGGTGAAATCAGCGTGAAGACAGCCTATGATCTATTGGATCCTGTTGAAGATAATTGTTTCCCTTGGAATAGAATTTGGGGTAAGAAAGCTCTTCCTAAATTGGAGATTTTTCTTTGGGAAGCAGTCCAAAATAAGATTCTAACGGTAGATAATATCACGAAGAGAGGTTTTCAGTTACCTAATAGGTGTTGTTAATGCGAAAAGGCAAAAGAATCAGTGGAGCACATCTTCTTGGAATGTTCCTACGCTCTAAACATTTTCTAGCACCTCATCAACAGGATGGGCATCTCTTGGGTGATGCCTTCTAATATGGTTTTGTGGTTACAGCAGTGGGAGAAGCCCTTTTGTAGTCCTCGTCTTAATGTAATTTGCAACCTTATTCCATTTCATTTTGTGTGGGGATTATGGTTAGAGAGGAACAGGAGAATTTTTAGCGCGGAAAAAAGGTCAGCAGTGAGAAGTTTGGGAAGTATCACCCAATTTTTAGAGGAGAATTCTAAATCAGTCAAGTACCCTATCAAACCAGATTAGTCCGAAGAGACTATGATTGCTAAGGCATGGAATCTGGAACCCATTAGTGGTGGAGAGGCAAATGCTTAGGCTAGAAATGATGTAAAATGGCAACCACCCCGATATGAATTGTTGAAGTTAAATTTTGATGGGGCCTCCAAAGGCAACCCAGGTAAGGCAGGAGCAAGAGCTATTTTGAAGGACAATCAGGGTAGATTGGTGGGGGCAGCCTGCAAGTTTTTGGAAATTACTACTAGCCATAAAGCTGAAGTTAATGCTTTACATCTTGGTGCAGAGCTAGCTAAGGATTTAGGTGTTAGAAAAGTTATCATTGAAGGAGACTCCTTGAATATTATCAATGTTTTGAAGGAGGGAGAAGCCAATTGGCAAATTGATTACATTGTGCAGGATATTAGAGAGATTGTAAAGCATTTTGAAGAAGTTGATTTTGTTCATGTTTATAGAGAAGGTAATAAACCAGCAGACTGGCTGGCGAACTTTGGTGCCATTAAAGAATAGGATAGGAGATGGGTCCCCCCGGGGGTGGTCCATCAAGACATAAAAACTCAGGAAGGAGGACTGCATCTAATTGGGGTCCTAGGTGGATTTTGCCTATCTTGCGTCCAGGGGATTTTTTGGCTACTTGCCCTTGGCAGCTGCGTAACTAATGGGCTGATCTTTGGCAAGAGATTTGTTTTGTGATGTAAAAGGGTTCGGGCCCTTTCAAAATCCCGTTTTTACCCTAATAAAAAAAAAAAAACCAACTAAACTAGTGAGAGGAAATGTTAGCAATTCAACCTTGCTCTCACAGGATCTAACAATATAACAAAATAAAATGTTCACACAATTCAATAACAAACTCACAGAAAATATATTATTGATGAAAAAAAATATATATATATATATATATCAACTCAAGCAATGCAAATACAATGTATTGCAAAGCTTGTTCTCACATGCAACCATTACAATGCTTTGTCTTCAATATATACACACATGGATATGAGACTCTTCACATTCACAACCCTTGACCTTTCTACTTACACAAACTTTTCATCTCCTCACACACACGAGAGATCTAACACTTCATATTTCTCATGGGAGAAATACCACATAATAATAAATCTATTATTGACTCTACATATCCACATAAGGACAAAGACTAATGATTGCACATACTAAATGACAAACTCTTACATAACTCCATACTTACATGACACCTCACTTACATAACTCCTCACATAACTCCACACTTATTTACATGACACCTACTATATACTCAAATATTAATCACACTCTAAACTAAACTATTTACATGGTACTTGCAATATTCTTGCAAGTTACCAAATAATGTAATACTTCCAGCAAGAAGAACACTATGTGAAAACCTAGCCATGGCTTGCGTAGGTGAACAGGTGGCACTCATTGAAGAACTTGGACTAGGAGACCTAAATGGATGGATGGGTGACATTAAATGATGCATGTTAATAGAAGAGTTTCCCAGATGGTTGATGGTAAAACAACAGGACAGATTCAAATTAAAAGCCATGGATTATGTGTGGATGGATAATATCCTTTTAAGGAGGGGTTATGACAGAGTATTACTAAGGTGTATAGAGGAAGGGAGGGCCAAAGAACTTCTAACCAAATACCACGATGAAGGAGGCCACTATTTTGCTCAGAAAATGATTCATAAGATCTTAAGGGCAGGATATTGTTGGCCAACTATACTCAAAATTGCTTTTAGTGAGTAAAACATTGGAAGTCATGCCATCTCTATATGATTGAAGGAGGAAAGCCCCTATGCCCCTAAAGCCTATTGTGGTAATAGAACCTTCTCAGCAATGGTGGCTGTTGGTTACGAATCTGCCATGAGGAAAGGATTTTTGGTTAATGCACCCAGATTCGCCCACCAGCATGAAAGGCCGGAAGGAAGAGATGCCTTCCGAGCCAATCTTCGGAGAAGGCCGGCTCCTTTTGGGGGGTTTGATTTAAGCCAAAGGGAACAGGAAAGAAATAAATGAACAGAAAGAGACAAATGTACAAAAAGAGATTACAAATATGTCCAAAGGTTGGTGGGGGGGAACTAACAGTACGGGAACACACCAATCACCGCTACTTACTGCATACAAACACAGAGCATGACAAGGAACTGCAAAACCTAGGCGTACTTCCGATACACCAGCAGCGCATGCACAACTTCAATAGCTCCCTAGCAAACATTCCCTACAAGGAACTAACAGCGAGGGATCGTATCAATCACCGGATACGTACACCGACGGGGGTAGAAAGTAAACTTAGAGATGTCGGAGCCGTGTATATGTGTTAGGCGAGAGAGTTTAACCGCACGACTTCAATGGCTCCCCCAGCAAACATTCCCTACAAGGAACTAACAGCAGGGGATCGCATCAATCACCAGATACGGGCCAGCAACGTCACACATAACTGATGGAACTGCTACCACATCTATTATATGAATGCTTTAAATTAATGAAGTACAGAAGGTGCTTTAAACAAGCAATGCTAGAGGAACCTGATCGCCAAATGCCGAAATGAATCAACGAGCCGCGACACAAGTGGGCCTAAGGCATATAATGAAAGACGAATAAAAGAATAAAGACGATGAGAACGAGAACCGGGCATACGGATTGTATTCATAAGCGTAAGCACGGTTACGATAAGCACAGTAGTTCCCTAACAAACATTCCCCTTCCACACTTTACAATGAATTTAAGATGGGCTTTATAGCCCGAGTCCCACCCGTTACATTAATGGGCACGAGTCCCGATCAAACATAAGTGACTGAAGCGGCGAAAGAGCTGCAAATGCTGACCTTTTGTCGGACTGGGCTGTACCCGCAGCATGGTCTTCCTGGAAGCAGGGCAGCTACGTGGCGGAGTGCTGGGCAAAACTTCAAGTCGGCAGGCTCGCTGGTAGCTGGAGCAGGTGAAACCTCAGATCAGCTTTGAATGAGGATATTAACGCAGGCGGTGCAGGCAGCCCATGCTTATCCCTTTTTGGTCGGCAGTCTTGGTTCAAATCCCGAAGCTGGACACTTGTCTGATGATGGGCTATGCTGTGTGACACATGCCTGCCTTAGAGGGCAGTCTATCCATCTTCGCTTGGGATCGGGGCTCCTTGGGATGCGTGCAGAAATCAGTGCAGTCGGGGAAGGCCTTCAAGCCTTGGTCAAATTCCGGGTTTGTTCCCCTACCGCACACCCGTCAAGGGCGCATTCCGACTCTGTTGAGAAGTCGAACTGCGCACAGGCGAACACTGGTGTCTGCCGCCATATGGACCTGCTCCGGCATTTTATCTTTCTTCTGCGTTGACCTGCCAGTCTGCCAGTGCAAGGTGCGCCCAGAAAGTGGGGCGAAGTACGCACTTCGCACCAAAACTGGGCGAAGTACGCACTTCGCACCAAAACTGGGCGAAGTGCGCACTTCGCACCAAAACTGGGCGAAGTACGCACTTCGCACCCAGACTTAGCCAATTTCAGATAGACCTGCTGGAAAGTTGGAAAATCAACTGGGGGACTCCAAGGAAAAAAAGGGGGGAGAGAAAGAGAATGGGAAAGAAAAGGAAAGGGAGAGAAGGAAGAAAAACGGAAGGAGGAAAAGAAGAGCAGCACTGTTACAAAACAATATTGAAGACATTGCACCCCGTGCAAAATGTGACAACAATGGCTATGTTGGACATTTTGAGTAGATTTGTTGTCATTGATGTCAAAAGCATTTTATGCTATGTTCGTCATCTTTGAGGACATTAAGTGTTTCTTCCAAAAGCAAGAAGGTCTTGTAAAGCAATAGGTTATAATATTTATTTTTAAATATTATACACCCAAGTGGGCCCAAAGGATGAAGACCCAAGGAAGGAGAAACAAAGGATAAGAAATAATAAAATTATTATTTCTCCAAAAAAAGACCTGTTGGTTACGAATCTGCCATGAGGAAAGGATTTTTGGGTTAATGCGCCCAGATTCGCCCACCAGCATGAAAGGCCGGAAGGAAGAGATGCCTTCCGAGCCAATCTCCGGAGAAGGCCAGCTCCTTTTGGGGGGTTTTCTGATTTGAGCTAAGGGTACAGGAAAGAGATGAATGTACAGAAAGAAACAAATGTACAGAAAGGGATTACAAATATATTCAGAGGTTGGTGGGGGGGGAACTAACAGTACGGGAACACACCAATCAACGCTACTTGCTGCATCATAAATACAAAAGTATGACAAAGAACTGCAAAATCTACGCGTACTTCCGATACATAAGCAGTGTATGCACCATTCAATGATCCCCTAGCAAACATTCCCTACAAGGAACTAACAGCACGGCAATGCATCGATTAACGGATACGTACATTGACATAGGTAGAAAGCAAGCCTAGAGATATCAGGGCCAGGTATATGTGTTTATGTAGAGAATTTAACCGCATCGTTCAATGGTCCCCTAGCAAACATTCCCTACAAGGAACTAACAGCACGGGATCGCATCAATCACCGGATACGGACCAGCAACAAAACACATAACTGATGGAACTGCTACCATATCTATTCTATAAATGCTTTAAATTAATGAAGTACAAAAGTGCTTAAACAAGCAATACTAGAGGAACCTGATCGCCAAACGCCGAAGTGAATCAACGAGCTGCGACACAGGTGGGCCTAAAGCATATAATGAAAGACAGCAGAACAGAACCAGGCATACAGATTGTATTCATTAGCAGAAGCACGGTTACAATGGGTACGGTGATTCCCTAACAAACATTCCCCTTCCACCCTTACAATGAATTCACGATGGGCTTTTATAGCCCGAGTCCTTCCCGTTACATTAATGGGCACAGAGTCCCAGTCAAACATAAGCTGACGTAAGCGGCGAAAGAGCTGCAAATGCTGACCTTTTGTCGGACCGGGCTGTACCCGCAGCATGGTCATCCTGAAAGCTGGACAGCCACATGGCGGTGCGCTGGGCAAAACTTCAAGTCGGCAGGTACGCTGGTAGCTGGAGCAGGTGGAACCTCAGATCAGCTTTGAATGAGGCTACTGACACAGGCGGTGCAGCCCATACTTATCCCTTTTGGTCGGCAGTCTTGGTTCAAATCCCGAAGCTGGACACTTGTCGTATGATGGGTTATGCTGTGTGACACATGTCTGCCTTGAAGGGCAGTCTATCTATCTTCGCTTGGGATCGGAGCTCCTTGGGATGCGTGGGCAGAAAACAGTGCAGTTGGGAAGGCCTTCACGCCTTAGTCAAATTCCGGATTTGTTCCCCTATCGTACACTCGTCAAGGGCGCATTCCGGCTCTCGCTGAAAAGTCGGGCTGCGCACGGGTGAACACTGGTGTCTGCCGCCGTACGGACCTGCTCCGGCACTTTTCATTCTTCTTTGTTAGCCTGCCAGACTGCCAGTTGCAAGGTGCGCCCAGAAAGTGGGGCGAAGTCAGACTTCGCACCAAAACTGGGCAAAGTGCGCACTTCGCACCAAAACTGGGCGAAGTGCGAACTTCGCACCAAAACTGGGCGAAGTGCGAACTTCGCACCCAGACTTAGCCAATTTTTCAGGGTAACCTGCTGGAAAGTTGAAAAATCAACTGGGGGACTCCAAGAAAGGGGGGAAGGAAAGAGAATGCGGGAAAGAAAAGGAAAGGGAGAGAAGGAAGGAAAACGGAAGAAGGAGGAAAAGAAGAGCAGCACTGTTACAATATTGAAGACATTGCACCCCGTGCAAAATGTGACAACATTTCTGGCGGCTCGCGGGGTGTCGAGCTCGCCTCGGCGCAAAGAATCCATGCCTTCATCCTTTGGGTATAGAGGAACTTGCCTCCCCTGTCTTTTGCTGCTCTAACTGTTCTCCTTGCGGCAACTGTTCTTCAGATTCATCTTTGTCAGTTGCCCCATCAGAAATGCCTTCCGAAAACTCTCCATCTCCTGCTTCTGCCTCGCAGATGCGAGTGTATGCCACCTGGGCTGAACGCCAGGCTTCTGCTTCGAATGGCTTGCGGTCTGCTATATCTTCTAATGCTCCGTGGAAAGCAGCGACCGCGTGCAGGTCGATGGTGAGGTACCTTTTTTCTAACTCCTGGAAATAGGAGCGGATCTTGGAATATTTGGACACCATCTGAGTGACCTGACTGTCTTGAATTGGCTCAGTCCAGCTATCAATTTCAGCTGTATCTGCTTCAAAGGACTGCCAATTTCTTTTTACCCGATCTAGGGTGAGGAGCTCGCCATTCTCAACAAAACTTGGGCACCCTAGTTCTGAAAGAGCGTGAAAGGGGGCCAGACAGATATCCCTTTCATGCGTGAATGCGTCTAGCATTCGTCTGGCCACTCTCACCTCTTCAACTTTTTTGAAATATTTGTGCAAGGTCACCCTTGCACCTGCCCATTCTGCAGCGAATGAGGACACGGGAGAAAATTGGAGGCCGTTGCGCTCGCGCTCCTGAAGATTTACCGCCAGGTCCAGCCATTGCTTCGCCTGGCGCTCGGCCTCCTCTACCACAGGCTTTCCCTGGGCAGAAACTTCTTGAATCCTGGATGCGAAATCCAGGACTGCCATCGCCTTGAAGGTGTGGGGCTTGCATTCCCGCAGCAAACCAGCCCGCATCTCCTTAACTTTTGTCTTCGAAAAGACCGTCGCTTGAGATGTTCTCTCTGCAAGTTGCGACTGCGCCTGCTTCAAAGACTCCTGGAGCTGAGAAATCTGCTCCGAGGCTGCTTTCTTTTCGGTTGCGGCTTGTTGCTGAGAAGCGGCCAGCTGGGCTTTGAGTTCATCTGTTTCTTGCCGCGCCGCTTCCAGCTGCTCAGTAGACCTAGACAGGTCTTCTTCAAGCTGTCTTACTTTATCCTGCAACGCGAAAAGTTCTTCCTGCTCCTCCAGACTCTTGACAAAGAGATTATCAGCTTTGCGCATGATCGTCTGAATCTCATACTGCTTGTTGATGTCGTCAAAGCTCTTCTCCTTTGTCTGGAGCTCGTAGTCCGCCCTAGTCATTTCCCGGAGAGGCTTCTTTACTATTGGGATTATCTTCTCTGTTGTAAGCACTCTCCTCTCAAAATCGTACTTGGCGCGTTTTACCGGGGCGGCTATCTCTTCATGTCTCCTCCGTTTCAGGTTCTCGAGGAAGGAAACAGAACACTGTACAGCCCTTGTTGCCAGGGGCAAGTCGTCTGTATTCTGGAGGTCGTCCATGAAATCTGGTTCCCCCAGCCTAGGGTTCTGCTGAGACGTCTCTCCTGCGGGGATGGGATCAGGAGGAACCGAACAGACTTTGGAAGAATCGGTCGCTTGTGGGGGCGACCGGGAAATGGAGGTGGGAATGGTTGACACTGCGAGGGTTTAAAGCGGCTAAGGCGGAGGATGTGACGGTGAACGGGCTGCCTCGGCACTAGCTTCGGGCGAAGGGTTTGGAGTTGTGCTCAGAGAAAGAGAAACGTTAGGGTTCTGAGCAAACTAATCGAAAGAATGGGGACCGCTACAAGGACGCGGGGACGGGGAGGAGGATGTGGTCATGGCTCGCTCAGATTGAGCGGGGGACGGAGTGGGAGTAGGAGTGGGTGAGACCAAAGAAACAGGGGCAGCAAACGTACCTGCGGGCTCCGCCTGAGCCGATGCCGGGTGGATGTCTTCGCTTCTTGTATCGGTGGTCGGCTTGGGACTCGCCCAAAGGAACTGCCTCTGCGGCGGCAGGACGCGGCTGCGGCTCTGAGACTGGCTGCTGCACTATCAGGCTAGGTCGCCTGATTTTCTTGACTCTCCTCCGCTTCTTTTCTTCTAGAATAACGGTTGGATCAGGGGAAGGAGATGAAGCAGGTGCAGCAGGCGCTGATGCTCCCACGGTAAACTTGTACCAGGGTTTGATTTGCAGAAGTTCTACCACGACCGGTCTGCCTTCTGGCGGCACTGGCGCTTTTCTTGCCTGAGGGATTGCCTCGGGCGCTGCCTTGACTAACTCTTTCGCCTTTTCAGGCGCCGCCTTGGGAGCCACGGGCTGCATTGGATTGACCTGGGTACTTGCTGGGCCTGCGCTGGCAGTTGCTGAAGTGTACAACTGTTTGGGAGGAGACCCATTTTTATAATCCTCAAAGGGGCCTCGGGGAACGTAACCTTGATAAGCGAACGGCCGCCAGCTGTCATGATGCTGGTCATAGAGAACCGAAAAGTCGTCATCTACGGCCAAGCTTCTTGTTGATTTATCGTGCTGCGTGCGGCATCTCATCTTCCAGCACTCGGTAACCTTTTCTTTAGACCAGTTAAGGCCTCGCTATCTTGGATAGAAATTTTTTGAATCCCGGAGACGAGAAATGGTGGTCCGGGTTTTGCTTGGGGTCATATGTCACCTCCTCGCAAGAGAAATCCCGCCAGGGAGGAGAAGCTTCCATTAATTTAATCTCCCAGTCAAGGTCCACATGGACCATGTCGCATCTATCTTCGGTTATATCCCGGGGGCACAAATGTGTGTATCTTGCCCTTATCCCATAGGGGTCGTACTTCCAGTCACTGCGGCACAGAAACCAGGCCAATCCGGGACAGCGCTTGCTCTAGGTAGACGTGCTGTCCTACCTCAGTAATCTCGACGTTGGCCCGGGAAAGAGGATATTGAAAAATCTGTCCTCTCTTCTTTCCTAGGCCGAACTCTTCTTCTACATAGTCCATCTGCCGGGCAACTTCCATCCCGAACAGATGCTCTGAACACCAATAGGGCAGCAAATAGGGCTTGCCCTTGAATCCGTAGATTCTGACTACAATCCCTTGCGTCAGTCTGAAAACGTCCCCGAGCTTCTGATTTATCAATGCACTCGTCATTTCTCTAGGGGGACGGGGGATTTCACTTTCGGTGAAGACTGACATGACGAATCCCAGAAAGTTGAAGTTGAACTTGTAGTAGGACCCTTTCCGGTATAAGTCATCCGTCCAGTTATAGACGGGCTGGGGCTCTCCCCTCTCGTTAACCTTCTTCAGGTTCAGGATCGGCATTTGGGGGTGCAGATGGTACAAACAAAGCCAGGCTAGAACAGAACTGAAACGAAAATCGGTAGACTGCCTCTTCTGAATTTTCAGCAGGTTGGAATGAATGGCGTAAGCCAGCCAGTCTGCCCAGTCGAAAGAGATGGGGCGCTTTCCACTCCTTTGCGCCGCTGGTTCGTAAGATTCTCCACAGAGGAGACATTCTGCCAGCGCCAGCTGGTACGAATGTACCAACTCGTCGGAGTTGCAGCCGAGAATCCATGCCAGGATAGTATACAGATACTTGCTCTGAAATTTTGCCAAGGGCATGGGGCCAGTCGGCCACTGTCCAGCTGGAAGCGGGGCGTTCAGCTCTGAATTGAGGAAATCCCTCATCCGCTTGGTGTGCGTGAAGCGTCCCGCTTGTTCGCCCAGATTTACCTTTCTGAGGATGGTGCCGGAGTCATACTCCAGCCCTGGGGCGAAAGCTGGCTGCACAGTCTCCCTGCGCAGCGCGAACAAGGGTTTACCGCTGGAGCTGCAGATATGCCGGGTAGCTGGTCTGTAGTGTCTGACAATGAGGTCTACCAGTTCCGGGCATTGATGGACAGGAGGGCACAAGAATCTGAAGAGGTTTGATTTGTACGCCGCTCCGAAATGGTGGGAGGGCGAAACTTTGTCAGCCCAGCTCTCCACATTTGCTCGCAGCTGAGTCAGGCTCATAGAAAATGAGCCGTCCACATATCCCGCCAGGTAATTCACCGGAGATGGTGGGGCTTGCCCACGCTGTACTTTGACTTTTTCTCCGGCGGGGTATCGCCTTTGAAAACGCCAGGCCGCGGTAAATCCCTTGGTTCGCCACTTTCGCTGGACTGCGCTGACACGGGCCTTTTTCCTTTGTCCATCCCTCCGAATCAGCAATAATGATAGGTTCAGGCTGTCTGCAACAGATTTCGCTATCATAGGAATAATTTGAACTGTCCGAGGAATAATCTATGCAATCTGGAATGTTTGCAGGCTTCTGTCCCCCTTTTCTAGATAAAAAAAGCGCCATTAATGCAACGCAGGAGGGGGTAGGTGGGCTGAGTTAAGATCCTTGGGTGGCTGCACAGGAGAATGTTTGGAAAAAACGCGCCCCGGCAGACGTGCCATGCTTCTTTTGTTGCACTTTACTTTGAAAAACGTGCAATCATTAATTCTGCTTTGGAGATTGCACCATGGCTGACGTCGCTGCCACCACTTGGGCACACTGCTCAAGACAAAACCTTCGGTGCGGGAACCCATGTTAAAACAGTTGCAAACGCGCCCTGGGCCCAGCTTGGGGTTTTTCGAATTTTTTATTATTCATTTCTTGGACGCTGCCCCAAACTGGCCCGAAGACCAAGGCGGAGTCGGGCTTCGCCCGAATTTCGGGCGAAGCTCGAACTTCGCGCGAAACGCGCGCTTGAACTGTTCTGCTCTCATTCTTTTCTGCTGCGCCCGAAGTCCGGGCACAGCGTGGGTCCTTTGCGACCTTGGGCGCTTTGGAACAACTTAATACTCCCCGCGGCCTTTGGACCTTGAACAAATTGCGCAGTGCTGATGCGTTGAGGCAGGTTCGGACTTCGGCCGAAGCTTGGAGCGAAGTGCGAACTTCGCGCGAAGTTCGCACTTCGCGCGAGAATTGAGCGCAGTGCACACTTCGCACTAACGCTGGCCGAAGTCGGACTTCGCTGCGAAGTTCGCACTTCGCGCAAGAGTTGCGCGCAGTGCGTACTTCGCACGGAAAGTATGCGCAGTGCGTACTTCGGTCAAAGCTTTGAGCGGGGCTTCCCTTTAGTGTGCCTTAACATTTTTTATCAAACTTCGCAATTTGGCTGGGCCGAAGTCCGACTTCGCTGCGAAGTCGGGCTTCGCCCAACACTTAGTCAATTTTTTGCCCTCTTTTTCTCCTTTCTTTCTTTGCATAGCCGAACTTCGCCCTTCCTGAGGGGCAACGACAGACTTCGCTGCGAAGTCTGTCCTTCTCTCCCATGCCGCAGTTAAGCTCAAAGAAGAAAAACAAATTGAAAGCTAAAACTGGAAACTGTACATGCCGGGAAATGGAAAAAAACATAAGGAAAATTTTTACAAAGAAGGGCCACTCGGGCCTCTTCAACAGCGATAAAGTTTTAAATGGAACCCGTTGACGGGGATAGGGAGGAGCTGACCCTCCATATCCGAAAGTATGTAGGCATTGAACTGGTTCACCCGGGCAATCTGATAAGGGCCCTCCCAGAGAGCATCAAATTTTCCGTGATTACCCGGTTTTGCCTTGTATGAGTCCCACTTTAGCACCAAGTCCCCGACTTTGAAAATTCGGGCAGTGGTGCCTTTGGCAAACCAGCCTTGAGTGGCTGCAATGTGATCCGCGAAGGCCTGGTATGCACTTTCTCTGTCTTCTTCCAACTGCAGGAGTTGGCACAGTCTGTCGTCCACCGGGTCTCCGCTGCTCCTGTCTTCGTCAATCATCCACAGGCGGGGATCTCGATGTGTGATGGCATGACAGCTTCCTTGCCATAGACAAGCACGTAGGGGGACGTTCTGAGGGATTTCTTGAACGCAACTCTATCCGCCCATAGCGCCCGGTTCAAGAGCAAGTGCCAAGTTCGCTTATTCCTTTCAATGGTCCTCCGGAGAATTTTCAGGAGGTTCTTGTTAGTAGACTCGGCAAGGCCGTTCCCTTGCGGGTAGTAATTAGAAGACATCTTGTGATAGATGCCAAGTCTGCTGGTGTACTCCGTGAGTACAGCGCCTACGAATCCCGGACCATTGTCTGTCACAATCGACTCTGGAACCCCGAAGCGAGTAATCAGGCTTTCAATGAACCCGATGACCGTTTCTTGGTCTGCGTTCTTGGTCGGGATTGCCTCCGTCCACCGTGTAAAATAATCAGTAGCTGTAAGAATAAACTTGTGGCCGGCGGAGGAGTTAGGAGAAATCACCCCAATGAAGTCTAGACCCCAATGCTGGAACGGAGTCTCGGCCTGAATCGGTTGAAGGGGCAGGGGTGCTTTTCTGTTTCGGCCAGCAAACCTTTGGCATTGATCACATTTAGCGCAGACCGCATGCGCGTCTGCGAACAGAGTGGGCCAATAGTATCCAGCCCTTATTATTTTTAAGGCCGTCGGCCTCGAAGAATGGTGACCCCCAGGCATCCCGGAATGAAATTCTCCGAGGACCCTAGGCTGGTCGGATTTTCTGACGCACCGCAACAGGATGCCGTCAATGTTTCTGAAGTAAAGCCCCTCGGGGCGAAGAGTGTACTTTAGTGCACCTAGCCGAAATCTCCTTCGTTGTGAGGCGTTCAGGTGATCGGGACATCTTCCGGTGCAGAAGTATTTCACCAGTTCATCTGTCCAATCACTCCCCCTCCGATAAGGAGTCGCCTAGGTAGATGCGT
The DNA here is from genome assembly GCA_028583015.1 of Wollemia nobilis. NCBI lineage: Eukaryota > Viridiplantae > Streptophyta > Pinopsida > Araucariales > Araucariaceae > Wollemia > Wollemia nobilis. Next base: position 19,484,805 of record JAQPPZ010016881.1, read on the forward strand.
GTCGCTGTGTCCTTCCACTTACAGGCGGAGATGCCGGCTACGGCGCTTCGGGCCAATTCCTGACACAAGGCTCGGCCTCTGATAAGCTTGGTGGGCCGCACCTCAATGTCGAACTCCTGGATCTTGGCAATCCATCCCGCTCTCTTGTGACCCGGTTCTCCTTGTAAAATAAAACTTCGAACATCCGGGTGAATCACAAAAACAGTGGTCTTGCTCTGGGAGACAAAGTGCCTGAACTTTCGACGGGACTTCATGACAGCATGAACTTGCCGCTCTATAAAATTGTACTTTTCTTCATGCGGCAAGATGACTTGGCTCAGGAACGCTATGGGGCGCTCCTCACCATCGTCTCCCTTCTGAGTCAGGACTGCAGCGTAACTTTCGGGTTCTCCCACTGCATACAGGATGAAGTCCTTGGAGTAGTCCGGGTTGGTCAACACCGGGGCTTGTGCAATTCGGGCCTTGATCTCCTCGAAGGCTTGCTCTCTCTCATCAGTCCATTCGTAAGGTGTGTCTTTCTTGAGCAGTTCGGCCATAGGCTTGATCACTTGTGCGAAGTCCGGGATGAACTTCCGCACGAAGTTAATCTGACCGAAGAAGGACTGCAGCCCTTTTTTGTCGATGGGGGCTGGCAAGCGAACGAGGGCTTCCGCTCTGTCAGTGGTCAATGGCGAGGCCTTCCTCGGAGATGACATGTCCCAGCAGCTTTCCTTCCTTTACCGCGAAGACAGACTTCTTCGGGTTTATGGAGATGCCGAATTCTCGACAACTTTCAAATATCTGCCGCAGGTGCGAAACATGATCTTCTTGTTGGTGAGAGAAATGCATCATGTCATCGAGGTAGATGACAATAATTTTGTTGAGCAGCTCTCGAAGGCGAGGTCCATGGCCCTTTGGAACGTAGCACCGGCATTGGATAAGCCAAACGGCATGTGTCGATAGGCGAACGTCCCCCATTTGGTGGTGAACGCTGTCTTATGTTGGTCTTCGTCTTTGACCCAAATCTGGTTGTAGCCGGAAAATCCATCTAAAAGTGAAAATCTCTGGGCTCCAGCAACGATATGTAGAATCTGGTCAATTTGGGGAAGCGGATAGTGGTCCCGGAGGGAAGCCTGATTTAGGTTTCTGAAGTCAACACAGAGGCGTATGTCGCCATTCTTTTTCCTCACGGGCACCAAATTCGCGACCCAGGATGAATGTTTGATGGGGTAGATGATCTTAGCCTCCAGCATCTTCAAGAGCTCGGTCTTCATCATGGCCTCAATCTTTGGATTTACGGCCCTTTGCTTCTGTCGGAATGGCTTGGCGCCATCCTCTAGCTCAATGGTATGCTGGATGACAGTTCTGTCATACCCCCTCAAATCCTCGTAGCACCAGGCCACGATGTCGGGGAACTCCTGGCACAGTGATCTAATCTGCCCCAGCTCCTCCGACGTGCAGTCTGTCCCGACCTTGATGGTTTTACCAGGTTCGAGTTCCAGGTCAGCATACTGCTTCGGGTCTACTTTGATCCTATGTGATATTGCTCTGTCGTTCTGATCAAAGAGACTTTCTAACGTAATCAGTCCCTTTGGGACGTGATTATTCCGTAACTGTATCAACCCCTCATATTGCTCGTCATCAGGGTCTCTACCTTCGATTACACACACTTCGTTAACCAGGAATGTGACGATCTCCTCGTCACAGCTGAACACCTGCCAGAAGGTATCCCTATCAGGCACAGAAGGCCTGTAAATGGTGCGGACCGGCTTCAGTTTCTGGACAACGTCTTCAGCCGGAACGTACCTGGCTCCAACAGACGCCAGAATATCTGCGTGCTTGTTTCTCTCACGCGATATTGCCTTAACATTCAATGAGTCGAACGATTCCATCAGGTCCCAGACCCGATTGCGGTACGATTTAAGATAGTGATGCTTGGAGGCGCATTTATTCGTAACTTGGTGACACACCAGCTCTGAATCTCCGAAAATTTGGAGATGCTTGATTCCGAGCCTTTCCGCCTTTCGCAAACCCAAGCACAGGGCTTCGTACTCTGCTGAGTTGTTAGTACAGCTCCAGGCCAGCCTGTAGGCATAGTCCTTCTGGATCCCGGTTGGAGAAACCAGGAGTACCCCTGCACCGGCGCCATTCTTGCATCGCGCGCCGTCAAAGAAAAGCTTCCACAGCTCTTCGGGTGCAGGTCCTACTTCTTTCGCAGCTGACACGTCAAGTCTCTCGGACTGTTTAATGGAGTAACGACCCTGCTCTGTCCCGATTACGGCATTGAAGTCCCGCAACGAGAACTCGTCTTCGAGCTGTAGCACTTCGAGAGCTTGCTCGGTCAGTTCCACTGTCACCAGTTCTTCCTCTGACAACTGGACCATGCAGTCCATCTCTCCTCCGGGTATCTTGTCCACTAGAAAGGGGGAAGGCTTCTCATTGAAAATTTTCAGTCTCCTTCCTTTGAAGGGCACTTCCATGTGTGAGTAGTCTAGAGACAGGTACCCGCCCAACTTCGCAGTGAACTCCCGAGAGAGACACATGCCGAAGTAAGGCTCCAGGTCAACAATCACGACCTCTTGGATGACTACGATGTCGAGAGCCTTGTGCAGTCGGATAGGGATATCCTTTATGACACCAACTGTCTTGACAGGGGTGCCGTCTAGTTGCAGCACACCTTGGCTGCTCCGTGTGTATTCCATCCCGATCTCATCGCAGACGGCCTTCGGCATTACGGTCGAGGAAGCACCAGAATCCACCATGCAGTTGTGAACTATGTGCCCTTGCATCCGTAAAGACAGATAAAAGGGTGGTGGTCTGTTCTTCCCAGTGGCTGAGACTGTCAAAGGTTGAACCAGGACAGCAAGCTGCATCTGCTTGCCGCTCTTCATGTTCTTTAGTGATTCTTGCAGCAGATCTACCTGGCCTGGGAGCAGAAGAGCGTCGTACATGCTGATTTTGGCAGGAGTCTTCTTCAACTCGTCTACAATGCTGTAGCCCGAGGTACTAGCTCCTTCTGCTGGCTTAGCCGGTTCATACTTGGTCCGGTACTGTTGGGTGGCCTCAACTCGCTGTCTCTTGGTCAGAGACGGGTACTTCAGCTTCTCCTGGGCTTGCTCTTTGGTTTCAGCTGGGAGCTGAGGTATAGGAGGCTTAGCGGGAGTTGAGGTCTTTGCTGGAGGTTTGGCGGGAACAGGGGCAGCCTTTGCCGGAAAAGGCTTAACTGGAGCCTTTTCTTTGGACGCCTTCTCCTGGGCTGTGTAAGGCCACAGCCGCTTGTACGGTGGCAGCTCGTGGGGCTGCGGTTTTTCTCTTCTTGCGTAGACTTGCAAAGGCTTAGCCGCTTCCACAGCTCTCTTTTCTTCCTTGGCGGGCGTCACTAGATTCTCTTCTGGCAGGGCAAAATTAGCCTCGCCGTCCAAGATCATGTACAGCTCATCGTCTTCTATAGCGCTGCCGGCCAAGGTCTGGATGTAGTGCTGGTGCAGAGTGCAGTCTTCCTCCGAATGCGGGTCATTGCACGTAGTGCACCAGTTGACCTGGTCGGGAGGACCAGGTGGGTCTTCTATAGCAGCATTCCTCGGAGGCGGACGCCTCTGCGGCTGGTTCTCTGGGGCTTTATCTTTTGTCAATGCTGGTGGCGCATACGGCCTTCTAGGAGCAAGGTCCATCTGGGCCTGCTTCTTCTTCATGGCGGTCATGTCATTGGACATGGCATGATATCCGGAGGCCAAAGCCCGCACTTCTTGGAGAATCGTGTTTTGGATGCTGCTGTCAGGAGGTGGCAACTGTGCCGGTGGAGGCAAAGCGGCCAATGGAGGAGGGTTAGAATAAGGCGCGTACTGCGGGGGAGCAGGGAGCGCTGGAAAATGCGGAGCGGGAGGAGGCGGATGAGGGTAATGCATTTGAGGCGGGCCATAAGGAGTTATGACCGGCACCGGATTCCACTGCTGCTGGGGTTGCTGCCCGGAAGTGGACGGCGAACCACCAGAAGCAGAAGGATACTGCGATCTGGGGAATTCGGGATGAATTGGTTCCTGCACTCTGGACGGAAGCCTGCCGATGGAAATAATATCGCCTTCGACTTGTCGGGCAGCCTCGTACAGCGCAGGAAACTCGTCAATTCTGGCGATCTTCAGCAGCAGGCATATGTCTGAGTTGAATGATCTCAAATAGTAGTGAGCAGCCATGCCAACTGAAGGCCGAAGTTCGCGAGGTACCTGTTTCCAGGATCTCGCAAACCTGATGTTGAAATCAGACACCTCCTCTTGAGGATGTCTCTGGATAGCTTGGAACTGATGCGAGAGAGAAGTAGGGTCAGCGGACTCGTTGCATCCTTTTACGAGTCTCCTGGCAAGCTGGGGCCACCCTGTGATGGATCCCTCTCGCAGCGATCTCCACCAGTAGAGAAGCTTTCCCCTCAGGGAAAGGGCCAACAGACGGGTCTTCACACTTTCATCGGTAATAGTATGCAGTGCGGCCAGGGCAAGGATGTCCTGGATGTGCTCATACGCCGTCTTACCGTAGCCGTCGTATGTGGGAATAGACTTTAAAGCAGCAGGGGGAACAGCTTGCTGACCGACCAGGGCCAAAGGCCCCGTAGAGTCCACCGCCGGGAAGAGGTCATCGTCATTTGGCTGTTGGGCAGCCATCTCTTCTTCTTCTTGCTCTTCTTCTCCGCCGTCGGTTGTGTACTCAGTGTCGGTACTTTCCGAGGATGCAGGGATCTTCTTCTTCCTCGGATTCTTCTATTTCGTACTCGGTTCCTCCGACTTCAGTTTCGGCTTCTTCTTGGATCTCAGCCTCGGCTTCGTTGAAACGAGCGTTGATGTCCAGTTCATAGAACTCAGGCGGGCTTCTCGGATTTCTTGCTTGCCACCTTCTCGTGTGCATGAAGGTGATGGGACCGGTCTTCTAGACTCAGAGGATTTGTTCGTGCAGAGTCGCCAAGTGTTCAGATTTGGAACAGCAATGAAGCGAACACCGGTGCTTCAATTCTGTCGGGGGTGAGAAACTTCCTTGTCTCACCGAGAGCTCAGGAACTGTCAGCGCCGGGTGGAGACTGATCAGAAAATCTCTCTTCAGATGTGGGACCCGTGTTCCTCCAAGCGGGTCAGAAAAATTGTTGCGCTAGGTGGAGACAGAACGGGTACCTCTTTCTTTAAAACGTGGGACAAGCGTCCCACCGGGCGTGCCAGAGAAACTGTTGGTTACGAATCTGCCATGAGGAAAGAATTTTTGGGTTAATGCGCCCAGATTCGCCCACCAGCATGAAAGGCCGGAAGGAAGAGATGCCTTCCGAGCCAATCTCCGGAGAAGGCCGGCTCCTTTTGGGGGGTTTTCTGATTTGAGCTAAGGGTACAGGAAAGAGATGAATGTACAGAAAGAAACAAATGTATAGAAAGGGATTACAAATATATTCAGAGGTTGGTGGGGGGGAACTAACAGTACGGGAACACACCAATCAACGCTACTTGCTGCATCGTAAATACAAAAGTATGACAAAGAACTGCAAAATCTACGCGTACTTCCGATACATAAGCAGTGTATGCACCATTCAATGATCCCCTAGCAAACATTCCCTACAAGGAACTAACAGCACGGCAATGCATCGATTAACGGATACGTACACTGACATAGGTAGAAAGCAAGCCTAGAGATATCAGGGCCAGGTATATGTGTTTATGTAGAGAATTTAACCGCACTGTTCAATGGCTCCCAGCAAACATTCCCTACAAGGAACTAACAGCACGGGATCGCATCAATCACCGGATACGGACCAGCAACAAAACACATAACTGATGGAACTGCTACCATATCTATTCTATAAATGCTTTAAATTAATGAAGTACAAAAGTGCTTAAACAAGCAATACTAGAGGAACCTGATCGCCAAACGCCGAAGTGAATCAACGAGCTGCGACACAGGTGGGCCTAAAGCATATAATGAAAGACAGCAGAACAGAACCAGGCATACAGATTGTATTCATTAGCAGAAGCACGGTTACAATGGGTACGGTGATTCCCTAACAAACATTCCCCTTCCACCCTTACAATGAATTCACGATGGGCTTTTATAGCCCGAGTCCTTCCTGTTACATTAATGGGCACAGAGTCCCAGTCAAACATAAGCTGACAGAAGCGGCGAAAGAGCTGCAAATGCTGACCTTTTGTCGGACCGGGCTGTACCCGCAGCATGGTCATCCTGAAAGCTGGACAGCCACATGGCGGTGCGCTGGGCAAAACTTCAAGTCGGCAGGTACGCTGGTAGCTGGAGCAGGTGGAACCTCAGATCAGCTTTGAATGAGGCTACTGACACAGGCGGTGCAGCCCATACTTATCCCTTTTGGTCGGCAGTCTTGGTTCAAATCCCGAAGCTGGACACTTGTCGTATGATGGGTTATGCTGTGTGACACATGTCTGCCTTGAAGGGCAGTCTATCTATCTTCGCTTGGGATCGGAGCTCCTTGGGATGCGTGGGCAGAAAACGGTGCAGTTGGGAAGGCCTTCACGCCTTGGTCAAATTCCGGGTTTGTTCCCCTACTGTACACTTGTCAAGGGCGCATTCCGGCTCTGCTGAAAAGTCGGGCTGCGCACAGGTGAACACTGGTGTCTGCCGCTGTACGGACCTGCTCCGGCAGTTATCATTCTTCTGCATTGACCTGCCAGTCTGCCAGTGCAAGGTGCGCCCAGAAAGTGGGGCGAAGTCGGACTTCGCACCAAAACTGGGCGAAGTGCGCACTTCGCACCAAAACTGGGCGAAGTGCGAACTTCGCACCAAAACTGGGCGAAGTGCGAACTTCGCACCCAGACTTAGCCAATTTTTCAGGGTAACCTGTTGGAAAGTTGAAAAATCAAGCTGGGGGACTCCAAGAAAAAGGGGGGAAGGAAAGAGAATGCGGGAAAGAAAAGGAAAGGGAGAGAAGGAAGGAAAACGGAAGAAGGAGGAAAAGAAGAGCAGCACTGTTACAATATTGAAGACATTGCACCCCGTGCAAAATGTGACAACAAGACCCATGCAAATATTACTAAAGTCCTAATGTTTAAATTATTAAATATTAAATATTTTACCTAAGGTAAAATTTAATATTTAATTAATTTAATTCGAAATTCGAAATCAATTCGAATTCGAAGAGGAAAGCGCCGACATGGTTGAAGAAACCCTCCAATGCATATAAATATGAAAATGGTTTTATTTCCAAAGTCTCTTAATGCAATTTTAATAAGTCTCCAATACTATATGCACTGTGTTATGTTTCATTCGCCGCATCCGAAGGAAAGACTGTTTTCTTGCACGTGAGGCTTGAGAGCTTCATTAGACAACGCAGACATGGCTATCCCACCGGCGGCAGTAGCGCAGGCAGCAAGCTAAGATTTGTTGAGGCTTTGGCTTGTGGTGTGTTTGCAGTTCAACTCCCGCAGTCGGCGTTGTTAAGGGGAAGCACCAAAATTTTGTTTGGCGCCTAAGGTTTTTGATCGCAGTGTTTTGCGCCAAATCGTTGGAAGCTGAACGTCGTGAGGACGCAGCCCTTGGAGGGCTGAAGCTGTGATCGAAGGCGTCGAAGCGTTGGAAGGAGAGCGCAGGGTGTCTTACGTGGTAACGCAGCCCTTGGAGGGCCCAAGCCGTGGTGATAGTTGCCAAAACCAGTGAAGGGTTAAAAAGGTATGCAAGAATTAAAGTTTAATTTTTATGGATAGGGAGTTATAAGGTGAAAATATTAATTGTTTTCATTGTGATTTTTGTATGTGGTGAATTTAAAATATTGAGTTTGGAGATTATAAGGTGTACAAGGAAATTGCCATGTATATTATTTTGATGAAAGTTTTGATTTAAAATATTGAGTTTGGAGATTATAAGGTGTACAAAAGGACTTGATGTTTTGTGTGAAAATTATTTTGTGAAGATCTTATAAAAGGTTGTGGTAACCTAACCCTTGAGATTGGCAAAGAGTTTGATCTTGTTAAAACAGGTTTTGAAGTCTTCTCTTCATCAAGTAAAAGGTATGGGCACATTCTTCCTTGGTTGAAGTAATTGAATGGTTGAGGTTTTCTGAAAACAATTTTGGAGTGAAAAGGACTAGGTCAAGTTATCCTTTGTGATTTGATGAATTTTCTGAAATGGAAGTGAATGCTAAGTTGGAGTGAAAAGGATTGTTTGACAAGCATTGTTGAGTTTGATTATTGAAGGTTTTTCTAAGTGAGAGTGGATGATAAAAACTTTGTTTTATAAGCATTGTTGGAAATATTGAGTAGAGCTTTCATATGCTTGGACTAGGGTTTGTACCAAGAACATGAGTATCATTGTTATGTGAGGATCACTTGATAAGCATTGTTGTTGAAGTGATTGGTTGAGTGAAAAACTTGAACTAGGGTTTACAAAGATCATGAGTATCATTGTTATGCGAGGATCACATGATAAGCATTGTTGTTGAAGTGATTGGTTGAGTGAAAAACTTGAACTAGGGTTTGTACCAAGAACATGAGTATCATTGTTATGTGAGGATCACTTGATAAGCATTGTTGTTGAAGTGATAAGCATTGGGTTCAAGTTTTTCACTCAACCAATCACTTCAACAACAATGTTTATCAAATGATCCTCGCATAACAATGATACTCATGATCTTGGTACAACCCTAGTTCAATTTTTTCACTCAACCAATCACTTCAACAACAATGCTTATCAAGTGATCCTCACATAACAATGGTACTCATGTTCTTGGTACCAACCCTAGGTCAAGCATATGAAAGCATTGTGAGGATCACTTGATAAGCATTGTTGGCAAAGATCATGAGTATCATTGTTATGTGAGTTTGTTTGATAAGCATTGTTGGAAACAATTGAGTGAGTGTTCATATGTTTGGACTAGGGTTTGTGAGCAAGGATTATTTCATTGAATGATTGGTTAAGTAGAATTGGTTGAGCCTAGTCAAGTGGATGTGTTGAAGTGATAGTTCAAGTTCTGTGAAACTAACTGTTCTATATTCTAAATTGATTTGAGAAAGAGGTTGAGTGTTTGTAAGTGTGAAACATATTGAGTCTCTAACAATTATCTATATGTTTTTGTGGTAAAAAGAGAGATTGAAAGTGATTGAGCATTGTGGTGAATGTGAAGCATATTGAGTCTCTAACAATTCTCTATATGTTTATGTGAGATTGGACAAGTTCTAGTGAGGAATTGTTAAGCAAATTTGAGGCAAGTCTTAGAGAAGACTTGTGGACAAATTTGTGTGAGCTTTTGTGGAAGCTTACAATACAGATTTAAGGACAGAGATTGAGAGCAGATTGGACAAGTTCTAGAGAGGACTTGTGGACAGATTGGCGTGAGCTCTTGTGGAAGCTTACAAGGCAGATTTGAGACAAGTCTTTGAGAAGACTTGTGAGCAGAGTTGATTGATTTGTTCAAACCTTGAGTTAAGGTTTGGGGCAGATCCAGCAGAGTTGATTTGTGATTGAGTCAAGCTTTGTGTTAAGGCTTGAGGACAAAGATTGAGGACAGATTTGTGCTAGACCGAAGGACTGTGTTTAGTGCAGATTTGAGGACAGAGATTGAGCAAATTTGTGCTAGACCGAAGGACTGTGTTTAGTGCAGATTTGAGGATAGAGTTTGGTGCAGATTTGTGTGAGACCGAAGGACTGTGTTTAGTGCAGATTTGAGGATAGAGTTTGGTGCAAATTTGAGGACAGGTTTGTGCCAGACCAGAGACAGAGATTAAGCAGATTTGTACTAGAACGAAGGACTGTGTTTAGTGCAGATTTGAGACAGAGCTAAGAACAAGCTTTGGAGGTGACAGAGTATAGAGGATGACAGTCTCCAGTGGACAGAGATCCATTAGCTAGGGCAGTGAGGACAGGTCTTCTGAGTGGGGACAGGAGTCTTCAATGGATAGATATCCATTAGCCAGTGCAGTGGAGGCAGCAGTTCTTCTAAAATATCACCAGCCAGAGCAGAGGAGAAAGGAGTTCTCCTGTAGATAGAGATCCACGAACTTGATTAGGGGATTGGTGTCTCCTCTGGACAAGGGTCCATAAACATTGTAATAGGGAAAGGATTCCCAAGAGATTTATTGAGAAAATATTAGTGAAATATTTTCTCCGTGGAGTAGCCCACATTGGGTGAACCACGTAAAATTGGTGTCTCTATTGTGTGTGGTGATTTGTGCATTGCTTTAATTATTGTTGTTGATATTGCTATTGATACATTGCATAATATTGATTGGGAAAGAAAAGTAATAAGTGGTCTTATGTTGTTCATGTTGTCACATTTTGCACGGGGTGCAATGTTTTCAAGTTTGTAACAGTGCTGCTCTTCTTTTTCCCTCTTCCTCTATTTTCCTTTCTTCTGCTCTCCCCTCCTCTTTCTTTCCCGCATTCTCTTTCTTTCCCCCCTTTCTCGGAGCCCCTCAGTTGATTTTCAAACTTTCCAGCAAGTTACCTGAAAAATGGCTAAGTCTGGGTGCGAAGTTCGCACTTCGCCCAGTTTTGGTGCGAAGTTCGCACTTCGCCCAGTTTTGGTGCGAAGTACGCACTTCGCCCAGTTCTGTTGCGAAGTCTGACTTCGCCCTCTTTTCTGGGCGCACCTTGCAACTGCGAGTCGACGGAAGAATGATAAGTGCTTGGAGCAAGTCCGTACGGCGGCAGACACCAGTTTTCACCTGTGCGCAATCCGACTTCGCAGCGAAGTCGGAGTGCGCCCTTGACAGGTGCGCAGTGGGGAGACAAACTCAAAATTTGACCAAGGCATGAAGGCCTTCCCGACTGCACTGTTCTCTGCCCGCGCAACCCGAGACGCTCTGATCCCAAGCGAAGTTGGACGAACTGCCTTCCAAGGCAGACACGTGTCACACAGCATCATCCATCACCTGACAAGTGTCCAGCTCCGGGATTTGGACCGAAACGTGCCGAGCAAAAGGACGAGCGTGGGCTGCACTGCCTATGCCACTAACCTCATTTAAAGCCGATTGGAGGTTCTACCTGCTCCAGCTACCCGCATCACTGCCAGAGTAAAGTTCAGACCAACACACCGCCACGAAGCTGTCCAGCTTCCAGGAAGACCATGCTGCGGGTACAGTCCGGTCCGACAAAAGGTCAGCATTTGCGGCTCTTTCGCCGCTTTTGTCAGCTATTGTTTGATTGGGACCTTGTGCCCATTAATGTAACGGGAGGGACTCGGGCTATAAAAACCCACCATGAATTCATTGTAAAGGGTGGAAGGGGAATGTCTGTTAGGGAACCACTGTGCCTATTGTAACCGTGCTTCTGCTTATAAATACAATCTGTATGCCTGGTTCTGTTCTGCTGTCTCTATTTTTTATGCTGCCTTTCTTTATATTCATGCCTAAGGCTAACCTGTGTCACGGCTCGTTGATTCATTTCAGCATTTGGTGATCAGGTGCCTTTAGCATCGCTTGTCCGAGCATTTTACGTACTTAATAGTTTAAAGGATACATAGAATAGATGCGATAGCGTTCCATCGATTATGTGTTACGTTGCTGGTCCGTATCTGGTGATTGATGCGCTCCCGTATTGTTAGTTCCTTGTAGGGAATGTCTGTTAGGGAGCCATTGAAGCTGTGCGGTTAAATTCTCTACGTCACACATATACCTGGCTCTGATATCTCTAGGTTTGCTTTCTACCTATGTTAGTGTATGTATCTGGTGATTGATGCATTGCCGTGCTGTTAGTTCCTTGTAGGGAATGTTTGCTAGGGGATCATTGAAGCTGTGCATACACTGCTTAGGTATCGGAAGTACACATAGATTTTGCAGTTCTTAGTCATGCTTTGTGTTTATAATGCAGTAAGTAGCGGTAATTGGTGTGTTCCCGTACTGTTAGTTCCCCCCACCAACCTCCACGTATATTTGTAAATTCCTTTCTGTTCATTTATCTCTTTCCTGTACTCTTAGCTTAAATCAGAAAACCCCCAAAAGGAGCCGGCCTTCTCCGGAGATTGGCTCGGAAGGCATCTCTTCCTTCCAGCCTTTCATGCTGGTGGGCGAATCTGGGCGCATTAACCCAAAATCCTTTCCTCATGGCAGATTCGTAACCAACAGTTCACCCCCCCCCTCTCAGTATAAGTATGTGTTCTTCAAGCTAGATTTTATTGGAAAGATCAACCCTATGTCTAGTGCGGGGCATGGTTGGGTCCTAAGAGCTACTGATTATTTTACCAGATGGGTGGAAACCATTCCAGTCAAATATGTAAACTAGGAGGTTGTCATCTAGCTAATGGAAGACTTAATAACCCGATTTGGAGTACCTTCATGAAATGAAAGATTTTAATTACGTCCGCGAGACCCAAAACATGGCCTATGGGACCTTAAGATCCGCATTACTGCAGCTAGAAGAAGAAAGAAAGAAGGCCTTCCAATGATTTGTATTTTGTACATCATCAACAAATTATAAAGAGATGGTTTGACAAGAAGGCCATAGAGGCGCCATTCAAAGAAGGGGATGCAGTAATGAAATGGGATGAGGATAAGAATATACCTGGGCAACATGGAAAGTTTGATTGATTTTGGAGTGGGCCCTATCAGATCATCAAGGTCCAAGTACCTAATGCCTACAAGTTGGTCACGATGGAAGGAAGAATGTTGACTATCTCGCCTCCTACTAGTCTATCACAACCAAGTGTAACATTTGAGTCTCACTGACCTCCTTTTGTCACCCGTGCACATTAGCAAAAGAAAAGCTTTCCTTCTACTTTCTTATCTCTGTAAATAAAGGCCTTTTTATGGCAGTCTGAATTTTTCCTCTCTCACAAATGTGTTGGTATCTTCCTCTCTCACATGTCTCATATCTCCAAATGAATCTTCTTTTGACTCTGTTCTTTCTTATATTTGAGGGGCTTTATATTCTCACTTGTCCTCCTTCACAATCACATTCTCAGAGGAATATCTCACATCTCAAGATTACCAGCTTTAATACCATAAAGACAGCACTGGAGAAAACAAACTCTGTATATTAATTTTTATTATGAAATACATTTTATTTACATTATTACATTTATGAACATATATACATAATTATGGGCAGACAAAACTAACTGGTATGAAAGTCATGCCTTTGGACTCATGTCAATAACACACCCTTGAGAGGAGTGCCACAGATACCATTCTTCCAACACTTGTTACAAATGTTGTCTTTATGTACCTATTGTGCAAGAATAGAGTGAAAGTTGTTCTTTTTCCAACCCCCATAAAATATATTATGATTGGACTTCATTTGATCTTGTTTTATCTTTTGTGTCAAATAGCATTGAAACTTTAAGCTCTTTGAGAATAATACAGTATGAGATGCAGATTGAGACAAGTGTGTGCCTTTGATCTAAGCAATTCAAAGGCTTATGGATGTAACAGGAGAGTGAACAGTCCAAAATAACCCTACTAATCTGCCACTCATGAATGAACATACTGTCATTTAAATACAGGGATCTATTCATTATATTAAAGCCCAACCTGCATTACATGATTATGTCACATATGAAGCCTAATATACTGTCATTATGGTAGTTATATTCTCCTGTTTGCAAGTTGTAAAGCAATTTTCTAAGGCATAAATATTGTGCAATGCAAAAGACACAAAAGTGGACAATATTTATCATTTTCTTCAACATTATGCAAAGAAGATAATGCTTACCTTGGACCAGATCTCAAATACCATTTTCCTTCATATCGCTTAAAGTCCCCATCAACCATGGAGAAGTGCAGTTCTTTCCCATTTTCCTGCAAGGCACAACAGCTATTATCATGCATCATTCTAGTGTTTTCTTGTCGACACCATATGATAAACAAGAAAGAAGGAAAATATGAATCACAATGATGTCCATAATGAAAAACTTGAACTGGCAGATTCATTTTGGATTGACGTAAACATATTAGAGAGGACAATAATAAATATGAAACAAAGAAACATCTCAATAGCTTTCACATGTTGTCTAAATGTGGAATAGTGGAGAATGGCAATTGGCCTCTGACTATATCTACACAAAAATTTAGCAGGTTTGTATGCAGGGTTATTTGGTTTGCAAGCATAAGCAATCGGGGTTCCCTTCAATCCCCAAACAAACCATGTTCAGAAAGAGAATGATAAGCTGAAACGTGAATTTCAAACTGCCATTATAAGCCAAATTTAACTGACCACAATGCTTTTAGCTTTGTTCCAAAGGATGGACAATTATCATTTTAAAAATCCAATGCGATGCACGTACCTATGTCAAAAGTCAAAATTATGCCTTGTGAAGGCCACAGATTTGTTTAGACAACTAAAGCTAGAGGCTGCATCCTATATGAGGAAGGTTGAGGTATAAGTCTAAATTCCTACTAGATTTCACTCAGTGCTCTACATTTTATAGCTGTCTATGTCAAATGCCATGAGAAAGAAAATATGCATGTAAAAGTTGAATAAGCTGGAAGGTTTTGTTTTTCTATTTTTAAACTTTTTGTTGGGTTGATGGTTCCTCGTCTAATATCAACCTCATCTGGGTAAGCTGACATCATACTGAATTGTGCTTCATGCATAGTATATTCTGAAAGGTGGGTGGATAATTACGATTTACTTTTTGTGATATGCTTGAACTAGTTGGATTATTAAGTGGTTGCTCAAATTCAATTTCAATAATCATTTTTTATTTATTGTAGGTGCTAGTTCTGATTTGTCACCTCAGCACAAGAAATAAAATATGCATGGAAGTCAAGTACGCATATAATAAAGTTTTGTCATTTGAATAAAATTGTAACATTGTAATATTACATGAGAAAATGTAATAATGAGTTAAGTGATAGTCATGTGCAAATGAGTTAGTTGTCACATAGTTTGTCTTGTAGTTAGGAGGGAAATGAAATGAAATGCAAGACAAATGTAATGAGAAAGAGGTGAGGTGTCAGGGTTGGTAGTTGTCAATAACTACCTTCCCCCTAGTTTAAATAGACCCCCTCATTCAATTGAGCAGGTACATATAGACACAGTGCATACACATACTTGGGTAGATTCTATGCATTCCAAGGAAGAAGTTTGTTTGAGGTATTGTATGCACATGATATTTCTGCATAGGAGCAGATATTGTAAATGTTGAAAGAAGCATGATGAGAGAAGCCATACGCTGTGTGACCATACAGGCTCATATTTAATCCAATATCTTGTTCATATTTATCCATCATTCAGCCACTGTTCTATGTGTGATATTTGTATGTGCTTATATTGATTGATTGCTGCAATTGATATAGAAGTAAACTCTGTTATCTTGTATTTTTTTTGCCATATTCTGTTCGCACAGGGTCGTCTAGGCAGCTGCCAAGCCATCCCATCCAGGTGCCAAGCCGTCCCATCCAGTTGTCAAGCCATCAGATTTGAAGGCAAGCCATCTGGGCAAGTGCCAAGTCGTTTGGGCTACTGGCAGCTGTTTGAGGAGCATTGCCAGGCCATCTGATCTTCAGATTGGGCCACCTAGACTGTATTGTGCAAGGCTGTTGGAGGAAGGTCGATGCAGGTCATCTAGCTGCATCCAAATAAGTTGCTGAGCAGTTCACCTGTCATTCATAAATGTTCCTCCAAGTGTGGAGTACCACCGTTATGCTACATTTGGCATTGTTGCCGTTTGAAGTTCGAAACAGCACCACATGGAGCTTGGAGACGGGAGAGGTGGATGATAGCTAACTAACCACGAGGAAGTGCAAGACATGGAGGCGGAAGAGTGAGAGACCAGCTGACACAAAGGAGTTTGAGAATGGCACAACAGCAAGAACGAGAAGAATGTGGACGTGTTGAGCACGAGGATGACTTGCATGTTGGTGACGAAGACTTGCATGAAGGAAGATTATTGCCAAAGCTTGTTGGTGAGGAGATACAAGCGCCAGAAGTTGAACGGATTTGGAACCTGTTGGCATTCCTGCCACATTGATTTCCTCTATACACTTTTTGCTATTCAGTAATCTCTGCTTCCCTGAAACTCTTTTCTTTTTTTCAAAATGTATCCCTTGTTTCCTGCGTTTTGCTGTCAGAATTTGTTGGCTGCGCCCAAGAGAGTGTGCAGTTTTTCCTGTTCACTCATCATGCAGGGTCCTTGTCTTTTCGAGGGCGAGGGTGGTTTCGCGCCAAGTCTCCAAGCGCAAATTGGTTTCGGGGCAAAAGGAGAGCGCAGGCCCATTTTGGGCCAGAAAGCAGCAAAACCCAGCTTTGGAGAAGAAAACGTAAGTGATGCCCAAGTTGTTTCACCCCTGTATGAGAGCGCAAGGCAATTTCGGGCCTTGACTGGGTGAAACCCAAGTTCAAAAGGAAAAATGCTAAGTGGGCCCAAGTGTTTTCACCCCAGCTGGAGAGCACAACGCCTTTTCGAGGCTAACTTGGGCGAAAGCGCCTTCATTTTGTTCTGAAACTCAGTGCAAATCTGCTTTAAACCAAGGTGGGTCCCTTTTCCTTTTTGCTCCAGTTTTCTAGCACAAATCAATTTCAAGACAAGGAGGAGCGAAAGCGCCTTTGACCTTTCAACGCAGACTTGTTTTAAATGGCGTCGGGCCCAAACAGTTTCACCTTAAACTTGGAGCGTAACCTGATTTCGGAGTTAGGAAGGGCGAATGTGCCTTTGACTTTTCCACAAGGCGCAGTGCAGTTCAGTTTCGGTTGCAAGTGGGACCCAATGCCTTTTTGCCCCAGATCAATAGTGCAGTTCAGTTTCAGGCTTTTTCTTGGGCAAAAGCATCTTTGACCTGCCCTCAAAGTCAACACAATCAATTACAAGCAAAGCAGTGGGGCCCGAAGTGTTTCGCTCCACAATGCCAACACAAACCAATTTCAGAATCTGACAAGGCGAAAGCGCCTTTGACTTTTCCAAGGTGCAACAACGATTTTAAAGAAAAAATGCTAAGTGTGGCCCGGAGCGTTTCGCTCCAGTTTTTCAGCGCAAAACAAATCCGGAGCAAGTGAGGGAGAAATGCCCTTTGACTTTTCTCACTCCAGCGCTACTCCCAAGGCTGCAAGGTGTTTTCGCTCCTATTTTCCAGCGCAAGGCAATTTCGGGCCTAAGGAGGGGCGCTAGCACCTTTGACTTTTCCATGCCGGCGCTACTCCCAAGATAGCCAAGCGCTTTCGCTCCAGCTTGGGAGCGCAAGCCCTTTTCGGAGCTTGCAAGGGCAAAACGCAGGTGGGGCTGCATCTGAGAAACGTTTGTTACCATTCTAACTCCCCTGCCTAAGCCAAAATTCCTCAGAAACGCTTCTCAGCAACAAAGGAAGGCGCATCCTCGTCCATTTAAATGCAGTCGGTCAGAGAAGCTTCCAGATTTGATTTTCCCGGATTTTAGAATCCGATCTTCCATGGAGGCGGTCCTAGCAGGTGAGGAGATGACGCTACAGGCGAATCATGTCGGCACATTGAAGCCATCGCAGTTACTTCTTAGTGAGTCATCGGATTCAGGCCATGCCTCATTACTTCTTGATGAGTGCTGAAATCCTATCTTTGCTGCCACCGTGATGTTTTGTGGGTGAGCATTTATGTCTCAAAGACGGAATCCTCTATAAAAACTAGCATTTCCAATGTAAGAGGATGGACATTTTGCTAGAGACTTGTTGTACATGAATTCTGCTATGAATACAAAGAAACCTTGGCTCTAATTCTGGACTTCTTATGTGTATGTTTTCTATCTTATATTTCTATCAAATTCTCTTCTTTGTCTATAGGCTATAATTCTATGTCTGGATTTAGCTTCCGATAGAGGGTGAACACTGGAATAAACTCTGAAAATTGCGCATATAAGTCGTTTGGTTTTAATTTTTGTTACTTTCTTTGTGTGAAGTGCTATTGGTTCAAAGTGCAATTAAGTTATCGTGTTGTTTTTCCATCACCCCTGTTCATATGGCTTGAGGCCATATTTCCCATTTCTTTCAGTCATTTCCAATTTCTTTCCTATTTCCTTAATCTCAAATCCCCAAGTTAGAATAGTAAAGGAACCAACCCTCTATGGAGATTGGCATGGGATGCATCTCTTCCTTTCGGCCTTTCAATGTTGGTCGGGTCTAGGGCGCATAGATGAAACATTCCATACCTAGGGCGGATTCTTGACCAACAGAACCCTTAACAGGAGGAAAGTTCAGACGAAGAACGAGAAAGGTGGCAAATGTATTTTCTAACAATGGAGGACAAAGCGCAAGTGCAGGTGTAGCGAGCAAACAAGGTTCGGGTTAAGGATAACGTTCGCGCAAGTAATGAAGAAGGCTCCAACATGGATCGTGCGCAAGATGAGGCAAAGCAACTAGTGACAGCAGCACAAGTGCGGGGGAGAGTGCCTAGAGGTGCAAAGGACAGGAGTCAAGCACAAAGGCAACTGCAGGAGAGTGTGCTTGAGAAACCAAATACGACACGTGTATTTGTGAAGGAGATCGCAAAGTGTAGGAGCGGAAAGTAGCAGTCAAAGATTGTTTGTGGAGGAACGATTATCAAACAAAGGATCGTCGAGTGGAGACAAACAACCACCTATGGCTATTATTGTTGTAGTTGCGGGCAAGCAAAAATAACGGAAGTTTATGGGAGATGGGAAGGAAGACCCAGAACGCCATATCGGAACATGTGAAACAATATGGAAAGCAAATGGCATAGATGATGAAGATTCATGGCTAAGATTGTTTCCAGCAACATTGCGTGGAATAGCGATGGATTGGCATCTAAAAAGAACAACACCCTTCACAAATTGGGATGAGTTGAAGACAATATTTAGCAAAAAATTCATGAAGACATGGAGATCATTGGTGAAATTTACTCGACGAAGCAAAAGAAATATGAAAATACCAAGTCATACAATCATCGTTTGAAGGGACTCATCAATCAAATGGAAACAAAGCCAATAAATGGGCTGCAAAAATGATGGTTCCTGGATGGATTGCTACAGTTGTATAAGAAGAAGACGAAGGTAGTTCCTCCAACTACCTGTCAAGAAGCTTTCGATAGAGCATTGAACTTAGAAAGCGAGATGAAGACAACTGCAACAAGTGGAGGAAGTACTAGCCATGATCGAGACGACGAATTGAACAGTGATTGTGATGACTTGAGTGCAACAGTCTAGGCCATGCGGAAGGTCCTAGAACGTATGACCAATGATATGAACGTAGAAAAGAAGGAGAAAAAGGACATAAGATGCTCTGATTGCAAATCATAAGGACACACCAATGTCACCTGTCCAAAGAAAGCATTTTGTAATATTTGTGAAGTTGTGGGGCATGCTATTATAGATTGTCCATTTAATTTAAAAAGTGCCAGACACCAGACATTGACAGTGCAAAAGGAGGTTAAGGAAGACAAGCCAAGCACTTCAAAAAGCGGACAAGGAGCGACAAGCGATGGAGACCAGAACAACCACCACAAGGGAATCAATCTATAGGAGGAGACGAACGGTTGCGGTATGATTCAAACGGGAGGCCAATCATCCATTGTCGAAGATGTCAAGACTGGGGACACTTTGCACACAACTGTCAAAATGCTTTGATGGGAGGGGGCAATGGAAACAATACTGCAATGATGTGTAGAGTGTGCAGACCAGGCATTCATAAGGAGGCGAATTTTTTGAAGAAAGCAAGTACGAGCAACTCACAGAATGTTAACTTTATTGACATTGAGGAGCCTCCATAAGACCAGTAGTAGAAGGAGAAACACATGCTAGCTATAACTCGGGCACAAGTGAAGAAGGTGGAGCACTACCCGAACCTTGCTAAGGAGGAGATATGGCAGGGAGCACGTGTTCAGCTTGGAGAAGAGATAAGAAAGACCAATCAGGAGAGATTGCTCCAGGAGAAGAAGTTGAAGGAACCTATCACATCTGAAGAATATGACATATCAACAAACCAGTTGGCTACGCAAGTCCTAAATACAAGTACGGAAGTGAAAGTATCCAATTTACTAGGCACAATACCAAAGCTATATGCGACAGTAGGAGAAATGGTGCAAACAAGAAGAGTGGAGGAGCCACGACACCAACTAGAAGCAATGTGAGGGGCCAATACATTGGCCTGACAGTCCTCATGACAAATGTCGAGAAGAAACTAGTGCTAATCCACATTAACTTGTTGAACTATAAGTTGACACAAGTAATCATAGATGGAGGTTCAAGTGTGAACATATTGCCCAAGAAGACATGGAAAGACTTGGGGTACCATTTTTGCAGTCTCCCAATTTTCAGTTGTATGGCGCAAACCAATATGGAATAGAGATGAAGGGAGTACTGACTACACAGAAAGTCAAGATTGTTGATCATGTGTTCATCATGGGCTTTGTGGTGATTGCTATGCAAAAACTAGCCTATGATGAATTTCTGGGACGTGGGTGGTTACATACAGCAAAAGTAAACCACAATTGGGAAAAGGATCGCTTGACATTTAAGAAGGGCCAGCACAAGTATGTGATTAATTTGAAAAGGGTAAAGGATAAAGTAGTCTTTAACATCCGCGAGGCCATAGACCATATGAGATGACCCTCATAGAGGATGTTGTTTACCCACTATATGGTTATCCAACCATACTTCGATTACTGAAGCATGGTGTACAACCCAACCCCCATAGGATTTGAACCTTGGACCTCTATTTAGAATTCCAAAGTCTTCACCGTTAGGCCACTTAGGATGTTCATTGTACATCCGATGAGTTTGGGAGTCCATCATTAGAGGATGAGAACGAACGTGAATTGAATCAAGTGTTGGAGTTGGAATATTGCACAGAAGATGAGCAGCACTATGATAGCAGACTTCTACATTGGTAGATGAAATATTGTGAAGTTTTTCATCCAACCTACATGTGTGTAATGTCCCCTTTTTCTAGGCAGTCAGTGTGCAGAACAGTTTAGCCTACTCACGGGTTCCCGTAGGCTAGGGCAGATTGCAAGGGAGCCTAACTGGAGTTCTGGGAGTGGATAATTGAGCGAAATGGGTATTCAAATCCACTCTCAGATGTTGAATCGGATGGACAGAGCCTTGACTTACTATTTTTAGTAAGTTTTTAGGGTTTCGGGCAAAACGGACGGTGCAGTGATATTCTTCACCGAAATGGGTGTCCGTATCTATCCTCAGTTTGTGGATTGGATAATCAGAAGGCCAAGTTTTTAATGTGCGAAGGTTTAATTATATAAGTAAAATTATTTAAATACTTTATATAGTTTAAAACCTTATTTTATAAAAAGGGGACGTGGGACTTAAAAAAGAGTTATGCTTCATGATTTATCCCACATTGAGCGTGCAAAGGGAGTTTGTTGTGGAGGAGTCTATTTATTCAGTGGCTTGGTCTCATTTCATGTCATTCTGGATTTTAGTTATTTTCTCTAAAGTTTGAGGCTAGTGGTTGAGACTTCTTCTCCGAAGGGACGGAAACCCCAACGGTGTGGCTGAGGACGAAACCCCTAG
Organism: Wollemia nobilis; assembly: GCA_028583015.1. Lineage (NCBI taxonomy): Eukaryota > Viridiplantae > Streptophyta > Pinopsida > Araucariales > Araucariaceae > Wollemia > Wollemia nobilis. Next base: position 19,506,154 of record JAQPPZ010016881.1, read on the forward strand.
ATTTTTGGAGCTGGACGAAACCCCAGTTCTCTGTTGGTGAAATTCACACAGGATTCACACTTGGAGCTTCATCAGTTTTCAGAGGTACTTTGGTGTTTGCTGATAAAGTATTTCAAGGGTTTTAAAATCGGATTGCATAAGAATTTGTGAAAATATTGTTGATCTTGAAAACATTGTAATTTGTGCCCTAGATTAAAATCTGAAATGAAATTGCAAGTTATTTCTCAATCAATGCATTTTGTATATTTTGCAATTTGGGTTATATTGTTGGAATTTGTTCCTGTTCTTCAAGTTTTATATCTGCAATAAGATTTAGATCAGAAATTTTTTAACAATCCCAACCAAGGGGGACATTACAGTGGTATCAGAGCTGGTTTTTCCTGCTAGCCTGTTCAGGGTTTGCTGAAAATTTCAAAAATGATTTCAGTATTGTGTGAAAAGAAAAAAAAAAAAATTCAGCAGCCGTGAGTATTTTTCAGACTTGGAAGTTAGGGTTTGGTTGCCGTTTTCAAATCTAGGGTTTTCAGTTTCTAGGTATTGGTGATTTGAATACCCATTTGGTTGATTTGGGCTTTAAGAGTTTTGGGTATTGTTAATTCAGAGCAAGTCTATTCTGTCAGTCTATGGAAGCCTAATTAAATTTCAGATTCATGGAGTCTTGTAATGATTGGTCTAGGAGACAGCGTGATTGGGATAGGACTCAGAGTGAGATACAAAAATCCATCAGTCAATTAACTGCTATGATGACAAATTCTCCACCTACAATTCTTCCTAAGGTAAAGGTTGAGCCTACAGTCATTGAATTATTTGATCAGTTCCAGCAAGAGTGGAGGGCTCATGATGATGATTTTTGTGCCCTTATGTCTAATGAAGATTATATTGATATGCGTATGAGGCAACAACCCAATGGAAATGAAAAAATGAACCTTCTTGAGAAGATCAAAAATTCGAAACACAATGAAGAGCCTGCTGTCCCTGAAAAGATGGAGAAGCCAGTTGATAGTAACGTAGATTCTCAATCAGCTCATGATGATATTCACCCATCACATTTTAATGGTGACAGTTCAGAAGAACTTGGGTTGGATATTCACACCGAACCCATTATGATGCATGCACCGGATAGCTATATCTTCTTCGGAGATTTGCAGAGTGAGCTGAATATGGAATCAGTTATGCCAGATCCTTCCTATACCAGTCAATGGCTTTCATCTGAAAGCTTATCATCATTAAGGTTCCAGCGGTTTCTCCTATGTACATATTTTCTTTTCTGCAATTTAAGTTTGTTTCTCTTTCTGAATGTAAATATTCCTTTCAGTAGGGGTAGCTTCCTGCTTTAATCCAAGCATCCTGCCCTCGGGTCGAACATTTTGTTTCATAAAAAAGATCCAAGTGTCTTATGTAGAAGGAGGATCAGGGAGAAAGGCAAATTTTTACTAAGCTCCTTAGACCAAAGAACGCGAGAGGGCAGAAAAAACTAGAAAATTCACCAAGTGTTCATAAAAGAGAAGTTGCTAAGGTTCGCCCAAGAGAGCCAGCGACTCCCACAGTCGCTAATATTTTCAGCGAACTCTGGCCACATTCGAGCAGCTGAACCGGTCAAGAAAATGGGCATAAAAAATGTTTAACTGTTTCAGCGCCCACGGTCGCTCACTGTTTCAACGACTCCGGGAATCACCCACAGGAATCAGCGAGACAGAGCTCCAGAGAGAGAAAGAAAAGTTGTTAAGGCAGGAGTCCGTGCTTGATTTCGCTCCGAATCAGGGCGACGACCAAAATCGCTCCCAACATTTCGTGACCCAGGGAGATGCCAAAGGTGGAGCCGAAGATAAAAGAAGCAGTGAATCGCTCAAATCCCTTGAAAGAGCTAGGGATCGCTCTTTTTTTTCGGCGATTCCGGGAAAAACCGGATGTAACGCGAGGCGTGTCAAAGAGGAAAGGGCTGAGAAAGTTTCTGAGTGAAAAAGGAGCTGCCCGAAGTCGCTCATTTTCCGAGCTACAATGGGAATTGCTCAAATTTTTATAGCGAACGCCATCAGGTTTCAAGAGGAGCGCAAGGAAAATATTAAGTATGGGCCGACGCGAGTTGCTTCAATCTCCTAGCGACAACCGTCGTCGCCCCCTTTTCAAACGAATTTCAGTCGACCGAATGTTAAAGGAAAAAGAAAAATTGCAAAATATTTTCTAAGTGTTTCAGCGCTCTCCGTCGCTCATATCTCACGCGACTCCCGCAGCCGCTCATTTTCTCAAGCAACGCCGGTCATCGCTCACATTTCGAGCGAACCTTGGCAAGGTGGAGGCTTCAAGCAGGAAACAAAGTTGAAAATTTGCTAAGTCCCAGCGGACGTCGGTCGCTCGCCAAGACACAAGTTGCTCCAAATCGCTCACTTTTTCAGCGATTCCAGGAATCGCCCCCAGTTTCGAGCGACCGTTGTCTCCGGCACAATTCCCAAGCATAACGAACCTCGTGGCGCGTGCCGAGGTGGCGACGGGTGACGTCTTCAAGGCGCACGTTTTAAAAAAAGGGGGGATGATTGCGCGGTTTCCAAGACAAGTTTTATTGAAGGCAAGGACAAACATTGGGCCAATCAACGACGAGTTGCGTTCCCCAAAGGAGATTTTACGCATGGCCCACGAAAAAAAATGGCGCCCCTCACCCACTTCGCGCACCCTATCTTTAACTCCAGCGCTCGCCATTAATGATAGCTTTTCACCTATCTCCATAAAAGGCTCAGTCGCCCATTTCACTGTGACAGTTAAAATCAGACGAGCTTCAAGCTGCGCTATAAGGGAAAAATCTGAATTTTACCAGCGAGCAACAGTAGTTTCGAATTTTTTCGCCGCCATGGGAAAGAAGTCGAGCGCAGAGAAGGGTAAAGCACCCGAGCAGGCAGCTTCGAGCACGCCTGAGAGCCAATTGCAGAAGGAAAATAAGAGTAAATGGAAGGCGAAAGCAGCGAAGCGAACTCCTCCTCTACCGCCTGTATATCACTTGGTCGAGTACAGAGATGGCAGCTACTCACACAGTATTACACAGCTGCGGTGCACTGTGGGAGAGTGGTGGAAGAAGATGCCCACTGCGCACCCTTTCGGCGTGTCATACCACTCGCACCTGTTCTGGTTCCGATGCCCCCCGGTACACCATTGTCCGGAGCTGGTCGAGGCCATTGCCAGATACTACAAGCCCAGTACCATACAAGTGTGTGACCATAAGGGAAAGGCGCTATTTTCCCTCTACAAGGAGACCGTTCAAATGGCCTTCGCACCAAGTCATTCACCAGACAGAAATTATACTGTCAGAAGAGTCAGCCTAGGCGAACAGACGGACAGGTGCATCAATAATCAGAAGATGAGGAAATTCCTCGACTCCCAGCTACAACAGTCGTTGCCGCCCAAACATTGGCCAACGCAGCCGATACCTCAGGAGAACTTCAAGAGCAAGTCACTCTATGCTATGCTGGCCTGGGTTTTAGGCTGCAGCACTGACGCGGTGGTGCACCCGTACCAGATTTCCCTCGCGGAGTGCATCCTGCATGGGGAATTTTATGACCCCAACGCCATGAAGTCGGGAACTAAGCTAGTCTTCTTCGACTGGGCAGATTGCGTGGCGCACGGTATACATTCAGGCCTTCTGGAGCTGAAGGAGCAAAGGAGCCAGTCTTTCAGATATTGCTCATTCTTGGCCTGGCTTTTCTTGTTCCATATGCACAACCACATGAAGACGATCCCGGTCCAGTGCAAGGACAAAGATGGTGCGCAGCTCCCAGTATATGAGTGGACCCGGGTCTTGTATAGGAGGGAATCACATTATAAGTTCAATTTGACGTTCTTGGGCCCTGCCCTAGCCCTCCTCAACGGCACATGTGCGCGCGCTCCCCAAGAGATGAAAAATCAGATCATACGGGGAGAAATTGGTGATACTTTTAAGCTGACGCAGGGGTTTGTCATCCAGGTGTTCGAGTTCACGGGCAAACCTTTCCTCCTTCCTTATTTCTACACTGAATATCAGTTCGCTTTGGAGGCAGCTAGGCAGATGGACTACGCAGACCAGGAGTATGGTCAAGGGAGAAGATGGGGCCACATCTTCGAGTACCCAATCATCTGGGGCGATATTGAAGTCCACACGACCGGGCAGAACGAATATCTGGCGGCCACCCTCCTGAGTTTCGGCCTGGTAGAGCTCCCCCAGTGCTGGAAATATGATCTATTTGATGTGATAAAGAGATTCACAGAATTGAAGAATCTACACTCCTGCCCGCCCCAGGCAGAGATCATGGGAGAGCGGAATAATCCGACAAAGGGCGACCTGGAGTGGCACGTAGAAGAGATGCAGTCGCTCCCGCCGTGGCACGATTTCTACTGCATTGAGGCGGAGTATGACCCTGTCCGTAATGACGCTCACAAGACAGACTCCCAGGGTTACAAGCGAATGTTGCCGAAGGTGAAAGCTTTGGGGTGGAAGGACGAAAAGATAGCGCAATGGTGGATCACAAGGGCCCACACCAAGAAGGAAAGATCGGAAAAGTTGTTGGCCAATGACCATCAGTTCTCTGACCTCTATGATGATAACGTTGCCACGTGGCGGCCCCTCGTTTTCCGTGACATCGTGCCCCGAGGCATCCGTCGTCAACAAAAAGGGCAGGCCCCACCCAAACAGTCACTTGCGCAAGGAAGCTCGAGCAGTGAAGTACAAAGGAGCCAAGGGGTAGGACCCATGGTGCATTCGACTCCTAAAAAGTCGCAACAATCTGAAAAAGTCGCGCGAGCCTGAACAGTTGGCAGGAGCAGCAAAGGAAATCCTGGGGCCTTTGAGGTCAAAGATAAGATTGAAGTTTAAAACATCCACTGCCCTAGCCTCGGCTGCACTAGAAAAGACGGCCGCGCCCAAAAAACAAAAGAGGAAGAGGTCCGAGAAGTCAAAGGAGAAAAAATCTACACCCAGAAAGGAGGCTGTGCAGCAGACCGAGGTGACTCCGTAGAAGAAAGTTGCTGCCGAAGAAGTCATAGTTGTCAAGGAGAACACTCCAGAGGGAGAAACAGATGCGTGGCTCACACAAGTCATCAAAACGCCAGCTCAAGCCGAGCTCGCAGGTACGTTTTCTCAGTTTTCTCAACAATCTTCTAGGGTTTTGCCTGCTGCACCGTCTTCCTCCTCAGCCGAAATCGTCGCCTTCGCATCATCCCAGTCCCCTTTCACGCAACCACAGCCCTCTACCTCCGTCCAGCTAGGCCAGCAGACATTCGGCCAATTTGCCTCAAATCCAAATGCATTTCAAACCCTAGGCCATTCGCAGTTGGTCGCTTCTGCTGAAGAAATCCCTCATTCCCTTCGTCCTTCATCTCCCGCGGCCGCAGTCACTGAAAATCCGCCTCCCCCTCCCGAAGAACCGTTCGCTGCTTCCCAAGCCCGGTCGCCCTCAAAAGCTACTGAACCCTTAGGCGTCGTTCCCACTTCTCTGTTCGCAGCCGAGCAGATGCCCCAGCAGAACTTGCCTCTGGCTTATCCCATGTTTGGGGAAATGGAGCTCATAGAGCAGCAGTTGCAGACGGCGGAGGACGATCAACCCCTGACGGCCCAAGCGGCTCAAAGCTCCTTCAAATTTTTCCAGGAAGTCAGGAAGAGGAGGGGCGAAGAGCTGGCTGTAGTAGAGAAGCGCGCCAGGTTCGACCTGGACAAGAGGGTGATCCACAAAGAAAAAAGGGTCCCTAAAGTGAAAAAGCCTATCAAAGACATGGCTCCAGACGACTATGAGCACCACCGCAAGAACAAGAGCCTGGACGACGTCGTCGTGGAGAATGAGATAGGAGGGATCCATCTGAGGGCTGATACATTGTTCGTAAAGCATCATGAGATGAAAAAGCACCTCTACCAGGTGGAGGATGAAAAGGCACAGCTGGAGGAAGATTTGGCGAAGATGCGAGCCTAGATGGAGAGTGCCCAGGAGGAGTCTCAGAAACTGAAAGAGCGAATAGCAGCCTTAAAAAAAGAAGTGACAGATCAGAAGGAGGTTGTAGAGCAGCAGGCCAGGGAAAAGCAAGGAGCGCAGGCGCAGATTGTTGAATTACAGGGGTAGCTCCAGGAGATTCAGAGGCAACTAAAGGAAAAGGCGTCACAGGTCGCTGCCTTTTCAAAAGACCGATGTAAGGATATCAGAGCTGGCCTGCTGAAGGGTTTCAAGACCCACGTTTCCATATCGCTCTCAGTCCTTGCATTCATCTCCAGGGTGCAGGAAATATCTACCCAGGGCAAGCCTGTGGTAGAGGAGGCCGAGCGCCAAGCTCAGCAGTGGCTTGACTTGGCGGTTAAACTTGAAGAATACGAGCGCCAGGGCCTCCGATTTTCTCCCATGTCTCAGATTGCCCTAGATTGGGCTGCTGCAAGGGCAACCTTGCATTTGTATTTTGAAAAAACAGAAAGAATCAGGAAGGCCAGGAAGATGTTGGATGCATTGGAGAAGGAGAAAAACATCTGCCTGATCCCCTTCCAGACCCTTGCATCGCTTGGGTTTCCAACTTTCACAAGCAAATATGGGAACTGTCGGCCCAAAGAGGAGTTGATGCCTATCTGGGAAGCCTTCGAGGCGGACACATCAAAAATAGATAACTAGGCGGACCCAGTTCTTGAGGTGCATGTTACACAGTTAGTATCTCGATTCTGCAAGATCAGCACCTGCCTCCACGAATTGGGTGAAAGGTACAACATGGTCGACATGCTCCAGGTCGAGGCCTTCAGATACAACTTGAAAGATATCAGCGACCTAGAGCCCTTCCAGGAAGTGGCTTGGGCCCAGGCTCGGGCCACTTACGAGCACGTTCGTGATCGCCTTGACCCCCCAGAACAAGAAGAGGAAGGCGAGCAGTCAGAAGACGATTCAGAAGAGGAGGAAGATTCAGGAGAAGAGTCCGAAGGTGACAGCGCTGAAGAGAAAGAGCAGCAGGATGTGGAGCAAGAGAAGCAACAAAAATAAGCAGGGACCAGGGATGACTCCGCGCCCAACGGATGAAGGCATGGGTCTTGCATCAAGGCAAGCTTGATACCCCACGAGCCGCCAGGAATGTTGCCACATTTTGCAAAGGGGTAAAATTTTTGAAAAATCTAGAAAATTACTGCTGCAATTGTTCAGATCAGATTCTTCCTTCCTCCCTCCTTTTCATCTTTGTTCAGGCAGTTTTCATGTTTCCAGTTTCCAGCTTTGTTTCCCAAGTATTCAGCAAATTTGGCAGGTTTGAGAAAAAATGATAAAATTATTCTAAGTGTGGAAGTTTCCCGTGGTCGCTCCATTTCGGAGCGACCCCCATCATCGTCGGCCTCCCCCAGCGATCCCCAGCGCCAAGCGACCGACGGCAATAAGCAAAACAGGAAAAAATCTAAGGCATGGAGAGTTGACGACGGTCGCTCCATTTTGGAGCGATTCTCGTCGTCGCTCCTCCTTTCCAGCGATCGTCGTCATCGCTGCAGCCTCCAGCGAATCTCAGCAGGGTAACAAAATGCAAATATTTTCTAAGTGTTATTTAGGCAGCGATCGACGTCGGTCGCTTATTCCCGCCTGCGACCGAGGTCGTCACTCCCCCTTTTGAGCGACCCTGGGCGACGGCAAAAAGAAGACCCAAAATTTCGAAGTGTTGGCGTCGACGCCGGTCGCTCGTTTTTTTCAGCGACTGCGGTCGGCGGAGGAGGCAATCCAAAATGACTAAGTCTTGAGCGACTCCCGTCGTCACTCAAGACCGCCAGCGACTCTCGTCGTCGCCCGCTCCCCCAAGCGATCTTCAGCGAAGGTAGCTATCAATTGTTGACGCCGGTCACTCCATTTCGGAGCGATTCTCGACATCGCTGCCATTTTCCAGCGACCACGAGCGGAGAGTTTCCAGAATTCTGCTAAGGCACAAGGCAGCGACCGAAGACGGTCGCTCATTTCTCGAGCGACTCCCGTTGTCGCTGCTAGTTTTCAGCGACCGCCATCGTCTCCCTCCCAATTCAGCGACTATGAGAAAAGAGAACCAAGATGTCAAATATTCTAAGGCAAATTGCAGCCAGGGTTCGCTCTGTTTCAGAGCAACTCCCGACATCGTCGTAGTTTCTCAGCGACTTTGGTCCTCTCTCCCCACTTCAGTGAACGTCAGATCGAGGCCAGACCACGCACTGATTTCGGGATTCGTGCATGTCAAATATGGGACGGAAGGTGTGCTGCAAAGGTACAGGGTAGGTGAACATTGATGAATCCTCAGAGGCAAGTTGTACTACACCTACCACATTTATCGGACCTGACTTCTCACCCACCAAATCTGTCCTGAGTTGTACTAGAATTCAGGTGGATCTTGCTGCAGGTACACTCGTAGCCGACAGAGGTCTAATCCCGGCACTTTTTGCAGGTTTTGGGTTCTGTGCATAATTGTAATTTGGGGGGAAAATTCTGCTATAAATAGCAGTTGAACTTCATTGTAAAATGGGGGGGACATATTGCTAGAGAGCTCTGCTGTATCAAACATTTGCTTCCAATATAAAGCATCCTTGGCTCTGATAACTGTCTCTTTCTTTTATGTTGCCTTCTGCAAGTATAACTGTCTCTGATCCTTGTCGTTGTGCGACCAAGCGATGGATCATTGCTCGGCAGTGGTGTTGTTCCTTGACAAATCCCCCATCATCCTTTAAAGCACCAAACTATTGGAATAAAAGCCTTACCCCGACTTTACTCCCCAAAATTGTAGGAAACCACATCATTATTAGAATAATGGCCTCTCTATTGTTTAATGTAGTCCCTTCATCTGTATAGGCAAACAAATTGACATGTTTGCATAAACAATGAATAAAGTTTTATCAGTTTGTGTTATTGTTTAGTTCGTATGCAAAGTGTTTGATGAACTGTGCTTACGTGTAATTAAAATGTTCATGTAATTTGGATGTACATGTAATTCCAATGTTCATGTAATTCAAATGTCATGTAATTATGATGTCGGGTAATTAGAAGTGTTGTGTTTGAGTAGTTAGGGTTAGGTATGAGGAAGTTGCGGAAGTTGGCAACTACCTCCCCATTCCTAGGAAAAGTATAAGTAGACCCCTTATATTTCCCAAATACATGATAATTTATCATCCATCTATCTGTTTGTATCCGAGAGGTGTGTGTGCATGTTGTTGTTCAAAGTGTGTTGCTGATGGTTCGTTGGAGTATGTTGTATTGCAGATAGTTGTTGTGCAGGATACATGTGTGCGTAGTGTATCCATTTGTAATTGTAAGTTATTCGCATTGCATATTTTGTTTATCTAGGCAGTAATGGAATTGTATTGCAGTGTGTTGTATTTCATTTCTACAATTTAAAATCACCTGAGTTGCAAGTGAGTCCTCTATTTGTTGAATGATATCTGCTTCTGAAATTTCATCTTCGGAAAAGCAAAATACCTCCATAAGATGGTGTTCACATGTAAACTCTTCAAACCTTGCACACTTTTTTTCCTCCAAGATAAAGTTGAATGCTTCATATTTTGGCTCAATTCCTCCTTCCATTTCTCCTTTAGGCTCCAACTCATCATCCAAAAGAAGCACCAATGCCTCATATTCTGGTTGTAAACTTACCTCTATCACCTCCATGGGCTTCTCTTCCTCTAAGGGAAAACAAAATGCCTCATATTCTGGCTCCATGCTTTCTCCTATTATAGACTTATCTCATTGTAATGGAAAACCAAATACCTCACATTCTTCTAATAGTTCTGACTCATCATCTAAGAGAGAACAAACAATTCATAATCTTTTATAAGCTCTGACTCCTAATCTTCAAAATATTCACTTTTTTTCTCGAGTCCCTTCTCAAATTGAGGGAAACATGACTCCTAATGAGAGGGTAGAGGCTTTCCAACAAGAATCATTAATCCATCATCATTGGACCTTTCACTTTCATCTCAAGTTCTCTTTGTGGCTAAGGGAAATCCGACTCATTATTCGGTAGTGACTTCTCCAAAGGAATTGTTAATTCACAAAAAAGACAATAGCACATGACAACACCTTGGGTAGGAACAAAACATTCACTAATTCCAAGTACTTTTGGTGCTGCAAAGGCTTGTGTTTCACAAGGTACTCCAAGAATTTGGTAGCTCTCTTCAGGAACATAATCTTGTGTCATATTCATATCCCAATTATGTGATAGGTCCCTAAGGGTTGAAAGTAAGTACTTGAGTTCCTCTTCTATGGTATCTTCTTCTGGAGAAGTGGGAGAGGTCCATGATTGGGCTTAAGGCAATGAGTTTTGTTGAAAATTTTGGGCAACAAATTGAATTGGAACAAATTGTTGGCTTTGGTATATGTTTTGTTCTTGTGGTATTTCTTGTTGATAGGTTCGCATATCCTGGTATAGGGTATTTGATAATGGAGTAATTTTGATGGAAGAGGGTACTAAAATTGTTACACATGTCGAGGCCATATGAGATGGATAGTTTTTCTAAACAAAAACCATTGGGTATTGTTGTTGAATCGAGGCGATTGGGGTGCTTGACCATATTGTATTTGTTGGTCATATTGTCCTTGCTCATGCGACATTTGGTACATACCCATTAGATTTGCTGGAGAATTTGAGGGTTGCATATCCATGGCATGCTCTACATAATTTGAGGGTTTCCTCCTAGTGTAGTCATCATAGTGCTGACCAAAGTTCACAGCAACCGAAGATTTTGATCTCATATTCATAAACTCCTTGAAGGTTTTAGGCAAACTTGAAGGCTTGGAATTTTGGATTGAGAAAAGGAAATTCTAAAGGTGGAGCACTCTTTGAAAAGACGGGGTGCACTCATAAGTGAGGACAAGGTGCACCTCCAGCAGAGTGCACTGCTCACTTAGGAACAAGGCGCAAGTTGCTTTAGAGCTAGGCTCACCTCCAAAAGGACAAGGTGCACAGGTCAATTAGAAGCAAGGTGCAGCCTGCTTTAGAATTAGGCACACCTTTTAGTTTGGAGCTAGACACACCTTCAGAAGGACAAGGAGCACTGCTCACTTAGGATGGAGTGCACTTTGAGCTGTCTCTCACCAATTGGGATGACAAAATGCACTCAAATGTTTGTATCTTTTATGAGAATATTGTAGAGGGGAGATGATTGCACTGCCATAGTGTTGGTAGTTCCAATCTCCTCTTGAAAACAACTTTTGAAAAGCAAAGCGGATCTGTCAAGCAATCTTCAAAAAATTGATCAAAAACTTTGGATTTAGGCAAAATTTTAGGTTTTCTTCAAAATAAAGTTACCTAAAATATTAAACAATTTTGCAAATAATCATGTAAAACTTTGTGAGATCTAACTTAAAACTAAGGATAATAGACCTACGAATTGGGACTGGGATCAGTTGATGTCATCATGAAATCAAGCGGATGGGTCCCACCAAGAGTGCCAAAAACAGTTGAATCACAGAAAAATTGTACGATTGCACCTATGAAACCACAGTTCAATGATGGGATGAGAAGGGATTACTCTTCTCAACCTTTGGATTTCGGCCAATTCCCCATTAATTTAACTGAAATAAAGTAAATCTAATCAACTTTGTGAGTAAAGGTGTAAAAAAGTAAGCAAAATACATAAACAAATACTGTCGAAACCAGCAAAATTAATGTGATCCAATAACAATCTCAACCAGTGGCCAAATAATTTCAATGAATCAGATTTTTAAAAAATGCAATAAACAAGAAAAGAGGAATAATAGGAGGTGCAAGAGTGGAGCAACTAACACCGAACACCCATGAATAAAGAGGTTACATAACATAGTTGATCTATGAACGACATGCTTAGTTTCTCATTAATTGCAAAAAAGGAGTACAAATGACAACTGATTACAAACAATAACTCTAGATTTTTTTAAATTGCCAAAGGACCCTTACAACAAGCATAGAGCTCTTATTTATAAAAAAAAATCTAGCCTACTCTAATTCTATCTACAATAAAAGAAATTAACCCTTAGTTACATAACTTGGCACTACAAGAAAAAAATGTCGCAATCATCTTTAAGTAACAAAGCAGATCGCTTTCCCTTGAGGGCAAAGCGCAGTCCAAAAGGCGGGGTGCAGTCTTGCCTTAAAGGAAGACATTGTTCTTACTTGGAGCCAAATGTTGTCTTGGATTAGACAAGGACATTGTTCTACTCAAAGCGAGGTGCTGCTTTGAATCAGAACGGGGAACTACCCTAGAAGAGTGGGGCATTGTTCTTCCTCAAAGCAAGTTGCTGCCTTGACTCAAAGCGAGGTGTTGTTCTTCCTCAAAGCAAGTTGCTGCTTTTAATCAGAGCGAGGTTTTGTTCTGCCTCAGAGTGAGGCATTGTTTTGACTTAGAACAAGGCACTGTCCAAAAGAGCGGGGCGTTGTTCGGCCTCGAAACAAGGCATTGTTTTGACTCAAAACAGGGCATTGTTCTACCTTGCAGCAAGGCACTATTTAGGCTCTTCCTGTTGTGGAGTTAACAATGCAAGCCAAATTTGATGAGGAAAGGCCATTTCAAACCTGTAGGGAATTTTTCTTGCAACCTTGCTTCACTAAAAGAAATACCCCATTCGGAAGCGAGACAAGCAGGAAAGGGGGGGAGGGTTAGAAAATTGTGACCCGCCATTAGTCTGAGGGGTAGACACAGGCTCTGAGGCTCAAGAAGAAGCGGACATATTTCAAGTCACGTCGGTCATTTGGATCTCAAAATCAATGATCGACACTCCTTTTTCGCCTGAAGCCAACAACTTTGGGGCGCCAAGGCCCACAAGCCGTCAATTTTCCATCTAACGGCCCGCGCTAATCCTTCCAACGAAAGAAAGCAGAAGAGAAAAAATGCCCCGCCGTGGCTAAGGCCAAGCACGTGGCAGCCGGCTAGAAGCAGAATGAGGAAAACACCAAGGCGCATTGTGAGAAGGTCCACCATTGGCCAAAAGGGAACCCGCCTCAACTAGGACATGTGGCAGTTGTTTGCAAACACAAAGGAGGCAAACCGAAGGGCAATTAAGGGAGTACCCGCCAAGCTGCCAAAGTTGACCTTCATAGCCCAACCTATCAGAATCACCCACGTGGCAGCCGCAACAACCGCTCGCCAAACAGATAAGCCTACGTTGCCAGTCTGTGCCAATCAAAGAGGCCATACCTACTACTTCAGCAAGCAGGAGATCCCAGGGAAGAACCTGGCAAGAGATCGAATGGCGCAACTACCCCAAAACCACAACGACGTGAGATGGCAATAGCAACTTGCCATCCGAGGGCTCGGAAGCCTCCAGCATTGATGGCCCCAAATCCAAAGACCTCGAGGCTGCCAATTGCAAGTGCAAAAGAATTTTGGCTGCAAAACAGAGAGTAATTAGTGGACCTTTTGCACAAAGTTTCGAAGGGAAAGATCTCTCGATCCCAGACTATAAATAGGCTTGTAAATCTCATTGTAAAGGCATTGGGAGCTGCTTGCTCAGGCCTCATATCTGGCCTTGTAAACTCTTCCTTTCACCTCCTCAATTGTATGAGTGGATCTTGAACCTTGAGCCGCTATCTAAGGAGCATCGAGCCTCTTCAAGTCGTATGCCTTGTAATTATTTGGCACATGAATGGAAGTTGTGACTAATTTTGCTCTGTCCTACTTCTTTAGTGTGTTTTAAATTCTGGGTTATGTGTGATGAAGTGTGTTCAAATCCTAGCTATTAGATTGTGGTGAATGTGTTCATTTCTATCTTGTTCATGCAGTTGGGAGGGGAACTTGGATGTTGGCGCATTGCCCCCATAGCTTAGCTTTTACTTTTCTGCAAATTTATTTTCCTGCAAGTTTACTTTCTTGTTTTATGCTTTCCATTGCTTTCCTTCCTTGTCCTTTCCTTCCTTGCACCGCAAGAAATGCAGGTCTGAGCTTATGAGGTCTGAAAGTGCACAAAGATCAAATTCGATAAGGAACCAACCTCGGCTAAAAATCTTGGAAGTTGCCCCATAGGCATTCGCTTCGCCTGTGGAGCTTCCCACTGTGTCGCCCTACCCAAGGCATGGATGTCCCAGGCGCGTCGGGTCGTTGCCCCGACAGACCGAAACATCCAAAGATAGTAACAATCTTGTTAGGACCCCATCCTAACACTATGATCCTTGTTGAATGTGGAGAACACCCATGTTAATATTTTGTAAACGTGGGGGAACACCCATGATAATATTTTGTAAACGTGGGGGAACACCCATGATAATATTTTGTAAACATGGGGGAACACCCATGATAATATTTTGTAATGTTTTGTAATAGTTTTGGATCTATAAGCACCTAGACAAGTGGCGCCATTTTATGTAACTGTTATCAAGAATGTAACCGCTTGTAGGTAGGAGATTCTAGCCCGGGTGGCATTTTGCATGTAAGCCAACCATGGGAGTTAGGTGGTAGATGAAATCTTATAAAACTGCGAGGGACACTATTGTATGTATCTTTTTTGCATAATTGAATGAAAGCATTGAAGGAGGTTGCCTCATCGAAGAGGCCTGCGATTCTATTGTATTTGTGAGATTGTTCTTTTCTGCATTTATATTTCATAGTTGTGTTCTGAGTTTAATGTTATTTTGCAATATTTGTGTGTGTGTTTATTTTTAATAGTAGGTTCCTAACAAGTCCATTTGGCACGCACAACAACTATAGACTTATCACAGTAAAAGGAAATGATCATATGAAATGAAATTGTAGTTACTACCCACTATTAACCAAGCAATGCCTCCAAGGGGAAGGAAATCATTGAGAGGGGATCCTCTTGTGTGCACAGCCAGACTTCCCACTAACCAGATATTGTTTTAATTTCAATCACTGTCAGTGAAAGTTGAGAGAAAATTGGGGATTGTGAATCCATCCACACCCTCAGTGTATATCAGATAGATTGAGAATTATGAATGGGGATAATGAAAGCAACATATTAGTTAACTGGAATACATTTACAAAGGCATGAAGGATAAAACCAGTTGGAGTTGACTACATGCCTCTGTTGGTTGATAAGCAAAGCTCATCAAGAAGACAATAAACCGATTCTCCCCTTGTATGCACCGGTATGGGCATTCAAATGATAATCATCCAATAAATGTAGTGCAATTTCCCGGTGGCTGGCTTTGCTCAATATCCAGCCTAGTAATCCTAAAGACCAACTATTCCTATACAAAATTTTGAGATTAGGTAAAGAAGAGATTTTTCTGCCTTCCATCTCTATCCCTGTACAGTCTACGTGGGCCGAATAGTGAAGGCTTAGGAACTCCAGATGGGAGGTCAGGTCTAAGAGTGGATTGCAGAGGGTACAGTAATGCAAAATGCTCTGAAATGGGTCGCCTGCAATGAAAATTTACTGCTTCAGGAAAAAAACAGAAACTCCCCCTGAAAATGTGGAGCACACACTTGTTAGATGAGTTGAGCAGGCACCCAAGAGGAGGAGAGAGGAGAAAACACACGCCTCATGGCACACTGTATGCCATTCCCTCAAAATTTTATTTATTTCTTTCTATAAATTGGCATCGCATTAGGACCAGATTTTTTTTAAAAGCACCTGAAATTCCTCAACAGTAAAATCTTTTCAATGCATGGAACCAAATTGCTGCTAAAAGTCCTTAAAATTTCTGAGAGCGTATCCACTGAGAGCTAGAGCCCTTTCTAAGGTTTGAATCCCATGGGGAAAACGTCTGTACGCTAGAGCGGATAGCACAACAAAAGTACTTGCCCACACATAGCGGATCCATTGGGGTATAGTACTGCCAGGAAGTGTACGGTAATTTGATATGTATAATGCATTTGTTAGCTTAACTTGTCGCTATATTCGATGAGTACATTTTCCATTTCTCGCAGACCTCGTGTGTTAACTTGAAAAATGATATTTATATGTAATTTACTTGCCCTCAGTGATCGCAACCAAGTTTAATTTGCAATTGCATATTATTTATATATATATATATATAGCAAAATAAAAATTGCATAAGTTAAGAGAGTAGGGACGGACCAAATGAGGAAATTCTTGGAGGTCCAATACAACTTTAGCTTCGATATGCCAATACAGGGCCCGCTGCACCCCTCTCTGCCTCACCCATATTCTTCCTGGATTTGGACTTGGAATTCTCTCGCTGCCACATTCCAATTCATTTCAATTTCATCTCATCTGATCTGAGGCCAATTTCTTGCTGTGAGCGCTTGAATAATAGTAATAATAAGATGATGATGATACCTGCAGACGAGATTTGGAATGAAGTCGGCTAGTCGTTCGTAATCAGTCAAAACATCCCAAACAGTCTGCTCATTGGCTCTGATAAGGATGCTGGCGCTTATTTGTCTCTCCCTCCATGATATCACCTCTACTTTACACTCCACTTTGCTCTCCACCTCTTCGTTCTCTTCTTCTTCCTTTCCACTGCGATTCCACTTGTGAGATTTCAACGATGATGTTTTTGTTCCATCCTCCCTTTCAGAAATTGGCTTCAAATTATTTTTCTGCTTGATCATCATCTTCTTCTTCTTTTTCTTTTTCTTATGAAGTGGTGATCCACTGTTGCTGCAGCAGCACCAGTTTTTGCCGTAATTGGTTGAAGCATTGAATGGGAGGAGTGTCCACTTGAAAGGGCAGCCATTAGTAATACGTATGCCTCTCAACTGAATATGGGAATGGAAGTAGGTGGGCTGAGAAAAGCTCCCGCAACGGATCATAGCCAACCAGTTTCAGTCTCGGTCTCACTCTGTCTCACTGAAACAGCCCATTGTTATAATTATTTTTATTTTAGTGTTCATTATTGTTGTCGGAGTCGTTAAAAATTCGAGGATCAGGGAGAAATAGGATTCGTCTGATACCAAGATAAAATTAGTGGTGCGAAAGACACCAAGATGATGCACCGAAAATGTAAGCTTAAAATAAAAATTATTCATTATGTAATCTCAAATCTTGTGGTGAATTGAATTCCATAATTCGCTCCTAGACTTTTAGGGTTTTTTCACTTAGTTATCAAGTTGGTTGAAAATGTAAGCTTAAAATAAAAATTATTATTCATTATATAATCTCAAATCTTGTGGTGAATTGAATTCTATTAGACGCTCCTAGACTTCTAAGGGTATTTTACCTTAGTTATCAAGTTGGTTGTAAGAACATGAGCACTGGACGTTGTTTGTATTAAGCTGATTAGAAGTTATATTACTTTCGAACACAGCAATAGTATGGCAATCAATTAATTATAATTTTGTTAATATATATAATTATAGGTTTTGTATTTAATGTTTTTAATTTAAATGGTGGAATTAGTAGCCGTCACGAATTCGGGTAGGTTATGTAGTTTTTATAGTCACCACAATATTCTGTGTTGTCCACCCCAAAAGCCGTCACACAAATCTTCATGCAGTCCGTCTTTATAACCATCATGCCACAATCATTTTAAACCATAACGTTGCTGAAAGCATAGGAAAGTGACAAGCGTTCAGTTAGACAAAACCCGAGATTTGAACCTTGAACCTCCACACCCCCTGTGGAATTTGGACCAACCAATTAATCTACACCGACTTATATTTTATTATTTTTAAAGATATATATTTTTTAATTTTTTTAGTTTTAAATTTAGAGTTGATGAGAGCTAGCTTTCACTTGAATTATAAGTATTTTTCTTGTTCGTGTAATTTTAAAAGTAAGTTTTTTTTTTTTTTTAGTTTACTACAATGTTTATATTTCCTTCTATTTTGCAAGGTTATGTTTTTTATTCTCTCTATTCATAATGTTGTTATGCTATTGTAAGTCTATTAACAAGTTATTTCAATAATTTAAAAACTAAATACCTTACTAAAATTTTAGTTTAATTTTTTGTGTTTAAATACATATCTACACGTATAATATTATATGATAATACAATTTTTAAGTTTTTTTTTTATTATTTTGAATTTTTAGGTGATAGATTTTTTTAAATAACTTAGATTTTTTCAAATAACCTAGAAAGGAAATTTGAATGATGGTTTTTATAAAAAAAATGTAAACATCAAAATTTAGCCACTTGTCCTCCATCCATAGCTTCCCATCACATTATCCATTATTTATATATTTATATATATTTGTTTAATATATATTTAAATAATAATATTTTATATATTATATTTATATATATTTAATAAATATATATATATATATATATATATATATATGTATGAATTAATCTCAGTCATCTATCATGTTTTAATCTTAGCCATCCAGTCATTTATCTAAATTTAATCTCCACCCTTCGTCATGTTTTAATCTTGGCCACACAAATTGTGTCGTCGAAACCCTAACATGTTTAAGGGAATATTATAAAGAGGAGTCATTTTGATGACTCAACCCCTAAGTTTTTGGAGTCCCTAACATTTTCTAAGGTCTTGAGTTCCCTAAGCCCTTGTGCCCTAAGTCCTCAAGCATCCTCACCATCATTTTCATCCATCGTCGCCCCATCGCATCCTCCGCATCCATTTTCGTACACCTCGTGTGAACCGAATCTGGTTCTACAACCTTTCCCTCAGCCATCGAACGCCCCTCGGAGCTTCATGAGCACCCTTCAGAGTCTATAGAGCATCCACCCGAGCTTACTAGGTGCCTCTGGGCGTTTTTGGTCAGCACCAAGCGCTCACAAGCATTTCTCATTCAGATTTGCAACCCTACAGCCCTTGGGCGACCGTTAGGGCTTCTACATAATCATTCCCTACATCAGCGATGAAGACAGAAATATCGTTATTTGACAAGGTAATATCTCATTGCTCTTATTTCATATTCTCAGATTTATTTACAACTTTATTTCTGCTACTAGAGTTTAGTGATTTCATTTTCTGAGGGTCTCACAAAGTGGAGCTCTCACAGATATTACTAACTCTTATCATTTGTTGTGTGCAGGTTTGAGAATCACATTCATTGGTAGTTGTTGAAGCTCGAGTGGCCCTGCATAGGATACCAAAGCCCACTCACCACTTTGTTGGGATCGAATCAAGCGAGAAGACACCACCATCATTTCTAACTAGGGTTTCGAAGAACCCTAGTACATTGTAATAATTGTATCAAAATAATAAGCATTGTAAACCCCCTATTTGGGGTACATTTGATTGTAATACAAGAGATCCACCGACGATAATAATAAAGTTCATTTCTTTGTGCAATATTTTGTGTCATTCTGCTTATTTATTTCATAGTTTGTATTTGGTGTTGCTTGATTTTGTATTCACAAATGGTGATCATGGTGGGACCCACAAAGGGTTATTTATGTTAATTATATTGTCATTAACTTGTTTTTGTTTTCTATATTGCAAGTTTTAGGAAATATGTCGTATGATTTTCATTGAACGAAGGTTTTTGGAGCTATAGAAGTTGATCCAAGATTACGCAGACGCCCTACGATGCTCGAGGGATGCCGCCCAGAGTTCAGAAGGTGCCCTGGTGCATTTCATAGGCTCTGAGAAGCGTTTCACAGAGCAGGAAAAGGATATGTAGGCTTTTATATAAATTTACCTCAAAATCCTAACCCCTCTATTTCATTTTTGTTTTACGTTTTTACAGATTAATTGCTAAAAAGAACATCATTCAATGTCTGTTAAAAACAATCATATTACATCTGGATTTTAAGAATTTGCATTAATTTATACATTGCACTTAGATTTACTTTGCATTCATACTGACATTAGTCCACAATTCAAATTTAAAATTTGTTGCTTTTTGATGTATTTTTCATTCAAAGATATGCATACTATTTTCATGTAAAGTAAAAATTGCATAAAATAGTTTGCACATTAGGGTCAAGAATTCCTCTTTTGCTTGCCTAAGTAGGAACAATATCATAATATTAAAAGTACTCCCACATTTGGTGATTCAAGATGGAAGAGTAGGCGAACCCTCCACTGTTCAGAGCGGGTCTTAAGCGGTGTACCTTACATCTTTTGAGGAAATTGATATCTCTGTTGTTGGGTTATGATTTAGACTTACAAAATTGGTTACTATTGATATTATATGAAAACACAATAGAGAACATAGATTTTTTTCACACATAGCACGTCTCACATTAAACAATAATGAGTTGGATTTCATCATCAACCATTGCTTGAGATTTGGTGATAGTGGGTTTCATATCCATCCACCAATCTTTGCCCTTAGCCACTATAGGATACCCATGAGCAAGCTTTTTGGACTTAATCACCAGAAAGAATTTCATTTCCAGCCAAGCCATAGATTTTATCTTCATGATTTAGATTAGTACATCAAAACACACAAAAAAACATTAAAACGAGATAAGAAAAAAAAAATGAGGTAAGAAATATTGTTGCAAAACATAGAATTGAATTGCTTATTTTGTGAAGTTTTATTCTGCACTTTCTTTACTACACACTACATATTTAGTTTAGTAGCTTATGGTGTTAACTAGAAATCAAACTAAAGTATTGAATCAAACTTCCATCCACCAAGGCAATTCATCCATGGATTGTTCATCATCATTCTCCATCACTTTTGTGGTCAATCCTATTATTGTGATATAGACAAGTTGTTTAGATTTGTCTGCGGGTCCCTCACACACTATGTCATCGACATAGTCATTTCACATGGTCATTCCACAAATAGAATCATCTTCACCTACCATTGACCACCACATCACCCATATAGACATGGCCAAAGTGGAGGCTCTTTGTAGATCCACTAACTATGTCTTGGAACCAGCCCATACCTCACCTAGGCATGATCCTTATTTTCAATAGGAACTTGTCTCCTCCCAACCTTCAAGCCTTACCCAGGTGTATAATAAACCTCTTTTTGAGCCAACAACTGCACCTTCCCAACATGGTCCATACCCCAATAATCATGTGCTCAAAGCACATCCATTCCTTCATCTTACACCACTACCTATGGCAACCCTTTGTATGAAGCACAGGTCAATGTTGCTTCACAGATGCTAGCTTCTATCTTAGCCAATGTTACCTATTCAACTGTAACTATGGTTACAACTTATCCCTCACATACCTCAATCATCAAATCCACACCTTCCACTTCATATATGGAAATACATGAAGCATGGGAACACCTTAACAAATTGCTTAAGAAGCGACAAAATGCTCAGTCCTATCCTCAATAGCAAGTACATGTGGTCAATCCTAAGCCTCAACCTATTTCCACTCAACCCACCTTTGTCACCCAAGGTCCATCATGGGTACCACAATATTCTATGGTTTCCATTCCAACACCGCCATCAATCCATACCCATTCTATGGGTCAATTCATACATAGTCCTCATGCATATTCCTTGCTTCTTCATACACAAGCATTTCATCAACCTTATCATCACCAATTCCAATCCACTCTGCCAAGTTATAATCATCTCATTACGCCTCAACATATTTCCACTCCGCCTTCATAGAATCATCAAGTAATTTAGGGCTTCCACATTCCTGGGGAGGACCCTAGAATTCAAGTTATGCAACAACAGATTGACAGTCTGATACAACATACTCTTGGTATGATAAACTAGAAACCCACTTTACATCAACTGATCAATCAACCAATCCATCCTTTAGTACCATCCTCACCATATCTTATAGACTTCATAGTACCAAAGTTTGATAAATTTAAAGGGATTGAGGACCCTAAAGAACATGTGAGAACATTTATCCATTCATGCTTTTGAATTCTATTAGAAATTTTAGCAAGTTTTGTTGTCATTGAATTCAAGAGGTTTGATGTCCATTTTTGTCATCATTGATGCCACAAGGTTGATTTTCCAAAATGCAAGGAAGTTGTTAAAAGCAAAAGGGTATAATATTTATTTTAAATATTATATGCCTAAAGAGGCCTAAAAGGTAGAAGACCCAAGCAAAGGGAAACAAGTTTAAGAAAGGACGGGCAAAAGAAAGAGGTAAAAAATAACAAGGTCCAAGAAATCATTAAAAATATTTATCCCCGATAAGACCCATTGAGCAGATTATAAAGGTTTGCAGAGGTTTTAATTTAAATAATTAATGGTGCAAATTTTAAAGTCTTTAAATCAAATTTAAAATTTCAAAAGGGCCGACGTGTTTTAATGCAAAGGATAAAGTATTAATAGGAAATTATTTTCATTTCCAAAGTTCTCCAAGCAATAATTCGAATGCCCAAGTAATAGAAAATCGAGCGCTGCATTTTCGAGAGGGAAGAAGAAGCTCGAATGTTTTTTAAAAAAAGGAGGTAGTTGTGTTTAATTTCAAGTGGCACGAGGAAAAGCCATACCAAGGCGTTGGGTAGCGTAGACGATGGTCAAAGACGTGGCGAAGGTGCTTGTAAGGAGTAGGTTGTAGTTTTGAATCCCATGCGATTCATTTTTGCAAAGGAGGAGAGAAGTATTTGTTTTTCATTGAAATTTGTGTGGCAACATTAGTAGGAAAGTGTGGGCCTTTGGTTCACGTCTGGATGTGTAGCCCAAGCAATAACTTAGCCTTGGGCTAAGGTGATGAGATGACATAGGTCACAGGTTCGAGTTTGTTGGTTGTTGAGCGTTGGTCGTCGAAGCCGTGGGCAATACTTTTGGTGACGTGGGCCAACAATTATAAGGTATGCAATTTTAAATTAATTTTGTCAAATTCTTATGAAATGCAGAGGTTGGTTTGAGGCCATGTGATAATTAAAGGGCATGTGTTAAAAGCTTAGGGAGTCATAAGGATTGTTGAAATAATATTTTATTTTTGATGCTTAGAAAATAAAATATTGGAGATTATAAGGTGTTAACAAGGGAACTTCATTTTTATGTATTGAATATTATTTTGAGAAGATTGGAGATTATAAGGTGTTAACAAGGGAACTTCATTTTTATGTATTGAATATTATTTTGAGAAGATTGGATATTATAAGGTGTTAACAAAGGAATTTTATTTTTATTTGTTGAATATTATTTTGAGAAGAATGGAGATAATAAGGTGATATTTTATTGTATTTCTTGAATGGTGAAATTATTATTGAGAAGAATATTTGTAGGGATTTTCGAGATAGGTTGTTGCTATCTAACCTAGAATTGGCAAGATGGTTTTGTTGCAAGTAAAACAGATTTTGAAGATATATATCCATCAAATAGAAAAGGTATGGGCACATCATCTTTTATTTGAAATATTGGAATGAATGTTGTAAAATACAAGGTGGAGTCAAAAGGATTGTTTGATAAGCATTGTTGAAAATATTGAGTGAATTCTTATATGATTTATTGGTGAATGTTGAGAGAACATTTGAGATAGAGATTGAGGACTATTTGAGTTAGGTTTTGAGACCCACATTGTGCACTTTGTTTGAAGAAGTATGAAAATACTTGTTTAGGGTTAGTGAGCAAGTTGTGTTTCATTGATTGGATGAATGAGTGAAATTCTTGAGCATTGGTTTTGAGTGATATTGAAAGTGATTGTGCAAACTTTAGAAACCAGATTTGTGAAAGCGATAGACTTAATGATTGAGTAGAACATGTTGAGTTTTTTATAGAGTACATCATTCTCTATATGTTCCAGAGGTTAAACAAATTCTGAATAGAATATGTCTAAACTACTTCAAGTTAAAGGAATTACTTTGAAGATTAGACAAAGCAATTGAGAGTATTGTGTGCTTGATATGAGATTGTTTGAGCATATCTTGTGAGTTGTTTTGAGCATGTGTTTGAGCATATTGAGCAAGTCTTAGTGAAGACTTAAAAGTAGATTTGAAGCAAGTCTTGGTGAAGACTTGAGAGTGATTTGAGACAAGTCTTAGTGAAGAATTAAGAGCAAATTTGAGCAAGTCTTGGTGAAAAATTGAGAGCAAATTGAGCAAGTTCTTGAGAGAACTCAAAGGTAGATTTGAGGCAAATCTTGGTGAAGACTTGTAGACAGATTTGAGGTAAGTCTTGGTGAAGACTTGTAGACAAATTTGAGGTAAGTCTTAGTGAAGACTTGAAAGCAGATTTGAGGCAAGTCTTAGTGAAGACTTGAAATCAGATTTGAGGCAAGTCTTAGTGAAGACTTGAAATCAGATTTGAGGCAAGTCTTAGAGAAGACTTGAGAGCATATTTGAGGTAAGTCTTAGAGAAGACTTGAGAGCAGATTTGAAGCAAGTCTTAGTAAATACTTGTGAGTAGAGTTGATTGATTGATTTGTTCAAGCTTTGTGTTAATGCTTGGGGTAAATCTAAGCAGAGTTTATTTGTGATTGGATCAAGCTTTGTGTTAAGGCTTGAGAATAGATTTGAGGATAAATTTTGGTGTAGATTTGTGAGTAGATTTATGCTAGACTTGAAATAGAGTTGAGCATATTTGTACTAGATCGAGGATAATATTTAGTGCAGATTTGAGACAGAGATTGAGAAAATTTGAGAGCAAGCTTTGGAGGTGATAGAGCAGAGGATAGTAGTCTTCAGTGGATAGAGATCCATTAGCCATGTTAGTGAGGACAGAGGTCTTCTGAGTGAGGATAGAGGTCTTATGTGGAGAGAGATCCACAAGCCAGTGTAGTGGGGGTAGTAGTATTCTAGAAGATCATCAACCAGAGCAGAGGGAAAATAGTTCTCCTTTTAATAGAGTTCCATGAACCAGAGTAAGGGGAAAGAGTTCTCCTATGGAGTGTGATCCATGAATTAGCTGGGAAGATAGAGTTTTTCTATGGAGAGAGATCCATGAACTAGTTGAGGAGAAAGAGTTCTCCTGGATCAAGTTCAATGAACTAGAGGAAAGGGGAAAGAGTTCTCCTATGGAGAGAGATCCACAAATCAGAGCATTAGGGGATTGGCATCTCCTTTGGACAAATATCCATAAAAAATGTAATAGAGAAGTGATTTCCAAGAGGATTTGTTGAAAAAATTTAGTAGAAATATTGTCTCCGTGGAGTAGCCCACATTGGGTGAACCATGTTAAATTGGTGTCTCTATTATCTGTGATAATTTGTGCATTATTTTTATTATTGCCATTGATAATATTGGATAATATTATTTGGGAAAGAAAATTAAAAGTTGATCTTATGTTGTTCACCCCCCTCTTAGTATAAGCTTGTGTTCTTCAAATTCAAATTAATGATGCTTTATTGCTTCAAACATTTCCTTAGAAATTGGGGGGATATGTTGTAGAATGGTTTAATCACTTACCTCACCATAGTATTTATACTTTTGAGAAATTGATTGACCAATTTCTTGAAATATTTTCCCTTAATATTAGAAATAAAGTCTCATTATCTAATATATATAGTCTTAAACAATATTATGATGAGTTTATATATGACTTTGGTAATCGTTGGAGGGCTGTTATCACCAAATTACCATTCTCCCTACCAATGGAGGAGTTGATCTGATTGTTTACTAAGAGTTGCTTAAAACCCATCTCTTGGTTATTACAATTACAACAATATAGATCATTTGATGAAGCTCTTTCCCAAACTAGCACAATTGAGGAGATAAAAATCCAAGAGGGTGTGCTTAAGCCCAAAAATAAATAATGGAAAAACAAGGGCCAATATAAAGCAAGTTATTCTGGCCAGTCAAAATCAAACCAGGCCAATCCGCCCAACCAAGCTAACCAAGTTAATCAAGTGGTCATGAGCCATCTGGTAATGGCTCAACAACAACCTGTGCAACAACAACCATAACAAATTGACTATCATGTGGTTCCCTAAACAACTCAATCAAGTCAAAATACAATGCCAGTTGTGGAAAATTGACCACATCGATAATCTATTTGACAAAACTATCAATACACCCCATTGAATGAATCTTATGCTTCCATATTTTGTAGGTTATATGACACCAACCAACTTCCCTTACCTGAGGTTAAACTAGATGATCCCACTAAATGTGGTAAGAACTATTAGGAGCATTTATTTTGCCCTTATCATAGGAAAAATGGGCATGATATTAACAATTGCCATGTATTTAAGGATAGAGTGCAAGATCTCATTTACTTAGAGGTAATCAAGATTGATAGTCCTTTAGCCCAGAAAAACCAAAATATTGGAATTTATCAAACACCACTTACTCATCATGAGGAGGTGCAACCAACAACATGAGGGTCTAATACCAAAACCCCTCCTAATCAAGTCAATTATTTCCAAAAATACAAAGGTTTTATGGGTGCTATTCATGTAGTAACCCAAGGTCAACAACAACGCACTAATCAACAAAATTATCAGTAGTAGTTGGCTAGATCGCCCATACCACCACAAGCAAGCGTGTCTAAACCTGTAAATTCATCATCACCCATCCAAATTTTTGCCAATCCATCTCAACCCATCCATATTCCAAGTCATCCAAATCCTCCCGTTCATCCCATCAAACGCCCCCAAAGGCCAATCATTTTATTGATTAGACGGTTAACCACAAGTATTAAAATGTATTCGGTTAAACTATCTATATATGAGCTCATTCAACAATATCCCCCACATCGTGAGACATTAATAGATATTCTAAAATCCATTGAATTCCAATATCAAGATGCTAATGCCTTCAACAATTTTGTGAGGAATATTCAAACATGTATGGACCCTCCATTACACATCATGGCTCAAATTGATAGGAAGCCATTCAAAAGAGTTTTAATTGATACTGTCTCCTCCATTAACATCATCACCACATCTGCTCTTCATCACCTCAATATTCCTCTATCCCATATCACCAAATATACTTTCATCCTACAAGCATTTAATGATGTTATCTGCTCCACAGTTGGAGCTATCATTTTATCCATCGAAGTGTGGGTCAAAATATTACATACCATGTTCCACATCTTGGAAGGATCCATGGTATATAATGTACTCCTTGGACGACCTTGGATGAGGGAAATGATATGTGTCCCTTATATACTACATCAATGCTTGAAATACGTATATGAGGGACAAGTACATTGCATACTAGCAGATGTTGAACCATTTAAGTATTGCAATTTCATCTCCAATCATTATGAATCCATACTTCCTTCCACTCATCTATTTTTAACATCATCAGCCACTTCATCATCCACCCAATATGGATCATCATCTAAAGCTCCTATTCCTGAGGAGCTTCCCATCACTGCATCACATCAAGCTTCCACTTCCATACCCCTACCTTCATCACCTTTGACTATATGCACATGTGGTCAAACTCAATCCATGTTAGTTTCATCATCATCATCAGCATCATCCTCCACCATTCCTTCCACATCATTGCCAATTCAAAAATCATCTCATTCAAATCCATCGCCATTCACATTAGTTAATGTCTCACAAGTCAAGTTAATAGAGTGTGAAACACCATCTCAGTCCATACCTCAATCCAATCATGAGTCATCCATTTTTACATCTGCATCCATGTCATCCCAAGTTGAGCTCCACCTCACTAATCCTAGTATTGGTGAATATGTGGTCTAAGACATTACAGTCACACTGCTCAACATCCAAACTACCAAGGATTACAGTCATCCACATGATCCACCCTTATCTATAGAAGCAATGTATAATATGGGTTCCATGTCAAATAGCATAAATTTTGTGTATGGAAGAATTGAGTCATTGTCTAATCCTTCTTCTCTAGATGAACCCAAGCAGCCAACAACTGCTAATATACAACAAATGTTAGGTTTTCCATCTCGTAATTTTCATTGATATAATTGGCAAAGAAATGGCCTAGGCCGATATGAATAGGGAGTGCACAAGCTAATTGATACTCCATATCAAGAAGCGCATGACATTTCAGGTCTAGGGTACCATCCATTTTCTTCTATCTCTTCTTTTGAAGAAGCCTTTCAAAGGCTTAATTTGAATTCAGAAGAAGACGGCCATCATCTCGATGACTCTAAAAAAGAATTTTATAAATATTTTGATCTTATGTCAATAATTTTTGATGAATCTGAAGAGAAATTGGAGCCCATCATCCCACACACTGAATAGGATGAGTTTTACCTCAAAATGTTCTCCATCCATCAACCCATAATTCGCTTGATTCTTCCATAAGAATGAGCCGACCCAACCGGTGAAACACCATCTCCATTCTATTGATCCACATCACAGACCATTTTGCTTGTAATATATGTACATAACTAAAATAATAATAATAAATTAAAATTAAAAAAAAAAACAAAACAAAAAAACATTTTGCATTACATGTATATTGCATTTATTTGTATTGTTTATTGTTGTTCAGGTTTACCAGTGCTCTAATACCGGTTCTAGCAAACAGGATCCACCCATCCATTCACCTTCGCCAACCATCCATTTTTTCCCTTAAGTCAACATGAATATTGTTGACTTATTCACCCCTCTCCGTTATCCGTACAATTTGGAAAAGCTAATTCCAATTGACATGAGACTTATTGATATGGACTATACTTCCTTGCCATCATCCTTTTTCGATTTTATCCTTTCTAAGGAATTTTTAAGGGCTTCATCCAACTACATTCCTCCATCACCCCCACCATCGTCTTCACCTTCACCTTTATATCCTGAGGTTTTCCAAGCAGACATAGACAAGGTTGAGTCAGAAGATTTTGATAATGTCATAGATGACATTCATATGATCCTAATGTCCCATCAACTTGAGGAAGGTTCTTATATTTCTATTGAAGATACTATCGATTTGAACCTTAGTTCATATGTAAACAATCCCCAAATTATCAAACTTGGTAAAAGTTTATCCATAGATGAACAAGAAAAAATAATTTCTCTCCTAAAGAAGAAGAAGAGAATTTTACATGGTACTATAAAGACATGCCTAACCTAGACCCTAGTTTGGTTATCCACAATCTCACCTTACATTTTGATGCTAATTTGATCAAACAAAAACTGAGAAGGATGCATCCTACCATGGCCCTCATAGTAAAAGAAGAGCTTCAAAAGATTTTGGATGTGAACTTCATTGTCCCCATCGACTATCCTGAGTGGCTCTCAAACATGGTACCCATTCGCAAGCCTAACGGGATGATATGCATTTGCACTAACTTTTGAGATCTTAACAAAGTGTGTCCTAAGGATGATTTTCCTCTTCCAAACATTGATACTCTTGTCGATATCTGCATTGTCCATGAAATACTTTCCTTAATGGATGGTTTTTCAGGATATAACCAAATTCAAATAAATCCTGATGACCAACACAAAACAACATTCACCACACCTTAGGGGACTTTTTGTTACAAGGTGATGCCCTTTGGCCTCAAAAAAATAGGTACCACTTATCAACGTGTCATGACATACATATTCCATGATTATATGCATAATATTATCAAATATTATGTGGATGATCTCTTGGCAAAATCTAAAACTCAACAAGAATACATTGGTGTATTGGAAAAAGTCTTTGATTGAATTTTATAGCATAATGTAAGGTTGAACCCCAAGAAATGTGTCTTTGGTGTTACCTCAAGAAAAATACTAGGGCTCATTATCTCCAAAAGAGGCATTGAGGTAGACCCAAACAAAGTCAAGGCCATCATGGAGATGCCTCCCCCAAAAAACTTAAAGAAATTGCATAGTTTACAAGGAAATATTCATTCAATCCATCGTTTCATTGCACAACTTTTTGATAAATACATGTCATTCAATCACCTGCTACAAAAGGGGGTGATATTTTCATGGACAAATGAATGTTAGAAAGCCTTTGATGATATCAAGCAATACATGGCTTCTCCATCAATCTTAAATCCTCCTTGTTCGGGGTCCCCTTCCATATTTATGTTTCAACAAGGGACTTTGCATTAGGGAAAATGCTTGCACAAAAGAATAAAAACAATCGAGAGCAAGTTGTCTATTACATTAGTCGAACATTGGTAAGCTATGAAACTAGATACACTTACATGGAAAAATTGTGCCTAGCAGTGGTTTTTGCCACTAAGAAACTCAGACACTACATGCTTAGTCACACCACTTATGTCATAGTTAGAGAAAATCCTCTACGTTATATGCTTGAACTTACAATAACACCTGCATCGCTAAATGGATAATGCTTCTCACTGAATTCGATCTTGAGTTTATTAGTCAAAATCCATTAAAGGTCAAGTCATAGTCGATCAACTTAAGAAAGCTCCACTACCTAGTGATCAACCCTTGATTATTGAACTCCTAGATGATTCGGTATTCGCTGTCACTAAATAAGAAGAAGATATCATTCTAGAGGAAGACGTTGATATCACTTTCTTCTTTGATGGTTCTAAGTGTGAAAAAGGTCAAGGTGCTAGAGGCATTTTTCATACACCCAGGGGGTGCATATCCCCTTATCATTCAAACTAGACTTCTAATGAACAAACAACAATGCAGAGTATGAAGCCTTAATCTTAGGTCTTCAAGAAACTATATCTATGGGCATAAAGCATATCAGGATATTTGGTGATTCTCAACTTATTGTTAAACAAATCACCGAAGAATACCAATGTAAAGAACCTACCATAAAACTTTACCATGAAGTAGCAATGAAATTGCTTTCTAAGTTTGATTGGTATGAAATTGATAGTTTGCCATGTTTGACTAATACATTTGGAGATGCAATGGCCTCTCTTGGATCACTGATTCCAAAGGACTAATTAGGAGAGGTACAACCATTAATTGTTACAACGATATCTAAATCTGAAATTATCCGTGTTAAATCTAAGGATGAAAAGGATGTTTTATTTATCCATTTGGAGCCATGTAAGCCTTGGTCAAACCAAATAATAGCCTTTCTCAAGTTTGGAACACTCCCATCAAATATGTCATAGTAAATGCACTTTCAAGCAAAAGATAGCTCGTTTTAATCTCTTTGGGGAAATGTTGTATAGATGCGGTTATGATGGAATCCTCCTTCGTTGTCTCGAGTCTTTTGAGGCACAAAGAGCCATAGTTGAAGCTCATGATGGTACTTGTGGTGGTAATTTTAGTGGAATGGCCATTGCAAAGTGTATTTTACACATGGGTTACTATTGGCCCACCATGGAATACGATTGTTGCACATATGTTAAACATTGTAAGCAATGTCAAGAGCATGCTAATTTAACCCATGTGCCATCACAAGCATTAAAACCTATTCAAAGACTTTGGACCTTTTCACAATGGGGTCTTGATTTAATTGTGTTAGGACCCTTCTAACATAACTCTTAATCATATTATATATTATATTATATTATAAAGGGACACATCCCTTCACCATTCACACCTTTTAGATAGATGTAAATAGGACAAGGAGGATGCTCCAAAGATCATCCAAGAACATTAATTTATTATATTGTGGGTTTCTTGCCTTTCAATACAAATTGTGATTCTATTCAAACAATGATTCTTTTCTACATTCAATTCATATTTCAAGTTGCAGGTTCATAACAAGCTGGATCGAGCTAAAAAGACCTAAAAAATTTTCCCCACCCCGCTCTAGTTACTGACAGGCCATTACTCGACAATGTTTTCTTTTCAGCACACATTCTAACCATTACTGACAGAACTGTTACACAGTAGGCCACAATCGCCAACAAAGGTATCATACAGTATTTTTTGGACATCATGCATTACCAGAGTTAGAAAACCCCAACAGGGAGTATAAGTGAGGAAAATATCATTCGATGTGAACAAAGAGTAGCAAGTACACAAAATTAAACATGGTGGAGACAGACAATTTTTTTCGACAAAACTAATTTTTGCATATTCAAATCACTTATAAACCAACCACACCCTAAATGGCCGAGGGAAGACGATCTCAAGACACAATGAAGGAGATTGCGAAGGAGGTTTCAAAAGAAATTAGGAAAGAAATCTCGTAGTTTTCCAAGGAAATGAGAGACATGATGCAAGGAATGGCATTTTGGAAGGACAATTTAGAAGATAAAATCGCTACCAAAATAGCAGACCTAACCATAAACATAACCAACTCAAATACAGATATATCCACTAAATTGGATGCTACAACCCATTCCATGGACTTAGTATAACAAAATTTGTTGCTCATGCAAAACGAACAACAAAACACTATGCCACCACAACAAACATTAATAGGGGGACCACATACATCAATCCTTCCCCGTACCACAAAACTAGATTTTCTAAAATTTTATGGAGGCGACCCCATAAATTGGATATATAGGGCAGACCAATATTTTACCTTATATCAAATTTTGGAGATTTAGAGTCCGTATCGCATCATTTCACTTGGAAAAAATTTCTATCCAATGGTATCAATGGTATGAGAAAACAAAAGGTCCGCCCACATGGATCGAATTCACAAAAAACTTAATGTTGTGATTTGGCCCCACTAAATTTGAAGACTTCACAGGAGCCCTCACTAAACTGTGGCAAACCTCCATCGTAAGGGAATACCAAGCACAATTTGAGAAATTGGCAAACCTTACAACAGGACTAGATGCATCATTCTTCCAAATTTGTTTCATTAGTGGCCTAAAAGAAGACATTAGAATGGAGATACAAATACAAAATCCTATCGATATGATGCATGCAGTGGTATTAGCACAAATGATAGAAGATAAGAACAATAACCAAAGGTGAATAGAAAGAGTTTTTTCAAGAAAACCACCAAATACCTACACCAGCCAAAAACTGAATAAGGTCATGCCAATTAAACGAATTAGCCAAGAAGAGCTAAAAGAAAGACGAGAAAAGGGCCTATGTTTCCACTGCGACAAAAAGTTTACCCCCAACCACAAATGCATCTCACCAAAATTATATATTTTGGACACGATTGATTGCACTCCCACAGAGGAGGATGACATAGAAGTGGAAGTAATAACCGAGGTTGCGGAAGAAAACCAAGAAGATAAAACAAAAATATCCTTTAACGCATTAGCGAGATACTCGATTCCACAAACAATGAAGGTAAAAGGGTATTTTAAGAAACAAAACCCTATTGTGCTCTTAGACTATGGTAGCACTCACAATTTTATAGACCCCAGTTTGGCCAAACAAGCTAATTGCTTTATATATCCCTGCAATAACTTCGAATTCATGATTGGCAATGGAGGAAAAATTGCATGTAAAGGCAAATGTAAGAATATCAAACTCACGATGGGGGAATATAACATGAAAGCGGATATGTATGTACTACCATTAGGAGGATGTGATATTGTTTTGGGAGTACAATGGCTACGAACGCTCGACAAAATTCAATGGGACTTTGAAGAGTTATGAATGCAATTTATACAAAACAACCAAACATACACAATTCAAGGTTTAAAAACATGTCCCACACAAATCGTAAGTTCCCATAGAATGGAAAATATTCTTTGAAAAGGAGGAAGAGGAATGGTTGCCCAACTATTTTCCTTGCAAAACACCACCGAAGAGAAACTAGAGGCAACCGAATTAATAGAACTCCTAGAGAAACATGATAAAATATTCAAAGAACCAGAGGGATTACCTCCACAACGAAGCCATGATCATGCTATTCAATTACTTCCATGACACCAACCTCTAAATATTAGACCTTACCAATATCCATACTTACAAAAGATGGAAATAGAAAAATTAGTACAAGACCTACTAAGGGCAGGGGTCATTCGACCTAGTAGAAGTCCCTACTCTTTGCCAGTCATACTAGTAAGAAAAAAGGATGGATCATGGTGCCTATGCGTGGATTTTCGTGCTCTCAACAAAATAACGATTAAAGACAAATTTCCTATTCCAGTCATTGATGAACTACTCGATGAACTAAATGGAGCCGCATATTTTTCTAAACTCGATTTACGATCAGGTTACCACCAAATTCGAGTTAAAGAAAGCGATATACCCAAAACTGCTTTTCACACCCACGAGGGATATTATGAATTTTTGGTGATGCCTTTTGGCCTCACCAACGCTCCATCCACAATTCAAAGTCTTATGAATAAGGTATTTTCTCCCTTCCTTCAAAAATTTATTTTAGTTTTCTTTGACGATATTTTGATTTACAGCAAGACATGGAAAGAGCACTTAACACATATAGTGCAAGCACTCAAAATATTGGAAGAAAATCAATTATACGCAAAGAGATCAAAGTGTTCCTTTGGGAAGTAGGAAATTGAATATCTTGGACATATTGTCTCCAAGGAAGGAGTTAAAGTAGACCCCCAAAAAATTGAAGATGTGGAAAATTGGCAAATTCTAAAAAATCTAAAAGGGTTGCATGGGTTCTTAGGATTAACGGGCTATTATCGCAAATTTTTTAAAGATTATGGGAAAATAACAACACCCTTAACAACCCTACTTAAAAATAATGCCTTCATATGGTCTCCAAAAGCGAATGAAGCTTTCATGACTTTGAAAAATGCCATGTGTACCACCCCCATCCTAGCTATGCCATATTTTTCCCAACCATTCATTATTGAAAGCGATGCTTCCATATTGGGAATAGGAGCGGTGCTCATGCAAAATGAGAAGCCCTTAGCCTTTACTAGTAAAGTATTTTTCAAAAAGAATTTAACACGTTCCACTTATGAAAAAGAAATTTTAGCTATGGTCCATGCTATCCAACATTGGAGACCATACCTTATTGGAAAACATTTCATTATCCGCACCGACCACCATAGCCTAAAATACCTTCTTGAACAACGAATAACCACTCCAGAACAACAAAAGTGGGTAACAAAACTATTAGGCTATGATTATGAAATCATCTACAAAAAAGGGAAAGATAACATGGTTGTAGATGCACTTTCCAGAAAGTTTGAAGAAACTTCACAATTACATGCTTTTTCCTGCCCCATCCCTACATGGATCAAACAAGTCAAGGATGAATGGTATGCGAACCCTACTATACACACCATAATTCAACAACTACAACAAAATCCCATGAGTAAACCCCACTACTCTTGGTAAGGTAACATGCTCTGTTACAAAGAACGTCTGGTCCTCTCACCTACATCGGTTTATCATCCAAAGCTTCTACATGAGCTACACACTACACCTACTACAGGCCACTCTGGATTCCTAAAAACCTACAAAAGAGTGACTAAATCATTTTATTGGTGAGGGATGAAAAATGATATCAAGAAGTTCGTCAATGAATGTGAAACATGCCAAATAAATAAAGGTGAAACAATGGCAACACCGGGCCTTCTTCAACCTCTACCCATACCAACCAGGACATGGGAGGATATTTCAATGGATTTCATTGAAGGTATTCCAAAATCCATAGGAAAAATGATGATCCTAGTGGTGGTAGATCGTTTATCTAAATACGCCCATTTTTTTCCAATAGCTCACCCCTATACCGCTAGTACTATTGCTCAAATCTTCCTTGATAATATTTTTAAATTACATGGCATACCTTCTACTATCTTTAGTGATTGTGATCCCACTTTCACTAGTAATTTTTGGAAGGAATTATTTAAACTCCAAGGTACGCAACTTCGGATGAGCTTCGCTTACCACCCACAAATGGATGGTCAAACTAAAATTGTCAATAAGTGCTTAGAAACCTATCTTCGATGCTTTATTTCCACCAAACCCCTTCATTGGGTTAAATGGCTTCCACTAGCTGAATGGTGGTATAATACCACATATCACACAACCATAAAAATGACCCCTTCGAAGCATTATATGGCTGATCACCCCCATCTCTAACCTCTTATCTTCTAGGAAGTACAAAAGTACCAACTGCAGAGATGGAGCTGGTCACTCGAGATAATATCATTTGTGCTCTGAAGGAAAATCTACATATCGCTCAACACCGCATGAAGCAACAAGCATACAAACATCGGACTGAAAGGGTTTTTCAAGAAGGGGATATGGTATTTCTTCGCCTTCAACCATATCATCAAACTTCATTGAAAATAAAAGAGTCGCAAAAATTAGCACCAAAATTTTATGGCCCTTATAAAATTCTACAACGTATTGGACCTGTTGCATATAAACTTGAATTACCAGAATCTTCCAAAATCCATCCGGTATTTCATGTTTCTTGTCTTAAATCCGTAATAGGCACTAACATCGTTACGCAAACTCAACTTCCAAAATTTTTAGATAATGGAGCTCTCATGGTTGAACCAGAAGCTATCCTAGACCGAAGTATGCACCACCTCTATAATCGCACCATCACCGAGGTATTGATTCAATGGAAAGGTCTACCTCTAGAGGATGCTACGTGGGAGATGCTCCACTAGATTCAACAACAATTTTTGCAATTCCATATTTGAGGACAAAGATTTTTCAAAGGAGGGTGGCATGTTAGGACCCTCCTAATGTAAATCTTAATCATATTATATATTATATTGTATTATAAAGGGACACATCCCTTCACCATTCACACCTTTTAGATAGATGTAAATAGGACAAGGAGGATGCTCCAAATATCATCCAAGAACATTAATTTATTATATTGTGGGTTCTACCTTTCAATACAAACTGTGATTCTATTCAAACAACGATTCTTTTCTGCATTCAATTCATATTTCAAGTTGTAGGTTCATAAAAAATTGGCAAAATATTACCTTCTTCCTTGGGACAACATACATTGATCATAGCAACCACTAAATACTTTACAAAGTGGGTTGAAGCAATTCCTCTAACCAGTACGACAGGACAAAGAATTGTATATGAGCCTTGGTGATCCATTGTATAGGCGTTAGCTAGTGCTTAGATACACTTTTTTGTATATGAGCCTTGGTGATCCATTGTATCTAGCCTTTGGGTATTCATTGTATATGCGGTATTTATGCATATATATACATGGATTTTACTTTTGTGTTATGCTTTTGAGTGGATGCATGTGTATATGGATGATTAATGCAAGTGATAATGTGTATAAATGCAAATGCTCTAATGATCATTCATAGTTGATATTTTGCTTGTCTATGTTTAGCATTGTTGTTCAATCAGGGATACTAAGCTGGTGGTATGTGAAAATAGAAAACTCATGTAATGTTATGGATGAAAGAATACATGGATGTTGACATGGAAAAAGATATGGATGTTGATATGATAAACTGACTGTTTTATAGAGACTTAGACATACTAGTGATATAAAAAAAACTCACTCAATACTGTCTAATTTTTCTAAGACCAAATGTGTGTGCAATGAATTCATTTACTGAATCATGAGTATGGTAATGACTCGAGGTAATCAAGAACCAATGTGTGTGCAAGTGATTTTATTAACTCATATTAAGTAAATTGGATGAAACCTATTATGGAGAATACCAAGAAGCTAGCTTGTCCTTATGTGCGATCAGAGGTCTCTTTTAAAAGAGATATGTCACCATGCATGAGCGTACTCCACTGCCAGTCAAGCGTCTATAGCCCTTATGGATATTAGCTCCATAGTCCAAGAATTTTATCTCTAAGTTTTGAGAATGACTACCTAACCGTCTGATTGGAAATGTAGTACTATCCTTACAACTTGAGTATCATTGGTGTGTGATGTGTAAAATATTTAGAGTTTTGTTTGGGCTTTTGCCCTACTCTTCCTTTTATTTTGAATTTTGTGATAGTGGTAAAAACCACTATTTTTGTGGACTATGTTGCACGATTGGATAAACAAGGAATACCCTTTTCACTTTGAGGTACAACCCAAGTATGGTATTATCCCTCTTTGACACAAGATGTTTTTAAGATTTATAGGTGTGTTTGGTTCAAGAATGTTTTGGAGCCAATTTTTAGAACTCAATATTTTTAGTGAAAATATGTCTTGGTCCTAAAGAAAACTCGACATTTATTTGGAGGTTGCTTAAAACACTAGGGGTGGATGAGTAACTGAAAACACCTAGGAATTATGGACATGTGGTTTGCAAATGATAATGTTGGCATGGTGCAATGAAATGGATGATGACTTTGAGGGTGCCCCTAATTAAGGCAACATGAATTTATTGGACCAATTGTTATCTAAACTGAATAAATGATCCCTAAAATGAAATGTGAAATGTGGTTGTGGATGCAATGTGTGAAATGCAATTTTATGAAGTGATATGAGTTATTATGTAAATGTGTGAAATGTAAGGTGTAAAATCCCATGTATGGAATGTAATATGTGAAATGAAATGTGTGTAATGTAATGTTGTTTTTTTTAAGAGCCATGTATAAATACATATATATAAATCACATTATGCATATAATGCTCTCAAGTGTATGACATTAAGTGGTTCGGGCTCTTCAACTCCCTCTATACTGGAAAGCCTATAAGTTCCTTTATCCACTTTTTGAGTGACAATGTATGGACCTAACCAAGTATTCATAAATTTATCATGAAGATGCAATAAAGCATTGGTATTTTATTGATTCTCTTTAAGAACAAGATCTCCTACTTGGAATTCACTCAGATGAACTTTGGCGTTGTAAGTATGCTTTAGGTTTTTTTTTATATACTCGTAAATGTTCTAAAGCATTGACTTACCTATCATAAAGGAATGTGAGTTGGTCAAGTCGTGCTTGTCTGGCAGTATCATCATCTATGAATTCTTGCAATGAAATTTGCAATGAGGGTATCTCAAGCTCAAGAGGTATGATTGCTTTAGCTCCATAGACCAATGAAAATGGTGTTTTCCCAGTATGTGTGTGGATTCTTGTTCAATAAGACCATAATTCCAAGGGGATTTGTGTATGTCAATCTCTATGATCTTCTTTGACTAGTTTCTTGAGAATAGCAATTAAGGTCTTATTGGTGGCCTTAGCTTATCCATTTGCTTATGGGTAGTAAGGAGTTGAGAAACTGTGTTGGATATTATATTTTTCACAAAGTGCTCAAGCATCCTTGATATTGAAAGACTTGTCATTATTAGAGATGATTTCGAGGGAATACCAAAACAACAGATGATATGTTGAAGTATAAAATCCACAATTCTTTGTCCTGTCGTACTGGTTAGAGGAATTGCTTCAACCCACTTTGTAAAGTATTTAGTGGTTGCTATGATCAATGTATGTTGTCTCGAGGAAGAAGGTAATATTTTGCCAATTTTTTATGAACCTACAACTTGAAATATGAATTGAATGCAGAAAAGAATCGTTGTTTGAATAGAATCGCAGTTTGTATTGAAAGGTAGAACCCATAATATAATAAATTAATGTTCTTGGATGAGCCTTGGTGATCCATTGTATAGCCTTAGTGTACCCTCCTCCTCCTCCTCTACCATCAGCCACCTCATAGCATAAGGTTACCCTCTATCCCATGCGACAATAGGCAAGCCCATAGGCTGACCCAC
Organism: Wollemia nobilis; assembly: GCA_028583015.1. Lineage (NCBI taxonomy): Eukaryota > Viridiplantae > Streptophyta > Pinopsida > Araucariales > Araucariaceae > Wollemia > Wollemia nobilis. The sequence continues at coordinate 19,545,124 of JAQPPZ010016881.1, forward strand.
ACTGAAATGCTCCTAGCCCTAACACTATAGTAGAAAACTACATGCTAGCCCCTTTCACCTCTGCCTCCTCACCTCATACAATTCCTAGTCCAATTACACTAATAAAGCAAGAGACCATGCATATACCCGAGGTGTGTCGATCATGTCACACACCAACCCGATAAGGTTCCATGGGAATCGATATTTAGTATTGTTCGGGACTACTATGTTGGCCAACACGAACATCACCAAAGTAAGAAGGGTATCCAACTTCTTATTCGTATACATGGAAAAGTATTTTATCCTTCCATCCATCACCTCCACATCCTGTCGATCATATCCAAATAGTCGATTCTGCTCATGCTCCTTATTGTGTCCAACCTTGACACGTAAGCCCTCCACTGGCAACTTGAGGATGCGATAAACATCCTCAATTATCATGATCATCTCTCCAATAGGGAGATGAAATGTCCTCCTATCTAAATCCCATACCCCTCATATGCCCTCACCACATCTATATGGGCTGCCCTAGCCAACCCCACAACCTCCAACCATTTCCACTGGTCCTCTCACACCGCCTTCCTCATCCCCGAGCTGAGAGGCGAGAACCGATGTCGAGCCTCCAAAATCGTCAACTACAACATAATACATAAAGGCAAAACATTAATATAAAAAAAAATTGTACAAGTCAACAAAGAGCTTTAAAGGCACTTACCTTAGTAAAATGCACATATGATCTCACTCTCGCATCCGCACCCTCCATCGCCATAGCTTTCGCAACACTTCACACACTCACTCCACTCTACTCCACTCCCTTAGACGTAGCTTCAATAATTTCCAAACATAATAATGAATTTGTTTTCCCTTATGCAGGCTATTTATAGTTGTTTCAATCATATTGAAACACCCATGGGTGCTTCAAGGCACATTGAAATGCATCCATTCATTTGGAGAACAACAAACTTTAGTGGGTGTTTACACATGCAGTAGGCGCCCACCGACGTTTACTGTCAAAGTTGAAAAATGACCAAAAATGATTCAAAAAGGTAGCTTACCACCACAAAATCATTCTAAATTACATCCATACATCAATTTCATCATAATATCATGTTTTGTGAAAACCAAAATTGATTTGGATTCATAATTTTTGCTTGCAACAAAAAGTTGTAAAATAACATTACAAGTTACACAATGTTTCAAAATGGTCCAAATTTTCACAAAACAACCATTTTCATCATTCTTATCATCAATCCCATCATTGCATTCTTTTTGTGATAATATTAATTGATTTGGATGGCTAATTTTTATTTGCACCCAAAAGGCATAAATTTGTCCAAAATTGCTTTAAGAAGTCCCAAATCAATGCAAAATTTTACAAAATCACTCAATTCAATCATAAATACATTTCTCATCATCACATCTTCATTTCTACATCATTTTCCAATAATTGCATTTTTCACATTTGCCAAGTTCATACACAACTTCAAGTGAACTCGTATTTAGTGGTCTATTATATCTCCTTGGCGATTGTAGTGATTTGCATCCATGCAATTCAATAATATGGATAAATCACCATAAGGACACTTGGTCATATTCATAAACACATATCTCATTATTTAAAAGCAAAATTATTTTTAGTCCCTTATTTTTTTGAGTGAGACTATGCCATGACTAATTTTATCAACAACTGTTATTGATGACCTTATTCGTAGGGCTTGAAACATGGACAAAATCATAAATCATCATTAATTTTACATTGAAATATAGATAGGATCTAGCTAGGGTGATTGGTTCCAATTGTGGTAATTACTTTATAGTCACTAATAGGCCCTCAAAAAGTTGACTCTTTTTCTTTAATACATTTTCATCAATTTGCATTTCAACGACACCAAAAAACACTTTATTCAACAACATGGAATTACCCCAAACTTGGGGCAACCAAAAATTGATATTGAATTCCCACAAAGGGATACATATTACATGATCATGAAATCTACACTTGGAAAAAACCCCTTTTCTCTGTTAGGGCAAAAATAGACCCAATCATTTGCATTTCACAACAATCGCCTTCCACCGTTGAGGCAAAAAGGCATCACATTTTACATCATTCATATCATTTGCATTTACACCCTACATTTGCACTTGCACAATTCAATCATATTTTTCACCCCATGATTCTATCAATTGGCTCGTGAGACTCATTTTTCACTCATTCACCAATTGAGGGGGTAAGCTACACATTCCAAATTCTTTTGTCTTCCAAGATCATTTTCGCATCCCAATGAAAGAAAGTTGCATCTTCGTCCGACCAAATTAGGTGTCTCATATTTTTGCACCACATTGTATTTCATGCAATGTGGTACAAAAAAAGGTATCTATAGACACCAAAATCTAGCCACCTGTCCTCCATCCATAGCTTCCTGCCACATTATCCATTATTTATATATTTATATATATTTCTTTAATATATAATTAAATAATAATATTTTATAAATTATATTTATATATATATGTATGAATTAATCCTTGACATAAATCATGTTTTAATCCTAGCCATCCATACGCCTTAATCCATGTCATTTTCCCATATTTAATCTCCACCCTTTGTCATGTTTTAATCTTGGCCACACAAATTGTGTCGTCGAAACCCTAACATGCCTAAGGGAAGATTATAAAGAGGAGTCATTTTGATGACTCAACCCTTAAGTTTTTAGAGTCCCTAATATTTTCTAAGATATTGAGAACCCTAAGCATTTATGCCCTAAGTCCTCAAGCATCCTTGCCATTATTTTTATCCATTATTGCCCCATCATGTCCTCTGCATCCATCGTCGCACACCCCATGTGAACCAGATCTGGTTCTGCAACCTTTCCATCAATAATTGAATGCCCCCAAAGCTTCCTGAGCACCGGTTGGAGTTTGCAAAGTACCCACCCAAGCCTACTTGGTACCTCTTGGCGTTTCTAATCAGCACCAAGCGCTCACGGGTGTTTTCCATTCAGATTTGCAGCTCTACGGCCTTAGGGCGACTGTTAGGGCTTCTACGTAATCATTCCTTGCATTAGTGACAAAGACAAAAACAACGTTATTTGACAAGGTAATATCTCATTGCTCTTATTTCATATTATCAAATATGTTTACAAATTTATTTTTGTAACTATGATTTTGTGATTTCTTTTTCTGAGGGTCTCACATAGTGGAGCCCTCATAGATATTATTGACTCTTGTCATTTGTTGTGTGCAGGTCTAAGAATCACATTCATTGGTAGTTGTTGAAGCTCAAGTGGCCCTACATAGGATACCAAAGCCCACTCACCACTCTATTGGGATTGAATCAAGCGAGAAGACACCACCATCATTTCTAACTAGGGTTTTGGAGAACCCTAGTACATTGTAACAATTGTATCAAAATAATAAGTATTGTAAACCCCCTATTTGGGGTACATTTGATTGTAATACAAGACATCCACTACGATAATAATAAAGTTTATTTCTTTGTGTAATATTTTGTGTCATTCTGCTTATTTGTTTCATAGTTTGTATTTGGTGTTGCTTGATTTTGTGTTCACAAAAAATATTTATCTTAACTAAAAGTATTCCATATGGAACTAAAATATTTATTTTTGCTTATAATCAAATGAATCGACTCTATTTGTTTTTATGTTAATTTTGATATGTTTTTAACTCATATCTAACACACATAAAGTACCACTAAGGTTTGACACCACCAATAACTCAACTAAAGACGTGCATAATCTATCATTCTTATAATTTTGCTTCTCTACACATATTTTGTAGTACAAGAGTACTTTCCACCCTATTGAAATTTTTAAATCATTTAACATGATTTCTAATTGAGTTTATCATTTAAAATTATTTTAAAATATTTGTATTTTATTACTTCCTTCTAAAATATCTCCATAAAAATAAAAGAGTCAACGCCATATGAGATACTTTTCATAGAAACAATACCTTCCCTATAGAGGTAATTGATATAGTTTATCTTTTGGATATCTAAAAAAATAAAATAGATGGATGCAAAACAAACGGCCTAAAATTGTAATAGAAGAAGATTTTGAAAAAAAACATGGATGAAGCAAAACAAGTGGATCAACAAATATAATATCAACTTGAATGAATGTCCAAATAATAATAAAGACAAAGACATTTGGTGAGAAAAAATTAGAGCAACTATGTGGAAAAAGAAGTTAGAAAGAGAGAGATAATGTTATCTTGTTGAATATAACCTTACATATAATCACCACTAAAAGGTCTATATAGAGCCAAACATCAATTGAAGAACAAAAATGCTCGTGGTCCAACTGAGGACTAGCTCACAACAACTTCGATGTAAAACAAACAAATAGAAGAAACCAAAAGAAGAATGAGAAGAAATGATATATATCTTTTGTGCAGTAGGGAAAGTTGAGACATAGAAGCATTTTATTTTGGAATGCAAGGTATATAATGATACTAAAGCTAGCTATGTTAATATTCTAGTACTAGAATCATCACAACATTTATTTGAAAGGAAGAAAGTATGTAGGCAATAAATTAGCAACTTAACATAAAAGGAAATGGAAAAAAGTGTAAAATATGCATTAAATTTTTGTATTGGAATTTGGTATGACATGTAAAAAAATGCAAGCCCAAATGTAGGTAAATAAAAAGAAATAAAATTGAATATATAAATGTAATAGTCTAATATTTGAAAAAAAGTAAATGCTCGCCCAAGGGAAAGTCGTTAGGAAATGAGGGGTATGGGTGATTGTTGTTGTTCAATGTTTCCTATGTCCTTGTAAGGAACCCCCCTTCAATTTAGAGTATTACATTGTATATGAGAGTATGCTAGAGAGATAGTCTAATATTATATTCTGGTTGTGGGTGAGTGTAGGAGAACACAAAGAGTCATTATGGTAGAATGTTCTATGTAGCCTTTGGCATATTAGCAATATAAATGACACTTTATTTCTTATCTATTTTGTGTATACTTGAATGATAAATGTGATTGATGTGCGTCTTATAGGTTGTTAAGTTACTATGTGCAGGTTGTAGGGTTTCATAATTGAATGTTGCATATTCTTGTTGTTCAATCATTATAGTAATCATTCAGTTGATCATATTACATTGTCATTCACCCAATTATTAGATAGTAACTGATGTACAAAGTGTATTGTTTATCATTCAAGCAATTGGTGAACCATACAAATGTATTATTAATGTTTGTACAAAGTAAACTGTCACCTGATTTTGTTATCTAAGTGAACATTTCCATTCAAGAGAACATTTTCATTCAATACGTAGACCATCCAAGTGTATGTCATCATTCAAGTGCTCAAATTGTTCAAGTGAACTTAACCTTCTACTAACAATGTTATTATTCAACTAAATTTAATTATTATTCAATTAAAGATAATGGCATACATAATCATTAACTACATTATTGGTTGGATTTGAAATTTGTCACACTTGTCTCTACTTATTGGGGAACTCACCACCAAGCTGCATTTGATGTCATTGTCATTGTCAGAGCGAAGTGGGTAAAGTTAGTGAAATATTAGCACACATAAAAGAGATAAGGTGAATGAAAAATTCATTACCATGATCACATGGAATATGAGGTCACAAATAAATCCAAGTGCCAATGAGAAGGAGCATAAGGATTGCTCAAAGGAGAGAATGAACTATTACCAACCAAGAACTATAGTTCCATAAAATAGAAGAACCAATAGTTGAGAGAGCTTGGAATACTCAAGAGAAGGATATTATAAGTGACAAATGTGAAAGGAGGTAGACATTACTATTAACAACAAAGGAAGAGGTGTAAGGAGAACCACATCAAATAGTCAAAGAGAACATTTGCATAAGTCAAAACACCAACATGGAATGTGCACAAGGGGAAGAAGGCTAGATGATGATGCTTAAGCAAGTGAGGAGGATTTTGCTAAGGAGTGCAGAGGATGACAGTCAAGCACCAAAGCAACCACACTTGAGTGTTTGGGTGAGTAGGCTAGATCCACCACTTGTATATTCACAAAGAGGATCACAAAGTGAAGGTGTAACAAAGTCTGGAAGAAGGCTATTTTAAGGTAATATGGAAGGTTAAGAGATAATGCAAGTTGACAAGGTACCTAGGACTAAAGAAACTAGAAAAAAATAGCTAGAAGAAACACTTAGAAGGGAATCCCATTGGGCTCAAATGCCATACAAGCCATCATCAAGCGATAGTGAATCAAGATAATAAACATTCACTAATGGGTAACATCACAAATAACATAGGTAAACAAAAATTTATATTCTTCGTAAGAGAAGGAAAGGAAGAACCTACAAGGCATGTAGGGACTTGCACCACAATATGGAAGGCAAATAGGGTAAGACAACCTAATGAATGGTTACAATTATTTCCAACCACATTTCGAGGAATTACAATCAAATGGCATCTCAAAAGAGAAGGTATAGAACCCTTCACCATATGGAAAAGTTTAATATATGAATTTAAGAAATAATTCCAACCACCAAGAGATGACACAAAAATCATAATGGAAATAACTCTAATAAACAAAAAAAAGATAAAGATATTAAGACCTACAACTGGTGACTAAAGCAACTTATGGATAAAATGGAGTTGCAACCAACAAACGAGACAGTCAAGCAATGGTTTATCAATAGGATATTACCTCGATATAAGAAAAATATGAGATTATACCTTGTTGAACATATGAAGAAGCATACTAGAGGGCAAGAAATTTTGAAAGAGAAACCAAATAAACAACAACTAAAATAGGAGGTCATATCAAAAGTGATGACTTTGAAAGTGACAGCTAAGAATTACATACTAAAATTTAGTTAGTGAAGAAGGAATTTGAAAAATTGATAAAAGAGGTAAAGGGTGAAAGAAGAAAATACAAGAAAGATATATGGTGTCTAGACTAGAAGTCTAAATGACATACTAGCATCAACTATCTAAAAAGTGCATATTGCAATATATGTGATGTGTTGGGGCATGCTATAAGTGAATGCCCATTTAATTTAAGAGGTACAAGACACCAAACAATGACGGTGCAAGGCAAGGAAGAGGAGAAGCCAAACACCTCAAGAAATGGACAAGGTGCAACAAGCAACGAATATAGAAACAATCGATATGGAGGAAGACCCCAACAAGGAAATAAACAACAAGGACAAATCCAGTTACAATATGTCTCAAATGGAAGACCAATTATCCAATGTTAGAATTACCAAGAGTGGGGGACTTTGCAAATAATTGCCCCAATTCTCAAACTTGAGGAGCAACTAGAAACAATATAACACATATGTGTAGATAATGTGAATTAGGTATTCATAAGGAGATAAATTATTAGAAGAAATCTAGCATAAGCAATTCATAGAATGCCAATTTCCTTGAAATTGAGGAGCCTCCCATAGATTACCAATTAAAATAGCCTAGCATGCTTGTCATTATAAGGGGACAATCCAAGATATATTAGTACTGCAACCTTGTAATAGAAAAAGAAAGATGGCAGGAAGCACAAGAAATGATCGAGGAAGAAATGAGGAAAGTCAAGAAAGAATGATTAATAGAAAAAAAAGGTCTAAGGGCTTGGTATAGTGGTCAAAACACTCTCGTGAGAGTGCGAAGACCATGGTTCCAATATCTCAAGCCTCATAGTACCATAGGGCGTGTCACACCAACATTATCGGCTACATTAAAAAGTTTATCTAATGCAACTAGAGGTTATAGTGGAAGCAAGGAGAAGGATTTGAACCCACAAAGAGGCGTAGAAAATTATAACAAGTTACTGATTCCTCTAGTTTAATAAAAAAATATGAATAGAACAAAAGAAATTTAAGAAGCCATTAGGCTTAGAAGAGAAGTTATCAAATCAAAAGTTGGAAGCACAAGTGTTAAATACGATAATGGAAGTGAAAGTGGTAAGTTTAATTAGTGCCATATCGAAACCATATATCATGATAGGAGAAGAATTACAACCAAGGAAAGTAATGGAGCTACAAAGCCAACTAGAAGAAATAGTAAAGAGAAAGGATCAGTTTATTGATCCAATTATGTTAATGATTGATGTTGGCAAGAAGCCAACATTGATTCATATTGAGATATTAGACCATAAGTTGACACAAGTAATTGTTGATGGAGTTCAAGTGTAAATGTGTTAGTAGATACAACATGGAAGGAGATTGAAGCTCCATTTTTATGGTCTCCAAATTTCAAGTTATATGGTGTGGACCAATATGGAATTGAGATGAAAGGAGTCTTAATGGCTCAAAAGGTGAAGATCGTAGATCAAGAATTTATCATGGACTTTGTTGTGATAACGATGCAAAAACTAGCATATGATGCATTGCTAGGAAGAGGATGGTTACGAATGGATAAAGTTAATCACAACTAGAAAAAATATTGAATCATATTCAAGAAGGGATAACACAACTACATGATTAATTTGAAAAACCAAACTATAAGTGAGGATCTTGTAATGACTAATGATTAAGGTAGTTCTTCAAATGAAAATAGTAGATGCAAACCAAACAAAGGAGATGTGTTGAACTTGTAGTAAGGATAAAAATAACTCAAATAGTAGACTATTCCATTGGAAAATGGAGGAATATGAAATATTTTTGCCCACTTGCCTTTGCATATAGGCAGAGGAGAATAAAGAAATCCATGATAAAATTGGTGAAAGTAGTAGTAAAACCACACCAAAGGAAGAAGAAGAAAAGTGGATGTTTATAAAGAATTTTGCAATATATAGGATTGGTGATGATGTAAATGATGAAAAGTCAACACACTCAATAGATGTGGCTAGAGCAACGAATGAACCTAAAAGCATTAAATATGAAGGACCAAGGATGGTCAAGGTGAATTTAGGAAGTGAAGGTGAACAAAAGATAATCCATTGCAAAGATGAGTGGGACCCAATATTAAAAGTAGCAGCTTTCAGTATTTTCCTACAATATAAGGCTTGCTCGACTAATATAACAAGAGTGGAATATAAGAAAATTCTATCAAAACTGTTAAGGACATATACACACATGAAATTTGTGGCTTATTGGATTATGTGGTTAGAAACAAGTATGGAAAAGGTACAACAATCCAAGGAAGAAAATGAAGGTTAGTGTAGAGTAAAAAATGGATGCATTACAAAGAGAAGTTGAGGAGAGGATAAAATCCAAGGAGGAGGTTGATGCATAGTTGGCTACATTGAAACAAGAATTTGATGAGAAGATGTGACAACAAGAAGAGAACTTAAAACAACAACAACAATAATAGATCCAACAACAAGATGATATGTTTGGGTAATTATGACCTACATTGGTAATTCAGAAGCAATTCTTAGAAGTAAAGGACCAAGTGTTAAAAAAAACCAAATAATTACATATAGATATGACCAATTAGTTGTTGTATCCAGGATGAAGGTTGCACTCAAATAGAAAATTAATATTATTTATTTCGAAAGAGAGAAAGATATTCTTGAACAATTGGTAGAAATGAAAAAGAAGGCCAATCATTATGGGTTGGAGTATGCCCGATACTGCAACTATGCACAAAAATTGAAGGATGAAAGAGCAGCACTCAGGCTTCAACTTGCTGAATTGGGAGGAGTACCTAGTCAGACTTCCCAAGAGCTGAGTCCTTAGGAGAAGAAGGTACTAGAGAAAAATTAGGTAAGTATGCCAACCAATCAAAAAGGAAGGATAGATGTGGGTAGTAAATCAATAGCTCAACACTGAGGATGACACTTATTCCACTCCAGCTTCTACAGTTCAGGGATCAAAAAGGAAGAGGTTAGAGTACAAGTGTCAAGGACCTGAATTAGCAAGGAAGAGGGCCAAAGTGGAGGTCACTCCCATGAGGAGCTCTCAACATATCAAAAACAAGGAGCTTCGAAGTCCAGGGAAGCTGAAGGAAGCTAACGAGGATGATCCTAACGATCCCGTGGAGTAGTTTCTATAGAAGTACATTATTAAGACTTATTCAGCTACTATTGCTCACTTGGTAACTGCCTAGGCTACTATTGGAGGAGCCATTTCATAGCTAAAAGACCACAAGAATACCCTTAATATTTTGTTCTTTTGTGACACCTTCGAAGAGGATACCCCTACAAAGTCTACTGCAACTACTAAACCTGATGCTAAGGAGGATGAGGTTGTGGAGATAGCTAGGGAAATCTTCAAGGATACCCCTAAGGATGAGGCTAAGGAAGCCAAGAAGGAAGAAATTAATGAGCTTGTTATTGCCTAATTGGCTTCCGTTCTGATTTTTCTGTCCCTTTTGGGATTTTTTCCTTATCTCTTTTTGAAATGTTTTTTGTTGTCCTTTGTTTAGTCTGGTCCTTAAGGATGATATTTTTTGGTTTATGCATCCTTTTCTTCTTTTGATGTATGAAGTAGTTAGGGTGCCTTTCAAATTCCCTCTTTAATGAAAATTTTTAACTTACCAAAAAAAATCAATAGCTCAACATAAAAGGAAATGAAATAAAAGTGCAAAATATGCACTAAAGTTTTGTATTAAATTTTTGTATAACATGTGAAACCAAATGTGGGTAAATGAAAAGAAATGAAACTGAATAAAAAAATGTAAAAAAGTAAATGTTTTCCTAAGGAGAAGTTGTTAGGAAATGAAGGGTATAAGCGATGATTGTTGTTAACCGTCTACCCACATCCTTACAAGGAATCCCCCTTCAATTTAGAGTATTTCATTGTGTATGAGAGTATGCTAGAGAGATAGTCTAATATTGTATTCTAGTTGTGGGTGAGTGTAGGAGAATACAAAGATCCATTATAGAAAAATGTTATGTGTAGCATTTGGCATATTGGAAATACAAATGACACTTTATTTCTTATATAGCAAAATTTTATTTAAGTGCTCATACTTGTGATTCACTTTCTCAATCAATGATTCATTTGTGTCAAATTATTTTAGAGTGTTTTATCCATCCAAAACCTTAGAGAATAACTAAGTCCTCAAAATTACGATCATCCAAAAAACCAATGACTTGTTTGATCAAAGTGATCAACAGACTACCACATATTTTTCATCTCCCAAAGCTCAAACCAATGATTCACTTGTTATACTTGTGTTATAAAATAACTGTAATAATTACATCAATAGCAGTAGCAATACAATAATGAGAAATTAACAATACCCAATGATATCAAGAAATCATATCCAATTGCCAACAAATCCAATATGCTAATATCAAATCCAAATTCAAATCAATGCAAATCCCTTAGCCACTTAGAGAGGGTGAAGTCTCTTAGCCACTTAGAGAGGGAAAAGTCTCATATGCACAATAGACATGATTAAGAATCAAATATTGATCACCTAAATATTACTATTTATTAACTAAATCAATCGTTACCCTAACCCTAATTCTCAAGGACCAATTATCTAAACCTAGGGCCCAATCTAAATAAAAATAAAGATAGTCGATGTGGCTCTATTATAGATGTTATATGGCTCACCCTCAAAATTATTTATCCTCAAATATGGAAAATATTGGATAATTATCTCAAGCTCCCACATAGAATATTATTTTGGAAGGTCTTACCATTTCATGAGGAACTCTTAAATTTGTTGAGACTGAATATGATGAACTATGGACCATAACACTATTTTAGGATGGAGAGTGATTCAACATTATTCGTTGAGTACTAGAAGCTTTGTATGATACTATACCTTTTGGCCAATAACCTATTTGAAATAAGATACATGAAATATAATATGGATTCAAGATGAGGGAAGAAGCACCAACTGATATGTCACTTCACAAATTTTATGAATCACCTTGTGGGGACCATAAAACTAAGGAGTTAACTTTTGATGGGTCTTAGTATTCAAGGACAATTGTTTGTAGGGTTGCAAGCACATAAATACCATATTTCCTATGATAAATTATTATTGAAATCGATGTGAATCATGTTGTTGCTTCATGCAATTTTATTCTTGAGTTAATTATACTTAAGAAGCTGAAGTACAAGTCATCATTACTATAGCAAATCATCTACTCAGGCAACCTTGGAGTATCTTGAAATATAATTTGTCATTGATGGAGGTTTTTGACCATACAATGCTTCAAATGGGGACATCTTGAGGGATGTATGGTACAAAGTATTATACCACCATTTATTTAATGAGAACTAATGAACCCATTGATTTTACTTATCTTGAGTAGGACAACCAATGTAAGTACCCAAAAATTTATTAGCAATATTTGTTTGACAATTTGGTTGAAGGTGATAAGAAGAGGATATACTCAACTTAGTACTATTAAAACAAAACAATTCTTTCCAAAAATTACTAGTGAAAACATTGTCACTATCACTCATGATGGTTTTGGGCGTACCATGTAATTTAAAAACAAAATCAAGAAGTACCTTGACCACCTTACTTGCAAAATAGAGATGTTGTAGTGCATGTAGACATGCAAATTAATATGTCTATGTAACAAATACGTACGTTTTCCTATTTTGTGTTATTTTCTAGCTTGTATGCAAAGTGTTTGAAAAAATGTACATACATATAATTAATAAAGTCATAATGTATTATTTCATATGATAATGTGTAATATTATGTATGAAAAATTCATAGAGTGAGTCATCAAATGAAATGTAAATTTAATTCAAATTCATGTCAGGTGTAATTTAGAAAAATGATGAGGTGTTGGAAGTTGGAGGTTGTAACTACTTTTTAGTCATATAAATAAGACCCTTCATTCATTCAAGTAATAGAAGGGTCAAAGTGTGTGGTTGGTTGAAGAATGTGAATGTTGTCGGGTGGTTGGTCAATGTTTGATCTAGTTGTGGTTGGCATGGAAGGAGAGGCTAACTAGGTATGTTGGGTATTGTGTATGTAAGGTGAATGCCGTACGTATTTTACCATATAGGCTATTGTTAATACAAGATCTACTCATATTCATTTATCATCTGCTATTGCTATTGTATGTTTCATGTATGTATTGTCATTGTTAATTACGGCAAAAGCTAGATCTATAGGTTTATTTAAGTGGAAATAGAATTATGTTTAAGTATATGAAATAGAAGCCATTCGGGATCTGAAGGTGAGGAAGAGCATTAGATTTGACAATACGAAAGGGCCCATTAGGAAATCTTCCTGTCTCCAAAATCAAGTGGCAAGAGGTAACAAGAAGGTTATCGACATCAAGACTAATGACAAGGAGGTGAATTATGAGGTGACACATCTGAAAGAGTTCATAATATCCACCACAATAGGTATGATGAATGCCATGGTTAATTCAATCATCGATATTAGGGAAGGCCTTCAGAAGCTTTTCTTTAGGGGTCAAAGCAGCCAGGAGGTTGACGGTGGGTTTGAAGTAGAGGACGTGACTGTTTTCAAGGATGAGCCTAAGGACCCTGTGAAAGGTGACATTAAGGATGAGGAAAAGGATTCCACTGAGGAATCATTTCCTCATTTTCTTACATTTTGCTTCTGTAGCTACCTTGTGTGGAGCCTATTTCTTTTTGTCAAAGCTATTTTTGTTTTGTCCTCGTGTCTACCTTGCATGGAGCCTATTTCTTTTTGCTAATTTGGTCATCCTACTAAGGAAATATCCTCTCTTCTCCTCTTTCCTTATGTCTAAGGCTGCGTCCTCTATTCTTCTCTTTTTTGTTTTAGGCTCAGGGCTGCGTCCCTTGTTTAAAATACTCTCTGCTTACAAAAATCATGGCTGGTTTTGTAACAAGGTTTTGGGATCCTTAAAACCTGTTTAGCAATGTAATCCTTTAACTTATAAAAAAAAATTATGTTAAATTTTATTTATACATTATGTCATTATTTCTTGTACAAAGTTGGGTCAAGCCTGTGACATTGAGTCAGAAGCAAATCACCTAGGTAGGTGCACAGTGACAATGATGGAATTCAACCAAAGAAGAAGCTGAAGATTTATTTGTTGACTCTAACAAAGGGATGTACAATGGGACACATACAATAGAGATGCAAAAGGAAAGAGAACATTAGGTTTCAAAGGGTATGTATGACAAAATGATAGGCTATCATGTAAATGATAAGTATCGTGCAAGTAATGTGCACTATACAAATATATTTTATCATACAAATGCAAATCATCATAAAAAAAACTATTGTACAAATGCATCTTGTCATGCAAATGTGAGAACCTACCATACAAATGCAACCTATCATACAAGCAGGTGTGCCATATGAAACCAAGTGACCATACAAGTGTTGGGAACTGAATTGCATCAAGTTTTTCTCAATACTATGGCTGTCTATCTTCCTACTTTCTATCCAGGCTTGCACCCGATAGCTACAACTCATCACTTAATATTGGATGGACCAAAACAAAGTTTTTGATCCAACCTCCAGAGTAGGTTGGTTCCTTGTCAACTTAAACAGGATATTGACACAATTATGCTCACTTGGGATTTTGAGATTAGGGTAAGAAAAGGTTAGGGTTAGAGAGATGTGAATAATAGTTGATGGATAGGCTAACAACATTGCACTACAACAAAAAGCTCCAAAAAACCAATTTAAAGACACATTACTCAGATCAAAATTATCCCAAATTAAATGTACTTTCATCCATTACAGAACAACATAGAACTATTAAAGACAACAATTTCAATATCTAAACAGTGATAATCCAAATAACATAATTCACCAATATCTAGATTTTACAGAAATGCACTCCCTAACAGTAAATATCAAACTTAGAATCAAATTTCAATTACCTGAGTAGCTAGTAATCTATTAATTTAGCACAAACTAACCATTCAAGTATTCACAAAAATGCAACTAAAGAATTTGAACCTTTGATATCAAAATATGAAGACACAAAATTTGAGGCAAAGATCAATGTAATGCTCCTTTCATTAGCCCTTGGGAATATTTACAGTAGCATAAGCAAACACACTAGAGTCGACCCTTAGAAATGAGGGTTCGACCTCTATTTATAGTTTTGCAAAATTAAAATAACAAGGAACATTACAAAAATTTAAATTTGATAGCTTAGTAGAGAGTTCTTGTTGGTATTCTCTTACTGGTTCATCCTTTAGGAAATACGCTACAAGTGGACTGCCATGGCAACTCAAACTGTCTGCAAATTGCTGGTTGTTCGGTGCTAACTGGAGTTTTGGCCATTGGAGAGTGTATTTGCATCGTCGATCCTTATTGGAAGCCCTCTACCATCATCGATATGTAATTGGATCTGGTTCTATCTTCTTGAAATCCTCGACAATTCAACTTCCTCCTCCAACTGACTGTCATAACTTCGATGAGAGATTGCTTTTATACTCTTTAGATTTCTTAGCAAAATCTCCATCGTCGATCTCCCCATTGTGTGGCTATGATTTAATATTATATAAGGCTTTTACAATGGTAGGGGAGAACACAACACCATTCTATTTTAAAAAACTAATGACACCATAATTTATGCCTCATAAACTTTGGAACACCAATACAACATTAAAATGTTCTAAAAGTTAAGCGGGATGAAATCCTCCCTTTGTCCTTCGTTTTCCTTATTTGGCAATGAAACATTCACCAATCCATACAAAAAAGTTGATGATATCATATCTTCTTTGAAACTTCTACGGATTCCATTCTGGACCGAAGCAAGTACATTAGCCAGTGAACACCATTCCTAGCCTATTCAATGCAAAGTGACTCTTCCTCCAATCCGCACTGACTTCAGAGTACATCGCTGCTTATTATTATTCCAGAAGAGAGTTAGTCAAATATATCCTTTGTCATGAATCCACATCTTCTATGCTTAGATTTTCGCCTTCTATCACTGTTATGGGCAAAAATATTCACTGCACTCTCTGAAATCAGGCTTTCAACACTTAGCTGCTCGCAAGGTATTCAAAATATCAAGCGATCACCAATCCACACTTATTTTATGTTGATGTCATCCTTCTTCAAAAAGTTTTATGGATTCAGGATGCATCACCAATCCGAAGCCAAGAACAAAAGAAACTTTGTAGAATCACTCCAAGTGTGAAAATTTACCAAGTGTTGGGTAGACTCATGGCCTTTGTTGTGGATCTGCTCCAAAATACACTACAAAGTGTGCGGATTGAGAACTTCATGACTTAGGCAAAATTTTCAAAATTTTCCTAAGTATGTGGCCATTTTGGGCCTACATTTTGGCGCCTCTCGGGTGGATTTGCTTGCAAATCCATAGAACTCAGAGTCTTATCCATTGGGTCTTAGGAGTAAAAAATGCTCATCTTAAAGAATAACCTCCATACAAACATTACCCTTTGAAAAATCTAACAATTTTTTTGAGGGTAAAGGTTCATATAGAGATGATGCCAAAAACATCGTGACTCATCCACTGATAAAGAGACTATACCAAAAATACAGGCCTGTTGCCATTGTCTTCAAAATTAGGCATAACTCTAATTCTTTTATAAGGTCTTATTGCAAAAATACCTTCACATAAAATCTGCTCCTCTCTATGCCTCTCTACGCTTCATGCCTTTATTGCTTATTTATGACAATTGTCAGAGCAAAAAACAAAAATGCAAAACTTGCACATATATATAAAACAAAAACAAACTAAGTGTGGGCCCCTTCCGGGCCTGCAACAACTCCATCCTACTCTTCTTCTTCATGGGCCTCTTCCTTGGCCTCTTCTTCATTCTCTTCTTCTTCTTCTTCTGGAGAAGGTGGTTTCTGATTCCTTTAGATATTGTAAAGCCTATTCCCAAGCTACTTCAGAGGGGTTTGATGTCTCTTTGAGATTCTTATAAACATATTATAATTCTCCAATGTCCTCATAAATAGCAACATTCCCTCCATTCACTAGATCTTCCATGAGATCTCTTAATCTGGTAAAATTAATAATTAATTTGACAACTTGCTCTTGGGGTAGTGGCGCTTTCAGAGAATCAATTCTAGATTCATCCTACAAATTTTCATCGATGCTTTTCTAGATCTCTTCCATGGATAGCAAGCTGTGATCCTCCATCCATAGGCCTGTGAATCCAACTTGAATCATTTCTTTATTCATATTAAAAACATCCCTAATAACTCCTTCCACCTTGTCAAATGAAAACTAGGATCTTTGAAGTGCCCTATTCTTCTTAACCATAATTCTGGAAATAACTCTGGCGAGATTCCATTCTTTATTGAGAATTGGTTTAGCAGAATCACTGAGTCTACTATCAACCAACCTGTACATTTGTTCTACTAGAATCACCATAGGCTGCAACTCTTCGGTGATCTGATCTAGATCTTTTTGAATATTGGGGAGTAGGTGGCTGGCATCATCAAGATAATCAATCATAAGCTGAAGTCCTGAATGCTTTTCTTGGACCTCGAAGAGCAATTGTTTTCTAATATTATTTAATTTAGACTTGGAAAATCTAGAAGACTTAGCTTTCTCAAGTTGAAGCTGTTGTTTCAAACTATGAATTTCTTTCGCTTGCTCTTCATTCATCTTCTTTTGCTCTCCTAGTTGATCCTTGATATTATTGGCCTCTTAGAATTTTTCTTGCCATCCCTTGACCTCTTTTTTTAGAGCCTTTTCTACTTCCTTATGATTGCTCAGAGTCTTCTAAAGCTTTTCAATATGCTGCTCAAGTTTAATCACCTTCTCTCTGAATATATCATTTTTTACATAGAAGGTGTCTAAGTGGGCTATCGCTATGATCAACTCATATTCTTCAGGAAGCTTCTCAATATCTTCTGTGACCTCTTCCACTCGATAATATTGGATAGTCATTTCAATTTTTAGCTTATTTACAAGTGGAGTCATAGATCTAGATACTTTGTGGTGAGAAACTGGATAAACGTATATGCTTCTTATTCTAACACCCATCCTACTAGAAGGCTTAGAAAGTTTCTCTACCCAGAAATCATTTGCTCTCTATGTGGTTGCCTGCTCCTTTAGCAAAGTGACAAGACTTAAAAAACTTGCAGCCAAGGGAGATGAAGATACCAAAAATGAAAGGGCTGACTGAACTGATGACAATGGAGGTGTGGGAGCACTCATAACAGTCTTTGTAATGATAGTGGATTTCGTAACTACTGCTGTTGTTGCTATTGGTAGACTCATAGGAACCGACGCAAGACTAACAACTGGATGAATGGTGGTACTTGGAACACTGTGTCCCTTTGATGGTGGTGGTAATAATGAATATTAAATGATGGGAGATGAAGTGGGAACCTCATATGCTAAAAGTGGGATTTTAGGTGACTGTGGGGGAACAAAATTGACTTGTACTTTAGTGAAAACCAATGGGATATGGGGTGGACTACGACAGGGAGAAGGTACCTTTGTCACATTCTCTTGACTAGAAATAGAGGGATACTTCTTTGGGTATTCAAGAGGATGTAGAGGAGAAGAGGGATTAGAAACCATATCTTCAACTACAAATGTAGGGTGCTCTTTCTCTACCTCTATTTCCTGCTGCTACTTTTGGTGAGTCAATTCTTCTGTAGCATAAATAGCTACCTCTTTTACAATCTCCTCAATATCCAAATTTTACTTCTTTAAAACCTTATTTTACATTCTCTCTGGGGCTATTTTAGTTCTTCTGTGGATCAATTTAAAGGGATCCATATCACTCTTAGAATCTTCTTCTAATATATCTCCTTGTACTGCTCCAAAAAGCAAGACTTGCTCAAAAATAGGACATAATTCTATTGATGTTGTAGGGGTAAAAGAAAGGGGGGTGAACCTGAAACTCTCATCCTTCTTCCTCTAGTCAATATCTATGTCTGGAGGATGACCCCCAAAGCTAAGAATTTAGGCCTAGATATTGCTTTGATGACTAGAGTACTGACAACTTTTCACTTGAATATTGTATTTTGCTCAGAAGCTGTGCTCCTTTAGGAAACTTCTCCACTTGTTTAGTGGTAGGATGAAAAGTTTCAACTGCTGTCAAAGGAGTTTCCTGCTCCTCTTCTAGAGCTTCTTGATCCTTGGGTGGAGAGAGATATTCAGAACTAGCTTGGGACTTCTCAACTGTTAACACTATGTTCCTGATGTCCTACTTTCAGGTTGTAATATTTTCATCATATTTCTTAGAAAACTCATTATCAATCTTCATGCCAAACCTGGACTTAGGTTTTTTGATTTCAATCCTCATCCTCCACCAATATGATATTTTTGCTACATTCCATTGTTATCCCCTCTCCAAATCTCTGACAGTATCCTCATCAGGCTGAGGGTCTCTTTTATTTGAGGTTTTGCCTTCAATTTTAGGAACGGTGGCTTCTGTAAGCCGATGAATTTGCTTCTTGTCAAGGTCATAATCAATAATATGCTCATATAAGTCCAACCATGGAGGAAATTGACCCATCTTCGACACATTCCACTCTAGAAGAGCGGTCTCATAATTATTTCTACCTTGTTCAAAATGATCCCTAGGCCTCTTTTCAAATTTGTAAGCTTTTTATCCATTGAGGGCCACATTTATGGCAATGAAAATACCGTCAAGGTCATACCTCCATATTTGGGGGAATATAAAATAGACCTAACCTGTCAAGGTATTGGTCAATTAAATGAATCTGCCCCTTCTTGGTGATGGTAATGTCCTCCACGGTGTGATATGTAAGCAGAGATTTTCTCTTTCTCCCAAAACCATAATGCAAGTCAATATACTCTGCCTACCTCAAATATTCCAAGGCAAAAAGCCTTTCTATAACAAAATGGGGTAGGAGAAAAGGTTTGCCCATGAAACCATATAATCTAATAACTGTGCCCTCAGTTAATAAGTACCAATATCCTTCCTCAACACCCTTTACTATCAGAATTTGCTTTGCCAAGGGTGGAAATCTAGGGCACTCTCCATACATTATTTTCAAGGTGGTTCCAAGAAATTCCAAGTTGAATCTATAGAAAGACTCACTACTTCTTAAATGACTTGTCTAGTAATAAACCAACAGGGGTTCTCCATCACTGGTTTTATCCCTGACTAGAATCCAAGGCATTTGGTCCTTAATGGCAACATAAAACATCCATACCAGACTCGAGCAATGCCTGAAACTACGAGCATCAGAGCCCCTTTTCATTCTTACCAATTGTTCATGTATTCTCCGTGCAAGAAAAGCTGGCCAATCAAAATAAATCACCCTAGTCCCTTTTTCCTCCACACCTTTCTCATACATTCTTTCATTGGAAATATAGTAGGCTACGACAATTTGCTAGTTGTACACCCATCTATCAGAATCCAGACCCTTCGTACAAGCTAACATAGATAACAGTACAGGGTTTGGAAATTTGTTGATAAGAATGGGGACCTTGGGTAATTTCTTCTTCGGCTTAGCATTGAGCTATTTATAAACCCATCTCCTAAATGACTGTCCCTCATTTGCTCGCTTCTCTAGGTAATAATACCCAGAATGGTCAGTTAACTTAAATTCCTTAGGTTTTACAGCTGGTTCTGACCCTAGGGCGAAGAGATTGTGATAGAAGGATATGGTGATACTAAAGAGAGTTTTCCCTTTGTGAGTTTTCACTACTTTGGTCATTGGGTTGTAAAATTTAACTATTGCAGCTATTAATTGTGGATAGGGATGAATAGAATCACAAATGTAAAAAGATAAGTAAGAAAGGATAGCACATCTACCTTCCATAGACATAGCAAGTCTCTTATTGAATCTATCATTAACACTCTTCCTAAGCTTTGTTATCTCCATGAGGACCATCTCTATGTCTGCCACAGCTTTTGCTCTGTCGATGTATGGAGGTACTACCCTTATTTTTGGAGTTTTGAACTCTTGGAAATCCTATGAAGCCATATTGGTAGTAACAAAACTTTGCTCTTTCTGTAATTCGCAAAAAAATATCAGAGTATTTTTTCAATCTTTACCACTCCTTGGACGCAATTAGCTACTAAATGAACATTGTGTGTGCTTTTTGCTTATTTTATTTCCTGGAGTGTACATATATTCCACCATTAATGCAGTTTATATGCAATCTATCCACTGGCACACTTGCCAACTTCCACTCATTCCTCTCAGTGGCTCAACGATGGCATTCTAAATTTTCATTGGATAGAAATTCAAACTGCACTGCCACCTCACTGCGTCTCTTCGGATACTCTTTGGTTTGAGCATGAGTTCATTAGAATTGAATGAGAGATCATTCTTTTCTCTCCATGTGGCATGGTTGAAAAGTTACTGCTTGGCTCCGCCTTGGTTTTGAAACCGATGAATAAGAGAAGTCCTTGATTCGGCTGACACTTAGCCAATTCCATGCATGTTTTTTTCACCTTGGTTCTGCTCCACTACACTTTAGCTTGGAAAAATTCTTGGATTGAAAACCCTTTTATTTCTTTTGATACTTGGCACTCTTCATTACGTGAGAAAAGGACTCTTGCATCGTTCCACTAGGATTTTAGTGCATTTTGATGCAGATTCAGAAGCGCTCGTCGTTTCGCTAGGATTTACATGTATTTGAGTGCAGAATGGGACCTTGTCAAATACTTCTCAATACTTAGCCATTTTTTCAAGAATTTTATTTGAACTTGTACAAAGTGCAAAAATAATGGGAAATACAATACAATGTATATACATATGTTACAACGAGCTCATATTTTACACATAGTAGAGCTTGAGATGAAAACCATTTACTGGAGTTGACTGTATGTTCCCTTCAGGATCTTCAAGCTGGAACCCATTGGACTCCTTTGCCTCTACTATTTTGAATAGGCCATCCCAAAAAGAATAAAAATTTTCATGCTTGCCTGGTTTGTCTCTATCAACATTCCACCTGAGAACTACATCTCCAGCCTGGAATTTTCTAAATCTGGATTTCTTATCAAACCATGCCTTGATATCTGAGGAATACTTTTGAAAATTATAATATGCTTGAGCTCTATTCTCTTCCAATTGTAGTAAGTGAGTCAGCCTAGTTTTTATCGAATCTTCTTCTGATTCCTCCTCTGTATTGACAATATTAAGTGCTAGAATCTCTAAATGGATGGGTAAAACTGCCTCTTTTCCATATACTAGTGCATAAGAGGAAATATTAATGGACTTATTTATAGTAATCCTATCAGTCCAAAAAGCTTGGTCTAGAAATAGATGCCAACTTATTTTATTTCCTTCAAGTGATTTCCTCAAAATCCTTAACAAGTTTTTGTTGGTAGATTCTGCAAGTCCATTACCCTATGGATAATAATTTGAAGTATTTTTAAGAGTAATGCCATACTTGCTGGAAAACTCAATATACTTGGCTCCTATGAAAGTTGGGTCGTTGTCACTCACCAAGGCTTTTGGAACCCCAAACCTTGAAATCAAATTTTCCATAAAATTGATCACAACATCTTGATCTGATTTCTTAGTAGGAATAGCCTCTACCCATCTGGTAAGATAATCTATGGCAGTTAGGATAAATTTATGCTCTACTGAGAAATTAGGGTTGATGACCCCTATGAAGTCCAACCCCCATTATTGAAAAGGCTCTTCAACTTGTATGGGATTGAGGGAGAATGAAGCATTCCTTGTCCTTCCAACATATCTTTGACATTTGTCATAGGCCTTGGTGAACTTGAAAGCATTAGTAAATACTGTAAGCTAATAATCGTCTGCCCTTATAATTTTTAAAGCCATCACCCTGCCTACGCTATGTCCACCAGCCGGTCCTCCATGGAACTCTTCAATGACCCTCTTTTGCTGATCATATTTTAAGCATTTGAGAAGAACTTCATCCAAATTTCTTTTGTATAGGACTTCTGGTAGTAATACATATTTTAAAGCATAAATCATGTATCTCCTCCTTTGGGATGCATTTAAATTTGGGGTGCATACTCCGGTTGAAAATATTTGATCATCTGGTCTACCCAATTAGAATCTAAAGTTTGTACTCCTTCCACCTAATCTTCTTCTTTTGCCTAAAAAGTTGTCACTTCTACTAATGCTACAACCTCTGTTAGACCTTGGCATAGAGACCTGCCTCTCACCAACTTGGTGGGATGTATTTATACATCATACTCTTGGATTTTGGTAATCCAACTAGCTCTTTTATCTCCTAGTTCACCCTGTAGGATAAAACTTCTTACATTTGGATGAACCACATATACCAGGGTCTTTCTCTATACCAAGTACTTCCTGAACTTCTTCAGTGACTTCATCATAACAAACACTTCTCTTTCAATGGAGTTATATTTGACCTGGTAGTCATGGAGTGTCTGGCTCCAAAATAATACAGGATGCTCTTCACCTTGATCATATTTTTGAGTAAGCAGTGAGGCGTAACTTTCTTCAGATCCATAGGCATAAAGGATAAAACATTTACTAAAATTTGGATTTATTAGCACTGGGGTTGTTGCAATGGACTACTTGATAATATCAAAAGCTTATTTCCTAACTTCAGTCCATTTGAACTTAGCGTTCTTCTTGAGTAAATCAGATATAGGCCTAACTTTTTGTGCAAAGTCAAAAATGAATTTCTTGACAAAATTGATCTGGCCTAGAAAATATTGCAAGGTCTTCTTATTTGTAGGCAATGGAAGAGCCAGAATGGATCTGATTCTATCTAAATCTATGGCCATACCTTATTTTGAGACCATGTGACCTAGAAGCTTTCCTTCGTGAACTGCAAAGAATGATTTTTTAGGATTGAGTGAAATACCAAACTCTATGTATTTTTGAAAAACCTGCTCTAGGTGCGATAGGTGATCTTGATTATCATGGGAAAACACAGTCATGTCATCCAAGTAAATCAGAATGACTTTGTTGATCAGTGCTCCAAAGGCATAATCCATGGCTCTAAAATGTGGCTCTCGTATTGGACAACCCAAAAGGCATTCTCTGGTAGGCAAATGTACCCCATTTTATGGTGAATGATGTCTTATACTGATATTCATATTTCACCCAAATATGATTATATCCAGAGTAACAATATAGTAATGAGAACCTCTATGCTCCTGTAACTATCTGTAAGATATAATCAATATGTGGGAAGGGATAGTGATCCTTAAGGGATTCCTGGTTAAGATTTTTGAAATCCACACACAAGCGTATATCACCATTCTTTTTTCTCATGGGTACCAAGTTGGCTACCCAGGTTGAATGTTTTATTGGGTATATGATCTTAGCCTTTAGTAACTTTAATAGATACTCTCTCATTATGGCTTTGATCCTTGGGTTTACAAGCATTTGATTCTGCCTAAAAGGCTTTGCATCAGGCTCTAGCTCAAAAGTATGTTGGATAACTTTTTTGTCATATACCTTGAGGTCTTCATATGACCAGGCCACACTATCTTGGTATTTTAAGAATAAGGCTTTGATATCTTCTGCTTCCTCTAGTGAACATTTAATTCCAATATTGATCTTCTTTTCAATATCGATTTCAACTTCTTTATATATTTTTCACTGACTTTCATGGTTCTGGTCTTTTTCCTGTCCTCATTGTAAAATAAGCTCTCTAGGGTGACCAATCCCCTAGGAATGTGATTTTTCCTTAGTTGAATGACATATTACTAGTTAATTTCTTCTAGATTTTCTTCATGGACAGTAGAGAGACATGCTTCTCTCACCAAAAAGTCAATTATCTGCTCATCACTTTCAAAAACCTACCAAAAAAATTGCTTGTCTGGCACTGCAGGTTTGAAAATCATTTTTAATTCCCTTGGATTTCTTGATCCTATAGTCTACGACAGGGCTGAAGTTAGCTCCCTTCATTGCTAAGGAATCTTCCAGAGTGTTCTTTTCCCTGGGAAAAAAGTTTAAATTCAAGGCATCAAAGGATTCCATTAGGTCCCATACCCTATTTTTGTAAGCTTTTAGGTAATTGTTCTTATTGCTGCACTCATTTCTTACTTGATGGACTATTAACTCAGAATTGCCATATATATTTAAAATATTAATGCCCATGCTTTTTGCTTGTATCAATCCCAAACGCAAGGCCTCATATTTTGCAACATTATTAGTACATGACCATGTTAGTCTGTAGGCAAAATTCTTTGTCCCTTATGATTGGGACTATAAAACCACACCGACTCCTGCACCGTTTCTGCATTTAGCACCATAAAAGTGCATGATCCATGTTTCTTTTTCTCTCAATAAGTGATTGGATTTAGTAGGTATTTTCTTCTCTAATTCAATTGAGATACTATATGTTCCCATACTAGTTCCAAACTAACTGTAATCTTCTCTAAAAGGCAACTCATCCTCAATATCCAATTCTTCGATGTTTTCCACTAGCTCAAATTATTCAAGGGGGTAGTATTGCACATGTCTTCCTCAATATTTTCAATGTGATAAGCTACTATTTTTTCTGGTGTTATCCTTATTCTCTTTCCTTTGAAAGGAATTACCATGCTAGAATAATCCATGTACATACATCCACCTAGTTTTGTAGTAAATTATCTTGAGAGACATAATATAAAGTAGGATTCTAGGTCAACCACAACTATTTATTGTACTATTGTTACCTTAGGGGCCCTATGCAGCCTCATTAAAACATCCTTAATGACTCCAACTATCTTGATAGGTTTTCCATCTAGTTGTAATACTCTTGGACAAGATCGGGTATATTTCATACCCATATCTTCATAGAATGCTTTAATCATAACTTTAGTTGATGCTCCTAAATCTATCATACAATTTCGGACTATCCAACATTCCATCCTTAGGGATATATAGAAAGGAGGGGGCTTATTTTTTAAAATAGTAGGTGATATTTATTTCTTTTCTGGTGGCATACCAAGGATTATAGTGGACTGCTTATCTTGAGGATACTTGTTGAGGGAAGCCTTAAGAAGATCTATCTGACAAAGAATGAACAGAGTATTATATAAGCTATTTTTTGATGGAATATTTTTCATCTCTTCAACAATGTTATACTCAAACTTAGTCAGGGCAGGTATTTCCAGCCTTCTTTCTGGCTCACCGTATCTTCTTTTGTATTGCTGAGTGGCTTCTATTATTTGTATTTTAGTAATAGAGAGGAATCTAAGCCTTTATTAAGCCTCATATTTAGATCTCATCCGTTCTCCTTCATTTTCCTTCTTTGACCTCTTAGGAAGACTATCCGTCTTCTCTTTACCTTTAGCTTGAGGGATGGGGAAAGTATCACTGCTTTGAGGAAGGGGATCAGCTATTTTTTGAGAAGGGGATTGGAATTGGCCCATTTTTTGGGGATCTACTTGCAAATATTTCTTTCCAAACCTTGTCATAACAATAATTGGGTTATCCTCATCCAACTCTTTCCCAACCATGATTTGATCAGGCTGCCATAACATATTAACTCACCCTTTTTGATTACTTTTAGCTTGATCCTGTTGTGGCTGATCCACAACACACCCCAAAATTGGGGACCCACCTTTTTTGCATGCTTTCAAAGAAAACTGCAGTAGCCCAGATGCTAAAAAAATCAAGAAAAAAGCAAAAATTTCACTAAGGAGAAAAAGTGTCGCGATATCGCGACATGTCGCTCTGTCGCGGCCGAAAATAAAAAGTGTCGCGATATCGCGACATGTCGCTCCGTCGCGGCCGAAAATAAAAAGTGTCGCGATATCGCGACATGTCGCTCCGTCGCGGCCGAAAATGAAAAAGTGTCGCGATATCGCGACATGTTGCTCCGTCGCGGCAGAAATGAAAAATTGTCGCGATATCGCGACATGTCGCGTTTTCGCGGCCCAGGCAAGCAGGAGGAGGCATTGATCGAAAATTGTCGCGAAATCGTGACATGTCACAAAATCGCGGTCAAACCAGTCAAACAGGGCAAGGCGCTAAAAGCGTCACGATTTCGCGACAAAAAGCAGCAAAGGGGCACGAAGCGAAAAAGCGTCACGATTTCACGACAGAAACAAAGGGGCCCGAAACGGAAAAGTTTCGCGATTTCGCGACAGCAAAGGGGTACGAAAGGAAAATATGTCGCGATTTCACGACATGTCGCGTTTTCGCGGCCAAATGCAGCAAGACAGCCCGAAACGAAAAAGCGTCGCGATTTCTGACAGCAGAAGCGAAAGAAAAAAGTCACGATTTCACGACGAGCGAGACCGAAAAAAAAAGCGTCACGATTTCGTGACAGGTTGCATCCACGCGGCCGAAGCAGAAAAATGTCGCGATATCGCGACATGTATCATTTTCGCGATGCATGAGGAGAAACAAAGCGAAAAAACGTCGCGATATCGCGACATGTCTCATTTTCATTGTGCATGAAGGCGGACAAGGCTGTTGTGGGGAAAATGTCATGATATCGTGACATGTCGCGTTTTTGCGATGATAGTAAAGGAGCAAAGCTACATGCTATTTTTGGTCATGATTTACATGGGGCCGTTACAGAACATGCAAAAAAGTGTGGAACACATGGCGTACATGTGTAAGGGCTGCAGAGGCGTTACAGTTCATAGAGAAGATCTCGAGCATAAAATCAAAAGCAATGGAAAGGCGAGGAAGGTGAAACGAAGCAATCTGGAAGACGAAACGAACCGTCGTGGAAGGAGAAGCAGTTTGCCAACAAGTATAAAATGCAGAGGCACAGATTGATACGGGGTCGGAAACCGCTACGAGCGGGTTGCAGAGTTGAGGGTGATTAGCCATTCTGGGCCTGCTGTGGAGTGCTTTTCTTCCACCTTTTGCTGGTTTTGAGAAAAACCAGAGATTCTGCTATTGTAACAGGACATATTTTTTAATGCAGAATTGTTCAAAAATTTGCATTTTATGGGCAAGAAAGGATGAGAAATTTTTTGCATGCTTCATTTTAACTGTTCTATTTTTCTCCTTTCAGATTTCAGATTTATAAATGAAATTCATGCCATTGTTTTGGGTTATTTCATGTGAATGTCTACAATCTGAAAATTATTTTAAACCCTAGGAGCTAGCACCTAGTTTACTTTGATTGTGTTTGTTTTGCAGGTCAAATAGGCTAGGTTGCATGTACGAAACTCTCACATATTCGGTTTTGTCGGAATAGGATAGCATCAGACTGAACGTGTTCAATTTTTAATTTTCTGCATTTCTTTTCATTTTATTTTATTTTTCCAGAAGGTTCAACTTAGTTAAAATAAATACATAAAAATTACAAAATCTAAAAAAAGTAAAATAATGAACAATCACTAAAGTTTCATGGTGAAATAAACCAACATTGCCCCTTGTTTACAGTTACTTGCAATCACTAAGGTGTTCCAAGCATTTTAATTGAATATCTTTATTTGAGATTACTAATACACAATTGCAAATGCTAATACAGCGGAGACCTTGGAGAAGTTGGTTGTTTAACTTCTTTGCAAGAGGGGATTTGGAACCCAAATCCTAAGGAAGAGTGTACTTTCACAAGTGTGTGAAAATACCACTCAACATTTTGGCGCTAGAAGGAGGGCTCGAACCGGTTTATTTCAGATTGATTTAAATGCTATAGGGATTTAAATTTTGAATATTTCATGCCCTATTGATTATTATCTTTAGCCCTCTTTTAACATTACAACATTGTATTGTTAAAAGGAGGACATGAATTGCTATGCATTGTTCTAACGCTTTGATTGTTCATACAGGAATAATGTGATTTAATTTAATTTAAAAAAAATAAAAATTAAAAATTAAAAAAAATAAAAATAATTATTTTGATATTAAAGTTATATTCTTTAAGATTCACTAATGGCTATGTTTTCACCGTGGATGACAGGTAGCCCATTGAACATACCAGGAGTTCAACATTATTTGCCCGTTGGTTTTGAGAGATGTCTTCCTCGATTTTTGTCTAACGGGACAAATATTGTAGGAGAACACATTCAAGCATTCAAATTTGTTGTGAATCACTTAACAATTTGGCATGATGATGTTGTTTGTAAAATGTTCCCTTACACCTTGGACAAAGTGGCATTTGATTGGTTTACAAGTCTGCCCTTAGGGTCTATCACTTCTTGGGCTCAACTAGAGGCAACATTTCTTAATCAATTCAACAAAAAGCAAGTTGACCCAATCCGCATGTATGAGCAGTTTTTCACTATTAAAAAAGGACCAAGTGAAAATGTGAAGTCATTTTCTGAAAGGTTCTTTGGATTATATGCTCAATTAGTGACATTTTATGCTCTTCAAGAAGAAATGGCTCTCCAAATATATGTAAATGCTCTTGACCCACTCATTTCCACATATTTGCGAGGGATGCCTCAAATCACATCTTTGTCACAAGCCTATACTCAAGCAATGGCAATTGAGCAACAATTGAGTTGTCAAAATTATGGTGGGGGTTTTGGATCATATAATCTTCAATCATTTAATACCTCCTTTACCCATCCAATGATTTATCCACCTCAACCAAATTCAAGTGTAAATCAATTTCAGAATCAACAATCATTCCCAAGCTTCAATCAATTTCAAAATCCTCAACCTACTATGCAAGATCAACCATCTTTCTTAAGTATGAATCAACTTCAAAATACTCATCTTGATTCAAAGGATATTTCTAAAATCAATTTTAATGATTTTCATAAGAATATGATTTTAGGCAAGGGAGGAGTACTAGATCCAACTAGTATTGAAACATGTGACAAATTGGAAACCCTTGACTCACCAAAAGATGAATTCTATGAGGATGAATCTGTTTTGGATGACATTGTTGAAAATGATGGCCAAGAAAATTCACACCTTCCAAATTATGTTAAACTTGAATCATGGGTTACACATGTGGATTATGATAGCCTTATCAATTTGAATACAAGCAATAACCCAATTTTGGAAGTAATTGAACCATCTAAGGAAGGTGAAGATAAATTTGATGAGAAACATGTTGATGAATTAAAAGATGAAGAAGAAATAGTTGAGCATCACAATTTGATTTTGAAAGATGATCATTATGATTCTTGGGAAGAGTATGCTCACTCCAAAACTCGCTAATGAAATTTGTGTGCCTATTGATATGCTGGATAATACAATTGCCCTTTCATTTGAGGATATTACAAGTCCTGTACAATCTAAGAATGTTTTGGAAGAAGGGTTGGAATCTCATCAAAAGTTGGAGAAGGATAATGATTTTACTACCATGGATGAAGAAGGAGAATCAATTGTTTTTGTTCCCCTTGAGGGGCAAGAAATCAAAAATCTTGATCCACCTATTGTTTCTACAATGTCTATGCCATCTCAAAATGATGAAATTACAAAGCCTAAGTGGTGTGGGTTTGATACTATTGATGATCCTAATGAAAATATGGATTTTGAGGCAACTCAAGCCATTGATCATGGAAAGGTGTCACGTGACACATATCTTGAAAAATTAGGCTCTTGTTTTGAAAAATATGGATGCATGTTTGATTGGGTGCCTAACTTTGGTGTTTTTGAACAGGTGTTGGATGATGAAGAAGACAATGAAGAAAAAGAAAAAGCTACTAACACTCATCAAGTTGTGATAAATTCTAATCATGATGGGTTGAGTATGGGTGACAAGGTGAAATCTTTACCTTTGGTAGTAGCCACAAAAATTTTAAGTGATGGGTTACATGATGTCCCTTTGGATGCTAATGTCATTGATGATGAAATGTCAAATCTTGGTGATGTTTGTCAAGTTTTGATTGATTTTGATTGCTTTAAAATCTCGAAAAATAATTTGAATTCAAGACTTTTAGAAATAGGCTCTTGTTTGCAATATCTCACATTTGAAAAGGAAAGCCTACTTCTAAATCATGAATGGAATGATGAAACTTGCACTTTAAAGAATAGACAAAATAAAATTGAATACCAACCATTGTCTAATCAATTTGATTTGAATCTCACCTATGATGTTGGTAATAGAACTAAATCAAATTGGTATGGTGAGCATGGCAAGTTGAAATTTGTTGCATTGCTTGGTTTGATCTTATTGTTGTTGGATTCCTACAACATTTGGCATGTGTATTGTGACATATGTCTTTTGAAATGTTCTAATCATGTTTGGGATCAGGAAAGTAATAGTCCAAGCTTGGCATCATCTTGTACTATATTGTATATAAATTTTGGTTTTGGTTTGAGTTTGTGTTTTCAAGTTTCATTTTGGGATTGCTATTTGGATTAGGATTTAAGTTGTGTGTTTGATTTCATTTGACATGTTTAGTTTGTTTTGATAAAAAAAAAGAAAAAAATTTGAGATGTCAACTTATGCCTAAAATCGGGAGAATATGAAACATTGGAATTGTGTTGTAGAAAGCTCCACAAGTAACACAAACATTTAAATAATATCGTTTGAATCTTGTGATGCATGAAGTTGTCAGTTTTGCACATTATGGTAAAATAGATGATATATTCCAAAAGAAGTAGTGCATTCATATCTCATGTCATATTCCACATTGCATATACATGTCATCTCAGTTACATTTTCATTCCATGGGCAATTATTGAGAAGGTGTTGAATCCTCTTAGGATTATTACATAACATATATTAAAAGGATCCTAAGGTTGGGAACTGCTGCCCAAGCTATCTTGAACCAAGCACATTCCATGCACATTAAAAAGAATCTTGAGCAAAATGGTCAAAACCATACTTGGATGAAAAGGTGAGGTGAAAAGAATATTTCATGTCTGTCCTATCATGCAACATAATCCTTAAAACAGTGGTTTTTACCATTTCCATCAAGCTTAAAGCCTAAAACCAGAGTAGTAAGGATAGGGTTAAATCCTCATCGAACTTAGGTTGAGGATCCAACTCCCCAAAGCTCTGATTTGACCTACATGGAGTAGTAAGGATAGGACTTAATTCTCATCTCGCTTAGGTTGAGAATCTGATTCCCCAAAGCTTCCATTTTTCCCATTTCATCATAAAGCTTGGATTGGAAGGATCGTACTACATGTCCTCTGCAAAGGATGGGTAGTCATCCCAAAGGTCCAAGCAATAAAAGTAAAACTAATTTTTTCCATTTCATCTCAATCTTGGATTGGAAGGATTGTACTACGTGTCCTCTGCAAAGGATGGGTAGTCATCCCAAAGGTCCAAGAGATAAAAGATAATATTTTCCATTTCATATTAATATTGGATTGGAAGGATCGTACTACATGTCCCTAGCAAGGATGGGTAGTCATCCCAAAGGTCCAAGAAATAAAAGAGAAAAGAATGAATGAAGCCAAGTCATGGATTATGGGGTTAAGTATGCTCATGCGTGGCAACATGTCTTGTCTAAAAGCAAGACCACCGATTGCTCATATGGATAGACTAGCCTGACCATTTCATCCATAAGAAGTTAAATTATTTTGTTCAAGATGAGGTAATGAACTCCAAATCAGAATAGTAAGGATAGGGTTAAATTCCCATCTCGCTTAGGTTGGGAATCCTATTCCCCAAAGTTCTGATTTCACTCACACTTGCACATGGGTTCAAGATGGTAGTGACACATAACCAACTTTGGGATCTAGTAAATTAATTCAGTATACATATATTTGGTCCTAAGAGGGTTTGACATCTTTAATATGTTTGTCCATGATATAAGAAGGTTTGAGCATTTATAAAGCAGGTTGTTACATCTCTAGCATCTTCATCATGCATCAAATCCTGCACAAATCATTCATAGCCTTGCATACAAATCATAAGTGAAACTGACAATGGAATGTTGAACAAGTTCAAATGATAGGGAATGAAACACATTGCACACACCGAGCTGATACTTAATGATTCCGATGTTTCATGTATTTCTGATCTGTCGGTATTTGTTTATCTTCTATGTGCTTGACGCTCTGTATCTAAGCTTGTATGTTTCAGGTTGGGTTCTCACCAAAATGCTCAAGAGCATTTGACAAGTAGAGTCGCCATTTGTTGTGGCTGATCCACAACACACCCCAAAATTGGGGACCCACCTTTTTTGCATGCTTTCAAAGAAAACTGCAGTAGCCCAGATGCTAAAAAAATCAAGAAAAAAGCAAAAATTTCACTAAGGAGAAAAAGTGTCGCGATATCGCGACATGTCGCTCTGTCGCGACCGAAAATAAAAAGTTGTCACGATATCGCGACATGTCGCTCCTCAAAAATAAAAAGTTGTCGCGATATCGCGACATGTCGCTCCGTAAATGAAAAAGTGTCGCGATATCGCGACATGTTGCTCCGTCCAAAAGTGAAAAATTGTCGCGATATCACGACATGTCGCGAAATCGCGGCCTAGGAAGGCAGGAGGAGGCATTGATCAAAAATTGTCATGAAATCGTGACATGTCACAAAATCATGGTCAAACCAGTCAAACAGGGCAAGGCACTAAAAGCGTCGCGATTTCGCGACAAAAAGTAGCAAAGGGGCACGAAGCGAAAAAGCGTCACGATTTCGCGACAGAAACAACAAAGGGCAACGAAAAGCGTCACGATTTCACGACAGAAAGCCGCAAAGGGGTACGGAAGGAAAATATGTCACGATTTCCTGACATGTCTAATAAGACCCAAAGAAAAACGTCACGATTTCACGACAGCCAGAAAGAAAAGCGTCACGATTTCATGACAACAGACCGAAAAAAAAAGCGTCACGATTTCACGACGTTGCATCCATGCCCAGAAAAAATGTCGCGATATCGCGACATGTATCATTTTTCGCGATGCATGAGGAGAAACAAAGTTGACAAAAAACGTCGCGATATCGCGACATGTCTCATTTTCATTGTGCATGAAGGCGGACAAGGCTGTTGGCAGGAAAATGTCGCGATATCGCGACATGTCGCGTTTTCGTGGTGAAAGTAAAGGAGCAAAGCTACATGCTATTTTTGGTCGTGATTTACATGGGGCCATTACAGAACATGCAAAAAAGTGCGGAACACGTGGCGTACATGTGTAAGGGCTGTAGAGGCGTTACAGTTCACAGAGAAGATCTCGAGCACAAAATCAAAAGCAATGGAAAGGCGGGGAAGGTGAAACGAAGCAATCTGGAAGACGAAACGAACCGTCGTGGAAGGAGAAGCAGTTTGCCAGCAAGTATAAAACGCAGAGGCACAGATTGATACGGGGTCAGAAACCGTTGCGAGCAGGGTTGCAGAGTTGATGGTGATTAGCCGTTCTGGGCCTGCTGTGGAGTGCTTTTCTTCCACCTTTTGCTGGTTTTGAGAAAAACCAGAGATTCTGCTATTGTAACAGGACATATTTTTAATGCAAAATTGTTCAAAAATTTGCATTTTATGGGCAAGAAAGGATGAGAAATTTTTTGCATGCTTCATTTTAATTGTTCTATTTTTCTCCTTTCAGATTTCAGATTTATAAATGAAATTCATGCCATTGTTTTGGGTTATTTCATGTGAATGTCTGCAATCTGAAAATTATTTTAAACCCTAGGAGCTAGCACCTAGTTTACTTTGATTGTGTTTGTTTTGCAGGTCAAATAGGCTAGGTTGCATGTACGAAACTCTCACATATTCGGTTTTGTCGGAATAGGATAGCATCAGATTGAACGTGTTCAATTTTTAATTTTCTGCATTTCTTTTCATTTTATTTTATTTTTCCAGAAGGTTCAACTTAGTTAAAATAAATACATAAAAATTACAAAATCTAAAAAAAGTAAAATAATGAACAATCACTAAAGTTTCATGGTGAAATAAACCAACATTGCCCCTTGTTTACAGTTACTTGCAATCACTAAGGTGTTCCAAGCATTTTAATTGAATATCTTTATTTGAGATTACTAATACACAGTTGCAAATGCTAATACAACGGAGACCTTGGAGAAGTTGGTTGTTTAACTTCTTTGCAAGAGGGGATTTGGAACCCAAATCCTAAGGAAGAGTGTAATTTCACAAGTGTGTGAAAATACCACTCAACAGATCCATAGCTTATTGAACATGGTGTTTGTACATAACACAAGATTGTGAGTCATGGGGATCATTGCATACCAGACACCAGACATTTGCAAGAGTAATATCTGAAGAACATTCGGGCTCCTCAAATGCTGTATTTACTCTGACCCTGATACTGTTACTAGGATCGAGTCTCTGATCTTTGTTCACATATGGAAACCTCCTTTGATGTGACCTTTATTGGTCTCTCTTTTCCATTGAATTCATTCTATTACTCAGAGTTTTGAGAGTATTTTATATATCAAGAATAGTAGAAAACTCTTGAGAAGGTTGAGAAGGAAGGGGAGGGAAAGGAGTTGCAAATGACGATGGATTTGGTTGAGGGATTGCATTCATCAATGGAGCTGGAGATGATAAAGAAAGGGGATCCATATAAGAAGTGTTTGTAGATTGAATTTAGCTATTAGTAGCTTCTGAGTTATAATGCAACACAATTTTGGCGGTAGTCTTCCCACATTAATTAGGATATTTTTAGCATGAATTGTTGTATTATAAACTTGGAGGAAGGTTTCTACTCTAGATTACTATGTCTTCAAACCTAGATCTGATACAAGGGCTCTAATATAATACATATAGGAAAAACATGCAGCTGGTCTAGCTGTGGGAGGTATTCTCTTACATGTTATGCTAAATCTTAAATTGAAATTTGAGAGAATTTCTTGCTGATATTTTTGCATGTATGTAAACTGGTTGAGCAGGGAGAAAGGGTCAGCAGATTCATTAAACTCTTCTATAAATGGCTTGGTTAAGGCTTGCCATGAAGTGATAGTGTTATCTTCTAGGGTTATAAACCAATGTAATATCTTTCCTCTGAAGTACAGGGCTAGAATTCTTACAATAATATCCTTCTCTTTTATGTTGTGAATTGCTACCAGATTCAAAATATCCTAACAGTGCTCATAAGTTGTCTTTCCTGATCCATCACAGGTGGGGATAGCTTTAGATACAACCTGGGGTATGTCATTCATTTGGGCTAATCTCAGGGGACCAACTATGTTCCATCTAGGGTACTATTGTAATGGCTAATTAGGAGCCACATTTTGTACAATATTTCTAGATGTAGGTCCTGTTGGAGGGACTGTTGGGTTAACTACAAGATTTTCCTCAGCAGGTTATTCTTCTAAGAGGAAATATTGGTTTAAAATTTGGGCAATAATAGACCCTCTGTAAGGTAATTCACAATATAATAGGAGTTAGGGTTATTCCTTTTGAAAAACCTAGTATAAATGAAAGGGCACTAGTCTACAGGGATAATTATTTTTGAAGAGATCTACATAAACTTATTCCAGAAATAATGTAGAAATAAATAACTTAGAAGAAATTACACCACACAATGCACATATGACACATGAGATTTACCCTAGTTCACCCAACGTGAGCTACTCCAGCAAAAACAAGAGCCACTCCTCGATATTATTATTTTTCTTTCTTTCCCGAAAATGGGACATTACAATAAAATATAAAAGAAACTCTCACAACCCTAAACCACTATGTGGTATTAGAATACAATGGGTACAATATTATGGGCTAAACCACCCACACCCACCAACCACCCACCAACTGTGGGAATCCTGAAAACTGCTCTACCAATCGCTTCGCCAATCGCTCCGCCAATCATGTCCCTGCTGAAATGGAACTTTGTATCAGTGTGCTTCATTCTGGAATGGTAAGAAAGGTTCTTTGCTAGAAATATAGCACTCTGACTGTCACAATTTATCTTCACAGCTCCTTGAAAGAACCCAATTTTAGCACATAGTCTTTGTATCCATATTGCTTCCTTACTGCCATCGGTGGCTGCCATGTACTCAGCTTCAGTGGTTGAAAGAGCAACAACAATTTACCTTTTGCTCATCCAACTAACAACTCCAAAAAAATTGAATACATAAGAACTAGTATATATTCTATTGTCTAGATCTCCAACCCAATCGACATCAACAAACCCTTCTATATACAAGGATCTATCTTCTTTACCTGTACCCTCATAATAGATTGAAAAATCAAAAGTACCACACAGATATCTGAAAACCCTTTTCACAGCAGTCCAATGCTCTTTACCAGGTTTGGACATATATTTGCTCAAAACTCCCACTACATGGGCAATGTCTAGTCTAGTATAGACCATGGCATACATTAAACTACCTACAACATTTGCATAAGGAACATGGGACATTTATTCTACCTCTTCTTCTATTTTTGGACATTGTTCAGTAGACAATTTTTCCCCCAAAGGAATAGGTACCTTCACTAGTTTGCAATCCTACATATTGAATCTCTTTAATACTGTATCAACATACTTTTTCGATCCAACCATAGATTTCTGTTAGAACGATCTCTGTTTATTTTCATGCCAAAAATAAAATTTGCAGGGCCAAGATATTTCATATCAAACTGTGATGCTAACTGAGACTTCACTTCCCTGATCATTTTCTTACTATTCCCAATTAGTAACATGTCATCAACATACAAAACTATAATGACAAGCACATTACCAATTTTATTTGAATATACACAGTGATCAGCATTGCTACAAGCAAAATCAATTCCTAAGACATAAGTATTAAATTTATGATACCACATTCTAGGTGACTGTTTCAGTCCGTATAGAGATTTATTTAACTTACATACAAGATCCTCCTTTCCTGCAATAGTGAAACCTTTAGGTTGTCTCATATAGATTTCTTCCTCCAAATCTACATGTAGGAATGCAGTCTTTGCATCCATTTGCTCTCATTCAAGATCAAAAGCAGCAGCAGCAAATAACAAAAATCTAATTGAGGTTAGCTTTGCAATAGGAGAAAATACTTCACCATAATCAATTCCCTCTACCTGAGAATAACCTTTAGCCACCAAGCGAGCTTTGTATTTCTCCACTTTACCTTCAACATTCTGATTCTTCTTGAAAATCCATTTACAACCTATTGTTTTTCTTCCACTAGGTAATTTCACTAAATTCCATGTTCTATTCTTTTTCAGGGCCATCATTTCCTCATCCATGGCCTCTTCCCAAAGGTTTACCTCTTCAGAATTTATAGCTTCTCTAACAGTTCTAGGATCTTCATCAGTAATAGATAATACAAAAGAAGTAGGAAATGTATATGGACTTTATCTTTCAGGTTGCCTTCTTTCCCGTGTAGATCTCCTTACCACAGGCGTATGAACCTCTTGTTCATCCTCATACAAATCCTCATCCAGATCCTCATCTATCTGCTCCTCTACCAGATCCTCTTCTGTGTGATATTCTTCCATGAGATCAAATTGGACCTTTTCAGGTTCTTCTTCTATTACTTCCTTCTTGTGATCACTTTTAGTTTTCCTAAACACCACATCTCTACTGTACAACATTCTTTTAGTTTTTAGATTCCAAAGTTTATATCCTTTAACACCGTCTTTATAACCAATAAAGATACATTTAACAACCTTATTATCAAGCTTACTTATTTTATCCTTTGGAATGTGCATGTATGCATCACAACCAAAAAATATAAGATGTGAGAGAGAGGGTTTCTTACCAAACCATGCTTCAAATGGAGTTTGATCTGGCAATGCTGATGTAGGAGATCGATTTCGCAAGTAGCATGCCGCACTCACTACCTCAGCCTAGAATTCCTGTGTCAAACCTACACCACTGAGCATACTCCTAGCCTTTTCCATCAGAGATCTGTTCAATCTCTTTGCAACTCCATTTTGTTGAGGTATATATGGAGTAGTCTTCTATATTGCAATACCACACTGCTTAAAAAAATCCTCAAATTTATTTGAACAATACTCTCCTCCATTATCAGACCTCAACACTTTGATTCTTTTATCAGTTTGATTTCAACAAGTGCTTTAAATTATCTAAATTTATCAAACACTTCATATTTACTCTTAAGAAAATAAATCCATGCATATTTTGAAAAATCATCAATAAAAGAAGCATAATATCATGATTTTCCAAGTGATGGTATAGGGACAGGACCAAATATATCACTATGAATCAGATCTAATATCCATATTGCTCTAGCAGCACCAAATGGGAAACTCACACGATTCTGCTTTCCATAAATGCAATGTTCATAGAAATAAAAAACCATTAAGCAATCAGGGATACCATGAACCATACCTTTTATGTGCAGGGTACGCAATCCCTTTTCTCCAATATGTCCCATTCTTTGATGCCAGAGTGTTGAGATTTTATCTGATTCAACCTTAAAAATAGTTGAGCTATTGCACTCATTTGTCATAGTTCTTCCCAATAGCTTGTACAAAGTTCCAATACGAACTCCTCTTCCTAACACCATTGATACTCGAACCATTTTGCATGAATCTTTGTTGAAACTAACATTTACTGCTGCATCAACCATTTTTCTTACAAAAAATAAATTTCTAACAAGGACTGGAATATGCATCACACATGGAAGGGTCTTAACCCTACCATATTGCAATAGGATTTTCACCCTTCCACGACCAATGATCTTAAGTGGTGAATCATCTCCCAATAGTACCTCCCCTCCATCATATTTTTCATATTCACTAAACCACCCCCTCTGAGGAGTCATATGAAAAGAGGCACCAGTATCGATCAACCAATCATTTTTATCTGATTGTGTGGAGCAGGATGCCAGATATACACCCCTTCCTTCATCAGTAGATTTATGTGTCTCTATGGAAGTGGATTCATCAGACCTCTTTCCAGAATCAACATTCTTTGATCTGCAGTCCTTCTTCATGTGACCAGGCTTGCCACACTTCCAAACACTTTCTCTCAAACTTTCCACGAGACTTGGATCTACCTCTAGACTTAGATCTATCACTGTATCTTGTTTTATCCTTTTCCTTGGCACATCCTCTCACTGTTAGGGCTTCCTTTGAAGTGCACTCCATGGCTTTTCTTCTCATATTCTCTGATATTAGAGATGCCAAAATATCTTCAAACTTCAATGTAGATGAAGTTGTACTACCAATTGCTACAACTAGGTTATCCCATGAATCTAGTAAAGAGCATAGCAAGGTAATACATTTATCTTCCTCACTTAACTTAATATCAAAAAATGTAAGCTGACTTACCACTGTATTGAATGAATTCAGATGATCTACAACCAAATCTCATTAATTCATCCTAAGATTGTACAATTTCTTTCGGAGGAACAATTTTTTTACGAGGGACTTAGATTGATACAAAGCCCCTAATTTCTCCCAAATATCCTTTGCAATAGCTTCTCCAAAAATGTTGATTAGGACTGAATCTGCAAGACACAGTCGAATCAGACTCCTTGCTTTTTTATTCATCTTTTCCCAATCTTCATCGGATGTTCCTGCAAGTTTCGTTTGTTCAGAAATAACAACCCACTGATCTCTATCCACGAGCATATCCTCCATCTTCAACTTCCATAGCTCAAAGATTTTTCCATAAAATTTATCGATCTCTATCCTTGAATGATTTCCTGTCATTTTCCTTCAAGCTCCTGCAAAAAAAACTCACACTCTGAAATAGGTTTTCTGTCCCTCCTAAAAACCCTTCAAATGAAATGTAACCCTAGCAATAAATGCATCCCGCTATGGCTAAAAACCTAGATCTGATACCAAATGAAGAGATCTACATAAACTTATTCTAGAAATAATGCATAAATAAATAACTTAGAAGAAATTACACCACACAATGCACATATGACACACGAGATTTACCCTGGTTCACTTGACGTGGGCTACTCTAGCAAAAACAAGAGCTACTCCTCCTTGATATTATTATTTTTCTTTCTTGCCCAAAAATGGGACATTACAATAAAATATAAAGGAAACTCTCACAACCCTAAACCACTAGGTGGTATTCGAATATAATGGGCACAATACCGTGGGCTAAACCACCCACACCCACCAACCATGGGAATCTCGGCAATCGCTCTACCAATTGCTCTAAAAAAAGGGGAAATTTTTTTTTGGCATTGTCGAAAACAACCTTTGACGTGGCTAGAGGGGGGTTACCGCCCCCCATCGAACCCCCCCCGACACCCTTGGGGAGGGCTTCACCTTCCTCGTGAGGAGCTCTGCTCCTCCTACCCTCTCGTGCCTGCCATACAGTATTTCCTCGGCAAAGGATTAGACACATCCAACACTTTTATGGGTTTAAGGATTATGGAGTCACCAAGTGAACTTGTTATTCTTAGATTATAAGGTCAAGATAATTCACCAAATATTGATTCCTCCAGGCTGAGATAATTAATAACTCGTATGATGGGTTTTTGTGTTCCTTGTGAACTAGTCCCATCGAGTGTGCCAAAAACTATTGGGCATTGAATTGCATCAAGTTTTACTCAATACTATGACTGTCTATCTTCTTACTTTCTGTCCAAGCTTACACCCGACAACTACAACTCAACACTCAACATTTGATGGACCAAAACAGAGTTTTTGATCCAACCTCCAGAGTAGACAAGGAACCATTAGACTGGTTCCTTGTCAACTTAAATAGGATTTTGACACAATTATGCTCACTTGAGATTTTGAGATTAGGGTAAGAAAATTTTAGGGTTAGAGAGATGTGAACAATAGTGGACGGATATGCTAACAACATTGCACTACAACAAAAAGCTCCAAAAAACTGATTTAAAGATACATTACTCAGATCAACATTATCCTAAATTAAATGTACTTTCATCCATTAAAGAACAACAAAGAACTATTGCAGACAACAATTTCAATATCTAAACAGTGATAATCCAAATAATAGAATTCACCAATATCTAGATTTTAGAGAAATGCACTCCCTAACAATAAAGATCAAAATTAGAAGCAGATTTCAATTACCCTAGAAGCTAGTAATCCATTAATTTAGCATAAACTAACCATTCAAGTATTCACATAAATGCAACTAAAGAATTTGAACCTCTGATATCAAAATATGAAGACACAAAATTTGAGGCAAATATCAATGTAATGCTCCTTTCATTAGCCCTTGGGAATATTTATAGTAGCACAAGCAAACACACTAGATCCGACCCTTATAAATGAGGGTTCGACCTCTATTTATAGTTTTGTAAAATTAAAATGACAATGAACATTACAAAGATTTAAATTTGATAGCTTAGTAGATATTTATTGCTGGTATTCTATTACTGGTTCATCCTCTGGGAAATCCACTACAAGTGGACCACCATGGCAACTTGAACTGTCTGCAACTTGCTAGTCGTTCGACGCTAACTGGAGTTCTAGCCGTTGGAGAGTGTATTTGCATTGTTGATCCTTCTTGGAAGCCCTCTACTATCGTCGATCTGTAACTGTCACTGGTTTTATCTTCTTGAAACCCTCAACACTTTGGCTTCCTCCTCTAATTGACTGTCATAACTTGGGTGAGAGATTGCTTTTATACTCTTTAGATTTATTAGCAAAATCTCCATCGTCTATCTCCCCCATAGTGTGGCTATAATTTAATCTGATATAAGCTTGTTACAATGGCAAGGGAGAACACAGTGCCATTCTGCTTTAAAAAACTAATGACATCATCATTTATGCCTTAGAAACTATGGAACGCCAATCCAGCATTAAAATGCTCTAAAAGTGAAGCGGGATGAAATATGCCCTTTGTACTTCATTTTCCTTCTTTGGCAATGAAACATTCACCAATCCACACAAAAAAGTTGATGATGTCATATCTTTTTTGAAACTTTTGCAGATTCCATTATGGACCGAAGCAAGTACATTGGCCAGTGAACACCATTTTGGGCCTCTTGCAATACAAAGCGACTCTTCCTCCAATATGCACTAACTTTAGAGTACATCGATGCTTGTCATTCCGTAAAAGAGTTAGTCAAAGATATCCTTTGTCATTAATCTGCATCTTCTATGCTTAGCTTTTAATGTTATGTCACCATTCTTGGCAAAAATATTCACTACGCTCTTCGAAATTAGGCTTTCCAACACTTAGTCATTCACAAGGTATTCAAAATATCAAGCGGTCGCCAATCCACACTTATTTTACACTAATGTCATCCTTCTTCAAAAAGTTTTGTGGATTCGGGATGCGGTGCCAGTCTGAAGCCAAGAACAAAATAAACTTTGTAGAATCTCTCCAAGTGAGAAAATTTACCAAGTTTTGGGCGGAATCATGGCCTTTGTTGCGGCTCCGCTCCAAAATACACTGCAAAGTGTGCGGATTGAGAACTTCATGATAGGCAAAATTTTAAAATTTTTCCTAATTATGTGGCTATTTTTGGCCTACAACAAGCACAAGTAGTCATACATTTAAGTTGAATGTCTATACAAGCTAGGTACAACAAGAGTTATAAAATGGTGTTGTAAAATGGTGTTGGTGAAGAATTGCATGCTGATTAAGAATGCTTGACATAAAATCATAGTAGGTTGGTGTGCTCGATGGTGGATGGGATAGGAGTTTGATATCAAAGAAATTGTAGGTTGGTGTGCTCAATGGTAAGTGGGATAGGAGTTTGACATGGGAACAACTATAGGTTGGTATACTTGTTAGTGATTGGTATAGGAGTATGGCATAAGAGAAACTACAATATGGCACATTTCATGGTGTTTGGAATGGGAGTTTGGTATAAGGGAAATTGCACTATGGTGTACCTAATGTTGTGCATGTAGGAGAGACACACAAAAAACCACTAGGTTAAGGCAATCTGTTACAACAACCTATTTGGGCATAGTGTTTAAGTATCCAATTTTTCATGGAAGAGCAACAAAAGACCCATTTAGATATTGGAAAATCTACCTCACAATGTGAATATTGATTGGGCA
The DNA here is from genome assembly GCA_028583015.1 of Wollemia nobilis. Lineage (NCBI taxonomy): Eukaryota > Viridiplantae > Streptophyta > Pinopsida > Araucariales > Araucariaceae > Wollemia > Wollemia nobilis. Next base: position 19,588,507 of record JAQPPZ010016881.1, read on the forward strand.
GAATAATGATGTAGATAAGAGAAGGTTATTCCTTGTGATATTTCATAGAGTCATAATGTATTGGTACATGATATTTCCAAAGGGCAAGTACCAAACATAGGAAGAGTTGTGTTATGCATTCATGAATAATTTTTTTCGGTTATTCCACAATGGCAATGCAGTTATTGTTGAAATTTATAGAATGAAAAAAGGTGACAAAGAGCCTATTCATTCATATGACTAAAGGTTGAGTACTTTATTCACCCATTTATAGGAAGTCCCATCAAACGCATTGAAGAGGAGGTGGTTCATAGAGGGACTTCTTCCTACATATTAGAAAAATATTAGGGTGGTCCCTCCGACATCATATCAAGAGGCATTGGAGTGAGCCTTGAATTTGGAAAGTGATGCAAAGACATCACTAAAGTGTTGGAATCATGTTAATGCATGTGAGCGTGAACTTGAAGATGAAAGTGAATCTCATGTTGAGAGTGACTTTGATAGTGAGAGTGATGGTTTTCGGTATAGTTCATTGTTCAAGTGTTGGGGTTGAGAATTCAAGGAAGGAAGTGATTCCTAAGAAAAGAATGATGAATTTGAATATGAGTGACTTGGAGAGTGCAAATATCATCACTATAAGAATATGCAACACAAAGGGAGATTATAATAAAGTGGGATGCCACTTGTAATGTGGTCTATGCCAACTATAAAAGAACTAGAAGATATATAATTACGTATGATATTTATGACATACCCATTGTACAATGTTGCTAATGCCTTTGTGGGGGCAATTTGCATTTCAATATTAAAGTGCTACTAGTCGAGATGAACTAGTGATGCATAAAAAGTTCAAAGCACTAGAGAAGAGTCACAATCCTAGACAAGAAGAGAAGGTAAACTTGATTGCAATTAAAGAAGTAAAACTGATGAACTTGATTACAATTGAGGAGGTAAATTTAATTTCAATCAAAGAGATAGAAATTGAGTAAGTATTTGAAGTTGCACAGAAGGTTTCTAATGAAGAGAGTCATACAAATGTTGCAAATTAAGAGAGTTGTATGAAGGTTACTTATAAATATTATTATACTGGGAGTGCTGATGAGGAGTGTCATCTAGGAGTGTTGTATGCGTGTCATAAAGAAGTGCCATACGAGGAGTGTCATCGAGGAGTGCCATACAAGGAGTGACAATGAGAGCTATAATATAAGTGATTATTTTCATAAAAATAATGGATATATGAGTGATTTTCGTACAAGTGATCACCATAAAGTAATGGCTATACAAGTGTTGCTGATGAGTGCTAACATACAAGCAATGCTGACATGAAGCACCATACAAGCAATATTAAAAAGGAGGTTGTTCAAGGAGGTGTTATACAAGTACCTATTATTCAAGGATATGTATTACAAGGTGTTGTAAAAGGAGAGGGATGTCTCTTAGAGGCTAAGATAATGCCATAAAAGACCAATAATCAACCATTTATAATAAGAGAAGTAATTTGGAGTTGAGGGAAAGCTATTTAAATGGGTAGAGGAAAGGCTACCAAAGTGCAAACAAGGAGAAAATTTTAGTTTAAAAAGTTATCTTTTATAATGGATTTCATAAGATACCAGTGGTTTTGTCATTGAGGTTTTGAGGAGCTAACCTAAACCACATAAGGACGTTGCTCATTGATGTCATTAAGGTTTTAGGGCACTTGCCCTTGATCCTATAAGGGGCATCCTACTCCCTTGATGCCCAACACAAGTGGTAATGGGAATTGCCCATCATGTTGGTCATGTTGATCAATTTGACAATGCAACTGATTATAAAAAGTGGAGTGAGCAATACAAAAATAATATGTTGCAAATAATAGTTTGAGGTGATGCTAGCTAGAGGGACATATGGAATAGAAGAAATTGAAAGGAGCATGATAAGAAATTCTAGGGCGTTGTTTAGTGTTTCCATCCCTAGTGTTTAGCTTATGTGTCATCAAGAACACCAAAAAGTTTAGAGAAGGGGACATACTTAGGTATGCAAATGGATGTGTCTATTAGGAGTTATCACAAAATAGTTCATGTGAAGTGGCAAGTGGTATAACCACTCTTCACAAGGTATATGCACATAGTATAGGATAAAGGTAGTTGTAAGTTTGGTTAAGAGGTTATTATGCCTAAAATAGGTATTCTATGTATTTAAATACCTATCACTTCATAATGCAAAGCATCAGAGCATTGATTTCTAACATGTGGTATTAGGGTAGGTAAGAAAAACTTTCCTTTTGATCCTCCTCTAGCTTCAACATAGAGAAGCCTCGTAGAGTACTCTATTTGAGAAAATAAGTTTCAAGGGTAAAATAACCCTATTGAATATTTATTAAATAAAACCTTAAAAAATAGGTAATCATCTATGTGAAACAAAATTCCATGGTAGATTCAAAGGTCTCAAGGAGAAAAATCTCTACCAAAGAATAGAGTGGAAAAAATCCCTCAAGAAGTAAAAAGGGTCTCAATCTCTTCTAAGACCAATAAGGTCATAAGTATATAAGTGGCAAGTCCAAGTTTAGCAAAAGGAAAAAAGGTCATAAGTTTCCCTTGAAAAATCAATTGCCATTTCATAAGGAATTAAGGAAGCTATAGAAGCTCCTTAAAAATATAAGAATTAAGAAATCCACAAGAAGATTTAGGAAGCCATTGAAGCTTCACAAAGAATTGCAAGAAAATTCCAACAACAAACAATAGAATTCAACTGCTAAGGAATTGCCCTTCAAAAGGTGCATAAGCATACCCTCCAAAAAAATTAATTTGTTCAAAAAAGAAACAAGAAGAAAATTTAAAAGAAGCAACTATATTCAATAAAATTTTGTGAATCTTGTACAAAGAATACAAGCTTAGAGAGTTCATAAAAAGAATAAAAATTCCCAAAAGGTAAAGGAAAGTGTAAAATCCATCAAGGAACACCTACTAAACTCAAAGTAACAAACTAGCAATAGGTTGGTTCAAATTCTTGTTAATTTAAATTGGAACGACCATTAAAGAAAAGACAAGAAACGAGTCCCATATGAACAAAATAATCATCCAAGGCATTAACCATCTTTAACAAATTGCATGATCTCTATAAAACAATGGAAAAGTGCATGAGGAACCAAAATTTAAAGAATAACAAAAGGTATACTCTGCATGAGTGAAGAAAAAATCCAAAGTATCTAAGTTTAGTAAACCAACATTCAACGACAAAGTGAAAGCATCACATGAATGCTTAAAAATAAACAAGATTCCAAGGAAATAATTTTTTGTAACTACAATTGATATAAGACATGATAGCATTTGGCAAGAAAAAATTACACAAACCTCCAAGGCCATAGTATCCATACGATAGGTGACATTGAACCTCAAACATCAGAAGAAGAAGTTCTAAGCAAAATAGATCAAAGAATCAAGCATTCAAACATAGGTTTCGATAATGTCAACAATTGTACCAATAAAAGACTTGTGAAAGGATTCTAGATTGAAGGATCAATAGCTTCATTTTGAATTTGAAGTCGAGGATGTTTCAATTATAGAACTAAAACATAGGTATTTAAACAAGATAGATACAAATTGCACAATAGTTGATACAAGAAGTATCCAAAAAACTAATCAATGACATGAAAAATTAAGACATTACATCCAAAAGGAAACTCCATATCTTTCGCACAAATAGAAATGCTTCAATTGAGAAATATAAACTTAGATCAAGTTGCCATTAATTTTGAAAAAATGCATCATTGAAAAGAAATCTCTACGAAATTTCAAACTCTGCAAATAGGCTTCGATAAAAATCCTATTAAATCATCAATTAAGGTTCCAAAGCACAAAAATCACTCCATCCAAAATAAAGTAAATTATTCTTGTAGTCCTCTCCAATCAAAGTGTTGGAAATATTTTTATGTGACACATGGATGTGTAAAGTCTAAATGTGCACAAGATATATCCCACATTAATGGTGAAGGGAACATTAAAAGAAAATAAAATTTTATTGTTTTCGTTATTAAAATTGCATATGTACTTAGTATTTAGTGTTGAATATTTTAAGGGAAAAACAAATGTAAAACTTCATTCGGGATTCAAATTTGCTATATTCGAAGTGCAGTTCTCTCATTCTACACAAATCGCTATACTCAAAACGACGTATTTGAACCTGTACACTTTGCAAAAATAAGGAAAGAAAGATCAAGCTGAAAAATGCAAGGGACTAAATAATTTGAAAGTTCCAGAAAAATGGAATGTAGAAGCACGTTCGCCCCTAGAATGGGGTGAAAAATTCATTCGCCCCTCTGTGGTGCGAACGTCTTACAAAAAGAATGTAAAAATTATGTGCTCCAATTTTTCAAAATAATTTCGATGATAAGGTGCATTCGTCCCAAGGATGGGGTGAAAGATTCATTCGCCCATATTTGGGGTGAATTTAATAGGCGGAGGAGGGTGCGACTAGACATGGTTGCGTTTGCCCTAGTCGAGGGGTGAACATCGTGTTTACCCCTCCCATGGGTGAACGCACCCTAAAGGATGAAATAAAAATGCATTCACTCTCCCGTGCACGAACGTGCCTCAAAATGAAATGCGATCATGTTCACCCTGGTTGAGGGACAAACATCCCATTCACCCCTCTCATGGGCGAATGCATTCCCAAAACTAAATCATGCGAATGCACTGTATATTAGAATACTGGGAGAAAATAATTTTTGCTAAGAGGTAAACACAATTTTAGACATAAAGGGCGAATGCGATTCTAAAGATAAAGTTGTCCAATTATGAATTTTGCCATAGTCAAGTTTTCAAAGGCACTCAGAGCAGGATGTAGCAAGCATTAAAATATGGTGGCAACAAGTAACTCAAATTGTGAATTCCAAGTGAAGAAGGAAGCCATATTAGAAGCGCAGGAGGTTTTTCATGATTTCCAAAGTAGGAGTGTGTTTTCAAGGTATTGAATGTATGTGCACCGATGTATAGAATGCTGATTTCCTAGGAATGTTCCCTTGAAAAATGGATTGCTATTCCAGAAAGATGGATAATCAACATTTCCAAGGAGGAATTTCCTCACTTTTGTTCCTGATTTACGATCACTTTGTTCTCATGTGCATTTAATGAAAGAGGCAAAATCCTCTATAAATACTAATCAAATTTCCATTGTAAAGGAGGTTAGACATTTTGCAAGAAATATTCATAAGTTCTCTACATCAATAGAAGAGACTTGGCTTCTGAAATTTGCAATAATTCTTATGTGTGTGATTTCCTTCTATTTATAAGCAATTTTGTTTATGCTCATGTTCTTGCTGTTAATTTTAAAATTCTATTTTTGGATTTAAAAAATTGTTAGGGAGTGAGTGAGTTTTGGGATGTGATCTAGAGGATGTCTCTGCAAAGGTATGAGTGAAATTTTGCTGCCTTTATCCTATTACATGCTATTATAAAACTTGGTGGAATTCTTTCTGCTAGTCCATCCTAAGTCCTACATTTTGGCCTGTGGTCATATTTCCCATTTCTTTCCACATGTTCCAATTTATTTCCTGCATCTCTAGTCTTAAACTAGTGTAGGATTTAGTTTGGGAGACAACCCTCTCTAGATATTGACATAGAGGACATTCCTTTCCTTCGATCATTCAATGTTGGCCATATCTAAGGCACACAAACACAGTTTTTGTTGATTAGGTAGATATTTGACCAAATTTTTTTGGCACACCTGGTGGGACTTCAAAAGTTCCACTTTCAATAGTATCAAGGATTGATGTTCACCTTTGTGATATAGAATTAGAACATTTGGTGACTAGATTACATTGAGAAATCTCCAAATGTGAGGACATCGAAAGCTGTGTCTCATGAATACAAGATCGAAGGCCAAAAATCTAGATCATCAAATTGAGTTCTACAAACTTGATATCCAAAGGCTAGGGGAACATCCTCAATTAGCCACTTTACAATGTACATCGTCATTACCTCATATATCCCATATACCATCCATCACATCCTCACAACTAGCTAGCATATTTTCCACTCCCACAAGACCAAGTAGTACTGCCACTAGCCTTCCCCAAGCTCATCCTCACAAAACCACTTGTGTTCCTCAAGATCCACCACATATACCAGTCCACATGGTTCATAATCCACAACCAAAGAAGCCACCTAGGCAGTTCCAAAAATGGAATATTCAGGGGCTTTGAACTTACAAGCACAAAATCTAGTGCCTCAAGAAGCTTTGAAGGCTTTGTCAACCTATCATGGTACTGGTAAAATAGCCTATGAGCATATTCAAGATGTAGCTTCTTTAGCTACGATCCATGGAATAACAAACGAAGATGTGATGGTAAAGTTTTTGGTATTGTCATTGAGAGGGAAATTTTTATATTGGTACCAATCGCTGCAACCTAGCACTATTACTTAATGGGATCAGTTGGCGGAGTTGTTGATTAAAAATTTTCATGAAAAAGCTAACCCATACTCCTTGCTGCATCAGTTTACAATAATTCAGAGACATCCGTAGGAGGAGATAGTTGACTTCAACATCAGGTTCACACAAAGCTGACAAAGAGTTCCTGATGGTTTTTAGCCCACACATGAACAAGCCATGTTCTACTATATTAGGGTGTTTAGCACTAAAATTGGTATGGTCGTGCGGTAAGCCAATGTGACTACATTTTTTGATCTATACACTCAGGCACAGAAGACCAGATCTAACTTAATTGTTGTAGGTAGGCTTCCCCCAAAAATGACTATGCCCATCCTTCCTGATCTCCTGCAGTATTTGTACTCAAGTGCATTTTCGTAGCCCATGCATTCCATGTACCCAGTTACCTCATGGAATTCAAGCCTACCTCATATCGCTTTGATTCCTATCCCACAACATCCTGCTCCAAGTTTTCTACAATTGCCCACTCAATCAGTACCTCAACTATTAGCATCTATTCCTTTTCCAACATTACCGATGCCTCTAATACCATTACCATTACCCACACCGCAAGCACCTCTACCTCTACCAATGCCAACCATATCTTCTAATCTAGATCCTTTTATGACATTATTGCAAGAAGTGAAATCTAATAACTCAACATTAAGGACGATATAAAATGAGCTTATAACAATGAGGAAGAAGCAAGCTGAGGCCAAATTTTGATCGAGGAGATTTCAAACCCCATCGATTACTTGAGAATAGGTATTCGCCAGTAGAGGTCCTGATAAGAGCACAACGGTGCTAGCAAATGAGGAGGCTAGTGCAACAAAAAAGGCATATTGGTGTTCAACATGTAATGACCATCATGGAGGGGAAACTTGCATGGTGCATATGAATTATGTGGAAACACTAGCAAAATGTTTGGTCGACGGATAAGTCAATATGATCAGGGATGCTGATCACAATTTTATGATGCCATATTTGGAGCAAGTTTTGGTTCTTACGATATCTAGGAAAAATTCAGTAACAGTATATCCAACTGAGCTTGAACCTTTGAAGGTGCCCGCAGAGCCAAAGGTGCAAGATGGAAAAGGGAAACCTCTAGCGAAAGCGCCTGGCATAAGGATTAAGTAGCAAGATTCTATCAAGTTGAAATATTTACTACCTAAGCAATCTCAGGAGAAGACAAAAACTACCTAAGCAATCTCAGGAGAAGACAAAAACTAAGGCATCAACTTCACAACTCGTAGCGACTGCTCAAACACAAAATGAAATGAAAGAGTAGGCCAAGGAGTGACTCAAGTACCCATCGTTGACAAAGAGACAAATAGTAGAAGCTACTCAACAGTATCAGGACAAGTACAAATGGGCTACAAAAGAGAAGGCTACTATCACCTCAAATTATAATATCATGGAAGAAATGAAGAAAATACGTGCAAAAGTAAGCTTTTATGATGCACTACAGTTGTCGAGACAAGTTGACATGTTGTAAGAGTCCTTAAAGATTGCTAAAGACAAAAATTAAAAATTCTTCTCAATTAGTCTTGGTGCAAGCACTACCAACTTTGATGAAAGGAAAAAATAGACCGTCCCCATTTTATTTGTTACTCAAAATGGAGGGATGGATCGTATACAATTGTATGATTGATTTCGATGCTGCAACTACTGTCATGCCAAAGGCAGTATGTGAAGTGATGGGGATGGAGTATACAAGAAGTAGCCCAAGAGTGTTGCATTTGGATGGGACTCCAGTCAAGACGGTGGGAGTAATCAAGGATATTCCCATTGTCCTTCACAGTATGCCTCAAATCACGGTAATCCAGGAAGTGGTAGTGGTTGACCTAGAGCCATACTTTAGCATGTGTCTCTCAAGGGAGTTCATGACTAAGTTGGGAGGATATATTTCCTTAGACTACTCATATTTGGAGATACCATTCAAAGGAAAGAGGATTCACATTCACAATGAAAAGCCATCACCTTTTCACATTGAAAATTTGGAAGAGGAAGAAGAAGCTCCAGGTGCAGTTAATATGATGACTGAAGAGCTAGAAGGGGTTGAATTGATGGAAGAAGCTTTGGGTGAACTTCACCTTGAAGATGATTTTTTTCTCATAGATTTTAATGCAATGATCGTAGTAGATATTGATTGTTATACAAAAACTAAAGGAGAAGTCCTTGATTCCCTAGATCCTGACAAGGAATAGTTGTGGAAGCTATATTTTTATGGTACCAGATGTAAGAATGGTGCAGGAGTTGGTATCATGTTTATCTCTCATTATGGGTTACAAAAGACTTATTCTTATAGATTGACTTGGAGTTGCACAAATAATGCAACTAAATATGAAGCATTGGGTCTTGGATTGAAGAAAGCTAAGAATTTTGGTATCAAGTAGTTGCAAATTTTTGGCAACTCTGAGCTTATTGTTAATCAGACTACAAATAAGTGTGTATCAAAGTAGCATTACCTAAAAGCTTATTGCAACAGAGTGTGGGATCTATTTGAATCCTTCATAGCTTTGAATATACAGGATATTTCCTAGGAGCAAAAAAAACTTGCAGATATTCTAGCCTCTCTCGGTGTGAATTATTCTCCCATGGAGAAAGTGGTCAAAATAAGAATCTTTATTGGCAAGTATTTGACAATGATGAACAAAAAGTCAATTTTTTGCTTAGAGACGTTGCTAGCACAGATGATAGAGTGCTTGCTAAGGAAGAAAAATAAGGAATGATCCAATTGAAGAATAATCATATTCCCAGGGGTATGATTTCGCTAGAGAGTTTGTTTGATCAAAATGACAGGTTTGAAAAGCATAGGATCAAAGTGGATGCAAAGGAGTATAAGGAATTATAGCTAGAACCTGAAAAGATCATTAAAATTGGAACTGATTGTATGCTTGAGGAGTTGGAAGATATTAAGAACTTGTGCTATGAATACCCCGACATCGTGGCATGGAGCTATAAATATTTAAAGGGATATGACAATAGCATGATCCAAAATACCATTGATCTGCAGGAGGGGGTGAAACATTTTTGGCAAAAGCAGCACCCTGTCAATCCCAAAATTGAAGTACTCATGAAGGAAAAATTATTGAAGATGTTGGAGGCAAAGATAATTTATCCAATCAAGCACTCAACATGGGTGGCGAACCTGGTCCCAGTATGGAATAAGAACAAAGACATTCGGTTATGTGTGGATTTTTGCAACCTAAACCAAGCATCATTAAAAGATCATTACCCTCTATCGCAGATTGATCAGATACTTCATGTGGTGGCCAATGCATAGAGATTATCATTACTAGATGGTTTCTCTGGATATAATCAAATTTGGGTGAAATATGAAGACCAACATAAAACAACATTCACCACCAAATGGGGCACGTTCGCCTACCAACGGATGCCATTTGGACTCTCAAATACTAGTGCTACTTTTTAGAGGGTCATGGACATCACTTTCGGTGAGTTATTGAATAGAATTATTGTAATATATCTTGATGACATGACTGTATTTTCACATCACAAAGAAGACCATGTAGCTTATTTGAGGCAGGTGTTCAAGAAGTGTCGGGAATTCAAGATCTCTATTAATCTGAAGAAGTCAATATTTGTTGTTAAAGAAGGAAAGTATTTGGGTCATGTGATCTTGCAAGAAGGATTGGTAATTGATCCTACAAGAGTTGAAGCCCTGATGAAGTTGCCATTGCCTGCTAACAAGAAGGACCTGCAATTTTTCTTTGGTCAAATAAATTTCATTCGCAAGTTTATTGCTAACTTTGCTCAGGTTGTGAAGCCCATGATGAAGCTCTTGAAAAATAAGACCGAATTTAAGTGGATAGAATCTAGGAAATGAGATTTTCAAGAGATCAAAGAAAGGATCACATGAGCTCCAGTTTTAATTAATCTCGACTATTCAAAAAATTTCATTCTTTATGCAGTGGGTGAGCAAGAAAGCTATGCTGCAGTATTGACACAGAAGCAAGAATATGGAGAAGAGAAGTCAATTGCCTTCTTAAGCCAAGTTATTGCACCACACCAAGAGAAGTATAACTTTATTGAGATATAAGTGTACGTGGTAATGAAATAATTGAAGAAGTTCCAACACTTTGTTTCCCAGATCAAAACTATGTTTTATGTTATACATTTGATGTTTGAAACCTCATACTTCAAGGAGAGCTAGGTGACAAAAGGGTAGGTTGGGTCTCTAAGATTCAATAATATGATGTGGAGATCCAACCAAAAAAGTTAGTTCATGGGCGAGCTCTGTGTCATGAGTTAGCTAAAAGTATCGTCTTTGAGACATTGGATCTAGTGCATGAAGAGGACATTAGTGAAAGCATTTGCATGAATCATGTTGTGAGCAATCAATATTGGATAGAAGAATTGGTTGATTATTTTACTTCAAGAAAATTCCCAACTCGCCTTGATGCTTTACAACATCGGAGGTTTAGGCTACAAGTGCTTAAATATGTTTTGTTGCCTAATGGACTATATCACAAGAACATTGATGGAGTTCTTCTCAAGTGTGTGAAGGAGTTCAAGAAGGAGAAAATATTAGAGGAATTTCATTTTGCACTATCTGGTGGTCACTATGCAGGCAGGCCTATGGATTTAAATATTATCTGAGCAAGCTATTTATAGCCCACTCTATTCTTATATGCTCATAAAGTAAGTCGACATTGTGATAGTTGTCAATGATACATTGACAGAATAAGAAAAGGAGAATTATCTCTACGTCTGATTCAAGTGGAAGCACCTTTTTAGCAGTGGGGTCTTGAATTCATCAGAGTTACTGATCCACATTCTTCCATGGAGCACAAGTACATCTTGACGATGACTGACTATTTTACTATATGGGCAGAGGCTATTCCCACTAAGAATGCAAATCAAGAAACTATTATCTCTTTTCTAGAAGGGATAATTACTCGTTTTGGAATTCTGAATTCAATTGTGACTAATAATGGAACTCCATTAATTGGTGCCAAAATCACAGAGTTCGCTAGAAAATATGGCATATATCTCAAGACATCATCCAATTATTACCCACAAGGGAATGGGTTGGCCGAATCTACCAATAAAAATTTACTACAAATTTTAAAAAGGTTGATGGGCAGTAATAAAATAAGTTAGCACTTGTTGAACCAGACACTTTGGGTGGATCGTATCTCAGTGAAAAAATCTATCAAAACTTCTCCGTATACCTTGGTTTATGGGAAAGAAGCCATTATCCCCACCCACATTGAGCTTCCGGTTCTCCAAACATTGCAAATTTTTCAATATGAATATGAAGAATATGATCATATGAGTTCTAGGTTGGCACAATTGTTGCAATTAGAAGAGGATAGGGAGTATTATTATCAAGTGTTTGTCGAGCACACAAAATAAATGCAGAAGTGGTTCAGGAAGAAAACGACTGAACGTTATTTTTAGGTGGGAGACTTAGTTCTAAAATGGAATGAGAAGAAGGCTAAGCCAGGAAAGCACAAGTTTAACACTTTTTTGGAAGGTCCTTTTTAGATTTCTATAGTAAACTAGGAAAATGCTTATCACCTTTGTGATCTGGAGGGTTGTAACCTTCCTATTCCAGTAAATGGTCTTCATCTGAAGGCCTATATTCAATGATGATGTTCTGATGAGGTACCATCTTGTACATATGTAAGTATTCTTTTCAATGTCATTTGTTTTTAATTGTTGATGATATTTTTATATATATGTAAAAAAAATAAAGAATAAAATAGGGAGAAGCAAAGATAGTGCCGTATGATCCCTGGGAAGCACCCTCTTTGAAGATTAAATTGGGCATTAAAAGGTAAAGTTGCATTCTCTCTCGAAGCTAAAACAAGAGACACTCCCAGGTGTTTTCACCCGAAATTAAAATACAAAATCGTAGGTCATTTCCTTGGGGTGAATGAAAATAAAAAAAACCATATTATTAAGGTGCATTCACCCAGGAGATGGGCATGTCGACCCCTTGCTCTTTAACCAGGGCAACGTCGTTAGTAACGTCATGTCCCTTTTAGAGCGCAAGAATGAACACAAGGCAACATGACATGTGCAAGTCATGTTTACCCCAAAGTGGGGTGATGCGATCATTCACCCTAGAATGGGGTAAACACGTTGATGATTTGGGTATCCCATTCGGGCAAAGATAAATGCAGGTTTGACAGTGCATTCATCCTAGGTGATGGGCGCGATGGCGGCTCGCCCTGGTTTTGGGCAAATGCATTGGGAGGAGCGATAAGGATTTGTTTTTTTTAGAATGTTCCTGCACTTTGTTTTTAAGAAGCTTTATTATTTTAATGAGCTCTTTTGAAGGAAAAATCAAAAGTAAAAAGGGGTGAAAAGGAGAGAAAGGCTACTTTAGAGGTAATTTTGTTTTAAAAAAAAAAAATTGATTTTCTAATAAAAGAAAAGGGCGTTGTTTTAAAAAAAGCAATTTTGTTTTTTTTTCCTAAATATGGGCGAAGACGTTGAAGAAAAATTTATTAAAGGGGCTCTCGTTGTAGAAATTCTAAGAAGAATTGAAGTCGCCCTGAGACGAAGAAGGAAGGAGACATTCTGATCTGGTGTTGAAGTCACAAAAAAAGGGGAAGATTAGTGTGCACCCATAAAGTGTCTTCACCGAAGGAGAAGGAAAAAACTACATTTATTTTTGAAATCACGTTGCAAAGATAACCACAACCTTGGATATGCGACAACTATAAAAAAGCAGGATTGTAGGTAAAAGGGTGTTTTAAAAGCATTTAATTCAAAACGTGCATCATGACGAATATTTATGTTCCCAAAGAGCTAGAGAAACCCATCATTGGTTGTTGAGCAGCCAATTTATTTCTTTTGAGCAAGCTTTGGGTGCTAGGGCACAATTTACAACAAAATTATGCGATGAAAAGGGTACACTTTTTGAGAATGATTTGGTAGCAAATCGAAGGAGATACCGTTACGACATAGGAAATGGTGCTAGGTGAGCAAATCCATGCTTATGATCTCTTGAAAGTGATCAGGTTAATTTGGTATTTACTACTGTAGTTGAGGAGAAGCTCTATATAAAGGATGAGGTAAAAAGGCTCATAGTTTATTTTTCTTTTAAATTTTTACTATCATGTATTTTCGACCTGCAGTTGCAGAAGTGTCCAGAGAGTGTGCAAAAGTTTAGAGAGTGTTTAGAATATTTTTAAAAAATAAGAGGTAATGGGGAAGTGAAGTAAAGAGCCTAAGGAAGTTACAGAAGCTACAAATGCTAATAAGTCAAAATCTAGATCTAAGAAGTCTAAAAAAAAATGACTACGTCAACTTGGACCCATACAAAGACACAATGGCAGAGATTGGCAACTGCCTCATCACCCAAAAAGGTTTGGAGAGGTTAAGATAGGATGTTGAGTCAAAAATAAACCAAGGAGTGACATCACACAACTGGTTGATGATGCCCTATTATTTTTAGCTATTCTGGTACATGTGCCCACCGATTTACCCATACCCCGAGCTAGTACAACTCATTGCTCAATTTTACGATCCTTTCACCAAAGCCGTAAGGAATTCCAGGAGGGAAATTCTTTTTACCATTACTCCAAATGAGGTTCGAGAGATATTTTCTTGTGGACTAAAGCCATTTTTTAATACGGTTAATAAAAAACTGTATACTAATGAACAAGAATATATATATGTCTCCACAGTGACAATGCACCAATTTGTGGAGACTCAAATGATTAAAGAGCCGTCAATGGGGTAAATTTTTAATTTGTCGAAGCCGCTTTCAGATTTCAAGAGCTTAGACATATATTCGATGTTGACATGGATCGCTAGTTTACCTTCAGATGAAACTGTGCATAAATGACATGCGGCCTTAGCACAATGTATTTATCGAGTAGAGTTATATTTACCTGCAACTATGAGACATGGCAACAATCCAATTTTATTTGATTATGCTGAATTTATATCCTAGAGGTTGAAATTTCAACTGGAAAATATGCAAAGTGGGGAGTCAAGGTCGTTCAAGCACTCTTCATTTTTGGTATGGTTTTTATTCTTTCAACTTTAGCGACATTTTTTGTTTACTGCAGTAACACAGGTGGGTGAGAAAAATGAACCCCTGCCAGTCTATATGTGGAATCCTTTTTTGTCAAGAAGGGAGTCATTTTACAGTTTTAATAGTTGGTTTTTGGGCCCAAAAATAGAATTACTTTGTGGCACATGTGAAAGGGTGCCATGGAAATTAAGAAACGTAGTTGTTGCATAGGAAAAGGGGAATATTTTTCTGCTTACCTAGGGTGTGGTTGTAAGAATTTTTGGTTTTACGAGTAAGACATTTTTGTTGCCCTATTTTGCTACTGAACATATTTTTGCCATGGAAGTAGTGCGCTAGTCCGATTATGTAAATGATGTGTATGGAGTTGGGCATGGAAAGAAAATAACATGCAACATGCCATTTAAATTCGATGGTATAGAAGTGAGCCAAGTTGGATAGAATCGAATCTTGATAGTAGCATTGCAATATTCGGGCTTGATAGAGCTACCGCAGTGCTGGAGATATGACCCTTTGGGTAAGTTTTTAGCTATCGTAAAGGCTAAATATTTTTATTGTTGCCCATGACCAGATATTCAAAAGAATAGGAATAACTTTGATGATCCAGATATGAATTGGCATATTGAGAAAATGACAATGCTTCCACCTTGCACGACTATTATGAGCAAGAAGCGGAGTATAATCCATCCTAGTATAAGTCTCAAATCCCTCTACCAGGTTTATTTAGCCAAGTGAAAGAACGTGAGCCTGAATGGATAGAGAAAAAGATTATGAATTGGTGGATAATACAGGTTCATCGAGGGAAGCCAACTACTCCTTATGGGTTGAAGTTGGATGAACAGTTTTCAGATAATTATGATGAGTATGTCGACTCATATCATCCCATTGCTTTCACCAATATTTTATCGCAAAGCTTCCAACACTCCGATAGTGGTGAGGGTGAAACTGAAGGAGCATTTCAATTGTTGAGGAGGAGATTCCAGAGGAAGAGGAGCAACAATACGTGTTCAAATTACGATCTTAGTGGATGAAATGAAAAGTAGAGGAGGCACCTACATTAGAAAAACAAAATGTGCCAAAAGCACCATCGCTTCCCAAGGTGGCAAAAAGACCTAGGACTAGCATGGTAAATACTTCTATCGCTAATGTTGTAGTTGCTATGGTTTCTATGATTTTAGCTGTGTCAGTTGTAGTTGTTAATCCTTCGCCTGTAGTAGAACTCTTGGCTAAGGTTGCACAAGTATTTTCGATGGTCCTAGAGTAGGTGGAGGGTCATAAGTTGGAGAGCTCCCAAGCAGAGGTTGTAGAGGGCGAAGAGCATGTGAATATTGAGGAGAGAATGGAAGCACAACAAGAGGAAGTCATTTCACGACCATCCCCATCACCATGACACACGACACCTACACCTAAAAGTACATCTTCTATTCCTCCTTCTTCTTCCCTAAAGCATTTAGTGATTTCTATTTCACTTCCACCATCTTTTGTCTCTAGTTATCCACCATTTGGTATGCCCTCCGTGTCCATTTTGATTCCATATTATTTCATTCTCGAAGTCACTGCTACTCCTTCTATTCCAATTTCTTCGACCTCCATTTATTTTAGTTCATATGCATCAAGAACGAATCCCTTTTCACGCCCTTCCCCTTCCATTGCCACCACCACCACCATTAAAGTTGTAAGTACACAAGCTCCTCCCAGAGTAAGCGTAACTGTAGTTGAACCTAATTCATCCATTTATACTATCATTTTAGTTCCCTCTCTTCTCAATGTATCATCCGATTCCATTGAGTCTAGTCGATCAGATGTTTTGGTCCCATTCACCCCATTTTTAGAGTTGCAAACAATGCTCGATGTTCAAGTGGCCCGTAAACAACCTGACATGGAGAAAATTAACCGAACACACTTGGGTTATTCATAGTGGTTAAAGAGTATGAGGTGCAAAGAGGCATTGGCACTAGCTCGGATAATTAAAAAAGTCACTTTTGATCCTGTGGCCATGGAAGCTCATACAACAAAACTCACTCCCTTGGTTCAAAAATTGCAAGGGGAAATACTGCCAAGAAACTACATCAACGAGACTATCACAGAAGATCTTACAAGGATAAATTCGATAGAGAATATGGGCAATATATAGGTTGACATGAGCTCAACATACTTGCATGACGAGTATTATAAGGAGACGCATTTTGAAAATGAAAATAAAATTATTGAGCTTGAAACTGCCCTGGTAAAAAGCATAGCACAAGAAGAAAATACTGCTACTAAAAATTAATACTTGCACTGGTAGGTTGGAGTGCACCTGAAAGAATGAGATGCTGCCAGGATAAAAATGCATAAGCTTCAACAACTTGAGGATATGAAAAATCAATTAATAGAGAATGATGCAAAAACTCCTAGTTTTTCACCAAAAAGTGTCAAGGAGGCCCATCTTCGCTCAGCTTAGAACTGTGAGAAGTTGGCTGCACAAGCAGTCCAGGTGATGCACTATTTGTGGGAGGTATAAATACAAATTTACCTAGGATAGTAGTTGATTGATAACACGGAGGAATGGTTCGAGTTGTATATGGAGATGGTAGTAAAGCTTTAGGCTCTAACTAATGCCAACTTGCGTATTTACCCTCTAAGCGAAATGGATCATGCCTGGTCAAAGACCAAGGTCATGCTACATAGTTATTTCCAAACAATGGACCTGGTAAGAGAAGGCCAAACAATTATCAACACCATCGAGCGTGAGCATACCATTTCCATGACTCACTTTGAGACTATTGTAGAGTTGGAATTTCTGAACTTTACGGATGAATGGGATGAATCCTTGCCACTAGAACAATTGGAGGTGCTCTAGAAGAAGTTTGTGGAAGACACATTCAAGATCAATGCATGGGAAGAGCCTCTTACATAAGTGCAGGTATTGCCCCTAATGCAAAAATATACGCACCTGGAGCTGTTATTGTATGAGTTGGCTCAATGAGCGAAGCACTTTTTGGAACCGATTCTTGCATCCATAGGAAATAAATTGTCATGCTACAAGAACCCATTTGAAACCAATGAGCTATTACAGGATCTGGTCGACCAGTATCATGTTTTTTTAAACCCAAATATTGCTATAAAAGATAGCAGAACGGGTAAGGAAACCCCAACGACAATTCTACAATTAAACTTCTAATTTGCACGCTCTAGATTTATATTAAACTATAGTATTCTTATTAAAATGACCAAGAATAAAAACAACCAACTATTGTGCCTTATGCAGGCCGGTGCCTAGATTCATTGGGTTTTTATAGCAATTTAACAACTACTTTAATCATGAACAGAAAGAAGGGGAGAAGGAAATTAGCGTTCTTCCTTTCATTCGAATATCGTAACAAAATCAAGAGTTAACTAACGAAAAAAATGTGTATAATGCATTCAAATAATGTAACCCATTATACAGATACACACAATACTAAGACAAAGAAATGACAGGAATAAGATTAAGAATTGTATTGATTCATGGAAAAATTACATGCAGAGTGGGCATAATGCCTTTTAACTCTATTTTTCTCAAAAGAATACAACAATACAATAGAGAAGACTCTGTTCAAATGATGTAACAGGTCCCTCCTATTATTCTTATTCCAATCTGGTAATAGAATAATCTCTGAATCCTAAGCTCAATAGACTGGAAATATTCTCAGCTTCTCGGGCACTTTCCTATCATACGATCCTGCACAACAAGGGGAGGAAGAAAGAGTAAATAAGAGAAAATAGACACAAATAAATACAACACAACTAACAGGGCACTCAAGTATACCTCTTAGCAAAAATGCTATTCTCTAATTTCTTGATATAGAATCAGAACCTTTTTGCTTATACTTATAGCCTTGGGTTCTTGATTCTGTTATTTTTGGTTGAATTTTGACTGTACACTTGTCAGAATCTGATTGAGGAGAGGGGAGAACTGTCTGTTATCAGCTAACCAACTTTTCCTTACCTTTGTAGTTTTTCCTGTGGAGGTTGATCCTGTAACTGAATCATTAGCTAGTTTATTAATTTTCTCTATGTCATCAATTGTGGCCCCCACCAATTCAACAATACGAAGCCATACTTCCATGTGGATGATTCTTTGCCGAGAAACCCTATCCAGCATTCACGAAGCCTTGATTCTGTTTTCTTTCAAGGTCAAGGATTTTTCTTGAAAGAAATAGACCTGACTGTGTATGTGTCCAACTTCAAAAAAGAACTGGGCCGCCAACTTGTCATCGTCTTGCTCATCAAAGTTGACTTCTTTTAGATGTTTTATAATGGTCTTGCTGAAAACACCTTGGTCCATTAATGTGGCTGGATCAATTCTTGACTGTCTCATTGTGGCTATCAACTGTTGTTCAACATTTTCCAGTTCTTTAATCATCAACTTATATTTGGATCTCTCATTGACATAGTTGGTAATTTTTTCATGTTCATCCAAACAGCTTCGGCTTTGGCCATCTGTAGTTATTAATTCCTCGGTCCTAATCTTATCGTATCTAATTTTAAACAAACCATATATGGGAAGTATAATGACCATATTATTATCAAGGTCTACTATCAAAGGCCTTATTCTCTTATTAGCTGATATCAACTCCCTAGCCTCTTGCGTTGTCATTGATCAAAGCGATAGAATTTTCTCTATATTTTTCAATCAAGGTCTCCTTAGACCCTATGGTGCTAGAGGCTATCACCTGTGCCGAAGCTGAAGTAGCGGCAACTTTTAGCTTCTCATTTTTTGCCTATAGTTCAGCGGCATTGGCTTTCCAAGTGGATATTTCTGATATTGCAGCTTCCACAATATGAGAGTGAATGCTTACTCCTTTTTTTAATATGGTGATGGTATCTCCTGTTGCTTCTACTATTTTGGTCTTTGTATCAAACTGCAGAGAAGTGATCCCTTGGGTTGACAAAGAGATGGTCATTTGGCCACCTTCTTGTGTTTGGACTTCAGGGAGCTTCTCCACCCTTCTCCCTTCGTCGATGGCATCCAACTAGGCTTCTTGAGCTGGAATGAATTCTGGTACTTCATATATTTTGACCAAATTAAGGCTTACTGTGCCTTCGGCTCCTGTTTCAATCGACAGCTTCTTCAAAGATTGTGTCTCATCATCATCCATATCTTTCGCTTGATAATTTCAAAATATTTCTACCAATCCACCACTCTCTTCAATGGCTTTCCAATCCCTTTCTGATATCTTGGTCTCTTTGTTATTGTATTTTATGGCCACTGGAATGGCCTGAGAGGTGCATGCGATAACCATATGTAAGTGTATTGGTGTAAGTAAGATGAGGGCAACGTTACCCGATTCTTGTGGGCCTAAGGTCGAAGCCTCGACAACAACATGTTCTCCTCCTCTGGTGGGACTGCTAGCCTCGATACCAAGGACTTATAGTGTATGTGCTTCTACTACCTAAGCCACTATCTCCAGCTGCTCGGGAGTGACAGTATTGATATCTGCTAATGGGTCATTGAACTCTTTTGGAGGAATGACTGGTCGAGCTGGTGTAATCTTGTCCACAGTGGTTTGCCTGACTAGCTTGAGTTCTGAGGAATACCATCCCACCATATCCAACTGAGTATAGGGCCTTTGCGTGCTCTTATTTTCCCAAATAGCTTTCATCTCTTTTTCATCCTTGATGGCCCATAGTAGGGCTTTCTCATAATCATCCTTGCGATGTTTCATGGGCTTATTTTCTACTATGATGTCTCTATACTTATCTTTAAGGTCATAAGGCCTCCACACTATTTCATCAAAATAATATTTGTCTATTATGGAGATGGCTTCAACAAGGCTGAGATAGCCTATGTATACAATGTGCCCAATCTTCGTTGGTGCAGATACCCACGGAATTCTAGTCTGTTTTCTCAAATATCGTAGCCTGGCCTCCTCGATCGATTGTCGCACTCCTATCAACTTTGGGCAATAGGTGGGTAAGGCCTTTGGGGGCAGCTTTGCATCGTACGTTCAAATGAACGTAAAGTTCTCCATGAAAAATACGTCCCCAAACTCTTTCTCTCTGAGGTAACCCACAACACCAAGGCTTATTCTGGGAGGATGCTGCTTGATCAGGACATGATACATGGTTGAAATAAAATGACCGTAGAACTCTAAGAATGAAGAAACATTATGGTGAATGATTGAAAGTCGGTCCTATATCATACAGTCGGGGTTTCTCCTGAGTTGTGCTATTGCCTCTCTTTTGAATTGACCCATTATCAGGTGGATCAAAAAGGAATAGTGAGAGAACCGAGGCATTATATCTTTATCCTATTTTAAAGGCTCTTGGAGTTGCTTCAAGTCATTATCCATGGTGTTGCTCATTACTTACTCCCATTGATAGCATGGAAAGTATCGTTTATTGCATTTAGAAATAACATATGTAACTGGTAAGCTCAACCAGTTAAGTTCCTCTATGCCTAAGGCGATCAGAATCATGTATGAGTAATATTTTACCCACCATTGTAGCAAGGACTTTGGGATATGGAAATCAGTTGATACTAGCACTTTGAACAAACCAACATAGAAAGAAGACCCCAACATGTGCTGAGCCTGCAGTGTTACCACATTTTTGTCATATAGTAAATCTCCCTTGGTTAACTCAAACACCATTCAAATCTGGTCAGGTGTGAGGTGGTAGAGAGCCTTTCCCCTCTCATTCACAATGGAATGACTTCGTGGATCGTAAGATATTATGAGCCATGATAATAATTTAGGAGAGAAATAAACCCGAGGACACAACAAATTTTCCAAATTGGTGTTCCAACGGTTGCTACGAACACCCTTTTTATCCTTTGCCTTGTAAGCCCTCAAAAATATTGTCTTTAATACATAATGGGGTCGGCTTGGCCTAAAATAAAAATTCAGCTAGCTCCTCTTCATTCCAGACTTGGTCCTTGAGCTTCCTGGCCGTCACCTTTTTAAACAACACTCTCTCTTCAAAAGCCTCAATTTTGCCTTTCTTAGCATTTGAACTTGAAGACGCCATTGCTCTCACTCACATAAATTCTATCCTTCTAAGCTATCAAAAAACCTTAGCTCTCGCACACTGCTCAATCACTAAACACTTCTATAAATACACTGGTGATGGTTTTATTTTAGAAATAGAGGGGGTTTTATAACCTTTCTTTGAGTCGAGGTCATTTAATGAGGGGAGCTGGTTGATTTTTTACCACCATCTTGGGGTCGCCACCTTTTTGGTCTTTTGCATGTTCTGTTTGAACGATATGTCATTGGTTTCTTTTGAGCGAACATGCCTGCATGGATCCGAGGATGATCCTTACATGTCTTGACTCACCATGATTGGATGATAACTCTACCATCGAGATTTTCTCTTCGATGTAGATGCCTTGTCATTTTTATTCATTTTGAGACCACCTCGATTAGTGGTCTGACTAAGCGTTCTGCTACATCCTTTTAGGCATGGAGGCCAGTTGGCGCCTGAATTTTGACATGTGTAACCGTTTATTGCTCTTAGCCAATTATTTTGGCTTCTCTTTGATTTGTGCTAGCCGATGGCAGCAAATCCTCGGCCGATCAACTCATAAATTTGCCTGCATAAGAAACCACTAATCAACAAGGTTAAATTAATTTGATGAGACGGTTAGGCGTACCTTGTGCTTGGTTCACATGCCAAGCTAATTTTTTGTATGATGGCTTTGCTTATCGAGGCGTCGATTGTCATAATTCTTTGACCGATCGACTGCTTTCTTTCCTGAGTTGATCGATCGTCGGTCTGGGAAGCTCGACTGAGTGGTGTGTCGAAGGAGCTGATTGGCTTCTATTTGTCATTTATTTATCGATCGGTTTTGGCTCGTAGATAACTCACAAGATCCGATCGGCTTTCTATTGTAATACGTCAGCCGACGATCTTTTTTTTGTGTGTTCAAAATTTTGGCCCATCCTTGTTACTTGGGAGCCGATCGGTTCCTTTTTTGTTTTCACAAACCAAGAAGGCTTCCTCCTTCGTCGGCTTATCTTTTAAAGTCGAGATGTAATATCCCACCCAAGCTGAGATACAAAATTTTTGTCTTGTTTTGTTATTTTAGAAATTTGCAAGGTTTTTGGATTTTGTGCAATATTATGATTTATTTGTATTTATTTATTTAAGTACAGAATATGTAGAAAAAAGTTAAACCGCCAACTTGAACAAATAATATCTAGCAAACTACTTGGTGGGAATCAATGAAACTTGGAATTTAGATAATATTTATATAAAACTATAAACCCTTTAAAGGACTTTGGAAAGTAACAAAATACCCGAAAGTTGTACAAGACTAAAAATGATGACTTTATAGCTGAAAAACAACACAGGAATATATGTATTTCTTTCCCAGCAACAAATAAAATATGTCTTTTTACAATATCAATACAAAGGAAAGCTTCCAATCCTTAGACGCCTCAATCACAATCATTAATTGATAGCCAAACTCTGAATATTAAAAACCACCTTCAATGCCAGACAAGATATGGTACGACCAGGCTAGAGGAAATTATGGCTAGCAAGAAATGTCTGAAATCTACGCTGAAACCATAAGAAATCCACTCTAAATGGAACAATTGGAACTGTAGAAGCAAAAAGACCAAGTCACCTTGAAACCTCAACTCAAATCATGGAATAACATACAATAAATATCTCCACTTGTATGACTATGCTGAGGAATGAATGCTACAACAATGTATGCAAAATATGCTTTGAAATACCTTCCAAACCCCTTGAAAACCATAGTAAATCTACAGATATAAAGCTCCAATGCAACCCTTGAAGTAGAGTTGCTCATGAACACCCTGAGAATATATTTCAACTCCGAGGATGTTGTTCCTGCTGGTGATTTTCATCACACAACAAGCTGAATTCGAAACCCCCGCAACTTTGCAAGAACTCCTCAAAATTGCTCCAAGAGAGTGAATAGCCAAAGATGTGAAAATGAATTCAACTTCATTCTTTTATTTCCCTCTCACAATTAGGTCGGCCAAGTTTGCTTTTTTTCCTTTAATATCATTTGCATTTAAATTTATTTTTAAAGAGCCCCATGAGGGGTCGTCCCAAACTCCTAGGGAAATAACATCTTAATTTTAATTTATAACTTAGCTTATGACTCCCAAAAATCCCCCTTATACCCCTTAATAATAAAATATAAGCCCAACATTAGAATATTTAAACATTAAATTTAAATATTACATTAATAAATTTTGGGCATTAAAATAATAATCCTCCTAAGGCTGGACCCAAGAACAAATACTGAAAATAGACATCCATTTCGTTGAAAAATCCATCCGTAACGTCTGCTTCCCAAGATACTGCCTCTGATTAACTTACTAAAAATAGTAAGTCCACTTGAAACCTGCTGGAAACGATCTTGAAAGCTGTCCACACTAAAAAATGAATGTCCAAAAATAACTCCACAACACATGGAGGCTCCCAAACCCATGACATTGCCTACGAGAACCATTGTATAGGCAAGTACATACTGTACCTAGTGGCTAGTTAGGAAAGGGGACATTACAATCCTCCCTCCCAAAAATTGCTTGTCCTCAAGCAATACTTAACATAACATCAACATCATCAGAATCACCTAATTAGAACCACCTGTGATTCTAGGGTCCCACACCAATCTCAAAACAATTATTACAGCTGCCACTTCTATATAAAAATAAAAACAAAAATCTGAGTGTGAGGCCAAGATGCAAATCAACAATGTGTGGACCCAAGGTTGCCTCAAACATTCATCCAAGACTATTCCCAAACCTGATTCAAGCTGACCAAAGATTGTCTTCATGCTATTCCAAAACTGTGCAAAGGCTGCAATTGTGCGAAAACTGAGTGGAAATAGGCTCAAACTCTCATAGACTAAATCTGAAGTGATGCATAGCAATTCTGATTTGTCATGTACAACAATGGTAAATAACTGTTTAATCTCTTCAAAGATGTGTAAACTCAGTTCTCCTTTATTTATAATGGTTGTACTATGCAAGAGTGTGATAAAATTAGAAAAGGTAATGAATGGATCAACACCAAAGAGAGTGAAAAGGAAATTATAATCAACAAACTCTAGCTCTCCATATGCATAAGTCAAGTACATCACCTCTTCCTTTTTCCAAGGGAAATCCAATACTCCCCAACCTTGAGAAACATTATCAACATCATAAATGTCAATTTTTATGACCAAAATACTCCTACATACCTCACTCCATGCTTTTATTAAATGTTATTCCAAAATAGGACTAAAAGTGCATGTCAATGGCTGAAGCTCTACTTTTCCCACGTTTCCAACTCCTTAATGTCAACCGAACTTAGTTTACTACTTCTATCAAAGACTGTACTATGCAAAAAATGAATATAACCATCAAACATTGAGGAGAAATGAGTGAGAAAGAGTTTAAATTTTGAGTTAAAAATATCTGTCTCCTCATTCATGTAATCAGTTTTATACACAAGCATCATATCATCACCAACTGTGAGTGCTTCCTTTGTTAATACAGTCCCATCAAGTGCTCAACTATCCAAAAATATGTAGCCCCTATGATTCTTAACACCATGGAAGAATTTGGTGCAAGAGGCCCATACTTCTCATACATCATTAGTCTTATCAAACACATTGTTGCCATTAATTCATGAGTGCCACAATATCTCAATCTGCTACTATAAAAATTAGGATGAAGCTCATACCTTATGGGAGTAATATCATGGCTGATCCATGATCCCAATGGATGTAGAGATGACTCCAAGTGGCGGTCGTTCTCATCCAAATACCCCAAAAATAAAGATGTACTCTCAACTTTATCCAAGACTGAATCTAAGCTAGGTTGGTTGGAAAAATAGTTGCCACCATTTATTATGAATAAACTTGGCATATTTGGGTGTGTATTGCTCTCTTCTAGGATCTCCAAATCTGAACGCTTTTCTTAAAAGGTTGAAACTGCAAAAGAGAAGCCTCCAATGGCCTCCATGCCTTCATCATGCCTTGGTACCAAAACACCTGGATCCCAAGGAACTAGGAGCTGATCTAAAAAGGTATGTTCATTGTGATCCTCATGAGGGATTTATTTCTCCCACACATCACTCTCCAAATCCAAGGAGTTGGAACTAGTGTGAACACTTCTATCCAAGGATTTAGTTTGGGAATCTAGACCATATCCATTATCATCACAAAATGATTTGGAAACTTTAATACATTCATCTACATCATGTTATTTCACAACAATCTCATGTGGTGATTCAATCTCTTGGTTAACCATTTTTTATTTGAATTCTTCTTCGTCCAGGGTAGGTACAACTTCAAAAATTTCCACTGAATTCTTCTTTAGATCCATAAGCTCTTCTTTAATAGCTTCCTCATGTGAAATTTCTGCCATGGGCCGCTCTTCTCCCCTAATCTCCTCATTGTCCAAGAAAGGTTTCGGCTTCCTCTCACACTATTTAACAACACTATTAACCAATTCATGTGTAGCAGTGGAAGAAACCAATTCTTGCCTCCAAACATCCAATAACATTGATAAGAGTGGTTGGTAAATATAATCACTTTCATCTATAATCAAAATCATAATGTCTCTCATAGCTGCAATAACATTATTAGCATGTTCTTTTCTAGCTGCAACAATGAAATGATGAAACATTTTGTAAACCAACTCATCCATGTCCAAATATAACAAGATGTTGCCCATTCTAGTTTTTGCAAATAATTCAAGTATGGAAACTCTCCTAGAGAAATGAGAACAAGTAACATCCTCCAAACTTTCAAAACTATCAACAAACAACTGAAATATTGTTCTCAATGTGTCATCATTATAAGGAGCTTTAGGAGCTGAAATTCTCAAAATTTCACTCAAGCAAGAAGTGACCATGAGTCTTACCTCCTTATCCGTGTGTTTTAACCATCTAGACTTGCCCAAAGACTTCACCATCGGAGTCATAGCTGCTTGTAATATCTAAGAAGGTGATGAATCCATCATATAAAAACAATCTTCTACCTCCCCTAGGACATAGTAGAGAACATATTTTGGATGAGATATGAATCCAAGTTTTCTTCTGCATTAGTAAGCCTTTTGACCAACTCATTTTTGCCCAATAGTGCCATGATCCACAATTAAAAATTTAATGTTCAAGAACCCTAGGTTTCATTTCAGCAAAATTCCACCACAAACCCTTCAAAAGTGCCCAAATTTTTTTTGAATGCTGATCTACTCAGGGATGCTGAATCCTCCTCATGAAACCCTAATTCAGATCTGATCACAGGTTGGTAGGAAACCAGCTCTGATACCACTGTAATATCCCACCCAAACTGAGATACAAATTTTTTGCCTTATTTTGTTATTTTGGAAATTGCAAGGTTTTCAGATTTTGTGCAATATTATGATTTATTTGTATTTATTTATTTAAGTACAGAATATGTAGAAAAAAGTTAAACTACCAACTTGAACAAATAATATCTAGCAAACTACTTGGCGGGAATCAATGAAACTTGGAATTTAGATAATATTTATATAAAACTATAAACCCTTTAAAGGAATTTGGAAAGTAACAAAATACCCGAAAGCTGTACAAGACTGAAAATGATGACTTTATAGTTGAACAACAATACAAGAATATATGTATTTCTTTCCCAGCAACAAATAAAATATGTCTTTTTACAATATCAATGCAAAGGAAAGCTTCCAATCCTTAGACGCCTCAATCACAATCATTAATTGACAGCCAAACTCTAAATATTAAAAACCACCTTCAATGCCAGGAAAGATATGGTACGACCAGGCTAGAGGAAATTATGGCCAACAAGAAATGTCTGAAATCTGCCCTGAAACCATAAGAGATCCACCCTAAATAGAATAGCTAGAACTGTAGAAGCAAAAAATCCAAGTCACCTTGAAACCCCAACTCAAATCATGGAATCACATACAATAAATGACTCCACTTATACGACTATGCTGAGGAATGAATGCTACAACAATGTATGCAAAATATGCTTCGAAATCCCTTCCAAACCCCTTGAAAACCACAATAAATCTATAGATATAAAGATCCAATGCAACCCTTGAAGTAGAGTTGCTCATGAACTCCCTGAGAATATCTTTCAACTTCGAGGATGTTGTCCTTGCTGGTGATTTTCATCACACAACAAGCTGAATTCGAAACCCCTGCAACTCTACAAGAACTCCTCAAAATTTCTCCAAGATAATGAATAGCCAAAGATGTGAAAATGAATTCAACTTCATTCTTTTATTTCCCTCTCACAATTGGGTCAGCCAAGTTTGCTTTTTTTTCTTTAATATCATTTGCATTTAAATTTATTTTTAAAGAGCCCCATGAGGGGTCGTCCCAAACTCCTAGGGAGATAACATATTAATTTTAATTTATAACTTACCTTATGACTCCCAAAAATCCCCCTTATACCCCTTAATAATAAAATATAAGCCCAACATTAGAATATTTAAACATTACATTTAAATATTACATTAATAACTTTTGGGCATTAAAATAATAATCATCCTAAGGCTGGACCCAAGAAAAAATACTGGAAATGGATAACCATTTCGTTGAACAATCCATCCGTAACGTTCGCTTCCCAAGATACTGCCTCTGATTGACTTACTAAAAATAGTAAGTCCCCCTGAAACCTGCTGGAAACGGTCCTGAAAGATGTCCACACTAAAAAATGAACGTCCAACAATAACTCCACAACAACTAGAGGCTCCCAAACCCACGACATTGCCTACGGGAACCATTGTATAGGCAAGTCCATACTGTACCTAGTGGCTAGTTAGGAAAGGGGACATTACACGGGAGCCGATCGATCGGCTAGTTAATCGAACAAGCCAATCGGTTGGCGAAACCTTCAAGTTAACTAAATAGTTGATGGTCTTTTCATCATCGGTGGATCGGTTGACTAGTTGTAATCGGTAGCCGATAAGTCGAACGCTGGTCAGGAGCTGATCGGTCGGTTAGTGTAGTCTAAGAGCCGATCGGTCGGCTAGTGTTCAAAAGTGGTCAAAAAGATCTGTTGGTTAGATTTTAGCATTTGTGAGCCGATCGACTAACTTTCTTTAGCCCTGAGCTGATTTTTAGTCTTATTCATTGGTTTGATCTTATTAATGCGCAATCATCTGATTTCACTAGATCGAGCGGGACCCTTAGATTAATTTTGAGGTGTTCAACTATTAAGTTGGTGGGGTGCATGCCCTTAGGTTTTAATTAATTATCATTTTCTTTAACCTTAGCCTTTCGGACATTGAGACCATGGTGAATGCTTTAACTGACTTATGATTAAGGGATTTTATTAATCGGTTTTAGGCTTCAAGGAAAATATTATGAAGGTTAAACTTTGACTTGGGGAGTAAATAAATTTTTTTTGCCCTTAAGGTTTAGAATTTATCAACCAACGAATGAAAAATTGAATTACTTACAAAAACTTTTTTTTTTTAAGGCAAAGACTAGCAACATTAACAATTTTATTGAAACCAAAAAATTTAAATTTGGGGGTTTCAAAGTTGAGTCAAGTTTGGCTCCAACATAGGCTCTGACTGGGACAAAGTGGTGAAAACATGAAGCACTTGAGAACCACAAAATATCCTGGTTTATAAGCAATCTTTGGACAAAAATTATACTACCAAAAATGATGATCAAAGCATTAAAAACAAGGAAAAATGACAATTTAATTTGAAAACTGTACATGCAATAGGATATCAAAGTAACAAAGTATATCAGAACTGAAAATCCTTTTATTCACTTTGGAGACAAGAGTTAGATTCTTAGACACAAATGAGTTTTTAAATAATTTGTAATGCTTGTTTTAGCCGAGTCATAGGATATGTTTACACAAGATTTTTTATAGAGCTATTTAGCTTTATCATGTTCAAGCCCATGTGTGTGTTTGTGCATTTTTTTTTATTTCTAAATCTTTCATAACTTTGCCATATCTGAGCAAAATAGATAAGCTTAATATGTGATTTCACTCTTTAAAAATTTTCACCATTCTGTAGGGCTCCACTGCTAGTCAAGCGTCTATAGCCCTGGTGGAATTGTTTCTAATCCCATCTTGTTTTACTCTACTTCCAATCAAGCGTCTATAGCCCCGGTAGAGATTTTGCAAGATAGCATCTATAGCCCCGATGGAGTTGCTTCTAATCCCATCTTGTTTTACTCTACTTCCAATCAAGCGTCTATAGCCCCGATAGAGATTTTGCAAGATATCTTAGGCAGTGACTCAATTTTACTTTATTGAGATTTTTCTTCTATTTTACTTTATTGAGATTTTTCTTCTTTGTGAGAGAAGTATTTGATATAAGAAAATTGTGCAACAAGTATGCCTAAGTGGAGGATTAGTTTTTGGCTAAAAAGGATGAGTGTAATGATTTTTAGCTTAACTACCCTCTCAAAGATAACTAGGTTCTTAGGACTCTTCAAATTACTTTAAGTATCATTAATATTGTGAGGCTTTAACATGATATTTTAATCCACTTTGTTTTTATTCTGTTTTATCTCATATCAAATGACTATTGCATAAACACTCGTATTTGAAAAATTGTAAACCTCATTAGAGTCTAAAATAAATCTCTTTCTTCTTATTGATTTTGGAGGAATTCACAGTAATGCATACTCATCAAATTAAGAACATCCTGGATACAGTGAACTTAGAATTTTAAACAAACATAAATGAAAAAATTGAAATAAAACACTTTGTTTTTGGGGTTTTTTGCTTTTCTATTTTTTTTTTGTTGACCTTTAACAAGAATTGTACATTTTTAGGTGTTGGCCATTAATAGGAATAGCCATTATTTCACCCTACAATTTTTGCAACTTGTATGTATTCTGACTGATAACATGGGCTATTTGATATGGGCCAATCCATTTAGGTTCAAATTTACCTTTTTCACCATGCTTATCATTTTTAGGATCCCAATAAATGACTATATCTCCTTGGGGAAAAGAAGTACCCTTAGATTTCTTATTAAATAATTTAATGGTTTTATGTGTTTGTTCCATCGTTCTATTAAGGGTATCTCTTCTTTGTTCTTCTAAGAGGACAATTTGATCAAGCCTCCTCTGAATGGGATTAGGATCTTCATGGTCTTGTAATATGAGGAAAAGTGCCAATTTTTCTATTCTTGGTGGTAATAGGGCTTTCTCTCCATATACCATCTCATAGGGGGTTCTTCTTGTATTTATTTTAACATAGAACCTATCAACCCATAAAGCAAATTTATGTTCATTGTCCCATCCTATTTTATTCTTTCTTAATGATCTCTTCATTCTTGTTATTAAGTTCTTATTTGATGACTCAGCAAGACCATTTCCTTGAGGGTAATAATTGGCAGAATGAGATAATTCAATTCCATATTCAACACAAAAACCTACCATTTCATATGAAACAAAATATTGTGCATTGTCAGTAACCAGTTTTTGAGGAACTCCAAACCTGGTCAAGATGTTTTCTTCTAGGAATATAATGATTATGGCACTTGTAGATGCTCTCAAAGGTGCAGCTTCTACCCACTTTGTGAAGTAATATGTTGTAGGTATGATCCACTTGTGCTGGCCAGATAAATTGGGCTTAATCTCTCCAATCAAGTCAATGCCCCATTAGGTGAATGGTGCTTCAATGATTATTGGCTTAATGTAAAGACCCGAGTCAAGCCACTTGGTTTCTAGCAACTTAAAATTGTAAATGAAAAAAATTCATTTTATTTACCAACCACTTTCAGTTTTACATCCAGATAAGCATGCTTATTCTTTACGAAACCCATTCTGTTGCAGACAAAATTATCTGCAAAGGTGAGATTGGCTAGATCCCAGTCTATATTGCCTTGTAATACTTCCACTCCTTCCCGAGTACCCAAGTATTTATTGGCGAGGGGTTTTCCTACTCCAAGGCCCATATCACCTGGAGCTTGAACGCATAATTCCCCATATCTCGTAGTTAAAATTTCTCTCTTATCATTTCTATGGAATAATAGCATGGCATGCCAGGGCTGATGACAATTCACTACCCTGAATTGCATCATGAGTTTACCTCATCTTGACCATACTCCAAAAGTCTTATCTCTGTATACGCCCATAACATTATACAAATTACCATAAG
This sequence comes from Wollemia nobilis, assembly GCA_028583015.1. Taxonomy (NCBI): domain Eukaryota; kingdom Viridiplantae; phylum Streptophyta; class Pinopsida; order Araucariales; family Araucariaceae; genus Wollemia; species Wollemia nobilis. Next base: position 19,619,985 of record JAQPPZ010016881.1, read on the forward strand.
ACTTCCTGCCCGAATTCTAGATGGGTCAATTTAGGAACTATGCCCATATCATAATTCCTACCATGTTTGCTCCCCATTTTTCTTGGAGTTTGACTGACCAAACAGGTTAAAAGCTATGTCTCTCATAAACCTTTGGGTTGGATTAAGAATGTCTTCTCACATTCTATATGGTTAAATTGTCTTCCCACAACTTTGACAACTTTAACCGTGTTGCTTTGTATAGGTTGTACATTCACAAACTTATTTTTGGTTTAATGGTTTATACTCTACATTTATCCTCAAGTAAACAAAAATAAATATTTTCTAGATATAATTACCAATTAATTAAGTTCAATAAAAACAATACTTAATTCTATCTATAAAAACCAATTAACTCATTCCTCTAAAACAATACTTAATTCTATCCTTTGAAAGCCCTAATCATCATTTTAATTTATGAATATTTTATACTACTTATAGAATGCAGTCTCTTTTCTTTAATTTTTCTTTATCTAATACCAACATTAATCATTAATAATCGTGCCCTAAGTTTTGCTAAACATATAAATATATTTAAAAGAACTTTTACATTAAAACATCTTATAAAGTCTAAGACAACTTTAAATAACTATGCCATGAAAAACAGTTCAATCAAATTCTAATTATAGTTTAAGCCATTACCAATATAACTCAACTTAATACCATAAAATGTCATCATAACCTATATAAGAACAAACTTAACTTAATAACTTTATATTTCTTAAGTAAAAGTTTATAAAAACACAAATTCAACTTAATAATGCCCATATAGGATATCATCTTAATCATCTTAATTTGCTTAATTTTTCTTTGAAAAAGCTTATAAGAAAAACACAAACTTAACTTAATATTGCTTTTAAAGAAAAAAAATATCATTGAACCTAAATATATTAACAAATCCCATATCCCGCTCTATGTTTTAGAGATAAAGTTTGACAAACCTTTCTAGAATGTAGGCTACCCCCAACATTCTGCTGGTTGGAACCCCCAACATTCTGTTGGTTGGAAGGTGAATGTCTATCCACATTCACTTAGGTTGCTGCCCACAACCATAACTACTTTGATCTTGAAGAGGGTGATTAAATGATAAAGTTATGAGAAGATATAAAATTCTTAGTTTTAATTGGGCTTCATAATGATTTCAATCTACTATGTTGGGCACGAAGCTTAAAGTTAAAAGAATTACTTAACACAAACAATAAAGATTCTTTATTTAAAGTGAATTTTTAAATGGCTTATATAATACTCATTCTATTTAAAGAAAATATAAATATTAAAGATCCTTGAATAAAAGTGAATGACTTTATAATTAAATAGTAATAAATATTCTTTAAAGATAATAACATATTATATATGTAACGGTTCACTAGCTAAAACAATGCTTTAAATATTTATCAAACAATGTAATTACCTTGGAAGGAGTGTTTTCGAAACAATACAATACTATATATATTTTATTTATTTTAATTTATTTATTACTTTGTTATTATGGAAAATATTATAAACCTTATGAAATTTTTAGGATAACTCTCAGCTTAAAACTAATTCAATACCCCCTTAGATTTAAAGTTATGCTAGACCAATCGTTTAAAGGAAATACACTCATATTATTTATTAAAAGACTTATTAAGGTTTGGGAATCTTTAAGCCATTTATCACACTTGACCAAGTTCGAATAATACACTTCAATTTATCATCACAATTCCTGCTCGTCGGTAGATGACAATTAAACACATATCCCGAGCTAACACATTTAACTAAGCAGATTGAGATGCGAGTAAGACTATTTTTGAAAATGAGCTATCAAGACACCTATCAACATTAAATGAATATATATTTTTAATTAAGTTCTATGTTGGACATACATGTTATCGACACCATCTAGCTTAAGTTTGTTTAAACGAAACCCTTCTGTGTTGTTTTCAGAGGAGCTGAAGATGCCTCGAGTTCATCAAATATTAATTCCACAAAATGGTTTTTCTAATCATGACAAAGATCCTATCTCAACCATACCATTAATACAATTTCCAAGTGTTAATCCATGCTACTTACAAGGTTTCGATTTCACAAGCAATTTTCTATGTTTCAAACATGCGGTAATACACTAATCTCTGGTTGAGCAGGTATAGCTATTATTGTTTAGTTTGTTAGATATCGTAGCGGCTGTTCTACTATTTTGTGTGCAGTTGTTTGACGAAAAATCAAATTACAACTGTAGATAATGAGGCAAATTTAGTTTTTACAAAATTTAAAATAATTATTTCAGAGTGTAAATGTTTTCGCGTCTGCTATCTTTGACTTGGTCTCATTGTTCTATTTCTTTTATGGAGATTAATTTTATAAGACTTATTTTCAGCTACTTGTTGAATTTTCCCAAAGGATGTTTATCTGCAATTGATTATGTTATATTAGAACACGATTCTCAAAGTCTCGAAACAAGTTGAATTCATAATGCGGTTATGATTCAATTACACTTTTAGAAGGTGTTTATTTATTAAATCTAACCACATTGTTCGGCAAGATGTGAATACTATACTCATATTTTAAAATTTAAGGGAAAGGTTGATAAGATCGAGCATTCTGGAAGAATTTTGATTTGGACTAGATTCATTCTCAACGCAGTTGACATTATCGAAGCAAATGTTGTCTAATATAGGTAGCAATCTAACCTGATCCAATAAGTGAATGCTAGCTAGTTTTAATAAAACTGACTATACTACAGCTTCACCATCGGATACCATGCTTACATTAAAGAATCGTAGTCGTGCCACAAGTAAAATTAATTTTAATCAAATGTAACACTTTAATTCTTAAGGTAAAGGCATAGTTTTAATTACTATCTACCAATAATCAACCTTCCCAACCTTCCCTACTAGTTTATAAAGAATTTTGCTACCATAATGTACGTCGTACCTAACCTGAGCTACGTTAAAGAACTTCTCTAGTTCAGTGGAGACAACAAACTGACATAGAAACTAGTTTATCGGTCTCTTCATCTAAGTTAAACATACATTTTTTTAATAGAGTAATCCACTAATTATATCATAGTATAACTAAGGTTTTCGACAGTAGTGTTGACACAAAAAGGTCGGATAAATCCCCAAACCAAATGATGAATTTTATTTTTCGTTCTGGCAAGAGCAATGATTTTATTACATTTAAGGTTTATTAAACCACTGTATAGATACATTTATTTCCTGATTTCCCTTCTTCAACAGGCTATGTATGTTTTTTTTTATTATTTATTTAGTAACCATCTTTTTTTTTTATTATTTATTTAGTAACCATCCTATGTCGCTTCATAGAATTTAAAGGTACAATATAAAATTATAAATACAATTCTCTTAAGTTCCTATATTAATAAACAAAAATGTGGAATATAACCAGTATGACAGACAATTTTAATATGAAATATACGGAAGTACATACTACAATATTTTGTTCTGTCCACAGTACTCATCACCAAGGTTTTCTAAACAAAAATTCCCATTATATAAGGGAGTATGGCAAGCAAACAATATTATATCAAATGAAAATTTAAAGATATGCTTATTATAAAAGACATAGACATAAACACAACGAGCCATTACTTCTTTAATTTGGATATAGCAACCCTTCAAAGAAATTAACATTTTGCAATTATTTGACACAATTAAACATTTGGGCACCATAGTCCAATTGCTAGTATAATCTCTTCGTCACTGCGGATGCCCTTAGAGAAGCTTGAACCATCAGACACATTTGCTAAAGATGGCCACCTTTGTTATCGATTGCAAAGGCACGTAGCTCAGCAACTACATAGGGAAGTCAGAGCGGCTGATTAAACTTGTATGCAAACTATACTATAATGTAATCATTATATGCAGTTCAATTTAAAAAAAAAAAAAGATCTTCCATTCATATTTTCAATCCTAGATTTAACATTCATAAATTACCATTATTTTCCAGTTATTGGACAGTTTGATGACATGCTTCCAAGCAAGAAAATACACTATACATTTTTTAACCCAAAAATATTTCAATTTGCAGATATGTCAAAATGCTATTAAGGTGGCCATAAGGCCTTACATGAAAATTGCAGAGCTTTCCTTTTCTCTTTTTCTCAATCCTTACCTAGCGAAGACAGAGAGGAAGAAGGTGATAATCCATTTCTCGTTTTACAAACAGTTTTATAGATAAAAAAAAGTAAAATCACACGTGGAGTTCATGCAATTTCCTTAGCTCACATATTTCTTCAAACAACCTTTCTATAGATTCATCTTCCACAGACCAACAAGCATTGATTCTTATATTTTCCTCTGATTCAACATGTAAATCTACATTGCGCTGATCACTTAGGTGAATACCACATGCATCAGGGTTATGGGGTGCATCACAGGTAGAGCAAAAATAGGGAAAACCTTTTGATATGTTAACAATTGGCATGGGATTAGGAATATTATTCTAATCTCTATCAGGATCTCTGTTTTTATAGGTGTTGTTTCCATTACCTCTATTTCTATTTCCTTCATCAAAACCATTGTTGTTTCCCCAATTCTTGTTGAATTTTTTTTTAGAAGGAGGACGGTTGTCAACATGTGGTGGCTCTATTTAAGAAGTTTCACCATTGTTTCCATTTATTTCAATTCTTGCTAACATGTTATTCACATTGTTTAGCATCTCTATCATTTGACTAGCCAATTTTTCCACTGGATCAATTTCAACTCTTCTTTGTATATCAAATGCTACTTTTTTAGGCTTTCTTTCTGGCATGTTAACTTCTAAATATTAAGGCTTCATCTTACCACTGTCAAACATATTTTTTTCTATATCCATTGCCCTTTCCATGCAATCATCAATAGTAGTGGTCTGTTCTTGTCTTAGCTCATAGTTAAACTCTCCTTGAAAAGCATTTTTATAAAAACAAATAGAATGAATGTCACTTGGCCTAAGGTTGGCAAGGATTTTATTTCTAGTTTTTGAAAATCTTCTATTAAAATCACTGACATCCTCATTTTCTTTTTTCTTCATGGTGGCTAATTCGGTTAACAGAGACTGTTAATTTTTCCTTTCACCATATTTCTTCAGGAAGACAGTTTCCATTTTGGTGAAGTTTGGAATATCATTATTAGGAAGAGAATTAAACCATTCCCTAACATCCTTTTCTAAGGTCTGTAAAAACAGCCTTAATACTACATCTTCATGCTCAACTTCTAAACTATCCATAACATACAAGAAACTCTTGATATGATCTTCCCCAGTTATTGCACTATTTCCAAAGAATTTAGGGAGATATTTGTGAGCTTTAGTAGGTAAGGTATTAAGATTTCCTGGTAAAGCAAAAGGCCTATACCTGTTAGTCCTCCATAAATGAACATTAGGCTGGGCCATAATTATTGTATGATTTAAATTCACAGTGACACCACTTATAGGGATATTATTATAGGTATCCTGAGTATAATATAATTGGTTATCTACCGTAATATTACTATTAATCTGATGGGGTGAATAATTGCATATATCTTCTACTACATGATTTAAACATTCATCTACAGAAACAACAACAATAATAATATTGTGATTTTTTTTAACGTACTACTTCTTGCTAGAATTAGATTTACCGTAATATGACAAATTATTGAAAAAGGGAGATTTTTGGGTATGTATAAATACCTCTGGATCTTAAAGTTCTAGAAATAGCTCCTTATCGTTTCTCCTAGTGTTCACTAGAACATTATGTTCTCTTCTTTTTTTAATTTTTTCTTTTGGGTTTGTCTAGCAAAGTCGCCAGCACCGTTGTGCAGAAAACAAAGAATATTCTTATCAGGATTTCTTGATATCATCACTCATCCTCACATGAATGGGTTCTTGGAGAAATTCAAGAAAATCAAGAAACAAGAATTCAAGAAAATCAAGAAATGAAAATTAGGTAAAGAAAGTAAAAAAAAACGGGCAAAATAAAGAACGTAAAAACAATGAACATTAAACCCAACATTATTTTAATTTAAACTAGCCACCTATTGTTTAAAATAATGTCATTGAAGAAAACTCTCTAAGAAGATAATTGAATCTTTCTTAATAAGTCCTCCCCTCCAACAACGCCAAAAAAACTATTGGAACCGATTCTTGCATCTGTAGGAAATCAATTGTCATGCTACAAGAACCCATTTGAAACCAAAGAGTTATGACAAGCTCTAGTTGATCTACCTCATGTTCTGTTAAACCCAAATATTGCTATAAAATACGATAGAACAGGTAAGGAAACTCCAACGACAATTCTACAATTAAACTTCTAATTTGCACGCTCCAGATTTATATTAAACTATAGTATTCTTATTAAAATGATCAAGCATGAAAACAACCAACTGTTATGCCTTATGCAGATCGGTGCCTAGATTCATTGGGCTATTATAGCAATTTAACAACTACTTTAATCATGAACAGAAAGAAGAGGAGAAGGAAATTAGCGTTCTTGCTTTCATTCGAATATCGTAACAAAATCAAGAGTTAACTAACAAAATAAACATGTATAATGCATTAAAATAATGTAACCCATTATACAGATACACACAATACTCAAACAAAGAAATAATAGGAATAAGATTCAGAATTGTATTGATTCATGGAAAAATTACATGCAGAGTGGGTAGAATGCCTTTTAACTCTGTTTTTCTTAAAAGAATACAACAATACAATAGAGAAGACTCTGTTAAAATTATGTAATAGGTCCCTCCTATTCTTATTATTCCAATATGGTAATAGAAGAATCTCTAAATCCTAAGCTCAATAGACTGGAAATATTCTCAGCTTCTCAGGCACTTTCCTATCATATGATCCTGCACAGGAAGGGGAGGAAGAAAGAGTGAATAAGAGAAAATAGACACAAAGAAATACAACAACATAACTAACAGGACACTCAAGTATACCTATTAGAAAAAATGCTATTATCTAATTGCTTGATGCAGAATCATAACCTGTCTGATTCTACTTATAGATTTGGATTCTTGATTCTATTATTTTTGGTTGAATTTTGACTGTACACTTGTCAACATATGATTGAGGAGAGGGGATAATTGTTTGTTATCAGCTAATCAACTTTTTCTTACCTTTTTCCATAGTTTTTCTCGTGGAGGTTGATCTTGTAAATGACTCATTAGCTAGTTTCTTAATTTTCTCTGTCATCAACTGTGGCCCCCACCAATTCAGCAATACGAAGCCATACTTCTATGTGGATGATTATTTTTCGAGAGACCCTATCCAACATTCGTGAAGCCTTGAATATATTTTCTTTCAAGATCGAGGCTTTGTATTGAAATAAATGGACTTGACTATGTATGTGTTCAATTTCAAAAAAGAACTGGGCTGCCAACTTGTCATCGTCTTGCTCATCAAAGTTGACTTCTTTTAGATGTTTTATAATGGTCTGGTTGAAAACACCTTGGCCCATTAATGTGGCTACATCAATTCCTGACTGTCTCACTATGGCTGTTAGCTGTTGTTCGACATTTTTCTAGTTCTTTGATCATCAACTTATATTTGGATCTCTCATTGACGTAGTTGGTGATTTTTTCATGTTCATCCAAGCAGCTTCGACTTTGGCCATCTGTAGTTATTACTTCATCAGTCCTAATATTATCGTATCCAATTTTACACAAATCATATATGGGAAGTATAATGGCCATCTTCTTATCAAGGTTTGCTATCAAAGGCCTTATTTTCTTGTTAGCTGATATCAACTCCCTAGCCTCTTTGCAACAACCATTTATTATCTCTATGTTGTCATTGATCAAAGCAATAGCCTTTTATCTCTATTTTCAATCAAGGTCTCCTTAGACCTTATGGTGCTAGAGGCTATCGCCTGTGCTGGAGCTAAAGTAGTGGTAACTTTTAACTTCTCATTTTCTACTTGTAGTTCTTTGGCCTTGGCTTTCCAAGTGGATATTTATGATATTGTGGCTTTCATAGTATAAGAGTGAATGTTCACTCCTTGTTTTAACATGGCATTGGTATCTCCTGTCGCTTCTACTATTTTGGTATTTGGATCGATCTGCAAAGAAGTGATCTCTTGGATCGACAAAGAAATGGTCATTTGGCCACCTTCCTATGTTTGAAATTTAGGGAGCTTCTCCACCCTTCTCCCTTCATCGATGACGTACAATTTGGCTTCTTGAGCCGAAGTGAATTCTGGTACTTCATCTCTTTTGACCAAATGAAGGCTTACTATGCCTTCGACTCCTATTTCAATCTACGAATTCTTGGTAGGTGGTGTCTCCTCATCATCCATATCTTTCACCTAATAATTTTGGAAGATTTTTGCCAATCCACCACTCTCTTCGATGGCCTTCAAGGCTATTTTTGATATCTTGACCTCTTTGTTATTGTATTTGATGACCACTGGAATGGCCCGAGAGGTGCCTATGGCAACCATATGTAAGTATCTTGGTGTAAGTAATGTGAGGACAAGGTTGCCTGGTTCTTATGGGCCTAAGGTCGAAGCCTCAATAACAACCTGTTCTCCTTCTCTGGTGGGATTGCTAGCCTCGATACCAGGGACTTCTAGTGTAGGTGCTTCTACTACCTGAGCCACTATCTCCAGCTGCTCGAAAGCGGCAATAGTGATCTCTTATAATGGGTCATTAAACTCTTATGGAGGAATGACTGGTCGACCTGGTGTAATCTTATCCACAATGGTTTGCCTAACCAGCTTGAGTTATGAGGAATAATGTCCCACCATCTCCAACTGAGTATAGGGCCTTTGCATGCTCTTATTTTCCTAGATAGCTTTCATCTCTTTTTCATCCTTGCTGGCCCATAGTAGATCTTTCTCATAATCATCCTCATGGTGTTTCATGGGCTTCTTTTCTACCATGATGTCTTTGTACTTATCTTTAGGATCATAAGGCCTCCACACTATTTTAGTGAAACAATATTTGTCCATTATGGAGATGGCTTCAACGAGGCTGGGATAGCCTTTGTATACAATGTGGCAAATCTTCGCTAGTTTGGATACCCATGGAATATTGGTCTGTTTTCTCAAATATCGTAGTTTGGCCTCCTCGATCGACTGTTGCACTATCTCCAGTACTCCTAATGACTTTGGGCAATAGGTGGGTAAGGCATTTGGGGGCAGCTTTGCCTCGTACATTCGAATGAACGTAAAGTTCTCCATGAAAAATATGTCCCCAACTTCTTTATCTCTGAGGTAACCTGCAACACCTAGGATTATTCTGGGAGGATGCTGCTTGATTAGGACATGATACATGGTAAAAAGAAAATGACCGTAGAACTCTGAGAACAAAGAAACATTATGGTGAATGATCGAAAGCCGGTCCTGTATCATATAGTTGGGGTTTTCCCTGAGTTGTGCTATTGCCTTTCTTCTAAATTGATCCATTATCAGGTGGATCAAAAAGGAATAGTGAGAGAAATGAGGCATTATATATTTATCCTATTTTAAAGCCTCTTGGAGTTGCTTCAACTCCTTATCCATGGTGTTGCTCATTACTTCCTCCCATTGATAGCGAAGAAAGAGTTGTTTATTGCATTGAGAAATAACATACATAACTGGCAAGCTCAATCAGTTAAGGTCCTCTACACCTAAGGCGATCTGAATCATGTTTGAGTAATATTTTTCCCACCATTGCAGCAAAGAATTTAGGATAGGGAAATCAGTTGATACTAGTCCTTTGAACAAACTGGTGTAGAAAGAAGACCCCAACATGTGTTGAGCCTGCAGTGTTACCACATTTTTTTCATATAGTAAATATCCCTTTGTTAACTCAAACACCATTCAAATCTGGTTAGGTGTGATGCGGTAGAGAGCCTTTCCCCTCTCATTCACAATGGAACGACTCTGTGGATTGTAAGAAATTGCTAGCTACGATAATAATTTGGGAGAGAAATGAACCCAAGGACACAACAACTTCACAAAATTGGTGTTCCAACGGTTGCTGCCAACATTATCCTTTCCCTTGTAAGCCCTCAAAAAGACTATCTTTAATACATGATGGGGTCAACTTCGATCTTCCATGCTGGCTTGAAATCAAAATTTAGCTAGCTCCTCTTCATTCTAGACCTGGTCCTCGGGCTTCCTGACCATCACCTTTTTAAATGACACTCTCTCTTCAAAAGCCTCAATTTTTCCTTTCTTAGCACTTGAACTCGAAGACACCATTGCTCTCACTCACGTAAATTCTATCCTTCTAAGCTCTCAAAAAAAACCTTGGGTCTCGCACACTGCTCAATCACTAAACACTTTTGTAAATACATTGGTGATGGTTTTATTTTGAAAATAGAGGGGATTTTATAACATTTATTTGAGTCGAGATCATTTAATGAGGGGAGCTGGTTGGTTTTTTACGACCATCCTAGGCTCACCACCTTTTTGGTCTTTTGCACGTTCTGTTTGAACGATGTACCATTGGTTTCTTTCGAGTGAACATGCCTACATGGATCCGAGGATGATCCTTACGTGTCTCAACTCATCGTGATTGTATGAGAGCTCTGCCATCGGGATTTGCTCTTCGATGTAGATTCCTTGTTATTTTTACTCATTTTGATACCACCTCAATTAGTGGTCTGACTAAGCGTTTTGCTACATCCTTTTAGGTGTGGAGGCCAGCTAGTGCTCGAATTTTGGCATGTGTAACCATTTATTGCTCTTGATAAATTATTTTAGCTTCTCTCTGATTCGTGTTAACTGATGATAGCAAATCCTCGGTCGATCAACCTCATAAAGTTGCTTGTACAAGAAACCACTAATCAACAAGGTTAAATTAATTCAATGAGATGGTTAAGCATACCTCATTCTTGGTTCATGTGCCAAGCTAATTTTTTGCATGATGGTTTCGCTTATCGAGGTGTTAGTTTTTGGAATTCTTCAATTAGCCGTCTGCTTTCTTTCTCGAGCTGATCAGTCACCGGTCTAGGAAGCTCAACCAAGTGATGTGTCGAAGGAGCTGATCGACTTCTATTTTTTGCTTATTTACCGATTGGTTTTGGCTCGTAGATAACTCACGGGAGCTGATCGACTTTCTCTTCTAATGCGTCAGTCGACGATCTTTTTTTTTGGTGAGTGTTTGAAATTTTGGCCCATCCTTGTTACTTGGGAGTCGATCAGTTTCTTTCTTGTTTTTGCCAGCCGAGAAGGCTTCCTCCTTCGTCGACTTATATTTTAAAGCCGGGAGCCGATCGGTCGGCTAGTTAATCAAACAAGCCGATCGATCGGTATTTCTTTTTTGAGAGCCGATCGATCGATATTTCTTTTTTGAGAGTCGATCGATCGATGAACCCTTCAAGTTAACCGAATTGTTGACGGTCTTTTCATCATCGGTGGATTGGTTGACTAGTTGTAATCGATAGTCGATTGGTTGGCCAGCACTGTTCGGGAGTTGATTGGTCGGTTAGTGTAGTCTAAGAGCCGATCGATCTGCTAGTGTTCAAAAGTGGCCGAAAAGATCTGTTGGTTGGATTTTAGCATTTGTGAGCCGATAGACTAACTTTCTTTGATCTTGAGCTAATTTTTAGTCTTATTCTTCGGCTAGATCTTATTAAAGCGCAATCATCCAATTTCTCTGGATCGAATGCAACCCTTAGATTAATTCTGAGGTGTTCGACTGTTAACTTGGTGGGGTGCATGCCCTTAGGTTTTAATTAATTATCATTTTATTTAACCTTAGGCTTTCAAACTTTGAGACCATGGTGAATGCTTTAACCGACTTATGATTAAGGGATTTTATTAATCGGTTTTAGGCTTCAAGGAAAATATTATGAAGGTTAAACTTTGACTTGGGGAGTAAATCAAAATTTTTTGCCCTTACCACTTGAGGCATTTTTGAAAAATGAAGCCCACATTATTAAAGCTAAGGTTTAAACTTTATCAACCAACCAATGAAAAATTGAATTACTCACAACAACTTTTTTTTTAGGCAAATACCAACAACATTAACAATTTTATTGAAACCAAAAAATTTAAATTTGGGGGTTTCAAAGTTGAGTCAATTTTGGCTCCAACAACACCTCATCTTGATGGATGTTCAAAATATTTGCTTTGTTTATGAATCTCTCAATGTACCATGTCTATTCACTACTCACGCTTGGAAAGAAGCAGTCACCACCTACGAAGTCATTTCTGAGACCATCAAAGAATAGGAAGAGTAGGTAGTAGCAGAGCGTGTAGTGGCAGAGAAAGCAGTAGAAGAAGCTGAGCGAGTCGAAGTGCTCAAAGTGGTGGTTGAAGCAGAAGAGCAAGAGAAGGCTGAAGAGGAAGCACATCAAAAGGTATTCGTAGTAGAGGTGTTAGCTAAGGCAGCTAGAAAGAAGACTCCTTGATAGTCCAATGGATAAATGCCTAGGATTGCTTGCATCCATGCAAGCTGGATGCCCCATGAGTCACTAGAAATGTTGGCAATTTTGCATTTTGCCACATTGGATTTTTCTTTTTGGAGCATTTTTATTGTAATACGACAATATTTATTTTGAATCAGTTTCATATGTTACTTTTTGTTTGCATATGTATTTAGTATTCAGTGTTGAATGTTTTAAGAGAAAAAAAATGTAAAACTTCATTTGAGATTCAAATTTGCTATATTCGAAGTGCACTTCTCTCATTTTGCACAAATTGCTATATTCAAATCGATGTCTTTGAACCTGTACACTTTGCAAAAATGAGGAAAGAAAGATCAAGCTAAAAAATGCAAGGGACTGAAGAATTTGAAAGCGCCAAAAAAATGGAATGTAGAAGCGGTTTGCCCCTATAATGGGGTGAAAAATTTATTTGTCCCTCTTTGGGCGAATGTCTTACAAAAAGAATGTAAAAATTATGCGCTCCAATTTTTCAAAATAATTTTGGCGATAAGGCATGTTCACCCTAAGGATGGGGCAAAATCTTCATTCTTCCCTCTTTTGGGTGAGCGCAATAGGCAGAGGAGGACACGACTAGACACAGTCGCATTCGTCCTGGTTGAGGGGCAAACATCCCATTCATCCATCCCATGGGCGAACTCACCCTAAAGGATGAAATAAAAATGTGTTTGCTCTTTCGTGTGTGAATCTGCCTCAAAATGAATATGTTCGCATTCACCCTGGTCAAGGGGTGAACATACCATTCGCCCCTCCCATGGGTGAATGCGTTCCCAAAAATAAATCCTGTGAATGCATTGAATATTAGAAGATTGAGCGAAAATTATTTTTGCTAAGAGGCAAACATAGTTTCGGGTAGAAAGGGTGAATGCGATTCTAAAGGTAAAGTTGTCCAATTATGATTTTTGCCATAGTCAAGTTTTCAAAGGCGCTCAGAGCAATATGTATCAAGCATTAAAATATGGTGGCAATAAGTAACTCAAACTGTCAATCCCAAGTTAAGAAGGAAGCCATATTAGAAGTGTAGGAAGTTTTTCATATTTTCCAAAGCAAGAGTGTATTTTCAAGGTATTGAATGTCTGTGCACCAATGTCCAGAATGTTGATTTCCTAGGAATGTTCCCTTGAAAAATGGATCGTTGTTCCAGAAAGATGGATTTTCAACATTTCCAAGGAGTAATTGTTAGAAAATGGAAATACTTGATATTATTAACTTGAAATGACCTTGCTTAAATAACAAGTGCTTACAATCTGATCCATTGGATCATAATTAACTGACTGATCTCAACCATACAACTTATCCTAGTAACAACTTAGGATATAATGTATATTCTAACACCCCCCTTAAGTGGTACTAGGATATACTAACACCCCCCTTAAGTGATACTAGGAGGTAGTGAAAAATAATAAAACCAAAACAAGTGGCATATCCACAAGTATGAGTCCCAACAACAAGGCCTGATAAGGTACTCATGTACAATATGTGATCAAAAAGAAGAAAGATCACTAAAGAAAACTCCCCTAAAACCAAAGTGTCTCACAAAAAGGAGTGTGAATATATGATGGAGAAAGAACCACAAAAATCACAAGGGTAGTCCAAAATGACTCCATAAGCATGAGTATGTGGTTTCCATCTATATGAACACAATGGGCTAAAACAAGGTCCAAAACTCATGGAAAAACAACAAAACAAGGGGAATGATGAAAAAACCCAAGGGAGAAAACCACCTGCCATAATAGAAGAAGAAGAAGAAGAAGAAGGAATATGTGCATGGAGGATGGAGAGGAAGGAATATGTCCTCTTCAACCCCCCTTAGGACAACTTCCATCAAGAAGCCTACAAAGGATCCATCAGATGTCTAAAAAAAAAGCAGAGATGTGTCGCTGAAATGAAAGCATTCTCCTAGACTGGTGCTTGTGACAAATATCAAGGTTGTGAACCATGAAAAAAAGGTCACTAAAGAAAACCCCTTGAAACCAAAGTGTCTCACAAAAATAAGAGTGTGAATATAGTGTGGAAAGAACCATAAGAATCTCTAGGGATGTCCAAATTGACTCTGTAAGTATAAGTAGTGATTTCCACCTATATGAATAAATGGGTTGATAACAAGGTCCAAAAAAATGGACAAACAACTTACTTCAAGGGAATAAAGGGCACCAATGTAGCTCTTGAATGTGTCCCTATGGTGACCTCCTCATCTTACTGAAATGCATGGGTTACCAGCCACTGCAACTGCTAGGTTATATAGGGGAGATGACTAGTTATGAGGATCACTTACAAAGATGTGGGAGTGTCGGGTTCAACTGAGAATGCACTCCATGATACAATAATTTGATCCACAAAAAGTGTGGAAAAATAGTTTCAAAACTAAAAAATGATTGCACCATCATGTGTGGCTCGAAAAAACCTTTCCAACAACTACAAATACCCTTATATTGGGGTTTCAATGAGACCTACATCTCGTAGGAAAAAATAATCTCCTTATTTCCCTCACAAGGGAATATTCCAAAAAAATTGGAATAAAAAATGGTGCTTATAAAAAAGGGTTTTAGTTAAAGTCACATGGGCCCACCCTTTTTAAAACATTATTTGTGGGATAAATATGACTACCCTGTTAAAAGGGAATACATGGCCATATATTTAAAAAAATTTCCCACTATGCATTGAAATTTAATTTACTGGGCATATATCATGCCATGTTCAGTTGAATAGAACTACCCATTACAACCCTTTGCTCGTGTGGCTCTACCACCGAGTGCTACCTTGAACACCAAAAGAGTGGATGACCAACATGACAGGAAGTTCCAATGACTAACTAGAAGTGAATATCCACGTTGAAAAAGCTTCACTACCAAGTTGAAGAAAGAACAACGGTTGGCACATATTTCATTTGATCCATTGAGAATAGTGAATACAACATCAATTTTTTAATTTATTTGATTTGTTGCTGAGTCAAAATAAAAAAACTCCCACTCCTTTCACGTTACACAAGGCAACAAATTTAATCAAAAAATATTGCGCCAAAAAGGATTGCACCAAAAACCCCATTCATTTTAATAAGAGACCCCCACTAATAATGTTTTCCCATTAGAGCATGCAACTCAGGTATGCAAACATTACAAAATTGGGAAACCATTTCGAACCAGGCGGAGGCAATGGTAGAGAAAATTCGGTAGCTTCGGTCATGGGTTCATAAAAAAAAAACTCCATGCGGTAAAAGACCACAGGTGAGGGCGACTGTAGAGCACATGTATCCATATTCCCAATCAAAAATCCTAGATGTGCCAATCATGTCAACGTGCAACATCCAATTATCAATGATTTTGTCCAGGTGCAATGCAGATGGAGGTGAAGCCACTACCTTTATCTCAAACTACAACTACTACCACATCTATTGTTGTAGTGCTAATCACACAGAGCCAATTGTCACCAATCGCTAGATGTTATGGGCCAGGTACAGGTAGAATCATTCGACGATGATAGATGACCATACTCACGCTCCATGACGTCCATTTGTTATCAATAGATTTTGCCAACACTCCCGCCTCTCACAATGGGTTGCTTTAGGACTCTTGGCGCTACCTATATCACAAATTTTCTCCCCCTAAAGTTGGTTCATGCATTTTCATGCTGGAATAACTAGGAAAAATTCACACCCTCCATTAATTTGCTAACCACTTTTGAACAATTCTAGCATTTCAAATTTTGGATGCTACGTAACGAGACGACGACATTGTTGTTCTAAAAAAAATGTTCCATATCAAAATGATAGATATGATGCATAGGGTCTCGACATCAAAAAATAATGGCTAAAAGTGGGCCCAAAACTGCTACACGTTCGCCTGTGGTGCAATATAAACAAATCATGGCAAACACGACTATTTATGATCTCTACAAAAAAACTCTATAAATAATCTCATGTTCACCATTGTTCCATTGATTTAGGGTATTCTGTATTAATTCAATAGCTTATTTTGTGAGTGTTATATAAATAGCTTCACCATCGTGCCAAGGCCGACATTGGAAAAAAAATGTCACTGAAACTATTTTATGTTGGCACAAACGATATCACTCAGCTCCTTAAAAAACTCGGTCAATGTAAGCTTTAGAAATAGTGACACCACCATAGGCAACCACATCCTCGAAATCCTCTAGTTCTTCATCTCCATATTCTCCAAAAAAATAAGAGCAATCTACGCAAACAACTTTGGCAGCAATAATCTCAATGCACTAGGTAAGCGCACCGCAAGAAAAATAAGAGGTTATGCTCGACCACCAAAGCATTTGCAAAGTATCTATCGACCATACACCAGAACTATGCATAGTGACAACTGATTTCTAGGAAACACAAATAGGTCATGGACCAGATCGCTCACCCACCATTGCTATCCGCATGTTTACATGAACAACGACATCTTCTGGACTGAGTCTTAGAGGAAAAAAGCAAGTTCACAACAAAATTTATCGCAACTGAGGAAAAATCTGCCACCACTTCTGCTATGCACAACTTGTGCTACCCAATTTAACCCTTGCAACAACACACCTTCACTAGAACCCACCAAAAAATAGGCAATGTAGGGGCCATATGAATGCACCAAAAAAACTAGGAAGGTACAAAAAGTCTTATGCGCACTGCCAGGGACAAAAAATAACTGCACATCACCGCTTCTAGATGTGGAGTTGCTCTTCCTTAATCACATGCAACAAACATTGACTCCAAATATGTCTATGTTGCAGTATGGACCACATCAAGCGGCATCAATAATAAACATAGAAATTAACAGAGCACTTGCAACTTCAAAAAAAATAGGACTGGAATGACTTCAATGGATAAAAATGGTATTTCAATCTCCTTAATGCACTCATAGTTCACATCTAGTTACAAGGGCCATTTTTATGAATGCACAACCAACACAAGTCATCCGTCATGCACGCCAAAAATAACTTGCTGTTAATTAACTATTCAAAACCATAATTATCGGATCTGGATACAGGGAAGAATCAATTTGAGTGCATCTTCTTGTTTTTGATGCTCCACAATCATAGACATTTCAAAGTTTTTTGAGTGGAAATTGGTAGCCTCACACTCTTGAAAATGGGCTCCATAGTTTTGTGTGCATAACCCTTGCATCAGATGTAGATAATATTTACTTCAAGCCAATCACATGCAATGCTTCGTCAAATCAAATCTGCACACCATCGTGATGACAATGTTTCTAATTTTACCATTGTGATGATAGAAAATTACGCCAATCTCCTTGCTGAATTTGTGAATGCTCTTTAGGTACACCAACTAGGCATTTTTTTTGGCTCTGTCAAGCCACACGATAAACAAATGCAAGAGATGAAATTTGGCAATCCTTGAGGCCACAAATTCTCATAGAACACCTGATCACTATTTGTGGGTATTGCACATATGAAGTCCACTGAGATTCATTGAGGCTACGAAAGAAACTGAAGAAGACATCATAGAGGTGCCCTTGCAGGCAATAACAATTCCACTTGTGAAAAGGATTGAAAATCCAACTAACTTCATATTATTTACAAACTCATTATATAGGCACTAATGGCCCAAAATACATAACCAAACCCATCAAATCATGGATTTGATCCAATATGCTTAACCATAAGCTACAAAAGTGCAAAGGAGAATGCACATAACTTCCAAGTTAATAGAAAAGGAATAATGCTAACTATAAGATCCATTTTAGCTATCTTGAAGTACACACTTCCTACTTTGAGTTCACACTTACTAACTAACACTCTAAATGACAACTAGAAGATAACTAGTGCCCACAAGTGCATGTGAGAAGGAGACTCACAATTATTAATTTGCAAGAAATAAACTATGCAAACCTAGCTAGGAACTACTAGAGGGGTCATATGAGGGATAAAACATCAATCCTCATCATGCCTCCCCATAATAGAAGCATTGGCCTCCAATGCTTTCAGAAGAGTAGGAAAGTCACGGGACATCTAATAAAAAGAAATCCAACGAGCCTGATGCAACAGATGTCCTCGTCGAGCCACAAGATATGAGGTGGTAGACCCCTGGCAAGTCTGTCGAGTCTTTGTGTCATAGATCTGATCGGAATCCAATGGTAACTGAGAATCAGGAACCATGTCCACAGGATGACTGATAGCTGGTGCAGTCTCCAATGTAGAGTCAAAGTACAACTTCAAAAGATCTACATTGACGATGTCATGAATTCCCAAGTGTGTGGGAAGATCAAGGTGAAAAGCATTCTTGGACACCTGTTGAAGAATAGTATAAGGCCCATAGTGAATCGACTTGATTTTACTATGAGTCTTATCAGTAAAACGCCGCTTGTCAAGATGCAACCAAACTTTGTCACCAACCTAAAATGGATGAGGAATTCGATGTCGATCCATGGCCTTTTTTTGTTGTTGTTGTGTCTTTTGCAAAATCTCAACCACCTTTGATTGCAGATTGTGCAAGTTCTGAATAAATGAGTGTGCCTTGTCTTGCTCCTTCTGAAGATGTGAAGTGATAGGAGAAGGCAAAGACAAAGGTAACTCATAAGGTGCCAAGGGCTGAAATCCCATACAAACCTCAAAAGGTGAGTGACCTGTAGAAGAATGTAGGGCCCTATTGTAGGCATGTTCAATATGAGTGAGACTCAAATCCCACTTTGATGGTGAAGCGTGATGATAGATTCATAAACTTTGCACAAGGGTACGGTTTACCACTTCAGTCTGCCCATCGGACTGCGGATGATAGGTGGTGGAAAATTTAAGGGAAAATCCCAAAATTTTCCACAAATAATGCCAAAAGTGAACCACAAAGCGTGAATCACGATTCAATATAATGCTGGTATGTAGAACAAAGGAACGCCAAATGCTGTCAAAGAACAATTGGGCTAAATCTGCTGTAAAACTGGTCTTGCGGCATGGAATAAACTTAGCCATCTTACTGAATCTGTCAACCACCATGAACACACAATCATGTTGTCGCACTGTCATGGAAAAACCACTAACCAAATCCATGGAAATGCTTTCCCAAGGATGGGAAGGAATAGGCAAAGGCATGCCTAAGCCAAAATTTCTGTTAGCTGGAAGAAGAAGAAGAAGAGGGAGTAGAAGCAGAAGGGGAAGGAGAAGAAGGAGATGGAGAAGAAACATTCTTCTTTTGAGCAAAATTCTTCTTTTGTGAGAAATAATTATTCCCTTTTGATGAGTTTGCAACCACTTGAGTAGCAGGTGTGCGGAATGCCTACGAATGCACCTTAAACTTGTCCTCCGTAAGTTGCGCCTAGTTGAAAACTGAATCCAATGTGTCCATAGAAACAAACATTATTTCCCTATACAAATGTTCCAACAA
Organism: Wollemia nobilis; assembly: GCA_028583015.1. NCBI lineage: Eukaryota > Viridiplantae > Streptophyta > Pinopsida > Araucariales > Araucariaceae > Wollemia > Wollemia nobilis. The sequence continues at coordinate 19,639,684 of JAQPPZ010016881.1, forward strand.
ACCACTTTGAAATTTGAGAATAAAAGCTTTAATATCTTCCTCCATATTCAAAAGTATCCTGTACCTGTTGAATTGAAAGATATATTCCTGCACAGTCATATTAGTACTTTGTCGAAATTGAAACCATTTAATGACCAATTTATTAGAATAATTGGAAGGATAAAATTTGGTCTTAAGACAGTCTACAAGCTCATCCCAAGAGGTGAGTTCATCATGACCTCTTTTTATTTCAACAAGTACTTTAGCTAAACCATAAAGTTTGAGTTTAGCATATGGAACCATATCCTCATCTACAAGTTGAGTGTAAGAAAACCAAGAACTCATGTCAAGAATCCAACTATTCAAGACTTCAGGGTTCTAGGATCCATCATAAAGTGGCACTTCACAACGAACTCTCAGGCGAGAATCATTAGCAGAAGTTGAAGCATTGTGGACAAAAATATCATTTACCTTCATTGCAAGGTTACCAAGAACTTTTGCCATGTTAGTATCATTAGCTTTATCTGCTAAAGCATTTACAACATGGGCAAGTTCTACCACTTGGGCAGCCAATTCAGAAGCCATGTGAGACCGGGTATAAGCCAGAAGTAAAAGGGAAAAACACTGAAAAATCAAGGAAAAATTGAAGGTTCCTTGTTACAATGGTGTGCCCTGAAAAATACTCCTAAGGCTAAAAATTGAAAAATTTAAACTAACCTAAGGTTTACAATTTATATTTTATTAATTTTAAAATAACTTAATTAAAAATTAAATTATAATTAATCAAAGATTAATTAATTTAATTAAGCTATTAAAAATTAAATTAATAAAAAATAAAAATTACATGCAACCTTAGAATAGTAAATTTTTTTTTGAAAAAAATTACAATTTACCCTCGGCGAAACTTCACTTGCTGTGCCTGACTGGCTGAACTTCACTGGCACGTTTCTCGAGGCAGTCAATCGTGCGTCTTCATGCAAAATTTTTTGCACCCGATACAAAAAAATTATGTGCCTGGGCTACATGCAGGAAGCAGTTGCATGCGGCGTGTAGGTCATCGTCTACCGGTTGTTGGTAGCGGATGCGGCACAGCCGATGGTCCGTCGACTGTGTGGCGCATCGACGTCCGTGCTTGCAGTTTGTGCAAGTGGACGGGCTGTCAGGCCTGTCAGCCACAGCGGGCATGATAGTTCGCTGTAGGTCTATCAGCCGCAGCGGTTCTGACAGTCCATTACAGGTCTGTCAGCCATAGAGGGCCTGACAGTTCGCTGCAGGTCTGTCAGCCACAGCGGGTCTGACAGTCCACTACAGGTCTGTCAGCCATAGAGGGCCTGACAGTCTGTTGCAAGTATGTCAGCTACGGTAGGCCTGACAGTCCATTGTAGGCCTATCAGCCGTGGTAGGCCTGACAGACCACAGGGTCTGTCAGTCGCGACGTCACATAGTCGACCTTTCGTCAGCCATGTTGGACGTCGGTCGATGTCCGTCAGCAACCAACAAGCAAGGTCTGTCGATCGACAGACGTCTGATGGTCGATGTCGACAGGTGATGACGCTGACTCATCCGAGCCACCTGCACAGATTAGCCCTCAACTCCTGCTGAGATGGGGCCGAGGGACTTCAAATCAAAAAAAAAAAATTCATTTTTTTTTTTTTTACAATGAAAAATTAATTAATATATAAAGAAGAATATATATTAATTAAAATTTAAGTTTTCTAACAAAAACTATGAAATTTTTAAAAATTAACCAGGAGGGTTAATTTAAAAACATAGAAAACTAGAACTGTTACAAATGTGAGCAATTTTTGAAGGCAAATTACCTTCAAATAAAAAAAATTGCTAATTTCTCTTGATTATCCCAAGACTCCTTCAGTAGCTCTCCTTTCAAGATCCAGTCGACACACGACCAACATTTGAAAGGCAACCAGATCTAAGTCGACACACGACCTAGTTTGATGATGCTCGATCTTCAAGACTCCGAAATGGCAGGAACATCAGGAACAAAAGACTCCCTAATTTGCATTTCACCGTAGGAGAAATTCAACCCTGCCAAGGGATTTTTGTAAGAAATAAATCAGGGTAAACTTCTCCTATACTTCTTGAGCATACGAAGAAAGTTGGAACGAGGATTTTGATGCCTAAGGAACTTCCTTCTACGAATGGTTTTCAGGATCCCCTTGAGCTTGATCCGAGTCCTCAATGAAAATAAGTTTCTCATAAGAAAACTAATATATCTCCTATCCTCTCACCTCACAAGCCCTAGTGCAAACTTGAACTAGGCTCTGATACCAATGAAAAGGATTGAAAATCCAACTAACTTCATATTATTTACAAACTCATTATATAGGCACTAATGGCCCAAAATACATAACCAAACCCATCAAATCATGGATTTGATCCAATATTCTTAACCATAAGCTACAAAAGTGCAAAGGAGAATGCACGTAACTTCTAAGTTAAGAGAAAAGGAATAATGCTAACTATAAGATCCATTTTAGCTATCTTGAAGTACACACTTCCTACTTTGAGTTCACACTTACTAACTAACACTCTAAATGACAACTAGAAGATAACTAGTGCCCACAAGTGCATGTGAGAAGGAGACTCACTTACAATTATTAATTTGCAAGAAATAAAGTATGCAAACCTAGCTAGGAACTACTAGAGGGGTCATATGAGGGATCAAATATCAATCCTCATCAACTTGCACTGATAACACTGGTCACCTTGGCGTGGAGATTTGCAGGGAAAAATCTCATCATCATTAAAAAATTGTGCCGTAAAACAACAATCGGCCATCATCTCTAGCACTAGGATTGCGAGATGAGTAAATTCATACTACACAATAGGAATGCATCTACTAAAACAAGGGACCGTGGAAAAATTGCAGTGGTGGTGCCACCCAATTTGATGAACCTTACGTAGCAAATGTGTGGGCTATCGCATGGGAGGTCACACAAAAAAATGTGCTACACATCTTCTTGGCTTTGAAACAGTGGGATAAAACTCATACGTAGTAGTACGTGGACAAAAAGTTTAGAACAAGACTAACACACCACACAAGGGCTCCTCCTCGAGTTCTCCAACAAGATGGTTTGCATCGTTGTGTACAAGCTTGTGCTTTTCATAGATACTAGCCTCGATAATGATCCAACACTAACCTAATGTGCATTGAGATTAACCTGAAAACAAATTAGTTAAAAAAGATCTATCTTCTATCTTCTATCTGAAGACAAATAGATCTAGTGCATATGGGCAGTGTTCAATAGCCAAGGCACAATACGAAGAGGTGTTAGATCTAGAAAGAGAATGACTGCCCTATAACTTTCAAATAAGTTGTTTCAATAAAAAAAAATTATAATCCATACAAAAAAGGATAAGATGAACCAGATCAAAGGAACTTCAAAAAAATAAATCATGGATTGTAAAATACGAGACTCCACATGTTCCAGTTGAGCTCCTCAGCACACACTAAAAAAATAAATCACTAAAAAATTCACATATTTTTCTGCCATTAATATTTCCTCAAGCTTCTGGTTTTTGATCCATCAAAGATGGAGAGCATACTCCCTCGCATGAAGAAAAAAAAGGGGAAAAAATTGAGGGGTATTTCCATGAGGGAAATCTCCCAATGAGGAAAAACTCCTTAGGCTCATAGGGTAGGGAAATCCCGCTCTGATAGAAAATGGAAATACTTGATATTATTAACTTGAAATGACCTTACTTAAATAGCAAGTGCTTACAATATGATCCATTGGATCATAACTAACTAAATGATCTCAACCATACAACTTATCCTAGTAATAACCTAGGATATAATGTATATTCTAATAGGAATTTACTCACTTTTGTTCCTGATTTACGATCACTTTGTTCTCATGTGCATTTAATGAAAGAGGCAAAATCCTCTATAAATAATAATCAAATTTTCATTTTAAAGGAGGTTAGACATTTTGTAAGAAATCTTCATAAGTTCTCTACATAAATAGAAGAGAATTGGCTTCTGAAATTTGCAAGCATTCTTATGTGTGTGATTTACTTCTATTTTTAAGCATTTTTGTTTATGCTCATGTTCTTGCTGTTAATTTTAAAATTCTATTTCTGGATTTAAAACATTGCTGGTGAGTGAGTGAGTTTTGGGATGTGATTTGGAGGATGTCTCTACAAATATGTGATTGAAATTCTGTTGCCTTTATCCTATTACATGTTGTTATAAAACTTGGTGGAATTGTTGCTACTAGTCCACCCCAAGTCCTACATCTGGTCTGTGGCCATTTTTCCCATTTCTTTTCGTATTTTCCAATTTCTTTCCTACATATCTAGTCTTCAACCAGTGTAGGATTTTGTTTGGGAGCCAACCCTCTTTGGAGATTAACATGGAGGACATTACTTTCCTCTGGTAATTAAATATTGGCCATATCTAGGGTGCACAAACATAGTTTTTGTTGATTAGGTAGATATTTGACCAATAGATATATGATCTCAACTACCACCTAACTCTTCCTATCTATAGACTAAATCAATCATTACCCTAACCCTAATGCTCAAGGGATGACTATCTAAACCTAGGGACCAAGATAAATAAAAATAAATATAGCAAATCTGGAAATATTGTAGTCATTAAAACTTGGAAATGATTTGTTTACTTTTGATCTAATTTCTTTTGGCCTTGGGATTTGATATTATTTTAGCCTAATTCTTTATCTTATAGGTGTAATATGTATCGACTAGATTTTTAGATATTATTTTTCTAATAGGACTTGATATCCTATAAATATAAGAAAAAAATATCATGAAGAAAATAAAGGAATTGGACCAAGGAGGCTAATAAAATACTAAAGTAAAGAAAACTACTCCAACTATTTGGATACAAGAATTACAGGAGCTAATATCAAATTCTTCAATGGAAAAATAAACAATGACCCTAACTAAAATCAATATGAACCTAGAGCTTTTCCTTTTATCCTCGTTGTTAATTTCTTCATATTTGTCAACCCAAGTAGGTCAAACTAGAAGAAATATCTTACCAATCATGATTTAAGCCAATCAAACTTGGGCCTCAACTAGTTCATCCATACACATTGTAACAACAAAACCTTTGTATAACATGCCATAAATAATGCAAGCTCTACCAAATGTAGATAATCTTGTAATATTTTGGGACGAGTCCTACCACTTGCCAACCAACCATGGTCTAGTCCCTAAGCCAATGACAAATGCCTTCAACTAGTCAACCAATGACCATGTTTACCTCATAGTCTAGCCAAAATCAATAAGTTGGTATGTTGAAAAATATGCGTAACGATCTCATAGGTAAATATTATAGGATAAAATATCACTCACATAAAATTACATCCAATGATAACACAAGTATTTCTCAACCTAATTCTTCTCTAGTACATTCATAAATCACAATTTCTCACATTACAAAACTCATTACATAAAAATTTCTAGTTATATAGCATGGAGTTTTATCTCCAAAATATAATAATACTTTTGACTCTTGCTATTTTCTAACTCATGGGAAATGCAACCTTTCACATGCCTCACATTATTACAAAGGCTCTCATGATTGCATAACCTCCTACTTCATATCTTGACACATCTTATATGACTCTTCACTTTCACACTTGACACCTTGCACACTCACACTTGCACACCTCACACTTGCACTCTTGACACCTTTCACACTTTATTACATAACACATAACACTCTTCACACTTTGACACATACTTTAGACACACACACTTCCTAATCTAAATATTTACAATAGTACTCAATGGTACTTCATGGTACTCAATGGTACCAAATGATATAATACTGCTTACACCCCCATATTACATTATTTGGTGTGAAGGCTTTAGACTTCAATCTTCAATTCTTATTTCTATTTCTTTAGCTCATTTATTTGTGCTTCTTTTTCTTGGTATTCATATTTTTCATCTATTTATTTGAATTATTTCTTGCTCCTATTATATTTCTCAACAAATCATCACAATAATATGATTCATATTATTCATCAATATTGTTTCCATTGTTGTCTAATTTGTTATCAGATTTAGAATGTAAAGATTCACTATTTTTACATTCATTGTCAACTGATTACTTATCATGAGTTTTTGTCATTTGATGACTTCATATCTTATTTTTTTGTTCAATCTTCAAGTCCTTTCTATCCTCAATTTCTTGATCAAAGTATTTGATATTTGACAAATATTTTTCCTTTTTACGAATTTGAACTTCTAAATATAGTAATGCCATATATGCTATTTTCCCTATATCAATAGTTATTGTAATGGTATTTTTTGGATTCTTCACTTGCTTCAATCAATTTTATGCTTAAATAATATTTAGGTGTTACAAATTGTTCATATTTGGTTTTTTTGAAAATTATTTGTAAAACCCTCTTTAATTTTGCATATTTCTATTTTCCAGCATTTTCTATCATACTTTGCATGCAATGTTTAAAATTTCAAATATTTTTTCACTATATTTTAATGATGCATTTTAAATAATTTATTCCATGATGCTTTCCACAAATCAATTTCAATTTAACAATTTTTTTAAGCAAAAAACCCATTGCGGTGCCGCCTTGGTCTGAGAGACCATGGACAGGGGGTTCTACACCGTCAAAGTCACCTGGGAGTCGCACTCGACCCTGTCCACACCAACATTATCAATTGGATTTTGGATACCCAATTCAGCTTTTTGGTAGGGTGGAGATTTGAACCTGGGACCTCCCTTGGAGGATTGCCCTCTCCTCTGCAACTCATCTACAACACCTGGGTTTAATTTAACAATTTTAATTTAGTTTCACTTTAATCAATTTCTTTCTTCTTCTTATAACTCCCAATTTATTATATTAAATTCTTCTCTCTTTTTTCAAATTATCAATTAATTTTTAAATCTCAAATTTCTTCTTTAGATTTCAATTTTCAAGTTTCAATTTCCTCTTATATACCCAAATTTTCAAATTTAATTTCACAATCAATCTTCAAATCTTAATTCACCATTCATTCAAATTCAATTCTTTAATTTTCTTATGTCTTCCAAATTCACTTTCAATTTTCCCAAAATATCTTCTCAAATTTCAATTTAATTTCCTTCAAAAAATCAATTCAACTTAGCCTTTAATAAATCAACTTTTCATTCCATTATTTCTCCACATATTCATTCATTCCTTATTATTATCATTTCCTTATATCTCCTCAAAATAGAAACTAAATCTTCAGGGTTCTCCTTCTAAAGGAAGCAACAAATCTGGAACTAGTATGTTGTCCCTTGGTCTTATAACAAGAAATCAATATAAAGGGGGATTAGTTGTTGGAAGTGAAAGGAAGGTGGGAAGACCTCCTAATAAAGTTTCCAGAAAGTGTGAGACTAAAGTAAAAATTGCTAATGGATCCTAGGTGATCCTGAGTCTAAAATGAGGTAAAGAAAATTTGAAAGTTCCTTTAAATATTTTAGCTTCCGGATCTCAAATCCCAGGCCATGGAAGACAAAATAAATATTCTTAACCTTTGTCACTATTGAAGTTTTTTTGATTGGAATGTGAGTGTATTACTTGGACCCATTCAGATCCTTGATTTGTTTGTTGAAGCTTTGTATGGTTCTTTTTTGCTTTCTTTGAAAAACTTTATCTCTATCCTCGATGTTCTCCATTTTAGTCTGTTGGATGAGATGGTGACACCTCACCTATTTGATCTTCTCTTTGGTGGTGGCAGTCCCTCTGATTGAGGTTTTGGAATTGCAAAAGTGTTGTAGATAACTGAATTCCTTTAGTTCTATTTGTTCCTCTTGAGTTGTTCCTTTGGGTTCTATCCTTCTCCTTCTGTGTTCTCTCTTATGTGTTGTAGTTTTTATTTGTTTGCAGTCCTTTATATTTCCTTGTAAAATGTTTGGGGATCCTTTCAAAACCTCTTCTTCTACCTAATAATAATAAAAAATTAAATCAAGTATGCCCATAAATATTCACTCAATCTATAAATAATCGTGTGACTAAGGAATAATTTAAACCTTTGGTGCTCACCTTTAATTTTTCTATGCATACATGACAAATTGTTTGGGAAATATTTCACTCAACTTAAGTTTTTTGACATATTTGTATTGTCTTCCTTCACAAGCATTGGTGCAATGTGTGTTACTTCTTCTTCCTTTCTAGCTCGAATACACTTAAAATTTCTCCTCTGTAACTTGGAAAGTCTTTGACTCAGGTAATTTTTCTCTTTTTAGCTTAGGTTTTTTAACACAAGAACTCTCATTCTTTTTTATGCAGTCCTTCTAGCTTGGGCACTTCAATATTTCAGCTCAAACAATCTTCACCTCCAAATATTCTATTGCATCTTTCACAATGTTCAACCTCACACAATATTCACCTCTTTCATCCTTAAATCTTAATGCAGGCACAAACAATCCTCAAACTCAATCTTCTCCTTTAACATAGTCATTCTCCTTTATAGACGTTCTATAAAGGACTGCAATTATATATATTATTCAAATGCCTCTTCTTTGTAGACATTCTATAAACTTTCTCCACATTCACCAACTTGAATATAATCCTGTCTCTCCAATAATATTTTAGCAATTCATCCAACAAATTATTCTTCAAAGTATTCTTCTCCTCCAATATTTCTTTAGCAAAGTCTCATTCCAATATTCTAATCTTCTTTAAATCTTCATAGTCAAATTATTCTAGTAACTCTTTTGGTCCAATATTCTCCAATATTCTTCCAATTCTTGTAGCAACTCTTTCTAATATTAGTTCAAGCTTCTTCTTATCACCATTTTCTTTTCCAAGCTTCTTCTTAGCTCTCTTAATCAAGATGGATTTCACCAAGATGGATCTGATGAAGTGTTGAGCGTGCAAATGACATATTGTCAAGGGTATGAAAACATAATTGGAACAAAGATATGTTCCCTCTTGAAAGGATAATCTCTTTTCTCCAAGGTTTGGGTATGCCAAATCTTAGCCAATGCGGATAAACTTAGAGAATTGATAACTATTCCTTCAAGGGGCCTTTGTTGGTTATGTTTCAAAAGATAAATTTCTTGATAGAATGCTTTGAAACCAAACACTTAAGTTTCTAAATATAATTCTACCGTACTAATGTTTAAACAAACATGAGCTAAGTGGAATTAAAACTAGATAAGAATATAAGACTTTAAGCTCTGTAAACTCTAATTGCCTAATCCATATTATTCATTGCATTTAAGATATATTGCACAAAAAAAAAGCAATGAATATTGAAGTTGTAGGAATTTTTAAAATATATTGATGAAGCTTAGCTTCAATGCTTTGAATGAAAATCTACTCCAAATTTAAGTAGGATCCAAAGAAAAGTCAAAGGTTTGAGGGTAAGAGAGAATAAAGAAAAATAAGCCAATATTGACTTGAACTCTAGTTCTAGTCTAATAAATTGAAAAATCTAATTTAAATCAACCTCGACTCAACCAATATTCATACAACTTGAGGTCCAATATGGTGCAATCTTCAAAGTATCAACAAACATTGAAACAAATTGAGTACAACCACCATCAACATGTGTAGATTGAACACAACAAATTTCAAAAGTCTTTTATTATAAAGATGTTTGTTGAGTACATAGCCATCAAAGAGATATGAGAAATAAAATCCTAGTCGTAGATGAATTGCTTAAAAAGTTTTTTTGGTCACTTAATCTCATCTGTCTGTGTTATTTCAATATTAAACCCTGGTCATTAATGAATTCTTTAGTTATTGCTAAAAGATTTAATCTTGGCCATTGGATTGATATGGGAGATAGAATCCTTTCCATATAAAATATTAAAAGTGACCATCAGAGAGATATGGGATATAAAATCCTAGCCATAGATGAATTCTTTAATTATTGCTAAAATATTTAATCTTGGCCATTGGAGAGATATGGGAGATAAAATCCTTGCCATCTAAAATATTTAATCCTGGCCATCGGAGAGATATGGGAGATAAAATCCTAGCTATAGATGAATTTTTTACTTATTTCTTAAAGATTTAATCTTGGCCATTGGAAAGATATGGGAGATAAAATCCTAGCCATAGATGAATTCTTTAACTATTGCTAAAATATTTAAATCTTTTAGCTGGCAAGAATTTTATCTCGCATATCTATTTGATGGCTAGCATTAAATATTTTATATGGCAAGGATTTTATCTCCCATATCTCTCCAATGGCCAAGATTAAATATTTTAGCAATAATTTAATAATTCATCTATGACCAAGGTTTAATCTTGAAATAACATGGACGAACGAGATTAAGTGGCAAAAAAAACGTTTTTTAAGCAATTCATCTATGGCTATGATTTTATTTTCCATATCTCTTTGATGGCTATGATTAATCCAAGAAGATAGTGATGATTCATCAAGGTGAATCAACGACTAGAATCACATATTGTGTTATCTTCAACAGACAAAATCAAAATATATTTTAACCATCAAAATTAAATATTTTTTTTAGGAAAATGTCAAATATCAAGGAATTATTAAAAATAATAATTTTTTTTTTGACCTTGTTTTATTTTTCTTATTTTGTAGAATATTTTTCTAGTAGACGTAAAGGTGGACATGGAATTTTAAGGCATCCTGGGCAAAAATAATCATGCAAGATGAAATATATGATAAATCAATGATCAATCTAGATTTTACAGAGTAATAGAGAGTTAATAAGGTATGCTCATTAAATAATTCCTACGCTTCGTGCAAATTAAAATTTAATGAGACATGGCCACAGGATGATTGAAAATAGTCTCGCATGATCATAAAAGCAATTCCATGAAGCATGTCTTGGGACAATGAATAACAATTAATTGTAAATGTAATGCTATGTGAAGGCCAAAAAATTGTATAAATAGTGGCTCACTAGTCTATTACAAAGGTCAAAAACCATCTATTATATGGTCTCTTTAGTTCTTTCTTTGCATTTTTTGCTTATAGTTGGATGACATTTTGGAACCAACCTTTTATGGTTTTGAGCTCTATTCTTGTAATCTGCCTGAGTGGATAAATTGGAATTCATGTACTCAACGAACATCTTTATAAAATAAGGTTTTTGAAATTTTTTGTGTTTAATTTGCACATGTTGATGGTGGTTGTACTCATTTTGTTTCATTGTATGTTGATCCTTTGAAGATTACACCATATCAAACCTCAAGCTGTGTAAATACTAGTTGGGTTGAGGTTGGTTTAAATTAGATTTATTGCTTTATCAAACTAGAATTGGAGTTTAGGGTAATATTGTCTTGTTTTTCTTTATTTTCTCTTACCCTAGACCTTTAAAGTTTGATCATGGTTATGCATAAGAGGTAGTACCAAAAAATTATTTATCAAATCAGGACGAATCAACATGAAAAATGTATAAACTATGGGGCAAATTTTTTAAATTTTTGAAGAAATTTTTTCAAAACATGGCGATTTTTTTTTCAACTACAAGTATCAACAAAATTAGCAAAAGGCGACTAGCAGAAGGTGATTGGTAGAAGGCGAATCATAGAAGGCGACTGATAGAAGGCGACTGACAGAAGGCAACTGAAACAAGGCGACTAGGAGAAGGCAACTGACAGAAGGTGACTGACATAAGATGACTGATAGAAGACGAATGACACAAAGCAACTGGTAGAAGGTGACTGACAAAAGGTGACTGGTAGAAGGTGACTAACATAAGGCGACTGGTAGAAGGCGATTGGCAGAAAGTGATTGACACAAGGAAACTATCATAAGGTGACTGACATAATGTGATTGGTAGAAGGTGAATGACATAAGGCGACTAACATAAGGTGACTGGCAGAAGGTGACTAACATAAGGTGACTAGTAGAAGGCGACTGGCAGAAGGCAACTGACACAAGGCGACTAGAAGAAGGCGACTGGCAGAAGGCAAATGACATAAGGTGACTAACACAAGGTGACTAGCAGAAGACGACTGACAGAAGGTGATTGGAAGAAGGTGACTGGCAGAAGGTGACTGACATAAGGTGACTAGCAGAAGGTGCCTGAAATAAGGTGATTAGTAGAAGGCAACTGACATAAGGCAACTGGCATAAGGTGACTAACACAAGGCGACTGGTAGAAAGTGACTAGCAGAAGGTGATTGGTAGAAGATGACTGGCACATGGCGATTGGAAGATGGTGAGTGGTAAAAGGTGAGTGGCACTAGGCGACTGGCATAAGGCAAGTGGCACATGGCGACTGACAATATGATAGATGGTGAGTGGCACAAGGTGACTGATATATGGAAAGTGGCACAAGGTGACTGACAGATGGCAAGTGGCACAAGGCAACTAGTATATGGTGAGTGGAATAAGGCGATCACCATAATCGTAAATAATATGGTGCCACATATCCTCCCTTCTGCATGTGTCATTCATGCGTTAACTCCTGCCATGCAAAAAATCTATAAATTCATTTGCAGGGTCATTTGCAACTTTTCCTAGAGCAACTTTAAAATATTTTTCTAGCATTTTAAGGACGTTTTCCACAACGGTTTTAGAGAGTTTTTAGAGCATTTCCAAGCAATTTTAGTACGTTTTGGCAGTATTTTTAGAGAATTTTGGCAATGTTTTTATAAGTTTTTGCTAGCATTTTCTTGCTTTTTAGAGATGACGTTGTTCCTCCCCTCTTCCATCCAAAGTTCATTTCAAGTACACCTTCTGCCCCAATCTCAAGAGCATTTTAAACACTCTTGATAGAGATTCCCAATGGATTTACACTACTAGACTTACTGGTGTGTTGAAGATGCCTCAGTTGAACATTAACGTTCAGTTTATGCAATAGATCGTTTCTTGTTACAACCATGACATGTGCATTGTTTCAATCCCTGTGGATAACAATGAAATTATTTTTTTGGTTAAACCCTTCGATGTGCAGCGGCTAACAGGGCTACCATTTTTGGATGGTGTATTGGTGAAAAACCAATACACCTTAACCGACGATGATAAATCCACCCTAGAAAACCTTTACGTTGTTCATCCTGACAATATGAAAGGTATAATTTGAAAATTTATTTTTTATTTAACATTAAATATTGTTCTACTATAGTTTCATTTCTCTAAAAATGTTCTTGTTTTATTTTTTGTTTTCTAATAATGTTCTCTTTTTTCAGTCAATTCTTCTAAGTCCAAAAGGGGCTTAAACATTTTGAATGTTGGAGAAAAATTTCTATATGCTTGCATTGAATTTTTTTAGGCAAGGCTTATTCTATAGGGGCAACCTACAAAAATACCTTTTTGGGCACTTTATTTATTGCTTTGTTGTATTGATGACGGTAAATTTTACTAGTGCACAAACATTTCCAACTGCCTGAAGCACGACCTTTTGAGTGCCCAAAAAAGTCAAGCATCTGCTTACAAAATGACTACCAGCAATTTTATTCTTTGTTTATTTTAGGAAGCTTATTTCAAACTTCAACAGAGTAGTCCTCCCACTGCATTGCACCCCATTTTCTTGTCTATTGGCATGTTTGATGGTGAGATACAGGTAAATTTTTTTTTTGAAATATCTTTATTTATTTATTTTTTTAATTTTATCTTTTATTCTCTAATTTTATTTTAAAAACAGAAAATAGCATCTCAGTCTTCAAGTAAGAGAGATGCCACATTTAGGATTCTAGAAGTATCTGTTGATTCTGACATGCAATCGTAGCCATCACCAATGACTCCCAAAAAATGTGTGAGGTCTTATGATGGTCGGATTCAACATACACCTACGACACCTTTTACTAGAGAAATAGTTACAGTCGACGTAGAAGAGGTTACCTCCAACCCACAAGGTAACCTTTACATTGTTCAAAAATGCTTTTTTAAATGATTTATTTTTTTGACTTAAAATTATGTTTTTTTAATGTGTTTTACGTATTTTTCAGACAAAGGGTAAATGGTTGAAATATCAATGGCTGCATATTCTGAGTCAGGTATGTATATTTTGAATAAATATTTTTTAATGCTATTGTTGCTTACAAATGATTTATTTTATGTTCTTATGTGAAATTTAATAGAGGGACCTCGTAGATTCAAAAGGCTAAAAAAAATATGGCTCCACCATCTGACCCTCCACAACCACAACCACAACCACAACCACAACCAAAGTAGGTTCAGGTCCACCCAAAGCAAGTTTAGGTCCATCCACTTCAGGTCCCACCTACGAGGAACCAATCACGCATACATGGTAAAATGTTCCTCACACCACCACCTCATAATGCAAGAAGTGCTACAGAGACACAAAATGTGTCATCATATAATATTTTTGTTGTACCGATATTAACCTTGGAGAATTTTTCAAATGTTGAGAGTGCATCTCAAATGCCCTCGGGAAATCTTGATTGTGACTTTCTTTATTAGGGTATGAATCCTAAAAATTTCCCTTTAAAGGCAAGTGATATTCTTGAGGATGAAGAGGGCATTGATGGAGAAGAAGATGATGTCAATGTAGATGCCGTCGAAGTTTACCCCTCTGACCCACAACAAGTTATCGCTCGTACTGTTACAAAATATGATATCCTAAACATTTCTAAAAATGTGTTATTAGCCGATGCATGTAAAGTTGTAGTTCATAATACTCTTCTTTTGGATATTGATAAATTGAAGGAATGAGAATATCAGGCCAATATTTTGATTAAATCCATCAATGGCTGATATAAGAATTTTTCAAAAAGAAAAAAGTTGTTTCTCAATATGGAGAATGAGCCCCAAAAGCTCGATGCCTTGCTACATAAAGCTAAATCTAGCACTATGGAGGCCGAGTCTACATACAAAGATGAAATTCTTGTCGTTGTTATGAATTGTTTAGAAAACCTCAATGCAAAAGCCCAAGATTATTTTAATGAATGGGAACTTGATCAAAACAAAGTAGCAGTTGCAAAAACAACACGACTTACAGCTGATGTAAGTTCTACATCTAACTAAAAAATATTTTTTTTGTTAAATATGTTTTTTTTTAAAATATTAACCATTTTTTAATTCTGTTTTGTAGTCTAATTTCTAGCACCTAAAGCAATAAGTCAATGCTATGAAATTTTTGATCAAGACTGCCAAAATTAGCATTAATAATGCTATTGAATTGAAGAAGAGGTTACAACAGACGGTTAGAGAAAATAATTACCTAAAGAAGGTTATCAAATATGGGGGCCTAGATGTCAAGGCTAAACTAAAAGAAAAGGATAAGGAGATGAATGCACCTTTCAAAGAAGATCCAGCGAATGAAGAGAGTGCCTTGTTATCGAGGATCAACACTATAGCAGAAAGTTTGGTTAGGGCTAGGGCATTAGAAGAAAAGTATATTGAGGTAGATGTGGGTGGACCTTCAGGAAACATTGAAAAACAATAGATATTTGTTGTGTTGGGTTTCAAGTGAAACAAAAACTCTTTATATATTTATATTTTTATAAATATTTAAGACTCATATTTTTTTGAAAATTGAAATCAATGTTAGAGGCAATTTCTGAAAAATTCATATTATCATTTTGAAGTTTTGTTTTTAATTATTGTTATGTTTTAATTTGAAGTGGAATAAATAATATTTGATATTTTTTGTTTGATATGTTTGATATCCTTTTTGATAATTGAAATCAATGAATGAGACTATTGTCAAAAATCAATGAATAAGACTATTGTCCAAAAATGTTTTATCTATTGGAAATTTTGTTTTCAATGTTGTTATGTTAAGATTATATGTGTTGATGTATTAAGTAATTTGAAGTGGAAGAAATAATGTTTGATATGTTTTATAAATTGCAAATGAATGGTATCATTTTTTAGAATTGAAACAATGAATGAGACTATTTCTGAAAAATATGTTATCTATTTGCAATTTTGTTTTGAATGTTGCTATTTTATGATTATGTGTTGATGCATTAAGTAATTTTAAGTGGAAGAAATATTGTTTGATATGTTTTGTAAATTGCAAATGAATGGTATCATTTTTGAGAATTGAAACAATGAATGAGACTATTTTTGAAAAATGTGTTATCTATTGGAAATTTTGTTTTGAATGTTGTTATGTTAGGATTATATGTGTTGATGTATTAAGTAATTTCTGAAAGAAATAATGTTTTATATATTGTAAATTGTAAATGAATGGTATCCTTTTTGAGAATTGAAACAATGAATGACTATTTCCGAAAATATGTTATCTATTGGAAATTTTAAATGGAAGAAATAATGTTTGATATGTATTGTAAATAACGAATGAATGGTATCTTCTTTAAATATTGAATTCAATGAAAGAGAGTATGTTTTTATTATTTATGATGATGTAAAATTTTGTTGTTCTTAATTTGAAGTGGAAGAAATAATGTTTGATATGTGTTATCTTTTTAAACCTTTGTTTTGAATGTTGTTATGTTTTGATTGTTTGTGTTGATATATTAAGTAATATTGAATTATGTGAATGCAGTAAGATGTTCTTTTATGTTATATGAATTAATTTAAAATTTTAGAAAATACAGCATAGGCAATTACTTTCATGAATAACAAATATTACAAGAAAAATAATGTAACATGTGAAATCAAATCAAATGATATCATCCTTTCATTCAGATATGTTAAATCAAATCAAATAATAACATGTGAACTCAAATTAAATCAAATGAAAACATCCTTTCCTTCTGATATGCGAAATAAAATCAAATGATAATATGTGAAATAAAATAAAATGAATGCATCCTTGCATCATAATACTGGAAGCTGGGACAAACTCTTTTCAGATTGTACAAAATGTTCTGCACTCATTCCCAAAAATTTTGTCATCATAATATGACCAGTGTTACCATCATCCTCATCATTATCAATATTCGTTACACCTCTTCTCTCTGCCAAAGAACTCCAATGTGATAATGCTCTTTCGTAATGAAACTCCTCCACCTCATAGGTCGACACATATACTCTCAAGCAATTCTCCAAATTTTTGTCCAACCTATTTCAAACTTTAGATTGTATATATGAAAGTGCACTGAACACCCTTTCATCTTCCATGGATCCCAAAATCATCGTTTGACATAATTCATATAAATGAAAATATTCACTCATAGTATGTTTTAAGACAATACTTGGTTGTAATATTCTCCAAAAACATGAAATAGAACCTGCTTCATGACGGTTAGAGAGCTATGAAACTTGAGCAGACATTGTTGTTCCAAAACAGTTGTATTGTTTTGTCAAAATATCTTTGTTCAAAATGCCATTGATTTCAATGTCATTAACTACAACACTTTGACTAAAATGACCAGCAAGTCTGCCCATGTATTTTAGGAACAAAGAATTTATAATCTGGTATTCATTACAAGGATCCCAAAACATTGGATTTACCACACCCATAGCCTCTAGAAATTCATCTCTTTGAAAACGGTCTTTGATTTCTTTTGTCAATGATTCTACTATTTATTTTAGTTTAAGTTTTGTATCATCCACAACCACATGAAATCTATTGTAGGTTATGGGAATTTTCTCAACTTCATTTGTAGCTATATCTAATTGCACACCATAACAATATAAAGGTATTTTATTTCCATAGACATTAATACACAAATGATCGTTAATATTGAACTTCAAAAAGCTCCGAGGACTATTCACACTTGTTAATGCTCTCCAAATATCAAACAAGGGATCCATAAAATTTTGACCAGATGCATACATCATATCAATATGCATGCAAATTTGTATTCTCGCCCTGATGAAATCCACAATATAAATTGATATTTCTTGTGCAATTTTGATAAAAGTATTCATTTTTTCCAACATTGGAAGAATTCCACACAATGTGAGAAGAGTTTCAAAGTCACTCATTCAAAAAAGTAAATCTTTAGCCTTATCAACCACCCTACAATTTGCATACATAAACCCTATCAAGGATTGATATTCTTTGAAAAATCTTAATGCCGATAGATACATCGAAATCCACCTAGTATCCACATATTTCAACAATTTTTTACCTTCGGTAACTCCTAGTGCAAACTGTTGAAACTCTAAAAATATTTTTGGACTACATGAAAAATATTCATAAATTTCATGGATAAGCTCTTCCTCTCTGTCAACATTTTTAAATGTATCCACAATTTTGTATGCAAGATTCATTCTGTGAGCCATGCAATGAATAGGGATCAAATATGGGGCAATCGATGTTTGTAGTCTAACACAAAGACCATTCTTGTGTCCTTGCACTCTAGCAGCATCAGTCCCTACACATATTAACTTAGTGGCTATTTCAATTTCATTCATTCCTACTTCTTCTTTTAAACTAGTTACACAACATTGTAAATGTTTTCTACATTACAATTTTCCACCATTTTGCATATTCCTAGTAAATGAGGTTGCCTTGAATGATTTTCCAATGTGTAAACTTGCATGCAAATCCAATATGTATTGTAAACTACAGTCACCTCATCAATTGAAAGTGAAATGAATTTTGTCTTTTTTACTTTCTCTTTGAGGTCATTCTACTCAACCAATGACAGACATTTTGCCATTTCCCAACAACTTCGATCTGACCAACGAGCGTTGGGTAAGCTCCACACATTAGCTAGTCAAAATAGAGATGAATAATCTATGAAATCAAACGTAGGTCTACCCTTCTTAAGAATAGAAAATACAATTGCAAACTACAAACTTTTTGAAGCTAAAGTTAACTTATTCATTTTTTGAAATTGGGCTTGAATCGTTGCACCTTTCTCAATTGATGTTTGTTTTTTTTCATTTCTTTATCATATTCTTTTGCATATCTCATATGTACGCACTCTGATGCATCCTTCCACCTATAAGTTTTTTGTGTTGCTCGATCACCTTCTTTTGTTTTGATATAAACCTTTCCATAATGTTTTTCTACTGTATCTTTTTTAAGTTGCAATCTATGCTCCTTTCTGTGTTTCCAACTACAAATTACGCATATTAATTTTGTTATATCATCACTACTATTCTCTGGAAACACTAGCTCAATAAATGGAAATTATGATATCCAATCAGGCTGAAATGATTTGTTAATTGTCCACCTAGATAACCTTGCACATTTATTTTTTTAGATGAAGATTCTCTGGAAGTAGGGATTGCATAAGAACTATTAGTTTCTTTTCCACTTGGTGTGTTAGATTCAGGAATCTCTTCATGTTGTTGTTTGATTTGATTGAGATTATCTTCATGTGTGGATTGTTGATTATCATGGATATGTGGAAGTGGAGGAATACCAGGGTTAACAATGTTTTCTGTAGAGATAATTCTAGTGTCAATAGTAGATTCATTATCACTATGGCATTTAAAAGCATACTAGTGTTTTCTATAGATAAAAGTGAATAAAGCCATCAACCAAAAAACACACTTTATGAATTGAGGATA
This sequence comes from Wollemia nobilis, assembly GCA_028583015.1. Lineage (NCBI taxonomy): Eukaryota > Viridiplantae > Streptophyta > Pinopsida > Araucariales > Araucariaceae > Wollemia > Wollemia nobilis. The sequence continues at coordinate 19,658,989 of JAQPPZ010016881.1, forward strand.
TTATATTTAAAATTAACAAAGTAAAATAATTTAGTGAGTAAAGGTGTTCATACCTTTAGTTTGTGCAGATGTTGATGGCAGACTGGGTTTTGAAATATTAGGAAAGTATTTGAGGATACTCCTTTTATTGGAAGACTCTCCTCCCTTATTTCCACTGCCTATAGTTGACATTTTTACCTATATGAATAGAAGAATAACATGAACAAAGAACATCATTTTTAAATATGAAAATAACAGGTATAAAAGAGAACTACTGCTAGAGACAATAGAATCTAACTGTCCCATGAATATTGTTCATAGGCAGAATAAACCTCCTTATTGAGTGTCCATTAATAAAATGAAAAATAAAATTTAATGGTAAAATAAGCATACAGATAAATTGAGTTGCCTTTTGCCAGTCACCTTCTGCCAATCACCTTATTTTAGTCACCTTCAACCAGTCACCTACTGTTAGACACATTTTTTCAGTCACCTACTGTCAGGCACCTTTTGTCAGTCGCCTTCTGCCAATCACCTTCTGTCAGTCGCCTTATCCCAGTCACCTTCTATCAATCACCTTCTATCAGGTGCCTTTAGTTAGTTGCCTTCTCCCAGTCACCTTCTAACAGTCACCTTTTGGCAATCGCCTTTCATTAGTCACCTTCTATAAGTTTCCTTCTACCAGTCACATTTTGTTAGTCACCTTCAATCAGTCACATTCTCCCAGTCACCTTCTATTAGTCGCCTTCTGTCAGTCACCTTCTGGTAGTCACCTTCTACCAGTCGCCTTTTGCTAGTTGTCTTTTGCCAGTCACCTTCTACCAGTCACCTTCTATCAGTTGCCTTATTTGGTCACCTTCTACCAGTCGCCTTCTATTAGTCACCTTCATTCAGTCGTCTTCTGCCAGTCGACTTTTGCCAATCACATTTTTTCAGTCACCTTCTACAAGTCACCTTCTATCAACCACCTTCTATCAGTCATCTTTTGCCAGTCACCTTCTCCGATCACCTTTTGCCTATTGCCTTTTTTCAGTCACCTTTTGCCAGTCACCTTCTATTAGTCGCCTTCTACCAGTCCTGTTAGTCGCATTCTGTTGGTTGCCTTCTACTAGTCACCTTCTACCAGTCGCCTTCTATCAATTGCCTTCTACCAGTCATCTTATGGCAGTCGTGGACTCTGGTTTTGTCAGTACTCTACTTTGTATTGCTCGCTATCTGAAAAAAATATTGTAATTGTATGGGAGTCATTTTCAGGTTTAGCTATATATAATGGAGTACAAAGGACGATTTGGACGGGATATTTCTTATTTTAAATAAATTTAGGGCAAAAATTGGGCAAGAAACCTTATGACAATGGGGTGAAATTACCCTAAAAAAAATTAGATCCCAAAATTTTCAGGTGAACGGGATGACCTCTATGGTCCCCAAAATCACAAAATTAATATTTTGAAAATCTAAATATTCGTGCTAAATTGCAAAATTTTCCACTAAGAAAAACCTTGCTTTGGATCTTATTTAAATTAGAAGTAGATTAATTTTTTTTTTGGTAAATTAATTTATATTATTTCAAAAAGGGCATTTGAAAGGAGCTCTGTCGTCTTTTCCATCACAGAACCAAGAGGAACGCAATAGAGATAAATGAGTCCCCTTAAATAGAACAAAACCCATCAAAATTGAAAGACTAAGAATAGAAAGGCTAAAAGCCATTACAATCCTTCGATAGAAAGGAACAAAAAGGAACACCACCAAACAAAGAGATATACAAAAGTGAGTTGGAACAAAACATCTTGCACACCAATAGACCAAAGGAAGAGCAATGCAGCCGAGAGCAAAACCAGCAACAAGCCATGGACGTCATCAAGGAAGGGCATCGGGTTGCAGAAGGTTGTGAACATCAAGTTCCAAAATATTGTCCTTCACTTCCTCCTTCAGGGTTTCTTTGTCCTTTGAAGTTTTCTTTAGATTTTCCAGGCAGGAATCTTTAGCAATTTTGACTACATTATCTTCATTAGCACCCCCTTTGACATCGAAATGGGGCTCAACAGTAGAGACCATAGAGGAACCATTGAATTTTTTGTAGAAGAAAAAAAGGCTGAGATAATACCTCTGTTCCTTAAGGCTAGCAATGGCCTTACCAATGGTGATGTAAGTTGTCTCCATATGGATGATTGACGTAGTAGTAGCATGGATAACTAATTTATGAAGGAACTTATCAACAAGATCAGGTGAAGTAGATTGAGCTTTAGGAGGTTTTCCAGTAATGGGCGGTGGGGTTTCAGCTACTTCCTTAAGCTTCAGTCATTGAGAGTTTCTAACAGGGGTTGTTTCAACTTTGATTTTCTTCCTAGCAATAGGGTGAGGCTTGTCATTTTTTATTTTCCTTTTTGGATTAAAAGGCTTGGGGCTAGGAGTAGAGGAAGAGTTATCTTCTCTAGACTCAGACTTAGGAATGTTGCCACTAGGGAAATGAAGGAGGAGATAACGATAAAGGACTTTGAAAAGCCCCTGGTGACTGGGAAGGACATCCTCCTTTTTGCAGGTAGACGTAATGGTGTAGTCGATGGACCAAAAAATAGCAGTAGGGATGTTCATGGCTTTGGCTTCACGAAAATGGTTCACATAGGCAAGGTGAATAAAATATAATTGAGAGTTTGGATTATCATAGGAAAGATATTGCATTGAAGTAGATTAATTTTCATTCAAAGCATTGAAGTAGGTTTCATGTAGTATATTTTAAAATTTCTTATAGCTTCAAAAAATCATTGTTATTGTTTGTGCGTTATATCTTAAATGCAATTAATAATATGGATTGGAAAATTATAATTTACAGAGCTTAAAGTCTTCTTGTCTTGCCCAATTTTAATTCCATTCAACTCATGTCTGTTTAAATATTAATACAATGGAATTATATTTAGATAGTTAAGTGTTTGGTTTCAAAGCATTGTACCAAGAAATTTGTCTTTTGAAACATAACTAGTAAAGGCCCCTTGAAGAAACATTTATCAATGACCTCAAAGTCTATCCGTACTGGTCAAGACTTGACATACCTGAACCTTGGGGGAAAGAGATTTTCCTTTCAAGAGGAAACAAATCCTTGTTCCAAGTATATTGTCCTACCCTTTACAATGTATCATTTGCACACTCAACAAAACTGGTTCTAGAAGGAGGGCTATTAAAACTAAATTTATGTGGTGCATTATCGTTTATATTACACTTCTTGATTAATTAAAGTTGGATCCTAAAGTCATCATCACAAGATATAAGTCATTGAGTTTCTCAGTATTTTACCATACATAAGATCCAAAGTTGATAAAGGTAGACCAAATAATCTGACTTCCAATAGTTTTTCTCAATCTATTATCCCTTTTGTTGGTCCTATTGCCACTCCCCAAGGTCTACCAATGGCAACACTTGCTCCATGGTTAGTAGGAAGTAGCCATTTGAGGGCCTACACATGATATGTCTAAGAATGTTGAAAGATATCTCCCTCAGTATAGGCATGATGGAACAAGGTTAGCTAAAGAACATATTCAGGCATATAGAGACACCTTAATCTATTTATAAACTATGCATGAGGATGTTTTCCATAGAATGTTTATGCACACATTGGATGAGTTTGCATACGATTGGTACATCAACTTACCTTTAGTATTTATTACTTCTTGGGCTCAAGTTGAAGCAACATTTATCGACCATTTTAGATTACTTGTTGACCCAGTTGTGATATACCATCAATTTACCTCTACCCATAGAGAACCTAAAGAATCTCTAAGACTATTCAACACTAGGTTCTATAAATTATATACTAAGATGGTGACACCATACACCCTAATAGAGGAAGAAACCATCCATATGTACTTTTGAGCTTTGGATCCATAAAATTCCATGTTTCTAAGGATATTTCCTCAAATCACATCCTTACCTTTGGCATATAGTGAGGCTATAACAATTAATACCCTAAGGTTTTGACTTAGGTCAATTACCTTCACTTGGACAACCAGGAGCTTACAATCAGATACCACAAATAAATCAATCTCTTACACAACATTTTCCCATATTGAATCCATTAATAGGAGTTATGTATCCCAACTAGTACCAACCTTTTAGTCTGACATACTTGAATCATATGATGCCTAATATAAGCAATCAACAAACCATTCCAACACATTTGGACAATCAGGTGACCATGAACAATATTTTCAATCATGTACCTCTAAGCAAATAATCACCCAATCTTACTCATAATTTTGAATGCATATACACCTACAAACAATGTAATGGCTCAACCAGGACTAAGTCAACCTAATAATGCGAATCTCGAGTTAGATAACTTACAAAGGATGGTTAAAAAATTGAGCAATGATATGCTTCAATTGTAAAGGCAAGTTCCTCAAAAACCACCTACAAATAACATTTAGAATAGGAACTTTGAGTTTCAAATGGCTAATTATCAATGGGATACTCACCCAAAAAATGGAGGATTTTGGAATCTTGCTAGCAACCAAAATTAATCCAATGATAGCTCGAGCACTTCCATAAATTTGGTTGGCCTTGCTCTACCCAAGTGGTGTAGGGTGCATTCCATTTCTCAACATGGTGAAACTGATTATCCAGAGTTTAAAACTACTTTGGATATTATCCAAAAAGAGATGAAAAATTTAGAGTTAGTACCCACCAATGGGGATTATAGGAATCAAGCTAATTAGAATGTAGGGACAACGCTAGTTTTAGAAATATATGAGCCCTTAGGAGTGGATGAAGATGGAAGAATACCTAGAAGAAGAGGTTCAAGTTTACTAGTAGTCTTCCACACCTCCTAATAAAACTTCTATCCCACTTGATGAGCATGCCAACAAAAGGCTTGTCCCACCTAAGGATATCACAATACCTATGTAACCAAAAGTTAACTTACCATTGCCATAGATAGAGAAAATCCTAGGAAAAAATAAATTTGGACACGATATTATTAAGAAATCTAGGGCAAATAGTTCTTTGGTTGAGGTAGTTTAGTTGAATGACCAGAAGGATTGTTACTTGAGAGAGAAGAGACTACAAAATTTGTCAATGCTCAAGTGGATGTATACAAGTAAAAATTAAAATCCCCATATTTCCTTATAACTATTAGAATTATTGGTAAAATTTTACATAACTACCTTGTGGATTTAGGTGTTTCTGGTAATGTGATATTATGTGTTGTCAATAAAATATTAGGGTTAACCCCTACTCACTCAAACAATAAGGTTGTTCAGTTCAATAAATTAGAATTAAAAATGGTTGGGGTGTTGAATTAGGTCCCTTTTTAGTTGGTTGCTGAACCCAAGATACAATAATGCATTGATATTCAAGTTGTAGATATTCTAGATGTATTTGGGAGGCTACTTGTAAAACCCTATTTGGAAAGAATTCTTTATGTTCTTGAACTATGTATTAATGTGAAGATTTAATGACAGTCTCCTTTATCTGTATATATTAAAATAATGCTTTCTTTTGAAAAGTTGGAATATGGTATTGTTTATGTGTTTGTGGATGCAGGACTAGGTGCTCTCCTTGGTGGAACCATATGGGAAACCACTTACAAGAGAGAGATACTTAGGGAAATGATGATGATGACTAGTTCATCAAGAAACTCGAGGTAACATGGATAATTACCCTTCATGTAGATGCATATCATGTTTGCTTAAATCCATAAGTTTTGCACCATTGGGTCAGGAAGTTGCTTGCAATGAGCCTCCTTAAATTAGGTCGATGATAAGTGTGTCTATCTTAATAATAGTCCACCCAATCAAGGATAAAAAAATGGTGTGGAACATGGTGAGGATGTTTTTATGCTTGTTGTAACTTATAAATTATTTTGAATGGATTATACTTTTGTTTCAAGAGGAAATTATTATTTATCTTAGAGTTATGGAATTAAATCTAAGGTTGGTACGAAAATAGGGAAATAATGAAGTTGTAAGTTTGTGGGGAGCAGAGATGTCGATGGGCGGGAAGTCGTCTGCGGGGGAGCTCGAGAGCGGCCATGGTTCGATTCTTGGGCGCAGCGGAGCAGTCGGAGGGCACCAGGATTTTGGAGGTACGAAAGCGTCCGTACCCATTGAAGAAGATCGGGCTGACGACGGTGTCAGTCGGGGAAAGGACCCACCAAAAAAAGGGGGTGGTGGGGCTCAAAAGACTTATGCTCAAGCAGTAGCCTCAGAAACCCTAAACAAATTCTCTACCAAAGAGTTGTCTTCAGTTGGGGATGAGCTAGAAATACTGGCATAAGTCCTTTCAAGCTTCATGGAGTTTGAGAAATTTACCCTCATAGGCAAATTCATTGGCGATCGTCTCGACATGGAAACCATCCAAAAGTGGGCAGCAAGAAAATGGAGGACTTCTGGTCATATGGAGCTGGCGGCCCTATCCCAGGGTTTTTTTGCCATTAGAATGAACAATAAGGAGGATTACTGTAAAATTCTGGTTGGCAGGCCATGGTTTCTAGGCCGCAAAAGTTTATTCCTTAGGAAGTGGGACATGTATTTCAATCCTGACACCCAGAACATCAACATCGCCCCAATATGGGTTAGGCTCCCGAGTCTTCCCCTCTTTGGTTGGCATGAAAATGTCATAAGGGGTATTGCGCACTCCATTGGGGAGTTGGTCACCATTGACCCTCCCACCCGAGCTCGAACCAGGTTTGTCCAAGCCCATTTTTGTGTTCTGGAAGATTTGGATGTGGAGTTCCCAACTTCCATCACTCTTTGGTCTGGAGATACCATTCTTCATAAACAAGCTATTGTCTATGAAAATAGACCAGCTTTCTGCCCCCAGTGTCGGTCCTAAGGGCACCTTCAGTCCTAGTGTCCTCTTCAAAAATTGGGTAAACAAAAGCATGAAAATGGTAATCCCCTAGAAAATGGTGAAGGTTAGGCAAAGCAGTCAAATCCAAACACGAAAGGCCATTCTCCAGGCCCCTCCAGAGATTGCAGCGGACTCTCTCAGCCTGAAGAGAATCCCACTCTTCAATTAGACCCTGAGCAATTTGAAGCTAACAATCAACAAGGAACAGACTCCCACTTGGAAAGTGAATCGCAGGAAGAGAAGGAACAGACCCCATCCCAAAATATGACATAGGTTGTTTCTCTGCTCCAAGATATGGGTCATCCCGATTTTAGCCAGTCACAGAAACTGCTAGAAGATTACCTCTTGGGAAGGAGGGGTGAGAAGTTCAGTCACATTAGCCCTCGAAACACGAGGAGCCAAAAGCAAAGTGTGGATTTTGGTAGTGAGAGGAAGCAGGGTCATCCTCCTAACAAAGACAGGTGAGACAAAGAGACAGCAATAGACATTGCAAATGGAACCCAGCGTCTACTAGTTTTGGATGACTATGATGCTCAGACGGACGAAGCACATGCATCAAAACCTCCCCCTCAACAAGGAAGGGAAGGCAAGAAAAATCTCAAACTATCCAGATGAAATTCTTCTCATGGAATGTGAGAGGACTAAATGGTGCAGCCAAATGAAGGTTAGTGGCTGATCTCCATAGGAGGACTAACCCGTCCATCCTTATTTTGCAAGAGACCAAGATCGATGCTATTTCCTATGATAAAGTTGTGAAGGCCATTTGGGCCAAGGCAAATTTTCTGTCCAGCCCTACAGTGGGAATAGCGGGAGGACTCATGGTTCTGTGGGACCCATCGAGGTTTGAGGGCAGCCTATTGTTAACTTCCAATAGAATCATCAATGTACTATTCCAGTCCAAAACCACCAATTTTTCTTGGATTCTGTCCAATGTTTATGCTTCAAATTCTGCCATAGAGAGAGCAGAAATGTGGAAAGCTATCTCTCAAATGAGGGAGAATTTTAGTAATTTTCCTTGGGTTTTAGGGGGCAACTTCAACTGTCCCCTTCATCCTTCAGAAAAAAAAGGAGGGTTCGACCACTCCAGTCGCAGCTTGGAGGATTTCAGAGATTTTGTCTCTACTAATGGCCTGCTTGACATCGAACTCAAAGGGGCTTCCTTCACCTAGAGTAACATAAGTATTGGGAATGATTTGATTCAGGTCAAGCTCGACAGATTTTTCATTTCCCAAGAAGCCATTCCCATCCTTGGCGGGGCTATCCTTTCAGCACTTCCAAGGATTGGGTCTGACCATAACCCTATCTTCTTGGAGGTGGACGATGGGCCTATTTTTAAGACCCCCTTAAGATTTGAATCCATATGGATTTCTCACAAGGACTTCAAAGTATTAGTTTCATCATGGTGGCAATTGAAGGTGGAAGGAAGCGTTCCTAAGAGGGTGGATTTAAAGCTCAAGATGGTCAAAGAAAAGCTGAAGGTTTGGAATAAAGAGGTTTTCGGCAATATTTTTGAGTCCAAAAATCCATCTCTGAGAACCTGAAGGTTTTGGTGGAAAGGATGGAACTCAAGGGTTACACTAAGGGTCTCAAGGAGGAAGAGCAGAGCCTTTTGGCGGACTTTCATTCTATTCTCGCTAGGGAGGAAATTTTTTGGCGCCAGAAATCTCGTGACCTTTGGTTGAAGAATAGAGAATCCAACACGAGGTTTTTCCATGTGTCTACTATGAGACATAGAGGGTTCAATAAGATCAGAGAAGTGGATTGTAAGGATGGGCGCATTATCGGGGAGATAGAGGAAATCAGGAGTGAAGCGGTTGAATTTTTTTAGGATTTTCTCGGCACTCCTCCGAACAGCAACCTATAGGTCCAAAAGTCTCTGCTTGCCAATTTTTCAACTAAAGTTCCCCATGAGGTAAGCATTAAGCTTCTGGAACATTTTTCATCATCTAATATTAAGGAAGCATTATTCTCCATGAAACCAGATAAGGCCCTTGGACCCGATGGCTTCCCCCCCTGAATCTTCCAAGTCATGTGGGAGGTAGTGGGTCTGGATGTGTGCGATGCTATTCGGGTTATTCAAGCTTCCAAATCCATCCACCCAAAACTCAATTCCACATTTCTTGCCCTCATTCCTAAGTCTCCTTCCTACAAAATATTCTCTGACTATCGACCCATAAGCCTGTGCAATGTTTTTTACAAGATTCTCACCAAGTCTATAGCCAATAGACTCAAAATAGTCCTCCCCCTCCTAATTGATCCTTGTCATGGAAGCACTGTTAAAGGTAGAAACATCCTTTATGGTGTCATAACTATCCATGAGACCCTCCACTCCGCTTATCACTCCAATAATGCTACTCTTTTTCTTAAGCTCGACATGAACAAAGCCTTTGATCGGGTTGATTGAAAATTTTTGTGTGCAGTCCTCCTCAAGTTCGACTTTCATCCCCACTGTATTGACCTTGTCTATAGTTGTATATCCACTTCATTTTTTTTTGTCTTGGTCAATGGGTCCCCATATGGGTATTCCCAAAGTGCCATAGGCCTCAGATAGGGCAATCATTTGTCTCCCATCCTTTTCATTCTTATGGCAGAAGTTCTAAGTTGGTCCATGAAAGAGGCTCTTCGTCAGAACAAGATTTTTGGCATTTTGCCAACTTCTAGGGTTGATCCTGTCACTCATCAACAATTTGTGGATGACACCCTCATATACACCGGGGCATCTATTGCCCAAGACAAATTTCTCAAGTGGATCCTGTCCCGTTATGAGCAAGCTGTAGGGCAAAAGTTCAATTACATCAAGAGAAAAATCTACTTTATTAACACTCCCGTGCATAGGCAACTTCGGATTGCTAGAATTCTTGAATGCACTATTGATTCCCTGCCTATGTCCTATCTAGGGTTGTCTCTGTATTTTAGTGGGCGGGCCAGTGGAGACATGTGGAACATGATTCTTGAGCGCCTTCACAAGAAACTCGGCACTTGGAAGGGCAAACTCCTATCGCAAGCCAAAAAAGCCACCCTTACAAAAGCTTGTCTTCAGGGGATCCCGACCTACTTTATGTCGGTGTTCATGCTTTCGATTGTTGTTCACTCCAAAATCAAGAAGATTCAGAGGACCTTTCTATGGTCTGGCAATGAAGAGAAATCTAGACTCCCCCTTGTTTCCTGGGACAAGGTGTGCTTGAGGATAGACCAAGGCAGCTTAGGGTTGTGAAGATCAAGACTTATGAATTTGGCTCTGATCATGAAGCACGCTTGGAGGATTCTTTCTAGTGACCCGATGGAGTGGGTTAAGCTAGTTAAAAAGATGTATCTTGGCCCCAATTCCTTCTTGGATGCTGAGACCTCCTCCGTGGCATCAACTTTTTGGAAATCTATGCTCCAAACCTGGCATTTGATCAGCTTGGGAGCCCGTTGGATTTTGGGTGATGGCAACCTAATTTTCTTTTGGAAGGATAGGTGGGCGACTGAGGAAGCCCTTGGGTTGAGGGCAAATCTTGCTGGGCTAAGAGGGTTGACTGACCCAAACTCCCAACTCAGGGTGGCAGATTTCATAGACCGGAGCACCCGTTTTCCCCGATGGAAGCTTCCAGTTGTGGAGGGGTTTAATAATGAGGTTACCTTTCTTGCTAATATCCTCTAGTTAGTTTTAATTCCTTATGCTAGGAGGAATGACAGAATCATCTAGAGTGGTACGGAGGATGAGCTGTTTTCTGTTAAATCTGCTTATGAGCTTCTCATCACCAAGACTGCTCTCGACTACAGGTGGAATACTGTTTGGAGGAAAGGGGTCGTCCCTAAAATCAACTTTTTTGCGTGGATCGCTTTCCACAACAAAGCCTTAACTATTGACAACCTTCACAAGAGAGGTTTTGCATTCCCCAACAGGTGTTACTTGTGTCTAGCAGATTGCAAGATGAGGGAACATTTATTCTTGCATTGCCCGTTTTCCCACTCTGTTCTTAGCATGGTCCTATCCTCTTTCCAAATCCTTTGGTGCTCTCACCGTTCCCTCAGAGATGCTTTCCACCAATGGCCTAATCCTTTCAAGAATCCTAAAATCTACTTCCTCCTCGAGGCCTCCTTCCACCATTCAATTTGGCAAATTTGGTTAGAGAGGAATGCCAAAATATTTGGCAGAGCTCCTAGAGGGCCTCCTTGTGTTGCTCAAAGGGCGTTATCCTATGCCATCAAGAATTATATTGATGTTCCTAGTCCCCATCCCCTCCTTTCGAGAGAAGAAGTGATTATCAAAATAATGAATCTCTGGTCATTTCTAGATGTTGTTAAAGGGCCCTATCGAAGGAGTGTTGTTTGGACCACGCCCCCCATGGGGTGGATTAAATTAAACTTTGATGGAGCGGCTAAGGGTAATCCTAGGCCCGCTGGTGCTGGGGGTGTTGTTGGAGATCATGATGGGAATCTTGTGATGGCCTACTATGAAGAGTTGGGCTCCCAGACGAATCACTATGCCGAAGCCCGAGGCACTCTAAAAGGTATTTAGATACTCTCTAAGGACCCTCGACCTCTAATTATTGAGGGTGACTCACTCAACATCGTGAATTACCTCCTTGGCACCAAAAATCCTTCTTGGAAAGTCTACAACATCATCCTCGAGGCAAGAACACTTCTCTCCCATCATGGTAGGTGGAAAGCAAACCATATTTTGAGAGAAGGTAATCGCATGGCTGATCACATGGCCAAAAAAGGGCTCGTGACCATGTGTCCGGTCATGTGGCGGTATCGCTTCCCATCCGAGGTGGAAAGGTTGGCTAGAGTGGACATCCCTTCATGAGGTTTACCTCACGCAATTTTTGGAAAGCTCCTTTCGATGAGTATCAGGGTGGCATGGCATTTCTGTCTACTCCCTCGGGCGAGTGTGGGTGCAAGTGTCTTGTGAAGCACACCCCTGTTTCCAAAGTTATTTGTTTTTTAGGTCTCCAAGACGCACCAGATTTGGTGCCTTGTAGGCTCTCAACTCATTTTTCTCCACCAAGGCTGTTTATCTGTTTTGTCTAATCCTGGCATTGGTTCGTGGTTGGAATTTCAAAGTACCCCTTTCCAACAATGCCCACGCGTGTGTGGATTATTGGCGGTGTGCGGGAATGTTTGGGCTTGGATCTTGTCAAATACTTGCCTTGGATTTGGCACGCAACTTATCCCGTCGAACACGAAGAACGATAGGGAGAGTCGTTGCAATTCGCTTCTGGACCTGGATGCTTCCATTCTTACTACCGTTAACTACATGATTACAATCCTGAAGCATAACCAGAAGCACCAAAATTTGGAAGGACAGGAGTTGTGATTAGCTGTCCATGGTGTCTTGTCTGTTTTGTTTTTTGTTTTCCTTGTTTTAGTTCTTTGACATCTACTTGGTGTCCTGTTTCATTTTTTTCGTTGGGTTTCCAGGACTAAAAGCCATTTTTGTAGTCTCCAAGTCTTTAGCATTAGGATGGTTTTACTTGCAATTAGGCTTATTGTTATAGCCAAGAGGTATGATGCATTATTAGAATTGTGGCTAATTATGTACATAAGGTTTTGGGATCCTCTATAAAAACCCACTGTTAATATATTAAAATAATTACCAAAAAAAAAATCTAAGGTTGGCCTGAAATATTTAAATAAAGGTTTGAATTATAGTTTTGGGTTTTAATTAACTACTTGCTTTAATTAAACCTAATTAATACCCACCTTACTACATAAGAAGAGTGAGTGGCTCTTGATGAATCGGGTGACGCTTGGAGGAACATCTTCTTGGGTGTTCTTTATGACACTCATGCACCAAGGCATGTTGTTTCTCTCTCTCCATTAAGATGGTGGATGGGGGGAGAAATATGGTAATTTTTTTTGTGGATCGAAGGAAAGCGCATGAGTATCGTAGAAGTAAGGCGTGTATTGGATCAAGCTCTACACAAACCAAAAAGAGAAGAGAAGCTTTTAATAGGTGGATTTGCTTGCATCTCATGTTAGCTTTACTATGCTCTATTTAATGCTTGTTAGTGTGCTTTGTGTTTGATTTATTTATCTTTTATTGGATGTAAGGTATGAGTAGACCCACATTGTATGTTGAGTTGCTGGCTATTTTGATGCTTTTATCTTTCCTTGTTCCATGCACCGTCTTGTATTTTTTTGGTACTTGTAGAAGACATCTCACTGGAGAGTCTTTGAGTGTCATGCACCCTTTTCCCCTTGAGCCAATGGAAGCACAATTTAGGCAGATTTAGGCAGATGATGTTCTCTACTACCTGTGCGTCACCTTGGTAAAATTTTCTAGGATATAGATTAGGGTTTTGTGCATGTTGTGTGTGATTTTTTGGGATGTTAGCTATGGTTTAACCATTGGCTACATCATTTTAATGTTGATTTAATATTTTCTTACCTATGGCCTGCACTATATTGTGTCTGAGATCATGTACACTTGATACGTAGATTGATGTCGATTAGTGTTGTGCCACCTTTGGTTTGATTATGATTTGATTTGGTGCTTGCCTAATGTCCAACCTTAGCATACACTCAACTTGTTCTATTTAATATTTTTCTAAGTTTTGTATGTTGTTGTATCCCTTGTCTTTGCGTGGTTTTTAGCCTTCAGTTATGTTGTTGTATACCCTTTTTTGGCATGGCATTTTCTTATACTATTGTGCATCCTTATTTTACATGGTTTATGGACTTCACTTATGTTATGGTGCACCCTTGTTTGGCATGGTTTATGGCCTTCACTTATGCTATTGTGAGACCTTGTTTTGCATGGTTTCTGGCCTTCACTTATGCTATTGTGAGCCCTTGTTTTGCATGGCTCGTGGCCTTTGCTTATGTTATTGTGCACCCTATATCTACATGAGTTATGGATTTTGTAATGTTGTTGTGTACTTTTATTGGTTTTAGCCTTTGTGCTGATTTCCTTGTGTTGTTTTAAGTGCTTTATTTTTGTTAATTTATAATACCTTTGATTGATGTTATATTTGGTTATTATTATGCTAAGTGGCTTGTTATCCCTTTTACTTATTAAAGAGTTTTATATAAGTTTCTTATGCTAATTAAGAAAGGAAACTATTGTTATTTATGCTTTTAAAAGGAAAATATTTTAATTGATTCTTTAGACTTGGATAGTAAAAGAATCATCTTAAGATAAGTATGGGATTATCTTTGCTTCATACTTGTGCATTTGAAAGGAAAAACTTTTATTTGATTATTTAGACTTGGGTAGTAAAAGAATCATCTTAAGAGAAGTGTGGATTCTCTTTGCCAAAGCTTTATGTGATTCTAAAGGAAAGCTTCTAATTGATTCTTGAGACTGGTGATAGTTAAAGAAATTATTGAAAGAGAAGTAGAGGTATCTTCTTGTAGTTACTTATGTTATGATGCATGGTTGCTTGCTTTTCTTTGTTATGGCATGTTGTAAGGTGCATTGAATGAGAGAGTTATTTTGATCTCTAAGTATACCTCCTAAAGACTATGGTGGTTTTTCCATTGTGAAAAGATTGCTGACTTGCGGATGGATCAAGAAAATTTGGCTATGGTTTCATAGAGATTGAAGTTTTTGATATTGTGGATATTTAAGATTTGTAATGATAAAACATAAAATATTTATTATTATGTGTAAAAGGAAGTACATTGTTAAATGGAAATTTGGGGTTGCACTTATTACTTTCTAAAGTAATATTTGAAGATGGTTATTAATATCTTCCATTAACCTTTTGATAATGTATATAATATTAGTTTTATGAATGTCTTGCTATTGTATAAATGTTGATGGAAGCATTTGAGATTTAATTATGATAAATGCTTAGTTTGATTATGGTTAAGAGGAATTTATTTTTATTCACTTTCATTGAGACGAGTTATTTATTATACTTATATGTTTAGTGATTTATTTAGATTTGACATATGATGTTGTTATCTATTCTTGGGGTGGTTATAGTTTTCCTCTTGTAAACCATAGAACCTAATATTAGGAGTTGTGTGAATGCAATAACTAGGTAGATGTTAGTCCTAGAAGGAATTGCAATGATGCAATAGCTAGTATATCATGAACTTGGAAGGAGTTAAGTGTATACAATAGCTAGGGAAATTGTGAGTAATCATACCTTGAATGAGTAGGATCGAGTGTGTAAGAAAATCTATTCACAAGGTAGTAGTGGTGATTCCTTGATCATGTAGGATCGGGAGATCATGATGATTGTAATAAAAGTGAAAATAAACTTAGCCCATGAAGGTATGGTAACTAAGCACCAAGGATCTACGTTGAGTAACCTACCTAGGTGGAGCTAGAGTTAGGTTAGGGAATTAGAATGTCCTTTAAGTTTTATGGACCTTAAAGGATAAGGGGGACCACTTATGGCATCCTTCTAAACCTGTAGGTTTAGTAAGGTGAACCCCATAAGCTATGAGAGTTGGCCTCTCTTATCCACTAAGTGTTATCTATAGTAACATGGAATTCAAATATGGTGAAGCCTTCACAGTTGAAGTATTTATAGAAAGGGGGTATCACCCTTGAGAGCCTTTTTTTGCAAGTGCTCTTCAAAAATTATGGGTTGGTAGTTCTAGGTTGTTATAGTTGGTATGAGAGCTCTAGGTCATAGGGATAGAAAATTTCATGGAGTGTGTTGGGTTGAGCCTTGACTTGATGTGCCACTTTGGGTTTGTCACCTTGCATGAAGGAAAGAGTGATCTAAAAACTCTATCAATTGAGTAATGATAAATGTGTGTTAGTTCATATAGTAGTATGAAGCTAACAGGATGTAAGTACAATTATGAGAATTATAGCTTACCCAACTCCTTTTTATGAATAGGAAATGACACATGTTCAAAAAGAAAGTTTTTCAAAGTAAACCAAATTAGTTGCACAAGGAGGAAGTACAACACCAAAGTCTAGGTAGGCTTGGGGTCTTGGTAAGAAAACTCAAAAAAGAACAAACCCCCAATAAGAGACCTGAAATAAGAGTAAACTATGACTGAAATGTCGAAGGGATAGCAGGAGTTGAGGGAAGGACATAGTATCTCTCCTCGATGGTTAATTTGCTTTAATAATAGTTGGAGCAACAACATAAAACTATTTATACACTGGTTAGTAAATGGGCCAATGCTAGAGATGAGATGGATTGACAGGAAGAAAATCCTATCTGAAGAATCCAAGAGGGTAGAGCCCGTATTGAGGCTAAGTTAGAAAAGGAACTTAAGAATATTAAGGTAACACAAGTTAAAGGAAAATAAGGAGGGTGTTGGTCCGACTTTTATACACACCCTGTGAAGAATGAGCATAAAACTCTGATAACACTTATACGGGATAAATCCCACTCACTTTAGGATCTAACTGGTTATCCAAGGTGTGAGTTACAGAGTCGGGTCGAATGTCAATTCACTCTTTTCCGCTTCTGGAATAGTTTTCAATATGGACTGTCTGTTACCTTACAACGGGCTCTGAACTTGTTCAATAATGTTTAGAAGTTGTCACTTGTTGACAATCAGATTTAAAATTAATTCTTTGATCTAGCTCTTATGGGTCAGCAGATTTAAATAAAAGACAAATTTAAAAGAAAATAAAAATGGATCATTTCACGGTAAAACAAAGAGGGTAGGGTAAGGCAGAAAGAGAAGTTTATCAAACTTAACTGTAAAACCAAAACTACCAATTTTATTTATACTATCAGCTTCACAACAGAACAAATCAAAGAAGAAAGTGTCCAGCTTTCTAAGATCACTTTCTACTAAGAGCATAAGGCAGAGATGGAACAGATCTAACAGAAAATTATAAACCGAAGGGAAGTCGATTAAAATTGATATCTTTCACCGACAGCCTAGCTCGCACAGTGAGGACAGAGCAATTAGAACAGACCTGAACCTCAAATCTATAATTTTCCCTAGCATACAATAGAACAAATGAAGCCCAACAACATATTTAATCTTGATAACACAGATTCACAACATATATTTAATAAACTTTAAAGAAACGGATAACAAAAGAAGATGAACTTATCACAATCCGCAAAAGATTAGGCTCCCGGCCATGCTATCACAGAAAACAAAAGCACATCAACTCCAAGTCCAGAAACAAAGTATTTAACAATATTTGCAAGAAATTGCTTCAATAGCCTTTTATTTCTAAGTCTCCGCCTCTGCGATTACATTGAGAAGAAGTATTTATAGACTCAGGACAGACCCTGATATTTTAGAAATATCTTCTTCTCAAACCGTAAATCTTATCATCTTAAACCCTAGTACCCGGGTTTTACAATATAAAGCCATTTAAAACAAAGTCTTGATAAAACTTAACCACTCTGCAACTCAGTGCAGTCACTTGCCATAAATGGAGAAGATAGAATTCGAATGCCACTTGCATTCACCCGCAACTGTGAATAAATGTCTTCATTAATGCCCTCGGGTAATTTGGATGAGTCACCACTTCTCTGACATTTCATCTCCGCAGAGCCATCCCTGAGTTGAAAATCTCTGCAAGCCATTAATTCTGCCATAAATTTTCATTAAATGCATCCATCGGCAAATTCCGGTAACTGAGTGTAGATATTTTCATTTTTCGGCCAATTCTCGACATACTCCATTAAATGGGCAGCTGCTTAGTCACCGTAAAGTCTCTTTGCGGCCAGATCTGTAAAATTTGGATGAAACAACAATTTTTGGCATCTTTCCTTTCAATATGGTTGTCTTTGATTAATTTGCACTTATCTTTGCCTTTATGGCCATTTCTCCGTTATCATGTAAGTGCCAGATGGCTTCCTGCATGAAAGAACAAAACAAGGATTAGCATTTTAAAATTATTAAATCAAAACCTTAAATATTAAAAATGAAGCCCTAAAGTTCACTTGCATGTCGGCCTTATTTATCTGATACGTGGCTTGCAGTGTTTTGACACGTGTCACAAAATCGCGACACGTGTCCATTTCCAACTATTTCCATTTTCGGGCTCTTTTCTGTCCAAGTCGCAAAAATGCAACATGTCGCGAAATCGTGACCTTCCCTTGCCTTCATGCATCTTTCTTCACTACGAGCCACGAAAACGCGACATGTCGCGATTTCGCGACATGTCACGAAATCGTGACCTTTCCTTGCCTTCATGCATCTTTCTTCACTACGCCATCTTCGCAAATCGTGACCTTTCCTTGCCTTCCTTTTTTCTTTCCTATTTTCTTCATTCTGATCCATTTCTATTTGTCGATTTCGTTACATTTTTTCACATGTCGCGATTTCTGACTTTCCTGCTCATTTCATTTCTGACTTTGTCTTTTGCCTATACTCGATTTCGCACTGCCTTTCCCTTTCAATTTCCACTTTCAATTAAGTCACGATTTCACCTTTATGCCTTAGCTTTTTAATTCTTTGTTCTCTTTCTTTTACTTGACATGTCGTCATTTCCCGACATGTCACGAAATCCCTACGTTCGCTTCTCTCTCTCCAAACTCCTTTCTTTTCCATCACATCAACATCCTCCTTTCACACTTATTTCCTAATTCTACATTGCTTTCTCTCTCAATGTCAGCGATTTCCTGACATTTCCAAAATGAAGATATCGGACATTTCAAAGGAAGTTTCATTTCGCGACATTTCCAAAAATGGAAGTGTCGCGATATCGCGACATTTCCAAAAATGGAAAGTTTTGATTTTCAATGAATTTATCTATCTGGAATCTGTATTTTTTCATACCGGTGAAAGATTTCCTTTAATCAACAATGATTCTAACATGTGAAAAATGAACTCTGGAATAAATCAAAGCCAGATGCAAATAAAAGCACAACTTTAAAAAGGAGGCAAGCAAATTTGGAATTAAAACCTGAAAAATATCAAGAGGGTCCTTACTGCAAAAATGAAAGCTCAAAGTTTTCAAAGGATGGAAATTCATTTTTCAGTGGGGGTGTGTTGCTTCTCAACAAATGGCGATATCTGCGGGTAAAATAGTAGCATTATTTTAGAACCCAGGACTCTAGTTTCAAAACAACATAGACCATGTATCTTGCCTTGCCACATATATTCTTCAAAATAAATTGACTACTAACTGATAGTTGTTAAAATTTCCCAAGGACATACTAGGTTGAATCATTTAAGGAAGATTTCTGATGTGCAATTACAAGCGTATAAAACTTTCTTCAAGAATGACTGGGCCTTCGAATGTTGAACTCTGGATTGATCAGCTTTTCTAGATTGTAAAAAGGGGAAACCGAGTAGAGCTCTGTTTACTAGTTTAGCCTTTACAGCCCCGACAGAGTTACCCTTTAGATTTACACGACCCAAATTTACAACTGTAAGGTAGAATCTACAACTTGGTAGAAGAAAAACATCTTTTGAAGTCTTGGCTGCCTCTTTCATTATATAACTCTTTTTTTTTTCTTTTTTTTTTTTTTTTTTTTTATATATATATTGGAAATAACAGAGTGCCAATTTCATGTTGTCCTGCTCAACTTTCATCTCTTTCTTTTGAAATACATCAACATCTGAAAAGCCTTAGAAAGAATAACAATTTTCTTTTAATATTTCATCAATCTGGAACCGCTTCACCTCGGGCACCGATAGCCTCTCGTGGATACTCAAATAATTACATGAATCATAGTCCCATCTTATGACCAACTTTTCTTGGATTCCTCGGGAGTTCCTCCAACCAAACAACATAGTAGTTTCTTTATAATTAAAACAATCGTGGCAAGTAAGACACAAAATCCAATCATCTTTCTACCGTTGTTCTGAATAAAAAAATAGTTCCACTGTTTAGTTCAAACAGACTATCTCACAATTATGATAATGAACACTGGATTCTGGACTCAGAATAAAACAATTTTTAGAAGGCTGACTTTTTCATTGATGCTCAGGCAAAGGTTAAAGAACAGAATTTTAAAAGCTAGAGAACTTTGTACAGACTTCCAAGGATAGACACAGGCCTTTAAGAACAAAATAAAAATAAAACTGTATAGACTTTAAAATAAAACTATACAGGCAACAAAGGAAATAAAACTGCAAGGTTATTTACAAAGGAAATAAAATATAGAACTTCAAAATAAACTAAAACTGCACAGACAATTAAATTAAACAAAACAAAATAACACTGCACATACATTTAAAAACAAACTAAAATAAACAACACTAAAACTAAATAAACTAAATAAAATAAAATAAAACTAAGCTATTTACAATGTATACACATGTTACAACTTCTTTGTGACTCATTCAAATGATACATTGGACGGAACAGCCGAGAAATAATGTTTTAAGTATTGACCATTAACAAGGAGGTCCAAAAAATTACCATCAAGGTCTTGTAAACGGAATGCATTATTACCCGTAATCTCAGCAATCTGGTACGGGCCTATCCACAGTGGTTGCAACTTTGTATGCTTACCCTTCTTTTCATGGGCCTTGTCCCATAGAAGCACCAAGTCTGCCAGTCTGAAAGCTTTCACTTTGGCCCTCTTGTCAAACCAGCGCTTGACGGTTTCTTGGTGCCGACTGAAGTGTTCCAGGGCTTGGAGTCTTTCATCCTGCAAATTAGTTAGATCTAAAACACGGGCTTCTGCATCAGCTTGATCCTCAAAATAGTCTAAGACAAATTGGTAAGTAGGTAATTTCAGAGAGATGGGAACAATTGGCTGGGTACCATACAACAAAGCAAAAGGGGAAGTTTTAAGAGCCACTTTATATTTTATCCGGTCAGCCCAAAGTGCATATTTCAATAATGTATGCCACTGCCTGGGTTTGTCTGCTGCAGATTTCTTAATGGCATTCATTAAATTCTTATTTGTGGACTCAGCTAGTCCATTGCCTTGGGGATAATAGTTGGATGAAAATCTGATAACTATCCCCATCTGGTATGCCCATTCTGCAAACTCCAATGATTGGAAGGTTGGTCCATTATCACACACCAAATTTAGAGGAACCCCAAACCTAGTTATGACATTTGACTCTAGAAATTCAATCACTTCATGAGCTGTACTTCTTGTGGTGGCTGTCGCTTCGACCCATCTTGTGCAGTAATCAGTAGTTGTTAGAACATACTTATGCCCTACTGAAGAATTTGGATTAATCACTCCCACAAAATCAAGTCCCCATTGCATGAAAGGTTTATTTATTACAACAAGTTGCAATGGTAGAGCCCGGTTGGCCTCTTTGGCTGCAAAAGTTTGGCACCGATGGCAGGTTCTCACATGCCGATGGGCATCTTTAAATAGTGTAGGCCAATAATAGCCTGCTCTCAATATTTTATGCGCAGTAGCAGATCCTGATGAATGCCCTGCCCCTAACTTTTCATGAAAACTCGACATGACTTCATTGACTTCACCCTGAGAAATGCATCTCAAGAAAATGCCAAGCATAATTCTCTCTCGTACAAATTACCTCGCTTTGAGGAGATAATGAGCAGACTTTCAGCTTTAATGCTCTCCTTTGGGTTCTATTCAAGTGAGATGGGCAAACTCCAAATTGCAGCAGATGAATAATATCTCCATACCGGCCATCAGATTCAGAATTTAACTGATTAACTTCTTCCCGTACAGGTACTTCGGCAATGTGTCGGGACAAACCAAGTCCTCTGATCAATTTTGCAGGTCGAATCTCTAAGTCATATTCTTGCAGCCTTGTAACCCAATTACCCCTCAGTTCACCCAACTCATTCTGACTTAATAGGTACTTAACAGCTGGGTCTGGAACTATAGCATGAATTCTGCTTCTTAGTATGTAGTGCCTGAATCGCTTAATCGCTCTCACCAAGGCATAAGCTTGTTTGTCTAAACGAGAATATTTCAGCTCAGCCCCTTTTAAATTGGTACTCTTGAAAGCAATTGGATGTTCTCCGGTTTCTCTCCGTTGGGTCAAAACTGCAGCAAGTGTGTGTTCGGAAGAAAAGGTGTACGGATAAAAATCTGCACCGAAATCCGGGCTTACCGAACCGGTGCTTGTTTGATGGCTGTCTTGATTTCTTGGAAGGTTGTTTTAGCTTCTGTGGTCCAGACAATCTGAGCAGTTTGCTTTAGCATGTCATTCATTAGCTTGACTATCTCTACAAAACCGGAGATGAACTTCCCGACAAAGTTAATTTTTCCAAAGAAGGACCTCAACTCTTTCTTGGAGTTGGGAAATGGTATGCCGGATATGGCTTCAACTCGTCCGGGTCCATGGAAATGCCATCTTTTGTGACCAAGTGCCCAAGGAGCTTTCCTTCCGTTACACCAAAAATGCACTTCTTTGGATTCAAAGAAATTTTGAACTCCCCGCATTTGTTAAACACAGAATCCAAGTGCTTTACATGGTCAAACCGAGATTTAGAGAAGACTGTTAAATCATCCATGTAAACAACAATGCATTTACCCATAAGGCCCTTGAAAGCATGATCCATTGCTCGTTGAAATGTAGCTCCGGCATTTATTAATCCAAATGGCATCCTCTTGTAAGCAAAAGTTCCCCACTTAGTTGTGAAAGCAGTTTTCATTCTGTCTTCCTTCTCAACCAATATCTGATTATACCCTGAGAAACCATCCAGGAAAGACATCATCTCCGAACCATTGACAATCTGTAACACCTCATCCATAGAAGGCAAAGGATAATTATCTTTCTCAGATGCCTTGTTCAAATTTCTAAAATCCACACACAGGCGGATCTCTCCATTTTTCTTTCTGACTGGCACCAGATTGGCCACCCAAGTAGAATGCCTGATGGGAAAAATAATGGCGGCACTCAATAGTTTTTCTACCTCTTTCTGGATGAGGGGCTCTAACAGAGCATTGACATGCCTCTATTTTTGCCGGAAAGGTTTGCAGAATTCTTTTAAAGGTATAATATGAGTGTAAACTTTAGGATCAAATACCTTTAAGTCTTTGTATGACCAGAGCCATAACATCCTTGGACCTCGTGAAGAAAATCAATCATACTTCTTTTTATTTCTCGGATCACAGTTCTTAGCCAACTTGATGTGCCCGGGATCTTCTTCAGTCCCTATGTTCGTGTTTTCAGTCTCACCTGTCTGTGGCACCCACATAATCCTTAGAATTCACCTTTTGCTTGATTTTGTCAACATCAAAGAGCCGCTCCAGCTCCACCATCCCTTTTGGAATTCTGTTGTCCTTCAACCTCATTATTCCCCTATCATCATATAGCTGCTCCAACAGAGTATCCCTTTGGCCCTCATCGATTATAGCATTTTCAAATGTGTTAGTACTCGCAAAAAGTTTACAATCTGTTGATCATCGGAGAAAACCTGAAAATTATCTATATTATTTGGGACTCGAAGGACAAGGGACTAACTCAATTGAAAACTTGTTCCATTTAAATTCTTCCAGTGGTTTTAAACTTGCGGCTGAAGAAGCCAAGACATCTGCATGTGAATTCTGCTCTCTGGGTATGTGTGTCAGATTAAAAGCATCAAAGTCTTCTACAAGATCCCAAGCCCGATGTTTGTATCCTTTTAAATAAGATGCTTTACACTGGAATTTACCCTTGACTTGATTTGCCACCAATTCCGAATCAGTAAAAACTTGAATATTTCTTGCTCCTTTGTCCAAAGCAAATTTCAAACCTAATACCAGAGCTTCATACTCGCTAAATTATTTGTACAAGGGAACCGTAGGCGGTAAGACATAAAATATGTCCGACTTTCAGTGCCCTTTAAGGACTCGCCCCTGTTCCGTAACCCTGTTTAGATCTAGCCCCATCCACATGAAGCGTCCAGACTTCATTACTATGAACAGGATGGGCTTTACTAAACTTGTTATTTTGCCCCGTTGTTAAATTGTAAACTCCAATATCTACCTCCGCAATATTTACAGCCTCATTCTCTGCATTGTATTCCGTAATTGTATGCTTGTACCTGGGTTCTCTTTCAACCCGTAATTGATTTGCCACTCCCTTCCACGGCAACCACATGTGTGAAAAATCTGTTGCCAAGTATCCGTTCAGAGATCTCGACCAATCCCTGCTCAAAAGCATCCCGTACCCCACGGGGATATCCACAACCTGAATTTCAATTTTATGTTGAGCCCTTGGCTCAGATGCTAATTGGATATGAATATTTTGAAGTTCTCCAACTACTTTAACCTCTGATTTGTCTAATTGGACAACTCTCCTTTCAGACTTCATTGGGGTCAGACCCAACTGTTGACAAATGGCCAAAGGCATAACATTAGCAGATGCACCCGAATCTACCAAACAATTGTGTAAGTTCTTCCCAAAAATACGAACAATCAATAAAAAGGTGGGAACTTCAGTTTTCTCTTTGTACATGGCTACATTGGCATTTGCTATTTTCTTCCCTTTGTCCACAGGTTTAGTAGTAGGGCCAGAGTATGTTTTTATCAGGTTGTCCCTCTGCTTTGAAATTTGGGCCAACTCATGAAGAGTAATGTTGGCCTTGATCTTTTTCATATCCTCCACTATGTTATATCCCTTATTAAGTGGAGGGACAAAAGCATCTGGTCCCCTTAGATTTCCTCCCTTGGGTGGATATGGATTATTGCTTGGAGAGGGGTCTGGAGGAACATTGTGAGAGTTGTCCGGAGGGGTTGATGTAGTATTAGGCTCCGGATTCCTGTTTCTCAGGTTGTAGTTATCTCTTCTGTACTGTTGGAAAGCCTGCACCTCATCCATAGGCATTTCAACTACATTCTCAGATTCATCCGGGAAAGTGAAAGAATCCAAGACCATAGCTGCACTGTGGCCGGATGAACTTGGGCCATCAGCAGTTCTTTGATTTTTCAGAGAGATCAAATCCCCAGACAAGGCTTCAAATGCATTACAAAATTCCAAACAATCCAACTCCCCATGTTGAGAAGTGGCATGTATTCTGCACCAGTTAGGCAGAGCTAAATCGCAAATATTCACATCATGGCCTTTACCTTTGTAATCTTTATTAGGTTCATATGGGGGCCGGTTGAATCTGTTCGGTTGATATGAATACCTGTTTGAGTTGTCCCTAGTAGAAACTTGCCTTTTAAAACTCAAAAAATCATTGGCCAGCTTTTGAACTATCTTTGAGACTTCTTCAACTCTTGCATTGTCAGCCTCTTTGCCTGGGTTCTGTACATTCTCAACAGGTGCTACAGCCAATGGATTTGCTGATGGTAGAGTCTGACAAACTGGCAACATCATCTGATGTGGTATGGGATTGAACACAGGGGCAGCTTGTGTAACCAGAGGAATTTGTTGAGCATTTAAAGGTTGGGGTCCCAACTGTCTTTCCAGAATCAAAGCTTCTTTATAAGCCTCTGTCAAATTAGTAACAGTGGGATCTCTCTTCAAGAAGACAGAGGTCATTGGATCCAGAGAGTTTCTAAAAATCTCTAATGCCAAGTCTGCATTCGGTACATAATACCCAGTAAGTCTACCATAAGCTTTCTGGAATCTAACATTATAAGATCTGATAGATTCACTTAATTCTCTTTTGATACCAAAAAACTGCTGGTACAATATACTAGGATCTATCACTTCACCGAACTGTGACACAAAAACCTTTTCTAAGTCATTCCAACTGGTGACAGAATCATTAGTGAGGTTTAGAAACCAGTCATAAGCTCCCTCCTGGAGAGTGAACGGGAACAATCTGCAGGCAACATCTTCATGCTGTACATTTAATAATTTCAAAGCATTCTTGAATGCAACCAAATGTTCTTCTGTAGTTCTTGTCCCATCATGTTTATATCTGGGGAGATATCTTTTCGGATTTCTAGGCAGGTCATGGGCTATACCCGAAATATTCAAAGCAGTGGAACCCAACCAATTTGCCATTACTACTTGGTTGACAGTGATATTCTGAGTTGTGGTTGGAGTAACTATCAGCGGTGATAAAACTGTTTGAGACAGAGACTTGGCCCTTCTGAGGCTACTTCTTCTCGGAGTTTCTAATTCAGGCACAAGGAGCTCTCCGGCTCTGGGGTGGGACCTTGTTACCCTGTATGTAGAATCCAGCTTTTCACAAGCACTTACAAACTTACAATCCTTAACAGAGTACTGAACTTGAGGTCTTCTTCTCGGGCAATTTTAAAATATTGTACTGACAACTTACAATACTGACCGAGTTCACTGGGCCCTCCTTCTAGCGCCATTTTTAAATGTTGGTCCGACTTTTATACACACCCTATGAAGAATGAGCATAAAACTCTGATAACACTTATACGGGATAAATCCCACTCACTTTAGGATCTAGCTGGTTATCCAAGGTGTGAGTTACAGAGTCGGGTCGAATGTCAATTCACTCTTTTTCGCTTCTGGAATAGTTTTCAATATGGACTGTCTGTTACCTTACAACGGGCTCTGAACTTGTTCAGTAATGTCTAGAAGTTGTCACTTGTTGACAATCAGATTTAAAATTAATTCTTTGATCTAGCTCTTATGGGTCAGCAGATTTAAATAAAAGACAAATTTAAAAGAAAATAAAAATGGATCATTTCATGGTAAAACAAAGAGGGTAGGGTAGGGCAGAAAGAGAAGTTTATCAAACTTAACTGTAAAACAAAACTACCAATTTTATTTATACTATCAGCTTCACAACAGAACAAATCAAAGAAGAAAGTGTCCAGCTTTCTAAGATCACTTTCTACTAAGAGCATAAGGCAGAGATGGAACAGATCTAACAGAAAATTATAAACCGAAGGGAAGTCGGTTAAAATTGATATCTTTCACCGACAACCTAGCTCGCACAGTGAGGACAGAGCAATTAGAACAGACCTGAACCTCAAATCTATAATTTTCCCTAGCATACAATAGAACAAATGAAGCCCAACAACATATTTAATCTTGATAACACAGATTCACAACATATATTTAATAAACTTTAAAGAAACGGATAACAAAAGAAGATGAACTTATCACAATCTGCAAAATATTAGGCTCCTGGCCATGCTATCACAGAAAACAAAAGCACATCAACTCCAAGTCCAGAAACAAAGTATTTAACAAGATTTGCAAGAAATTGCTTCAATAGCCTTTTATTTCTAAGTCTCCGCCTCCTGCGATTACATTGAGAAGAAGTATTTATAGACTCAGGACAGACCCTGATCTTTTAGAAATATCTTCTTCTCAAACCGTAAATCTTATCATCTTAAACCCTAGTACCCGGGTTTTACAATATAAAGCCATTTAAAACAAAGTCCGGATAAAACTTAACCATTCTGCAACTCAGTGCAGTCACTTGCCATAAATGGAGAAGATAGAATTCGAATGCCACTTGCATTCACCCGCAACTGTGAATAAATGTCTTCATTAATGCCCTCGGGTAATTTGGATGAATCACCACTTCTCTGACATTTCATCTCCGCAGAGCCATCCCCGAGTTGAAAATCTCTGCAAGCTATTAATTCTGCCATAAATTTTCATTAAATGCATCCATCGGCAAATCTCGGTAACTGAGTGTAGATATTTTCATTTTTCGGCCAATTCTCGACATACTCCATTAAATGGGCAGCTGCTTAGTCACCGTAAAGTCTCTTTGCGGCCAGATCTGTAAAATTTGGATGAAACAACAATTTTCGGCATCTTTCCTTTCAATATGGCTGTCTTTGATTAATTTGCACTTAACTTTGTCTTTATGGCCATTTCTCCGTTATCATGTAAGTGCCAGATGGCTTCCTGCATGAAAGACAAACAAGGATTAGTATTTTAAAATTATTAAATCAAAACTTTAAATATTAAATCATTGAAACCCTAAAGTTTATTTGCATGTCGGCTCTAATCATCTGATACGTGGCTTGCTTGTCTTGACACGTGTCGCAAAATCGTGACACGTGTCCATTTCCAACTGTTTCCATTTTCGGGCTCTTTTCTGCCAAGTCGCGAAAATGCGACATGTCACGAAATCGCGACCTTCCCTGACTTTCTTCCACACCGAAAAAATGCGACATGTCACGATTTCACGACATGTCGTAAATCGTGACCTTTCCTTCCTTCTGCACTTTCTTCACTCCCACATGTCGCGATTTCGCGACATTCCATCGACCTTTCCTTCCTTGCCTTTCTTTCTTCCTTTTCTTTAGACATGTCGCGATTTCGCGACATCTCCAAATCGCGACCTTCCTCTTCCTTGCCCTTTTTTGTCGCGATTTCGCGACTTTCTTCCTTCCCACCATGTCACATCCTTCCTTTTTTTCTCAATCCACTCGCGATTTCGCACACTTTCTCCTTCACGATTCCCTATTTCGCCACTTTTATGCCTTACCCTTCTCCTGACATGTCGCGATTTCGCGACATGTCACAAATCACTCCTACCCTTTTCTCCTCACTTTTTCTCTCCAATCATTTTCCAATCCACGTTTCACCCAAAAATGCGACATGTCACGAAATCGCGACGTTCCGTACGATCTTGCTTTCTCTCTCCAAACTTGTAGCGATTTCGTGACATTTCCAAAATGTGGAAAGTGTCGCGATATCGCGACATTTCCAAAAATGGAAGTGTCACGATTTCGCTACGTTTTCCTGACTTGGCGGATTTTTCAAAACCTGTCGCGATTTCGCGACATTTCCAAAAATGGAAGTGTCGCGATATCGCGACATTTCCAAAAATGGAAAGTTTTGATTTTCAATGAATTTATCTATCTGGAATCTGCATTTTTTCATACCGGTGAAAGATTTTCTTTAATCAGCAATGATTCTAACATGTGAAAAATGAATTCTGAAATAAATCAAAGCTAGATGCAAATAAAAGCACAACTTGAAAAAGGAGGCAAGCAAATTTGGAATTAAAACCTGAAAAACATCAAGAGGGTCCTTACTGCAAAATGAAAGCTCAAAATTTTCAAAGGGTGGAAATTCATTTTTCAGTGGGGGTGTGTTGCTTCTCAACAAATGGCGATATCTGCGGGTAAAATAGTAGCATTATTTTAGAACCCAGGACTCTAGTTTCAAAACAACATAGACCATGTATCTTGCCTTGCCACAGATATTCTTCAAAATAAATTGACTACTAACTGATAGTTGTTAAAATTTCCCAAGGACATACTAGGATGAATCATTTAAGGAAGATTTCTGATGTGCAATTACAAGCGTATAAAACTTTCTTCAAGAATGACCTGGATCGAATGTTGAACTCCGGATTGATCAGCTTTTCTAGATTGTAAAAAGGGGAAACCGAGTAGAGCTCTGTTTACTAGTTTAGCCTTTTACAGCCCCGACAGAGTTACCCTTTAGATTTACACGACCCAGATTTACAACTGTAAGGTAGAATCTACAACTTGGTAGAAGAAAAACATCTTTTGAAGTCTTGGCTGCCTCTTTCATTATATAACTCTTTTTTTTTTCTTTTTATCTTTTTTTTTATATATATATATTGGAAATAACAGTGCCAATTTCATGCTGCTTGCTCAACTTTCATCTCTTTCTTTTGAAATACATCAACATCTGAAAAGCCTTAGAAAGAATAACAATTTTCTTTTAATATTTCATCAATCTGGAACTGCTTCAGCCTGGGCACTGATAGCCTCCGTGGATACTCAAATAATTACATGAATCATAGTCCCCTCTTATAACCAACTTTTCTTGGATTCCCTGGGAGTTTCTCCAGCCAAACAACATAGCAGTTTCTTTATAATTAAAACAAGCGTGGCAAGCAAGACACAAAATCCAATCATCCTTCCACTGTTGTTCTGACTAAAAAAATAGTTCCACTGTTCAGTTCAAACAGACTATCTCACAATTATGATAATGAACACTGGATTCTGGACTCAGAATAAAACAATTTTTAGAAGGCTGACTTTTTCATTGATGCTCAGGCAAAGGTTAAAGAACAGAATTCTAAAAGCTAGAGAACTTTGTACAGACTTCCAAGGATAGACACAGGCCTTTAAAAACAAAATAAAAATAAAACTGTACAGACTTTAACATAAAACTGTACAAGCAGCAAAGGAAATAAAACTGCAGGGTTATTTACAAAGGAAATAAAATACAGAACTTCAAAATAAACTAAAACTGCACAGACAATTAGGATTAAATAAAACAAAAGAACACTGCACAGACAACTAGGATTAAAAACAAACTAAAATAAACAACATTAAAACTAAAAAACTAAGATAAAATAAAATAAACGAGTTATTTACAATGTATACACATGTTACAACTTCTTTGTGACTCATTCAAATGATACATTGGATGGAACAGCCGAGAAATAATGTTTTAAGTATTGACCATTAACAGGGAGGTCCAAAAAATTACCATCAAGGTCTTGTAAACGGAATGCATTATTACCCAGAATCTCAGCAATCTGGTACGGGCCTATCCACAGTGGCTGCAACTTTGTATGCTTACCCTTCTTTTCATGGGCCTTGTCCCATAGAAGCACCAGGTCTGCCAGTCTGAAAGCTTTCACTTTGGCCCTCTTGTCAAACCAGCGCTTGACGGTTTCTTGGTGCCGATTGAAGTGTTCCAGGGCTTGGAGTCTTTCATCCTGCAAATTAGTTAGATCTAAAACACGGGCTTCTGCATCAGCTTGATCCTCAAAATAGTCTAAGACAAATTGGTAAGTAGGTAATTTCAGAGAGATGGGAACAATTGGCTGGGTACCATACAACAAAGCAAAAGGGGAAGTTTTAAGAGCCACTTTATATTTTATCCGGTCAGCCCAAAGTGCATATTTCAATAATGTATGCCACTGCCTGGGTTTGTCTGCTGTAGATTTCTTAATGGCATTCATTAAATTCTTATTTGTGGACTCAGCCAGTCCATTGCCTTGGGGATAATAGTTGGATGAAAATTTGATAACTATCCCCATCTGGTATGCCCATTCTGCAAACTCCAATGATTGGAAGGCTGGTCCATTATCACACACCAAATTCAGAGGAACCCCAAACCTAGTTATGACATTTGACTCTAGAAATTCAATCACTTCATGAGCTGTACTTCTTGTGGTGGCTGCTGCTTCGACCCATCTTGTGCAATAATCAGTAGCTGTTAGAACATACTTATGCCCTGCTGAAGAATTTGGATTAATCACTCCCACAAAATCAAGTCCCCATTGCATGAAAGGTTTATTTATTACAACAGGCTGCAATGGTAGAGCCCGATTGGCCTCTTTGGCTGCAAAAGTTTGGCACTGATGGCAGGTTCTCACATGCTGATGGGCATCTTTAAATAGTGTAGGCCAGTAATAGCCTGCTCTCAATATTTTATGCGCAGTAGCAGATCCTGATGAATGCCCTGCCCCTAACTTTTCATGAAAACTGGACATGACTTCATTGACTTCACCCGAGAAATGCATCTCAAGAAAATGCCAACATAATTCTCTCTGTACAAATTACCTGCTTTGAGGAGATAATGAGCAGCTTTCAGTTTTAATGCTCTCCTTTGGGTTCTATTCAAGTGAGACGGGCAAACTCCAAATTGCAGCAGATGAATAATATCTCCATACCAGTCATCAGATTCAGAATTTAACTGATTAACTTCTTCCCGTATAGGTACTTCGGCAATGTGTCGGGACAAACCAAGTCCTCTGATCAATTTTGCAGGCCGAATCTCTAAGTCATATTCTTGCGACCTTGTAACCCAATTACCCCTTAGTTCACCCAACTCATTCTGACTTAATAGGTACTTAACGACTGGGTCAGGAACTATAGCATGAATTCTGCTTCTTAGTATGTAGTGCCTGAACTGCTTAACTGCTCTCACCAAGGCATAAGCTTGTTTGTCTAAACGAGAATATTTCAGCTCAGCCCCTTTTAAATTGGTACTCTTGAAAGCAATTGGATGTTCTCCGGTTTCTCTCCGTTGGGTCAGAACTGCAGCAAGTGTGTGTTCAGAAGAAAAGGTGTACAGATAAAAATCTGCACTGAAATCTGGGCTTACCAGAACTGGTGCTTGTTTGATGGCTGTCTTGATTTCTTGGAAGGTTGTTTTAGCTTCTGTGGTCCAGACAATCTGAGCAGTTTGCTTTAGCATGTCATTCATTGGCTTGACTATCTCTGCAAAACCGGAGATGAACTTCCTGACAAAGTTAATTTTTCCAAAGAAGGACCTCAACTCTTTCTTGGAGTTGGGAAATGGTATGCCGGATATGGCTTCAACTCTGTCCGGATCCATGGAAATGCCATCTTTTGTGACCAAGTGCCCAAGGAGCTTTCCTTCCGTTACACCAAAAATGCACTTCTTCGGATTCAAAGAAATGCCGAACTCCCTGCATTTGTTAAACACAGACTCCAAGTGTTTTACATGGTCAAACCGAGATTTAGAGAAGACTGTTAAATCATCCATGTAAACAACAATGCATTTACCCATAAGGCCCTTGAAAGCATGATCCATTGCTCGTTGAAATGTAGCTCCGACATTTATTAATCCAAATGGCATCCTCTTGTAAGCAAAAGTTCCCCACTTAGTTGTGAAAGCAGTTTTCATTCTGTCTTCCTTCTCAACCAATATCTGATTATACCCTGAGAAACCATCCAGGAAAGACATCATCTCCGAACCATTGACAATCTGTAACACCTCATCCATAGAAGGCAGTGGATAATTATCTTTCTCAGATGCCTTGTTTAAATTTCTAAAATCCACACACAGGCGGATCTCTCCATTTTTCTTTCTGATTGGCACCAGATTGGCCACCCAAGTAGAATGCCTGATGGGAAAAATAATGGCGGCACTCAATAGTTTTTCTACCTCTTTCTGGATGAGGGGCTCTAACAGA
Organism: Wollemia nobilis; assembly: GCA_028583015.1. Taxonomy (NCBI): domain Eukaryota; kingdom Viridiplantae; phylum Streptophyta; class Pinopsida; order Araucariales; family Araucariaceae; genus Wollemia; species Wollemia nobilis. The sequence goes on from JAQPPZ010016881.1 coordinate 19,691,393, forward strand.
GCATTGACATGCCTCTGTTTTTGCCGGAAAGGTTTGCAGAATTCTTTTAAAGGTATAATGTGAGTGTAAACTTTAGGATCAAATACCTTTAAGTCTTTGTATGACCAGGCCATAACATCCTTGGACTTGTGAAGAAAATCAATCATACTTCTTTTTATTTCTGGATCACAGTTCTTAGCCAACTTGATGTGCCTGGGATCTTCTTCAGTCCCTATGTTCAGGTTTTCAGTCTCACTGTCTGTGGCACCCACATAATCCTCAGAATTCACCTTTTGCTTGATTTTGTCAACATCAAAGAGCCGCTCCAGCTCCACCATCCCTTTTGGAATTCTGTTGTCTTTCAACCTCATTATTCCCCTGTCATCATCTAACTGCTCCAGCAGAGTATCCCTTTGGCCCTCATCGATTATAGCATTTTCAAATGTGTTAGTACTCTGCAAAAAGTTTACAATCTGTTGATCATCAGAGAAAACCTGAAAATTATCTATATTATTTGGGACTGAAGGACAAGGGACTAACTCAATTGAAAACTTGTTCCATTTAAATTCTTCCAATGGTTTTAAACTTGCGGCTGAAGAAGCCAAGACATCTGCATGTGAATTCTGCTCTCTGGGTATGTGTGTCAGATTAAAAGCATCAAAGTCTTCTACAAGATCCCAAGCCCGATGTTTGTATCCTTTTAAATAAGATGCTTTACACTGGAATTTACCCTTGACTTGATTTGCCACCAATTTCGAATCAGTAAAAACTTGAATATTTCTTGCTCCTTTGTCCAAAGCAAATTTCAAACCTAATACCGATCTTCATACTCTGCTAAATTATTTGTACAAGGGAAGCGTAGGCGGTAAGACATAAAATATGTCTGACTTTCAGGCCCTTTAAGGACTGCCCCTGTTCCAGAACCCTGTTTAGATCTAGCCCCATCCACATGAAGCGTCCAGACTTCATTACTATGAACAGGATGGGCTTTATTAAACTTGTTATTTTGCCCAGTTGTTAAATTGTAAACTCCAATATCTACCTCCGCAATATTTACAGTCTCATTCTCTGCATTGTATTCCGTAATTGTATGCTTGTACCTGGGTTCTCTTTCAACCCGTAATTGATTTGCCACTCCTTTCCACGGCAACCACATGTGTGAAAAATCTGTTGCCAAGTATCCATTCAGAGATCTCGACCAATCCCTGCTCAAAAGCATCCCGTACCCCACGGGGATATCCACAACCTGAATTTCAATTTTATGTTGAGCCCTTGGCTCAGATGCTAATTGGATATGAATATTTTGAAGTTCTCCAACTACTTTAACCTCTGATTTGTCTAATTGGACAACTCTCCTTTTAGACTTCATTGGGGTCAGACCCAACTATTGACAAATGGCCAAAGGCATAACATTAGCAGATGCACCCGAATCTACCAAACAATTGTGTAAGTTCTTCCCAAAAATACGGACAGTCAGTAAAAAGGGGGGAACTTCAGTTTTCTCTTTGTACATGGCTACATTCGCATTTGCTATTTTCTTTCCCTTGTCCACAGGTTTAGTAGTAGGGCCAGAGTATGTTTTTATCAGGTTGTCCCTCTGCTCTGAAATTTGGGCCAACTCATGAAGAGTAATGTTGGCCTTGATATTTTTCATATCCTCCACTATGTTATATCCCTTATTAAGTGGAGGGACAAAAGCATCTGGTCCCCTCAGATTTCCTCCCTTGGGTGGAGATGGATTATTGCTTGGAGAGGGGTCTGGAGGAACATTGTGAGAGTTGTCCGGAGGGGTTGATGTAGTATTAGGCTCCGGATTCCTGTTTCTCAGGTTGTAGTTATCTCTTATGTACTGTTGGAAAGCCTGCACCTCATCCATAGGCATTTCAACTACATTCTCAGATTCATCCGAGAAAGTGAAAGAATCCAAGACCATAGCTGCACTATGGCTGGATGAACTTGGGCCATCAGCAGTTCTTTGATTTTTCGGAGAGATCAAATCCCCAGACAAAGCTTCAAATGCATTACAAAATTCCAAACAATCCAACTCCCCATGCTGGGAAGTAGCATGTATTCTGCACCAGTTAGGCAGAGCTAAATCGCAAATATTCACATCATGGCCTTTACCCTTGTAATCTTTATTAGGTTCATACGGGGGCCGGTTGAATCTGTTCGGTTGATATGAATACCTGTTTGAGTTGTCCCCAGTAGAAACTTGCCTTTTAAAACTCAAAAAATCATTGGCCAGCTTCTGAACTATCTTTGAGACTTCTTCAACTCTTGCATTGTCAGCCTCTTTGCCTGGGTTCTGTACATTCTCAACAGGTGCTACAACCAATGGATTTGCTGATGGTAGAGTCTGACAAGCTGGCAACATCATCTGATGTGGTATGGGATTGAACACAGGGGCAGCTTGTGTAACCAGAGGAATTTGCTGAGCATTTAAAGGTTGGGGTCCCAACTGTCTTTCCAGAATCAAAGCTTCTTTATAAGCCTCTGTCAAATTAGTAACAGTGGGATCTCTCTTCAAGAAGACAGAGGTCATTGGATCCAGAGAGTTTCTAAAAATCTCTAATGCCAAGTCTGCATTCGGTACATAATACCCAGTAAGTCTACCATAAGCTTTCTGGAATCTAACATTATAAGATCTGATAGATTCACTTAATTCTCTTTTGATACCAGAAAACTGCTGGTACAATATACTAGGATCTATCACTTCACCGAACTGTGACACAAAAACTTTTTCTAAGTCATTCCAGCTGGTGATAGAATCATTAGTGAGGTTTAGAAACCAGTCATAAGCTCCCTCCTGGAGAGTGAACGGGAACAATCTGCAGGCAACATCTTCATGTTGTACATTTAATAATTTCAAAGCATTCTTGAATGCAACCAAATGTTCTTCTGCAGTTCTTGTCCCATCATGTTTATATCTGGGGAGATATCTTTTCGGATTTCTGGGCAGGTCATGGGCTATACCCGAAATATTCAAAGCAGTGGAACCCAACCAATTTGCCATTACTACTTGGTTGACGGTGATATTCTGAGTTGTGGTTGGGGTAACTATCAGTGGTGATAAAACTGTTTGAGACAGAGACTTGGCCCTTCTGAGGCTACTTCTTCTCGGAGTTTCTAATTCAGGCACAAGGAGCTCTCCGGCTCTGGGGTGGGACCTTGTTACCCTGTATGTAGAATCCAGCTTTTCACAAGCACTTACAAACTTACAATCCTTAACAGAGTACTGAACTTGAGGTCTTCTTTTCGGGCAATTTTAAAATATTGTACTGACAACTTACAATACTGACCGGAGTTCACTGGGCCCTCCTTCTAGCGCCATTTTTAAATGTTGGTCCGACTTTTATACACACCCTGTGAAGAATGAGCATAAAACTCTGATAACACTTATACGGGATAAATCCCACTCACTTTAGGATCTAGCTGGTTATCCAAGGTGTGAGTTATAGAGTCGGGTCGAATGTCAATTCACTCTTTTTCGCTTCTGGAATAGTTTTCAATATGGACTATCTGTTACCTTACAACGGGCTCTGAACTTGTTCAGTAATGTTTAGAAGTTGTCACTTGTTGACAATCAGATTTAAAATTAATTCTTTGATCTAGCTCTTATGGGTCAGCAGATTTAAATAAAAGACAAATTTAAAAGAAAATAAAAATGGATCATTTCACGGTAAAACAAAGAGAGTAGGGTAGAGGCGAGAAAGAGAAGTTTATCAAACTTAAGCTGTAAAACAAAACTACCAATTTTATTTATACTATCAGCTTCACAACAGAACAAATCAAAGAAGAAAGTGTCCAGCTTTCTAAGATCACTTTCTACTAAGAGCATAAGGCGAGAGATGGAACAGATCTAACAGAAAATTATAAACCGAAGGGAAGTCGGTTAAAATTGATATCTTTCACCGGCAGCCTAGCTCGCACAGTGAGGACAGAGCAATTAGAACAGACCTGAACCTCAAATCTATAATTTTCCCTAGCATACAATAGAACAAATGAAGCCCAACAACATATTTAATCTTGATAACACAGATTCACAGCATATATTTAATAAACTTTAAAGAAACGGATAACAAAAGAAGATGAACTTATCACAATCTGCAAAAGATTAGGCTCCTGGCCATGCTATCACAGAAAACAAAAGCACATCAACTCCAAGTCCAGAAATAAAGTATTTAACAAGATTTGCAAGAAATTGCTTCAATAGCCTTTTATTTCTAAGTCTCCGCCTCCTGCGATTACATTGAGAAGAAGTATTTATAGACTCGGGACAGACCACGATCTTTTAGAAATATCTTCTTCTCAAACCGTAAATCTTATCATCTTAAACCCTAGTACCCGGGTTTTACAATATAAAGCCATTTAAAACAAAGTCTGGATAAAACTTAACCATTCTGCAAATCAGTGTAGTCACTTGCCATAAATGGAGAAGATAGAATTCGAATGCCACTTGCATTCACCCGCAACTGTGAATAAATGCCTTCATTAATGCCCTCGGGTAATTTGGATGAATCACCACTTCTCTGACATTTCATCTCCGCAGAGCCATCCCTGAGTTGAAAATCTCTGCAAGCTATTAATTCTGCCATAAATTTTCATTAAATGCATCCATCGGCAAATTTCGGTAACTGTGTGTAGATATTTTCATTTTTCGGCCAATTCTCGACATACTCCATTAAATGGGCAGCTGCTTAGTCACCGTAAAGTCTCTTTGCGACCAGATCTGTAAAATTTGGATGAAACAACAATTTTTGGCATCTTTCCTTTCAATATGGTTGTCTTTGATTAATTTGCACTTAACTTTGTCTTTATGGCCATTTCTCCGTTATCATGTAAGTGCCAGATGGCTTCCTGCATGAAAGAACAAAAGATGGATTAGTATTTTAAAAATATTAAATCAAAACTTTAATTATTAAATCAGATTAAAACCCTAAAGTTCACTTGCATGTCGGCTCTAATTATCTGATACGTGGCTTGCTTTGTCTTGACACGTGTCACAAAATCATGACACGTGTCCATTTCCAACTGTTTCCATTTTCGGGCTCTTTTCTGCCAAGGTCGCGAAAATGCGACATGTCGCGAAATCGTGACCTTCCCTTGCCTTCATGCATCTTTCTTCACTACGAGCCGCGAAAATGCGACATGTCGTAATTTCGCGACATGTCGTGAAATCGTGACCTTTCCTTGCCTTCATGCATCTTTCTTCACTACGAGCCGTGAAAATGCGACATGTCACGATTTCACGACCTTTCCTTGCCTTCATGCATCTTTATTTATTTCGTCGCGAAATCGCGATGGTCCCTTGCACCTGGAAGCCCTTTCTCTTTATGGCCACCAAAACGCGACATGTCGTGAAATCGCGACCTTCCCTCGTTCCTCGACTGCTTTTTCAAACTGCATTGCGATTTCGCGACGTCGCGATTTCGCGACACCTCCTCACTGCAACCTTGCCTTGCCTTCGCCCCACCATGTTGCGATTTCACGACATGGTGGCGGCCTACCTTGCCTTCACGATTTGTGTCACGATTTTGTGACACCTTTTGGTCTTTGCACCTTATCATTCCAGAACATCGCGATTTCGCGATGATTTCATGCCTTGGCTATTTTCTTTGCACTTTGATTTGTGTCGCGATTTCGCGACGTGTGCCTCTGCAACTCTCCCAACTGTCACGATTTCGTGATGATTTTATGCCTTAGTCATTTTCTGCTTGAATTTCTCTTTGTTCCTTCTTGCTTGCTTTGCTTCGACTTGATCGCATTTTTCCTTCGATTTCCGACATGTCAAATACTGTCGCGATATCGCGACATTTCAATTATTCGCATATCGCATTTCCAATTGATGTCGCGATATCGCGACATTTCCAAAAATTGAAGTGTCGCGATATCGCGACATTTCCAAAAATGGAAAGTGTCATGATTTCGCTACGTTTTTCACAAGACTTGCTTTCATCCAAAAACGTCGCGATATCGCGACGTTTTTCACCCTTGCAGCTTTCTTCCAAAATGTGTCGCGATATCGCGACGTTTTCATGCCTTGTGCCTCCGACTCAAACCCGTCGCGATTTCGCGACACCTTCCAAAAATGGAAGTGTCGCGATATCGCGACATTTCCAAAAATGGAAGTGTCGCGATTTCGCTACGTTTCTGGGACTTAGCTGATTTTCTCTTCTTGCATGCGATTTCGCGACATGTCGCGAAATCGCGACGTTCCGTACGATCTTGCTTTCTCTCTCCAGACTTGTAGCGATTTCGCGACATTTCCAAAAATGGAATCGCGATATCGCGACATTTCCAAAAATGGAAAGTGTCGCGATATCGCGACATTTCCAAAAATGGAAGTGTCACGATTTCGCTACGTTTTCCTGACTTGGCGGATGTTTTCAAAACCTGTCGCGATATCGCGACATTTCCAAAAATGGAAAGTTTTGATTTTCAATGAATTTATCTATCTGGAGTCTGCATTTTTTCATACCGGTGAAAGATTTCCTTTAATCAGCAATGATCTTAACATGTGAAAAATGAACTCTGGAATAAAACAAAACCAGATGCAAATAAAAGCACAACTTTAAAAAAGGAGGCAAGCAAATTTGGAATTAAAACCTGAAAAATATCAAGAGGGTCCTCACTGCAAAATGAAAGCTCAAGGTTTTCAAAGGATGGAAATTCATTTTTCAGTGGGGGTGTGTTGCTTCTCAACAGAGGGGATGCAACCAAGTCTTGGTTGAAGGAAATAGAGACCTTCTTTTCCATGAAAAATTACTCTTCTGAGACTCAGACTGTGTGGGCTACCCTTCATCTATTGGATGCAACCCTAGAATGGTGGGACACATTTAGTTCAAGTAAGAAGATCCAAGCTATAGATCTTAAATGGGATAAGTTTGTTGAGGCTTTTAAGGAAAGGTTTCTTATTGAACAATTTTATGTTGAGAAGTTTGAAGAATTTTCTACTCTTCAACAAGGAACATTCTCAGTAGAGGTGTATTTCCAAAGATATGTGAAACTTTTAAAGTATGTTCTTGAGTATGAGAACAACGAATGCCTTAAGGTGCATAATTTTATTCTAGGGTTGGACCCTAAAATAAGAATAATAATCAATCTACTTAAGCCAAAAACTCTGCAAGGGGATTATGACCTGACAAGGTAGGAAGAAGCAAATCTTCCCACCAAAAAGATGTTCTTCAATTATTTAGGAATAACATAATCTAAAAAGCAAGAAATAAGGAAAATAAAGAGCGAAGGATTCATGAAATGAAAGAAGGATAAAAATAAGAGAATCAAGGGTAATCCCAAGTTCAACAATAGGAATGATGGAGGTAAGAAAAAATTCCATAAGGACATCTTTATCCTAATACTCCAAAGCAGAATGAATCAACTCAAAAGGAAGAGGTAGGGGAAAAGAAATAGAAAAGATCCCAAGCACCTAGAACTAGATACTACATATACGAAGGTCCTCATTATGCTAAAAATTTCCCTAAGAGAACATAGTCTAGCCATCGAGCAGAGGAGCTATCACACCAAATTTATGTATCCATGAGAAATTAGGACTTGGAAGGGCAACCTATGCTAATTTTATTGAATGGTAAACTATTTGATAAAAATGTAAAAGTTATAATAGATAATGGAGTTATAGATAGTTTTATTTCCACTAGAATTATCGAGGATATGCAATAAAGACCTAGATATTTGGCACAAGGGTGGAAATTTGAGTATGGTTCTAGGAAAACCTACTCAGTGGATCAATGCTTACCTACAGTGGAGATAACTCTACTTGAAGGGTCCACTATATGAAACTTATATGTGGCACCCCTTCACACCTTTGACATAATCCTGGGGATGGATTGGTTGAAGGCTCATGGAGCCTTAATCAAATTTCAAGATAGGTGGATGGAATTCACCAATAAGGACAAAATAATGATAAGAGTTGAGAGTTTTCAAGGTTATTTTTACCCCCACTTGATTTCAGCTATGTAGTTAAAGAAAGCCATCAAAAGAGGTAGTATGCTTTACGTAGTGAAGATCAATGGTAATATGAGAGAGAAAGAGGATGAAGAGGCTTTTAAGAAGCATTCAGTTATTCATGTGTATTATGATGTATTTCTTGAAGAACTCCTAGGTTTACCTCCAAAAAGGGAATTTGATTTCACTATTGAGTTAATTCTAGGAGCTAAACCCATTTCCAGGACACCCTACAAAATGACTCTGATCAAGATGTAGGAGTTAAATATGTCTAATTAAACAAAGTGTGTCACCTTGGGTTGCTCCAATATTGTTTGTAAATAATAAGGATGGATCCTTGAGGTTATGCATAGGTTACATGATTCTAAATAAGGTGACCATTAAAAGATAGGTATCCTTTACCTTAGATAGAGGATCTATTTGATCGGTTGAAAGGAGCTACCATATTTTCAAAATTAGATATGACGTCAGGATATAATCAATTAATGATTCTAGAATATGATAACCCAAAGATAGCCTTTAAGACTAGATATGGGCACTTTGAGTTCATAGTGTTGCCATTTAGGTTGACAAATGCACCAACAACTTTCATGAATCTGGTGAATAATGTGTTCAAGATATATTTGGATCAGTTTGTCTTGGTATTGTTGGATAATTCTCATTCTATGGAGGAACATGATCAACATCTAAATATGGGAAGTCCTAAGGAAAAATAATCTCTATGGTAAATTTTCCAAGTGCGAGTTTTATACTTTGTAAATGCAATACTTGGGACACATTATCTTAGCAGAGGGAATTGTTGTGAACCTAAATAATATTGAGGTTATTTTGAATTGGCCTCCACCTACAAATATTACTGAAGTTAGGAGTTTCATGGGACTCATAGTCTATTATAGAAGTTTTATGCGAGATTACTCTAAAATTAACTATTCAATCACAAATATTCGTCATGCAATAACTATCAAACTGACGTGGAATGATATCGATTGGTGGTACTCATTTCAATGCATATTTTGAATACTACATAGAGCCTTGGTCCGCATGCCAGTATTTAGAAAGCCACCAACCATCAGTTGCCATTTTTGGTTAGGATCAACAATATGCTCTACCACTGTACTAGATTAATAAATCGACACCATTTCCATCTTGGGCTAATAATTTTTTTTCACTTTTGCTTTGTGCCAATTGGTGGGTATGGTAGTACCTTAAAAATAATACTTTTTTGAGTTTTGAGGTCACTGCTTTTATTATCGACAATACCTTGCTGATCTGATGTGGCGCTTTCTACTCCTTGTAATAGTGTCAGGCTATTGTGATGTGGTGCTTCTAAAGAATATTCCCTTTTGTCTGACGTGGCACCCAATACCGGCCTCATGAGTGCATCCAAAAAATCATGCCATCATGAAATTTTTCCTTGGTGAAGTGCTCAGCTGCCCAAAAGTCATGAGATCACGACAAATTTCTTTGAAGGGGCCTTTGTGCACCAAAAAGTTGCGCCATCACGACATTTTGCCTTGGCAAAATGCTCAGCTATACAAAAGTCATGAGATCACAATAAATTTATTTTAAGGGGACTTTGTGCACCAAAAAGTCGTGTCATCATGACATTTTACCTTGGTGAAGTACTCAACTATCCAAAAGTCACAAGATCGTAACCTTTTTCTTGGAGAAAAGAAAAATGTATATTTACATAAAAATACATACAAGGGGAGGAGAAACTTATTAATTAAAGTACAACTTCATATGGAATTCATTAACAGGGATAGGTTGAACATGGCCCTACTCATATTTCAACTGGAAGGAGTTGTGTTTCTTTTCTTTTATTATCTCAAAAGGGCCTTCCCAAAATACATCAAATTTATCATGATTTCCAGGTTTAGACTTCTTCTCATTCCATCCGAGGACTAAGTCTGCTACCTTAAATTTCCTTAGGGTGGTCTTCTTATCAAACCATCCCTTCATGGCAAAAACATGTTTTAGGTGGTGATCATAGGCCCATTCCTTTTGTTCTTATGAATGTAGAAGTTAGACCAACCTATTCTCCATTGGTTCTGTCTCTTCTGTACCATCTTGATTGAGTAGCTTTAAATATGGTATTTCTATGTGCACAGGTAGGATTGCTTCTTTGTCGTAGACCAAGGAATAAGGATATGCATTGATATATTTCTTGATAGTTATTCTATCAGCCCACAATGCTTGATTTATCGAGTGCCGAATTCTCTTGTTGTTCTTCAAAGTCCGTTTCAAAATTCTAAGCAGGTTTTTATTTGTAGATTCAGCCAGTCCATTTCCTTGAGGATAGTAGTTTGAGTATATTTTCAAATAAATCACGTATTTACATGCAAATTCAATCATCTTGGTGCCTAAAAAGGATGAACCATTATATGTGACTAACGCCTGTAGGAAGCCAGATATGGTGATCAAAATTTCCACAAATTCTATCATGACCTCTTGGTCTGCCCTTTTGTTGGGTATTACCTCTAACCATTTTGTAAAGTAGTCGATGGCTGTTAGGATATACTTATGTTCAGTGGATGATTTGGGTTCTATTATATCGATGAAATCCTGTCCCCATTGTTGGAAAGGTTCTTCAACTTGGATGGACTTTAGGGAAAATGGATCATTTATGTTTATCCCGACGTACCTTTGGCACTCCTCACAATCTCTTGTTATTTTGAAAGTATCTACAAATATGGTTGGCCAGTAGAACCTAAACTTGATGATATTCAATGCAGTGGTTCTCCTTGAATAGTGTCCTCCTGACAATACCCCATGGAACTCTTCCAGGATCTTCTATTTTTGTTCTTCTTTTATGCAACGAAGAAGTACTCCATCCAATTTTTTTTTGTACAATCCTTTAGGAAGTAGGGTGTACTTCAAAGCCTGGATCCGGTACCTGCTTTGTGAGGAATTTAAATTTTTTGGGTATCTCCCAATTTATAAGTATTTGATCAATTCATCTACCTAGTTGATTCATTCTGAGGCTTGATCATCATATGATACTGCTTCTTGAGATTGGTATGCTACGTACTTTGGCAAAGGATGTTTGGCGAGTTCCTGACATAATGATTTACCTCTTACTAGCTTGGTCGGGTGTATTTCTACATCATATTCTTGTATTTTGGTCACCCAACCAGCTCTTGTGTCACCATGATCTCCTTGTATGATGAAGCTTCGTACATCGAGGTGGATGGTGTAGATGATTATCCTGCTCTGTGATAAGAAATGCCTAAACTTTTTTAGAGACTTCATTATTGCATATATCTGCTTTTCAATGAAGTTATATTTTCTTCATGTTCTTGCATAGTTTGGCTCAAAAAAGCTATGGGTCTTTCTTCATTGTCAGCTCCTTTTTGCATGAGTACTATGACATAGCTTTCTTTTTCACCTATAGCATATACAATAAAATCCTTAGAATAGTATAGATTTACTAAGACTGGGGCTTCAGCTATCTGTTAATTGATCTGTTGGAAGGCTTGTTTTCTCGTATTTGTCCACTTGAACATGACATTATTTTTTAATAACTCTATCATTATTTTGATGATTTGTGCAAAGTTAGCTATGAATTTATGCACAAAATTGATCTAGACAAAGAATGATTGTAGGCCTTTTTTTTTCAAGGGGATGGGAATATCTAACAGTGCTTTCACTCTATTAGGATCTATGACTAGACTAGACTTAGAGAAAACATGGCCAAGTAAGAATCCTTCTACAACGAAGATAGATTTTCTAGGATTTATGAAGATGCCAAACTCTCTATACTTTTTAAATACACTTCTGAGATGTGCTATGTGATCTCCTTTTTGGTGAGATAAAATTGTCATGTCATCTAGGTAGATCACTATTATCTTATTTACCAACTCTCTGAATGCCATATCCATAGCTCTCTAAAAAGTTGTTCCAACATTGGATAACCTGAAGAGCATTATCTAGTAGGCAAACATTCCCCACTTAGTTATGAATGCAGTTTTAAATTGATCTTCATATTTGCCCCATACCTAATTGTACCCAAATAAGCCATCTTGGAGTGAACACCTTTTGGCTCTTGCTACTATGTGTAGAATCTAATCAATCTATGGTAGGGGTTAATGATCCTTCATAGGAGCCTTGTTCAAATTATGAAAGTTGACACATAACCAGATGTCTCCATTCTTCTTTCTGACTGGGACCAAGGTGGTAACCCAGGTCGAATGCTTGATTGGGTAAATTATTTTAGCCTCGAAGAGTTTCAATAGTTCCTATTTCATTAAGGATTCAATTTTAGGGTTTATTGGCCATTGTTTTTGTCAAAATGTCTTTGCACCTTCCTCGAGTTTAATCATGTACTGGATCATTTCTTTTGAATAGAATTTCAGGTCTTTGTAGGTCCAAGAAATGATGTCAGGGAATTCCTCGCATAATTCTCTTATTTCCTCCATTTCTACTTCCATAGTGTTCAATCCCAATTTGATGGCTTTTTTAGGCTCCATTTGAGTTTCTTTGTACCTATGTTTGCCGACTTTCATTTTGTGACCAGTCGACCTATCATTATTGTCAAATAGGCTCAAGCATAACCAATCCTTTCAGGATGTGGTTATTTTTTAACTGGATGATATTCTCATCTTCTTCATCTTCAGCAATTCTGTTGTTAGAGAAATTCATCTCATGGACGAGGAAATCCACTATTTGTTGATCATTCTTGAAAACTTGCTAGAAGGTATCTTTATCTGGCACAAAAGGTCTATAAATTAGCATGACTATTTTAGAATTTTGGATGAAATTGCTTATAGGGTAGAAGTTTAGCCCCACTGAAGCCAATAAATCTACATGAGTATTTTTCTCTCTAGAATTTGCCTTTATTTTTAGGGATTCAAAGGATTCTAGTAGGCCCCAAAATTTATTTCGGTAAGCTTTAAGATAATGTTGTTTGCTTACGCATTTTTTAGTAACCTAATTCACTATCAAATCAGAGTCATTGAAGATTTGTAGTTGCTTGATGCCCAAATTTTTGGATTTCTTGAGGCCTAAACATAGTGCCTCATACTCTGTGGTATTTTTAGTGCAATTCTAGGTTAACCGATAAGAAAAAAACTTTTCCTCGCCTGTTGGAGAGATTAGGACGATACCCACTCCAAATCCATTTTTACATCTGGCCCCATCGAAGAAAATCTTCTAAAGCTGATCAGTAGGTTGATTTACTTGAGGGGGATCAACGTGATCGCTCTTCTCAGTTTTCATAATCATATAACTCCCAATGTTAGTCTCAATCATAGTGTTTAAATCTTGGAGGGAGAACTAGTCTTCTTACTGTAATACATTAAGATCTTCTTTCATCAAGTTTAGGTCTTCTAGTTCCTCGGTCATCATGTTAACTATGGTGGACTATTTACTTTCATCTTCGAGTCTTTTGATATGGAAATTTTATGGTTTCTCATTGAATATTTTCACCCTTTTACCTTTGAATGGGATTTCTATGTGTGAAAAATCCAATGATAGATATCGTCCTATCTTGGTTGTGAACTCTCTAGAAAGGCATATACCAAAATAAGACTCTAAGTTTACTATTACAACTTCCTGTATGATTGTGAGTTGGGGCAGCCTATGGAGTACTACCGAAATATCTTTGATTACCCCTACAATTTTCATAGGGGTCCCATCTAGTTGTAATATGCCAGGACTGCTTCTTGTATATTCCATACCCATGATATCACAAACTGCTTTGGGTATCACAGTGGTTGTAGCTTTAGAGTATATCATGCAGTTGTGAATAACTCACCCCTCCATTTGGATAGACAAGTAAAAGGGGGGAGGTCTATTTTTTCTGAAGTGGATGTCAGACTTGTACAAAAACTAATTCCACTTAAGCATCACCGGGCTCACTATCTTCATTGGCATAAAATGTACAATATTTATCATAGTTCCTAGCACTCATAGAAGCTTGATCTCTAGTCACTTGTGGAAACATTCTTGGTTGGGAATTTCTTTTTGCCTCTCTTCATTCCATGGATATGAACATGTTTACAAGAGTCTTATAAGAAGCTTTCAGATCTTGTAGTGTAGATCTAGGGTTGATGGGACCATAGTCGTGGGGAGTGCAGGAATAGGGGGAAGTAGTGGAAGCATAGGAAGATCCTGTATTAATGGGATTTTAGGTTGTTCAGTCCACTTGGGGAGACTGGTATTAGTTGGGCAAGTGGCTTTTGATGCCTAAGGTAGTTTTGGAAAATAGGCATCGTGGATTTGGGTGGAAAATGACCAATATAAATTAGGTCTTTCTCTGCCCTTTGTGCTTCTTGATAAATCTTAGGAAAAGTGTGTACATGAGACTGTCTAATTGCCATACTTATATTTGAGTTAAAAGCTCTCAAATAATAATACTTTTTTGTTTCATGAGTTGGTCTCAAACCGTTAGGTACTCTCTGCAAAGTTCTACTGAATCTGATATTAAAATACATGATCTCCTCTTGTGGGTGTTTCTAGACAATAATAAACTCATTCAATAGAGAGAAGGGATATGTCTGCTCATTGAAATATTCCACTAATTTATCGAAAACTTGGGCCTTGTTGGTCAAAATGACAACACCTAGGGAAATAAAGGTACTCTCCCCAATTTTTGAGCAAGCTAAGGAGAAAAGTCATGATAGCATGATATTTTGAAGAGCAAGCAGCGAGCTAAGGAGAAAAGTCACAATAGCTTGATATTTTGAAGAGCAAGCAGATAGCCAAGGGGAAAAGTTGTGATAGTGTGACATTTTGAAGAGCAAGCAATGATCCAAGGGAAAAATTCATGATAGCATGACATTTTGAAGAGCAAGTAGTGAACCAAGGGGAAAAGTCATGATAGTGTAATATTTTGAATAGCAAGCAGTGAGCCAAGGGAAAAAGTTGTGATAGCGTGACATTTTAAAGAGCAAGCAGTGCGCCAAGGGGAAAATTTGTGATAGCACGACATTTTGAAGAGCAAGAAGAGAGCCAAGGGGAAAATTCATTATAGCACAACATTTTGAAGAGCAAGCAAAGAGCCAAGGGAAAAAGTTGCAATAGCGTGATATTTTGAATAGCTAGAAAACCATGATCTCTAAAAGGAAGTGGGGAAGATCTTTGTAACAAGAATATCTTAACATTTTTAGTTAGGAGCTTTCTGATTGGAAGAATATCTCTGTAACAAGAAATATCTTGATCTTTAAAGCACTCCTTTTCTATAATAAGCCCATGAGAAGTTTGTTGTAACAACTTTAAGTTTTATGTTATGTAAAAATCTATATCTAGGATGAGCGACCTAATTTCAAGGTCGGTTCTTAGGTGTTTACAAGGCTATGTATTCAGACTTCTAAAATATTAATAGATATCATTCATCCTAGTTCTAAGCTCATTTGGTGTGCAAGTATGTATGTGATTGTCTATTGCTAAATTTAAATCTATGTTGAATATATCATACATTAATTCTTAAGCTGAATTTTTTGTTAAATGTTCTATTAGATCTGCAATTTACTTCACGGAGAAACTTCTTCAGAGTTAAATATACACTGAACGATATTGGATCCTATGTTTTGGATCTAATTATGCTTTTTTGCAAAATAATTGAATTAGTACTGTGTTATTGTTTAATTTGTACCATATTATCTCCTAGCTTTGGTTATATTTCCCTATATTTAAGCATTCCTTTCTCTCTACCCTTTTCCTATAAAAGAAAGGAACCAACCTTCTCTAGAGACTGAACTAGGCAAGCTCTGCTTGAGCCTCGTCTTTCAATGTTAACTAAGTATTTGACGCAAATCATAACCTAAGGTAGATTTTATTCCAATAGTTTTTGGCACACTCGGTGGTACCCAAATCCCACACATTATATACAGATCAAAGTCTCAGTGAAGCCTTTAACCTGTTAACCTTTATATTATCACCTGGCGACTCCACACAGGAAAGGAACCCTAAAAAATCCTTATCCATCTTCTAGTTATAAACCATATTTATGATAACCAGATCTAAAGCTAAAAATTCAGAAGAACCCATAGAGTTCTTCAAACTACATCTTGGTAGCCTTCGAGCTAACCTATTTTTTGTTGCTAGAACATTTTCAACTCAAGATAGCAATCCAAGACAAGCACATACTTCTTGTGCAACCTTACTTAGCATTGCTGCTAATGAATCCTCGGCTCTAGTTACCAAAACAACTACAATGGCTAGAAACCTGCCAGTTCTACCCTACTTTTTGTGGAACCATACAGGCCCTTCGAATCTTACAGTCCATCACCCAATAGCATCAACAGCTCTGAAAGTGCTACCCAAGTATGATGGTACTGGAAAGACAACGTATGAACATTGCTTAGATGTGGGTGTATTAGCACCAATATATGATATCACAGAGGAAGACATGATGATTAGGCTGCTGATTATTTCCCTAAAAGGAAAAATGCTCTATTGGTATAGAGCTATTGATAACCAGACTATATCTACATGGGATCAACTTGATGGTAAATTAGTGGAAGAGTTTAATGAGCATGCAGATCCCTTTTTGTTGTTGAATTAGTTTAATGCCATTCAAAAACATTCTCAAGAAGAGATCGTAGATTTCAATATTAGGTTTAGTCGAACCTCGTAGAGAGTCCTCGATGGTCTGAGACCAGCACCAAAAGGAGCTATATACTACTATTTAAGAGCTTTCAATTCAGAAATAAGTATGGTTGTCAGACAATCCCGGGTGACAACCTTTCTTGAAATCTATCAAGAAGTGTAGAAAGCAAAAAAAGACTTGATCGCCATAGGAATATTCCCTTCAAAGATGATTCCACCCATTTTTCCAAATTTCCCTCAAGTTTCAAGTGTTGCTTTCCCAATTCCTCTTGTAGATCCTAACACTGGTCTTCCCAAGTAGAATGGGCAGTCGAGCATCCCGCTTCTGCTAGCACCCCCTACCCTTTTGATGCTCCCTCCTATCCCTGCACCTTCCCCAATAGCAAACACGTATTCTCAAGACACCCAGCTGGTGATCTTGCAAGATTTGCAAGCCTTGTATAATACTCTATCAAATAAATTCATATATATGGAGTGAAGATAAGTGAAAAGAAACTCTCAACCGAGACGTTATCCACAAGTGACCAGAGATCGAGCATCCACAAGTGGATGCAATTATGAAAAATAAAAATACAGTTTACGCTAATGAAGAAGGTGGACCCAACAATGCTTCACCAGAATCATCCTTCTGGTGTTCCACATGTAATGATCCTCACGGTGAAACTGCTTGCATGATTCATCAACATCAGGTCCAAAAAGAGGCTATGAAAAAGGTAGAAAGGTCCCTCAAGGGTCAAGTAAAAATGATCAGATATGATGATCAAAATTTTATGATACCCTCTCTACAACAAGTCTTAGTTCTGAGATCAAGAAAGAAACCTTTTAAAGTTGATCCTAAGGACCTTAATCCTTTAAAGGTACCTATGCCTGCAAAGAGTCCTATTGAGAAAAGACCTCCACAAAATTCAGATCTGAAAGGAGCAGAGATCCGAAAAGAAACACCTTCGGCTAAAGAGATGGAAACTCAAGAACAAGCCAGGGAAAAGTTGAGGTATCCCTCACTAACTAAACGTTAAAGAGTTGATGCTACTTAGGGATATAGGAATAGGTTTGATACAACAATAAAATAAAAGAGTGTTTATTCTCTTCCATTCAATATTGTTGAAGAAATGAAGAATATATCTTCCAAAGCCACTATGTATGAAGCCCTACAGATCCCAGGACATATTGAACTATTGTAGGAATCATTGAAATCTATGAAAAATAAAGATAAGGATCCAGTTAAATTGAGCTCTACCCAAGCAAGTCTTACTTCCACCTCAGAAAAGAACATACCTCCCCCCTTTTATTTATCCCTCTAGATGGAAGGATGGGTAGTCCATAATTGTATGATTTATTCTCGAGCCACAACTACTATTATGGCTAAAGTAGTGTACGTTAGAATGGGGATGGAATACACAAGGAGCACTCCATGAGTCTTACAACTGGACAGGACCCCTGTAAAAATGGTATGGATGATCAAAGATATTCCTATAGTTATTCATAGGATTCCTTAATTCACAGTTATATAGGAAGTAGTAGTAGTAGATTTAGAGCCTTACTTTGGCATGTGCTTGTCTAGAGAATTTACTACCAAAATAGGAGGATACCTCTCTCTTGATTTTTGACACCTCAAAATCCCATTCAAAGAAAAAAGGGTGAAGATATTCAATGAGAAGCCTTCCACCTTCCATGTCGAGAAGCTTGGAGAAGAAGAGAAAACTTCTACTACTATAAACATGATGACCAAATAATTGACAAACTTGAGTTTGATGGAAGAGGCCCTTAATGAGTTACAAGAAGAAGATACAATTTTCCTCTTAGATTTCAATGCTATGATCGAGACTAATCTGGGGAGCTACACCATTTAGAAATCTGAGAAAAGTAAATCTACTTCTTCACCACTACATGATATATCTACTAATCAGTTGTGGAAGCTTTTCTTTGACAGTGCCAGATGCAAAAATGGAGCTGGAGCAGGCATTGTCCTAATCGCTCAAATTGGTGAAGAGAAAGTTTTCTTTTACATGTTAACCTGGAGTTGCACCAATAATGTAGCAGAATATGAGGCACTATGTTTGGGTCTAAAAAAAGCTAAAAAAATAGGCATTAAACAACTGCAAATTTTTGGCAATTTTGAGCTAATAGTAAATCAAGTAACAGGGAAATGTATAAGAAAAAAATATTATCTTAAGGCTTACAGAAACAAAGTTTGGGATTTTCTAGAATATTTTGAATCCTTGAATATGAAATCAATCCCCAGAGAGAAAAATATGCATGCAGATTTTTTGGCTTCAGTAGGGGTAAAATTCTACCCTATAAGCAATGTTATTTAGAAATAAAAAATAGTTAGATTGATATATAGACCTTCTATACCTAATAGAGATACCTTCTGGTAGGTTTTTGATAATGATCAGCATATAGTAGACTTCCTAATCCATGAAATGAACTACTCCAACAACAGAGTAAATGAAGATGAAGAAGACGCAAATGTCATCCAGTAGAAAAATAATCACATTACTAAAGGGCTGGTCACACTTGAGTCTCTATTTGATAACAATTACAGGTCAACAGGTCATAAGATGAAATTTGACAAACACAGATATAAAGAAGCTAAAATGGGACCCGACAAGACCATCAAAGTAGGAGTTAAAACTACATATAGGGAACTAGATGAAATCAAAGAATTATGCAAGGAATTTCTAGATACGATTATCTGGACCTATGGTGATCTAAGGGTGTACTCAAAGGAAACAATCCAAAACACAATCGAGCTTCAAGAAAATGCTAAGCCTTTTCGTCAAAAGCAAAGGCCAGTAAATCTAAAAATAGAAGCTTTGATGAAACAAGAGTTGTTAAAACTGCTAGAAGCTAAGATTGTATATCTGATCAAACACTCAACTCGGGTCACTAATTTGGTACCATTAAGAAAGAAAAATGGAGATATTCAACTATGTTGACTTTTGTAATCTGAACAAAGCTTCGCTCAAGGATCATTACCCCTCCTGTAGATCGATTAGATCTTACACAGTTGCAGAAGCTGAAAGGTTTTCTCTGTTAGATGATTTCTCTGGGTATAATCAGGTATGGTTCAAGGATGAAGACCAATTCAAAATAGCATTCACAACAAAATGGATAATATTTTCTTAACAAAGGATGCCCTTCGGGTTATCAAACACTGGGATGACTTTTCAAAGAGCCATGTACGTAGCCTTTGGAAAACTTGTGAACAAAATAATAGTGATATACCTAGATGATATGAATATTTTCTCCCATGGGAAAGAAGATCATATAACTCACCTCAGGAGAGTACTAGAAAAATATCGAGAGTTTGGGATATCTATAAACCCCAAAAAATCTATTTTCGTCGTGGAGGAGGGAATTTTACTTGGTCATGTAGTTTCAAAATTTGGTCTAGCCATAGACCCTAGCAGAGTGAAAGTCTTGTTGGAACTTCCCCTCCCCTTAAAAAAAAAGGGCTTGTAGTCATTTTTTGGTTAAATCAATTTCATGCGCAGATTCATAGCAAATTTTGTGCAAATTGTTAAACCTATGACTGAATTATTGAAAAAGGATGCCATATTTAAATTGACAGATACAAGAAAATAAGCTTTTCAATAAATAAAGGATCAAATAGCTCAATCTCATGTCCTGGAAAACCCAAACTACTCCAAAGATTTTATCTTGTATGCCATAGGTGAACAGGGAAGCTATGTCATAGTACTCACTCAAAAGGGAACTAAAAATGAAGGCCTATCACTTTTATTAGTCATAATATGCAAGAACATGAGGAAAAGTATAATTTCATTGAAAAAAAGATTTATGCTATCATGGAGTCCTTAAAAAAGTCCAGACACTTCTTGTCACAGAGTAAAATCATAGTCTATACAATTAACCCTAATGTACGAAGCTTCATTACGCAAGGGGAGCTCGATGATACAAGAGCTGGCTAGGTAACTAAAATACAAGAGTATGATGTAGAAATACACCCATCCAAATTAGTCAAAGGTAGAGCATTATGCCAGGAACTTGCAAAATAAGCATCGACAGATTATGTAGCTTGCCTAGCTCAAGAACCAATATCATATGAAGATCAATCTTTAGAGCATATTGATTGGGAAGATGAGTTAATTAGGTATTTTTAGACTGGAATATGCCCAAAAAATTTGAATGCTTACCAAAGAAGAAGATACAGGATTCAAGCTCTAAAATACACTTTATTGCCTGAAGGGTTATACAATAAAAACTTGGATGGAGTACTGCTTCGATGTGTGTCAGAAGAACATAAGCAACAAATTTTAAAAGAGTTTCATGGAGGTCTATCAGGAGGACATTACTCCGGGAGAACTACCACACTAAAAATCATCAGGATTGGGTGTTATTGGCCAACAATTTTTGTAGATGCTTTCAAAATCACAAGGAATTGTGAAGAATGTCATAGATATATGAGAAGGAATAGGAATGCACCATTACCCCTAAAAAACATTCAATTTGAAGAACCATTATAGAAAAGGGGCTTAGATTTCATAGGTATCATAGAACCAAATTCATTGGCAGGTCATAAATACATTCTCACAACCACTGATTATTTCACAAAGTGGTCTGAAGCAATACCTACAAAAAGGAATGACCAAGAAGTGGTGATTGAATTTATAGAAAGCCTAATTACAAGGTTTGGCATCCCAGATACCCTGGTCATGGACAATGGCTCACACTTTGTGTTAGGATCCTCAATCCTAACATTATTAGTTAGTATTATTAACTTATAAAGTGAACCATCACAACCCTTCATAACGTGAACCATCACGTCTCTTCATACGTGAACCATCATGTCTCTTCACCAACATAGCTTTAGGGTAGATATATATATTAGGTTGGTCATCCATATCAAATCATCAAAGAAGAAGAATAATAAGCATATATTCTAAGGAGGGAGCCCCCTATAGTGGCAAAGTGATTATAAGGGAGCCCCCTTTGAGTGGCCTGTGATTTAATTTACATTAATTTGTTAATAATTTTATAGTAAGACCTTGGGGTCTTACAATTTGGTATCAGAGCCATGTGGGACCCAGTCATGTGGGAATTGCTCAAAGATCTTCATCAAATCACTTTTGTGCATGAGTATCAAACTAGGTTTGAGGATATCACCAAACACAACACAAGATTGGATGAATCAATTCTCATCAATGGCTTCATTAGGGGATTAAAAGAGGAAATTAGAATGGAGGTGATAAGGTTCAATCCCTATACCATGATGCAGACCTATGGATTGGAAAAATTAGCTAAAGATAAAATCAATGCACAACAACGATTAGGGAAACCACTTATGGAAAAATCGTCGACCACTTACATCACTCCCAAAACTATGCATAATGGAAGGGCACAAAGCACTTACACAACCCCCAAATCTAACCAAAATTTACAAATTAAACATCTTAGCTTTGAGCATATGAAGGAACAACGAGAAAAATGACTCTGTGATAATTGTAACGAACAATTTGGACCTCACCATAAATGTGCTACACTAACATTGTATTTATTGAAGGAAGTTGATCCTTGTCTCTCCATAGAGCAAGCAAATGAGGTAGTTGTGTCCGAAGTGACCAGTGCACCTACTCACCGCAATGAAGACAATGAGGTCGATGTGCAAGAAGTGATTGATGTACCAAGCAAGGATGAGGTATACATACCCAAAGTGATCAATGCTAGCAAAACATGCACTCTACAAGACCTACACATACCTTCCTCGCCAATAGTGAGTTCTTGCCATATGACCAAACCTATTCGAAAACAACGTAGAGTGACTACACACTCCTTATCCGTCGGTTCTACCAAGGAACCAAAAAAGGATATGAAATCATTACGATCACTTTTGGTGCATCATTATTAAGTATTTCAGGAACCTCAAGGGTTGCCCTCCCATCGTCATCATGATTTTCCTAAGGGATATTCTATTATTGTTCTTGGCAACCCCCCGCTAATGCTTCATCCTTCTCGATGTCCCTGCCTATGAAAGGATGCCATTAAAAGAGTCCAAGAAATTACACAAATCCTTCTTGGAAAACAAAGGACAAAGCTTCTCACTTTGAGCTTTGAGGACAAAGCTCTTTTTAAGGAGGGTGGCATGTTAGGATCCTCAATCCTAACATTATTAGTTAGTATTAGTTAGTATTATTAATCATTTAATTATTATATTATTAACTTATAAAGTGAACCATCACAACCCTTCATAACGTGAACCATCACGTCTCTTCATACGTGAACCATCATTTCTCTTCACCAACATAGCTTTAGGGTGGATATATATATTAGGTTGGTCATCCATATAAAATCATCAAAGAAGAAGAATAATAAGCATAGATTCTATGGAGGAAGCCCCGTATAGTGGCAAAGCGATTACAAGAGAGCCCCATTTGAGTGGTCTACGATTATATTTACATTAATTTGTTAATAATTTTATAGTAAGACCTTGGGGTCTTACCACTTTGTGGGACCCAAGATAGTCGACTTGACAAGAAAATATGGGATATACTTAAAGACATCATAGAACTATTATCCTCAAGGTAACAGATTAGTTGAGTCCACAAATAAGAACCTACTCAGGATTTTAAAAAGAACACTCAAAATAATAAAATAAGTTGGCATTCTTTGATAAATCAAGCACTTTGGGTTGATAGAATCACAATAAAAAAATATATCAACACATCCCCCTATTCTATGGTCTATGGTAAAGAGGTTGTACTCCCAATACACATAGAAATAACAACTCTAAAATTGTTGGATCTAGCTGGTACCAAAGAAGCATAACTAATGGAAAATAGGTTGATCCAACTCCTACAGTTGGAAGAATAGAAGAAACAAGCCTATGATCACTATAAAAAACATGTAGTTGCAATGAAGGGATGGTTTGACAAGAAAACAATTCTAAGGAACTTCAAAGTAGGAGATCTAGTCCTGAAATGGAAGGAAAAGAAGTCAAAGCTAGGAAATCATGATAAGTGATGGGGACACGAAAATCGCTCACCCCAAACTCTACACTCAGATTCATTAAACTTGGAAAAATTTACAAAAATGGCAGACTCTGCCAAATAAACTTCTTTTACAGAAAGACAGTTTATAAATTTTTATATTACATTAAAACGTTTCCAACTCTGGAAGAAAAATAGCCCACACAGGTCCAGAATGGCCCTTCGCCTTCTCTATCTGCAACTCTGCTGCTGCAACTCTGTCTCTACTGTTTTTCGACCACCACTCTATCTCGGCCATTTTTTGACCTTGGAAGGAAACAACTCAAACAGGTCCAGAATGGCCCTCTGGCCTTCACGTCTGCAACTTTGCTTCAGTATTTTTCCCCCCTTGTGCATGCCTTCACTTCCCCTTTTAAAATCTTTGGCATGACTCTCCGTCTCCCTTTTCTGATGCTTCTATTTCATCTCTCGTGCCTCTTCGTTGTTCTGGCTTTCAAAATGTTTCGACTCTTCATCTTCATCTATTTTCACTGCACCTTGGTACCACGTGCTTGTCTAGTGCTGCCACTGTAGACTCTGTCCACCTATCAACCATTGATGACGTTCGGTATACCACCGCTCGACCGTTTCCTCTATAATGGCTCCTGTAATCGCCTGCACTTTCTTTTCTTTTGTTTGGTCATGAAAATGTGACATGTCGTGATATCATGACACTTTTGGCTTCCCTGCCTTCCTACCCTCTTCAAGTCGTAAAAATGTGACATGTCACGATATCGTGACACCTTTGGCTTCTCTGCATTCCTATCCTATTCGAGTTGCAAAAATGTGACATGTCATGATATTGTGACACTTTCGGCTCCTCTGCCTTCCTGCTTTCCTTGAGTTGCAAAAATGTGACATGTCGTGATATCGCAACACTTTTGTCTTCTCTGCCTTCTTGTCTTTTTTGGGTCGTGAAAATGCAACACATCATGATATCGTGACACTTTTGGCTTCTCTGCCTTCCTGTCCTATTCGGGTCGCGAAAATGTGACATGTTGCGATATCGTGACACTTTTGCTTTTTAGCCTTTCTGCCTTTCTCAAGTCGCGAAAATGTGACATGTCACGATATCGCGACACCTTTCCCTTCCTGCGCCTCTCTCACCTTTTGGTCATGAAAATGCGACATGTCACGATATTGCGACACTTCTCCCTTGCACCTTTTCTCGGCTTTTGGTCGTGATAATGCGACATGTCACGATATCGCGACACTTCTCCTCCCTTGCGCCTTCTTTCATCCTCTTGTCACGAAAATGCGACATGTCACGATATTGCAACACTTTTCTCTCTTGCGCCTCCCATCGTCCTCTGGTCACAAAAATGCGACATGTCATGATATTGCGACATTTCTCGTCCCTTGCGCCTTCTTTCGTCCTCTTGTCATGAAAATGCGACATGTCACGATATCACGACACTTTTATCTCTTATGCCTCCCATCGCCCTCTGGTCACAAAAATGCAACATGTCGCAATATCGTGACATTTCTCATCCCTTGCGCCTTCTTTCGTCCTCTTGTCACGAAAATGCGACATGTCGCGATATTGCGACACTTTTCTCTCTTGCACCTCCCATCGTCCTCTGGTCACGAAAATGCGACATGTTGCGATATCGTGACATTTCTCGTCCCTTGTGCCTTCTTTCATCCTCTTGTCATGAAAATACGACATGTCGCGATATCGTGACACTTTTTCTCCTTAGCGCCTTCTTTCGTCCTTTTGTTGCAAAAATGCGACATGTCACGATATCACGACACTTTTTCTCCTTTGCGTCTTCTCTCGTCCATGGGTCGCAAAAATGCGACATGTCGCGATATCGCAACATCTTTCCTTTCTGCCTCCTCCTCACCTTTTGGGTCACGAAATCGTGACATGTCGTGATATCGCGACATCTTGGCTCTGCTTTCCTTCTCTCTCTACTTCGGGTCACGAAAACGTGACATGTCGCGATATCGCGACAGTTTCCTTGCTTTCTTTCTGCTCCTTCGATCATGATTTTGTGACATGTCATGAAATCACGACATTTTTTGCTCTGGAATTTCCTGTCTTCTTTCGGTCGTGATTTCACGACATGTCATGAAATTGCGACATTTTTGCTCCACGCCTCCTCTCTCTTCTTTCAGTCGTGATTTCATGACATGTCGTGAAATCGCGACATCTTTACTCCGTGCCTTCTCTCTCCTTCCTAAGTCATGAAAATGTGACATGTCGCGATATCGCGACGCTTTTCTCTATCGTGATATCCCGACATCAAGGCGAACACTTAAATTTTTTTTTTTTTTTTGTTGAGGCAAGATTGCTCTGCTGCCACCGGATGCTCCTGCATCAATAAATTCGATACATTCTAGGATGGTACTTTTGAAATCATTGAATAAAAATAGCACAATTCCTTCTAGCTGAAATATGAGTAGGACCATATCCTATCCATTCTTGTTAATGGTTTTCACCTAAAGCTATATTACAAGTAACTGGTTCTGACCTATCCTTGTATATATATTTTTTATGTATATAAATAACCTTGTAAATATGTTACTTTTTATAAGCTTCTCCATTTTCTCTGTTGTGACGACATGAATTTTTGGGTACAAGAGTATCTTGCCAAGATGGATGGTCATGATGGCATGACTTTCAAGCATTAGAGTGTCTCTCCAAGGTAGAATGTCGTAGTGGTGCAACTTTTGGGCATTCATGGCTCCCTTTTAGATAAATTGTCATGATTTCATGACTTTTGGGTAGAAGAGTGTCTCTCCAAGACAGAATGTCATGGTGGCATGACTTTTGGGTATTCATGGCCCCATTTCAGATAAATTGTCATGATTTCATGACTTTTTGGTAGAAGAGTGGCGCATATTCTAAAAAAAATCATAATGCCACGTCGGGCCTGATATTTTGTACAGTTGTGAGCCACATCATAATAATTAGAGGTTTTTTATAATAAAAGCATGTGTCTTGGGAGAATAAAAGGCACCACTCTTAAAATTTGAAAAAATAATACTTTATTATTAGATCCAAAGATGACATCGATGCGAAGCTCATGCCCAATCTTAAGAAAATTAGTATTTACTATTTCCAAAACACAAAATTCACATAGTATAATAATGTTTAAAATGGTTGTACTTTAGATGGAAATTAAATATGAATGAACTCATCTTGAAAAAAACATAGCTATTTGGTTTGAGGGGAGCTATGAAATTAGGGTTTCTTGGGAGGGTGGGGATGACGGTGGGCGGGAAGGCTGTTCTGGGAGAGCACGGGAGCGTCAGCGAGGTCAAACCGAGGGGCTCGACGGGGGTGGAGGGAGGGCAAACGAGAGTTTGGGGACGCTGAGGAGTCCTTGCCAAGTCGCGGCAAGGATCCGCCAGACAAACGGGGAGATGGACCTCGAAAGTCATATGCTTTGGCAGCGGCCTCTGAAACCCTAAGCGGGCTCTTCTCCAAGGAGTTATTTTCGTCCGGGGACGAGTTGGACATCCCGGCAGAAATTCTCTCAAGCTTTGTGGATTTCAAAAAATTTACCCTCATCGGTAAGTTTATTGGTGGTCGTCCCGACATGGAGACCATTCGCAAGTGGGCGTCTGGCAAATGGCGGACCTCTGGTCACTTAGAGTTGGCTGCCCTAACCCGAGGTTTTTTCGCGATTAGGCTGAGCAACAAGGAGGACTACTATAAAATCCTGGCTGGAGGGCCTTGGTTCTTGGGCCGTAGGAGTCTTTTTCTAAGGAAGTGGGGTTTGGACTTTAACCCCGATACCCAGAATATCAACATTGCTCCAATATGGGTTAGGCTCCCGAGTCTTCCCCTTTTCTGCTGGCATGAAAATGTAATCAGAGGTATTGCTCGGTCCATCGGGGAGCTGATCACTTTAGACCCTCCCACCAGAGCTCGAACTAGATTTGTCCAAGCTCGGTTCTATGTTTTGGCGGACTTGGAGACGGACCTCCCATCCTCCATTACTCTGCGGTCTAGGGGTACTTTTCTACACAAGCAAGCTATTGTTTATGAGAACAGGCCAGCTTTCTGCCCTCAATGTAGTTCTCAAGGGCATCTTCAGTCCAATTGTCCTCTCCAAAAGCCGAGGAAGAAGGAGCGAGATCCCTGCAACCCTCTAGAGCACGGTGAAGGTCAGACGAAGCACCCTTTTATGAAAGGCCATGAATCTCTAGGTCCATCCAAGGACCATCTCGAATCCTCCTTACCAGAAGAGGAAATCACCACCCATCCGGACTTCGAGCAGTGTGGTGGGCGCCCCCAACTAGGACCACAGGAGGAAAATGAACAGCCCCCCCCCTTATCACCACACAGGCAGATTCATCCAAAATTTATGACCGGAACTCTCCCGAGGCACAAAAGATATTGGAAGACTACCTGTTGGGAAGAAGAGGTTACCAGCCTGGTAATATTAGCCCTCGAATTACGAGGAGTCAAAAACGAGGGGTGGATTTTGGTAGTGAAAGGAAGCGGGGTCGTCCCCCAACAAGGAAAAGAGAGACAAAGAAACTACGGCTGATGTTGCAAATGGAACCCAACGGTTCTTTGTTTCGGGATGAATCCGATTCTCTGATGGGTGACGCGCTTATCCCAAAACCTCCCTTCCGGCGGGGGAAGGGAAGTAAGAAGAACCTCAAATCGTACGGATGAAATCCTGGATGTGAGAAGACTAAACGGAGTGGCCATTTGGGCCGGGGTAAAATTTTCCGAGCGGGATTTTCAACGGTTTGTTTCAGTCCAGTCATTTTTCTTGGATCCTATCCAACATATATGCTTCGAATTCTGCCTCCGGGAAAGCAGAAATGTGGAAAGTTATTTCCCAGGTATGGGAGAATTTTTTGTAGTTTTCTTGGCTGTCTTCTTCTGCTTTTCAATGGTCCAGCTTCTCCAGCTAGTTTCTATTTTCCCAATTATAATGGCCATGGTTTCTAGGATAAACAGGAAAAAATGCCTTACTTGTAGCCCTCGGGCAATTAGCAGCTTTTTGTTTTTTTTGCATACAGGTTTATTCTTCCAGGTTTATTCTTCCAGCCAAGAGGCATGAAGCACTATTTAGCAAGGCTGATTTTGTATATAAGGTTTTGGGATCCTCTATAAAAACCCACTGTTAATCTATTATAATAATTACCAAAAAAAAAAAAAAGATGACATCTTATTGGCTCAGTACCGCAGTAGAGAATTTTCATTGGCCCATAACATAAATTACAACTCGAGGTAGTTGGCATTTTTAGAAGCTAGCACATGAACCAAGACTCCTACCAACATTTGAAATTAGCATTGAGGTATGTACTGCAAATAACAATTGCTCCACATCATCCTAAAGATTTAATTGTGTATCTTTTGGCACGAGCATGCATAGCATTTTAAATTGTCAAATTTTTACCTCCCCTATTTTCATCTTCTACTTCCTAAAGAAATAAAATCTTCCTGCTTTCTATGTTCTTATAGTATCCTAGAAGATTTTGTGATTTACAAACAACATTTTTGTGGTCTGAGTACTCGAGTTGTAGGTAGTCGTATTATGATGGCTACTCCCCTAGCTTTAGGTTCTACATCTTCACCTTTAAAGAAGAAAAGGAGTTTGAGTATCAAAGTGAGCAGCTTTGTAGACCCCAACAACCACATTACATACATGAAGCTGACATGGAGAGATCCAGGACAAATCCATAAGGACATAGCTGCTAGGCTGGCCATAGATTCTTCTCCTTCAAACTCAAGCAATTTCCCATACTATTCTATGCTCTACTGATATATATGCCCTTAGTTCCATCCCTACCTAGAATTAATTAGAGCAATGGCGAAACTATATGATGTAAAAAATAGGAGTGTAAATAATTACAAAGGAGAAATAATTTTTACAATAGATCTCGACACAGTTAGAGTAGTCTTTGCTCAAGGGTATAAACCTCCAGTTCCCCCAATTTGTTTGATCCAACAACTTTGCAGAGTATTATCTGAATACCCCAAACATTAGGGCTTTCCTTTAGCAGAATCTTGAAAATGAGCTCTCTAAAGGTTCCATTCCCCAATCTCCTATTCCTTTGTCCAAGTTTAAGAATAAACCACTCTTCTCTATGCTGGCCATGGTAGCAGGGTTCGAAGACGACTCTCAGGTTCATGGGTGGCAAGTTGTAGTGGTGTAATGTATTTCAATTTACAAGTTTTATGATAAAATGTGTATGGACCCAAACAAAGTTCCTCTTTTCTTTGACTGACCATCCTACTTAGCTCAAAAACTACATGCAGGACTGTAAAAAGTGCATACAGAATCCCCAGATACTTTCAGGTACTCCTCCTATTTGGTTTGACTCTTCTTTTTTCAATCAAAAAATTTGAAGTCAATATTTGTAACTCAAAAGGATGCAAAGGGAGAAAGTCTGTGTGTATGTGAGTGGACTCCGCTACTCTTAAGCAAGAGTTTGTATTATCAATTCAATATGGATTTCTTGGGCCCTACTCTATGGATTGTGCTAGGGCATATGTCGAGGATTCCTAAGCAAATGGAAGAGATCCTGAGACATCCTCATGTAGAAGAAGGAGATTGGTTCGTCCTGACCCAAGGGGTGGTAATAAATCTCTAAAAATTCACAGAGAAGCCTTTCCTGTTGCCTTACTATGTCACCAAGTGGATCTTCACCTTAGAGTATGTAAGGCAACAAGAATTCAAGTATTGATAAGCATGAAGCTGGTGGAGCTTCCACAAAGGTGTAAATATGATCCCAAATACTTATTCACCAAAAAGTAATCCACTCTAAATAAGAGTCCCTTCCAAAATTTCCATACCTCTGATAGGGAAGTTGAGCATAATCAAAATAATAGTGAAGATCAACCTCTTGAATGGCACGTTGAGGAAATGCAGCCACTAGCAAAAATGAAGAAAATAGGATATGACTAGGATGATGCCAAAATCTGCCTGGTGGCAAATGTGGTGCCATATTGATACTTTCACAAGGTATGGGCTCAAAATGGATATGAAGTTTTGTACAAAGTATGATGAGCATCATCAAAATTAGTCCGTGGCTCTGTTTGACAAGGTCCCACTTGAAATAGTTGGTGTTCCCCCCAGATTGTCCAAGAAATATGTCGAAAAGGAAAAGAGGAAGGAATTTGTGGCTGAATAGATAGAAGCCCCCAAAAATAGATGTCGATTGTATCTTCCACATTTGAGAGCAGACACAGAGTCTAAATATGTTGCTCCCCTTGAAATAAATAAACCAGTATCTAGATCAAAGAAAAGAAAAGCGAAATCAAAAAAGGGAGAAGGCTGAAAGAAGAGAAAGATACAAGAATCCCATTTCGAATAATTTGAAGAAGAAGAGGAACGAGAAAAGATAGAAGATAAGGATAAAATAGGGAAAAAATCTAAGGAAGTAGCAAAAGAATCACAAGAGGAAGAACAAGTAGATAAAGACGTACAAGAGGAATAACAAGTATCTAAAGAAGCACACGATAAAGAACAAATGGCTAAAGAAGCAGAGGAGCCTCCCCAAAGAGAGCCTTCAATCTAGGAGTAGACCCCACTGCTAGTAACTAATTATGCAGATATCTCATGTCTGAAACACCTAGCAGAATTTTATTCTGATAAATCACAAGAACTGGAGGCTCCAATCCACAAAAGGAGAGGGAAATCTCTCCAATTGATCTTGATACTCCCTCTTCTTCCCCTCATCCCCATACAATTTCCCCTTCCAGATCAAAAGATAAAGAGGGTTCAAAATCGTCATCACCTCCTAAATCCCCACAAGTTTCACCTCATCACACCCCAACTAGATCTCCATCTCAAAAAATCATCCTGGAATCTCCCCTACCACACACTTTGTTCCCCCTTTCCACAAATCTGTTGTCTTCAATCCCTACAAAGCACCTCCTCTGCAAATAAATATGTTGTCTCCAAACTCTAAAAAATGAAGAAAGCCACGATGAATGCCACAACATGGCTAAAGTAATGGAGTTCTTCAATTGATACTGATATGGCCCGAGTATGGAAAGGGACGGTATTAGATCCGATCAGGATGCAACAGTCTAGCATGAAAATGACTCCCCTGGTATAGAAGCCAAATAAATAGATTACTCTAGATGATTACCAAGCTGAAATAATTACAGAAGACATTACCTAGCTTCCAATGGATGAGGAGTGGAGAAAGTCCCAGACTAACATGGATATGATTTATCTGAATGCGGAGCATTACAAATAAAAATTCCTCAGAGTAGAACAGGCCCGACAGTGGTTAGAGGAGGTCTTCAACCAATAGAAAATCACTAAAAAAGCCCTCAAGAATGATTCTAATAAATGGTAACATAAGTTCAACGAGGCTGCTTCCTTCCAATAAAAGGTAGCTAAAGCATAGGAACAGGTACAAACACTTCCACAACAAATAGAAGACCTGAATAAGCAGTTATTGGCAGTTTCAAAAAATACTCAGGGCTTCTCCAAGGAAAAAGTGAGAGCAGTCTGAAGAGAAAAGTTGGCTATAGTTAGTAAGCTAGTCATCAAAGTTAGACCTAAGCTGGACTACCTATCCAAGGTAAATAGTACGCTAAGTCAGGTGGAAAAGTAATTTTAAGTTTCAATTAATATCTTGATGCCAAGAGTATCTACGGCTAACAAAATCCAAGTCCTAGAAAATAGTACACAAGCAATAGCTGGCTACAGATCCCAAGATGAAAAATAGTCCCAAGATAAATTAGTTGCCAAGAACTTTTTTAATAGGCATAAGTTGGTGATAGCAACCATAAAGATAATGCAAGAGTTGAAGACAAAGGCAAAGTCAATTTCAAAGCATGCTAGTATGGTTGAAGGTTGTGGTATGCCTAGCTATTGGGATTCTCATTCCAATATCTTAGCAGAAGATCAGGTAAAAGCTATTTGGTAGAATTTCTATGATGATATATCATAAATTAATAGCTGGGAAGAGCCGGTGCATGAAGATCACATTTTTGGCATGGCTCAAAATATCACCCAAATGAATTCCAGTCTGAATGAGCTATACCTAAAGTCAAAAAATCTATCTTATGATAAGGTAGAAGAATTGGAGTACTTGTATGCTACTTCTAAAGAAGAGGTGGATATTGATGAAGAGACTTAGAAAAAATCTTGTACCACCTATAATAAAGATAGCATCAAGTAGTACGACATCTTCAGGACAAGAAGGAGCAAAAAAATTTGATGAAGAGTCCCTAGAGGAATGATCCCTCCCAAGCTTGAATTTTATTTTTTGTTTACACTTGGTATCATTCCCTTTCTTTCCCCTCCTTTTTATTTATTTTTAATTCTCTTTTTTTGACTTTGTTGCCCAATGGATAAAGGCTCTATGTTCTAACATTTAGTTAACAGAATTACCCCAGGAGGCACCAAGAATATTGGTGAAAATGACAACACCTAGGGAAATAAAGGTACTCTCCCCAGTTTTTGAGCAAGCCAAGGATAAAAGTCATGATATCATGACATTTTGAAGAGCAAGAAGTGAGCCAAGGGGAAAAGTCACGATAGGGCGACATTTTGAAGAGCAAGTAGCGAGCCAAGGGAAAAATTCATGATAGTGCGATATTTTGAAGAGCAAGCATGAGCCAAGGGGAAAATTCATGATTGCGTGACATTTTGAAGAGCAAGCAGCGAGCCAAGGGGAAAAGTAATCATAGCATGAAATTTTGAAGAGCATGCAGAGAACCAAGGAGAAAAGTCGTGATAGCATGACATTTTGAAGAGCAAGTAGCGAGCTAAGGGGAAAAGTCGTGATAGCACAACATTTTGAAGAGCAAGCAGAGATCCAAGGGAAAAAGTTGCGATAGGGTAACATTTTAAATAGCTAGCAAACCATGATATATAAAAGGAAGTGGGGAAGATCTCTATAAAAATAATATCTTAACCTTTTCAGTTAGGAGCTTCATGATTGGAAGAATATATTTGTAACAAGAAAGATCTTGATCTTTAAGCCACTCCTTTGCTAGAATAAGCCCACAGGAAGTTTGTTGTAATAACTTTCAATTGTTTGTTATGTAAAACTCTATATATAGGATGAGCAACCTAATTTTAAGGTCGGATATTAGGTGTTTACAAGGCTATGTATTCAAACTTCTAAAATATTAATAGATATCATTCACCCTGGTTCTGATATCATTTGGTGTGCAAGTATGTATGTGATTTTCTATTGCCAAATTTAAATATTTTTTTTCTGGTAGATAAGATACTATAGCATTAATACCAGGTTTTACAGGTTGTACCAAAACCTTTTACAAAAATCAGCCCAAGGTTGTTGATGAACATGTCCTTACTAAGGATCCTATATATGTAAAATATACATGCCGCAAAAGCCATTACATATGGTAAGACACATAGCCTGTTATCAAAAATAAACTTCCCATACAACATTTTGGATATACCCTGAGAAAACACACCTGCATCATAATTATAAAAAAAGAAACAGACACAGATCCCTTCCTTGAAATAGTGGAGAAACAAAAATTTGTAGACACACATAACAAAGTACTAAAAAAACTCCCACAAGCTCTGTATTGACAGTTACTCTTAATAATTCTTTGGTAATTGCTTTCTTCCATATATGACATGCTTTGG
Organism: Wollemia nobilis; assembly: GCA_028583015.1. Taxonomy (NCBI): domain Eukaryota; kingdom Viridiplantae; phylum Streptophyta; class Pinopsida; order Araucariales; family Araucariaceae; genus Wollemia; species Wollemia nobilis. Next base: position 19,725,429 of record JAQPPZ010016881.1, read on the forward strand.
GACCACATCCCGTCTTGGCCAATCAGCCTTGGAGAAGTGAACCTGTTGGCTAGATTTATGGCAGTGGCTATCTGGTGGTCCACGTGGCTCTGGTTCGAAGTCTTATATTTTTGTTTCTTTCCTACCTTGTGATTATCAACCAACCTCAAATTACTAAGATGACTAGGATCCATGTTATCTGATATGTGTCTGTCTCCATTAGTCTTTGTGGTATTTCCAAGCAACATCCACCAAGATTGACAACTCGGATAATTTTTATTGTGAGTCCATTTCAAAAAAGAAACGGGAATACTCATAGCCTTCAAAATTATAGTGCCTTCCCTGTTGGTAAATTTGACTATCATTCTTGGCATTCTTATTTAATAAGCTCCTCTACTTTGCTCGGGACACCATGTTCCCATTTGTTTGTCCTTGTCCTTGTTTGTCCTTGTTCCCAAATATTCAAAAAAGGCAAGCATCATATTCCCATTATGATATTCTGAAAATGCAAGCTAAATTTAAATCTATGTTGAATATATCATACATTAATTCTTAAGCTGAATTTATGTGTTAAATATTCTATTGGATCTGCAATTTACTTCACGGATAAACTGCTTTAGAGTTAAATATACACTGAATGATCTTGGATCCTATGTTTTGGGTCTTATTATGCTTTTCTACAAAATGATTGAATTAGTACTATGTTGTTTCTGAATCTGTACCATATTATCCCCTAGAATTGGCTACATTTCCCTCTCTTTAAGCATTCCTTTCTCTCTACCCTTTTTCTATAAAATCAAGGAACCAACCTTCTCTAGAGACTGAACTAGGTAAGCTTTGCTTGATCCTGGTCTTTCAATATTAACGAAGTCTTTGGCACAAATCATAACCTAAGGCAGATTTCGTTCCAACAGGCCCATGTATATATGGACTGATTTTCAAGAGCTCTATACCAATAGAGAATTTTCAATTTCAAGGAAATTACTAGCAATCTTATCATAACATCCTCTTCCTAGATTTCATGGATGGGGGACAACACAGCCATATCTATACAATTCTCATAAGTCATATTTCCAGTACCATCATACTAGGGTAGAGCTTTCAGGGCTGTTATAGGGATCAGATGTTGAGTTGTCAGGTTCAAGGGGCATGTATGGTTCCATGTGGGGTAAGGCAAAATAGGTAGATTCCTAGCCATTGCGGTTGCATGGATAACTAAAGCTAAATTTTTGCTAGAGAAAGTGTTAGGGAGGGATACAGGGGAAGTATCGAAGTGTTTTGAATTGCTGATGTAATAAGAAGTTGTTCTAGCAACCAAAATAGGGTTAGCCCAGAGGCTACCAAGATGTAGTTCGAAAAACTCTATGGGTTCTTCTCAATTTTTAGCTTTAGATATGGTTATCATGAAAGACGATTCATGACTAAAATCTGGGTAAGGGATTTTCTAAGGTTCTCTTCTGGTGCGGAGTTGCCAGGTGATATAAAAATATTGACAGGGAAAATCTATTCACCAGGGCTTTGATCGGTATAATGCATGGGATTTGTGTTCCACCGGGCGTGCCAAAAATTGTTGGAGAAAAATCTGCCTTTGGTTACGTTTGTGCCCAATACTTTACCAACATTGAATGACCAGGTTAGAATAGATTCTACATGGTTCAATCTCCAGAGGAGGTTGGTTCCTTTTTTTATTTTAGAGAAAATGGGAGATGTGCATAAAGAGAGGGAAATATAGCTAATGCTAGAGGATTAAAATGGTACAGATTAAGCAACAACAATAACTACTACCACAAAATTTTGCAGAGAAACATAATAGAACCAAAACGTAGAAACTTAAACCCCCAGTGAATGCTTTATGATAATACAGCTCTATTTGTGAAGTTAAATTACAAATCTTAACATAATGTTAATGTAGGAATTCAAATTAAGAATCGATGCAGATTACATTCAAACTAGATTTAATTAGCAATAAACAACACATACATACTTGTTTGCATAACACCAATAAGCCAAGAACCAGAATGTAGATCTTTATTTACCTTTCAGAAGTCTATATACATAGCCTTTTAAACACCTAAGAGCTGACCATTTGCTTGGGTCGCTCATTCTATATATAAGAGTTTTACATAACAAAAAATTGAAAGTTGTTATAATAGTATACCTGTGGGCTAATTCTAGTACAGAAGAAATATAATGAGTGATGGAGTCTCTAACTGAAAGATATTAGGATATTATTGTTACATAAGTATTTCTCTTATCTCTCAGACTTCGTGGTCTTTGTGGCTTCTGAAAGGTCGCACCATCATGAATTTTGGTCTCTGCTTGGTCCTTGGACTTCAAAATGTTGTGCCATCATGAATTTTGGCCTTTGCTTGGTCCTTGGCCTTCAAAATATCATGCCATCATGACTTTTAGCCTTTACTTGGTCCTTGGCCTTCAAAATGTCATCCCATCACAACTTTTAGCCTCTGCTTGGTCCTTGGCCTTCAAAATGTCATGCCATCATGACTTTTGGCCTTTTCTTGGTCCTTGGCATTCAAAATGTTGCACCATCATGAATTTTGGCCTCTACTTGGTCCTTAGCCTTTAAAATGTTGTTCCATCATGACTTTTGGCCTCTTCTTGGTCCTTAGCCTTAAAAATGTCATGCCATCATGACTTTTGGCCTCTGCTCGGTCCTTGGCCTTCAAAATGTTGTGCTATCATGAATTTTGGCCTCTGCTTGGTCCTTAGCCTTCAAAATTTCATGCCATTGCAACTTTTGGCCTTGGTCTACTCCATTACTTCCAAAATATCACGTCATCATGACTTTTTATCTCTACACTTAGTATCTAGAGGATATTATTCTTTCTTTCCCTGGATGTGGTCATTTTGACCAACATGACCTTATAAGTTACTCAACAATGGTGTTCTACATTAAAATGTGTTGGTATTTTAACTCCAAAAATCTACCAATTATTTCCAACATTCCATTTTCCTACCTTGTAGCTCTATCTAAAAAATACTTTGTCTTCCTTATTAAATGGTCTAGCTTGCTTGTTGTTAGTGAGTGCTTGTCTATATAGAGGTACTTGTTTGAACAATGAGTGCTTGCAATTCTCAAGGCACTATTCCTCTTAGGACAATGATATTATATTGGTATTACTCAATATTCTTAGGTTGGCTCTATTCAACGGTAGGTTGGTGCTATTCAATGTTCTTAGGTTTGCGCTACTCAACATTCTAATATTTGCATTGTTCGATGTTAGGTTGACACTATTGATATTCTTAGACTGGAACTACTCATAAGATATTGCTCTTCTTGGGATAACATCCTTATATCACTACACTTAGGATAAATCTCTCAGGGCACTGCTTTATTTAGGGATTGCATCCCATTCCATTTTATTTTACCTTCAACTTAGAACTTTATCATTTAGATATAAATTCTCTATGAGCACTAACTTTGTACATTGTAGTTGGTCCTGCATTGATCTACATCAGGTGGCTATATGTCCAATTAGCTCTACATCCTATTGGTTTTGTGTTATCTCTACATCCTATTTAGCTATTTGTTTGGTTGGATTTGAATTACAATGGCTTATTATATGCAAGCAAAATGATACTTTATTTCTTACAAGCTTCTGCACTATGAACACTCAACTATTTTATTCCTTTTATCTTATTTGGTTGATTAATACTTATACTTCTTCCTTATAAAATATTCTTTAACTTATTCAACCAAATTCAAGGTTTATGTGACCTGAATCTTCTCTTCCTTCCAATATATTTATTGAATCATTATCAAGGTCGATATGACCTAAATCCTTTCCTTATATTTGTGCTACCAATATCAAGGTTTGAATGACCTGAATCTCTATCTCTTTCTTCTAATGTCAAGGTCTATATGACTTGTATGTTTTTTCTTATGTCAAGTTCAATATCCTTATGACCCAAATACTTAATATCTTGCAGCTTCTTATCTATTAATCCACTACTCAAAGTAAGCTTACTTTGATACTAATATATCTATCTCAATATATATGTATCTTTCACAAGACCTAATATATCTTTCCTTTGTTTTACTTTCTTTTGAATTTAGAAGCTAAAATTATTCTCTATATGTTGTAGGAATATTCTCACACTTCTAAATATTAATTTCTACTACAACACTTTCTATTTTCCTCTATATTGCCTTCAATTTCAAGGTGACTTGGATGTCCCTCATTCCTTCAATAAAATTTTCATGCCAAGGGATATCTATGTTCCTTGAATACTTTTATCAATTTCAAGGGTTGGTAATGACCTTGAATAATAAACTATATTTAAATTTAATACATATTTCAATAAATTTGAGTCCTAGTCTTCATTTGTGATTCTTCAACCATGGAAAGACTTAGCTTTCTACTCAATATGACCTTATAATAGATCCTGAATCACATTGCCTTCAAAGTGGATAGACTCTTAATCAATTTTATCAAACTAGACAAAATTAATTTTTGTAAGTGGCTAAATTAACCCCATCAACCTAGATAGAGTTTAGTAGTGTCTATGATACCATTGAAGGATTTTTAAGCCTTAACACTACTATGAATATCATAGGATAATGATATGAGTAGAATAATATGAGAAAATTAATATGTAAATAAATTATAATAATATATAAAATAAAATTCAATAATAAGCAACAATATGAATGTAAATAGCCTGAATCATACATGTACTAAGCATGTAGAACAACTTACAATATTAATTGCTCAAAATGCATGTAATATTTATTCTCCTCTTTCTATTATAGAAGTATATGATGGTGAATGATTGTGATAATTTCTTATGGAGTATTACCTCCATAATATAGCCATAGTAATATGACTCTTTGGATACTTGACTTTTTTTTTTGTATGCCAAGTCTCAAGACTCTTGGCTTCTCTACTTGATGCTTGCATTATTGATGAACACTTGACTCTATAATGTATACACACATATACATTAATCTTGCCCTTCACTTTGCACACTCTAATCTAACAAAATTATGCACATCTTTACATTACATATTTTCACTCTTACATATAAGACACTTGTGCACATAGACTCATCTTACACTTGCACACTAACTCACATGAATCTTTTGTATTTCCTACACATTAAAATTTTACATGACACTTGTGCAATTATTGCACATTCACACTTACATAAAAGGGAAATATAACTCACACTCTAAAAAATGACTAAACACATAATGTATTATACTCCAACACATAATGGCCCATCATATTTCTTCATTTACTTCTTTTAGAAATCCATTTACTATCACCTACCTCCCCCTTGGTATTAGTGCACTTTTCTAATTTTGGAGTTGTCTACCTTTTTGAAACTTTTCTTTGAGATATTTATCCACGTCAAAATGGATTTTTTGTCTATGCTATTGGGAATTTTGCTTCTTCCTTTCCTTTGATATTTTTATGAGTTTTGACAAGTTATTCCATTGGGCATTTTTGTCAGACTTTCCTTCTCTACCAAGTTTTATCAAAACTCCCAATCATTCCTCTTTATCTATGCCTTCAAAATTTTGCCTTTGTTCTACTTTGTACTTCCTTTTCTATTTTTCCCTACCAAATTTTTTCTTGTGGCCAACGACATTTTACCTAGGATATTTCCATGTGTGCCAATATACTAGCAATTAAATTAGTTCTTTTATTTATGTAGAGAGGATTTCACCTCAACAACATTTTTGATGAATGTGAGAAAGGATATGTCCTTTGACATCCACTAGCATAGAGTCATTGTAAGGTTCCCCTAGTTTTTGGTTCTATATCCACCATTATCCATTACTACTGATATCCTTAAATGTGTGGTGAAGAGATAATAGATGAAGTTCCTAAAGCCACATACCCAAATCAATACAGATGAGAGTGAATCTTGCTAATTTAGTTACAAATTATGTTTGGGTTAATCCTCCTCCCATGATAGAGCCTTCTTATTTATCATAGAAAAAGTTTATTAGAATTTATCAAGAGCAAGGCCTAGCTCAGATATCACCAAAAAATATTTAGAATATTCACTACGGGTCACTTCCTTATGAAGGTTGGGTGATCAACTTGCCCATACAATATGACAATTTTCATACCTATCCTCACCCTTTGGAGATATATGTTTGGTGGAATCCTATATGGAATCCCTTTAGGTTGGTATTGATTATGGACCTCTTGTTTTTTATTCAATATTGTATAGAGGAGAAAATTGCCTTGCCACGTATGATTCTTGACTAGATCTGCTGGGAGTCGAGGTGACCATAGGGGTATGTTGAGCCTCTATACTCAAGGGCTAGAGGATCAAAGGGTTCACCAAGAATGGTTTTAGGAAACACTATAAATCCAAGGATGGAATTTATGGTGTGTATATTGAGCAATCACCTATGTTTGGCCTTTCTAAAATCTAAGATAAAAGGAATTAAGGAATAATGCAGGACAAACAATGATGCAAGCAAACAAGAAGCTATTCCTAAAATGATTTTTAGTTTTAATAATGAATAACCCTAGTTTGCAATAAAATAAAATATTTTTTCTCTTAAAGCAAGGGACCAAAAGAATGCACGAATAGATTTAACCTAGATACAAACTATATGTTTTTCTCTTTAATAATACCTAGAAAAAATCAAATATTTTTCTTTTTCTTTTTATTGTATTTTATCATGAGCTTAATCTAAAATAAAAATAGAAAAAAAACAAATAGTTAATGGTATAAGGAGTCTACTTAGGGTACTTACTTGAGCTGGTGGTTGACCCTAGCTTTTAACTTACATCCAAGTTTATCCAATAGCTTCAAAGTCTGCAAAACAACTTCAAAAATCCTAGAAAAAATGATTAGTATTTTGGGGCCTGCTTAGGCTACTATATGATTGAGCTTGAAGGCATAGAAGTCAATCCCATTTGGTACTTTTAGCTAATCATTCTAAAGGGAAAAAAATATTGTTGATCTTTGGAAGTAGACACAGTGAGATATTAATGCAAACAAAATACTAACATAATGAATGCAATGATAGGTAAGTATGCAATCGCAAACCTAGGGTTTTGGGGATAGAATTTTTACCCAAACTATTATGACCGAATATTCACCTTGTAAATTATTGATCATGGATTTAGGAACAATAAGAAATATCGACAAAAGAAAGTAGAATTGGTAAAAATAGAGTTTTTGCCAAATCCATGCCTTGTAATGGGTGGGGCACAAATTTGCACAAGAGGACTTAAAACTAAAAATTAAGATGCTAAATGCAATTTTAACATTAAATAGAATGATTTAAGAGCTACTGAATGCAAAGAGACAACCTAATAATATTTTAGAGGAAGCAAGATAAAAGGTGGAAGACATCTCCTCCTTATAGAAGATAATTTGTCATCAAGGCTTCTCCATTTCCAATCAAAAGAAACATGTCAAAAGTTGAGCATCAAAGTATTCCAAGAACATCAAGTGCACAAAATGAAGATAAGATAAATGTTGCATGAAAAACTTGCTTATATCACTTAGAACTTCTAGTTGTGAAAAAAAGAGTATCCAATCCCTTTATCTGTAAGGAGTTTGGAGAGGAAAAAGGTAGGAAAACAAAAAGCAATCTTTGCCAAACCAACGCCACAAAGGTCAGCCCCAAAATTTAGACTTTTTTAAAGAAAAAAGTCCAAATTTTCTGAATTCATACCCCATAATTTATCAGACATGAATTTGGTCAAGGTCAAGCAAAACAAAACAAAACAAGGAAAAAGAAGTTTCAGACTTGCACTTAGCAACTTTGAGTACCTCTCTAGGGATTCTTACGAAAAATGACTCATTTGGGTGGGTCAATTTTTCATGTCTATATTTTTCCCCTCTTTGATGTATTTATGGCCTAATAAATACGTCATAGAAATATGTAGACACCTATGGGAAAAAAATGGTAAACAAAAAAAGGATGGCAAGTTTAGAAGAAAGGGGTGGTTCCAAAAAGTGTCAGTCTAGATGTTTTAATATTTTACATGTAAAAAGATGAAGAACACAAGCTTATACTGAGAGGAAGGGGTGAACAGTATAAGATAAAATTTTTACTTTTCTTTCCAAATTAGTATTATTCAATATTATCAATTGTAATAATGAAACAATGCACAGATCATCACACACATAAGAGACATAGATTTAACGTGGTTCACCCAATGTGGGCTACATCTATAGAGAAAATATTTCTTAAAAATTTTCTCAAAAAATCTCATGGGAACCAATTCCCTATTACAATGTTTATGGGCACCAACCCAAAGGAGACACCAATCCCCTATGCTCAAGTTTATGGATCTCTATCCACTCAAGACACCAATTCCCTTTGCTCTGGTTCATGGACCTCTATCCATAGGAGACACCAATCCCCTTTTCTCTAATTCATAGATCTATATCCATAGGAGACACCAATCCCCTTTGATATCAATTATGGACATCTATCCATAGGAGATACCAATACCATTTGCTCTGGTTTACTCCAAATATTTACAAAAGAATTTCTCAAATCTGCTCTAAAACCTGCTCTTAACTCTGCTCAAATCTACTTTAAGCCTACACACAAGGTTTGCTCAAATCTACTCACAAAAAACCTACTCTAATATGCTTCAAGCCTACACACAAGGCTTTCTCAAATTTTCTCATCAAAAACCTACTCTAATCTACTCCAAGCCTACATGCAAGGCTTGCTCAAATATTCTCACCAAAACTTGCTCTAATTTGTTCCAAGCCTAGACACAAGGCTCGCTCAAATATGCTCATCGAAACCTACTCTAATCTGATCCAAGCCTACAAACAAGGCTTTCTCAAATCTACTCACCAAAAACCTACTCTAATCTGCTCACTTGCTCAAATATCCTCATAGATGCTCCAAACCTTGTATACAAATAATGTTCATCTATTCCCAAATCTTGCATAATTATTTCATCAAGTACTTTATCTATTCTTAAATATACTTTCCTCAACTAGATAAATTCAAACATATTCTACCCAAAATTCTTTTATCTTCATGAACATATAGAAAATGATATGCACTAAAAAAATTCTCAATATGTTCTTCACATTCACATGTCTCACATTTATTACATTTTAAAGGTATCTCTAGTCTAGCACTTGATTACTGACCTGGTAATTACTTGTTGAGTGAATATTTTGCCATATAGCAAAATGATCACCACAACTAGAGTATCAAACAGGAAACTCTCTCTTGCAAAGAAATTAAATCACATTATTCATTTCTCCAAGGTTCTTGTGAACAAACATTCATGTGCATATAATCAATCAAGACTAGAGCAAATAAATGAATGTATACCAAAATAAATTAAACCATGCAAGTAACAGTTAACAAGGGGCCTTTAATGATTCGAACAAGTACTTTGGAACCATAATCCATTAAATCAACCAAATGTGAAGATAGCTTCTTTTAATGTTCTTGAGATTAAGGTGATCTACCCAAAACCTAGTTAGTAACCTCTTTTATCTTCAACTTAAAAATATTCCAAATGAGAAAGTGTGTGGTATAAGCCACTTCATTTTAAGCTCCGTGCCTTTAACATGAGGTTCATTTTTAGAGTTAGCGAGTTCATTTTATCTTCATTTAAAAGTGTTCCACTATCCCTATGTTAGCATTTGGTGTTAGTAAAGTTAGCAATGTTAGCATTAAATGTTAGCAAAAAGTTAGGATTCATTCACTTGATCTGACTTAATGTGCATTTGGAATTAGTAGCCCTCCTAAACCCATGTTTTTTTGTCTAAAAATTAGATGAAGGTGTTTGGAGATGCAAGAATGAAAATCTAAATTAAAGAAGTGGATCTAGAAGCGGCTTTCTCTTCTCCGCTATTAATCCCTGGTTTTCTTTGGGAAACACTAGATCTGTAAACAAACCCTCCAATTTTTGGTGCGAGCAGATCGCTTTCTCAAGTGCAGACGCAGAGCATACTCTTGGAAGATTTATTTACCTTCTTTATAACTTAGATTATTCATGGCAACAAATGAACTATTTATGAACATAAATTTTGGAATGGACCAGAATCAAGAAATCAACTACATACAAAAATTCTGGAATGGACCAGAATCAAGGAACAATTAGCAAAAATTTTGGAATGGACCAGAATAGAATGAAAACAAATGCAAAAATTCTGGAATGGACCAGAATCAAGGAACAATTAGCAAAAATTCTGGAATGGACCAGAATAGAATGAAAACAAATGCAAAAATTCTGGAATGGACCAGAATCAAAGAACAATTAGCAGAAATTCTGGAATGGACCAGAATAGAAGGAAAACGCATGCAAAAATTTTGGAATGGACCAGAATCAGAAAAGTAGATTTTAAGGTAAGATTAATCTAAATATCAGAAAAATAAAATAGAAACATTATTTACAAAAGTTAGCTGGAAAAACCAAAATAGAACATTAATTTGGTTAGCAATCTCCTCCCTGCAAAACCCCAAGTTATGAGATGAAATTCTAAAACAACCTGACCTAACAGACCTGCAACATAAACACAATCAAATTAGATCATATGCAAGACTCTAAGGAAACAAATAATTGCATCATTCTATCATTCACCTATCGTAACCCACTTTATGGCATAAACGAATAGATACAAGAAGCAATAATGCAAAGGAAAGGTTTACAGAAATAACAACAGTCTTAGTTTCAGTCTCCTTTTGATTTCACACACAAAAGTTGCTCTTGCCAAATAAAATCTCCTTTATTCCGAAAGATAGTCTTTTTTTCTACAATTTCCAGCCTTTGTACAATGTTTTCCTTGACTATTTAAAGTTTCAAAACTACCCTCTTCGTTTCAACTTCTCCTCCTTGATGATGTTAAAACAACTAAGAAATAAAATAAAATAAAAAAAAATATATATATATATATTTTTTATAACTCTCTTTTTGTAAAATCATATCTTAAAAATAATAGTCATCGATTCTATCCCTTATATCTCCCGTCATGTATTACTATATGAATCACATAAAACAAAATCTCCTTATAACTCCCATAGTTTATATATAATATAAAGCTTGTAAATAAAATCTTAAACCTTCAATAAACCCCTTATATCTCCATGGTATTATATTATAATATAAAACATAAAAATAACTCTTCAAATCTTATATACACCCCTTATTACTCCATGGATATTATATTATAATATGAGACTTAAAAATAACACTTTAAATCTTATACCTCCCAGACTTACCCTTGGATGCCTCCCTTCTCTTTGGCATCGATAGCTCCTGTGCAATACCATTCATTCGTGATAGTCCTTGCTACCGATGATCCCATCCACTGGTGCCTCACAGCCAAAAACAAAATGAGCTACCGATGACAAAGCCTTCCCTCGCACGCCTCCAGTGTACTCAACATGTTACGAGACATGTTGGAGCCATGTGGGATGCCCAACAATGTGAGGAGTTGCGTCAGATTTTTGGCAGAGAAGGGCGGCATGGTCTCGGCCAACTCGCGGGGCAAAAAAAAATGATTTCCACGTCACCGGAGGGTGCAAATCCGATAGTGTGACATGGTCGCCTTCCCTCAGCTCTGTTGCCTCCAGGAACATGTGTGCCTCGTCCGCAAAGCCATGGCCATATGCAAATGTGTCGGCTACAAAAATTGGCATGTCTTGATCACATGACAAATCTATGCTTCTGCAGAATTGGGTGGCATTCAAACTCTTATTAGCCCTGACGGCTGCGTCAAAATTTTGCAGTTCTGCCTGTGTAAGTGGGGAAAAATGATCGGCAATCCCTTCGGGTATTCCAACTTCTGGAAGCTTCTCTCGCCACCGCTGCACCTACAACTTTGCTACATTACCTCCAACGGTAGCTGCTCCCTATGGCGTCTCTCATGCACGACCATTCTCCATTCTGTACTGCCACTACTAGGCGATGCTCCTCTGTCCTACGTATGCGATGGTTCGGCTTCGATAGCTAGTCCAGACCCACACTTGGGACTAAACATCACTCCAAAACCTCACCCACTATTTATTGAATGAGCTCTTCGACAGACGCTTAAGGATGCAAGATGTTGGCATTAGGGTTTATGACACAAATGCGTTACATTTTTCTCTACTCTCGCCTGTCACTGCCATTCTCCATCCTGTGCTACAACTTCTCTCTGACCACCTATTATTCCTCTACACCCGACATTACTATCATCAGCGAGTAGCTCGCTATGCGCTCTAGCTCCTAGAATCACCACATGTACATGGGAAACATTTTGATTTGGGTGGGAAATTTGTTTATCCCACATGCCTTGAATTGATACCTCCGAGTGTTTCATAAGGCAGAGTCCACCTTTAGTGTGTTGACTGTCTTTGGGCAGTCTTCCTCCCATGCTACGCAGTATGAAAGCTCCTCCCATTGGTCACCCATCCATGCTTTATTGATGTCGCTTCACCAGTTTGGATCTCCATAATGTTCTCTTTGGTTGGTCGCCATCCAGCGAATAAGCTGCACACCACAAAACAAAATCTATATTAAAATTAATAAAAAAAACAAGTTTTAAATTCTAATAAATAGCCTTTGGTTTCGCTTTGTTCATCGAGATGCCATTTTTTGAATGCGAGCAATGATACGAAAACATTTTTTTTTATTGTTTTCATTATCTGAAACACCCATGACAAGAAACACCAACACTCGACAGTAAACTTGCTAAAAATAACAAAAATGATGACGAAGCTGTCATAAACAAAAATGATGCTAAAAGTTGTCAACAAAAAAAAAAATCATCGACAAGAAAAAATCGTCGACAATAAAAAGTCATCGACAATAAAATATCGTCGACAAGAAAAAGTCATCGACAATAAAATATCGTCGACAAGAAAAAGTCATCGACAATAAAATATCATCGACAAGAAAAAGTCGTCGACAATAAAATATCATCGACAAGAAAAATTTGTTGACAAAAACTAATGATAAATGCAAATTCAAAACAAACCGAGCATTAGACACTCAAAACCAACATGCAAACACCCAAATACAAAAATAAATAAAAGGTGGGTCCCCAATTTTGGGGTACGTTGTGGAGCAGCCACAACAAATGGTGACTCTACTAGGAAATGCTCCTGAGCATTTCGGTGAGAACCCAACCTGAAAACCTACAACTCAACTGCAAGCGTTAGCAAATATCCAAAGAATGTAAATAGACCAGAAATACATGAAACATTAGAATCATTTAGCATCAGCTCAATGTGTGCATAGTGATTCATTCTTTATCATTTGAAATAGTTCCACATTCTATTGCCAGTTTCACATGAATGCATATAATGAATCATGGAGGGTCTATGCAAGATCGAATGTATTGCTAGAATAATAAACTATGACTGGCCTGCTTTGCAAGGATTCATAAAATTTTAGTAGCATGAGCAGAAACATTAAAACTATCAAACCCTCTTAGGACCAATCATGCATGTATTGAGTTCATATACCCAATCTCAAGGTTGGTTATGCGCCACTACCATATTGAATCAATGTGCATGTGTAAGTGAAATCAGAGCTTTGGGGAATCAGATTCTCAACCTAAGCATGATGAGAATTTAACCCTATCCTTACTACTCTGATTTGAGTTTATTACCTCACCTTAAGCAAAATGATTAAACCTGCTATGGATAAAACTGCTAGGCTAGCCTGTCCGTGTGAGCGGTCAGAGGTCTTGCTTTTAAATGAGACATGTCACCATGCATGAGCCTACTCCACTGCCAGTCAGGCATCTATAGCCCCGGTGGAGATCAGCCCCATAGTCCGGGCTTTGGCTTTCTTGAATCTTAGGGATGACTACCCATCCTTGCAAGGGACATGTAGTACGATCCTTCCAATCCAAATGATGTGATGGAGGTGGAGTAGTAATGGCTTCCTTGAACCTTAGGGATGACTACCCATCCTTGCAAGGGACATGTAGTATGATCCTTCCAATCCAAATGATGTGATGGAGGTGGAGTAGTAATGGCTTCCTTGAACCTTAGGGATGACTACCCATCCTTGCAAGGGACATGTAGTACGATCCTTCCAATCCAAATGATATGATGGAGGTGGAGTAATGATGGATTCCTTGAATCTTAGGGATGACTACTCATCCTTATGAGGGACATGTAGTACGATCCTTCCAATCCAAATGGGTTTCAAGTATTGTGGGAGTGGTGAAAACCACTATTTCATGGACTATGTTTTGCATGATGGGACAGACAAGAAAAATTCTTTTCGCCTCACTTTTTCTTCCATGTATGGTTTCAACCATTTTGCCCAATATGTTCTTTATATGTGCAGAACGTGTCTAATTCAAGACAATGCGGCATCAATTTCCAATCCCAAGACCTTACTTAATGTTTATTGTGCAATGATCCTAAGAGGGTCTGACATGCTTTTGGTGGTTGTCTTTGAAATATGGAATGGAATGAGACTCAAAGTCATTATGCAATGTATCCTGAAAACAAATGAGTAAGATAGATTATACAAAATGCTTCACCCTATCTTGCAAAATTGACAACTTTCATGTATCCCAAATTTCAAACGATATTCTTTAATGTGTTTGCAGTACTCGTGGAGCTTTTTGTAGTACAATTCTATTGTTTCATATACTTCTAGTCTTAAAACATTGATAAGGATACAAACTAACATCTTTGCTATCCCCTTCTCTTTTCTCTTTTTTTTTTTTTCAAGCCCAAAACTGGTCCAATGACCAACACACCAAGCTAAGAAAAAAACAATGCAATCAAAATGCCTCAAAACCTTATTCAGAACAACCTCATCATGCTAAAATAAAGGTTGAAGGCAAAAGCCTAAAACACACCAAAAAAAACAAATCTGCACACACAAAACAAAGCATGACATATTTACATATAATACAAGGCCTTGCCATTTCAAGCCTGGAAATAGTGTTTTAAATGCAGCCCATTGATGGGTAAAGCCAAATATTTTTCGTCCAAGGTTTTTAATCTAAAGTTGTTTTCACCTAGGACTTCTGAAATTTGGTAAGGACCCAACCATAAGTAATCAAATTTATCATGATCTCCTTTCCTCTCATGTCTCTTATCCCACAACAACACTAAATCTGAAACTTTAAATGTTTTGACTCTAGACCTTTTATCAAACCACCTTTTTACTACATCTTGGTGTTTACTAAAGTGAAGCATAGCCTCCTCCCTCTTTTCATCCAAATGCATCAATTGTGTTAGTCTATTTTCAAGTTTATTATCAGTTCCCAGGTAATATTTCATGAAATGTAATGTTTGTAACTTAAGATTTGTGGGAAAAATAGGATCTTGTCCATAAACTAAGTGGTAAGGAGATGTTCCTAATGATTCCTTGATTCTGATTCTATCAGCCCAAAGAGCCAACTTAAGTTTGTTATGCCAATCCCTAGGATTTATTTCAAGCAACTTTTTAATGACACATAACAAATTCTTATTAGAAGACTCAACCAAGCCATTACCTTGTGGATAGTAATTGGAAGAAAACTTCAAACTCACCATGTTGTCGAATGCCCAATTTGCAAATTCCAGAGAGGAGAAAGTGGAACCGTTATCACTTACAATGGAGTTAGGCATTCCGAATCGAGTGACAATGTTATCCTCTAAGAATTTAATAACAACTTATGAAGTGGCATTTTTAGTGGGGATAGCTTTCGTCCACCTTGTGCAATAATCTGTAGCTATGAGAATGTATTTATGGGAATCGGATGAATTGGGACTGATGATCCCAACAAAATCCAAACCCCATTGTGCAAAAGGTCTAGACTCAATTACAGATTGTAATGGCATAGAAGCACCCCTTTCTCTATTTGCCGCAATTTGACAAGTATGACATGACCTCACATGAGCATGAGCATCTTTGAACAATTGAGGCCAATAGTAACCAGCTCTAAGGATTTGATGGGCTGTGGCATTAGCAGACCCATGTCCTATCCCATACTTACCATGGAATTCCTCGAGTATTTGTGCTGCCTCTTTTCGATCAACGCAACGAAGGTAAATTCCTTCATGGTTTTTCTTGTATAATGCACCGGATCTGATTAGAAAATTAGCAGATTTTAGGTGCAAGGCTCTTCGTTGAGTAGAATTTAAATGTGGTGGACACTTACCATTTAGTAAAAAATACACAACATCTACGTACCACTCATCTTCAGTTATATCTATTGTTTCATAATGCTGACATGAAACTAAGGGATCATTTTCTGCTATGGCCTTAACCAACCCTTGTCCCCGCACTATCTTCATAGGTTGAATTTCAAGGTCAAATTCTTGAAGAGTTGAGATCCACTTACCTCATCTTTCACCCAGTTCATTCTGTATAAACATGGCTTTAACTGCAGGATCTGGGACTATAGAAAACACCCTACTGTGGACTATATAATGTCTGAATTTTTTAATAGTCTTAAATAGGGCATACATTTGCTTGTCCAAAATGGAATATCTCAATTTTGCATCTTTGAGAGGAGTACTAAGGAAGGCAATAGGATTTTCAATGTTGCGTTCACTCTTCTGAGTTAGAACACTCGCAAAGGAATGGTCTGAAGCAAATGTGTAAATGTAGAAAGGTTTCGCATAATCAGGACTCACTAAAACTGGGGCTCTAGAAATCGCATCCTTGATTCTTTTGAAAGCATCCCTATTTTCATTTGTCCATTTGATTTGGGCCTCTTTCTTCAACATATCGTTCAAGGGCTTTGCAATTTCTGAAAAACCTGAAATAAATTTTCTAACAAAATTAATCTTCCCAAAAAATGATCTCAATTCTTTTTTTCTATTGGGAAAAGAAATCTGTTGTATGGCATCTATTCTTTTAGGATCAATGGAAATTCCATCTTTGGATATTACATGTCCCAATAATTTTCCTTTCGTTACCCCGAAAATGCACTTCTTTGGGTTGAGTGAAATGCCATGTTCCCTACACCTTTGGAGAACTTTCCTTAGATCCTTGACATGGTTTTCCCTATTCTTAGAAAATACAGGAATGTCATCTACATAGACAATAATGCACTTACCGATGAGCCCCTTAAAGGCAAAGTCCATGGCTCGTTGGAATGTGGCACCTGCATTCAACAATCCAAAAGGCATTCTCCTATATGCAAAAGTGCCCCATTTTGTGGTGAAGGCGGTTTTCATCCTATCATTAGGATGGATGAGGACTTGATTGTATCCTGAATAGCCATCTAGGAATGACATCATTTCTGACCCATTTACCTTTTGAAGGATTTCGTCAATGGTAGGTAGAGGGTAATTGTCCTTTTGTGAGGCCTTATTCAGATTTCTAAAATCAATACATAGCCTTATCTCTCCACTCTTTTTCCTCACAGGGACCAAGTTAGCAACCCATGTGGAATGCCTAATAGGAAATATGATTTTAGCTTCTAATAGTCGCTTTACCTCTTTCTCTATCAAGGGCTCTAGTAACGGATTGACTGGCCTCTGTCTTTGCCTAAAGGGTTTGGAGTCTGGCTTCAAAGGAATTGTATGCATTATAACATTCTGATCATAAGTTCTCAACTCCTTATAGCTCCAAGCTATGCAATCTATGTATTCCTTCAATGCATTGGCAATGGAATTCTTTTCATGTTCGGTACATGCCTTTGCAATGAATATTTCATGAGGGTTTTCTGCACTTCCAATATTGACTAAGTCACAAGCCTCTTTGGGAGGTGGAACTTTTCTCCCTCCTTTCGGTTGGTATCCAATATCAAACATTTTCTCTAATGAGGCCATCCCATTTGGCATCTCATTCCATTTTCTAGTAGCTTCCATTTTCAAATCTGCCTCTTCTTGCCCCCTCTCGTCTTCATCAATAACCTCGATTTTCAAAGATACCAGAATTAGTGACAAAATTGAATATATGTCTGTCACTATCAAAGACTTGGAAATTCGTGACGTTATCGAGTATCGAGGGGCAAGGGACTAATTCTATGGAAAATTTCTTGCACTTCTTGTGATCCACTGGTTTAAGCATGCTAGCAGCTACGGCTAAAGAATCTGCCAAACGATTGCCTTTTCTAGAGATTAGAGATATGTTAAAAGCATCAAATTCATTTATTAAATCTCTAACTCTGGTTTGGTAAAGGCTGAGCCACTTGTTCTTACATGCATATTGTCCTTTAACTTGTTTTACCACCAATTCAGAATCACCTAAGACCTTGATACATTTGATTTTCTTTCGAAGGGCCAATTGGAGTCCAAAAATCAAGGCCTCATATTCTGCCACATTGTTGGTGGCTGGGAACTGTAATCTATATGCAGCCAACATAGGTTTTTTGTCTAGACATGAAAGTTCAATACCAGCTCCTGCCCCTTGTTTGGACTTGGATCCATCAAATCTTAGAGTCCAAACCTTATGGTGTTCTTCAGAATCATTGCATCCAATACTTCCATTTTGAGAATTCTCAAGAATTTCTACGTCCAAGCAATAGGCTCCTAATTCAGTTTCAATGTATTGAATCTCATTAGGTTTGTTGTATTCTATTATCATTTCCTTGAGCCTAGGTTCACTATCAATTCAAATTTGGTTGGCCACTCCTCTCCAAGGCAACCACATATGTGAAGAGTCTGTTACAATGTATCCATTTAAGTTCTTGCTCCAATATCTTCCCAACACCATGCCATATTTGATAGGAATGTTAAGTACCAATATATCTATGTGATGTTGAACCCTAGGTTCTGAGTTGACCTGAATAAGAATATCACTTAATTCTCCCACTACCTCCATGGCCGATCTATCCAGTTGCACCACCTTGCTTTTAGAAGGTTTTGGTGTAAGTCCCAATTTTTGACAGATTTCCAGGGGCATAATGCTAGTAGAGGCCCCTGAATCTATTAGACAATTGTGTAGATTTCTACCAGCAATTCTAATGGTTATAAGAAAGGGGGGTACGTCTCATTTTTCCCTTTTCAAAACCAATTGGGACTCAACACCCTTAGCTTCATGAACTCGGGTAGGTGGATCCAAACCTTTTGGTGGACTTACTTCTTGGCCTAAAAGTTGGGACATATCATACATTGAGACATTGGCCTTAGTTTTCTTCATGTCTTCTATCAAGTCATAAGTGGGTTTTTCCGAATTTGACATGCTTTGAACCAACTTAGACTTCTCCACCATTGATGGAGGAGGTGGATTGACATATCCTTTGAAATCAGGAGGAAGTAATGGGTTGTTTGGAGGGGTAGAGGAAGTTTTGGGATCCTTAGAACTCCTTGTGTAATACTTGTGATTTCCTTTCCCAAAACGTTTATTGGCATGAAATTCCAATGTTTCTTCATATTCTTTTCCAAAAACCTCAACATCTTCCTCTTCTTCACTTTCTTGGGGATGTATAACTTCAGTCAACATAGACTCCTGCTTTCCATGGCAACAATGCGGGCAATCATTATCACAAGATCCTAACTCTCCAAAATCTTTCGAGACATATGCCTGATTGGCTACGGGATTGGGTACTCGTCCATTATTAGGATGTGTGTTGTATGTTCCTTTTCCTCTATGGTTATGAGGTCGGTTATGACCCATGACTTGGTCAAATTTTTTATTAACATTTCCCACAGTAACCAAAAATTTGGCCAATGTTTCCTTCATGTCTTCTATCACGGATTCAGACCCTTGTGGTTGGGGCACTGTAATTCCATGCCCAGTTGTATTTGCTACATTAGCCACCTCTAGAATAGGTACAATGGCTTGGGTCTGGGCACTTTGATTCCATCCTGGATTCACACTTTGAATAGGAGTGATTGTTGGATAAGTCATTGGGCTTGGCGTACTAATTAGAGTAAACCCTTTGGTATGGTGCGCAAAGTTCTCCCTTGGATATCCCTAGGGTAGTCCATGACTTACCTAGAAATATTGAAAGGGGATTGCCTAAATTTGTGCATGATGGTCCCATAATAGCCGAAGAACATGTCCAAATTTGGCAGAGAAGGGCGGCATGGTCTTGGCCAACTCGTGGGGCAAAAAAAAAAATGATTTCTACATCATCGGAGGGTGCCAATATGGCAGTGTGACCTGGCCACCTTCCCTCAACTTCGTCACCTCCAAGAACATGTGTGCCTCTTTCACAAAGCCACGGTCGTATGCAAATGTTTTGACCACAAAAATTGGCATGTCTTGATCACATGACAAATCCACGCTTCTATAGAATTGGGTGGCATTCAAACTCTTATTAGCCCTAATAGTTGCACCAAAATTTTGTAGTTTTTCCTATGTAAGTGGGGAAAAATGACTGGCAATCCCTTTGGGTATTCCAACTTTTGGAAGCTTCTTTCACCACCACTGCACCTGCAACTCCGCTACGTTACCTCCAATGGTAGCTACTCCCTACGATGTCTCTCATGCATGACCATTCTCCATTTTGCACTGCCACTGCTAGGCGACGCTCCTCTGTCCTGCGTATGCAATGGTTTGACTTTGATAGCTAGTCCAGACCCACCCTTGGGACTAAACATCACTCCAAAACCTCACCCACTATTTATTGAATGAGCTCTTCGATAGACGCTTAAGGATGCAAGATGTTGGCATTAGGGTTTATGACACAAATGCGTTACATTTTTCTCTACTCTCGCCTATCACTGCCATTTTCCATCCTACGTTGCAACTTATCTCAGACCACTATTATTCCTCTGCACCCGATGTTACTATTGTCAACGAGTAGCTTGCTATGTGCTCTAGCTCCTGGAATCACCACATGTACATAGGAAACATTTTGATTTGGGTGGGAAATCCATTTATCCCACATGCCTTGAATTGATACCTTCGAGTGTTTCATAAGGTGGAGTCCACCTTTAGTGTGTTGACTATCTTTGGGCAGTCTTCCTCCCATGCTACGTAGTATGAAATCTCCTCTCATTGGTCACCCGTCCACACTCTGTTGATGTCGCTTCACCAGTTTGGATCTCCATAATGTTCTCTTTGGTTGGTCGCCATCCAGCGAATAAGCTGCACACCACAAAACAAAATCTATATTAAAATTAATTAAAAAAACAAGTTTTAAATTCTAAT
This sequence comes from Wollemia nobilis, assembly GCA_028583015.1. Taxonomy (NCBI): domain Eukaryota; kingdom Viridiplantae; phylum Streptophyta; class Pinopsida; order Araucariales; family Araucariaceae; genus Wollemia; species Wollemia nobilis. Next base: position 19,746,380 of record JAQPPZ010016881.1, read on the forward strand.
AAATAGCCTTTGGTTTTGCTTTGTTCATCGAGATGTCATTTTCCAAATGCGAGTAATGATACGAAAACATTTTTTATTATTATTTTCATTATCTGAAACACCCATGACAAGAAACACCAACACTCGACAGTAAACTTGCTAAAAACAACAAAAATGACGACAAAGTTGTCATAAACAAAAATGACGCTAAAAGTTGTCAAAAAAAAAAATGTTGATAAGAAAAAGTCGTTGACAATAAAATATCGTCGACAAGAAAAATTCATCGACAATAAAATATCATCGACAAGAAAAATTTATCGACAATAAAATATCATCGACAAGAAAAAGTTATTGACAAAAACTAATGATAAAATCAAATTCAAAACAAACCGAGCATTAGACACTCAAAACCAACATGCAAACACCCAAATACCAAAATAAATAAAAGGTGGGTCCCCAATTTTGGGGTATGTTGTGGAGCAACCACAACATTACTGATTTCCACCTTCACTTTGAAAACAATTACCATGCATAAAGTTGTCCATTTCATCTACTCTCAAAATCAATCATGAACACATGCACAATTTTGCTCTCAAACCCTTATACTATTATTTCTAATTTCAATCAAAGCAATGCAAAAATTTGTTCTCAAAGCCTTACACTTTTATTCTTAAATCCATTCAAATAAATGCACAACTTTGCTCTCAACCCTTATCAAATTCATATTTTAAGTTCATACATCTAATAATCTCTTATATCTCCCACTTGACACAATCAAAAAATCATAATCATATCATACAAAAATATTTCATAACACTTTCATAGCTACCCTCATAAAACACTTGTCTTTGAAATTTCTATTGCCACACCTTGCTCAAAATATTATGCACTTATTCTCTTGTTCTGAAAAAAAAGAAATTTCATTCATAAAAATCATAGTCCATTAATAAATTCACACTTTCTTTTGTTTTGTCCTTTTGAAGAAAACTTTCAATCATAACATTTCATCAATAAAAATTTCATTCTCAGGTATAATAAAAAATACACTTATATCTTCAAAAGACTTTTGTTGGTGCTACAACTTGAACCCTAGTCTCTCACTCACGTTGGTTGGAAATGAACCACTTTAGCTACACCACCATATGAAATGTGGTTCCACACCTTTCAGGTTGAAGACATGTACATGATCTTGCACTCCAAAAATGTATCCCTGGCACATTTCAAATTCAAAAATATTTCTACATGGTTTCTTTTGTATCTCTCATGCATACATCATTTTGGTTTCTCACACTACTGCCTCTTCATTAGATGTAGGGTTTGAATCTAATATCACACGCAAATGATGTTTCCACTACCTTTTTTTTCATGCAAATCACCGATTTAGGGTTTCTATTTGCCGCATTCAGATCATATACCTTTGTGACCTGCTTTGTATTTCTACCAGTGCAAATAATTCCTCACAATATTAATGAACATAGTGAAAATAAATAAACTAGCATGATACCTTTGTATTTATCACTATACAAATCTCCCAAGCTCAGATCAAATGTAGTCAAGGATTTTACTCCACAGCATTGATGATATATCTTCACTGCCACCACTATTTCCTTTACACTGAGCACACTCTAACTATGTTGTAGACCTCTCTTTTCTTCCTATTGGAAATGCCAAATGTGTGGGTAATTCGATGCCTCTTCCTCTTATTTTATTCTTTCACACGCAAACATTGATTCCACTTGGATGCAAAACACACTCCTTCAAATGCAAGCGCTCAAGTGATCAGTACACTCATAAAAATCAATGAATAGAAGCCTCACTATGCTCAAATGAAATGATGTCTCACTGCACTCAATGAAAGGATGTCTCACTACACTCAATGAAAGGAAGTCTCACTACACTCAATGAAAGGAAGTCTCACTACACTCAACAAAAGTATATCTCTCTACACTCAACGAAATGATGTCTCTCTACACTCAATGAAAGTGCACTCTAGATTTCACTCTCTTTTGAATAAAGACAAAACATGTGAACACAAAGTCTTCTTCTTTCTATGAAGGTAATAGAGAAGGCACTCACACTAACTCCCTCATCCAATAAAGTTATAACCATATATATATATATATTCAAAAATAAAATTTTGAATCTTAAACATAAAGTTGACCCTTCCATTATTTTAATTATATTTAAATCCTTTTTATTTAAATATATCCCACCTTTAAAACCTTACCTTAATATTTAAATATTTAATTTAAATATCAAAGTATACACCACCAATTGATATTTGAAATGTACTTCACCATTTTAATTTTTCAAGCACCATAATATTGTCAATTCATAATCTCATCCTCTTCAATGTTTTTGGCCTCGACAATATTTACAACTTATAATTCCATTCTTGAATATATTCCTGCTTTTGACATCAATGTATATTCCTATATTTGACATCAATGACAACTTAATATTTCTAACAAACGAGGCATTAAGGACATTAATACTTCTTAGGATAGGGTGCCCCCTCAAGTTTTAGAAGGAATGCTAAATTCATGAGGAAACTCAAAATGGTAGACGTACAATAAGATGGAGCAAAAATGAAAGAAAACAAAAGAAAAAGGCACAAAAGAGAGAGAGAGAGAGAGAGAGAGAGAGAGAGAGAGAGAGAGAGAGAGAGAGAGAGAATAAAAAGGCAAAAGGGGTGAAAACCTAATTTATTTTCACCATGTAAAGAATAAAATAAGAGATCTATAGAAACTGTTATGAGTGATGAGGCTGGCATAGCAGCACAAAAAGCACAAGTAAGAGCCAAAACCTAACTTTATATTAGGTTTTACTTGAATTTTTAAGCATATTTTTAATTTTTTTTAGGTTTTTAGAGGAAATCATTGTGTAGGGTACACTGACGTGGATTCAATGGTCACTCACAGATCCAACCAACCTTGGTGGTTACCGAATCCATACCCTGTGCCATACAAGGCATGAATTTGTGAATTCATGCCCTAGAGGATACAAAGCATGTATTTAGAGAAGAAGAAGAAAATATATTAAAAGAGAGAACTAAAAAAGAGTATAAGAAAAAGAAGATTAATTTATTACTTAATATATTTCTTAAGTTGCTCTTTATTTTTTTTATTTTGATGATGAAACTAATGGAAATTTTATTAGTTTTTGTTATTACAACATGATGTGCTCAAGAGTAAGGAGTGGTAGTAAATTACCTTATATGAGGCACTATGATAGCTCATACCAATGGATAGAGACACCCTACGAGTTATGGGGTTACTACACTTGGTAGAGATACCTCCGGTGGAGGCTAACAGAGTGCTACTAACGACGATAGCGGAGAGGTGGTACCCAGAGTCATCCAAATTCTAGTTACTAATAGGAGAGATGACTATCATAATAGAGGAAGTGTGGTGCATCTTGAGGATCCCCATTAGAGGTAGGATGGATTACAGGGCATATATACCTTATAATATAATATAAATATTATCAGGTGACCTAGCATATGAGATCCACAAGATTGGGTTTTATGCCAGTGATATGCCATGATGATATATAGTAGTGGTAGATTGTGATTTATGAAGTGATGGTGATATTACTAGTGTGCCATACCAATTAGCAACACCTACCAAGGCATTGGTGAGAGTAGTGGTAGACATACAATACCATTAGATGAGGTTTGCATGGGGGTCATATGTATTGGTTCGATTATAAAGGATATTGTAAAATGTTGTGTAAAAATGGTATATAGGTATAATATGCATGATGTTTCTCTAGGTGTGGTTTTGGGAGCATATATCCAAAAGGAGGTCAGATACACTACTAGGGTCACTACTTAACCTAAAGTGACTAGCAATATATAGGTGGTCCTAAGACTACGAGCAAATACAAAGGGTATACGCAAGTATTCTACCACTTAAGAGGTAGGTGATAAATGAACTACATAATCACTAGATCATACGGTGGTCATCGAATCTACACCCTGGATGAGTTGAGTATGCAAAGGATTCAGATGAGGTTAGGAGGGTCTAATGGGTCACCATAGAAAAATGTGAGCTAGACCTTTACTGGCCTGATCGATTATGGTGATAGTTTAGGATTCTCCAAGAGATACCAAACTTAGATGACTAACGGGTTTAGGATGGTATGGAGAGACTCATAAAGAGTTGGAGGGGACCCTGATGTGGATAGGTTTATAGAGGAGGACCTAGACAATCACCTTTATGTTGATCCTAAATAGGACGATGTTAGAGTAGCCTTCGAATAAAAGATATGGTACATGGATATTATACCCCCAAGGATCTTCCCATACATGCCAGTGTAGAGGTGCCAAATCATAGATTAATGGGTACATTTGGTACTTTATAAGGCTAACTGATGCACATTTAAGCAATGATAGAGGAGTCCAAAACAACCTAGGTAGGTAAGGTTATATATTTATATAGAGAGGGTGATGGCCATAAGAATGACCATCACTCTCTTTGGCTTAGGGGTAGGGGGTCAATAAGAGATTCCCCCATGGTGACACATGTGGAACCTAGCAATATCATAGGTCAGGAGGACCTGATAAGGGAGGCAAAGGGGCTGCCAGCTAGGATAGCTACTATGTAGGGGGAGATAAATATCCTTCATGCACAACTAGTCTAGGCCATAGAAAAGTGAAATATAATAAGGGTTGAAGTAGAGTAACTTAGGGGGAATATGGGACAACTAGAGCAGGATCGATAATAGACCTTGACAAAGGATATGGTTGTCATTATGAGAAACCAACCAGGAAAGGGGATATTCCTTCTATAATATTAGCTATAGAGGGTAGAGGAGAGGTGGGACATGTTCATATAGAGAGAGACCTTCTACCAAACCCTTTGCTTTTAGGTGGTTCTTGTATATTAGAGGGTGTCTCCACCATTGTGGTCTATATCATGGATTTCTATGTGGTCCATGAGCATACCCCCACCATGACCACCTTAGATAGGTTAAGCAAAGGAGACAGGCTCATGAAGCTAGGACTAGGATCGAGGTGACATGTAAACTTTTGATTATGGCATGCATCCATAGGGAGGATTGAGTGTTCTAGGTTTGGACTATGGCACACTGGCCCAACTGACATGTACACTCTACTATTGATTCATACCATGTTGTTGTTGATAATTTATGGTGTGAAAATGTGTGTTTATATGTTCTTAGTTATTTATTTGTTTAAGTTATGCATGATAATCACAAACATAATGAATACAATACCTGTTGATCCTAACTATATGGATGTAAAATGAGAATGCAATGATATGAAATGCATATATATGTTCCCTCGATTGGTAATTTGCTAAGAATTAGAGCCCTAGTATGAGTACGATACATGTGAGCTAAGACCTGACTAGTTGTATTCAATTTCCATCCTTGCAAAATTCCCAAGAATTTGTATGATCAAGCAATCATGCAAGTATGATCAAGCAATCATGCAAGTATGATCAAGAAATCATGCAAGTATGATCAATCAACAATGCAATTATATGACACGCAAATATGTAGATGGAATAGAATGTCAAGAAAATCATGCAATACTTGATAGACAGTCATGCAGAATGAGCAAGCAAAGCAAATGCAGGATGAAAAATGAAGATGTAGAATCATGCATAATATCATTTTAAGTGCATTATGTTCATTGGTTCTTTAAGCTCTTTACCATCTAATGATGCTAAATGATAGGCTTCTGAGCAAAAATTGATTTTTATGACAAAGAGGCCTAGCCAATTGGGTTGAAACTTATCTTTCAGATCTGATCAAGCATTCATGTTCTTTTGATTTTCCTTGAGGAAAAGATCTCCAACTTCAAAAAAATGACTAGGAACTCTCTTGGAATAATATCATTTGAGCCCATTTTTATAGGTTTGAAGATGCTCTAAGGTATGAATATGCTTTTCATACAATAGCTCCATTTGTTTTAAATGATATAAATTATACCCATTACCAATCAAAGCATATTATAGCAAGATGCATAGCAAAGGGACCTCTACCTTCAATAAAAAACTACCTTAGTCCCATAGACCAAGACATATGAAGAAGCACCTGTAGGAGTTTGCACATTGGTATTATAGGCCCACAAGGTAAGATAAAGCATGATATGCTAGTCTCGACCAATCTTACTAACCAACTTATTAAGGATATTGAATAAAGACTTTTTGGATGCTTTAGATTGACCATTACCCTAAGGGTAATATGAATTTGACCACTTGTGTTGAATCTTGTACTTAGCACAAAGTTTATGGACATCCTTGTTCTTGAAAGGAGTGTCATTATAAAAAATAATCACCAAAGAAATCCAATGGAGAACCAATATTATCATATTGCAAAACATGTTAGAGGAATAAGTTGGTCGCTCATCTTCATTATCCCATTCTAAGCCATGATGATCCAAAAATTTAGCATAAGTGACAAGTTGATCATCATTAGTTGGTAAGGGCTAGTTTTTATTAGGAATGTAGCCTATGCCACATCTCCTAGGCCAAAGCTCAACTTCCAAAGGTTCTTGAATACCTTTATATTGTGGCCCCAAACCCTTACCTACATATCCCATACTAGACAAGATATACTTAGGAAGTGGGTAATCATTGGATAGATAACAATGTGCAAAATATTGCTCTATAGGATGAGGGTTGTTACCATATATATTTTCTTCAAGGGATATACCTACATAGATAAAGGTACATGTGCCAATGTGTACTACTTATCTTATGAGGTAAACCCATAGTCTGAGGTGAAGGTGGTAGCTTAGCTAAATCTAGAAGAGGCTCTTGGAGAAAAGGATTGACTTGATCTTGTGATGAAACATTGATTAGTGGTTCCTCACTTATTTTTAAATTTTCAAGTTGTTTGGTGATGTGAGATGAGAAAATTTATGGACATAAATTGAGACTAGATTGATCTTGTTCAACCATTGAACAATATTGGAATGGATGAGGGTTGCTCGAAATGGTGATTATTCTTAAATTCAAACTTTAAACACTGATGAAGAGTAGAAGGGATAAGCCTCATCACATGAATCCAAGGGCATTCAATAAGGATATTAAAGGATGCAGGGCAAGATACCACATAAAAAAGGTATCTAAGATCTTGGGTCCAACCCTAAGGGGGGGGGATATAATGTCGCAGGCATGTTGGAACTCATTATTGAAAGCTTTGATGATGACATCAGATTTAATCAAATCTTCTGTAGAAAATCTGAGTAGCGACATCAAAGGGTTTTGTGGGAAAAACTGAGCAGCGATGTAAGAGGATTTTTGTGGAAAATTTTGAAATAATCAATAGTTGATCTAAATAAAAATCTAAGCAGTGGGGGGAGAGAGGATGAGAGTCAAAGAATTTGAAATGGGTGATGGTGGGAAGGTGTAGAGTTTGGAGAGAGTGGTCATGGGTGGGGAGGTGAGCATTCTGCAAGAGAATGTACCTGATAGTCTGAAGGTTGGAAATTAGGTGGAGACCCTTGGGAGCAGGATTCAAGCCCAAGTGGTAGAAGGTTCTGGAGTCCCGGTTCGAGAGGTGTAGTCTAATGAGGTGGTTGGAGTGGTCATGTTTTCTCCTAAATCAGGGGCCCTTGGGGCTCCACCTATCGGATATTTGGGTGGGTCCCAATCCCTAGGGAAATTTTCATCTCCAGGTAAGTGTTCGTATGTTGAGGTTACCACTTTTGGTTCTGTGGCTAGAAAGTCACCGGTTCTCTTTGACCTATTTCCTTCGAAGGACATTTTATCGATTTCGGATGAGCTTTTGTCCATCACCATGGAAGAGGGTTCCTGGAACCTGGTTGGCAAATTTCAAGGGAGGAGGCCCGACATTGATGCCATAAGATGTTGGGCCCTGGTTAAGTGGAAGCCTAAGGGAGCTCTGGACATTGTGGTAGCTTCCAATAGTTTTTTCCTCATTAATCTTAACTGCGAGGAGGATTCAAAGAATATTTTGGGTGGAGGGCCCTGGTTCTTTGGAAAGCGAGGACTCTTTCTATGAAAATGGGGACCCGATTTTAATCCTAGAACCCAAAAAATTAATTTGGTTCCATTGTGGGTTAGATTACTAGATCTACCCTTCCACCTTTGGCATGTTGATATTCTCAGAGGCATAGCTAAAGCCATAGGTGAGCTAGTCCTAATCGACTCGACAACTAGGGCCAAATCCATATTAGTCTTTGCTCGTATGTGTGTTATGGTGGACCCTAAAGCTAATCTTTTAGATCACATTAATCTACTTTCAAATTTTGGGTCATGGATTCAACCTATTGTATATGAGAATCGACCAGTGAAATGTTTGATCTGTAATAAGTTTGGCCATGTCCCTGGCTCATGCTCGATCCAAAATAGGAAGGCCCATTTCAAGTAGAACTGGGAGAAAAGGAATCCAGAGCAAAATCGAGACCAACTCCTGGGAAAGAAGGCAGGATCTAATTCTGTAGGTCCCTCAGGTGAGGCTCCTAGTCCGAAGGAAGTTATTGAGGAAGATATTCAACAAATGGCTTCAAACAATGATGAAAAAGGGTGTATGATTTTGGGAAGTACTTATTCTGGCCTGCTAGTGCTCAAAAATGAAGATTTAACTTCTGAGACTCCAATCCCTAAGGAGTTTCTCCAAAAATATTTTCAATGCCTAAACTCGGAGGAGGCTGAGCAGGATGGCTCTGAAGACCCTTAGGTGGGAGAGGGATCTCCTTAGAATATGGAGTTGAAAATGGACCTCCCAATTTTGGGTGATGTCAAATCCCCCTCTGGCGATGTCAAATCCCCTATGGTGAAGGTTCCTCAGGGGTAAGGATGTTGCGTCCTAAAACCAGAAGCTTGCGCAAGGGCCCGATTGATGTGGGAGTTACAAGGAAGGTAGGAAAACCATCCAATAAAGCTCAAATAAGTAGAGAGGTAGAAGATGATATTGCATATGGAGTTCAATCCAAGCTCAAGTTCAAAAAGGAAAAGGATACAAAAGGTAAGCAGCTGAAGCTAGATTCATTTTGTCAATCCCCCCAATCTAAGGATGGGGGTTTTCTTTCCAAGAATTGTAAATGAAAATTTTATCATGGAACATTAGGGGCCTTAATGGGCTACCTAAACATCGTGCATTGGAATCCATCAAAAAATATTTTAAACTAGATATAATTTTGTTGCAAGAAACAAAAATGGATAGTAGTAGTGCTAAAATAGTTAAGAGGAAGGTTTGGAAGGAGGCTGAGTTCATAGCTAACTCGGCTAATGATGCCTTGGGGGGTCTCTTGTGCATGTGGGACCCTAAAACCATTGATGGATCAACTGTGTTCATATCTGACCGAGTGATTAGCATCCTATTTTGTTCCAAGGAGTCAGGATTTAAATGGATAACCTCGAATATTTACGTCCCAAATTTGGGACCCTCTAGAACCATGCTTTGGGATTTCCTTGGTTCTATGAGAGAATGTTTTAAAGGAGAGGTCTGGATTTTGGTGGGTGATTTCAATACACCCTTATATCTATCTGATAAAAAAGGAGGAACCCCGATGCTCAGTAGCATGAATGAATTTACCTCTTTTATTTACTCCTAGGAGCTGATGGATTTGGACCTAAAAGGGTCGAGATTTACATGGAGTAATAGGCGAATTGGGAGTCAAAACATTCAGGTTAGGCTGGATAGAATGCTGGTGTCTAAAGAAGGTATCCCATTTTTTGGTGATGCATCCTTATGCTCTCTCCCTAAGCTGGCCTCAGATCACAATCCAATTTTTCTTGAGAAGACACAAGATTCAACCTTCTTTCCCTGACCATTTAGATTTGAAGCAATGTGGCTTCAACACCCTAGTCTAGAATCCAACATTGAGGAATGGTGGAGTCATAGGTTTTTAGGTTCTCGAATGGCACAAATAGCCTCCAAGTTGAGATTTATAAAGGCAAAGTTGAAGGATTGGAATAAGTAGGTTTTTGGAAATATTGTTGCCAAAAATATGGATATTCACAACCAGTTGTAGGAGGTTGAGAAGATAGCCAAAACTCAGGGTTACTCTACAAAATTAAAGAGGCAAGAACTATCTATTCTCATAGAGCTCCATAATGTTCTAGCAAGGGAAGAAATTATGTGGAGGTAGAAAGCTAGGGCCCTATGGCTTAAGGAGGGTGATTGGAACACAAAAATTTTTCACTCCACTACGTTGAGGCATAGGAGTAATAATAGGATCAGGGTGATTATGAAAGCAAATGGAGAACTCTCTAAAGACATCGAAGATATTAGATCCGAGGTAGTAAATTTTTTTAAGGACCTCCTGTGTTCCACGATAGCAAAAAATCAATAGGTTGAAGCTCACTTACTGAATAACATACCACCTTTGGTCTCTGTAGATATGAATAATGTTTTGGATACTCCTTTTTAGATGATGAAATCAGTAAAGCAATTTTTGCAATGGGCGGGCTCAAAGCACCGAGACCTGATGGGTTTCCCCCAATATTTTTTAAAAATTTTGGCATATTTTGGGGTCGAAGATTTGTGATGCCATCAGAGATGTTTAGTCTTCGAAATGGATCCCTTCAGATGTCAACTCTATGTTTTTGGTGCTTATCCCTAAAACAGTTGATGCTAAGGATTTTGTAGCTTATAGGCCTATCAGTCTATGCAATACTATTTTTAAAATTTTTATGAAGACCCTAGCGAATAGATTGAAACTTTTATTACCAGGCATCATTGATATCCTACAGAGCGATTTTGTGGTTGGGAGGAAAATTCTGGATGGAATCATTGCAGTCCATGAAATCATCCATTCGGTGACCAAAAGTGGTAATTCTGGGACCTTGCTCAAGCTGGATATGAATAAAGCTTACGACAGGGTTGATTGGGAGTTTCTCTTCAAAGTCTTGCATAAATTTAGCTTTAGTCAGGAGTGGATAAGTTTGATCAAATCATGTGTCTCTTCAACCAAGTTCTCGATTCTGGTGAATGGCTCTTCGATAGGATATTTCAAGAGCTATAGGGGAATTCATCAAGGAGATCCATTGTCCCCATACCTTTTTATTTTACTGGTAGAATATCTAGGGTGGGCCATCAAATCTGATTATTCTATTGTAGGCCTTAAGCTAGCTACGCCCATCAGTCCCATATCCCATCATCAATTTGTCGATGATACTCTTTTGTCCTTTCAAGCTTCAATTTTGCAAGCAAAATCAGTCAGAAGTATTCTGGAAGATTATGAACAAGCGATGGGTCAGAAGGTTAATTTTAGGAAAAGTGTTATTTTTTCATCAATACTCCTCCAACAAGGCAGTTGAGGATTACGGATATTCTGGGATGTAATATTGGGTCTCTCCCTTCAGCCTACCTAGGGATGCCAATGTTTTTTGGGGCTTCAAGATCATCCCTGTGGGAACCGGTTGTGGAGCATGTCTAGAGAAAGCTTGCAAGCTAGAAAGGGGCTCTCCTAAGCCAAGCAGGAAAAGTGATGTTAGTTAAGGCCACCCTTCAAAGCATCCTGGTATATTTCCTTTCTCTATTTCGAATCCCGGGTAAGATTCTTGAAAGAATAGAATAGATCCAACACTCATTTCTTTGGTCAGGAGCAAGTGAGAAAAATAAATTTCATCTAGTGGCATGGGACCAAGTATGCAACAAGAAGGAGGAGGGTGGTTTAGGCCTTAGAAGATTGAAATCCATGAACAAAGCTCTTGTTTCCAAGCAGGGTTGGAGACTGGTTCAAGAGGAGAAAGTGGGATGGGTTGATATTGTCAAAGCCAAATACCTAAATTATGGGAAGCAGTTTATTAGAGACTCGTTACCCCTCTAGGGTTTAGCTTTTTGGTCTAGCCTAATTTGGTGCAGATCGGATATCTGTAGAGGGGGTAGGTGGTGTTTGGGAGATGGTAGGTCTATCAACTTCTAGAGTGACGTGTGGGTGATTGAGGTTCCATTGGAGTCAAGATCAGAGTTGGCTTTAGTCAAACCAATTATAGATCATTTTTGGGGAATAAGGTTTGTGATTTCATTGAAAGGATTGAAGACCACCCTCGATGGAAACCATTTGACTTCCCAAGACTTTTGGTGGAGGAAAGGAGGGCATTTGATGAAATTTTTAATATCATTAAATGGATTATAATTCCTGGAAGAGAAATTCTGGATAGATTCATCTAGGGATTAGAGAAGGATGGGAAATTCTCTATCAAATTAGCTTATTTTGTAGCAGATGGTCCTTTTGATCCTTGGTTTTTGATAGATAAAATTTGGCTAAAAGGACTGACTCTAAAAATCAACATTTTCTTCTGGTTGGTCGTACAAGGAAAATTTCTAACTTTAGACAATCTCAAAAAAAGAGGTATGATTTTACCTAATGCTTGTTTCTTGTGCAGAAATACGGAGGAATCCTCGCTCCATATTCTTTTTAGCTATCCTTTCTCGTAGGAGGTTTTTAGCTACTTTTTCAAATATTTGAACATCCAATGGGTGTTTTCGAACAACCTAGAGGATGTGCTGACCCAATGGGTTTCTCCCTTCCTGTCTCTCCACCTTCATTGGTTTTGGAAATTCAGCCTTCCTCATATCTGGTGGTGGATTTGGAAGGAAAGAAACTCAAGGGTGTTTAAGGATGTTGCTCATTCGGCTAAAGTTGTGGCTTTGCAGGTGATTTCTTTTTCTATGGAGAACATTAGAACCCTAAATCTGAATGTTGTGACTATAGAGTAGGAATGATCAGTGGAGATATCTCTTGGATTCAATGCCAATCCTCAACCAGTCAGACCTATTGTGCCTCCAGATAGAGCTAGGGTTAAGTGGGAGCCACCTCCAATTGGTTGGCTGAAGTTGAATTTTGATGGTGCATCTAAAGGGAATCCGGGTCCTGCAGGTATTGGAGGGATTGTAAGGAACCATGATGGCTTGATAATTTTAGCCTTTGTTGATAATCTGGGCCATCAAACCAATCACTTCGCCAAAGCCAGGGCCCTATTCCAAGGAGTTTCTCTATTGGATTCTATAAGTTGTAGGAAACTAATCATTGAAGGGGACTCCCTTAATATTATAAATATGGCAAGAGGGACTCAATATCCTACCTGGACTATTTCAAACCTTCTTCTGGAAGTTCAAAGATACATCCAAAATTTGGAAGAGGTTCAGTTTAAGCATACATATAAGGAAGGTAATCGAGTGGTCGATCTATTGGCTAACAAAGGAGTTATTCATAATGGTTTAGTGGTGTGGTGGGATAATTTCTTGGTGGATATTTCTTCTATCGATAATGACCTCATACACAATTAGCCACTCTGGTCGAGTTGTTGTTGATGACTTGGCTGCAAAACTTGGGGGTGCTTGTTGATTTTGGGTTTTCGCACCAAATTTCATATCTCCAAGCTATTGTTTCCTCCCTGCAAGCCACAATATCCAATGTGGAAGAAATTCTTGCCCTGATGGGCTAGTAGGCCTGGGAAAGCAATGACCTCATGGGGGAGAATGGGACTGGTGCATGGCTCGATTCATGGTTCAGGTCCTGCTACTGATCTGTGTTCGGTTGGTTATCTCTGACATCCTGATTTGATTTCAATTTGTTTTAAGTTTTAAATTATGTATGGTCTTACCTATGTATTGGTTTGGCTTTGGAAGGGATAACTCCTCTGATTGGTCATTCCTCGATTATTACCGGATGTAAGTAATTTTGGCTCCCTCTTTTTGGGTGGGGTTTAGTCTCTTTTGTACAAGGTTTGGAGATCCTTTCAAAACTCCTTCATCCATCTAATAAAAAATAAAATTGGATAAATTAAAATGTGCATAGATTGATAAAGGAATCACTATCATTTTGTGTAATGTGATTTATAAAATCCTAACCAAAGCTATGGCATCCATAGTGAAAGAATTTATTCCCCAAATCATAGATCCCTACCAAGGTAGTTCGGTAAAAGGAATATCTATAACTAATGGTATCATAACTTTGCATGAAGTCCTCCATTCTATCTCTAGCAACAAAAAAGTTGCCCTGGTCCTTAAAATTGATATGAATAAAGCTTTTGACAGGGTCAATCAAGAGTTTATGATTTCTGTCCTTCTCAAGTTTGGTTTCCATAGAGAGTATGTCAAACTTATTCAAGGATGCATTTCTATCCCCTAGTTCTTAGTGTTAGTCAATGGATATACAACAAGTTACTTCCCAAGAAATAAAGGGCTTAGCTAGGGGGATCCCCTGTCATCTATTCTCTTCATTATTCTTGTTGAATCCCTTGAAAGAGCTCTCAAAGTTGCTTGATCGGATGGCATGATATATGGTATTCAATATGCTTCCAACATGAGACCCCTTTCTCATCAGTTATTCGTAGATGACACTATATTAGCCACCCATACTTTAGTTTAGGAAGAAAATTCAATTAAAGGTATTTTAGATCTCTACGAAGAGGCTACAAGGAAAAAGATAAACTATACCAAGAGTAAAGTTTTCTTTCTCAATACCCCTTGTCTAGATATATCAATATTACTCGTATTATTCAGTGTGTTATATTTGAGCTTCACACTATCTATTTAAGGGTTTCCCTATTTACCAGTTGCCCCAAAGAGACTATGTGGAGCAATGTTATTAAAAGAATAAATAAAAATCTTGCAGGTTGGAAAGGGGTCCTCCTATCCCAAGTAGCTAAAGTCACTCTCAATATGGCCTATCTTCAAAGTATTTCTATTTATTTTATGTCATTTCAAAGCCTCCAGTTTCTATCTATAATAAAATTGAATAGATTCAAAAGAGATTCCTTTGGGCAGGTTCAGAGGATAGAAAAATGCTTCATCTAGTTATCTGGGAAAAGGTTTACCTACCCAAAAGTTAGGGAGGATTGGGTCTTAGAAGAATTAGTAATATGAACATGAAAATTTTGGCCAAGAAGGCTTGGAAGGTGGTTACCAATTACAATATTGAATGGGTTTCCATCATCAATAAAAAATACACTCACATCTAGAATTTTATGGATGAAAATATTTCTAATGTTGGGTACACCTTCTAGAAATTAATCCTCTAGACTAGACCTCTTATTCAAAGGGGAACCATATGATAGCTTGGAACAAGAAATAGGATAAATTTTTGGTCAGATAGATGGATCTCCAATAAAATACTTAGTGAGAACAATGGAGTCTCAATGGTGCAGACTTTGCTGGATACTCTCATAGGAAAAAAGGTGGCTGATTTCATAGACTCTTTAGTCCAACCCAAAATATGGAAAGAGCTCCACATTGTAAATGTTGATGCCCAAATTTAAAATGCTATGATAGAATTATCAACATTTTTAAGGGCAACTATAATTCCATATGGTATGTCTTATGATACCCCTTTATGGAAAGAAACTAACTCTGGTATTTTTTCTGTCAAATCTGCTCATATATTGACTTTCACTCCCCAAAATTTTCTCATTCCTTTCAATATGATTTGGCTTAAATACCTCATACCTAAATTTGTCATATTTTCTTTGTTGGCCATCCAAAACAAGATCCTCACTACTGATAATCTCATGAATAAAGGGATGGTTATTCCTAATAGATTCCATCTTTGCTTGGCAGCCTAGGAATCTCTCAACCACATATTTACAAAATGTACTTTCTTCCACTCTACCATGGATCATCTCATGTCCACATTGCACATATACTAGGCCCAACCCAACTCCCTGGCTCTTTTTTTCTCCTAGTGGCCCATGCCTTTCAGAAATTCTAGGTTATCTTCTTTGTCAAAATTTTATCTCCATCATCTCTTGTGGTAGATCTAGCTTGAAATAAATAGTAGAATATTTTCAAACATCCTCAGGGACTCTATATCTATTGCCAACAAAGCCATCACCTTTGCTATTGAAAATTCTAAGCTTTTCCCTTGCACCAAAACCACCTGAGTCTGCCCTTGAGTCCACTCTTTTTTGTTACCTTAGTATTATCCACACTCCTAATCCCCATCCTAGAATTGGCTCTCATTGGACTCCTCCTCTTGTAGGATGGCTTAAAATTAATTATTATGGTGCTTCTAAAGTAAATATAGGTGCAGTGAGTTCTATAGGTTTGGTTAGGGATTACAATGGATGACTCATAGTGGTCTATTCTGAGTTTCTAGGCATCCAAAATAACCACTATATTGAAGCTTGTGCATCGTGTAGAGGGCTAGAAGTTATCAAATATTATAGGGGAAATTTATAAATTGTAGTTGATTCCATGAAAGCTACAAACTCTATCATCAATGAAATAATTCCTTCATGGAATATGTGCACTATTATTCAGGAAGCTAAGATCTTGATGCAAAATTTTTACAACACTACAACTTGCCATGTGTATCAGGAAGCTAACAAGTCTGCTGATTTGCTCACCAATTTTGGGATTAGTCATAGGAATATGTCCATTTGGCACCAAAAATTTCCTGAAAATGTTCTTAATGTTGTTGTCAACTTGGAAATGCACAACTAGCCCTAGGAGGTATGCTCACCTCAAAAAGTCTAATGATGGGAGTGATAGAACTGCTTCTCCGATGGCCATATTCAACTTGGTCCACAACACCATCCTTAGTAGCATCATCTATGGTATGGATAACCTTAGTGCCTCCTTGAAACTTTTGGTCAAGAAACATGGCCAAAAGAGCTTTGTAGCTGAAAATTATCGATGATTAGAGTTGGTTTGTTTTGTATTTCAAGCTTTGTTCCTCTGCGTGGGAATTTTGGTACTAATATTTTGATCCCTATGCGAGCACTAGTCTGATTTTTGTTTATGCTCTCCTTAACCCCTGTGTGGTATCTCTCTTTTGATCTTTTTTTTCTGTTAAAAACCCCTATGTGGGTCTATTTTTTCTCTGGTCAGGTTCACGGAGCAGCTAGGGTGTAGAAACCCTGTTTTGTGCTTCTCTTAATACTTTTTATCATATGCTTATGTTTCTAGTTTTGGTCACTAATTAAAACCCATATAATATAGTTTCTACCACCTACCAAAAAAATATAGGAACCATTATCTATCAAAATTCACTTGATAAATACTTCCCAATTTATGTGGTGATGTAGAGGGAAGAATCCCTCATAAATTAGAGGAAGGAATATCATCATACAAAGATATTATATGATTTATCCCAAGGTAACCTACAACATTAGCTATATCACTAGGGGAAATGTCTTGAGGGAAATATTAGAAGCTTCAACAAAGCTTCTCTATGAATAGGAGAAGTTTGCAAAAGCTCTAAGAGGGAAATCTTGGTTGGGGTACTAGCTAACTATTGTTGAATGTTGAAGAAGGATTTTTGTTTGTGGTTTCAACACTAAGGGTGGGTTTATACTCTTGTGCTCCTTTTTTGGATACTCTTCAAAACTAAGAGTGGTCTAGAAGGTTGGTTGGATGTAGAACTCGTTTCCTACTGAGATTGTTGAGTTGGTTGAGCTTGAGATTATAGCCTTGTAGTTGTTGCTATCATACCAACCATATTATTATAGTGAGGGGGCACTATATGATATAACACTTGAATATCTGCATGTTTCCCATGATTAGATAAGGGATTTTTGAAGATCCCCATGTATGGATTAGTTTTGGGTGCTTGTTGTTTAGGAGGTTGATAGTTTTTTGGATGATTATGGTTAGTAGGTTGAGAATACTCTATAACAATATGACCTACATAGATTAAGTCCTAAACCACATGTTTCAACCTCTTACATGAATGTGTTATATGCCCCTCTACTCTATGATACTCACAATGTTGACCAGACTTATACCAATTAGCTATGGTATCGGGTGGTCTTATAGGCAGCAACTAAATCATCTTAGCCTCAAAGAATTGCTTTAGGACTAATGAAATAGGTTGGTTGAGTCTTGTGAAGTTTATTGGTGGGGGTCTATGAGGTTTTCCAAGCACCATATTTTGCAAGGTATTATCAACATTGTTCATAGGTCTACTATCCATTACCCCATCACCAAATACATGCTTGTTCTTATATTGGGGTTTCATGGTCCTATATTATTATTTCCTTGGTTTAAGTTGACCTTTTCAATAAGGATTTGTTCTACCCTTCTTGCTATATATATTGCTTGTTAGAAAGAGGTAATAGTTGTTGTTTCTAATTCATATGATATTTTCTCTTGTAAATTTCCAATAAAGATATCTAGCATGTCTTAGGGAGTCAAGGTGTATCTTAATCGTCCAACTAAACTTCTCCAAAGAGATAAGAATTATAAAAACTTTCATCTTTACCTTGTTTCAACATATAAACATCTTTCATAGTCACACTTTTCTCAACATAAGCTTCAAATTATTGAACAAACAATTCCATTGTCTCCTCAAAATTCCTCAAATAATGATTAGGCAATTGATAATACCATTCCAATGCCATACCACCAAGGCTCTTAGGGAACATATTTAGTAATAACATTTCATCATATATAATATCATTGTGTGATATCCTAAACATCCTTAAATGTTTAATTGGGTCCTATGTTCCCTTATAAATAGGTAAAACTGCCATTGGAAAATGTTTACGGTAGGGCCTAGAGGTCTAATTTCATATTTCCTTATAGTTGTAGGTAAAATGTGGAGGTTGAAGAGAATCTATTCTTAAAGCCAATTGTTTCACCATATTTGTCAAGCTTTGCATATCAGGATTGTTGTTGTGAAATACCCCTATATTCCCTAGGGGAGGGTTATAGGTAGGTTGTTGAAAGGAAACTTGGCTAATATTGTAGGCGTTAACATTGTTATAATATGGGTTATGGAAGGGAATATGTTGCATGGTATCTTTCTACGAGAAACAATTTATATTTGGTGGCATAGAAGAATCAATGTTATAAGAAGGATGAATAGAATAAGGAGGAAATTGAACATGATTTTTATATGCACTACTAGTTGGAGAAGCTTGCGGAATTCCTCTAACATTGGTGGTTATAGTAGTAGCATATATAGGTTTATGAAATTAATTAAAATTAGTGTGAGTATTTTGAGGATAAATGGTTTGAGGATAAGATGTCCCAACCTCTTCAAGTTGGGCTTCTTCATCCATAGCCTTATTCAAGGCTTACCTTTGATATTTGAATAAATTATAGATATGATCAAATTATTTAAAGTGAGGTGTCCATTAGACCCATCAACAAAATCAAGGTCATTACCAATTTCTACATTTTCTTCCTCTTATAGATTAGGATTGTCCCTATCAATTTGGTCATCTTCTTGAAAAATATCACCAAATTCTAAAATCCTTTGCTTACTCCTAAGGACGAGAGCCATAGGAGAAAATTAAAGGATAGAGAATAAAAAGAGGATCTAAAAACTAGTGAAACACACACACAAACAAAATATTCTTAAGATGTTTTTAACATTTTTATTCTAAGAAAACAAAATTAATGGTCTTGCTTAAATTTTTCAAAAGAAAAAATAAAATGAAGAGGCTTCCTAATTTGGCCACTAAAGATGTATTTTCATGTTGGGTTCACCAAATATGTAGAGGGGGGGAAATTTCCCTATCATGTATGATTATTGACTGGATACACTGGGAGTCGAGGTGATCATAAGGGTATGTTGAGCCTCTACACTCGGGGGCTAGGGGATCAAAAGGGTTCACCAAGAATAGTTTTAGAACTCACTCCAATTCCAAGGATGGAATGTTTGATGTGTATATTGAGCAAGCACCTATGTTTGGCCTTTCTAAAATCTAAGCTAAAAGGAATTAAAGAACAATGCAGGACAAACAATGATGCAAGCAAACAAGAAGCTATTCCTAAAATGATTCTTAGTTTTAATGAGGACTAACCCTAGTTTGCAATAAAAGTAAATATTTTTCTTTTTAAGAAAGGGACCAAAAGAATGCACAAACAAATTTAACCTAAATGTAAACTATATGTTTTTCTATTTATTAATGCCTAGAGATAAAATCAAATATTTTTCTTTTTCTTCTTATTGTATTTTAGATAACAAACAAATAGTGAACATTCTAAGGAGTCTACTTAGGAAACTTACTTGATTCGGTATTTGACCCTAGATTTTAACTTGCTTCTAGATATATTCAATAGCTTCAAAACCTACAAAAATACTTTTAAAATCCTAGAAAAATTGATCAGTGTTTGGGGTCCTGCTTAGGTCACTATATAACTGAACTTGGAGGTGAAATATTCAATCCACCTTGGTATTTTTAGTTGATCATTCAAAATGAAAAAAATTATTGTTGACATTTGGAAATAGACACAATGAGATATGACAACATGAAATAGCAAACAAGAGTGTTAAAAAAATGAATGCAATGACAAGCAAGTATGCAATTGCAAACCTAGGCTTTTGGGGATATAAGTTTACCACCAAACTATTATGACTAAATCCATGCCCTATAAATTACTGGTTGAGGATTCAAAACAAGAAGAAATATCAACAAAAGAAAGCAAAATTGGTGAAAACAGAGTTTTCACCAAATTCACGCCCTATAATGGGTAGGGCATGAATTCACACAATAGGACTTAAAACTAAAATTTAATATGGTAAATGCAATTTTAACATTAAATTGAATGATTTAAGAGCTAATGAATGCAAAGAGACAACCTGATAAGCCTATAGAGGAAGCAAGAGCAAAGGTGGAAGACCTCTCCTCCTTCTAGAAGATAATTTATCATCAAGGCTTCTCCACTTGCCAATCACAAGAAACACACCAAAAGTAGAGCATCAAAGTATTCCAATAACATCAAGAGCACCAAATGAATACAAGATCAAGGTTACATGAAAAACTTGCTTAAATCGCTTAGAACTTCCAGTGGTGAAAAAATAAAGGATCCAATCCCTCTATTTATAAGGGGTTCAGAGAGGAAAAAGGAGGGAAAACAAAAAGCAATATTCACCAAGTTGTTGCCACAAAGTTCGGCCCCAAAATTTAGAGTATTTTAAAGAAAAAGTAGAAATTTTCTGAATCCAGACCCCATAATTTATCAAGAATGGATTTGGTCAAGGTCAAGAAAAACAAAGAAAAATAAGAAAAAAGAAGGTTCAAACTTGCACTTAGCAATTTTGAGAGCCTCTCTAGAGATTCTAAGGAAAAATGACTCATTTGGATGGGTCAATTTTCCATGTCTACAGATCCCTTCATTATTTTTAGGGTGCAATTTATGCTATAGTGATTTATTACTACAGCTTTGGTGGATCTCAAGGGGTATTTTGTTTGCAAAAAGAGACAAAATCAGAAGCTAAAAGCCTTTATCCATTGGGTGTGGATTTTTTAGGGCATAGCTCTTTAGAGAATTTTGGTCTTATTTTATAGCCCCTTTTTTGAGTTGAGGTAACCATTTACATTTGTTTCACCACATTTGAGCTAGTATCTCCCCTCGTTTTGTTGTCATTTTATTGGGATGAGATTTTCCTTCTATGATGGAGATGATGTAATCAAATCTCTAACTTATCTTCACTTATGTGTAATTATTATTTGGCTAATGTAAACCTATTGCATAGCTTTTCTTGCTTGTTTTTTTTATTCAGCATCGATTTCAAGAATGGCTCTATTAATGGATTTTGCTTCTATTTTCCTTTTGAAAAGGTATCTTAGTGGGGGATGCATCTCCTTAGGTATTCTATGCTAGGATTTGTGAAATATAAGGTTGAAATATTCTACTACCTCCATGGGATATCTTTTGATTATTGCTAGTTGTTGTAGGAGCAATACCCCATCTGCATTTTCTTTGAATCTGTCCAAAAAAATATTGTCGAGTTGGTCCCAATAGGTGATCAAACTAGCATAGAGTGTGATGTACGATTCTCATGATTTTCCTCTAAAAGAGGATTCCAACAACCTTGATCCATGTTTTGCTTTAATATGTTGTGGATTGTGCACAGGCTTGCCACATGGTTAAGGTGCTCAATGGGGGTAGTGAGATCTTCCACAATGAAATATGTGAGATACTTTAGAGCAAATTGGAGAATTTCCTCCCATATTTCATTTGATAATGGTGGTGCCAATGGACCTATATAATTCTAGATAGGGAATACTTTGGGGGGTGGATGTGGAGAAGCCATATTTTGGACTACAAATTTTCTTCTTTGTAGAATGCTTATAGGTGGTGGTATCAACTCTTATCACAATTTGTAGATACAAAATCCTAATCATAGATTCTTTGTCTAATTAATTTTAGATTCCTCATTCAAGGTGGATTTTCTAGATGAATGCAACTTTGTTCTTCTAAAAATAAAATAAATTGAGGTCTTCACCTAAACCTCAGTCTAGTAGCTTTAGCAACGACTTCTTCTGGTATCCATTTTGGAGCAGATTCGCTAGGTGAGTAATGAGGTACTTCAATAAGTGGGAATAGACAAAGATCCTCACCAAGTTTAAGCCTTACTACTTGTGATTCTAGATCCAATGATATGTCATTGGGGTCCCACTAGGTATGCCATTAATTGCTATCATATTTGATTGTCCCTGGAAGGGTAGTCACACCTCATGGAGAGCGACATAGTGGGACCATGACTAAGAGTGTGGGGTTTGGATCAATTGGGGGCCTCCAAGATTTTTTTACAAGTTTGTATCCTTATTAATATGTGACCTTTAAGGTCTCGTTGGACTCAAAAAAAAAAAATTATTGCAAAACAATAAAAAATAGGATGATGCACCAAAATATTTGCTAAGATGTTCCTATAAAAATAATCTTGAATGCTATGTGCTAGTGGTTAACACTTCCTCTCCTCAACACGGTGAAGCACAGATGAGAGTTACCAAGCATAGGCTTGCATAAAGCAGTGGATCCCATAGAAGATCCAACAACAAATAATTGGTTCAAAAATAAATGCAGGTTCCTCACACATACATACACTTGATAAAACCTAAAATAGGTAAAAGTGTTATAGACACATACATACACACATAAATGGGCCCACATGGATCCATAGATGGCTAAGCCAAAAAATGATATAGGCTTATGTATATATATACATATATATACGTATATATACATACACACATATATATATATATATATATATATGCAAGCAAATAATTACAAAGATTATGCTAGAAGTAAGGGTTTGAGATTTCCCAAAATCCACTCAGGATCTAACTATTACAAAAATAAATGAAAGGAAATCCTACAAGAGAATATAGTTACAAACTTGTAGATACTTTCTACAATCTAAACTACAACTATTTATAGATTACAATAGGGAAATTTTCCCTCTAAAACTTATAGGATGATTTGACTTTTTGGCTACCTTTTCCTAGGGATTCTGAATATTTAATGAGGGTGCCTTCAACCATTTTTTCTATCAGATTGTAGTTGTCATGGTTATAGATCCCATTCCTTCATATTTACTAGCCTACCTACCCATTTTTTGATTGGTTGAGCCAAAGGGTTCTTGGAAAATGACTCATATTTTTTTCATTATGACACACCATCTTTATTAATTTAATTATTTTGGAAATCCATGTGCTATCACCTACCTCCTCCCTTGGTATTAGTGTGTTTGTTTAATTTCAAATTTGTCCTCCTTTTTGGAACTTTTCCTGGAGCTATTTATCTATGTCATTAGGGATTTTTTGTCTGTGCTATCGAGATTTTTGCTTCTCCCTTTCCTTTAGTAATTTTATGAGTTTTGACAAGTCATTATATTGGGTATTTTTATAAAACTTTCCTTATCTATTGATTTTTATCAAAACTCTTATCATTCCTCTTTATCTATGCCTTCAAATTTTTATCTTTTTTCTACTTTGCAATTTCTTTGCCCTTTTTTCCATACCAACTTCTACCTTGTGGCCAAGGGCCTTTTACCTAGGATATTTCCATGTGTGCTAATCTAATACAAATTTTATTATTTTTTTATTGATGTAAAGAGGCTTTCACCTCAACAGCATTTTGGATGAATGTGGAGAAGTATAATTATTTTGACATCCATTGGAATAGATTCATTTCCTTCCTCTAGTTTTTGGTTCCTTCTCCACCATTCTCCACTATTATGAATATCCTTGAATATGTGGTGAAGAGATAATAGATGAGGTACCCGAAGCCACATACCAAAATAAATATAGATGGGAGTGAATCCTACTAATTTAGCTATAAATTATGTTTGGGTTGATCCTCCTCCCATGATGGATCCTTATCAATTATCATTGCAAAGGTTCATTAACCTTTATCAAGAATAAGTTCTGACTTAGATATCACCAAAAAGGATTTAGAATATTTGTTATAGATCACTTCCTTATGAATTTTGGGTGATCAAATTGTCCATGCAGTATGAGGATTTTCACACCTATCCTTACCCTTTGGATATATTTGTTTGGTGATATCCTACATGGAATCCCTTTAGGTTGGTATGGCCCCTTTTTTTTATATCTTTATCATTTTTGGGGTGCAATATAAATGTGTTGTAGTGATTTATCACTACATGAAAATTTTTTTTGGATACAAATTGATCTATAGGACCAAATACACATTGAATTGTTAATTATAGAAGCACAATTCTTGCCTTGTTAAGAAAATATTCTCTTTGTAAGAGGGAGTGGGCTATTCTAATACTTTTATGTTGGTGGCTAGAATGGAATTAGTTAAGATGATTCTCTCTATTGTTGCCTCTTATGTATGAAAAGTACATTAAATAGATGTAAAGAGTGCCTTTCAATATTGGGAGCTTTAGGAGGAAATTTATATATAACAACCACTTACTTTTGAGATCGAGGGCCCTGCTCCATTGGCTTGTTATCTAACTAGGTATTTGTATGGATTTAATTAGGCTCCTCATGCATGATTGAGAAGATCCATTATTTTTCTCATTTTTTGGGTTTTAGAAATGTAAGTCTAAAACATGAAATTTACATCAAATATTAGGATGGGTAAACTTTGATGATTTTATTGTATATTGATAATCTTTTCATCATGAGCAACTCCTCTACTGTGATCCAATATATGAATTCATGACTTTACTCTACTTTTAATATTATATAATTGGGGATTTTACATTGTTTATTAGGAAGTTAGATTGATTAGAAAAATTCTAGCATCACCATTTTTCAATCAAAGTATGCTTTAGCCTACTCAGAATAATTTTACCTCAAGACTAAAATTTTGGGCTGATTACACCACACCTTTGATTGATGTCATGTTGTGTTGGTATCTTGTGGGAGTACTTCTCTATCTTACAAAAACTAGATTTGATATAGCCTTTGTTATCAGCTATTGCTCTAGATACATACATACACCCTACGAGAGTCACTGGATAATAGCTAAGAGGATTTTAAAATACATAAAAGGGACATATCAAATTGGTATTCACTACTCTCTTGTATATTCTCTAATTTTTATAAGCTTCTTATATGTTGATTGGATAGGCAAATTTGTGTTTTATTTAGGATATAGTCTAGTTTCTTAGTGTTCCATATGCCAATTCACTATTTCGTAGTTCTCCATGGAGGATAAATACTATGCTTTCAAAGATGCATCTAATCATCTTAGGTGGATGCTCATGATTTTGCAGGAGATTATCATTCCTCATAGCTTTATAGTTATCCTTGAATGTAACAATAAAAGCACCATCCAACTTGTATAAAATTTAATGTTCCATCATTGAACAAAGGACATAGGGACTTGGATGCAATTTGTGAGATGGATTCATGCATGCGGGATGTTTAATCTAGTGTTTGTTCCTTCATTAGTATAAAAAATATATATTTTGACCATGGTCATGGCCACGGTGCTTTTGTGTGTATGGGGGAGCTTCTTGAAGTTGGAGAGTTCCCCTTAAGGGGGATGATAAGTAAGGGTCCCTATCTGTGTTCCTCATTTAGCTTAAGGGGGATGCTGAAATGTGTTATGGTTAAGCTTATATTGAGGCCACAACCAACTTTTATACTTTTATTTGTAATATATTCCCTTTGGTACCATGTAAACCTTTAAAATATGCTTTTGTAATTCTTTGTAATATTTTATTACTGAGGGTCAATCTCACAACCTTGACCTAAAGGTATCATGTATTTAGGTATAAATACCCCTTCATACCAACCATTTTGCATCAATGGTTGGAGTGTAATTTAATTTCCATTTAGTGTGATTATTTGATGTTTATGGACACCCCATAATAATATGTGTTCTTTTTCATTCTGTGTATTTCTTTGTCAATCTATATTGGGTAATGTTTGATTCCATTCATTTATGGAAACTATTGTGAATTCCAACAATAAAACTTATCTAGAAATTAATATTGTTGAATTTTAATTTAGATCCTTTATTTTTCTATGATTTGTAATCCTAGGAAAGGTATGCATTTATTATAAGAAATATTTAATTCATAATTATTTATGGTAACTTTTTATATTGTGTGTAGTTTGTGAAATTTATTAGTTCAAATTTAAACTTTGTTTTAAAAACTCTATCCTTATACTAATTTACCAACATTGTTCTATCATCATTGGGCTTGTCAAGGATCTAGGATTTCTAATGTTATTATTATTAAGACATCCATTTTTGGATAAGGACTTTGTTTGTATGTATTTCCAATGGTGTTCAAGGCTTGGTTGTTTTTGAAATACAAAATATGTAGGTTTAATTAAAGCTAAATTTATGTTGGCCTTATGTTAGAGGTATTTATATGGTAAGAGAATACCAAAAAATTGTCCTTTGTATATAAATGGATTAAATGTATATAATGGATAATGGGTCCATTATAAGCTAGTAAGATATGTCAAGATAATAGAGTATGTATTGTTGAGTCTTTTGATAATTGATGGTTGTGCACTTTGTCAATGTATTACTTTTATGGGCAATACAAAATTCTAATAAGGTTAATAGTTAAAGAAAATGATTGTTGTCTAGAGTTATATTCTATAAAACTAGAAGTAGCAACTGTTTGACTTAGCAATTGGCTATATGTTAAGTATTCTAATTTATGTAGCATGTTTTGCTAAAAATATAGTTATAAAACATAATAGAAACATGATGAACAATAGGTGCATAAGGACCATTTTGTAATTACTTTCTAGTAAAATTACACTAGTGGCTTGATAAATTTTTGGCATGTCATTATTCCAAAATGCTAAGTTTTGTAAATTTAAATAATAATGTTTGAATGAATTGATTGAGGAATGATTATTATACTCTTTACAATTACTTGTTTGAAAATAATGTTACTACATTTTATTCATGACTATAAGTGGGATTCATGGTAGTAGCACTTTGTTCATTGCTTTTTTATTTAGTGTTCATGGATGATATCATACGTATTAGTCCTGTGCATCCAAAGTATATAGGATTTTTAATATGTTATGGGTTGCATTATCTAAAATAATTGTACAACATATATGCTCTTTATTGAATGGTATTTTGAACAAAGAATTACGGATGTATATGTATGAGACTATATGTCTAGGAGAAATTTTCTTATCTTGTAATTGGTTTTTGTAAGTTATATATTTGATTCATAAACATACATAAAATTTCATAAAAACTATGACATAGGGATAAATTCAGTACCATGATGTATGACCTTATGATAGCAATGATGGATGTTTTCATAGATTGAATCTTAATTCATAAAAAAATGGCTCATTTCACTAATTTATATAAGGAGGATGGTTATACCATTATTTTTTTGCTTAAGTTTTATGTATGGGTCACCCTTCATAATTAAATTAATAATGGTATAGATTCGTGGTTCATCCCATGAATAAAATCCTTGAAAAGATAAAGCATACATATTATGACAATCTGATCTATTTATGACAAAATGGAGGTAATGAGTTATTAGATGATATCATAATTTGATTGAATTTATTAGATGGTGTCATCATCAAACTGTGGTGAAGGACATATTTAGGATGGTTCAAGAATCACAATGAAGTGGGATGGCAAAAAAAAGAGCAATGAACTACTTCCAAGCGAAATTAAGTAGAACTTATAATAAACCCTAGGTCTAAGAAAATTTTCACAAGCCCAAATGGGATGTACACCAAGGGGTTATAGAATGATTCTATTATGTTAGGTGCAATTTCTATAACTATATAATATGACTTTTGATATTTTTGTGATTATTTGTTTTGTAGGTACTTAATTAGGAGCAAAATAATGAGAAAACTTAACTTGAGTGATATATGTTTTTATTCTATCTTTAATGTATATGTAAAATCTTTATTTGTATCTAAAAAACCATATAGATAGTTAGATAGATAGATAAACACACATGCATATACAAAATAGTAAATCAAGCCTTGGAATAAAGGGTATTGTGTTTAACTTAGTAATAGTTGATATATGATATTGAATTTATGAGCACAAATGTTATTTCTTTTGAATTTATTGGTTGATGCTTATGTCTTATGAATGTTGTAATATTCCTTAACAATGTTAAGTGGAAAGTAAGTGTATACCTCATTCTAATGAGGAATAAATCTAATATTATATTTAATATTTTTATTATAAAAATTTTATCCTTTTTAATGGCATTATTAATTAATATCTAATCTAGGCTTAATTATAATTATTTTGATGGTTTTATTGTATCTACCTATAGTTGATATTCACAATGTTTTCTAGAATTTAACATAAGCAATTCGTCTACTCAAATCCTATATAAAAAGTATAACATAGGAACAACCGATAATTAAAATTAGGAGTAGTTGGTTATTTATACTAATACCAAAATTAAACAAAATAAATGATATTAACCTTAAGCTTACATAACAAGAAAGTATCTAACTATAACAAGGTTAACCATGGCACATAGGGCTTACATAATAAAATATTATAATAAATTCAATACATTGTATAATGAATGCCCTTAGACCTATCCAATATTACATCATACAATATTGACCTTGGCCATGAATCATATTGCACTTTCAACAAATCTAGTAGGCTTGTTGAGGGTATCAATTATAAAGTTAATTTTGTCAATGTTTCTAATAATGAGTTTTTATTTAGGATTTCCTCTTGGAGGGTTGGAAAATATGTTGAAGTGGTTGTAAAACCTTTGAAATTTATAAGAACTACTCTCCAATGGGGAACCTCTATCCAAACTAAAATAAGGCCCTTCTCACCAAAAATTAAATGGGATGTTGATCCTACTATGTATAATCAAAGAAAGAGTTGTCTATCATGATAGAGGCCACAGAAAGAAAATAAAAGCCACTTGTGAAGCAAAATATATGAGAATGTATGCTTAATACAAGGTGTAAAAACTTTGTTGAATGCAACTGCATCTACAAAGTATGTATAATATCAACGAAAAAGTGAATAAGTACAAAGCTCATCTTATTGCAAAATGCTTCTCCCAAAAAGGTGTTGACTATTATAAGGTATGGGCACCATTCAACTTCATTTACATGATCATATCCATTATTGCTTCTTTTAGATTGGAAGTTCACAATATTAATGTGAATATTTTCTTTCTCCATGGAAGAGGAGGTTTACATATAAAAAACCTTATTTTTTGTGATATGCCCACACCATTGGTTTGTAAACTAAAAAATACCTTGCATATTCTTAAACAAACACCTTAATTATGTTATTAAAATATCTT
This sequence comes from Wollemia nobilis, assembly GCA_028583015.1. Lineage (NCBI taxonomy): Eukaryota > Viridiplantae > Streptophyta > Pinopsida > Araucariales > Araucariaceae > Wollemia > Wollemia nobilis. The sequence goes on from JAQPPZ010016881.1 coordinate 19,775,775, forward strand.
GCAATTTATATCATTTCTTCCAATATTTTGAATATAATATGATATATGAATTAAATTTCATAATTATATGATAAATGGATCCTTATTATTGTGATCTATATTGATGATTTAGCCATTATTGGGAGTTTACTTCCCTTATTTAAGATATTAAGTTACAATATCAATGAGTATTTGAGATGATAGATTTAGGATTACTTTAATATTTCTTGGCATAAATATTACTTAATATTCTTTGGTTTGTTTTCTTAATCTTAGTATACATTCAATATTTTATAATGATTAGGATGGAGGATTATAATTTTCTTGTATTCCATTTGCATCTAGATTGAAGCTTGAGTCATACTCTTTACCATTATTTTATGCTCTCTCTACAAGTATTTTATAGCTATCCCTTATTATTTTATCCATATTAGTCTCCACATCACATCATTACTCTTAGATCCACATGTATGAAAAAACATCATGAGATCCACAATATGATGGCCAAAAGAATTATTCGCAATGGAGGTACCCTTTATATGGATATTTACTATATTTTTAGTGCCTCACATATCTTATATAGGTATTGGATGATGATTAAATTTGAGATTAAGATGACCATAAATCTACAGTTTATTATTTGTTCTAGTCTATTTTCAAGTATTCCAAGAAACAATTATTTGCTCTTTTATCTATAGCAAAAGTGAAATACGATAGTGCCATGCTAGCAAAACACCCTTAAGTGGATGATTAAAAATTTTAATAAGGTATTATATTATATTTGATGGTAGTCAATATTATATCTAAAAGTTTCATAATCTAATGTAGTATCAATGGAATAAGCACACTAGTATTTAGATGTTGTAAATTTGAAATATTATAACAAAAGGATGACTAGAGATTCATACATGCTTTATAAGAATCAACTTGTGGATATATTTGTCAAAGTCATATTTGAGGTCACATTCATAAAGTATCCTAATCATCTTGGTATACTCTAGTTGTTTTTAAATGGGGATACTTAGTATTGTCTTCTTTCCATCTCCCAAATAAAATTAAGGGAGGATGCCAGAGTGATGTAATCTTGAACCATGGTCAAGGATGCAATATATATAATATTTTATAATTTATTATAGAATTTGATATGTGTTATGGAGTGTATAAATATCTTCACTCTCAACCCATTTAACTTATTTATTATTTTTATTTTTCAATTCATTTATGCATTATTGGTGTCTTGGGACACCTCATCATATTAAGTTTTAAGTGTTTTTATTACATTATGTTTTAAGTGTTCTCTTTTATTACCCAATGAATGATATTGTATTTTTAATTTTATAGATTCAAAACCTAAGCATCATGCATGAGGGGGATCTACTAGGACCCCTACTTCCCTACAAAGGCCTCTTTCTAAAGGAGACCCTGAAGATTGATCTTCACATGATGTAGGCTCTACCTCCAAGTCTATATTTAAGTTTCTATATTTATGTTCACATTTATGTAGTGTTTTATGGGTTAATTCAAAAAACATCTAAGTTTTTGTCTCTATGAAGCATTTACAAGATAAAATATACTAAAATTAAATATATGATCACCTAAAGTTTTATGCTAAACACAATCAAACAATAATGCAAGAAAATAAGTTTTCTAACCTAATATGATTTTCAAATTTGGATTATGGGCTATGCTAAAGAGAAATTTTCTTCCTTTCAAGGGAGAGAAAGGTATCATGCAACAAATAATATAGCCTAGGATGCAACTATATGATTTCCAATTTCTTGACGAAGTACCTTGTGAAAAGAAATTTGACTATTCTAAAGTGTTCCTTGATTTCCCAAAATAAGTGTGATTAAGCAAGAATTGCAAAAAATAAATAGGTAAACACAACAAATAATAAGTAAATTGTAAAATAAAAGTTCCAAATTATAGATTTACATATTCCATAGGCTGAATAAAAGCACCACTAAGAAGCATAAGTGCCACTGGTACTTTTGATGTTGATTGGTGCTTTGAATCTTACAAAACTTGAGAAAAAAGTTAAATAGGTTTATTTTGGGGGGTTTTCTGAGTGTAGAGATATGATGTTCTATCTTATTAACTAATTAGACCCCATTCTTATATATAAAATATGTAATATGCATTGTATTTGGAATAAAAAACTTAAGTGTCAAAAGTGTTATAGCTGAGCAAAAGCACCATTGGCACTTTTGATAAGGACTGGTGAATTTGGACTATAAAACTAGAGTCAAATTTGTAGTTGATATAGGGAGTGGTGAATTTGTTTTGCAACTAAGAATTGGTGAGTTTTTGGAAGGAAATTTGAGCTATTTGGGTCTAAATGGTCCAAAATAATAAAAACAGGTTGAAACCATTTTCAAGTGATTTGAAAATTTCCCAAAACTTATCGTATTACTTGCATATAGTAGGGAGCAAGTTGTAATGATAGTTGGTTTCTTAGGAATGTCTCAAATGAGAGTATGAGGATGCCTTAATGCATGTAAAATGAGTTAGAATTCCTACAAGAGGGAGTGGAAGGATTGTAAAAGCTAAGCAAACCTATGATATGATAATTAAAAGCTAAAAGATTAAGATTATATGATGAACAAGGCAATGTGCTACTACTATATCTTAAATAATCGAGATTTAAAGGTGTTTTATATCCAAAAGAGAAGCTATGAGTGATCACAACAAGAGAAAATGTTATAACAAGACAAGTAGAATACTGAAGGACCTGCAAAAATATTAGTATAGGATAAAAAAATGTATGAAAGCTTGCAAATGAAAAAATGAAGAGTTATAATCAAATATTACTGACAAGAGCATGAAAGCATGAAGGTAAATAACAACATAGACCTATAAGGCTACAAGTAATATAACAATGAGCATGTAAAATTATTATGATATAAAATATGCTTGCTTGTAAATGAGATAAGATTAGATGAAATGAACACAAATGCTTGGAAATAATACAAATTAATGATTAGAATGCTTAAATGGAAGATAAAATCATGCAAAATAGAGTGAAATGACCCTAAAAATTATTATAAATTTGAAAATAGAGATTTGTTGTAAATAAAGCAATAGAGATATAAAATGCTTGTTATAAACCTGAAAATAAATATTAGATGCAAGAAATAACAAGAGATGAAGAGAAAAATGACTACAACAATGAGAAATTCAACTGAGCAAGGCCAAAATAAATGGGAAATACATGAAATGAAAATAATAAGATGAAAAGAAAGAGATGTTGAGCAAGGTGCAGCGACAATATTGTCATTGTTGTCAACACAGTCAGATAGATCGGTTGATGCAGTGGACAGGAGTTCAGAGGTTATTCAGAGTATGTACCGTGATGTTAAATGCTTAAGAGGATGTTTTTGATGTTTGGGTGAAGTTTTTATAGGTTTTTCAAGAAGACCGAAGTGGCCCATATGCTAAAGATCAAAGAAAAAGCAAAACACCGCATCAAGAAAAAAGTGTCACGATATCGTGACATGTTGCATTTTCATGGCCAAAAGAGAAGCGAAAAAGCAAAGGGAAAAAAAGTGGTGCAATATCGCGACATGTTGCATTTTCACGGCCAAAAGAGAAGCGAAAAAGCAAAGAGGAAAAAGTGTCGCGATATCATGACATGTTGTATTTTTACGGGCCAAAGCAAAGAGAAATAGCAAGGAGAAAAAGTGTCATGATATCGTGACATGTATTTTCGTGGGCCAAAGCAAAGAGAAAGAGCAAGGAGAAAAAGTGTCGTGATATCGCAACATGTTGTATTTTCGTGGGCCAAAGCAAAGAGAAAGAGCAAGGAGAAAAAGTGTCACGATATCGCGACATGTATTTTCACGGGCCAAAGCAAAGAGAAAGAGCAAGGAGAAAAAGTGTCGCGATATCGCGACATGTATTTTTGTGGGCCAAAGCAAAGAGAAATAGCAAGGAGAAAAAGTGTCGCAATATCGCGACATGTAGTATTTTTGTGGGCCAAAGCAAGGAGAAAGAGCAAGAAGGAAAAAGTGTCACGATATCGCGACATGTCTCATTTTTGTGACTCAAAAAGGGCAGGCAGGCAGAGAAAGAAAAAGTGTCGCGATATCGCGACATGTCGCATTTTTGTGACTCAAAAAGGGCAGGCAGGCAGAGAAAGAAAAAGTGTCGCGATATCGAGACTCAAAAAGGGCAAGCAGGCAAAGAAAGAAAAGTGTCGCGATATCGCGACATGTCACATTTTTACGACTCAAAAAGGGCAGGCAGGCAGAGAAAGAAAAGTGTCACGATATCGTGACATGTCACATTTTCATGACTCAAAAAGGGCAGGCAGGCAGAGAAACAAAAGTGTCGCGATATCGCGACATGTCGCATTTTTGCGACTCAAGAAGGGCCTCAAAATAGAAATGAAAAGCCTTTTTTGGAAACCAAAACACATGCATGCATAAGGGAAAGAGAAAACGAACAGTCATGTAGGTCACGACATGTCGCATTTTTGTGACTCAATAAGGGCCTCAAAATAGAAATGAAAAGCCTTTTTTGGAAACCAAAACACATGCATGCATAAGGGAAAGAGAAAATGAATAGTCATGCAAAGAGAAAATGAACAGTCATGCAAAGAGAAAATGAACAGACATGCAAAGAGAAAACGAACAGTCATCAAGGAGAAAACGAACAGTCATGCAAAGAGAAAACGAATAGACATGCAAAGAGAAAATGAACAGTCATGCAAGGAGAAAATGAACAGTCATGAAGGAGAAAACGAATAGTCATCGAAGGAGAAAATGAATAGTCATGACCAAGAAAACGAATAGTCATGGTAGGAGAATATGGTGTCAATTATTTGCATGTGACGTGTTTGATGAAATGCCTTCTCAAAATAAACAAAAGGAGTTACATAAAGAAGTAGTTACAATTGACAAGTGGTGCATGAGAATATGAAAGGAGTTACAACTGGAGTTACAAAGAGAAAGGATTGTTATAAAAGGAGTGTTGCTTGGAGAATTTGAGAAGTGGATTTAATCTTGCGAAGAGAGTGAGAGGAGAGCGAGAGGCGAGCGAGAGGCAAGCGAGAAGGGTGTGTTTTTTGTGAATTATGGGCGATGTTGGTTAAGCAATAGACCAGTCAGGGTCTTGTAAAAGTGAAGGCATTTTTATGTCAATATTCTAGTTTCAAAATTGAAGTCCAAGTTGGTGCTTGGCATCAAGGGTTGGTGCTCCTTCCAATGGGTGCTGGTAAATTGATTGTAAATTTGGTGCTTTGCAAAGGCTGTATTTGGATGGGAGTCCAAACAGTCATTTTTGATGAGTAGCCAAATCGATGAACCTCGATACATCTTGTGTTGTGTGATGCTCTCTTGTTATACTTGCATTATTTTGTTTTAAGTTTTCATTGTTTTGGCTTTAAGAGTTGAATATTTAAGTTATAAAGAGCTACACTGATTCACCCCCCCCTCTCAGTGTCATTCTGATACTAACAAGAGAAACTAGGGAGTATACTACCTAGAAAAACCTCCTTCTCACACCAATATAGCTTTCTTATCCCAATGCCCCTTTACTTTTCTTCATTTTCCCAAATGCTTTATGAATCCCCAAATGCAATAAAATGAGAGTATGAGAATGGAACTAAATGGAGAGAATTTTTAGCATAGTAATTATACCAAGAATTATGTTATGAAATGCCCATCCCAAGGGCTATATTTATAGATTTTGGGAGGGCTCATCAAGGAGGGAAAGAGGGTCAAATATGCCTTTAGAACAAGACCAAAATTTAAATTTTGTGGGCCTAAGGAGTGGTCTATGCATGTGTGATCCAAGAAAAGATTGGGATTAAGGAATCTATGTGCTTCTATATTGTGTCAAATAATTTTGCTTGAGTTGAAAAAGTACCACTAAATTTCAAAAGCACCAATAGCACTTTTGCATTTGATTTGCTTTTTTGATCAACAATCAAGTTGGGTGGTCAAATGAACAAAAATGACTATTTTTAAAAGTGCCATGCTTGATAAAAAGTGTCATTGTTGCTATTGATATCTAATGAAATTTTTAAAAAGGCTTGATTTGATGTTTGTATTTTTTGGGTTGATATGCTTGACTATTGGTATGATGCTTGGTGTCTTTGCTTAGATTTAAGGTCACTAGGCATGTCAAATTTGGGTGTCTATATTTTACCCCATTTTGACATTATTTTTGTGAAATAATCACATCAAAATAAGTTGTAGGACTCTAATTTAACACTATGATATTTTTTGATATCATGAAATGTTAAGCTAAAGAAATAATTACAATTGGAGTTGATTTGAAATTTTGATGATTGATTAGTGTCATTGTTACATGTATGCCTTGAAATTGATGCCCTAAGGTACCTTGTGATTGATGCCCATGAGTTTCCCCTCAATATTTGTCCCAAAATGTAAGTTGGAGATAAGTCTCAATAAAACAGGGCTCTAGATTGGTTGTTGAAGGATTTGAAAATTGATTTGGAGGGAAATTAAGCTAAGGCAAGTTGGGTGGGTAAAATGAGGAGAAATGGTGGAAATGAATTCATTTTTATCATGCAAGGTTGATAACTTGAAGAGCTAATGATTTACTACTCAAATTTTAATGGCAAATATTAGGAGACCTATGCATCACACAAACTTGGTTCAAGGGTCAATACCGGCACCAAAGGAGGTTTTATAGGTATGCCTTAAAATTGGGACTTTAAATTTTTATGGGGGGCTATGATTTTATCTTTTTATACATATGTGGTGCTATTTCCAATGGCACTTTTTCTATTGGTGACACTTTTGCCACTGGTGGCACTTTTGACATGCTAAAAAAAGGTTTGGAATATGTTGATTAGGGTTTTGGTTGCATTTTTATAGGGATTACGGGTGTTGGTGAGCCAAGAGCAATGACCAAAGGTGATAGACACCATATTATATTTAGTTTATGATCATGCTATTGGGATACTAGTTTCAATTGGCTTGTAACATGTGGAATTCATGCCAAATCTAGATTTTGATCGATCTCTAATAACACTAGCTGAGATAGGGTATCTTGAGACGAATACCTTTGAACTACCCACTCGAAAAATGACCATGTAACTTAAGGATGTATGGTATATTTTTTGAGTTCTTAATATATAATATTACTTGGGAGTGATGATAGGGTTGGTATGGAGGCATTGATAGGAAAGAGGAGATATCCAAATGTGTGGTTAGGGTTATGCATTAATTATGCATATTAGATGAGCAACATAAATTATCTTATAATATCATTGTGTTTAATCGTATTTGAGATTCTCATGGTAGACATGATTTTATGGGTGCTTCCCTAGGGATGAGGAGAGGTGATTACCAGTACGTGAGATTGCAAGACTATTTATGCATGGGCCTTGACTATCTTGGCTATTTTATATAGGAAACTATATATGGTAGATTATTGCAGTGGTAAGAGTTTGTTAGCTTGCACTCTCCTATAAATTAGTGCCTTAGAGCATATTGCAATGATATGACCAGTGATAGATAAGATGAGGAGACTATGTTCAGAGAGGTCAGGATCATATAGGTGGAAAGGTAGCCATAGGCCTAGTTGGTGTTACTTGACAAAGGCTAACCATGCAATTAATGGCTTAAGATTCACATAGGTTATTTGGTGTCCATGGAGATGCCAGTATAGGTGGTCTAAGGATGATCAAGAGTTAGCTCAAGTGAGGAGAACCTAATGGGTTGATGATGGAGGAAAGGATTATGAGATTTATTAGTATGAGAAAGTGGTTTGCCATTTTGAGAGGATTCAATAGATACAAAATATAGGAGGGATGTGGATTCGATGGATCACCTGAGAGAGGTTGTGTGATCCTCTTAACCTCCTCTTATTTGTAAAGAATAATATAGATGATCCTAATATTCTAGATATATATATGGATTATCTTAGAGTGGTAAAAGGCTATATGATATGGCATGACAACTTTTATCTAGATCATGTGACATAAGAGGAATCTCATGGAGAGTGAGTGGCAATTTTTGAGGATATAGAAAGAATATTGAGGGGAATTCACTAGAGGTTGGTAAAGAATGAGGTCACTCAAAGGACTACTAGGTAGCTAGCAAAGTTGAGACTGGTGATGAGAGTAAGGTAGAGAATGCTTCACTAGAAATGGATCCTTTAGCTATGGTGCCCCTAGTATCGAGAGTATTCAAAGGAGTTGGTTCTAGTATATTGGTAGAGGAGGCTACATGTGCCGATTTGAAGAATTTTTTGGAGATTCCATGAGTTGAGAGCATAGCTAATGGTGGAAAATGTAGAAAAAAAGGAGGTATCCAAAGCTTAGAAGGAGTTGGCTAGGGTGGAGAAAGAGTGTATTGCTCTTCTACTCAAGAGAGGGATGAGTGTAATGGTCCCAATATAGCCATGTCAACTAATTATTTTTATTATTATATTAAGCCATATATTTGGTTAGTTAGCCCTTGAGAATTAGGGTTAGGTTATTATTGATTTCATCTATAAATAGAAATACTTTTATTAGTTTGGATCATCGAATAATTTGTATTTAAGTCATATTGGTGCACATAACAAACTTTTCCCTCTCTAAGTGGATATGAGACTTTACCCTCTCTAAGTGGCTATGATACGTTGCCCTCTTCGAGTGGTTGTGGATTTACTATTGCATTAATTTATTTTTGGATTGATATTTGCATATTTTTCATGGTATTTGAATTTTAATTATTATTGTTAGTGTTATTTCAATATTGAAGTATTATTGCAGATATTAAATAATTATATGGTATTGTAACAAGTGGTATCAAAACATGATTCTGGAACCAATGGAAATTAACAAATATATTTGGTGCTCTTAAGTTCTTATTTTTTGCAGAGAAACATAGGTTTTCAAAATATCTCTTTCAAAAAGGTACAATTGATTTCCCATAATTATTTAATTTTTTTAATTCACTGCAACTCCACTCCCTTCTTTATATTAATAATTAAATTAAATAAAAAAATTAATTTAATTATTAGAAAGAGAGCAAGCAAACTTTTCATTTATATTTTTGTTCTACTCCCTGTGTATTTCCTAAAATTAATTAGTTTTTTTTATTATTAACATAAGTGCCCTCCCTAATTTATATTAATAATTAAATCAAATTAATTAATTTTTTTTAAGCGAAAAACCCCTTGCGGGGCCGCCTTGTTCTAAGAGACCATGAAAAGGGGGTTCTACACCGTCAAATTCACCCGGGGGTTGCACCCAGCCCTACCCACACCAACATTATCAATTGGATTTTGGGTACCCAATTTAGCTTTTTGGTAGGGTGGAGATTCAAACCTGGGACCTCCCTTGGAGGATTACCCTCTCCTCTTCAACTCACCTACAACACCTGGGTAAAAACTAATTTATAGTGGAAAATACCCCTTTCGAGGTGCCACTTTCAACAGGTTGGGCATAGGAGAAATGAAGCCTTGACGGCCTCTACCAGCACATAGGACATTCCTAACTATACCATATATCTGCAGGATGGATACAAGGGGAATGGAACCTGGGTCGGCCACTACCAGCACCTAGGGCATTTACCACTGCACCACAACAAGCAGATTAAATTAAATTATGAATAGAAGGAGCAAATATCTCTTATTATTTGTCTTTTTTGTTACTCTTTGTCCCAAAATTAATTAGGGTTGTTTTAAAATTATTTGGTACAACTCCCTACTTTTTTTTAATAGGTTGAAAAGTTGGGGGTACATCAGGGCCCACCCTTCCCATGAATTTAACTTGGATCTTTGTTTAACGAGCCCAATATATTTTGTCATTGCAATGTCCCTGTCAAGACAAGCACAAGTCCCTAATTTATATTAATAATTAAATTAAATTATTAATAAAGAGAGCAAGCATCTCTATTGTCTTTCCATTATGTTTTCCTCTACTCTGTGTCTCCACTGTCTCACATATCATTCTTTAAATTACTCAACATCTGTCCCCGATTTTACTTCATATTTTATTATTTTGAATTTCGACTTTCACATTTTGTTTAATTATTAAACACCCCCTTAGATTTCCCATTTTTTTTAATTATTAAACACCTACCCCACTTTCACTTCACATTTATTTTTCCTTTATTAAACACCCCTCAAACTTTTAATTTCTTTTTCCATTGTCACTTTTAAAATTATTAAACATCCCCCTTCTTTTTTTTAATTATTGGTTGGGCATGGCTTCTTCCCCACCCAACACATCTATTTTTCCTTCTCCTTCTCCCACTATCCTTGCCCCTACTACAACTCCAAGTCATATTACTCACCCAACACATCTGGATTTTCTTCTCCTCCTCCCACTATCCTTACCCCTGCTACACCACCAAGTCATATTTCTCTTCCTAGTAATATTGACCCTGGTTTGCATCAATATATTTTGCAACAAGAAAAAAATTTGATAAAATTATCGACATCTTGAATAGAATCGAAGGAAACCTAGTTCCATCCACTAATTCATATCCTCTTGTCCAAGGGTTAAAAAAATGGTTAGGTCCTAACCTCTGACCATTCATCAAGCACCAAATACTCATGTTCTTCCACAACAACCACCTAGTCATAATCCTCCAAATTTTATCTCTTATGACCTAGGCTTTGTCTTTGATCTTGACTCCTTGATAGGTGATGCTTCAATTTTTTTTAAATGAACTCATGATGTTAAGATTCCTCACATCGACATTTCCACCTTTGAAGGTGTTAACCCTCAAGTATTGTAACAACCCCATTTGTTACCAATATTTTTATATATATACATATTCATCTTTAATGATGCAAGGGACATAATCATGAACTAAGATAGAATCATTCCATTTGGATTGTAAGCTATCAATGCAAATAGCATCAAGAGTTATTAATACTTGATCAGAGTCACTCCTAAGAAGAAGTGATCAGATTCTATGAAACCTTCATACCATTCAGATATGGGAACGTTGACCAAACGTTATATTTAATCCCTCTTAAAATAGGAAATCACCCTTAATCATATTGTCTGGTAAGACTAGTATATAGGTGAATTCCTTGAATATGGATAACCATCATAATGAAATAACCTCAACAATGGTTATTCATGGATCTTAGATCTAACCATCTTCTCGATGGGATAACAAAATCACTATATGTGATTAAAATTACATAATCCTTGGAATGCCATGATTATATTACCTTACACTTCTTAAGGCCTATTTTTCCACCCTTTTTATTATATAAATGAATCAATTAAGATCATTATAAAAGTACATTATTTATCCATCATAGGAGTACCCATTCCTCATGTACATTCAATACTTAATTTAGAATGTAAATTCTGACTTGGTTCACAACCCAAGTCCCAATTGCCTTTTCGTGGGTTCCAACCCACTCCGATTTTCCACTTGAATTAATCCACAATTTGTTATCATAATTTTTTAGGTTATACCAACCATGAATGTTTATGAGTGGACATAATTCTATCAACTCCTTAAGGAATATAATTGATTACATTATGATACTTTATACCGTAGCACACATGAGATATCCAATTGAGCAAGATTTACATTCCATTACATTCTACTTTTTGTATCCATACAACCATTGAATACATCAAGTGTTATTTATTGAAAGGTAAAACTAGCTAACTACATCAATCATAATTTCCCAATACATTCCAAAAAATAATTGACATAGTCATATTAAATCATCAACATATTAATGTTAAGCATACATTCCTTGCATCATATTACATATTAACATAATCTAAGAATTGCATAACTGTTTCATAAAGTATTTAACTATATCATCCACTTAAATTATTTTCATTTAGAAGTAAAAACATGAACAAGAATTAACACAACAAACCACAAATAGAGTGACACATTGTTTATCTTGGAAACCCTCATGGGGAATAAACCCAACCTCCTAAATATGTACTTTCCTCATACTCATAAAATTAGGATGTCAAATATTACAAATATATAAGGGCCATTATGGGTCCCTTTCAATCAACTATACATGGCAAGGAATACAACCATTATCAAATTTATGATGAAATTAAGGAATTTTCCTAATTCCTTTCTCTAAGTCATCATTGTATCATTAAGGTATTTCCCATACCAATAAGGAATTCATCTGTCCCTTTAAACTCATGATGCAATTAAGGATTTTAATGATTCCTTCCTCTAAGCCATCTTAAGAATTTTTATATGTTTATGATAATCATTGGAATCTTATTTTGGAGAAGTTGTATCGATGTTAGATAGAACCATATAAGTTCCCTCAAGAATGAATTCCAAATTCATTCTACATAATGGACACAGTCAATCCATGAATTAAAGTACCATACTTTTAATTCATTTTTAAACCATTCTTCCTAAATTAATAATTTAAGCTAATAACTTAAATTATCTATCATTTCATAGTTACATTATGTTGTAACAACCCATGTCAATCACCTTTCTCCTTAATCTTAGGTTAATAAAAGTAAACCCTTAGAGGTTTAGCATAGGTAATATAAACCTCATTATACTAAAGCTATTTCCTTTGATTATATACAAATCAATTGGGGTCTAATTCCCCATTGAATACAACATATTAATCTATTCAATTGATTCTCATTGCTATCAAACGTGCTTCCTAAATTTGATCCAAGATTCATTTCATTACTTTCCAATTCCTATAAATTATCTTTCCAAATGTGAGCTAAATATGCATCAAATATTCTACACAATTTTTGTATTTAAATCCAAGGTTAGCTCTCAAATCAATTCATTTCCATAACTGGATCCCAATATACATTCAATTATTTCATCCTCTATCATAAAGTTTCCAATAATGCATTTGTAAATTGTTATCAATTTTTTTCCAAAATTTGATCCGACATAATCTCTAATTATCTTGCTAATTTGGTTATCAAAATCCTATCCAAATATCATTTCTCTTATCTCCAAACGATACCAAATTTACCTCCAAATTTTGCTTTAATACTATTCAATTAATCTTTCAAAAGAGGAAAACCAAGTGGATTCCCATATTTCATCTAACATCAAGGTCTATCTCTAAATAATTTACTTTTCTAATCCCAATCAACATGAATGTCATTCCTTTGATTGTCAGGGATGTTTGGAAGAGTCCCATACCTCTTCCTAGATAAACACCAATCCAATCCTTCCAAAACTAGAAGATCATCCATTCTTCTAGTGGATTCCATTCATTAAGAATTTCATAATAAATCATAGTATGTATTTTACATACAAAATCTATAATTTCACTAAAATCATTACCTCCATTTACTTCCCATATTTAACATATAAAATCACCAAGCTTGAATAAATAATTCATTCATCATAACAAGTATTAATTCTTAATCCCCTTCATCATTTTATATACAATCATGCATCACATTTTTGCCAGATGCATATCACATACAAAGAAATCATCAATCGTGAATAGATGATTCATCCATCCTTAATATTTTCATAAATAAGGATTGATTCATAATTCCAACCATCATTTGTTTGGAGTATCACAAAACTTAGGGAAGAATCTCATACCTCTTCCCAAGGAATGGACACCAATCCATACCTTACAAAACTAGAAGATTTTTTACCAATCTTCTAGTTGACTTTATCTATTTACAAAATTTATCATAAATCATAATATAGTTTATTTTCTTTTTCTAATTATTTTCACAATAATATACAAAGTCTATTTTTCCACTTGTTCATAAAATTATCATTCAATTAGATATAAAATCTCTAATCAAAATATCCAAAAATATTTGGTTTTTATATTATACAAAATCATTTTTCAAATTTATGAACACAAAGCTATTATTTACCAAAAATAAGAGATACTTTAAATCACTCCCAAGAAATCCAAAGTCATGCCTTATTCCTAATTACCTCAAACCCATTTGAAGCAATCTTTCATATCCATTGGCTAAAGTGTCTATTTTATAACACCCATCTCACTGACATCTATTTAATCAAGTAAATTAGAGCTATAAGTCATACTTTAATCCTTCGATAAAATTCAAAAGTAACCAAAAGCCATTTCTAAAGGCTTTTAAGGTTTTATAACCATACAATTCATCTATATTACTTTACGAACACAACAGAATCTCATATGTAGATATAGTCCATATGTACTAAAAGTTGAGTGATAATCTGGTCATCATGGTTTACATGACTAAACAAAGATCCGATAGTATGGATTAACACAAATGGACATTATCATTAGTGTATTCTCAGCACTACCATAAAAAAAGGTATTAAGGTGGAAAAAAATTCCCACAGAGTGGTCGATTAAAGCTCAACTAAGATCCATAAGGGTTAAATTTACATTATCATGCAAAAGTTTATGACGACAGATAGAGAAGGTTTGCAAGATAATTATAATTTGGGTGCAATGTTGGTTGTATATTGAGAATGGTTTCAATTTGGATGTGGTGAAAACCCATATAGAGGCAAGTATTATATGATGTTTTGGTTAAATAAATTTCACTTCACCATAATTTAGCCTCGAAGACAAATTGTCGACCATGGAGGACAGTATAGAATTTTTGTTAGTGGCTTCACACAAAGGTAACCTTAAGTGTAGCTAGTGGTAATACAACACAACATAGACAATTCATATGGATGACATAATAAAATCCTAACTCATCCTTTATAATTATTAATAGGGCGCCATCGAATGATAGAAAGGCTTAGTTTCAAGTCCATTTTGGTATAAAGAACATAAACACCAAATCCTCAAGAAAGAGAATGGGAGTCCTTGAGTTTTGGCATGCCTATCCCAATATTGGTGATCGATTGATAATGATCTAATGATATTGTAGATGTACTAGTATTGATCCCCTAGTGGCATATGAAGTTCTATGCACTAGAAAGGTAACAACAGATGGGTAAAATCCCAAAGCACGACATAAGATAAAGGTAAAGCAAATCCCAATCAAGGACTAGAAATGCTATGGATTCTAGCCGAATGATCTTAATCAAACCAAAATAATGCTTAAGGTTGTAGATGTAATGATATTAAATAAGTGCATAAATGAATATGACGCAGACCCCTATTGGTTCCCTTAGATTGATTGGGTTGGGAGTAATGCCAACATGAAATTTGACTCATACAACTCGAACTTGCAGAGTTTGATTTCATATAAGTCCATTTATCCCTATATTTGCATAAAAATTACTAATAAGATAATAATTAAATATTATATGGCTCAATATTTATAGGTCAATCATGATACTACTACTACGTCTCATTCTAGAATGAATGCGGTCACAAAAGTAATATGACAGATAATATAAATTTGATTCCATTATAAAAATTATAGTCAATATTTGACTATATCATTGAGAAGAAAAACATAGTCTAATCAGACATAATGGTTTTACTTTCAAAACAAACAAGTATTCAACAAGACATAAGTGAATTAGAATGGAAAGTTCCAACCTGGGACTTTCTCAAGATAAATATTCCTTGGATCTTCTTTCTTCTCCCACCTTCTCCCAGCATAACATCCTCTCCTTTCTCTCAACCTCCATGGCCATTTATAGCTTTCTTTCTTTCAAAAAATATTTTTTATTTTTTATTATATATATATATATATATATATATATATATATATATATATATATATATATATATTAAAGGAAGCTTTAATTTGGGTGTGAAAAGAAGATAAAATAAATAATATATATTAATGGAAATGAAATCCATAGAGATAAGAGCATAATCTTATCCACTATTTCAACCTTCCCAAAGTAGCCATATAAAGGAAATATTTATTATTTAAATCTACAAGGTAATTTTTTTTCTTTTCATGTTTTAATCCAATTTAAAATTGAACAAGCTAATAAAAACAAACTACCTAATTTCCTTCTAAAATAGGATCAACTAGATCCAACAAGCATGCTCAACAAAATAAATCCTTTATTTTTTAAAAATTTCTCCATTTAAAGATTTCACAAAATCATTGCATGATATTATTTTCAATATTTTCTAGAATAATTTGTAAAATGCAAAACATTATTAATGTGTATTTTAAATGTAAAATTCAATTAAACCAAACTTATGCAAATTAATCATGAAATCAAATATAAAACACACACAAATGGCATACAAGCACTCAATGCATGTGCTTAGTACCCCCATCACCATTTTTCCTTTGATTGGGTGGGACTTTTTAGAGTAATACTCAAGTAACACCGCCATCAGGGAGGTAACTAGTGATGATAGGATTATGAGCTTTACCTGTTGAGTTGTCATAGTCATCATTTCTCTTTGGTGGTCAGTCTTCCACCTATGAAAATAAATATTCCTACAATCAAGCAACACAACATCATTTTCTTTTGACAAATACAATGCAACTATATTAAGCATTGAAACCGGCCACCATTACACAAATAGCAACTTAAAAAAATTCCTCCAATGTGGGATGTGACATACTCCCCTTTTTAGATTAAACACAGTCCTCTGTGTTTTCCTGCATTATTACATAACAAACAACAAAACAGTTTTTGGCATAGTTTCCACTTTGCATAAGCGGTCCATAGTTTAGCATGTATTATTACATAGCATCATTAAATAAATAAGGATAGTGTCTTTTCAAAATATTATGCTTCCTCATAGTCTTGGAGTGAAACTCTAGAACTTTAGTTGATTTCATTGGAATGACTAAGGGATTCACCATCATTCGTGAGTGATAGAGTAGCTTACCCTTCCAAATTTGGTCTTTCGGTGGCAACGTGGATTTTGTGATTCATCACAATTTTACTTGTTCCTGCATGTTGTGGGTATATTTTTGCGTAATTTTGTCCTTTACATGTGAAGCATCCCCCCGAGGACCTACATGTTTCTTTCCCTTTTTCTACACAATAGAAGATGATTCTTGTAACTCATTAGTCTCAGTTTTTTGAAGTCCCTTATTGAAGCAAACTTGCTTCTTTTTTCGATTTTGTTCTTGCTCCCACTTCATAAAACTTCCTTAAAATTTATCATTTGGGTTTTGACAAAATGACATAATTGAAAATAGGCCTCTTTTCTTATGAATTGGACTTGCCTCGTAAAGTCCCAAATTTGTACTTTTGAGCTTCCAATTTATCTAGCAGTTGGTCCTGTTGGACCAGTTGTTCCTTAAGGACATTTACTTTTTGTTTCAAATCAAAATTCATCGTAAAAATATCCTCCACCATTTGGTTTAATATTTTCAACTTTCTTCCAAGACTTTTATTTTGCTTCGTCTTGTGAGATAATGCACCCTCTTTGCTTCCTACTTTAGGGGGCATTTCCTGATATATAAAAAATAGTGTTAGATTACAATCTTTCCTCCAGTTATAATTCTAAATTTTATCCCCTATATTTAATGTTATAATTGATAAAATTCACCTTTGTTCATGGCTACTAGTGATAGTCTATTAAGGTTGTAACGAACTAGCTTACTCATGGACTAGTCAATTATTATAAAAATATATGTTTACGACCTTATAGAGTTTAGTATATTGACCCATAGACATATTGATTTAGGATATATTTCAATGCTTAAATAGCATAAAGCACATCTACTAATTTACGATAAAGCAAGATGATATTTTCAACCATGGTAGAGGTTCATGTTGTGGCTATTTATGGGTGAACCATTGTTAAACAAAATAGTAATCCACTAGAATTCATCATGGTTGAGATATTCAACTTCTTGGCCAAAGATCAAATTTTAATGAGAATTAATTAAAGAAAACATTATTTTATCTTGTATTGTATACTATAGTATGCCAAATTTAGATATACCTAGAATTTAAATCCAAGAACATCTATAGTTTGATGATGGGTATTTCTGTGAATACGCTTTTTGGACTATATCAAATATATTTATCTTCTTTTGGACTATCTCTAGGAACTAAATTTTAACTCACTTAATTATTATACACACAATATTCCACTTCGATCCATTGGCCTAAGCAATTAACAAGTTATCCATAATAATTTGATAACCTTAATTCAAGGGGTCCTTTAGCAAATTTAATACAACTTATGATCCCTCTTGTTCATACGCACTTGAGAATAATGAGTAAGTCAAGAAACATATATTTCGAGTAGTTTTCCAAAAGAGTCTAAGGTACACCGCTTAAAACCCATGAAATAATAGTTCGCTTAGCTCTTCCACTTTTGACCAACTGTGGATCTATTCATTGGAGAAAGGAACTTAGACATCAACAATCTCAAGTACTAACCTTACCCTTATGGAACTTATGTTTGATTTGTTTTGTTTCATGCCCAAATATTCTACTAACCTAGATCTAGCTAGAATCTATTAGTTAGTATGGGCTCTGATACCAACTGTAACAACCCCATTTGTTACCAAATATATATATATATATATATATATATATATATATATATATATATATATATTTCATGAGGCAAGGGTCATAATCATGAACTAATATATAATCATTCCATTTGGATTGTAAGCTATCAAGATAAATAGCATCAAGAGTTATTAATACTTGATCAGAGTCACTCTTGAGTAGAATTTATCAGCTTCTATGAAACTCTCATACCACTCAAATATGGGAACGCTGGCTAAGCGTTATATTTTATCCCTCTTAAAAGAGTAAATCATCCTTAACCATACTATCCACTAAGACCAGTATATAGGTGAATGCCTTGAAGATGGATAACCATAATAATGAAAAAACCTCAAAAATGGTTATTCATTGATCTTAGATCCAACCAACATCTTCTTTATGGGATAACAAAATCATTGTACGTTATTAAAATTACATAACTCTTGGAATGCCATGATTATATTACCTTATACTTTTTAAGGCCTATTTGTCCACCAGTTTTATTATATAAATGAATAAATTAAGTTCATTAAAAAATGACATTATTTGTCCATCATAGGAGTACCCATTTCTCATGTACACTCAATACTTAATTTAGAATGTAAAGTCTGACTTGGTTCACAACCCAAGTTTCAATTACCTTTTTATGGGTTCCAACCCACTCTGATTTTCCACTCGAATTAATCCATAATTTGTTATCATAATGTTTTAGGTTATACCAACTATGAGTGTTTATGAGTGGACATAATTTTATTAAATCCTTAAGGAATATAATCCATTACATTATGATTCTTGAGACTGTAGCACACATGAGATATCCAATTGAGCAAGATTTACATTCCATTACATTCTACTTTTTGTATCCATACAACCATTGAATACATCAAGTGCTAGTTTTTGAAAGGTAAAACTAGCTAACTAAATCAATCATAATTTCCCAATACACTCCAGAAAATAATTGGCATAGTCGTATTAAATCATCAACATATTAAATTTAAGCCTATATTCCTTGCATCATAGTACATATTGACATAATCTAAGAATTACATAACTGTTTCATCAAGCATTTAACTATCTCATCCACTAAAAAGTTTTTCATTTAGAAGTAAAAACAACATGAACAAGAATTAACACAATAAACCACAAATAGAGTGACACATTGTTTATCCTGGGAACCCTATTGGGGAATAAACCCAACCTCCAGTACTTTCCTCATATTCATAAACTTAGGATGTCAAATATTACAAATATAGAAGGGCCATTATGGGTCCCTTTTAATCAATTATACATGGCAAGGAATACAACCGTTCCTTATCAAATTCATGATGAAATTAAGGAATTTTCCTAATTCCTTTATCTAATTCATCATTGTATCATTAAGGTATTTTCCATACCAATAAGGAATTCATCTGTCCCTTTAAACTCATGATGCAATTAAGTATTTTAATGATTCCTTCCTCTAAGTCATCCTAAGAATTTTTATATGTTTATGATAATCATTGAAATCTTATTTTGGAGAAGTTGTATCGATGTTAGAGAGAACCATATAAGTTCCCTCAAGAATGAATTCCAAATTCATTCTACATAATGGACACAAAGTCAATCCATGAATTAAAGTACCATACTTTTAATTCATTTTTAAACCATTCTTCCTAAATTAATAATTTAAGCTAATAACTTAAATTATCTATCATTTCATAGTTACTTTATGTTGTAACAACCCATGTCAATCACCTTTCTCCTTAATCTTAGGTTAATAATAGTAAACCCTTAGATGTTTAGCATGGGTAATATAAACCTCATTATACTAAAGCTATTTCCTTTGATTACATACAAATCAATTGGGGTCTAATTCCCCATTGAATACAACATATTAATCTATTCAATTGATTCTCAATTGCTACCAAACTTGCTTCCTAAATTTGATCTAAGGTTCATTTCATTACTTTCCAGTTCCTATAAATTCTCTTTCCAAATGTGAGCTAAATATGCATCAAATATCCTACACAATTTTTGTATTTAAATCCAAGGTTAGCTTTAAAATCAATTCATTTCCATAATTGGATCCCAATATGCATTCAATTATTTCATTCTCTATCATAAACTTTTCAAGAATGCATAATTGTTATCAATTTTTTCCCAAAATTTGATTTGACATAATCTCTAACTATATTGCTAATTTGGTTATCAAAATTCAATCCAAATATTATTTCTCTTATCTCCAAACAATACCAAATTTACCTCCAATATTTGCTTTAATACTATTCAATTAATCTTTCAAAAGAGAGAAATCCTGTAGATTCCTATAAATCATCTAACATCAAGGTCTATCTCTAAATAATTTACTTTTCTAATCCCAATAAATATAAATACCATTCCTTTTATTGAAAAGGATGTTTGGAAGAGTCCCATACCTCTTCTTGGATAAAAACCAATCCAATCCTTCCAAAACTAGAAGATCATTCATTCTTCTAGTGGACTCCATTCATTAAGAATTTCATAATAAATCATATTATGTATTTAACATACAAAATCTATAATTTTTCTAAAATAATTACCTCAATTTAATTCCCATATTTAGCATAGAAAATCACCAAGCATGAATAAAAAATTCATTCATCATAACAAGGATTAATTCTTAATCCCCTTCATCATTTTATATGCAATCATGCATCACATTTTTTCCAGATGTATATCACATACAAATAAATCACCAATCATGAATAGATGATTCATCCATCCATAATATTTTCATAAATAGGGATTGATTCATAATTCCAACCATTATTTTTTGGAATATCACCAAACTTAGGGAAGAGTCCCATACCTCTTCACAAAAAATGGACACCAATCCATACCTTACAAAACTATAATATATTTTCCCAAGCTTCTAGTTGACTTTATTTATTTACAAAATTTATCATAAATCATAATTTAGTTTATTTTCTTGTTTTAATTATTTTCACAATAATATACAAATTCTATTTTTCCACTTGTTCATAAAATTTATCATTCAATCAGATATAAAATATCTAATCAAAATATCCAAAAATATTTGGTTTTTATATTATACAAAATTATTTTTTGAATTTATGAACACAAAACTATTATTTACCAAAAATAAGAGATATTTTAAATCACTCCAAAAAAATGAACACAACATAATATCATATGTAGATATAGTCCATATATGTTGGAAGTTGAGTGATAATCTGGTCATCATGCTTTACACAGCTGAACAGAGGTCCGGTAGTATGGATTAACACAAATGGACACCATCATCAGTGGATTCTCAATATTTCTAGCAGAAAAGGTATTAAGGTGGAATGAAATTCCCATAGAGTGGTCGATTAAAGCTCAAATAAGATCTAGAAGGGTTAAATTTACATTATCATGCAAAATTTTATGACGGTGGATAGAGAAGGTTTACAAGATAATTCTGACGTGGGTGCAATGTTGGTTGTAGATTGAGGATGGTTTCAATTTGGATATGCAAAAAACCCAAATAGAGGTAAACGTCATACAAATTTTTGGTTAAATAGATTTCACTTCACCCTAATTTAGCCTCAAAGACAAACGTTCGGCCATGGAGGACAGTATAGGAGTTTTGTTAGTGGCTTCACACAAAGGTCACCTTAAGTGCAGCCAGTGGTCATACAATACAACATAGAAAATTGATATGGATGACATAACAAAATCTTAACTCATCCTTGATAATCATTAATAGTGCATCATCGAATGACATAAAGACTTAGTTTGAAGTCCATTTTGGTATAATCAACATAAACGCCAAATCCGCATGAATGAGAATGGGATTCCTTGAGTTCAGACATGCCTATCCCAATATTGGTGACCGATTGATAATGATCTAACGATATTACAAATGTACTAGTATTGATCCTCTAGTAGTATATGAAGTTTTGTGCACTAGAAAGGTAACAATAGATGGGGAAAAACCTGAAGAGCGACATAATATAAAGGTAAAGTAAATCCCAATCAAGGACTACCAACACTCCAGATTCAAATCAAAGCTTAAGGTTGTAGATGTAATGATATTAAGTTGGTGCATAAATTAAGATGACGTAGATCCCTATTGGTTCCCTTAGATAGACTGGGTTGGGAGTAATGCCAACACAGAATTTTTCTCGTACAACTTAAACTCATATAGTTCGATTTCATATAAGTCTATTTATCCCCATATTTGGATAAAACTTATAAGATAATAATAAAATATTAAATGGCTCAATATTTATAGGCTAATCATGATACTACTACTACATCTCATTCTAGAATGGACGCGGTCACAAAAATTTTCTAATGGATAATATAAATTTGATTCCATTATCAAAACTGTAGTCAATATTCGACTATATCATTGAGAAGAAAAACACAATCTAAATAGACATAATGGCTTTACTTTCAAAACAAACAAGTATTCAACAAGACATAAGTGAATTATAATGGAAAGTTCCAACTTGGGACTTTTGCAAGATAAATCTTTCTTGGTTCTTCTTTCTTCTCTCGCCTTCTCCCAGCATAACATCCTCTCCTTTATCTCAACCTCCATGGTCATTTATAGCTTTCTTTCTTCTTAGAAAATAAAGAGATTTCTAAATATATGTATATTTTATTTATTTTGCTTTCTTTCTTTCAGAAAAGATGCTTCTAATTTTATATATATATATATTAATGAAAAGGAAATCCATAGAGATAAGAGCAAAATCTTATCCACTATTTCAACCTTCCCAAAGTAGCCATATGAAGGAAATATTTATTATTTAAATCTACAAGGTAGTTTTTTTTTCTTTTCATGTTTTAATCCAATTTAAAATTGAACAAGCTCATAAAAACAAACTACCTAATTTCCTTCTAAAATAGGATCAACTAGATCCAACAAGCATGCTCAATAAAATAAATCCTTTATTTTTTTAAAATTGCTCCATTTAAAGATTTCACAAAATCATTGCATGATATTCTTTTCAATATTTTCTAGAATAATTTGTAAAATGCAAAACATTATTAATGTGCATTTTAAATTTAAAATTCAATTAAACAAAACTCATGCAAATTAATCATGAAAACAAATATAAAACACACAAAAATGGCATACAAACATTCAATGCATGTGCTCAGTATCCCCCATCACCGTTTTTCCTTTGATTGGATGGGACTTTTTAGAGTAATACTCAAGTAACACCACCATTATGGAGGTAACTAGTGATGATAGGATTATGAGCTTTACTTGTTGAGTTGTCATAGTCATCATTTCCCTTTGGTGGTCAATCTTCCAGCTATGAAAATAAATGTTCCTGCAATCAAGCAACGTAGCATCATTTTCTTTTGACAAATACAATGCAACTATATTAAGCATTGAAACCGGATACCATTACACAAATAGCAACTTAAAAATAGTCCTCCAAGGTGGGATGTGACAAGTATGCTTGGCCAAAATGGAAGGCCTTATACGTTTGCACCATATTCCAAAAATAGGTCATGTTGCATTAGCAGCTTCTAAAGTGAGTACCCAATCTTATCAATGGTTTGGTAGCTTCGTCAATATGGTGGCCCTCATTTATGGTATTACTTCAAGGAATAATTTATTTGAAGGTTTTACAAGGGATATTCCACATAATATGTGGTATGTCTTATGTAAAATAAGCAAACGATATTAGTGGAAGACTATTGTTTTGAGTTCATAAGTCTCCTCACCTATACCCAACAATTAAGTCTAATAGTGGTGGTTTTTGTCTTTCACTATGGTCTTAAGGATAAAATTTAGAAGGAATTCAACATGCACGATCCTTATACTCTTAATGAAGCACAACATATATCTTTAGAAGCATAATAAAAGCTCTAAGATTTTGGTCCTCCTTATAGATATGATTTCAACTCTCATCACATTATTGATCATTTCTAGAGAATCTCCTATTTTAAATGTCATTCTCATTATCCTTGAGATTAGGCTTGTGAAGAAAATGTAACTTTTTATTAAAATGTAAAGACACAACAATATGTGAAGATGTAGATTCATTGCAACATGAGCAACCAACAAAATTAGATGAAGCAAATTAAGAGGATGACACCATGGTTCTCTCATGTCATGCACTTTTGAGGCTTCAAGCTCACCATACTATCATGATACAAATATTTATTAAAGGATAATGTGTTAATGTGTTGATTTATTCAGGTAGCACTCACAATTTTAGTAAGATAGCCAAGTCCTTGGGTTTATATATCAATACTTCAAATCGATATAAATTTCAAGTCTTAAGTGAAAATGGGAGTACTATTCAATGTTGGAGTAAAATGGCTAAAATTAACATCAAAATGAGAGATTATACTTAAGTGGGAAATCTCTTTGCCATGAACTTGGGAATTTTAGATGTCATTTTGGGAGAACAATGGCCAACTTGGTCATTATTATTAATGTGCAATTATTATATGTTAAATGGACAAATAATGTAAGGGTCATTTATCTTCAAGGAATCCAACCCCCTCCCTCTAAGGTTTCTAGCTCACATCACATGGAATTCCTTATCCCAAGTCAATTGCATGGATATTCAATCTTCATATCTATCTATTTTAGTACTCAATAAAGAAGGTGGAATCACTCTTCATCCTAAATCAATATTATGGTCCAGAGTTCTTCACCTTTAGTATCAATAAATTCAAGAGTTCCTCATCAAATTGGAAGATCTTCTAGAAGATCCTACATGGAATATTAAGAGCATTTTCCAATATTTTCCAACTTTGAGGATAAATCTTTTTGAGGAGGGGAGACATGTAATAGTACCAATATAGCCATGTTGGCTAATTATTTTTATTATTATCTTGGGCCATAGATTTAGTTAGTTGGACCTTGATAATTAGGGTTAGGTTATTATTGATTTCATCTATAATTGGGGAGAATATTTTATTTGTTTAGATCATCAAATAATTTAGACTTAAGTTGCCTTAGTGAACATAAGAGACTTTTCCCTCTCAAAGTGGCTATGAGACTTTACCCTCTCTAAGTAGCTATGATACTTTACCCTCTCTAAGTGGCTATGGATTTACTACTGCATTAATTTTTTTCTAGATTTGATATTTGCATATTATTCATAGTATTTGTATATGAATTATTATTATTTGTGGTATTTCTATAATGAAGTATTATTGCAGATATTAAATATTTATGTGGTATCATAACAATGAGGCCCTTTCTAGAGTGAGTGGATAAGTTTATGTCGATGTAATTAATGTTATAATTAGATCCTCAAAGCAATGAGCAAAGCAGTTAGAGGAGGAGCTTGCTAAGATGAGGGTAGAGCTAAAATTAGTAGAGGTAGAGGTTGATATGAAGAAGAACTAGGTGAGGCACTATCAACATCTATACCATATGTTTATTCTTACAACTGATATGATACTATAATTAGTGCATTCAAGGTCAAGGACTCATTCTATGAATCAGTACTCATAGTGGTCTATGAGCTTTAGGTCTCCACCTCCTCCACCAACACTTGGAGTTAGGGATGTGATGTCTAGGTGTGGGTAGGTTTAAACACATGGAAATGAGTGCACCAAGTTTTTTATGTAGTGCACGACCTTTGGGTGATAGGGTTAAGTGTGCTAGCTTTTGATATTATGGTACACAAAACTCATAGGCATGTATTATTTTAAGGCTTTTATGTAATTATGGCACTGTGTTTATCTTTATGTTTTCTTTTGATGTGATGATGATATGATGTGATGTTATTTAGAAATAATTTAGATAAATTGAAGGAAATAAATAATGTGTAAAACACTCTTAATAGACGACATGAAATGGCACAAATGAAAAATTCCAATTATATTAATCAAAAACATATTTATAGGTATGTTTTCCTTTACAATCGACATTTAATACGCATGATCCATGTGAGTATTAAATGCAATACTAATCCCTATCATTCCTCCCCACTAAGGAAGCATTGGTCCCAAATGCGTACAAGTGTGGAAGATAAATATGGGTAGATGAAGAGTTTCGGGTACAACCAAAAATGCACTCTTGTTACAAAAAGATAAAAACCAAAATAACAAATTTTTACATGTCTTCAGAAAAGCAAAATATGACACTGGATCTCGATAAGGCTTGAAAAATGGTCTCCAATGACTATAAACACTACTATACCGATGGACAGCTAAAATGGATCCTTGAATTTGGTAGAAGACAATAGTAATTGAAGTGTCAGAGAAGATGCAATAAAAAATACCTCGAACCATGAGCACAAAATACACCAAACGAGAAATTGAATTTTCTCGACATAAAATATTTGGTTTTGAAATCTAGACCTTGAGCATTAATGAAGGTATTGATGATGTAATTATGGAACTCTAATAAATGCAAGAAAATGGAATTTATGGTGAATTAATAAATGCAATTGAATTAAATATCATGCATTCATAAATATGATTGATCGACGCAAAAAATACTGACATGACTCGACATGAACCTTGACAAATGCTGAGGACACCATGGACCATATCGAGAAGTACACTTAGGATCTTGAAAAATATTGGTGACTGCATGGACTAGATAGGGAAGTATACTTAGGATGTAGACACGCTAGTGGGCTGGTGCTGATGAACACAACTAACATGACCATGACATAATCAATGGGACATAACTTGATGAAGGCTCAAAATTCCACATGGGAGGATTGACGTACGAACATGACACCACATGATAGCTTGCATGACTTGACATGATGGTAGGAACTGATGTAATACTATCAACATGGGAAGCAAAGAGTGCGCACATGGGATAAATGAAACTTGAGGGAATGGCAACCATGATAGAGTAGAATGCTAACCAGATCGACAAGGGTAGAATTGACTTGAGAAACCATGACTAACATGATGTAGGTATCAATACAACATGACAGAGTGAATGACTAGAATCTGAGGGACGTGAATGACCAAGACCAATACCAACACTTAACTTGATGATCTAACTGCAGATAAAGTGCAACAAGTGACATGACGATGAAGACAATTGACTTGGACCTGACTGACCATATGATGCACTCGACTGATATGGTGATGGTGCAACTTGGATAGCATGGGACTGGGAAAATAAGGGACCACCAATCAAATGATGAGAGGACAGTAGATGGCATAGTCAAAATGGTAGATAAAAGCGATGAGCAGTCTATGGGAAGATGACGTGTAACGTGCTGACTAGGTAGTTTGACTAGGAGGATGATGACATTAGGCTAGTGAGAATATCGAGGGGTGTATTGGAGGGCAAAATGGGATGATGCAAAAATCCACGCAGGCAGGTGGTAGAAATGGCTAGCAAGATAGGTCAAGGTGAAAGGTTAGTGGAAGGCCTAGGTAATGGTTGGTAGCCAGCGTAAGCTAGCTACTAATAAATAGGTGATGCACCATTTTTAAAGAGCGTAAGGATGAAAGCATTGTGTATGTGGGATATATCCCACCATATAAAATGTAAAATAACAAAATATAGTTCGGTCAGAAGATGTTAACGGCACCAAAAAAATATACGAAGGCCAAAAAAAAAAACAACATGCACATCTAATAGGGAGACACCATCGGGGAGTCGAAACCTTATGAAAAGTTTTTAAAGTTCATCAATTTTTTTAAACCTTAGATATTGTAGAAATTTTTCTCACCTAAAAATAATGGCATACCAAAAATGGTGTTGTATCACCTAAAAATACATTTGAAAACTGAACACGCTCAAAATAGTGTTGTGAGGATGAGTTCATCACTGTGGGGTAGTTGTATCTGCCATAAAGGTGAGGAGTGTTCACCAAGAAGATAATTATGCTCACTAGACATAGATCATACACTAGAGACATGTGAATGTGGTTGTAGAAATTTGAAAATGTGCATCGAACATGTCACGTAATTGGTGGATCGTAGTTGAAAGCAGGTTGACAATCACTTGAATATGGAGCATCGTTACAATGGTCGAAATGTGAAATGAATGAAAAAATGGATGTGATGCTTAGGGTCAACACCAAATAGTCATGTATAGCCAAAATTCTACCAAGATTATAGTAGCATCATCGAAGGGTTGTAGCATGTTGAACAATATGAAAGCTCGTAGAAAATGGATGAGGAACTCCAAAAGGTGGATGGCGATAATCGATCACTTCATAGACTTGAGGAACATCACCAAGAGTGGATACCTAAAACTAAATGAAGATCCAAGTAAGATCATAGGGTGATGGACAGTGATGAGGAGTATGCAACTTGTAAATATACAACACATCATCGGCATGCTAGAGCACCATCACAATGGCTAAAAAATGGGTACCATAAGTTGTGTGAGGCTGTCTATAACACGATTCTGATGATGAAATAATGAAATCAAAGAATGCAACACTGATGACTACAGGAATTTGATCAAAAAAATAGATCTATATACTAGGTATTGTTTGAAATAATTCATAGGAGGTCATGTGATGGAGTGCAGGAGTTCGTTCAAAGGTTTTTATACATACTAAAAACAATCTAGTGGCTAGAGAGTCATGAACTCACTAAAAAAGTGGAGGCCATCACCAAAGACTCCATGATATGGCCTATAAGGCAATAGATTGGTCATACTTCTCAACGACTGATGGGAAAGTGCAAAAAAGCTAGATTGAGATCCGTGTGAATTGTAGTAGAAAACAAGTGGTGGATTAGGGCCCAAAAATGTGGAGGCAGTGCCAAAAAGTGGTAGATCCATGAATACCATGATCGACAAATGTGGACAATAATGAGATGCATGCACGATGATAGTGGTAGCAACATATTCTAGAGATCTTGGATCTATAGCATATAGAGCGGCTAGATCTGCATTAGGAGCTTCAAAGGAACTCAGATCTGCATCAGAAGCAATAGAAGCCATATCATATAATGGAAATATGTTAGGTAATTCACCCCGAGACCCTAGTTCAAATCTAGGTGTGGCTGTAAATGCTTCAATATCTAGATCAGGTATGGAATCCTAATATTCTTCAATGAGATCTTTGGTAGGGATAATATCATCAATAACAGGTTCTTCAATAACAACAACGAGTATTTTAGTTGTAAACTACTAAAAATTGATAGCCATTACTGCATGGAATTGTTGAAGTGCACCTATTTTTACACAGAGTTTTTGAAGTTGTACAACAAATTTGGCAAGAAAAATGGTCGACATCATGAATTAAGTTCATGAGCTAAAGTTTAGAGTCATAAGGACCCAACTAGCTGAGGGTCAGAGTCAAAGGGACCCCAAATGATATTTTTCACAAACAAAAGTGCTCGAAGATGTCTATGAAAGGAAAATAATGTTCACCCAATACCAAGATCTACTGGTGGTTTTCTCTTTCCTCTTTTGAACTAGACTAGCCTAGAGGAAGAGGATACTCACATATCCAATGCTCAACTTTGATACCAATGATGTGGGAAACACTCTTAATAGACAACACAAAATGACACAAATAAAAAATTCCAATTACATTAATCAAAAATATATTTATAGGCATGTTTACCTTTATAATCAGTATTTAATACACATGATCCAAGTGAGTATTAAATGCAATACTAATCCCTATCAATAAAATATGCAATGAAAACACTAGAGTGTAGGCATACCACAAGTAAGCAATTGTAAAAGGTGTCACCCTAGCAGTGGTCTAGGAAGCCAAGTAATGATCAAATGCTAAGGGTGACTAAATTTTATTATTAAGTGGTTACCTAAATTTCCAATAAAGGAAAATAACTCAAAAGTATGCTTTAATTTTGATTTTATGTATGAGCAGTGGTATTTGAACCATTAAGATCACATTTTTAGTTTTAACCTTTGAACCCAAAAAACACTTATGGGATGAGTATGCATATGGTTTGAGAAGTATATTTTTAAGTGATGAGCTATGATCCATGATAATGGAAAAGCACTTAAAGATGTGATGATTATAATTTCATTTCTAAAAAGTGGCCTAAGAGCCATGATAATGGACAAGTGCTTAGACAATGGAATAAAATACATCATGCTTAAATGGTGGCCTAAGAAGTTGCATAAAGGACAAGCACTTAAGACATGATGATAAGGTACTTGTAATATATACAAAGAGATATATGTATTGTATTTAGTGTTAGTAGTTACTAATTGTTAGTAACATCTCATGCTATGAATGGTGTGGATGGAAGGACTTTACATGGCTTGAAGAACTCTAATATCTCACGCTATGAATGGCATGGATTGAAGGATTTTATATGGCTCGAAGAACTTTAATATCTCATGCTATGAATGGCATGGCTTGAAGGACTTTACATGGTCCAAAAGACTTTAATGTATCATATTATGAATGGCATGGCCCAAAGGACTTTCGTGTATCATGTTGTGAATGACATAGCCTAAAGGACTTTATTGTCTCACATTGCAAATGGCATGGCCCAAAGGACTTTAATATCTCATGCTATAAATGGCATGTCCTGAAGGACTTTAATGTCTCACACTATGAATGGTGTGGCCTAATAGACTTTAATGTCTCAATCCATGAATGGCATGGCCCAAAGGACTTTTAATGTATCACACTATGAATGGAGTGGCCCAAAGGACTTTACATGGCTTGAAGGACTTTAATATCTCATGTTGTGAATGGTGTGGCCCAAATAACTTTAATGTGAATAATATCTCATGTTTTGAGAAGTTATCTAAGAGTTAAGCATATTTGTATAGATGTAATATGTTGCAAGGGGTATAGATGCTTGTAATGTTAAAAAATGAAAGATGTTTGTATGTATGATATTTGTTCATGATATTTTATGCATAATGCTTTTATGTATAAGCATCTTGATTTTAAAGATAAGAAAGAGAAGAATAATTTGTATATATAATTCAACATATACCTCAAAATAGGGGAAATTATAGGAAGGAGTATGAATTAAGACATTGAGCTAACATAATTTGTTCAATATGGAATTAGGAAGCGAGTTGCCCCTAAGCAAATGCAAAGATGTATTGATTTTGATGTGATGACATTTATTTGTTGATGTGATGAAGATGTCCTAAATCACTTAATATATAAACAATAATTTTTGGATTTCAAGTTTCTTATCTAATTCATATGCAAATATTTACAAACACACAAATATCAGAACTTGGGAACTCGATTCCTTTGCTAATATATAAGGAAAATTAGAACTATGAAAAAAGATCATTGTTGAAGGTTCTAGTCATGGCAACTAGAAAATCACATCCATTAACTGACATGTTCATAACATAGTTATAATTTTTTGAGCAAGTAGATATAAGATGCCAATCTACCTGAATGACAAATTAGGCCTTGTAATTAATTGCAAGAATAGATGATTAGAGATTTTTTCATTGGAATGTCATGAAGATGTCCTAGATTGCTTAGCATATTAGGACCTTTTGTTAAGAGAGTATTTCCAAGCATACCTCCTAAGGCAACAAAAAATCTACTAATGACAAGCACATTAATAAATAATTACAAACATACAAGATACTAAAAACAAAGCATCTACCTGCTCAGGTGGCATGTTGGGCCTTACAATTAATCACAAATGTAGATTATATATTTTAGATTTGAAAAACATGTCTAATAAGTTTTGATTTGTCTCCTACTTATCTAATAGACTAGGATAGAAATTCTAATACCATTGATCCCTTAATTGGTAAGCATACGAAAAATTGCATGATTATAACTCATAGGATCAATGGGATAAATCCTCCAATGTGTTCTGGTAGATAATCTAGAACATTCATGAAATTATAAAATGTAACAATAATTTTGAAGGCTTTGCACCATGGTATAGCATGGTCATATAAGGAAATATGAAGCCCTTCACATTTTCCTAGCATATGTACAAGAAATTACATATGCACAAAACATAGGTAAAAGAAATCATCTTTTCCTAGAGGTCTATGCTCTACCATAGCACAAATACTGAACACTTGTTGTCAACATGAGATTTGCAAAAATAATGTATGCAGTTTATTTATAATATGTGACAACAAGCCTATGGGCATTTCACAAGGGCATCATATGAATACACAAGGAAAGATGAAATCCTTCACCTTTTCTCAATGTATGTACAACAAATTGTATAGGTGTAGAACATAGGTAGAATAAATCATCTTTTCACAGAGGTCCTATGCTCTACCCTAGCACAAGGTCTAAGGCTTGCTACTAACATGAGATATGTGTGATTATTTTTATAGGATGTGACAATGAATCCTAAATATCACATTGCACCAATGTATGTTTTTTCAAGGAGAGAGGATATCCCTCACCTTTGCCCAACATATGTGCAAGAAATTGCATATGCGTAGAACATCAACAAGAAATATCACATTTTCTTGGAGTAACATGCAATTGGTAATGTATTAAAAATGGTATTCTTTGCCATTATTATGGTGAAATAATATGTCCTCAAAATTATAGACCATCAAGAAGCATAGGGATTTAATTATCTACTACTTGGTGGAACCATAAGCTATTATGGGTATGCAAAGTTCTAATCATTAAGTCACACTTCTCATGGATCTATAAATAGGTGAGGTAAATTTATGTAGTTATGATTAAATATTGATATATGCCTAAATTGGTGGTGACAATGAAAGGGCCTAACCAATTAGGCTTAAATTTGCCTTTAAGCTTGTCTTTGGAATTGATGTTTTTTTTTTCTTTGAGGACTAGGTCCCCAATTTCAAAGGATCTTCGGTGTACCTTCTTATGGTAGGCATATTGAAGTGTATCATAGTAATTTCTTAAGTGATCTAGGGCATTGATGCACTTTTCTTCTCAAATCTATAATTGATGAAGTTGGCCTAGATGATGTTCATCACTAACCAAAAAATCTTGCAGTAAGACCCTCAAATAAGGGATTTCAAGTTCAAAAGGAAATACTACCTTAGTGCCATAGACTAAGGTATAATATGTTGCACCTGTAGGATGCCCATAAGGCATGATATAATCGTAAGTGCAAATTTCGGCCATTTTTATTGACCAATTTTTTTGAGGATTTTGATTGTCTTGTTAGAAGATTCTACTTGGCCATTTTCTTGAGGATAAGGTGTTTATCATTTTTGTTGGATTTTATATTTTTTTTTGGTAATTATTATAATATATTAACAGTGGGTTTTTATAGAGGATCCCAAAACCTTATGTACAAAATTAGCCAACTTCCTAATGATGCATCATACTTCTTGGTTGTAATAATAAAACTAAATGAAAATAAAACCATCCTAATGCTACAAACTTGAAAATAGCAAAAAGGGCTTTTATGCCTGGAGACCCAACAAAAAAAAGAAACAGGAAAAACCTGAGAGAAACCTGAAAAGAGGTCGAAAACAAAAAGGACAGACACCATGGACTGCTAATCACGATCCTTCTGTCCTTCTGAATTTGGTGGAGAAACCAGATAATCTGCCTTGGTGGAGAAAAAAGAGTAGAGAGTCTACAGGGCGCCAACTCTGGTGTGTCCTGGATGATTGAAAAACAAAATGCTTTGGGAATAGGGGTGCACATCACAAACACTTGCGCCCACACTCGCCCAAGGGAATAGACAAAAATTCCACGCCACCCCAAAACACATCGAAAGGGGCCTTCCAAAACCTATGCAAGGAAAACATCAGGAAGGGATGTCTACTCTGGCCAACCTTTCCACCTTGAATGGGAAGCGAGACCACCACACAACCAGGCATGTGGTTGCGAGCCCTTTGTTGGCCATGTGGTCAGCCACACGATTTCCTTCTCTCAAAATATGATTTTCTTTCCATCTACCGCGATAGGAGAGAAGAGATCTAGCCTCGAGGATGATGTTGTAGACTTTCCAAGATGGATTTTTGGTTCCAAGAAGGTAATTCATGATGTTGAGCGAGTCACCCTCAATGATAAGAGGTTGAGGATCCTCAGAGAGAATCCTAATACCATTCAGAGTGCCTAGGGCTTCAGCATAGTGATTCGTCTAGGAGCCCAAATCTTCACAATAGGCCATCATAATATTCTTGTCATGATCACGGACAACCCCTCCAGCGCCAGCGGGTCCAGGATTCCCCTTAGCCGCTCCATCAAAGTTTAATTTAATCCACCCCATGGGGGGTTTGGTCCACACAACATTCCTTTGATAGGGCCCTTTAACAACCTCCAAAAATGGCTAGAGATTCATCATTTTGAGAATCGCTTCTTCGCTCAAAATATGGGGACGGGGACTGGGAACAGCAACAGAATTCTCAATGGTGTAAGATAATGCCCTTTCAAAAAAATAAGGGGGCCTTTAGGAGCTCTACCAAAGATTCTAGTATTCCTCTCTAACCAAATTTGCCAAATTAAATTGTGGAAGGAGGCCTCGAGGAGGAATCAGAGTTTGGGATTCTTGAAAGGATTAGGCCATTGGTGAAAAGCATCTCTAAGTGAGTGGTGAGAGCACCAAATGATCTGGAAGGAGGATAGGACAATGCTCAGAACAGAGTGGGAAAATGGGCAATGCAAGAATAAATGATCCCTCGTCTCACAATCTGCTAGACACAAGTAACACCTATTGGGGAAGGCAAACCCTCTCTTGTGAAGGTTGTCAATAGTTAAGGCTTTATTATGGAAATAAATCCATGCAAAGAAGTTGATTTTAGGGACAAATCCTTTCCTCCAAATAGTATTCCACCTGTAGTCTAGAGCAGTCTTGGTGGTGAGAAGCCCATAAGCTGATTTAACAGAGAAATGCCCATCCTCCATACCACTCCAGATGATCCTGTCATTCCTCCTGGTAGAAGGAATTAAAACCAACTGAAGGATATTATCAAGGAAAGTAACCTCATTATTAAACCCCTCCACAACAGGAAGCTTCCACCGAGGGAAACGGGTGCTCCGGTCTATGAAACCCACCACACTGAGTTGGGAGTTAGGGTCGGTCAAGATTCTCATCCCAGCGAGGTTCACCCTCGAACCAAGGGCTTCTTCAATCACCCACCTGTCATTCCAAAAGGAAATGCAGTTGCCATAACCCAAAATCTAGTGGCCTCCCAGACTGATCAAATGTCAGGTTTGGAGCACATATTTCCAAAATATCGATGCCACGGAGGACGCTTCAACATCTAAGAAGGGAGTGGGGCCAAGATACTTCATTTTAACCAGTGTAACCCACTCCACCGGGTCATTGGAAATAATCCTCCAAGCGTGCTTCGTGATCAGAGCCAAATTCATAAGTCTTGATCTTCTCAACCCCAAGCCGCCTTGATCTATTCTCAAACACACCTTGTCCCAGGATACAAGGGGAAGTCTAGATTTCTCTTCGTTACCAGACCCAAGAAAGGTCCTCTGAATCTTCTCAATTTTGGAGTGGACTGCACTCGAAAGCATGAACACCGACATGAAGTAGGTCAGGATCCCCTGAAGATAAGCTTTGGTAAGGGTGGCTTTCCCAACTTGCGATAGGATTTTGCCCTTCCAAGTGCTGAGTTTCCTGTGAAGGCACTCAAGAATTGTGTTCCACATGTCCCCACTAGCCTACCCACTATAAGATAGAGGCAACCCCAAATAGGATGTAGGTAGGGAATCAATAGTGCATTCAAGAATTCTAGCAATCCAAATTTGTCTGTGCAGAGGAGTGTTAATAAAGTAAATTTTACTCTTGATGTAATTGACATTTTTCCCTGTAGCTTGCTCATAACGAGACAGGATCCTCTTGAGTGACTTGGCTTGAGCAACGGATGCCCCAGTGGAGATGAGGGTGTCATCCACAAATTGCTGATGAGTGACAAGATTAATTCTAGAAGTCGGCAAGATGCCAAAAATCTTGTTCTACCGAAGAGCCTCTTTCATGGACCAACTCAGAACCTCCACCAGAAGAATGAACAAGATGGGAGAAATATGATCGCCCTGTCTGAGGCCTCTGGAGATTTGGAAATACCCATCTGGGGACCCATTGACCAAGACAAAAAAAATGGAGTGGATATACAGCTGTAGACAATGTCAATCCAGAGGGGATGGAAGCCGAACTTGAGGAGGACTACACACAAAAAATTTTGGTCGACACGATCGAAGGCTTTGTTCATGTCAAGCTTAAGAAAAAGAGCAGCATTCTTAGAGCGATAAGCAGAGTGAAGGGTCTCATGGACAGTGATAACACCATCAAGAATATTTCTGCCTTTAATAGTGCTTCCCTGACAAGGATCAATCAGGAGGGGGAGGACTGTTTTGAGTCTATTGGCTATAGACTTGGTGAGGATCTTGTAAGAAACATTGCACAGGCTAATGGGCCAATAGTCAAAGAAAATTTTGTAGGAAGGAGACTTAGGAATGAGGGCAATAAATGTGGAATTGATTTTTGGGTGGATAGATCTGGAAGCTTGGATAACCCGAATAACATCACACACATCCGGGCCCACGACCTCCCACATTACTTGGAAGAATCGGGGGGGGGGGAACCATCGGGCCCAGGGGCCTTATCTGGTTGCATGGAGAACAATGCTTCCTTAATATCATATGAGGAAAAAGGTTCCAGGAGCTTCATGCTTACCTCATGGGGAACTTTAGTCAAAAAATTGGTGAGCATAGATTTCTGGACTTGGAGGTTGCTATCCGGAGGAGTGCTAAGCAAATCCTGAAATAAATTAACCACTTTGCTCATGATTTCATCAATCTCCTTGGTAATGTGCCCATCCTTACAAGTCACTTCTCTGATCTTGTTGACCCCCCTGTGCCTCATAGTAGATGCATGAAAAAACCTCGTGTTGGAGTCTCCATTCTTCAACCAAAGGTCATGAGATTTCTGGTGCCAGAACATTTCCTCCCTAGCAAGAATAGAATGAAATTCCACCAAAAGGCTCTACTCTTCCTCCCTGAGACCCTTAGTGTAACCTTCGAGTTCCATCCTTTCCTCCACAACCTTCAGGTTCTCAGCGATGGATTTTTTGGACTCAAAAATGTTGTTGAAAACCTCTTTGTTCCAAATCTTCAATTTTTCTTTGACCATTTTGAGCTTTAAAGCCACCCTCTTAGGAGCGCTTCCTTCCACCTTTGATTTCCACCATGCAAAAACCAATCCTTTGAAGTCTATGTGAGAAATCCACATGGATTCGAATCTGAAAGGGGTCATAAAAATAGGCCCATAGTTTGCCTCCAAGAAAATAGGGTTATGGTCAGACCCAATCCTTGGAAGAGTTGAAAGGATAGCCCTGCCAAGGATGGGAATGGCTTCTGGGGAAATGAAGAATCTGTTGAGTTTGAATTGAATCAAACCACCCCCAATCCTTCTATTACTCCATGTGAAGGAAGCCCCTTTGAGTTCGATGTCAAGCTGGCCATTAGCAGACACAAAATATCTGAAATCTTCCAAGCTACGGTTGGAGTGGTCAGACCCTCCTTTTTTC
This sequence comes from Wollemia nobilis, assembly GCA_028583015.1. Classification (NCBI taxonomy): domain Eukaryota; kingdom Viridiplantae; phylum Streptophyta; class Pinopsida; order Araucariales; family Araucariaceae; genus Wollemia; species Wollemia nobilis. The sequence goes on from JAQPPZ010016881.1 coordinate 19,813,419, forward strand.
TTCGAAGGATGAAGAGGACAATTGAAGTCACCCCCTAAAACCCAAGGAAAGTTGCTAAAATTCTCCCTCATCAGAGAGATAGCTTTCCACATTTCTGCTCTCTCGGTGGCAGAATTTGAAGCATAAACGTTGGACAGAATCCAGGAAAAATTGGTGGTTTTGGACTAGAATAGAACATTGATGATTCTGTTGGAAGTTGATAGCGAGCTGCCCTCAAACCTCAAAGGGTCCCACAGAATCATGAGTCCTCCCGTTGTTCCCACTGCAGGGCTGAACAGACAATTTGCCTTGGCCCAAATGGCCTTTGCCACTTTGTCAAAGGAGATAGCATCAAGCTTGGTATCTTGCAAAATAAGGATAGAAGGGTTAGTCCTCCTACGAATATCAGCCACTAACCTTCACTTGGCTGCATCGTTCAGTCCTCTCACATTCCATGAGAGGACTTTCATCTGGAAAATTTGAAATTTTTCTTGCCTCCCCTTCCTTATTGAGGGGGAGGTTTTGATGCATGTGCTTCGTCCGACTGTGCATCATAGTCATCCAGAACTAGCAAACATTGGGTTCCATTTGCAACATCATTTACAGTCTCTTTGTCTTGCTTGTCCTTGTTAGGAGGACGGCCCTGCTTCCTCTCACTACCAAAATCCACACTTTGCTTTCGGCTCCTCGTGTTTCGGGGGCTAATGTGACCGGACTGTTCACCCCTCCTTCCTAAGAGGTAATCTTCTAGCAGCGTCTGTGACTGACTAAAATTGGGATAACCCGTATCTTGGGGAAAAGAAGCAACCTGAGTCATAACTTGGGAAGGGGTCCATTCCATCTCTTCCTACGATTCACTTTCCAAGTGGGAGTCTGCTCCTTGTTGGTTTTCAGCCTCAATATGCTCAGGGTCTGATTGGAGAGTGGGATTCTCTTTAGGCTGAGAGAGTTTGACACAGTCTCTAGAGGGGCCTAGGGATCCATGGCCCTTCGCGCCTGGAATATTTGGTTGCTTTTATGGGTTGTCATTTTCACATTTCTAATTTCTTGATTTTTGAAGAGGACATTGGGACTGGAGGTGCTCTTGGTACTGACACTGGGTGCAGAAAGCTGGTTTATTTTCATAGACAATAGCTTGTTTATGAAGAATGGTACCTACTGGATCGAAGAGTGATGGAAGTTGGGAGTTCTGCCTCCAAATCTGCCAGAACACAAAAGTGAGCCTGGAAAAACCTTGTTCGAGCTTGGGTGGGAGGGTCAATGGTGACCAATTCCCCAATGGAACACACAATACCCCTTATGACATTTTCATGCCAGCCAAAGAGGGGAAGATTCAGAAGCCTAATCCAAATTGGGGCAATGTTGATGTTCTGGGTATCAGGACTGAAATCCATGTCCCACTTCCTGAGAAATAAACTTCTATGGCCCAGAAACCATGGCCCACCAGCCAAAATTTTATAGTAATCCTCCTTATTGTTCATTCTAATGGCAAAAAAACCCAGGGATAGGGCCGCCAGCTCCAAATGACCATAAGTCCTCCATTTGCTTGCTGCCCACTTTTGGATAGTTTCCATGTCGGGATGGCCTCCAATGAATTTGCCTATTAGGGTAAATTTCTCAAACTCCATGAAGCTTGAAAGTACTTCTGCCAGGATGTCTAGCTCATCCCCAACTAGAAACAACTCTTTGGTAAAAAACCCATTTAGGGTTTCTGAGGCCGCTGCCTGGGAATAAGACTTTTGAGCCCTGCCACCCCCTTTGTCTGGTGGATCCTTACCTCGACCAATACTGTTGTCAGCCCAACCATCTTCAATGGGCCCGAGCGTTTCCACTCCACCAAAATCTTGGTGCCCTTCGATTGCTCTGCTGCGTCCAAGAACCGAACCACTGCCACTCCCGATATCCCCTACAGACGACTTCCCGCCCATCGACATCCTCCCTCCCTTGTTGGATTTTATATTTGCTGCAAATATTATGGAATTATTTATTCTTGAATGGTGTACCATTATCTATAATTAGGATAGATGGTATACCATAGCGGCTAATGATTTGATTGATAATAAATTTGGAAAATTGAATTCTTGTGGTTAAAGATAAAGGCATGGCTTTAACCCACTTAGAAAAATATGTAGTGGCATTGATAATGAATATATTCCTTTTGGATGATTTAGGGTTAATTTTTCCTATTAATTTCAAACCATAAGTAGAGAAATGCCAAGGTGATTTAATTGGTTGTAATACTTGAGAAGTAGAATGAACATGATTATCGTAACAGTGGCATTTATCACATTTCTTGACATAGTTGCAAGTATCTTTTTCTATAGATGGCCAATAATAACCCATTCTAAGGATTTTTCTAGCTATAGCTAGTCCACTAAAATATCTACCACATGATCCATCATAGGCTTATTTAATGATGTTTTATGATTCTTCTAAGTTTATGCATCTAAGGATTATGCCTTCAAAGGATTTTTGCTACAAAATATCTTCTGTGATGACATATTTACAAGCTCATTGTCTAAAATGTTTATGTTTTAGGAAATTTAAGCATTTAGGTAATGTGCCATCTTTTAAGAAGTTGAAAATTTATTTATACCAAGGCTCTTTGGGTGAAGTAGATTCAATGGCACAAACATCTAAATATTTTTTTCTTAACTTTAGTGTCACATGATCTTTTATTGATATTATAAAAATAGAGGCTTTTCCATCCTCTAGTTCCAAAGGGATAAGAGATATTGTAGTAGCCATAGCATTTGCATGGAATTTGCTAGATCATGGAATTATTTCTATTATGATCTTATCAAAATAAGTTATTAATTTGTTTATAATATTTTTTTATGGTTTTAGATTATTATCTTTGGTTTGGTAAATACCATTAATTTGGTTAATCACTAATTGTGAATAACCAAATACTATTAGGACCTTGATATTTAGATTTAGTGTAGCTTGAATGCCTAAGATAAGTGCCTCATATTCCACTATGTTATTGGTGCATGATAATTGAATCTTGAATGATAATGGTATGAGTTTTTGTTGTGGGGTAACTAGGACAATTTTTGCCCCCGCACCTTTGACTCATCGAGCTCCGTTGAAGTACAAAATCCATGGCTCTGGTTCTTGGGATTCTATAATTAGAATAATTTTATTAGGAAAGATTATGTCTAAAATATGTTTATATTCTAAAGGTTCTATAGCTAATTGGTTTACAATTATCTATCCTTTTAATAATTTTTTATTAACAAATTCAAGATCAAATTCCCTAAGGGTGATGACCCATTTGGTAGACTAACCTAGAAGGTGATGTTTTGACATTAAATATTGTAATAGATCTACCCTTTCTATGGCATATATCTTTTGGATAAGCATGTAATTTATTAATTTGAGTGAGAAAAATACAATTGCTAAACATAGCTTTTCTAATGGCATAAAATGTGTTTCATAACTAACCAATGTTCTACTAATATAGTAGATAGCCTTTTCTCAACATTTATCATCATATTGAGTTAACATAGCCCCTAAGGCATGATTGGTAGATGTTTTGTATATCAATAATTGTTAAGTGGGATTAGATGGTATTAAAGTAGGTGTTAGAAGATAAATATTCAAGGCTTCAAAAACATTTTAATACCCATTGTCCCAATCATATTTGGTATCTTTCTTTAAGATTTTAGAAAAAGGTTGGTATTTGTCTACTAATTGCGATATGAATATTTGAATGGCTTATAATTTTCTTTGAAGACTATAAATTTTGGTAAGATTTTTTGTTGGTGGCATGTTTGTTATTGTTGCAATATTAGTGGGATCTACCTTAATTCCATGATAGGATATGATAAGTTCTATTAATTTTCCTAATGTTACCTCAAACATGTACTTTTGGGGTTCTATTCTAACATTATATTCTCACAATATTTCAAAGATGCATCTTAGGTCTTTAATGTGATGTTCGTGATTTCGTGATTGCCCTAAAAGGTCATGTACATAGTCTTCTACAATGGCATGCATAATATCATGAAATATATATGACATAGCTCTTTGATATGTTGCACCTGCATTCTTTATGCTGAAGGTCATAACTTGATAACAAAATGTACCCCAATGGGTTGTAAAGGCTAAAACTCATCCATTAGAGATAAAATTTTGGATCCTATAGTGAAATCTACTATCATGTATGTATTTGGTAAGGGAAATCATCCTTGGGATATGATTTGTTTATATCTCTAAAATATATGTAGATTCAAATGCAACCTTCTTTCTTTGCAACAGGTATAATGTTAGAGATCCAATTCGAATAATCTATAGATTTAATGAAGCCAACATATAAGAGTTTTTAGAGTCAATCCTTAACTATAAGGATGACCTTAGGATACATTTTTCTTAGTTTTTATTTATTTGGATGTACAATAAGATGATGTTCAACTAGATAGGGGTCAATTCTAGGCATGTCTACATAGGTCTAAGCTAAAATGTCATTGAAATCCTTTAAAATATTGGTATATTCTATTTGTTTGTTTTGTGTTAATACTTTTTCTAATTTTGGGATTTAAGTATTCTCCTCAATTCCAATGTTGATGTCTATTGTTTATTCAATTAATATTTTTGATTCATCCTCAAATTGAGGAGAAGTGGGTAGTACTCCTAAGTCTTAAAATTCGTGGGGATCTAATGTTATTTGTTATGGTTTAGGAAATTATGTAAAATGTAGGTTGAATATTTGGTTGAGTGATTATTCAATATGATATTTATTACAAGACTCATTAATGTCTTCTTTTTCATTGTTTGATATGATTTTGGGATGGAAATTTTTTATCATATTAACACTAGCAAAATGTATGGTTTTACGAGGTGTTATATTGAGAAGAGACTATAGTTCCTTCTCATCTTAATCACCCCATTGGGATCCATGGACTTGGTGTAATTATCTTCATCATATTCTTATAATAAGTGTAATGGATAATTTTCATTGGGGTTATATCCTATCCCATAATGTCCTAGCTAAGGCTTGTCTTCTAAAGGTTCTTTAATACCTTGTCCGAATCAGCCTAGACATTTTCCTTGATAGTCCATGTTGACTAATATTTGTTTACATATAGAGTATGTGAGTGACATGTAACATGATACATATGTTCATTCATTATGCATGGGGTTACCACCATGAATTTTTTTATTAAAAGTGGTACCATCACAGATAAAGAAACAAGTTCCTATTTATACTTTTAAACCTTTTCTATTAGGTAAACCTTTGATACAAGGAGAAAGGAAAAGACTAACTAGATCTACAAAGGTATCTACAATTGGATAATTAAATGAATTATTCTTTTTTTGAACATTGAGGATCATCTCCCATGCTAATAAGAGACTCTTCTAATATTTATTTTCCTTGGTTTGATTGAGATGAAGTTGAGGGTAGCACTGATTTAAGTGAGAGAAAAAGGTTGAATTTATTTTGTTGGATATCTAATAATTGGAAATAGGAAAAAGGTTCCAAATATTTAGGAACATGAATGGTCCTTCCTTGATATTCATATTTCAAATATTGGTGTAAGGTAGATGGTACTACCTTCATGGCATGTATCCAAGGTCTACCAAGCAACATATTATATGTTACATCACATGATATAACATAAAAGAGGGTGTTAAGGACAAGTGGTCCTACCTTAAGGGGTAATGTTATGTTGCCTATGACCTCTTGTTATTCATTATCGAAGGGTCTAAATATGAGGTTATACTTTTGTAAATATTTTGTAATTAAATCAAAATTTTGTAAAACAAATATATTGTAAACATCAAGTGTGAAGTCATTATCTACCAAGACTCTCTTGATATGCTTATCCCCAGCTTGAGCTACTATATAAAGAGGTTAATCCACGATATAGTTTTAATAGGTGTATCTATCTCATGGAATGCTAAGATAACATTGTTAATTCTAGTGAAACCTACTATGTTGGTGATTTCATTGGGAGATATGGTTTGAGGGACTTCTTGTTCACTCAAAAGTTTAAGCGATATCTCTCTATGAGTAGGTGAGGTTTTTAATCATTTTAAAAGGGAAATCTTAAATGGTATACTCTCTATTTATTGTCAAATATCAAAGGAATGTAAGGTATTTTTGGAGGTGCAAGGATTAAATGTGGTTTTCTAAAAACATCCACCTTAATGTTGTGAGGAAGGACCAATGGTGGTTGTATAGATGGTTCAGAAGATTGATTTTTAGTTTGTTGTCTAGTCACTATATAATATGGCTTGGATAGATGAATCGTACCCATACAAATAGTGGTCTTTTGATTATGGGTTGGTAAAGGGTTTTGAAAAATTACTAAGTTTTTATTAGGAGTATCTTGTTGATTGAGAATTATTTTACCTTATTCTATAAGGTCTTGAATAAGATGTCGTAAAGTGATACATATATAAATTGTGTGACCGTATATGCAATGATTATCTTGTTTATACCAATTGAGCAAATATTTTGAAGTATCTCATGGCTTAATGAGTGGGAGATCATTCATTTTTTTATTAATAAAAATTCTTAGCATAGTAGTTTGGGTTTATCTAGTATTTGTAAATTATCACTTAGATCTATCTTGTTTTGATAGTACTAGATTTTGAGGATCATCTTGAGTTGTATTGACATTATTGGTTTAATGGGAATCAATTATGCCATCCCCTACAACATGTTTATTTTTTGTTGTCCTTTTTTAGAAGGTTTTTCTTCCTAATTATTATGTCGAAGTTATCCTCATCTTATAAGGATAGCTTCTACCCTTTTAGCCATGTCTATGGCTTCCTCAAAGGAGGTAATGTTGGTCATTTCTAGAAGATAGTACAATTTTTCATGAAGGTTTCTTATGAATATATGCAATAGTTCCTTCGTGGGAGGAAAATATTGGAGTATTTCTATCAAGGCCCTCCATTTAGCTAGGAAATCTGAAAAATTTTAATTTTAGCTTGCTTAAGTTGGTATATGTCATCTATGGTGACCTTCTCTTCTATATAGACTAGAAATTATATGACAAAATCCTTCATAAGTTCTTTGAAAATTTTAATAGAACGGAAAGGTATTTATAAATACCATTTGAGAGCTAATCCACTAATGCTTTTAGGGAATAACCCAAGGAGTAACCTTTAATCATGAGTTATATCACTACATGTGATTTGAAGAAATCTTAAGTGATTAATGGGGTCTTGTTTGTCATTGTTCATTTGAAAATTAGAAGTAATAAAATTTAGTGGAAAAGGATGATGACTATAGAATCTAAAGGTTCACTATAGAATTCATCAAAAGAGTATTTTTGTCCAGATGATCCTTGAAGAGAGTCAATTTGGTATTCTAGTTCTTCAAATTTAGAATTCCTCTTTTCAAGGTATAGGTAAAATTAGCATTTATGTTTTGAAATTCCTCATTTGATTGATTTGAAGGTGTAGGTAAAATTAACAAGGTTTGAGTGTAAGGTTGAGATATAGGGGGGAAATTGTGTAACTTGATTGGATGTAGTGGGTGCATGGATATAACCAATCCCTAAATCATTTGTTAAAAATAATTAGTAGAATGAGGGTTTGGAATAGGCATGGCCATGGTAGATGGTATTGAAATGGATATACCTATAAAAGTTACACCTATGGATATAGTTGGGGGAGTTGTAGAATTGGTTAGATGTGTCATAAACACATTAAGTATAGTGAGATTATCTCAATTTTCATCTATTTGTGCAATAGTAGATTGTCCATTGGAGTATTTGATATTTTCATTAAATGTAGAAGGCTCTCTTCTATTTTTTCCCTAAATTTCTTATCTAAGCAAATCTAAGAAGATATGTGTGTTCCTTTTAACATATTCTATAATACGATCTACAAAATTAAAAGTTACCTTTTCAATAGAATGTTCTTCTCTAAGTTTAGGTTTCATCCAAGGATTTTCCTTGAGCTCCCCTTCGTAAGGGCATGAAATTTTTTCATAATATGTCATTGCTAAATCCTTGTTTTGCGTATTATAAGGATGTTGAGCCATTAGTTAAATTTTTTGAAGAGAATATACATTTTTTGTAGATGGGAGGAGTGAGAGAAGCTGGAGTGTGAAGAAGTGGATGGATTTTTAGGGTTGGTCTTGTTTGGAGGTGTTATCAAGTTCTTCAGTTCTCTTATTCTATTTTTCCTCCCCTAGTCCCGATTGGTCTAGAGCCTACTAATAATAGGGGTTTTTTATACCAAAGTTTGGAAGGGTTTTTGGAGGCTCTTTCTTGTCCTTTCCTTGGATAGGAAATATCCAGATATTCTCTTTTTTCCATTCTTCAGCATTTGACTTCTTATGAAGGTTTCCTTTCTACCCTTTTTCTCCTCGATTCAAGTTGGTTTGGTTGAGTATAGTTTAGCTTGGCTCGTCTTAACTGGTCATATTCTTCACCCCCTTTCCCCTTTGGTTTGATACAATTTAGTTAATTTTAGCTCAACTTTTCCTATCTTGATTGGTTATCTTCTCAGCCCCCTTTCCCCTTCGATTTAGTTCAATTCAGTTTAGTTTGGCTTGGCTTGGCTCGTCTCGATTGGTTGTCTTCTCAGCCCCCTTTCTTTGGTTTGGCTCATCTCTATTGGATCTCTTCTCCTTAGTTTTTGGCTTGGAAATTTTTGTTGCATGTGAGGGCTCCTATGGTGACTCTTTCCTTCCTCCTAGATGATATGACAAATATTGATTTGCTAGCTTTGTGTTCTAGAGTTTATGAAACTATTGGTTTTGATAGGGGCCAGGAGGACCCCTATCTTACTTCTATGTTCTGGTTTGTTGTTTGAAATCTTTCTATAGATGCTTGATCTCCTATAGATCTTGTATTTCCAAGGTTTAGGAGGGCCCTTGTCTTCCTTAGACAAACTATGAAGGCCTTCTCTTCATGGGAAATATCACTATGGTTTTGTACTCTCTTAGATAGTATGTATTACTAGGTGTCAGGAGGGTCCCTTGTCTACCTTTAGCACTCTGCAATAGCTTTCTCTTCATGGGAGGGCATCCTGTAGTTGTTTTCTCTCTTGGAGAGTTGGTTCTTCTAGGGGCATGGTGGCCCTCTATAAATTTTTTACGATTTGTGGTCACCATATTTACTCAGTCCTAGAGAGACCTTGCTTTGATGGGAGTCTTTATTTTTTGAATTTCTTGTTTAAGCAACAACCTTGCTTGGGTGGGAATTTTAAAACTTGAAATCCTTGTGGATATTGTCTCATTTGGGTCACCTTTGAGTCTCTCATTGTAAAATATTTGGGGCCCTTTCAAAACCCCTTCATTCAACCAATAAATAAATAAAGAGAGGGTTATTTTTATTAAGGTTTTGTTTCTAGAGTTGCTTATTTTATAATCCTTATTTTAGCTTGAAAAATTAGCTCACCTTATAACTCTTTTTAGCCCACCATAATATAATAGTCAATAAATATATCCCCCCAAGGTTCGTACATTGGTTTACTCATGGGATCATTATCCTTCCCCAATAGGACTAATGATTTGGTTATGTTCTTGTTATCTTGGATTAGTGTGATTTACACTAAGGAAAAATATTATATGATCTTGTTTAAATTTAAATAGTTGTTATCTTATAAGGCAAATATTTGTTTTCACATCAGGTTCACCAAAATGTAGATTCAAAACCGAAGCGCCGCATGTGAGGGTGATCCATTGGGACCCTTGCTTCCCCACAAAAGTATCTTTTCAAAGGAGAACCTAAAGATTTATCTTCTTGTGATGTAGGCTCTATTAGTTTAGAAAACTTGTTTTCTTACTTTAATATAAGTTTCCACTTAGAAGTAGAAGCACCACTGGCACTTTTGAATTTGATTGGTGCTTTTGAATCCTACAAAACTTAAGGGAAAAAATTAAATAGGTCTATTTTTTGGGGCTTGTTTGATAGCAAAGATATGATATTATATCTTCCCAATTTATCAAACCTCCTTCCTGTATAAAAAATATGTAATATGCCTTCTATTTGGAATTAGAAACTAAAGTATCAAAAGTGCCACAATTGAGCAAAAGCACCATTGGCACTTTAGACAAGGACTGGTGAATTTGGATTATGTAAAACCAGAGAGTCAAAAATTGCTAGTTGCTATAGAGAGTGGAAAATTTGATCTGCGACTAAGAACTAATGAGTTTTAGGAATAAAATTTGAGCTAGTTTGGTCCAAATGGTCCAAAATCAGATAAACAGGTTGAAACCACCAATCCTCGAGGTCTATGGATTGAGGCTTTATAAAACCTTGTAAAGTGATTTGTAAACTTCTTAAAACTTATGGGATTACTTGCATATGGTAGGGGGTAAGTTTTAATGAGAGTTGATTTCTTAGGAACGTCTCAAATGAGAGTATGAGGATGCCTAAATACCTATAAAATGAGTTAGAATACCTACAAGAGGGAGTTGAATGATTGAAAAACCTAATAAAACCTATAATATGACCAAAAAATGATATAAAATTATATTATATGATTAATAAGGAAATGTAGTATTGTTATAACTTAAATAAGCCTACAAAATAGATATAAAGGTTTTTTGTGCCCAAAAGAGGAGTTATAAGTGATCACAATAAGAGCAAATGTTATAACAAGATAAGTAGAATATTATAAGGCCTAAAACAATGTTAGTATGAGATTAAAAAAATGTACTAAATCTTGCAAATGAAGGAAATGAAGAGTTATAATTAAATATTATTGACAAAAGAATGAAAGCATGAAGGTAAATAACAAAATAGATCTATAAGCCTGCAAGTAATATAATAAAGAGCATGTAAAATGATTATGGCATAAAATATGTATACAAATTAGATAATATTAGATGAAATGAACACAAATACCTACAAATAATAGATATTAATGATTATAATGCTTAAATGCAAGATGAAATCATGCTAAATAAAGTGAAATAACCATGTAAATGATTATAAACTTGAAAATAAAGAGAAATTTATTTAAAATAAAGTAATAGAGACACAAAATTATTTTTAGGAACCCATAAAAAAATATTAGATACAATAAATAACAAGATATGAAAAGATAAATGACTACAACAATGTAAATTTCAAGTTAGCAAGTTCAAATGAAGGGGAAATGCATGAAATAAAAATAAGAAGATGAAAAGAAAGAGGAGCTAGGAAGCATATTTGCTAGAAAGACCTCCTTATTACACCAATCTACCCTCCTTGACCAATGCCACTTTTCCTTGCTTCACTTGCCTAAATGCTTGATGAAGAAGCTCTAAATGCAAGAAAATGAAATAATGAGAATGAGAGGGAATGCAGAGAGAATGAGAATGAGAGGGAATGCAGAGAATTTTTAGCAAAGCAATGCTACCAATATTGTGTCATGAAATGTCCATCCCAAGGGTTGTATTTATAAAATTTGTAAGGTCTCATCAAGGAGGGAAAGAGGGTCAAATATGCCTTTAGTGCATAACCAAAATTTAAATTTCACAAGTTTGAGAAGTGGTCTGGGCATGTGTGATTTGAGTAGGGAGTGGGAATAAGGAATCTACATGCTTCTAGATTATGCCATATTATTCTATTTATGTTGAAAAAGCACCATTGAATATTAAAAGAACCATGGTCACTTTTGCACCTCATTTGCTATTTTGATCAATGGTCAAGTTGCTTGGTCAAATGATAAAAAATGACTATTTTTCAAAAGTGCCACACTTGATCAAAACTGTCATTGACAATTAGTGATATTTTTGATAAAAGCTTGATTTGATGTCTAGATTGTTTGGGTTGATATGCTTGACTCTTGGTATGATTCTTGGAGTCTTTGTTTAGGGTTAAGGTCACTAGGTGTGTCAATATTAGGTGTCTACAAATTTATGGTTATTTCCTACTTGATAAATCAATGTGTGGAGTCGTTTACGTTCAATTATCTTGAGACTAGTTTTTTTTTGGAAATATAAAGTATCTATTTTTTACATTAAACATTCCAAATATAGGACTCACTTAGGAAGCTCGTAATAGCATAAATTGAGAGTAATGAAATGTCTCATATTTTTTCTTTTCGTTGATGTTTTCTTGTAAAAATGATTTGCATAATATGAATATGGATTTTAGATATATTTTGTTTGTCATTTATATTATAGGAATTTTCTCACATACCAAAACAAGTTATATATTATTATTTTTAAATAGGCTATGTGTGGCTTTTATTGGGTGCCACTCCCATAAAAATAATAAAACTTTACATTTTTGTCAAGGCAAAAAACCATATCCAACTTGTTCTTTTATCAAATATATATTTTGTTTGCCTTTCTATCAGATAAATTCTTCAGCTTCTTCAAATTGCTATGTTTATGATGTTACCTACTTGACATAATTTTCATTAAGAGAAAATCTCACTCAGCCAATTTAATTCTAAAATTTAAATTTTTCCAAGAAGATCAACATTAGAATTGGATAAATTATCTACTAATAGGTTTCCTCATAGATATGCTAACATTTCTAAAATACTACCTCCATTAAAAATTAATAGGCTTAAAATTAGTGTTTTTTTTTAAATCCCTATACCCATGTTTGTTAATAGCATTAAAAATAATTTGTGAATCCCCTTAATTAATATGTTTCCATTTTTTCAATGGCAATGTTGATCCCTATAAGAAGTGCCTTAAACTTTGCATAGTTATTAGTTAAAGTTATATATCATTTTGAGTAGGTAAGATAAGTTTTACCTTCATTATGTTAAAACATATCACCTCCACCAACTTTTTCTAGATTCCTTTAATAGCACCATAAAAAATAAATTTTATTTTGATAAACTCAACTTTTAGACATTTCTATTTTATCATAGGTCGAAGTAGATACTTTATATTAACTCCATTGTTTTTTATGGCCATTTGATGTAAGTTCAAACTCTATAATCAATAGGTTAGCACCTTTTTTCCACATTTAAGACTTTTCGTAATGAATACTATGTTTGTAAACATTTTACAAGAGAGCCAATAATACGATTCCAAACTTGACATAATTTTGAGATTTGTTTTTTAAAAAATGATTATTCCTTTTAAGCCATATATTTCAATAAATAATGAAAGGACCAATCATCCACAAAATAGATAATTCTTTAGCTTTGAAATAATTAATTCAACATTTCATCAAATCTTTCCATATTGATAGAGTTACCAATATAATTTCATATTTTTGAAGACATGACCCGAAGTGTAAGCAAAGGGACAATGAATAAGTAAAATATAATATTTCTAGACCCTTCTTACACAATACATGCTTGAAAGGTCTATGATATCTTATTATTTGCAAACTCTCTCTCTCTTAATATTCTTGTTTTGGACTATTAATCAAAGGAATGTTGAGGCCTTAGGGAGGGTCTCAAGTGGCCAAATATTATTATAGGAAAAATAACTAAGAGTAGGAAAGTTTGATTGCTCTAAATTCTTATATCCCAACTTGGTTAAGTATCCACTATATTTGTAACAACCCATAAAACCAACCCAAGAGAGATAATTTTTTTTGTAAGTAGAGTTCACCAAGGTTCCTAATAATTTATTTTTTTTAGCATTCATAAGGCTTACCACATTTTGAGTTTATTATCGTTGTAGAAAACACTCAAGTGGATTGGAATGGCCAAATTTCCATAGTTCTAGGATTCACATTACTAAACCTCATCATTTAGAAGGATACTAAAGTGGTTCCCCTACCTTTCCTATACCCTTACTGGTATAGGATGATTTGACCACAATGTGAGGATTATCCTTTAAGGCTCATACCACTTAAAGGGGAACACATTTTTTCTAACCTTTCCATAAGTACTTCTTTGTAGGTCAATAGGGCATAAAGCCTTGGTGCCTAGTTACCACACCTTCGTGGACTAACTAGGGTCATTGTAACTTTCCTAATAATGAGCATGGTCATATCGAAGCTCACTTCAAGGTATCACCATACCTAACTCTAAATTGATTCCATTAACCTTATAGTTATGGGACACTCGATCCTCATAGTTCAAGGTGTATCAATCATGAGAATATAGCTATTGCATCACTACAACTCCTTCCATACTTGTGAGTACCTAGCTAGTGCATCCCTACAACTCCTTATAGGTTTTTACACCTACCTGGTTATTGCATCACCACAACTCCTCCCAGGATTGGGTTACTTACCGACTCTGGTCAAAAAGTTCTAGATCTATACCTAAGAACCCCCTTCCCAAAAAATTATGCAAAACAAAAGATATCACATTTCTTGAAATAAGAATTTAAAGTGCTATAATAGAAACAACTTGCTCAATATAACACAATTCTAAATAAAACTAATATTTAAACAGATCATTACTCCACATAAAATCCATTATAATTATAACCCATGAAATCTCTTTCTAGATTGAAATTAAAGCAAGTTGAAGATATCTAACATAATGTTAGCCAAATACCATCTCATTAAAACTAGAAATACAAGCTCAATAGATGCTAGAGGCTATTAAATAATTATTTTATTTATTCAAAAGAAAACATCTTTAAAGGAGATCAAACTATCCCACTTTTATATTACAAAATAAAATCATCATCCCATTTAACATTGTCTTTTAATTCCTTTTTTTGGTTTCCAGAAAGAACAACCATGTTTTTACATAACAAAGTTCCATTCACATAGTGAAGAACACAAGCTTATACTGAGGTGGGGGTGAACCACTAAACAATATAAGACCACTTTTTATTTTTCTTTCCCAAACAATATTAATCAATATAATCAATGGCAATATCAATAGCAATAACCAAAGCAATGCACAAATCATCACACACAATAGAGACACCAATTTAACGTGGTTCACCCAATGTGGGTTACATCCACAGAGAAAATATTTCTTCTAAATATTTCTCAAATAATCTCTTGGGAATTCCTTCCCTATTACAATGTTTATGGACCTCTGTCTAAACCCAAAATGTTGTATGGGAAGTTTCTTTTTCATAACAGGCTATGTGCCTTACCGGATGTAATGGCTTTGGCGGCATGTATATTTTACATACATAGGATCCTTAGTAAGGACATGTTCATCAATAGCCTTAGGCTAATTTTTGTAAAAGGTTTTGGGTCAACCTGTAAAACTCAATATTAATGCTATAGTATCTTATCTACCAAAAAAAATGGACCTCTGTCCAAAGGAGATGTTGATCCCCTGAATCTAGTTTGTGGATCTCTATCCACAAGAGAAGTCCTCCTTTGCTCTGCTTTGGCTGGTGATCTTCTAGAAGACTAGTACCTCCACTACACTGGCTTGTGGATCTCTCTCCATTGAAGATTCTTATCTCCACTCATAATACTTGTCCTCACTACCCTGGCTGATGGATCTCTATCCACTAGAGACTCTATCCTCTTTACTCTGTCACCTCCAAAGCTGTCTCAAACTGAACTAAACTCGATACAATCGGTCTAGCACAATTCTTCTCAATATCTGCACTAAACTTAGTCCAATCAGTCTAGCACAAGTCTGCTCAATAATCTCAATAAAATATACACTAAACATAGTTCATTCGGTCTAGCATAAATCTGCTCAACAGGTCCACTTAAAACCTACTCAAATCTACTCAACAGGTCCACTCAGAACCTACTCAAATCTACTCAACAGGTCCACTCAGAACCTGCTCAAATCTTCTCAATAGGTCCACTCAAAACTTGCTCAAATATGCTCAACAAGATCACACAGAACTTGTCCAAATCTGCTCAATAAGTCCTCTCTTGGACTTAATAAAATCTGTATTGTAAGCTTCCAAAAAAGCTCACAAAATCAGTCCACAATTCTTCTCAAAGACTTACCTCAAATCAGCTTAACAAGTCCACACAGAACTTGTCCAATCTCATAGAAACATAGAGAGAATTGTTAGAGACTCAATATATTCTATACTCAATGCTCAATCACTTTCTCAACTCAAATCAATCTCATAGAAGCATAAAGATAATTGTTAGAGACTCAATATGTTATATACTCAAAACTCAATCACTTTCTCAACTCAATCTCATAGAAGCATAAAGAGAATTGTTAGAGACTCAATATGTTCTATTCTCAAAACTCAATCACTTTCTCAACTCAACTTCATAGAAGCATAAAGAGAATTGTTAGATACTCAATATGTTCTATTCACACAACTCAATCTCTTTCACAACTCAAATCTGAATATAGAAGAGTTTTTTTATGGAACTTGAACAATCACTTCATTCATCCACTTGACTAGGCCCAATCAACTCTACTCAACCAATCACTCAAGAAACAACTCTTGCTCACAAACCCTAGTCCAAGCATGTATCATCCAACTAAAAATATTTCCAACAATGCTCAACAACAAATCTCACATAACAATGATACTCATGATCTTTTCAAACCCTATTTCAAGTTCTTTGCATAACAACTCACTTCAACAACCATGCTTATCAAACAAGGTTTTAACCACAACTCTTAATTTCAGAAAACCTTGAAGCATTAACTCATACACTTTCAAAAAGGAAACCCTAATCAAATCATTTTCACTCCAAACTTAATTTTCAAGAAAACCAATCAACCAATCTCAACAAAGAAAAATTTTACCCATACCTTTTCTTGAAGAAAGAAGAATAATTCTCAAAACCTGTTTCAATCACTTTCAATTTCTTTGACAACTTCAAGAGTTAAATGACAAAAAAACTTATCACAATAATTCTCAAGACAAAGATAACAAATTCCCTTATACTCCTTATAATCTCCACACTTCATAAAGTGAATTTTAATTATCAACAAAATCAACATAAAAACATTTTAATTTTGTTATACCTTATAACTCCCTCAAATACTTATAGTAGTTTCAAAACACTTTTTTAACATATCACTTACTCAACCCTTATGTCTCCTAGAACCTTAAAATAAGGAATATTTTAATTTATCAAAAGAAGCCTTATACCTCCAATAGTGTTGCATTCAACCACTACTTATCCACTCCTAAAGACAAAATAACATACCTTAAAAACCTTAGAGCCTTCCAAAAGTTTATTCACCCTATTATCAGGGCGGGATTCGATCCTGTGTCTCAGGAGGCCTCGGCGTTACCACAAGTGAATTAACCACATGTGCTAGTGATCAGCACAGAAAAAATTGCGATCAACCTCTCTATTATTCTTTCACAGATGATCAAACTTAAAAAAAACTTTATATCTGTACTTCCTCCATGTTTCGATCCTGAAATCTTTCTATTTGCAGTGCCTTCACTAGAACGCCCAACCAACTCAACTACCTTGGAGGATAAAATCATTTGGGGTCTATGACACTTTCATATCCTGTTGGCACGCGCTTCGAAATCCTTTTTAGACCTCTTTTCGACAAACGTGCAGCCACCACAAATTTATTCAACCAGGCTCTCAATTTTTGTGCGTTATGTTACCGTGTCGCAAGGTATATGAACCACGAGCTTAAATTCGACTGCTATCTCCTCGAACGAATCCTGTTTCCTCAAAATATTGTGTGTATCACATTTTATCTTCGAAGTGTATCGCATCACAATAATTACGAACGAATTTTCAACAGACAATTCAAAAATATCTTAACCATTTCCTTGCCTTTTTAATCATTCGAATGTATGTCACTTTAATTTTTTATTCCCCTTTTTATATTCTACGGGAGACCTTTTATCATACTGTTTGACCCTATGCTCAAGGGCTTCGATGACGTCGACGGGTAACTCGTCGGTGCTTTCTTCGATAATGCCCATCAAATATTTTTAACATGGCGCCTAAATTGATTTCAAACATCCAACAAAAAGACCATCTTTATTTAAAATATTTAATATTAAATTATTAAATAATTTAATTATTAAATCATTTAAACTATTTAGATCCCATAGCATTGGGTATTTAATATTATAATAAGCCATTATAATATTATTTTGCTCTTTAAACTATATTGAGCCACTAGATACCATCTTCTTGTATTTTGGACCATATTTAATCGGTCTTATCCTTATGTGTTTATTGGAGAACCTTACGCTGATGTTGCTCACTAAAACTTCCACGGATTGATGCAGAAGACAACTCTTGACATTAATGACAACTTCACGTTTTGACATTAATGACAATTCGATGGACTCAAAATGTCCAACAATAGGATCATTTTATGTCTAGGTATACTAGAGAAAGTCCACCCAAGTGGCCTCTGCACCAACTTCTTTTCATGATTGATCTTATAAAAGGAGTCGCCCATGGATTTTAAGAAAACTTAGGGATCAAGATAGTTGTTTATGCAATGCAATTTAATATGCTCTATGTAAAAATACAATAATCATGCACAAATACATTTCGTATAATTAATGATATAATCCCATACTTCTCTCCATAATTAATTTCCTTATCTACCCAAGCCTCATAAATTCATTATAATTAAACTCTTCAAGCCATCCCATACTCTTTTACATACAATATTCCAAGCAACTCAAAGTAAAGAACACTTGCTTATAAAATATCTTTCTTTTCTATTTACAAATTCATGCCTTTTCCAATAAATAAAATTTCATCCAAAACTATTAATTTCCTTCTAATATTGAAAGGAAGCAAAGAGCCTACTAATAACTTATTGATGTCCATTCACTAAGTTATACAATTAACCAATGCTTATTCAAAGGAGGCTCTAAATTAAAACATTTAGCCTTCAAATTTAATCAAGTCACAAAAGAAAGCAACCCACACCTCAAAGTTTAAAAAAGGTAAACAATAATAACTCTACTAGCAAGGCAATTACATACCATCCATAACTTTCAAGAGATACCTTTACATCATGCTCTGACAAGGGTTACCTCGATCCGAGCTACTTCGTCCTCACTTGCCTAAATTTTCTTTTCATCCTCTTTCTCTAGTGCATTTTGCCAACCTCCAATCCCTTCCCCTTTGGATTTAAAATAGGATTTATTTAACCCAAGCCGAAGCTTCCAGTCTTCATGCAATATGTTACTCTACAAGAGAACATTTTCACTCAAGATACGTTGATAGAAGGTTTTCATTTGTCATATATTCCAAGCATAATGTTATTTTAATTCAAGTCATGCGCTCATGGTTAATTTAATTAATCACTCATTAATAATTATCAAAGCAAGGCTTAATCATTAGTATTCTAATGTTCTTTGGATTAATAGCTTAATAAATCCTTTCTTATTAATTTCTTTTTGAAAATCTACTAACATTAGAAAAAGAACAATTATCCATCAGTTGGATACTGTTGAGTGCTAAAATCAACCACTAGCATCGATATCAAACAACAAATGCTCTTGCCAAGCCAGATAAATCCATCAAGAATCAAGAATTTCAATACTACACCTATTTTTTTCCTTGAGTAGGTGGTTATTTAAAGATAATCAATGTTATTGCCTACCTACTAAGGAGGACTCCCTTGCAATAGCAACTTCTTCGTCCAATGGGTGTTCAAAAAACATATATGCAAATGCATCTACATGAAGGGCATTATCTTACCCTTGAGTTGTTGATGAACAAGTCATCACCATCATTTCCTATATTTTTCTCTCAACTCTAGTGGTTGTCCCTTATCAATCCATCGATGAGAGTACCTAGTCCTACATCCAAAGAGTTCATTAGTAGTACCATATTCTATATATTTTTCAATTAAAGCATAAAATGCAATACCAACAAATTTTGATAACATGGAAATAATAACATGCATTAGATATCCACACATCTATACATAACTCCATATCAAAATCAAGTTTTACCGAGGGTTGTTAAAATATTTTGATAAATTTTTAACTAATTCATTCTCTTGCATAAAAATAGACAAGCAAAAATTTTGAAGTATATATTGAAGCTCATTTGTTCACATTAATATAATCTATTACCTTTGTATCTTTATGACTTAAACATGCTCAAGTCAATAGTCATTCTTTTGGATCAGAAATAAGAGGACAAGATTTCAACCAAGCATCGAATTAATATATTGGCATATGTGCATTATTATTAGTTTATGTATGTTTCTATACATGTAAAAATATATTATTAGTTGTTTTATCACATAGACAAACATATATCATTATTTATTTTCTCACATTATATTTAATTTTTTTCAATGAGTTTATACGAGTTTTCATGAGGGGTCCCGGTCCCCTCATACTGAGTGGGGTTTGAACCTTGGACCTCTCAAAAAGAGGCCATATCCCTTACCACTGCAATAAACTTACAACTTTTACTATATTTAATTATGTATAACTATATTTATATTTATGTGGATTTATATGTATAATTTATTCAATATTTATTGACTAATAAAGGGGGAAAAAACTTTAAATTAGTCTTATAATAATGTAAGGTAACTAAATTTAAACAAAAAAACATATTTTAACATAAAAGTCAAACAATTAAAAAAAATATTTATAATCATTTCTTCTAGAGTTTAGCTTAACTAGTGAAATGGTTTTAATTTGTGAATTGAAATATTTTCTTTAGATTTATGCCATCACATTCTTCATATGAATGAAATAAAATGATTTTAATTATGTCCATGAGATCAAAATATTCTATGGGACCAAGAGCTTTAATACAAGATGGGGTATGATGTACAACCCTACTCCCTTTTGAATTCAAACTTTGGACCTCTTATTCAAAGTTTCAAAGTTTTACAACATTCAAAAAAGAAAATAGTTCAACATCATTTTATCAAAAGTTTCTTATGTTGTTGATTTTGATGAGAAGTTTTTCTATTTTTATATTCTCAATTCTTTAAAAAGTTCCATTAGTGAGTTTACATTTAGAGTATTCTCATATGCAATCCTAATGTCCTTGTAGGCTTCACATTCCATGACAAAATATTTTGGAATGGTCTTGCAAAAGGTATGTTTTTTTTTACTATACCTCCTAAGGAATTGTTCCTCTCATTTTTGCATCAAAGATGGTGTGAACTAGATCTTAGTTAGGCTATAAGTATTTTTTCCTTCCATTTGATCTTTTCATCTATGTAATATTTTGGATGTGTTTACAATTTGGGTTGAACTCATTGATGTATAATTATTTTTTTCTTCCTAAATGTTTAGCACACATGACAAGTATGAATTTTTTCCTCACGTATTGTTTAATTTCTTTGTTGGATTTTGGGACCTTATGAAATTTAATGCTCCATTTGTTCACCTTTTTTTTGTTTCATCCATGTGTCTTTTCTTCTATTTAGTGTTTCTTTGATTATCAAATTTGGCAATCTACTATCTTCCATTCTTTGTATTTTCTTTGGGTACCCCAATTACCTTATCATAGCTTCTTCTTCTAATGGAAAAGTACCTATTTTAGCAAGTAAAATCCCTTATGGCACTACTGCTTTAGTCATGAAATTATTTGTAGTTAGTTGCTTTTGAATTCTTTCTATATCTCCAAAAAACTTGATATGTTTAAATTATAAATTGTGAGGATGATAACTAATAATAATGACAAGGCATATTGCTATCGACGAGTCGAAAAGGATTCTCAGACTCTTTGATCAATCCTTAGTTTAGCACATTTATAGAGAAGGCAATGAAGCCACTAATATGATGGTGAACCTAGGCTTGAACTAGACAGGCCTTCGAGTTTGGGATAGTGATTTCTCTTGTGAAATTGTCGACTTTTACCTCCATCATGATGTTTCAAATCAGTAATCGTATTCAACGAACTCTAGTCATGGTGAGGTGGTACCACCTTGGCTTGCAAATTTTTAATTTCAACTGATTGTGTTTAAGGATTGTTGTATCAGTCTTGTCTCTCTTTTTGGTTTCCCTTTTTCTGTCTCTTTGCGGGATCTTTTCCTGGGAATCCTCTTTTTGTCTTGATATTGTAAAAGGTTCGGGGACCTTTCAAAATCCCATTTCCATCAATAAAAAAAAAAGAATAACAAGGCATATTAGCCTAAGGGGTTGGAGCATTGGTAGAAGTATCTAGTTAAATACTTTGATTTTACACAATATGGGTGGGAGGTATTTTAAACTCATAAAATAAATTCTCAAAAAAAACAAGACTTTTTTAAGACATTATTTTTTTAAATAGTATACATTTTGTTCATTGATATTTTAATATATTTAAGATCATTAATTAATAATTGAAAAAAATCAACTATATATAATAGTAGGAAGCAAATTGAGAGCAAGGAACAAGAGCCACTCTTTATTTTAGATCTTAGGATAAATTCAAAAACTAAAGGATTCATGTGAAGAAAATCTAAGTAAAATGGTGGGAAAGTCATTTTTGAAAGTCCTTACTAGAAGTAAGGATGTCCTAGTTAGCGATAAAAGGAAGAGTGAATCTATGGCAATCCTTATCCAAGTAGTAGATAATACACCAAAAGTGATTATCAAGCATGATATAATGTTCTTAAAACTAGAGAGTTAATATGTAAGTTCCATGGACACTAGCCATTTTTATTTAGATTTAAAGTTGGATCAAGTGCAAGTGAGGATTGAATTTAAATTACTCCCATGACTTTTATTTTAAAAGGATTTTTCCTTATTTTCTTCTCTAGTTGAAAATTAAGGGATAAAATAATGGATGATGGCCCTTGGTCTAGGGACAAATATGAATTATGTTTAATACCATGGAGTGAGAATTTTTCATCAGACATTTTTATCACTGTTTTTTCTTTTATTTTTTCTCTTAAATATATTCTTCAACTTCCTCAAAGTGCTATGTTTCCACAATCATCTCCTTGACATAATTTTTATTAAGACATAAAATCTCACTTGGCCAGTTGTCTTCTAAAATTTGAATTTTACAGGGATGTAGATCAACACCATAATTCGCTAATTTATCTACTACTCGATTTCCTTATCTATAAATATGCTCACATTGCCAGGAGATTACCTCTAGTAATAATGATGAACATCAACAATAATATCATTTTTTATTGAGTCTCCACATCCATTTTTGTTAATAGCATTAATGATAATTTGTGAGTCCCCCTCAATTGAAATATATTTCCATCCTTTTTCTATTGCAATTTTAATCCCTGTAAGAAGTGCCTTAGCCTATGCATAGTTGTTATTTGAAGTTCCATATGATTTTGAATAAGTTAGGATAATTTTACCTTCACTATTTCTAAAAACACCACCTCCACCAACTTTTCCTAGATTTCCTTTAGAAGCACCATTAAAATTAATTTTTATAAACCCAATTTCTGGACATTTCCATTTTACCATAGATCAAAGTAGATACTTTGTTTTAATTCCATTGTTGCAAATGACTCTTCCATTTATGTTCAAATCCTATAGCCAAGTTATTAGCACTTATTTTTTGCAATTGAGACTTCCCATGATGAGCACCATATTTTTAGACATTCTACAAGAGAGGCACTGATATGGTTCCAAACTTGGGCATGATTTTGATATTTATTTTTAAAAATTCTATTATTCCTTTCAAGCCATAAATTCCAACAAATAATGGTGGGGTCAATCCTCCAAAGAATACATAATGCTTTAGCTTTGAAATAATTTATCCAAAATTTTATCAACTCTTTCAATGTTGATGGAGATACCCAATATAATTTCATATTTTTTAAAAATTAAACCCAATGGTGTGAGCAAACGGACAATGAAGAAGTAAATGGTCTAAAGTTTCTAAATCCTTTTAACACAAGGCACATCTGAAAGGTCCATAATATCCTCTTCTTTTAGACTCTCTTCGGAAAATAATCTTCCTTTGAATTGCTAACCAAATAAATGTTGAGGCCTTAGGGAGAGCCTCTAATGATCAAACATTCTTCCAAGGAAAATATTTGGGAGAAGAAAATTTTTATTGTTCTAAATCCTCATATCCCAAATTTACTGAGTATCCACCATCCTTTGATAAGTTCCAAACCAACTCATCTTTTCATGTAAAAATTGGCAAATAAAACTCTAGAAGCATATTTTAAAGTTCATCTACAATTTATTTGAGTTCCTCTCCTTCAACCAGATCACTAAAATAAATCCATGATCTGGAGTTTTTTCTCATAATAATAAAATATTTGACCTTTGGACCTTTACATGCTAGGCACTCTTGAGCCAATGGTTTCCATTTTGAGTCAAATATAAGAGGATAAGGCTTCAACCAAGCATCAAACCAAAATTTTGAATAACTCCCCTCATTGATTGACCATCTAATATGTTTCTTTATCAATTTCAAACTCTCTAATATGAAGTTCCATGTTGATGAACCTTTGGGTACAGTTATTTTATTAAACAATTTCATTGCATCAAGAGAACCTATATATTTTTGAAGTAATGTTTTTACCCAATTCTTTCCTTGATCTCTGAATAGTCTACACCCAAGCTTTGCTCCTAATGCCAAATTCATAATTTTACAATTCTGCAAGCATGTTCCTCCAATATTCTTTCCTTTGAAAATGCTATCCTACTTACAAATAGGAAACACAAATTTTTCCTCAAAACCTCTCCATAGAAATTATGTTTGAATTTTATCAAATTTGGATGCTATACCTATTGTAAATCTTGAAAGTGACATCATATAAATAGGAATGGATTGCAAAGTAGTTTTTATGAGTTGTAGCCTTCCTAACATGGTTAATAACTTACCTTTCCAACTTGCCAAGTAAGATTTCATTCTATCCAAAAAAGATATCCAAAGCTCCTTTTTATTTCCTTTATTAGACAAAGGAATACCCGGGTAGATTGATGGAAATTTTTCAATTTTAAACCCCAAAATATTCACAATAATTTTTTGTAAATCTAGGGTAGTTTTAATGAAAAAAATCTTGTATTTTGAAGTATTTACCAACTATCCAATAGCCTTCTCATAACATGAAAATATTGATTTAAACTCCATGGCATCACTAACTGAGGTATGACCCAAAAGAAAAGTATCATCCATAAATCGGTGGTGAGATTCAAAGGGACAATTTTTGCAACTTGAATACCCTTGATTTTTCCTTCCATTTTTACCTTTGAAAATACTCTTCATAATGCTTCTACAAAAATAATGAATAGATAAGGAGCAAGAGGATCACCTTGACGAAGTCCACAAGATGACTTGAAGTACCCAACAGGAGAACCATTGATCAAAACAAAAAAATTTGTAGTGCTATAACAACATTTAATCCACTCACACCAACTATAACCAAATCCAAACATCATGAGAATAGCATGTAAAAAATTCCAGGAAAACCTATCATATGCTTTTTTCATATCTAATTTCAAAAGCAAACCTAGTTTTTCATTGAATGAAGAGAATGTATGGCCTATGGTGCAATAATTATACCATCAAGAACTTATTTACCCTTAACAAAGCCACCTTGTTCCTTTGAGATAATACACCCTAGAATGCCCTTCAACCTGTTTGCCATTATTTTTGATATGATCATGTAAATCATATTACAAAGGCTTATTGGACGAAAATTATCAAAATATTTTGTGTCACCCTTATTGGAAACCAAGGTAATAAAAGTAGCATTGGTCTCACTTATTATAGCCTTCCTTTTTTGGGCCTCTTCCACCGCATCTAACATATCACTCTTCAATAAATTCCAAAAAATTTGAAAGAAAATTGCAAGAAATTCATCGGTGCCAGGTGTCTTGTTAGGATAGAAAGAGAAAACTACTTCATGAAGCTCCTCCATAGATATATTTTTCATCAAGCTTTTATTTTATCTTTGAGTGATAGTTGATGGAATATTTTGCAAAAGTTTTTCTTATGCCTTCTTATCTTGCCTAGAATCTAACAAAATATTTTTGATAATTTATTGCTTCCTTCCTTATATCTTCTTCATCCTCAATATTTCTTCCATCTAGAGTTATAATATTTTTGATATGACAAACAGAAAAGTTTGTTTTTGTTGTGGCATGAAAAAACTTTGTATTTCTATCTCCTTGAGCCATTTCTCTCTAGATTTTTAGGACCAATATGACTCCTCCTTATTCAATGCATTATGATAATAAAAAAGTAGTTATTTTTCTTTCACATAAGAATCCTAGTCCATTCCATTAATTACTACTATCTCTTGTAAATATTGAAGCTTGGATTTAATTTATTTTTTGTCTTTAAAAATGTTACCAAAAGATTTGGCATTCCATATATTCATTTGCTCTTTTAAATGTTTCAACTTTTGAACAAACCTGTACATACATGATACTTCAAATTTTGATTCATCCCACCATAACATAACCATTTGGAAAAAATTAGGATCTTGGAGCCACATAGACTGGAAGTGAAATGGATTTGTATGACCATTTTTAAGTGACTCACAAATCAAAAGAATGGTTTTGTGATCTAATCATGCTCGCAATAAAATATCTAAAGAGATTGTATACTTTGTTTGCAACCAAATATTGGATAACAAGAATCTATAGAAATGGGATATAACAGTATTAAAATCACCCCCAAGAATCCGTAGATCACAATGAATCATCATTGTATTTGACAAAAATATGCTAAGGTCCTTCCAACATCTTTCACGTGTAGTAACTATAGTTGGAGCATATACATTTATAACCCCAACTTTGATGTTTTACTCTTTCCTACAAAATAATACAACAGCCCAATTACTTTTTGCTTCTAATATTTCTCCATCCCATTTGCATTTATCCCATATTATTGTAATACCGCCTGAAGCTCCTATTAAAGAAACTGCTAAACAATCACATGTATTCAAAATATTCGTAAAAGCCTCCTTACATTCCTCACTGCTTAATTGTATTTCTTGTATTAAAATCAACTAAGGGCTATAAAAACCTATTAATTCCTTAATAACTCTTTTTTAGGGGTTTTATTTATACCCCTAATATTCCATGATATCATTTTCATCATCAATACTTTTTATTTTTGTTAGTGGGCTTAGCCCCACTTCTTGTTAACACCTGTGATAATTTTAGTTGGCTTCCCAAATCAATATCCTTTTGAGTTTCTTCTTCTCTTAGTTCATGGTTTTATGGCCTTCCTCTCCTTCTTCCATTCTTATCAACACTCTCATCTTCATCAATCTGTTCCATTTTTTCATATTGTTCAAAATGAGACTTATCTTCTAAAGGTTTATGTTGCCTTAAAGAGTTGAAAGTGCAAGGAATAGCCTCATTAGCATTTTTTTATTTATGTTGCCCTAAAAACTCTAAACTGCAAAGATGATCCTCCATAGTCATCACTTTTTTATGTTGGCTTGAAAACCCTAAGTTTCCTTGGATATCCTCGATAAGATTTTCTTTACTATAATTCTCTTGAAAACCTAAAGTGCAAGGAACACACTCCATACTACTTTCATTTTTATTGGAAAGAGAATATTTTAAGCTACTTGACGATAGTAAAGGTGATTTACCTGGATTAAGCTTGACCTCCTTCACCTAATTTGGTTTAAGATTCATCTCCCCATTTTCCTTTATATTAAAATTTACCTTTCTCTCTTCCTTTGCACCTTGAGCTCCTTCTATATTTGAACTTGCGCAATGTACTTTCCTCATATTCCATACCATTTTTATCTTCTAATGGTTGATTTGAGTGAACTGTAATTGACTTTAGCATTTGATGATGTAGAGGGATTTTTCTTACCACTTTCTTAGGAGTGGAAAATCCTTGATTTGACCTAGATTCTCCTGTGATATGGTCTACTTGTTTCAAATTGAGATAACCCGCATGCCCAGAAAATTCCATCTCTTGCTCCATTTTTACTTTGCAATATTTTGCCATGTACCCAGTTTTATGACATTTGCGACATCCAAATGCAATATTTTCATAATCCACCAGCTGATCCCATTCTCTTGATTCATTTTTAATCCTAATCGATTGTGGTAAAGTTTTAGAAATATCCATGGAAACACATATTCAAGTGTATACAACATGCCTTCTCTCCTTATTATATGGTCCCTCTTGGATGAATTCACCTAGATTATTACCAATACTCTTCAAAACCTCCTTATCAGAAGCCTTTTAATAGTTTTTGTGTCCACAAAATAATTCTCACTCCAAGGTCTTAAGTATAATGTATCTTTACCCCTAAACCACGGGCCTACATCCATTATTTTATCCCTTATTTTAAAACTGGAGAAAATAATGAGGAAAAATCCTTTCGGAAGAAAAGTCATGGAGTAATTTGAATTCAATCCCCACTTCCACTTAATCCAATTTTGAATCTTAGAAAAACCTTGCAAATATCCATGAAACTTACTAGTTAAACCTTTGGTTTTAAGAATCATTATATCATGCTCAATTATCTCATTTTTGATAATCACTTTTGGTGTAGAATCTGCTACCCAGACTAGTTTTGTCATAGATTCTCTCTTACCTTTATTGCCAGCTAGGGCATCCAAAATTTCAACTTGGTCATTCATACTTTCAGTAAGGACTTTCACAAATGAATTTCTTTCCATGTTACCTAGGTTTTTTCCAAATGAATCCTCTAAATTTTCTTGAGATTTGGAACAAGAAGTGACTTAATTTTCATTGTGCTCACTCTTGGTTGCACTCAATCCTAGCTTCCCTCACTCCTTAATTTAAGAATTTTACTTTCTAGAGTACCCTTAATGAACCATAAAGCAACATTTTGATAATCAGAAACATCATCAAGTTTTATCAAATAGCCTTCTCCTCATACTGCATGTTGATCTACTACACGTAAATGCGTAAGAAAAGGCTTTACAATCCCTAATGCGAGTTTCTTTGTCATGCCTCCCACCAAAGCATAGTTCACACCTTATATGTTTTGTCTATAAATAAAAAAATTGCAATCCATTCGTGTATCTACCTTGATTCTCTCTTCGTGAAACTGACGACCACACAACATGACAAATCACCACAACCGCAATAGAAGTTTGATGAAAATAGATTTTGACCTCTCTTCACTTCAAATCCTACCACATTCCATGCTCTTCCACAAGTCCATAAATCCTGCAACACCCAAGCTCTCAAATCCTGCGACACCCGAGCTGCCAAAATTATAAATAACTTTGGAGACTAATACTATTAAAAGGCTTTTTATGTGGATTAAGCTTTTTAGAAATCCTTATAAACTCGTCAATAAGGGAATTTTGAATAATATTGATAATACTATAGGGAAGTTCATCCAATAGGGATCAACTACTAAGAAGAGAAGACATGCTATATATAATTGAATATGTGTTGCCATGGATATTCCAAAACCTTCATTTTAGTTCATTAGAATTAAATTTTAATCAAGATAATAGAATCAACAAGTGGATTAAGAAAATATTACAATTTGTTGTTGCAAATATTACGAGACCAGATATATTACAAGAGATTACAAAGTGAAAATGATGAACAAAGTGATACAAAAATTTAGTAATTAGGTAAACTTTAACATGAAACAAGGAAATCATATCATAGTAGAAATTGGTTAAGTCAAATATTTTTTCACTCCTAATAAAGCAACAAGAAAAACCACTCTACATCATCAAATGGTAAAGGCCATTATAGTTCACTCAAATCAACCATTAGAAGAAAAATTGACACAATGGATGAGGAAGTGTAATTTGCAAGTTCAAAAACTTAGGGAGTTAAAGATTCAAGGAATATTGGGAGGCAAATTTTAATGTGAATGAGGTGAAAGAGGTCAAGGTTAATCTAGTAAATCATCTTCATTTTTCTCAAGTAGCATAAAATCTTCTCCTTGCAAAAAAATTGTAAGTAACACAGAGTGTAACCATTGCACTTTATGGTTTCAAGAGCAACATAATAAAGAAACACATGGAGGATATCTATGGAAATTTAGGGTTTCCAAGGTAGCATAATAAAGTAATTAGTATGAACAATCATTACTGTACTTTAGGTTTTTGGGCAACATAAATAATAAAGTGTTTATGAGGTTATTCCTTACATTTTAGATTCTTTAGGACAACATAAATATTTAGAAGATAAGTTTCATTATGAATAACATGGAAAAATAGAAGAGATTGATGAAGCTGAAAGTGTTGGTGGGAATGAGAAAAGGAGAGGAATATCATCAAAGCATACACAAAGAGAAAAAGAAACTCAAAGAGATATCTATTTGGGAATCTAAATAAAAATATCATAGATGTTAACAAAAAGTTGAGCCAAGCCCACTAATAAAAATAAAAAGTGATAGTAAAAATGCTATCATAGAATATTAGGGGTATGAATAGAACTCCTAAAAAATATTTATCAAGGACTTAATAGGTTGTTATAGTCCTCAAATTATTGTAATACAAGAAACAAAATTAAGTAGTGAAGAATGTAAGGATGATTTTGAAAAATATTTGTAAGATGGGTGATTATTTAGAAAAGTATTCTATAGGAGCTTTAGGAGGTATTGAAACAATATGAAACAAATAAAAATGGGATAGACAATTGTTAGAAGCAACAAATAATTGGGTTGCTAGATTATTTTGTAGGAAAGAGCAAAATATTAGAGTTGGGGTAATAAACATATATGCTCCAACTATACTTACTCCTTGTGAAATATGTTGAAAGGACCTTAGCATTGTTTTTATCAAACATAATGATGATTCATAATTGTGATCCATGCACCCTTGGGGGTGACTTCAACACAATCCTATCTCCTTTGGAAAAATTAGGTGGTACTCTGGGATGGTCTATATCAATTCAATAATTTACTTCATTTTTCAATTCAAATGGCCTTTGCTATGTTATTCCTTCAAATTTTCAATATACGTGGGATAATTAATGCATTGGATAAACTCATATAGCAAAAATATTGGATAGAATCGTGTTATCCAATACATGGCTGCAAAAAGTGTATAAAATATCTTTAGATATTTTATTGTGAGAAGGATCAAATTACAAAACCATTATTTTGACTTGTGATTTACCCCATAATGGTCATCCAAAGATATTTTGCTTTCAATCGATGTGGCTCCAAGACCCTAATTTATTCTAGATGGTTATGTTATGGTGGGATGAAGCAAATTTTAAAGGATTATATATGTACAAGTTTGTTCAAAAGATGAAATATCTAAAGGAGCAAATGAAGATTTTGAATGCCAAATATTTTGATAAAATCTTTAAATAAAATAAGTAAATTGAATTCAAGCTCAAAAATTTAAAAGAGATAGTAGAAATCAATGGAATGGACTAGGTTTATTATGTGAATAAAAAATATTTACTTTCTTATTAACATAATGCACTGAAAAAGGAGTCATATTAGTTTAAAAAATCTAGGAAGAAATGACTCAAGGAAGGATATAGAAATATAAAATAAAATCATGCTACAACAAAAACATTTTTTTCTTTTCACTGCAACAAAAATATTTTAACTCCAGATGGGAGAAATATTAAGAATGAAGTCATATACGGAAGAAAGCAATTACCAAAGAATTATTAAGAGTAATTGTCAATACAGAGCTTGTGGGAGTTTTTTTTAGTACACTGCTATGTGTGTCTGTAGCTTTTTGTTTCTCCACTGTTTCAAGGAAGGGATCCGTGTTTGTTTATTTTTTTGTAATTATGATGCGAGTGTGTTTTCTCGAGGTATACCCAAAATGTTGTATGGGAAGTTTCTTTTTGATAACAGGCTATGTGCCTTACCGGATGTAATGGCTTTGGCGGCATGTAGATTTTACATATATAGGATCCTTAGTAAGGACATGTTCATCAATAACCCTCGACTAATTTTTGTAAAGGATTTTGGGCCAACCTGTAAAACCCAGTATTAATGCTATAGTATCTTATCTACCAAAAAAAAATATTAAGAATGAAGTAATTAATTATTTCAAAAATATTTTGTTAGATACTGGTCAAGATAAGGAGGTATAAGATAAGATTTTGTAAAATATCCCATCAATTATCACATAGGCACAAATTCACAGCTTGATGAAGAATATATCTATGGGGAAGTTACATGAAGTAGTATTCTCTTTCCATCCTAACAAGGCATCTAGACTTAATGGATTTCCTATAATTTTCTTTCAATTGTTTTGAGGTCTATTGAAGAGTGATATATTTGTTGTGATTGAAGCAGCTTCGAAAAGGAATGATACAATAAGTTAGATCAATGCCACTTTTATTACATTGTTTACGAAGAAATATGAGATAAAATATTTTGTTCGTCTAGTAAGACTTTGTAATATGATTGATAATATCATTTCAAAAATTATGGCAAACATGTTGAAAGACATTCTAGATTGTGTTATCTTAGAGGAACAAGGTGGTTTTGTTTGTGGTAAACAAATTCTTGATGGTCTAATCATTGCACAAGAGATCATACATTCTCTTTGTTCCATAAACAAACTAGGTATGCTTATGAAACTAGATATGAACAAAGCATATCATAGGATTTCCTAGAGTTTTCTAAATGATATTCTTAAAAATTTTGGTTTTGATAACAACTGATGTGAATGAATTAAATGTTGTTATATCACTTGAAAATATTCTATAGTGATCAATAGTTTTACTAGTTATTCTAAGTCATCTTGCGGACTTCACCAAGGTGATTCACTAACTCCTTATCTATTTATTATTCTTATGCATAAATTAGAAAGAGTTTTCTCAAATAAAAATATAGGAGAAAAAATCATAGATATTCAGGTTGAAAAAAATAGTCCCTTTGAATCTCATCTCCAATTTGTTGATGATACTTTTCTTTTGGATCATACCTCACTTAGTGAGACCATGGATTTTAAATCAATATTATCATGTTATGAGGAAGCTACTAGATAGTTAGTTAATACTACAAGCCCTATATTTCCAATGAATTATTATGGATATTTTAGGGTTTAAAATTGAAAATTTCACATCAACCTATTTTGGTATTTCTTTATTCCATAAAGGAATTAAAAATGAGCTTTAGATCTTATGTTTGGATAGGATGAAATCTTGTTTGGCAGGTTGGAAAGGTAAGTTCTTAACCATAGCAAGAAGGCTACAACTCATAAAGACTACATTGCAATCCATCCCTATTTATATAATGTCACTTTCAAGATTGTGAGCAGGTATAGAATTAAAAAATGATATTATAAAAGAGATTTTATTTGGAAATGATGCGAAAAAAAAATTATGTTTCCTCTTTGTAAGTGGAATAGAGCTTGTAAAGGAAAGAATATTGGATCAATCTTGGGTAATTACAAACTTATGAGTTTGGCTTTAGGGGCAAAACATGGGTAGAGATTGTTCAAAGATTAAGGAAAGAGTTGGGTAAAAGTATTACTCTAAAAATATAGGTTCTCTTGATGCAATAAAATTATTTAGGAAAATAATCTTATCCAAAGGATCGCCAACATAGAACTCCATATCATATGGTTTGCAATTGATCAAAAAATATATTATATGGTTAGTCAATGAGGGTAAGTATGTAAATGTTTGACTTGATGCTTGGTTGAATCCTTATCCTCTTATCTCTAGTTCAAAATGGTAACCATTGACTTGGGCATGTCTATCTTGTAAAGGTTCAAAGATCAAAGATTATATTAATGTGAGCAACAACTCCAGATCATGGATTTCTATTAGTAATCTATTTGAATGAGAGGAACTTGAAAAAATTACAAATGAGCTTCAAGAGTTTTCTTTGCCAATTTTTTCACAAAAGGATGAATTGGTTTGGAATCAATAAAAATATGGTGGATACTCGGTCAAGTTGGAGTATGAATATTTAGAGCAATCAAAATTTCCTACTTCCAAATATTTCGCTAGGAAGAATGTTTGGTCACTAAAGGCTCTTCCTAAAGCCTTAACATTCCTTTTGTAACAATTCAAAGTAAGATTCTTATAGGAGAGAGTCTCCAAAAATGAGGATATCATGGACCTTTCATATGTGTCTTGTGTGAGAAGGATTTAGAAACATCAGATCATTTACTTTTTTATTGTTCCCTTGCTCACACCACTTGGGGTTACTTTTTACAATATATGAAAATATATTTGATAGCTCCATCAACATTGAAAGAGTAGATGAAATGTTGGATTAGTTATCTCAAAGCTAACGCATTATGTATTATGAAGAGGATTGGTCTTGTCATTATTTGTTGGAATTTATGCTTAAAAGGAATAATAGAACTTTTTAAAAATAAATCTCAAAATCATACCCAAGTTTGGAACCCTATTATTTCTTATTTTGTAGAATATTTCCAAATATGGTGGTCACCATTGGAAGTCTCAAGAGTAGAAAAAAGCGGTAACAACTTGGTTACAGGATTTAAACATACATGGAAGAGTTTTGTGACAATGGCATTAAAACAAAAGATCTGCTTAGATCTAAGGTAAAATGAAAATGTCCAAAAATTAGGTTTATCAAAATTAATTTTGATGGTGCTTCCAAAGGAAATCCACAAGAAGTTGATGGAGGTGGTGTTTTTCAAAATAATGATAGCAAAATTCTCCTCACTTACTCATAATCATATGAAACATCAATTAACAATTATGCAAAGGTTAGGCACTTCTTATAGGGATTAAAATTGCAATTGAAAAAAGATGAAAATATATTTCAATTGAGGGGGTTCACAAATTATCATTAATGCTATCAACAAAAATGAATACGGAGATTTGATAGAAAATAATATTATTGTTGATTTTCATCATCTATTATTGGAGGTAATCTCTTGCAAATGTCTATAGAGAAGGAATTTGGATAGTAGATAATTTAGCCAATCACAGTGTTGATGTTCGTCTTGGTGAAATTCAACTTTTAGAGGACAATTAACCAAGTGAGATTTTATCTCTTAATTAAAAATATGTTAAAAAGCTGATTGTGGAAACATAGCACTTCGATAAAGTTGAAGAAAATATTTAATAGAAAAATAAAAGAAAATGTAGAATATATTTTATAGAAAAATAAATAAAAAATATCTATGATAAAAAGGCAAGCTAGATATGGTTTAATTGATCTAACAATAAATGTAATATTTTGGTATTTTGATGGGAATGATACGCAATAGAAGCCACATATAGCTTATTAAAATAATAATAATGATAATTAAGAAAATTCAACTCGTTAGAATTTGAATAAGCAATGAGTATTGCTTTTTAGTGGAGAAGGGGTTTACCTTGATCCTTTGAAAATCATCTTAGTTATACCGTGTTCGTGTTTGACATGGTTGGTCCCTTAAATTAACACAAAGGAGGTTCTATATTTGTTTCTTCACGTAATTTCATATTTCTACACAACTTTAAACATAAAAATTTTCTTGTGTTGAAGAGGCTTAGAGCTGACATCCAAACCGTCTACAATTAGGTTTATGGGTTGAAACCATAGGTCAAGATTTTACCTTTATTAATGAACAACAATTTTATATGTGAACCTTTGTGTTTCTTCTTAAATTTTAAGATTAAGTAGATTGGAGCTAAGAATTTCACATTGTAAACCAAGGTTCAAATTGAATAGGTAACCCTTAACATTTGGTTCAAAACTTTTAATTTTTAACTAAAATTTAAGATTTGCCCATAAGTATTAAGACAATTAATTAAAAATTTAAGAGTTTTATTTTGTAAACCAAAATTGAAATCTCATACTTAATTCTTAACATTTTGTTTTATTCGGTTAGTGTGAGAAACCCCTACTACCAACGTAGAGCAATCTCCTCCCAACCATGATCCCTATAAAGTTGAGAGCTATGCTTATCAATAGGAAATTTAACACACACCCATCCCCTCACACACTCGCCCACACCACGGTTATTAATTCTTAACATTTTGATTCAAGGGTTAAAATGTTTTAAAAAATAAATTTAATAAATAAAAATAAAACGAAAATTCATCTTAAATAGATAAATTTAACTAACTAAAATAATAATTAATTTTTATTCCATATAAAATATAAGACGTTTTCCACACATTCAAATATTAATATTTATAAGATTTATTTATTTTTACTTAAGGAAACCTTTGTAATCTTTAATCCGTTGAGTAAAGACAATGTCAATGGAACCCGACTGTCTAAGAATGGAACTAGCAGCCCGACAATTGTCTACGAATGGAACCTAACAACCCATCAACAATCACTGTCCTACTACCAACTGCTCTATCCCACTTAGTGCAAATTCTAAGTAAATTAAATTTGACAAGATGGTATCATATGTGCTTAGGTGTTCTTTCACGATGGGTTTTAAATCAACTGCTCGATCATGATGGGATTCACTCATCACAATATAATATTTAGGATAGCTAAATCATATTATAGGTTGAAGAGAGCCAAGGTCGTGGTCAACGTGGATTTAGATTAGTAAATCTTCTTCCGATAAAGAAGAAGAAATAATTAAAGAAATATCTTTTAAAAATATTAATAATTAATAGTAGACTAGGAAAGTGAAACCTTACTTTTCCCACTTAATCCCGACAACGTTGTCCGTCATTTCAATTGGAAAATCTGTTCAGTTCTCTGCTGTCTAACTTGTCAAGATTTAGTAATAAGGCCATCACCTCGTATAAATCAAAAGTTTGTAGATACCTTGCATGTCCACCCATGATATTTGCATGTCCAAAATGAACAAATTAAGAATCATGGGTGGACATCAATTTTAAAAATATGAGAATACATGATGATGAGAAATTTGAAGATTTTAAAAATATGAGAATGTATGATGATGAGAAAGTTAAATATTATTGTATTAGAATAAATAACATACTGTATAGAATGAGAGTGTACGGTGAAACCATGGAAGATAGAGTAGTAGAAAGAAATATTTTAAGATCCTTAACTCCAAAGTAACTGTATATTATCATTACAGTTGAGGAGTGTAAAGATATGGACCAAATTAAAGTTGAAGAGTTAGTGGTTTCTTTATATTTTACTCAAATGAATTGAATCATACACTAGAGTCCAAAGTATGGGTTTCAAAACCAAATGCAAAGCCTTTAAAGCACAATGCAAAATTTTCTCAAAGTTCAGATTAGAAAGAAATAAATCAATCAAATTTAAATAGGAAGGGTAAAAAGACCATCACTTGTCATTATTGTAAGAAACCGGGTCATATGATGAAAGACTACAGGAAACTAGCAGCTAAAATCAAGCAAATTCAAACCAAGATGCGGTGAGAAAAAGGTCTACCAATATGAGAATAATGATGATCAAATTAATTTTTCTCTTTCATGTAATTCAAGTTTAGATGATAAAAAAGATATGTGGTTTCTTGATTAGGATGTTCTAACCATATGTCATGTTTTAAGGATTGTTTTGACAAGCTAGATGGTTCATTCAAGATCCAAGTTCACTTAGGAGATGGGAAGGTGATTCATGTAGAAAGAAAAGGGAGTATGTCTATCACCACAAAGCATGGGAAGGGTGATATCAGCAACATTTATTTGGTTCCAAGCATGAAGCACAATATCATGAGTATTGGACAACTAGTAGAGAAAAGATTCAAGCTACTTTTTGACAATGGAGAATGATTGATCTAAGACAAGAAGCAAGGTAACAAATAAATTAGAAAGTCTATAATGTCAAAAAATAGATTTTTTTCGTTGAGAATAAATATGTTAAATCAAAATTTTTGTTTTTCTACCATTGAGGAATCAAGCATGATGTGGAACTCTAGATATGATGATTTAAATTTCAATAGTTTGCATGTTCTTTTTAAGAACAATATGGTTGATGGTCTTCCAAGGATTGAATTCAAATTGAAGGAAGCATGCAAGGCATGTATACTTGGATAACACCATAGAGAAAGCTTTTCAACCAACAAATGGAGAGTTACCAAATAATTAGAATTGGTACATTTAGATTTGTGTGGGCCCATGTCTTGTCCTAGCATAGGTAAAAATTGTATTTTATCTCCTTTATTGATGATGCTACCAAACTGATGTAGGAGCATCCAACGAAAGGCAAAATACAACAAAGTAGAAAAAGTGTCGTGATATCGCGACATGTCGGCAAAGAAGAAAAGTGTCGCGATATCACGACATGTCGCATTATCGCGACCAAAAGCCGAGAGAAGGCTCAAGTAGAAAAAGTGTCGTGATATCGCGACATGTCGCAGAATCGCGACCAAAAGCCGAGAGAAGGCTCAAGAGAGAAAAGTGTCGCGATATCGCGACATGTCGCAGAATCATAACCAAAAGCCGAGAGAAGGCTCAAGAGAGAAAAGTTTCGCGATATCGCGACGTGTCGCATTATCGCAACCAAAAGCCAAGAGAAGGCTCAAGTAGAAAAAGTGTCGCGATATCGCGACACTTTTTCTACTTGATCGCGACATGTCGCAGAATCGCGACCAAAAGCCGAGAGAAGGCTCAAGTAGAAAAAGTGTCGCGATATCGTGACATGTCGCAGAATCGCGACCAAAAGCAGAGAGAAGGCTCAAGAGAGAAAAGTGTCAAGATATCGCGACATGTCGCAGAATCGCGACCAAAAGCCGAGAGAGGGCGCAAGAGAGAGAAGTGTCGCGATATCACAACGTGTTGCATTTTCGTGACTCAAGAAGGAGAGAGAAGGCATAGAGCAAAAAATGTCATGATATCGTGACATGTTGCGAAATCACGATTGAAAGAAGACAGGAAAGGCTAGAGAAGAAAATATCGCGATTTCGTGACATGTCGCAAAATTGCGATCGAAGGAGCAGAAAGAAAGCAAGGAAGGAAACTGTCGCGATATTGCGACATGTCGCGTTTTTGTGATTCGAAATAGAGAAAGAAAGCAAAGAGCCAAGTTGTCACGATTTTGCGACATGTCACGATTTCGCGACCCGAGAGGCGAGGAGGAGGTAGAAAGGAAAGATGTCGCGATATCGCGACATGTCACGATTTCGTGATCAAAAAGGAGAAAGAGGAGCCGAAAAGGAAAGATGTTGCGATATCGCAACATGTCGCATTATCGCGACCAAAGGACGAGGGAAAGCACAAAGGAGAAAAAGTGTCACGATATCGTGACATGTCGCATTTTCGTGACCAAAAGGCGAGGGAAGGTGCAGGAGAGAAAAGTGTCGCGATATCGCGACATGTCGCATTATCGCGACCAAAATACGAGAGGAGGCGCAGGAGAGAAAAAGATATCGTGACATGTCGCATTTTTACGACTCACCAAGGACAGGAAGGCCGAAAAGCAAAAGTGTCACGATATCGCGACATGTCGCATTTTCACGACTCGCAAAGGGCAGGACGACCGAAAAAAACAAAAGTGTCACGATATCGCGACATGTCATATTTTTGCGACTCAAGAAGGGGTAGGAAGGCAGTGAAGCGAAAATGTCACGATATCGCGACATGTCGCATTTTCACGACCAAACAAAAGAAAAAAAATAGTAGGCCGTTACAGAGGAAATTATCGAGCGGTGGGTATACCGAACGCCATCATTGGGTGACAAGCGGACAGAGTCTACAGTGGCAGCACTGGACAAGCACGTGGTACCAAGGTGCAGTGAAAGCAGACAAAGACCAAGAGTCAAAACGTTTTGAAAGCCAGAACAACGAAGAGGCATGGGAGATGAAACGAAGGGTCAGAAAAGGAAAACGGAGAGTCATGTCAGAGAGTTTAAAAGGGGAAGCGAAGGCATGCACAAGGGTTGAAAAAACAATGGAGACAGAGTTGCAGTCGAGAAACTGCGGAGACAGAGTTCCAGCTGTGAAGGCAAGAGGGCATTCTGGACCTGTGTAGGCTGTTTTTCTTCCAGAGTTGGAAATGTTGTAATAGAATAGAAAAATATTAAACTACCTTTCTGAATAAAGGAGTTTATTTGGTAGAGTCTGCCATTTTTGTAAATTTATCCAAGTTTGTTGAATGAGAATTGAGAATTTGGGCGGAGAGAATTTTTGGTCCCCTATCACAAACTAAAGTGGGTTTTCTTCTTGAAGATAAAAGAGAGAGTATTCTCAATCTTCAAGACCTTCAAGGCATTGGCTGAAAAGAAATCAGGTTGTTCTATCAAGGTGTTAAGAACTGATAAAGATGGAGAATTCTATTCATAAAAATATCTAGATTTTTTATCTTTGCATGGAATAAAAAGGTATTTTACTGCTCCCTACACACCAAAAAAAATGGTGTTGCAAAGAGAAAGAATAGGATAATAATGGATTCATCAAGAACCATGTTGGAGAATAAGAATTTGGAGAGGAAGTTTTGGGCTAAAGCAGTGCAAACAACAACCTGCATCCTGAATAGAAGTCCCATAATGGCGATGAAAAAAAACACTTTATAAAACATGGTATGGTAAGAAGCCCATGGTGGCACATCTTAGAGGATTTGGTTGTTTAGAATTTATTCACATTGATGATATTAAAAGGAAAAAAATTAGAACCTAAGAGTGAACCTCACATATTTACAGGTTATAGTGATGGTTGTAAGGCTTACAAGTTTTTCAATCCTGTTAGTAAAAAAAACTATTATTTCTAGGATTGTAAATTTCTTGAGAATGATGTGTTTGTTGATCATAACCAAAAGAGTGTAGAGGTTATTAGTGAAGGGGGAAGTATTTTAATGGAGAAATGGAGGTCAATCAAGATCCTCCACAAGTTCCTAGTGTTAATGGCAACAATACTAGTTCTTCCCAAGAGACTAGTTTACCACCAACTTCAAGCCAAGCAAGAAATAAGAGGTTATTGCTTCCACATCCAGCAAGTCAGATGTCAGATCAAAATTATGAGAGGAGAAAAACAAGACTTCAAACTCAATCAAGTAATAATCTTGAAAATATTGAAGATAAAATGACTTACTATACCTTATCTTGTATTTCTAGTGAACCAAGGAACTATGTAGAGGCTAGTCAAAGGAAATAATGGGTTGAGACCATGAATGATGATATGAAGGCCATTGAGAGAAATGAGACATGGAATCTCATTCAACCTACTAGTTAAATGGATGTTATTGGTACAAAATGGATCTACAAGACCAAGCTTCATAGTGATGGAAAAATAGACAAGCACAAAGCTAGACTAGTAACAAAAGGGTATGCACAAACATATGGCGTAGACTATGATAACTTTGATTCTATGGCTCGCCAAGAAACTATTAGATTAATGCTTTCAAATGATACTTAGAAAGGATGGGTATTCCACCAAATGGACGTCAAGAGTGCATTCTTGAATGGTGAGATTGAAGAAGAGGTATATGTGGAGCAGCCACAAGGTTTTACAAAATAAAGATAAAGAGCATTAGGTATATAAGTTGAGAAGGCACTTTATGGGTTGAAACAAGATCCAAGAGCTTCGTACTCAAAGATATATGGATTTTTATCTAAAAATGGCTTTGAAAGGATAAAAAATAATCCAACTCTTTACATTAAAATTGTTGACACTAACATGTTTTATGTTTATATTTATGTTGATCTCATTTTTACAAGGAATTCCATAGCTATGATGCAAGACTTCAAGGAGAGCATAAAAAGTGATTTTGAGATGTCTAATATTGGAAAATTGAAATACTTTCTTGGCATGGAAGTACAACAAAGGGAATATGATATCTTCATATGCCAAGCCAAGTATACCCAAGACACGTTGAAGAAATTTTTATTTCTAGATTGCAAGGGAGTTGATACTCCTATTGCTAGTGGGAAGAAGCTTATGAAATATGATGGAATTCCTCTTGCTGATGAGAAGAATTTCATAAGTATGGTGGGTGGATTTATGTACCTTACATCCACAATACCCAACATTACCTATGCAATTTCACTAGTTTCTCGATTTATGAGCTTGCCAACTCAAAGGCATATGTAAGTGGTGAGACAAATATTTAGATATGTGAAGGGAACCTTTGATCATGGCATACACTATAGATAAAAAATATCTTCAAGGCTAGTTGGGTATGTTGATTCAGATTTGGGAGGTTCTATTGATGACCAAAAATCCACTACAAGGCATTGTTTCACCTTGGGAAGTGGGTTGATTTCTTGGTCATCCAAGAAGCAAAGTACAGTGGATTTGCTTTCCAATAAAGTTGAATATGCAACCCTTACTTTAGCTTGTACACAAGGGATTTGGCTAAGTATAATGTTGAAGTATTTTGATGAGACTCAACATGAGCCTACCAAAATATTTTGTGATAACATTGGGGCAATACAATTGTCCAAAAATCCAATTTTTCATGCAAGGACCAAACACATAGATTTGAAGCACCATTTTGTCAGAGACTTGGTACATGAAAAATTTTTTGTCATTGAGTATTTTAAGAGTGAGGATCAAGTTGTTGATATACTCACAAAGGGGTTGTTGAAGGTGACTCATGGGAGACTCAAAGAAATGTTGGACATTTCTTCCTTTGACATCAAAGGGGGGATTGTTGAGGGTGATGTCAAAAGTCACCCATAATTATTAAATTAATATGTGAGTTATAACTAAAATAAAGCACATGCAAAAATATCTTAAATTGGGTGCTTTATTCATGCCAATTAATAATTTTAGTTAATTTAAAAATAAATAAAAAACAACATGCAAGGTGGCCATGATAAAAGTTGTTTTTTTAGAAAGCTAGTTTTTTAGAAACTTGAGTTGTTTTAGCTTTTTTGATTGATCAAGGTTGATTGATAATTATATATATTGTAATTGGAATCATTTTTAATATACAAGAATCATAATTTTTCAGAGTGCACTATTATGGAGCTTTTTTTAAGTTTTTTGTGTGTTTTTTCAATTCTAGATCTAATTTTTTGGTTTGGACTAGCAACATAGTTTGCTGAAATTGGAGCTTTTGGCTGAGTATATTTCATCATTTGGTATTCAAAATTGGTTGAGATTAATTGCTAAACACTCCTAGACCATTTTTGGGTAATATCCATGCTCCATTAATGTTCATTTTATTTTAGATCATAATTGCTTTATTGTTTTTTCTCTCCACTTTAAGAACTTTGATAATCAAACCCTATCAAGCCTAAGAAAAACAACTTACAATAAATATTGTACTATCTCCCTTGCTCTAATTGGTTGAGCTCTCTTCCAAAGAA
The DNA here is from genome assembly GCA_028583015.1 of Wollemia nobilis. Classification (NCBI taxonomy): domain Eukaryota; kingdom Viridiplantae; phylum Streptophyta; class Pinopsida; order Araucariales; family Araucariaceae; genus Wollemia; species Wollemia nobilis. Next base: position 19,856,080 of record JAQPPZ010016881.1, read on the forward strand.
ACAAAGAAGTTGAATCTAGGAACATATAGTGCAAGAATTGCATGTCCTTACAACAATTGTAGACCAATCACTAGAAAGTTTTGAAAGTACATATAGATTAAATCCTTGTCTTATGCATGATATCCAAAACCCACACAACAAAACATTATTTAGAACCCAACTCTTCCAAATATCCATTTATTTGTCATTCACACTAAATTCCTCAAGAAAAACACTACAATCACAACATAAAAAATAGTAACAACAATTAACACTCAATACTTCCAAATTTTCATCTCCATATAGATTTTTAAAAATATCATATGTTAACCCTGATATTATATCTTTTCCTTTCCACTAGTTGAATTATGTTTGGATTAACAGTATTCAAGAGAAACCATATTTTACCCTCTTCACAAAGAGCCTTCCAGTTTGCTAACCAATCTCCTACCCCATTTCCTTCTCTAAATACATGGGCCACTTCAAAGTTCTCTAATGAGTTTAGAATCCTTAGAGTATCTGTTATTGAACTTGACACCTGCCAACTCACCATAGCCTTCTTATTAAGACAATTGATAATGTTAAGTGAATCTCCCTCCACTATCAACTTTTTCACTCCCAATTGCCTCACCAATTTTGCTCCAACCAATACCACTCTAACTCCTACTTTATGACTTGTCATAGTGCCTAAATACTCACCGACAGATCCAATTAGGATTCCCTTACTATTATTTATCACTGATCCACCCCCAGCCTTACTAATATTCCTTTAGATGCCCCATCAAAATTGAGATTTAACCATCCCTCCCTAGGTGTCTGTCATTTTACAATTCTAAGATCTACTTGAGGATTATTCTCCATCCCTACTAGTCTTAGATCCCATTGTTCAATTATCCTTGCTTCCTCTAATGATTATTGTTTTACCTTTATTCTTAGGGCTTTCACATTTTCCATTGTAGTAACTCAGATAATTTGACTATTTTTTATGTAGCTCTCTTTTACTCCTTAAATATTCTTCTATTTCACTTAAACCAAACACCCCAAGCATAATGGAAAGAAATCAGATCCCATATCTGATCAATCTAGTACTATTAAAGGGATTTTTCTACTCCTCAATCCACCTTGCCATATTTTTTGGCATTACCCATTTTATCCTCATCTCCCTTATTAATTCTTAAAGTATCATGAGGGAGTATTTACACTCTAACATTACATGTTTCATTATATCTTCTTATGCTTCACAAAGCTAGCACCTATTTGGAAATTGAAACCTTATGGGATAATTTAAAAAATTTTGTTATATCGAATTTACTTCTAACTTAATAATATGGTTATCGTTAATATTATTATAAGCTTTGCATTAGAAAGTAAATTATTTTATGGGTAATTATCCTGAATATATATTCTTAGATAAAGTGTTTCTATTTGTATAATTATCTTACTATCATTTTTGTTTTTTTGAAGAATTTTCTTTTGTAACTAATCTTGCTACATTGAATCCATTCCTAAATTACCAACATAATTAGCCAAAATATCATTATCAACTTTGTATTTTAAAATGGAATATTTCTATGTAAATAATTATCATAAATATCATATGGTTGAGGATAGAGGCAGAATGAAGTGGAAATAAATAAGTATTCAAGGATTTCAAGCGGAATCAAATGATCTTTGTAACATTCTCGGGAAATAATTTATCCCCATGAGACCCAAGGAATATCAAGTGACCTGGGCTCCTACGGAAAACGGGCAGTTCACTGTTAAATCAGCTTACAAGATTTTGCTTGATGACGAGGATTTTATCCTCCAAAAGGACTTAGTTTGGATAAAAAAATTAATTCCAAAAATTGTAGTCTTTTCATGGTTGGTTATCCAAGGAAGAATTATAACCATTGATAATATGATGCGTAAAGGTATTTGTATCACTAATCATTTTTATCTGTGTAGGGCTAATTAGGAGACCATTTATCACATTTTCCTTGAGTGCCCTTTTTCCTTGACTTTCCTAAGTGGGGTTTTTCAGGACTTCAATATTTCTTGGGTTAAACCAGCCACTGTACTTGATTTGTTCGTCTAGTGGCCTTGCCCCTTTTCAAGCCAAAGACTTAGATACATGTAGAAAATTTGTCTCAATCACTATCTTTGGTAGGTGTGGTTAGAAAGGAACCATAGAGTCTTTAATGAGTCTATCCATGATCATCAAACTATCATTGCCAGGATCCAATCCTTTTCCAATCAGAATGTGAACCTTATCCCTTTTTATAGTCGTAAACCTCATCTACAGGAGACCATGATTGCTCAATATTTAAGCTTAACCTTGTTAGATGAGTCTTTGCCTAGGGTAATAAACCCCAGAGCCAATGTTAAGTGGTTCCCACCTCCTACGGGTTGGTTTAAGCTTAATTTTTATGGAGCGGCTAAGGACAATCCTGGCAAAGCAGGCGCTGGCAACATTATGCGAGATCATAATGAGAATATGATGCTTGCATTTTTTGAATATTTGGGAACAAGGACGAACAATGAAGCTGAAGCTAGAGCCATGTGGAGAGGCCTTCAAATGACTCAAGACTTAGAAGGCAATTTGATCATAGAAGGAGATTGTATGCATGTTATAAATCTCCTCAATAATTGGAAAACACCTCCTCGGAGGATTAAAACAATTTTTGAAGAGGCTAGGATCCTTTTCTAGGGAAGACAGGACATAAAATCCCAATATGCATTTCAGGAAGTTAACAAAGTTGTTGATAAGCTGGCCAATTTGGGTGTCGATGATGATGAACTTTTCAAATAGGAACACAGTGTCCCAAGTGAAGTAGAGGAGCTTATTCAACAAGAATACAAAGAATAATAGTCAAATTTACCAACAGGAAAGACACTATAAGTTCGAAGGCTATGAGTATTCCCATCTCTTTTTTGAAATGGACTCACAATAAAAATTATTCGAGTTGTCAGTCTTGGTGGATGTTGCTTGGAAATACCACAAAGACTAATGGGGACAATCACATGTCAAATAACATGGCTCCTAGTCATCTTAGTAATTTGAGGTTGGTTGATAATCACAGGGTAGGAAATAATCGACAATATAAGACTTTGAACCAGAGCCACATGGACCACCAGATAGCCATCGCCATAAATCTAGCTAGCAGGTTCACTTCTCCAAGGCTGATTGGCCAAGACAGGATGTGGTCCCAAAGCATGTCATATACGAAAGAAATAAATTACCAAAGAATTATTAAGAGTAACTGTCAATACAGAGCTTGTGGGAGTTTTTTTCAGTACTCTGCTATGTGTGTCTGCAACTTTTTGTTTCTCCACTATTTCAAGGAAGGGATCCGTGTCTATTTCTTTTTTTGTAATTACGATTGTCCCTATCAATTTGGTCATCTTCTTGAAAAATCTCACCAGATTCTAAATCACCAGATTCTAAAATCCTTTGCTTACTCCTAAGGACGAGAGCCATAGGAGAAAAAGAAAGGATAGAGAAGAAAAAGAGGATCTAAAAACTAGTGAAACACACACAAAATATTCTTAAGATGTTTTTAACATTTTTATTCTAAGAAAACAAAATTAATGGTCTTGCTTAAAATTTTCAAAAGAAAAAAACAAAATGAAGAGGCTTCCTAATTTGGCCACTAAAGATGTATTTTCACATTGGGTTCACCAAATATGTAGAGGGGGGGAAATTTCCCTATCATGTATGATTCTCGACTGGATACAATGGGAGTCGAGGTGATCTTAGGGGTATTTTGAGCCTCTACACTCACGGGCTAGGGGATCAAAAGGGTTCACCAAGAATAGTTTTAGAACTCACTCCAAGTCCAAGGATGGAATGTTTGATGTGTATATTGAGCAAGCACCTATGTTTGGCCTTTCTAAAATCTAAGCTAAAAGGAATTAAAGAACAATGCAGGACAAACAATGATGCAAGCAAACAAGAAGCTATTCCTAAAATGATTCTTATTTTAAATGAGGACTAACCCTAGATTGTAATAAAAGTAAATATTTTTCTTTTTAGGCAAGGGACCAAAAGAATGCACAAACAAATTTAACCTAGATGTAAACTATATGTTTTTCTCTTTATTAATGCCTAGAGATAAAATCAAATATTTTTCTTTTTGTTCTTATTGTATTTTAGATAACAAACAAATAGTGAACATTCTAAGGAGTCTACTTAGGAAACTTACTTGATTCGGTAGTTGACCCTAGCTTTTAACTTGCATCTAGATATATCCAATAGCTTCAAAACCTACAAAAATACTTTTAAAATCCTAAAAAAATTGATCAGTGTTTGGGGTCCTGCTTAGGTCGCTATATAACTGAACTTGGAGGTGAAATAGTCAATCCACCTTGGTATTTTTAGTTGATCATTCAAAATGAAAAAAAATTATTGTTGACATTTGGAAGTAGACACGATGAGATATGACAACATGAAATAGCAAACAAGAATGCTAAAAAAATGAATGCAATGACAAGCAAGTATGCAATTGCAAACCTAGCCTTTCCATGCCCTATAAATTACTGGTTGAGGATTCAAAACAAGAAGAAATATCGATAAAAGAAAGCAAAATTTGTGAAAACAGAGTTTTCACAAAATTCACATCCTATAATGGGTAGGGCATGAATTCACACAATAGGACTTAAAACTAAAATTTAATATGGTAAATGCAATTTTAACATTAAATTGAATGATTTAAGAGCTAATGAATACAAAGAGACAACCTAATAATCCTATAGAGGAAGCAATAACAAAGTTGGAAGACTTAACCTCCTTCTAGAAGATAATTTATCATCAAGGCTTCTCCACTTGCCAATCACAAGAAACACACCAAAATTAGAGCATCAAAGTATTTCAATAACATCAAGAGCACCAAATGAATACAAGATCAAGGTTACACGAAAAACTTGCTTAAATCGCTTAGAACTTCTAGTGGTGAAAAAATAAAGGATCCAATCCCTCTATTTATAAGGGGTTTATAAAGGAAAAATGAGGGAAAACAAAAAGCAACCTTCACCAAGTTGTTGCCACAAAATTCGACCCTAAAATTTAGATTATTTTAAAGAAAAAGTAGAAATTTACTGAATACACACCCCATAATTTATCGAGAATGGATTTGGTCAAGGTAAAGAAAAACAAAGAAAAATAAGAAAAAATAAGTTTCAAACTTGCACTTAGCAACTTTGAGTGCCTCTCTAGGGATTCTAAGGAAAAATGACTCATTTGGGTGGGTCAATTTTCCATGTCTACAGATCCCTTCATCATTTTTAGGGTGCAATTTATTATATAGTTATTTATTACTATAGATTTGGTGGCTCTCAAGGGGTATTTTGTTTGCAAAATGAGACAAAATCAGAAGCTAAAAGCCTTTATCCATTGGGTGTGGATTTTTTAGTGCATAGCTCTTCAGAGAATTTTGGTCTTCTTTTATAGCCCCTTTTTTGAGTTGAGGTAACCATTTACATTTGTTTCACCACATTTGAGCTAGTATCTCCCCTCATTTTGTTGTCCTTTAATTGGGATGAGCTTTTCCTTCTATGATGGAGATGATGTAATCAAATATCTAACTTATCTTCACTTATGTGTAATTATTATTTGGCTAATGCAAACCTATTGCCTAGCTTGTCTTGCTTGTTTTTTTTATTCAGCATCGATTTCAAGAATGGCTCTATTAATGGATTTTGCTTCTATTTTCCTTTTGAAAAGGTATCTTAGTGGGGGATGCATCTCCTTAGGTATTCTATGCTAGGATTTGTGAAATATAAGGTTGAAATATTCTACTGCCTCCATGGGATATCTTTTTATTATTGCTAGTTGTTGTAGGAGCAATACCCCATCTACATTTTCTCTGAATCTCTCCATAAAAATATTGTCGAGTTGGTCCCAATAGGTGATCAAACTAGGATAGAGTGTGATGTACCATTCTCATGCTTTTCCTCTAAAATATGATTCCAAAAACCTTGATCCATATTTTGCTTTAATATGTTGTGGATTGTGCACAGGCTTGCCACATGGTTAAGGTGCTCAATGGGGGTAGTGAGATCTTCCACAATGAAATATGTGAGATACTATAGAGCAAATTGGAGAATTTCCTCCCATATTTCATTTGATAATGGTGGTGCCAATGGACCTCTATAATTCTAGGTAGGGAATACTTTGTGGGGGGGTGGATGTGGAAAAGCCATATTTTGGACTACAAAATTTCTTCTTTGTAGAATGCTTATAGGTGGTGGTATCAAATATTATCACAATTTGTAGATACAAAATCCTAATCATAGATTCTTTGTCTAATTATTTTTGGATTCCCCATTCAAGGTGGATTTTCTAGATGAATGCAACTTTGTTCTTCTAAAAATAAAATAGATTGAGGTCTTCACCTAAACCTCAGTCTAGTATCTTCAGCAACGAATTCTTCTGGTATCCATTTTGGAGCAAATTCGCTAGGTGAGTAATGAGGTACTTCAATAAGTGGGAATAGACAAAGATCCTCACCAAGTCTAAGCCTTACTACTTGTGATTCTAGATCCAATGATATGTCATTGGGGTCCCACTAGGTATGCAATTAAATTGCTGTCATATTTGATTGTCCTTGGAAGGGTAGTCGCACCTCATGGAGAGCGACATAGTGGGACCATGACTAAGAGTGTGGGGTTTGGATCAATTAGGGGCCTCCAAGAGTTTTTTACAAGTTTGGATCCTTATTAATATGTGACCTTTAAGGTCCCATTGGACTCAACAAAGAAAAAATTATTGCAAAAAAATAAAAAATAGGATGATGCACCAAAATATTTGCTAAGATGTTCCTATAAAAATAAGCTTGAATGCTATGTGCTAGTGGTTAACACTTCCTCTCCTCAACACATGAAGAACAGATGAGAGTTACCAAGCATAGGCTTGCATAAAGCAGTGGATCCCATAGAAGATCCAACAACAGATAATTGGTTCAAAAATAGACGCAAGTTCCTCACACATACATACACTTGATAAAACCCAAAATAGGTAAAAATGTTATAGACACATACATACACACATAAATGGGCCCACATGGATCCATAGATGGCTAAGCCAAAAATTGATATAGGCTTATATATATATATATATATATATGTATATAGATACATATATATATATATATATATATATATATTATATATATATACATATATATATACATATATATATATACATATATATATACATATATATATATCTATATATATATATATATATATACATATATGTATATATATATACATATATGTATATATATATATATATATATATATATATATACATATATGTATATATATATATATGTATATATATATATACATATATGTATATATATATATATGTATATACATATATGTATATATATATATATATATATATATATATATATATATATATGTATATATATGTATGTATATATGTATGTATATATATATATGTATTTTATATATATATATATATATATATATATATATATATATATATATTATTTTGGAAATCCATGTGCTATCACCTACCTCCTCCCTTGGTATTAGTGTGCTTGTTTAATTTCAAATTTGTCCTCCTTTTTGGAACTTTTCCTGGAGCTATTTATCTATGTCATTAGGGATTTTTTGTCTGTGCTATCGAGATTTTTGCTTCTCCCTTTCCTTTAGTAATTTTATGAGTTTTGACAAGTCATTATATTGGGTATTTTTATAAAACTTTCCTTCTCTATTGAATTTTATCAAAACTCCTATCATTCCTCTTTATCTATGCCTTCAAATTTTTACCTTTGTTCTACTTTGCAATTTCTTTGCCCTTTTTTCCATACCAACTTCTACCTTGTGGCCAAGGGCCTTTTACCTAGGATATTTCCATGTGTGCTAATCTAATACCAATTTTATTAGTTCTTTTATTGATGTAGAGAGGCTTTCACCTCAACAACATTTTGGAAGAATGTGGAGAAGTATAATTATTTTGTCATCCATTGGAATAGATTCATTATAAGGATTCATTTCCTTCCCCTAGTTTTTAGTTCCTTCTCCACCATTCTCCACTATTATGAATATCCTTGAATATGTGGTGAAGAGATAATAGATGAGGTACCTGAAGCCACATACCAAAATAAATATAGATGAGAGTGAATCCTACTAATTTAGCTATAAATGATGTTTGGGCTGATCCTCTTCCCATGATGGATCCTTCTCAATTATCATTGCAAATGTTCATTAAACTTTATCAAGAATAAGGTCTGACTCAGATATCACCAAAAAGGATTTAGAATATTTGTTATAGATCAATTCCTTATGAAGTTTGGGTGATCAACTTGTCCGTACAGTATGAGGATTTTCACACCTATCCTTACCCTTTGGATATATTTGTTTGGTGATATCCTACATGGAATCCCTTTAGGTTAGTATGACCCATTTTTTTTTATCCCTTTATCATTTTTGGGGTGCAATCTAAATGTGTTGTGGTGATTTATCACTACATGAAGAATGTTTTTGGATATAAATTGATCTATAGGACCAAATACACATTGAATTGTTAGTTACAGAAGCACAATTCTTGCCTTGTTATGAAAATATTCTCTTCGTAAGAGGGAGTGGGCTATTCTAATACTTTTATGTTGATGGCTAGAATGGACTTAGTTAAGATGATTCTCTCTATTGTTGCCTCTTATGTATGAAAGGTACATTAAATTGATGTAAAGAGTGCCTTTCAATATTGGGATCTTTAGGAGGAAATTTATATATAGCAACCACTTACTTTTGAGCTCGAGGGCCCTGCTTCATTGGCTTATCATCTAACTAGGTACTTGTATGGATTTAATTAGGCTCCTTATGCATGATTGAGAAGATCCATTATTTTTTTCATTTTTTGGGTTTTAGAAATGTAAGTCTAAAACATGAAATTTACATCAAATATTAGGATGGGTAAAATTTGATGATTGTATTGTATATTGATAATCTTTTCATCATGAGCAGCTCCCCTACTGTGATCCAATATATGAAGTCATGAATTTAATCTACTTTTAATATTATATAATTGGGGCTTCTACATTGTTTATTAGGAATTTATATTGATTAGACAGATTCTAGCATCACCATTTCTCAATCAAAGTATGCTTTAGCCTACTCAGAATAATTTTACCTCAAGACTAAAATTTTGGGCTGATTACACCACACCTTTGATTGATGCCATGTTGTGTTGGTATCTTGTGGGAGTAATTCTCTATCTTACTCAAACTAGATTTGATATAGCCTTTGTTATCATCTATTGCTCTAGATACATACATACACCCTACGAGAGTCACTGGACAATAGCTAAGAGGATTTTAAAATACATCAAAGGGACATATCAAATTGGTATTCACTACTCTCTTGTATATTCTCTAATTTTGATAAGCTTTTTATATGTTGATTGGATAGGCACATTTGTGTTTTATTTAGGATATAGTCTAGTTTCTTAGTGTTTCATATGCCAATTCACTATTTCTTAGTTCTCCATGGAGGATAAATACTATGCTTTCAAAGAGGCATCTAATCATCTTAGGATGATGCTCATGATTTTGCAGGAGATTATAATTCATCATAGCTTTTTAGTTATCCTTGAATGTAACAATAAAAGCACCATCCAAATTGTATAAAATTTAATGTTCCATCATTGAACAAAGGACATAGAGACTTGAATGCAATTTGTGAGATGGATTCATGCATGTGGGATGTTTAATCTAGTGTTTGTGCCTTCATTAGTATAAAAAATAGATATTTTGACCATGGTCATGGCCACGATGCTTTTGTGTGCATGGGGGAGCTTCTTGAAGTTGGAGAGTTAAGGGTCCATATTTGTGTCCCTCATTTAGCTTAAGGGGGGATGTTGAAATGTGTTATGGTTAAGCTTATATTGAGGCCACAACCAACTTTTATACTTTTATTTGTAATATTTTCCCTTTGGTACCATGTAAACCTTTAAAATATGCTTTTGTAATTCTTTTTAATATTTTATTACTGAGGGTCAATCTCACAACCTTGACCTAAAGGTATCATGTATTTAGGTATAAATACCCCTTCATACCAACCATTTTGCATCAATGGTTGGAGTGTAATTTAATTTCCATTTAGTGTGATTATTTGATGTCTATGGACACCCCATAATAATATATGTTCTTTTTCATTCTGTGTATTTCTTTGTCAATCTATATTGGGTAATGTTTGATTCCATTCATTTATGGAAACTATTATGAATTCCAACAATAAAACTTATCTAGAAATTAATATTGTTGAATTTTAATTTAGATCCTTTGTTTTTCTATGATTTGTAATCCTAGGAAAGGTATGCATTTATTATAAGAAATATTTAATTCATAATTATTTATGGTAACTTTTTATATTGTGTGTAGTTTATGAAATTTATTAGTTCAAATTTAAACTTTGTTTTAAAAACTCTATCCTTATACTAATTTACCAACATTGTTCTATCATCATTGGGCTTGTAAAGGATCTAGGATTTCTAATATTATTATTATTAAGACATCCATTTTTGGATAAGGACTTTGTTTGTATGTATTTCCAATGGTGTTCAAGGCTTGGTTTTTTTAAAAATACAAAATATGTAGGTTTAATTAAAGCTAAATTTATATTGGCCTTATGCTAGAGGTATTTAAATGGTAAGAGAATACCAAAAAATTGTCTGTTGTATATAAATGGATTGAATGTATATAATGGATAATGGGTCCATTATAAGCTAGTAAGATATGTCAAGATAATAGAGTATGTATTGATGAGTCTTTTGATAATTGATGGTTGTGCACTTTGTCAATGTATTACTTTTATGGGCAATACAAAATTCTAATAAGGTTAATAGTTAAAGAAAATGATTTTTGTCTAGAGTTATATTCTATAAAACTAAAAGTAGCAACTGTTTGACTTCGCATTTGGCTATATGTTAAGTATTCTAATTTATGTAGCATGTTTTGCTACAAATATAGTTATAAAACATAATAGAAACATGATGAACAATAGGTGCATAAGGACCCTTTTGTAATTACTTTCTAGTAAAATTACACTAGTGGCTTGATAATTTTTTGGCGTGTCATTATTCCAAAATGCTAAGTTTTGCAAATTGAAATAATAATGTTTGAATGAATTGATTGATGAATTATTATTATACTCTTTACAATTACTTGTTTGAAAATAATGTTACTACATTTTATTCATGACTATAAGTGGGATTCATGGTAGTAGCACTTTGTTCATTGCTTTTTTATTTAGTGTTCATGGATGATATCATACATGGGTTGCATTATCTAAAATAATTGTACAACATATATGCTCTTTATTGAATGGTATTTTGAACAAAGAATTACAGATGTATATGTATGAGACTATATGTCTAGGAGAAATTTTCTTATCTTGTAATTGGTTTTTGTAAGTTATATATTTGATTCATAAACATACATAAAATTTCATAAAAACTATGACATAGGGATAAATTCAGTACCATGATGTATGACCTTATGATAGCAATGATGGATGTTTTCATAGATTGAATCTTAATTCATAAAAAAATGCCTCGTTTTACTACTTTATATAAGGAGGATGGTTATACCATTATTTTTTTGCTTAAGTTTTATGTATGGGTCACCATTCATAATTAAATTAATAATGGTATAGATTCGTGGTTCATCCCATGAATAAAATCCTTGAAAAGGTAAAGCATACATATTATGACAATCTGATCTATTTATGACAAAAGGGAGGTAATGAGTTATTAGATGATATCATAATTTGATTGAATTTATTAGATGGTGTCATCATCTAACTGTGGTGAAGGACATCTTTAGGATGGTTCAAGAATCACAATGAAGTGGGATGCCAAAAAAAAGAGCAATGAACTACTTCCAAGAAAAATTAATTAGAACTTATAATAAACCCTAGGTCTAAGAAAATTTTCACAAGCCCAAATGGGATGTACACCAAGGGGTTGTAGAATGATTCTATTATGTTAGGTGCAATTTCTATAACTATATAATACGACTTTTGATATTTTTGTGATTATTTATTTTGTAGGTACTTAATTAGGAGCAAAAGAATGAGAAAAATTAACTTGAGTGATATATGTTTTTATTCTATCTTTAATGTATATGTGAAATCTTTATTTGTATCTAAAAAACCATATAGATAGTTAGATAGATAGATAAACACATATGCATATACAAAATAGTAAATCAAGCCTTGGAATAAAGGGTATTGTGTTTAACTTAGTAATAGTTGATATATGATATTACATTTATGAACACAAATGTTATTTCTTTTGAATTTATTGGTTGATGCTTATGTCTTATGAATGTTGTAATATTCCTTAACAATGTTAAGTGGAAAGTAAGTGTATACCTCATTCTAATGAGGAATAAATCTAATATCATATTTAATATTTTTATTATAAATTTTTTATCCTTTTTAATGGCATTATTAATTACTAGGTAATCTAGGCTTAATTATAATTATTTTGATGGTTTTATTGTATCTACCTATTGTTGATATTCACAATGTTTTCTAGAATTTAACATAAGCAATTCGTCTACTCAAATCCTATATAAAAAGTATAACATAGGAACAACCGATAATTAAAATTAGGAGTAGTTGGTTATTTATACTAATACCAAAATTGAACAAAATAAATGATCTTAACCTTAAGCTGACATAACAAGAAAGTCTCTAACTATAACAAGGTTAACCGAGGCCCATAGGGCTTACATAATAAAATATTATTATAAATCCAATACATTGTATAATGTATTCCCTTAGACCTATCCAATATTACATCATACAATATTGACCTTGGCCATGAATCATATTGCACTTTCGACAAATCTAGTAGGCTTGTTGAGGGTATCAATTATAAAGTTAATTTTGTCAATGTTTCTAATAATGAGTTTTTATTTAGGATTTCCTCTTGGAGGGTTGGAAAATATGCTGAAGTGGTTGTAAAACCTTTGAAAGTTATTATAACTAATCTCCAATGGGGAACCACTATCCAAACTAAAATAAGGCCCTTCTCACCAAAAATTAAATGGGATGTTGATCCTACTATGTATAATCAAAGAAATAGTTGTCTATAATGATAGAGGCCATATAAAGAAAATAAAACCCACTTGTGAAGCAAAATATATGAGAATGTATGCTTAATACAAGGGGTAAAAACTTTTTTGAATGCAACTGCATCTACAAACTACGTATAATATCAACGAAAAAGTGAATAAGTACAAATCTCATCTTATTGCAAAATGCTTCTCCCAAAAAGGTGTTGACTATTATAAGGTATGGGCACTAGTCAACTTCATTTACATGATCATATCCATTATTGCTTCTTTTAGATTGGAAGTTCACAAAATTAATGTGAAGATTTCCTTTCTCCATGGAAGAGGAGGAGGTTTGCATATAAAAAACCCTATTTTTTGTGATATGCCCACACCATTGGTTTGTAAACTAAAAAATACCTTGCATATTCTTAAACAAACACCTTAATTATGTTATTAAAATATCTTGAAATTTATATCATTTCTTCCAATATTTTGAATATAATATGATATATGAATTAAATTTTATAATGATATGATAAATGGATCCCTATTATTGTGATCTATATCGATGATTTAGCCATTATTGGGAGTTTACTTCCCTTATTTAAGATATTAAGTTACAATCTCAATGAGTATTTGAGATGATAGATTAGGATTACTTTAATATTTCTTGGCATAAATATTACTTAATATTCTTTGGTTTGTTTTCTCAGTCTTAGTATACATTCAATATTTTATAATGATTAGGATGGAGGATTATAATTTTTCTTGTATTCCATTTGCATCTAGATTGAAGCTTGAGTCATACTCTTTACCATTATTTTATGCTCTCTCTCTACAAGTATTTGATAGGTATCCATTATTATTTGATCCATATTAGTCTCAACATCACTTTTTTCATTACTCTTAGATCCACATGTATGAAAAAACCTCATGAGATCCACAATATGATGGCCAAAAGAATTATTCACAATGAAGAAGGTACCCTTTATATGGATATTTACTACATTTTTAGTACCTCACATATCTTATATAGGTATTGGATGATGATTAAATTGGAGATTAAGATGACCATAAATCTATAGTTTATTATTTGTTCTAGTCTATTTTCAAGTATTCCAAGAAACAATTATTTACTCTTTTATCTATAGCAAAAGTGAAATATGATAGTGCCATGCTAGCAAAAAACCCTTAAGTGGATGATTACAAATTTTAATAAGGTCTTATATTATATTTTATGGTAGTCAATATTCTATCTAAAAGTTTCATAATCTAATGTAGTATCAATGGAATAAGCACACTAGTATTTAGATGTTTTAAAATTGAAATATTATAATAAAAGGATGACTACAGATTCATACATTCTTTATAAGAATCAACTTGTGGATATATTTGTCAAAGTCATATTTGAGGTCACATTCATAAAGTATCCTAATCATATTGGTATGCTCTAGTTGTTTTTAAATGGGGATACTTAGTATTGTCTACTTTTCATCTCCAAAATAAAATTAAGGGAGGATGCCAGAGTGATGTAATATTGAACCATGGTCAAGGATGCAATATATATAATATTTTATAATTTATTATAGAATTTGATATGTGTTATGAAGTGTATAAATATATTCACTCTCAACCCATTTAACTTATTTATTATTTTTCTTTTTCAATTCCTTTATGCATTATTGGTGTCTTGGGACACCTCATCATATTAAGTTTTAAGTGTTTTTATTACATTATGTTTTAAGTGTTCTCTTTTATTACCCAATGAATGATATTGTATTTTTAATTTTGTAGATTCAAAACCTAAGCGTCATGCATGAGGGGGATCTACTAGGACCCATACTTCCCCACAAAGGCCTCTTTCTAAAGGATACCCTGAAGATTGATCTTCACATGATGTAGGCTCTACCTTCAAGTCTATATTTAAGTTTCTATATTTATGTTCACATTTATGTAGTGTTTTATGGGTTAATTCAAAAAACATCTAAGTTTTTGTCTCTATCAAGCCTTTACAAGATAAAATTTACTAAAATTAAATATATGATCACCTAAAGTTGTATGCTAAATGCAATCAAACAATAATGCAAGAAAATAAGTTTTCTAACCTAATATGCTTTTCAAATTTGGATGATGGGCTATGCTAAAGAGAATTTTTCTTTCTTTCAAGGGAGATAAAGGTATCATGCAACAAATAATCTAGCCTAGGATGCAACTATATGATTTCCAATTTCTTGACTAAGTACCTTGTGAAAAGAAATTTGACTATTCTAAAGTGTTCCTTGATTTCCCAAAATAAGTGTGATTAAGCAAGAATTGCAAAAAATAAAGAGGTAAACACAAAAAATAGTAAGGAAATTGTAAAATAAAAGTTTCAAATTATAGATTTACCTATTCCATAGGCTGAACAAAAGCACCACTAAGAAGCAGAAGTGCTACTGGTACTTTTGATGTTGATTGGTGCTTTGAATCTTGCAAAACTTCAGAAAAAAATTAAATAGATTTATTTTGGGGGGTTTTTCTAAGTGTAGAAATATGATGTTCTATCTTATTAACTAATTAAACCCCCTTCTTATATATAAAATATATAATATGCATTGTATTTGGAATAAAAAATTTAAGTGTCAAAAGTGTTTTAGCCGAGCAAAAGCACCATTGGCACTTTTGACAAGGACTGGTGAATTTGGACTATAAAACTAGAGTCAAATTTGTAGTTGATATAGGAAGTGGTGAATTTGTTTTGCAACTAAGAATTGGTAAGTTTTTGGAAGGAAATTTGAGCTATTTGGGTCTAACTGGTCCAAAATAATAAAAACTAGTTGAAACCATTTTCAAGTAATTTGAAAATTTCCCAAAACTTATCATATTACTTGCATATAGTAGAGAGCAATTTTTAATGATAGTTGGTTGCTTAGGAATGTATCAAATGAGAGTATGAGGATGTCTTAATGCATGGAAAATGAGTTAGAATGCCTACAAGAGGGAGTGGAAGGATTTTAAAAGCTAAGCAAACCTATGATATGATAACTAAAAGCTATAAAATTAAGATTATATGATGAACAAGGCAATGTGCTACTGCTATAACTTAAATAATCGGGATTTAAAGGTGTTTTATATCCAAAAGAGAAGCTATGAGTGATAACAACAAGAGCAAATGTTATATCAAGACAAGTAGAATATTGAAAGACCTGCAAAAATATTAGTATAGGATAAAAAAATGTATGAAAGCTTGCAAATGAAAAAAATGAAGAGTTATAATCAAATATTACTGACAAGAGCATGAAAGCATGAAGGTAAATAACAACATAGACCTATAAGGCTACAAGTAATATAACAATGAGCATGTAAAATGATTATGATATAAAATATTCTTGCTTGTAAATGAGATAAGATTAGATGAAATGAACACAAATGCTTGAAAATAATAGAAATTAATGATTAGAATGCTTAAATGGAAGATAAAATCATGCAAAATAGAGTGAAATGACCCTAAAAATGATTAGAAATTTGAAAATAGAGATTTGTTGTAAATAAAGCAATAGAGACATAAAATGCTTTTTATAAACCTGAAAATAAATATTAGATGCAAGAAATAACTAGAGATGAAGAGACAAATGACTACAACAATGAGAAATTCAAGTTAGCAAGGCCAAAATAAATAGGAAATGCATGAAATGAAAATAATAAGATGAAAAGAAAGAGAAACTAGGGAGTATACTACCTAGAAAAACCTCCTTCTCACACCAATATAGCTTTCTTATCCCAATGCCCCTTTGCTTTGCTTCACTTTCCCAAATGCTTTATAAATCCCCAAATGCAAGAAAATGAGAGTATGAGAATGGAACGAAATGGAGAGAATTTTTAGCAAAGTAATTCTACCAATAATTATGTTATGAAATGCCTATCCCAAGGTCTATATTTATAGATTTTGGTAGGGCTCATCAAGGAGGGAAAGAGGGTCAAATATGCCTTTAGAACAAGACCAAAATTTAAATTTTGTAGGCCTAAGGAGTGGTCTATGCATGTGTGATCCAAGAAAAGAGTGGGATTAAGGAATATATGTGGTTCTATATTGTGTCAAATGATTTTTCTTGAGTTAAAAAAGTACCACTACATTTCAAAAGCACCGATAGCACTTTTGCATTTGATTTATTTTTTTGATCAACAATCAAGTTGGGTGGTCAAATGAACAAAAATGACTATTTTTAAAAGTGCCATGCTTGATAAAAAGTGTCATTGTTGCTATTAATATCTAATGAAATTTTTAAAAAGGCTTGATTTGATGTCTGTATTGTTTGGGTTGATATGCTTGACTATTGGTATGATGCTTGGTGTCTTTGCTTAGAGTTAAGGTCACTAGGCATGTCAAAATTGGGTGTCTATATTTTACCCCATTTTGACATGATTTTTGTGAAATAATCACATCAAAAATAAGTTGTAGGACTCTAATTTTAACACTATGATGTTTTTTGATGTCATGAAATGTTAAGCTAAAGAAATAATTACAATTGGAGTTGATTTGAAAATTTGATGATTGATTAGTGTCATTGTTGCATGTATGCCTTGAAATTGATGCCCCAAGGTACCTTGTGATTGATGCCCATGATTTTCCCCTCAATATTTGTCCCAAAATGTAAGTTGGAGATAAGTCTCAATAAAATGGGGCTCTAGATTGGTTGTTGAAGGATTTGAAAATTGATTTCGAGGGAAATTAAGCTAAGGCAATTTGGGTGGGTAAAAGGAGGAGACATGGTGGAAATGAATTCATTTTTATCATGCAAGGTTGATAACTTGGAGAGCTAATGAGTTACTACTCAAATTTTAATGGCAAATATTACGATACCTATGCATCACACAAACTTGGTTCAAGGGTCAATACCGGCACCAAAGGAGGTTATATATGTATGACCTAAAATTGGGACTTTAAATTTTTATGGGGGGCTATGATTTTATCTTTTTATACATATGTGATGCTATTTCCAATGACACTTTTTATATTGGTGACACTTTTGCCACTGGTGGCACTTTTGACATGCTAAAAAAAGATTTGGAATATGTTGATTAGGGTTTTGGTTGCATATTTATAGGGATTAGGGGTGTTGGTGAGCCAAGAGCAATGACCAAAGGTGATAGACACCATATTATCTTTGGTTGATGATCATGCTATTGGGACACTAGTTTCAATTGGCTTGTAACATGTGGCATTCATGCCAAAGCTATATTTTTATCGATCTCTAATAACACTAGCTGAGAGAGGGTATCTTAAGACAAATACCTTTCAACTACCCACTCGAAATATGACCATGTAACTTAAGGATGTATGGTAGATTTTTTGAGTTCTTAATATACAATATTCCTTGGGAGTGATGATAGGGTTGGTATGGAGACAATGATAGGAAAGAGGAGATATCCAAATGTGTGGTTAGGGTTATGCATTAATTATGCATATTAGAGGAGCAACATAAATTATCTTATAATATCGTTGTGTTTAATCGTATTTGAGATTCTCATGGTAGACATGAGTTGATGGGTGCTTCCCTAGGGATGAGGAGAGGTGATTACCAGTATGTGAGAGTGCAAGACTATTTATGCATGGGCATTGACTATCTTGGATATTTTATATAGGACACTATATATGGTAGATTATTGTAGTGGTAAGAGTTTGTTAGGTTGCACTCTCCTACAAATTAGTGCCTTAGAGCATATTGCAATGAGATGACCAGTGATAGATAAGATGATAAGACTATGTTCAAAGAGAAGGAGAGTTCAGGATCATATAGGTGGGAAGGTAGCCATAGGCCTAGTTGGTGTTCCTTGACAAAGGCTAACCATGCAATTAATGGCTTAAGATCCATGTAGGTTATTTGGTGTCCATGGAGAGGCCAGTACAGGTGGTCTGAGGATGATCAAGAGTTAGCTAAAGTGAGGAGAACCTAATGGGTTGATGATGGAGGAAAGTATTATGAGATTTATCAGTATGACAAAGTGGTTTTCCATTTTGAGATGATTCAATAGATTCCAAAGATAGGAGGGATGTGGGTTTGATGGATCACCTGAGAGAGGTTGTCTGATCCTCTTAACCTCCTCTTATTTGTAGAGAATAATATAGATGATCCTAAGCTGCTAGATATATATATGGATTATCTTAGAGTGGTAAAAGGCTATATGATATTGCATGCCAACTTTTGTCTAGATCATGTGACACAATAGGAATCTCATGGAGAGTGAGTGGCGATGGTTGAGGATAGAGAAAGGATTCACTAGAGGTTGGTAAAGAATGAGGTCACTCAAAGGACTACTAGGTAGCTAGCAAAGGTGAGACTGGTGATGAGAGTAAGGTAGATAATGCTCCACTAGATATGAATCCTTTAGCTATGGTGCCCCTAGTATTGAGAGTATTCAAAGGAGTTGGTTCTAGTATATTGGTAGAGGAGGCTACATGTGCCGATTTGAAGTATTTTTTGAGGAGATTCCATGAGATGAGAGCATAGCTAATGGTGGAAAAGGTAGAAAAAAAGGAGGTACCCAAAGCTTAGAAGGAGTTGGCTAGGGTGGAGAAAGAGTGTATTGCTATTCTACTCAAGATAGGGATGAGTGTAATGGTCCCAATATAGCCATGTCAACTAATTATTTTTATTATTATATTAAGCCATATATCTGGTTAGTTAGCCCTTGAGAATTAGGGTTAGGTTATTATTGATTTCATCTATAAATAGAAAGACTTTATTAGTTTGGATCATCGAATAATTTGTATTTAAGTCATATTGGTGCACATAACAGACTTTTCCCTCTCTAAGTTGCTATGAGACTTTACCCTCTCTAAGTGGCTATGAGACATTGCCCTCTTCGAGTGGTTGTGGATTTACTATTGCATTAATTTATTTTTGGATTGATATTTGCATATTTTTCATGGTATTTTAATTTTAATTATTATTGTTCGTGTTATTTCAATATTGAAGTATTATTGTAGATATTAAATAATTATATGGTATTGTAACAAGTGGTATCAAAACATGATTCTAGAACCAATGGAAATTAACAAAGATATTTGGTGCTCTTAAGTTCTTATTTTTTACAGAGAAACATAGGTTTTCAAAATATCTCTTTCAAAAAGGTACAATTGATTTCCCATAATTATTTAATTTTTTTAATTCACTGCAACTCCACTCCCTTCTTTATATTAATAATTAAATTAAATAAAAATTTTAATTTAATTATTAGAAAGAGAGCAAGCATCCTTTTCATTTATATTTTTGTTCTATTCCTTGTGTATTTCCTAAAATTAATTAGTTTTTTTATTATTAACATAAGTGCCCTCCCTAATTTATATTAATAATTAAATTAAATTATTATTATTTTTTTTAAGCGAAAAAACCCTTGCGGGGCTGCCTTGGTCTAAGAGACCACGAACAGGGGGTTCTACACCATCAAAGTCACCCGGGGTTGCACCCAGCCCTGCCCACACCAACATTATCAATTGGATTTTGGGTACCCAATTTAGCTTTTTGGTAGGGTGGAGATTCGAACCTGGGACCTCCCTTGGAGGATTACCCTCTCCTCTCCAACTCACCTACAACACCTAGGTAAAAACTAATTTATAGTGGAAAACACCCCTTTCAAGGTGCCACTTTCAACAGGTTGGGCATAGGAGGAATGGAGCCTTGTCGGCCTCTACCAGTACATAGGACATTCCTAACTATACTATATATCTGTAGGATGGAGACAAGGGGAATGGAACCTGGGTTGGCCTCTACCAACACCTAGGGCATTTACCACTACACCACAACAAGCAAATTAAATTAAATTATTAGTAGAAGGAGCAAATATCTCTTTTTATTTGTCTTTTTTGTTATTCTTTTTCCTAAAATTAATTAGGGTTGTTTTTAAATTATTTGGTACAACTCCCTACTTTTTTTTTAATAGGTTGAAAAGTTGGGGGTACATCAGGGGCCACCCTTCCCATGAATTTAACTTGGATCTTTGTTTAGTGAGCCCAATATCTTTTGTCATTGCAATGTCCCTGTCAGGACAAGCACAAGTCCCTAATTTATATTAATAATTAAATTAAATTATTAATAAAGAGAGCAAGCATCTCTATTGTATTTCCATTATGTTTTCCTCAGCTCTGTGTCTCCACCATCTCACATATCATTCTTTAAATTACTAAACACCTGTCTCCGATTTCACTTCATATTTTATTATTTTGAATTTTGACTTTCACATTTCATTTAATTATTAAACACCCACTTAGCTTTCACATTTTTTTTAAATTATTAAACACCTTACCCACTTTCACTTCACATTTCTTTTTGCTTTATTAAACACCCTTACAAATTTTAATTTCTTTTTCCATTGTCACTTTTAAAATTATTAAACATCCCCCTTCTTTTTTTAAAATTATTGGCTGGGCATGGCTTCTTCCCCACCCAACACATCTATTTTTTCTTCTCGTTCTCCCACTATCCTTGCCCCTACTACAACTCCAAGCCATATTACTCACCCAACACATCTGGATTTTCTTCTCCTCCTCTCACTATCCTTGCCCCTGCTACACCACCAAGTCATATTACTCTTCCTAGTAATATTGACCTTGGTTTGCATCAATATATTTTGCAACAAGAAAAAAAATTGATAAAATTATCGACATCTTGAATAGAATCGAAGGAAACCTAGTTCCATCCACTAATTCATCCCCCCTTGTCCAAGGGTTAAAAAAATGGTTAGGTCGTAACCTCTAACCATTCATCAAGCACCAAATACTCATGTTCTTCCACAACAACCACCTAGTCATAATCCTCCAAATTTCATCATTTATGACCTAGGCTTTGTCTTTGATCTAGACTCCTTGATAGGCGATGCTTCAAATTTTTTGAAATGAACTCATGATGTTAAGATTCCTCACATCGACATTTCCACCTTTGAAGGTGTTAACCCTCAAGTATTGTAACAACCCCATTTGTTACCAATATTTTTATATATATACATATTCATATTTCATGAGGCAAGGGTCATAATCATGAACTAAGATAGAATCATTCCATTTGGATTGTAAGCTATCAAGGCAAATAACATCAAGAGTTATTAATACTTGATCAGAGTCACTCTTGAGTAGAAGTGATCAGCTTCTATGAAACCCTCATACCACTCAGATATGGGAACATTGGCCAAGCATTATATTTTATCCCTCTTAAAAGGGGAAATCACCCTTAACCATATTGTCCACTAAGACCAGTATATAGGTGAATGCCTTGAAGATGGAAAACCATCATAATGAAATAACCTCAACAATGGTTATTCATAGATCTTAGATCCTACCCACATCTTCTTGATGGGATAACAAAATCACTACACGTGATTAAAATTACATAATCCTTGGAATGCCATGATTATATTACCTTATACTTCTTAAGGCTTATTTGTCCACCCTTTTTATTATATCAATGAATCAATTAAGTTCATTACAAAAGGACATTATTTATCCATCATGGGAGTACCCATTCCTCATGTACATTCAATACTTAATTTAGAATGTAAAGTCTGACTTGGTTCACAACCCAAGTCCCAATTGCCTTTTCATGGGTTCCAACCCACTCCGAGTTTCCACTCGGATTAATCCACAATTTGTTATCATAATGTTTTAGGTTATACCAACCATGAATGTTTATGAGGTGGACATAATTTGATTAATCCTTGAGGAATATAATCCATTACATTATGATTCTTGAGACTGTAGCACACATGAGATATCCAATTGAGCAAGATTTACATTCCATTACATTCTACTTTTTGCATCCATACAACCATTGAATACATCAAGTGCTAGTTGTTGAAAGGTAAAGCTAGCTAACTACATCAATCATAATTTCCCAATACATTCCAAAAAATAATTGACATAATCGTATTAAATCATCAACATATTAAAGTTAAGCATACATTCCTTGCATCATAGTACATATTGACATAATCTAAGAATTGCATAACTGTTTCATCAAGCATTTAACCATCTCATCCACTTAAATTATTTTCATTTTGAAGTAAAAACAACATGCACAAGAATTAACACAACAAACCACAAATAGAGTGACACATTGTTTATCCTGGGAACCCTCATGGGGAATAAACCCAACCTCCAAAATATGTACTTTCCTCATATTCATAAACTTAGGATGTCAAATATTACAAATATAGAAGGGCCACTATGGGTCCCTTTCAATTCACTATACATGGCAAGGAATACAACCGTTCCTTATCAAATTCATGATGCAATTAAGGAATTTTCCTAATTCCTTTCTCTAAGTCATCATTGTATCATTAAGGTATTTCCCATACCAATAAGGAATCCATATGTCCCTTTAAACTCATGATGCAATTAAGGATTCTAATGATTCCTTCCTCTAAGCCATCCTAAGAATTTTCATATGTTTATGATAATCATTGGAATCTTATTTTGGAGAAGTCGTATCGATGTTAGAGAGAACCATATAAGTTCCCTCAAGAATGAATTCCAAATTCATTCTACATAATTGACACAAAGTCAATCCATGAATTAAAGTCCCATACCTTTAATTCATTAATAAACCATTCTTCCTAAATTAATAATTTAAGCTAATAACTTAAATTATCTATCATTTCATAGTTACATCTTGTTGTAACAACCCATGTCAACCACCTTTCTCCTTAATATTAGGTTAATAAAAGTAAACCCTTAGAGGTTTAGCATGGGTAATATAAAGCTCATTATACTAAAGCTATTTCCTTTGATTATATACAAATCAATAGGGGTCTAATTCCCCATTGAATACAACATATTAATCTATTCAATTGATTCTCAATTGCTATCAAATTTGCTTCCTAAATTTGATCCAAGATTCATTTCATTACTTTCCAAATCCTATCAATTCTCTTTCCAAATGTGAGCTAAAGATGCATCAAATATCCTACATAATTTTTATATTTCAATCCAAGGTTAGCTCTCAAATCAATTCATTTCCATAACTGGATCCCAATATGCATTCAATTATTTCATCCTCTATCATAAAGTTTCCAAGAATGCATTTGTAAATTGTTATCAATTTTTTCCCAAAATTTGATCCAACATAATCTCTAATTATCTTGCTAATTTGGTTATCAAAATCCAATCCAAATATTATTTCTCTTATCTCCAAATGATACCAAATTTACCTCCAAATTTTGCTTTAATACTATTCAATTAATCTCTCAAAAGAGGAAAACCCCATAAATTCCCATAAATCATCTAGCATCAAGGTCTATCTCTAAATAATTTACTTTTCTAATCCCAATCAACATAAATGCCATTCCTTTGATTGTCAGGGATGTTTGGAAGAGTCCCATACCTCTTCCTGGATGGACACCAAGATCATCCATTCTTCTAGTGGATTCCATTCATTAAGGATTTCATAATAAATCATAGTATGTATTTTACATACAAAATCTATAATTTCACTAAAATCATTACCTCCATTTACTTCCCACATTTAACATAGAAAATCACCAAGCATGAATAAACAATTCATTCATCATAACAAGGATTAATTCTTAATCCCATTCATCATTTTATATGCAATCATGCATCACATCTTTGCCAAATGTATATCACATACAAAGAAATCACCAATCATGAATAGATGATTCATCCATCCTTAATATTTTCATAAATAAGGATTGATTCATAATTCCAACCATCATTTGTTTGGAATATCACCAAACTTAGGGAAGAGTCCCATACCTCTTCCCAAGGAATGGACACCAATCCATACCTTACAAAACTAGAAGATATTTTCCCAAGCTTCTAGTTGACTTTATCTATTTACAAAATTTATCATAAATCATAATATAGTTTATTTTCTTTTTCTAATTATTTTCACAATAATATACAAAGTCTATTTTTCCACTTGTTCATAAAATTTACCATTCAATTAGATATAAAATCTCTAATCAAAATATCCAAAAATATTTGGTTTTTATATTATACAAAATCATTTTTCAAATTTATGAACACAAAACTATTATTTACCAAAAATAAGAGATACTTTAAATCACTCCCAAGAAATCCAAAATCATCCCTTATTCCTAATTACCTCAAACCCATTTGAAGCAATATTTCATATCCATTGGCTAAAGTGTCTATTTTATAACACCCATCTCACTGACATCTATTTACTCAAGTAAATTAGAGCTATAAGTCATACTTTAATCCTTCGATAAAATCCAAAAGTACCAATAAGCCATTTCTAAAGGCTTTTAAGGTTTTATAACCATACAATTCATCTATATTACTTTACGAACACAACAGAATCTCATATGTAGATATAGTCCATATGTGCTAAAAGTTGAGTGATAATCTAGTCATCATGGTTTACATGGCTGAACAGATATCCGATAGTATGGATTAACACAAATGGACACCATCATCAGTGGATTCTCAAGCACTACCAACAGAAAAGGTATTAAGGTGGAATAAAATTCCCATAGAGTGGTCGATTAAAGCTCAACTAAGATCCAGAAAGGTTAAATTTACATTATCATGCAAAATTTTATGACGACAGATAGATAAGGTTTGCAAGATAACTCTGACGTGGGTGCAATGTTGGTTGTAGATCGAGGATGGTTTCAATTTGGATGTGGTGAAAACCCAAATAGAGGCAAACACCAGATGAATTTTTGGTTAAAGAGATTTCACTTCACCATAATTTAGCCTTGAAGACAAACTGTCGGCCATGGAGGACAGTATAGGAGTTTTGTCAGTTGCTTCACACAAAGGTCACCTTAAGTGCAGCTAGTGGTAATACAACACAACATAGACAATTGATATGGATGACATAACAAAATCCTAACTCATCCTTGATAATCATTAACAGGGCACCATCGAATGATAGAAAGGCTTAGTTTGAAGTCCATTTTGGTATAAACGACATAAACACCAAATCCACGAGAATGAGAATGGGAGTCCTTGAGTTCTGACATGCCTATCCCAATATTGGTGACCGATTGATAATGATCTAATGATATTGTAGATGTACTAGTATTGATCCCCTAGTGGCATATGAAGTTCTATGCACTAGAAAGGTAACAACAGATGGGGAAAACCCAAAGTGATCGACATGAGATAAAGGTAAAGCAAATCCCAATCAGGGACTACCAACGCTCTGGATTCTAGTCGAATGATCTTAATCAAACCAAAACAAAGCTTAAGGTTGTAGATGTAATGATATTAAGTCGGTGCATAAATGAGGATGACGTAGACCCCTATTGGTTCCCTTAGATGGACTGGGTTGGGAGTAATGCCAACACAGAATTTGGCTCATACAACTCGAACTCGTAGAGTTTGATTTCATATAAGTCCATTTATCCCCATATTTGCATAAAAATTACTTATAGGATAATAATGAAATATTATATGGCTCAATATTTATAAGTCAATCATGATACTACTACTGCATCTCATTCTAGAATGGATGCGTGGTCACAAAAGTTTTCTGATGGATAATATAAATTTGATTCCATTATCAAAATTGTAGTCAATATTCGACTATATCATTGAGAAGAAAAACACAATCTAAACAGACAAAATGGCTTTACTTTCAAAATAAACAAGTATTCAACAAGACATAAGTGAATTAGAATGGAAAGTTCCAACCTGGGACTTCCACAAGATAAATCTTCCTTGGCTCTTCTTTCTTCTCCCGCCTTCTCCCAACATAACATCCTCTCCTTTATCTCAACCTCCATGGCCATTTATAGCTTTATTTCTTCTTAGACAAGAAAGAGGTTTCTAAATATATGTATATTTTATTTATTTTGCTTTCTTTCTTTCAGAAAAGATGCTTCTATATATATATATATATATATATATATATATATATATATATATATATATATATATATTAAAGGAAGCTTTAATTTTATAAAATATATAATATATATATTAATGGAAAGGAAATCCATAGAGATAAGAGCATAATATTATCCACTATTTCAACCTTCCCAAAGTAGCCATATGAAGGAAAGATTTATTATTTAAATCTACAAGGTAGTTTTTTTCTTTTCATGTTTTAATCCAATTTAAAATTGAACAAGCTCATAAAAACAAACTACCTAATTTCCTTCTAAAATAGGATCAACTAGATCCAATAAGCATGCTCAACAAAATAAATCCTTTACTTTAGAAATTGCTCCATTTAAAGATTTCACTAAATCATGATAAATTGCATGATATTTATTTTTAATATATTTCTAAAATAATTTGTAAAATGCAAAATATTATTAATGTGCATTTTCAAAGTAAAATTCAATTAAACCAAACTCATGCAAATTAATCATGAAATCAAATATAAATCACACACAAATGGCATACAAGCACTCAATGCATGTGCTTAGTATCCCCCATCACCATTTTTCCTTTGATTGGGCGGGACTTTTTAGAGTAATACTCAAGTAACACCACCATCAGGGAGGTAACTAGTGATGATAGGATTATGAGCTTTACCTGTTGAGTTGTCATAGTCATCATTTCCCTTTGGTGGTCAGTCTTCCACCTATGAAAATAAATATTCCTGCAATCAAGCAACGCAACATCATTTTCTTTTGACAAATACAATGCAACTATATTAAGCATTGAAACCGGCTACCATTACACAAATAGCAACTTAAAAATAGTCCTCCAAGGTGGGATGTGACATACTCCCCCCTTATATTAAACACAGTCCTCTGTGTTTTCCTGCATTATTACATAACAAACAATAAAACATAGTTTTTGGCATAGTTTCCACTTTGCATAAGTGGTCCATAGTTCAGCCTGTATTATTACATAGCATCATTAAATAAATAAGGATAGTGTCTTTTCAGAATATTGCACTTCCTCATAGTCTTGGAGTGAAACTCTAGAATTTTAGTTGATTTCATTGGAATGACTAAGGGATTCACCATCATTCATGAGTGATAGAGTAGCTTGCCCTTCCAAATTTGGACTTTCGGTGGCAACATGGATTTTGTGATTCATCACAATTTTACTTGTTCCTGCACATTGTGGGCATATTTTTGCATAATGTTGTCCCTTACATGTAAAGCATCCCCCAAAGGACCTACATGTTTCTTTCCCTTTTCCTGCACAATGGAAGATGATTCTTGTAACTCATTAGTCTCAATTTTTTGGAGTCCCTTCTTGAAGCAAACTTGCTTCTTTTTTCAATTTTGTTCTTGCTCCCACTTCATAAAACTAACACTCTTTCTCTTCCTTAAAATTTATCATTTGGGTTTTGACAAAATGGCATAATTGAAAATAGGCCTCTTTTCTTATGAATTGGACTTGACTCGTAATGTCCCAGATTTGCACTTTTGAGCTTCCAAGTTATCTAGCAGTTGGCCCTATTGGACCAGTTGTTCCTTAAGGACATTTACTTGTTCTTTCAACTCAAAATTCATCGCAAAAAGGTCCTCCACCATTTTGTTTAATATTTTCAACTTTCCTCCAAGACTTTTAGTTTGCTTCATCTTGCGAGATAATGTGTCCTCTTCGCTTCCTGCTTTAGGGGTCATTTCCTGATATATAAAGAATAGTGTTAGATTACAATCTTTCCTCAAGTTGTAATTCTAACTTCTATCCCCTATCTTTAATGTTTTAATTGATAAAAGTCACCTTTGTTCATGGCTACTATTGCTAGTCTATTAAGGCTATAACAAACTAGCTTACTCATGGAATAGTCACTTCTTATAAAAACACATGTTTACGACCTTCCAGAGTTTAGTCTATTGACACACAAAACATATTGCTTTATGACATATTTCAATGCTTAAATAGCACAAAGCACATCTACTAAATTATGAAAAAGCAAGATGATATCTTCAACCATGGTAAAGGTTCAGGTTGTGGCTATCTCTGGGTGAACCATTGCTAAACAAAATAGCAATCCACCAAAATTCATCATGGTTGAGATATTCAACTTCTTGGCCAAAGGTCAAATTGTAATGAGAATTAATTAAAGAAAACATTATTTTATCTTGTCTTGTATACTACAGTATGCCAAATTTAGATATACCCAAAATTTTAATCCAAGAACATCTATAGTCCGATGATGGGTAGTTCTGTGACTATGCTTTTTGGACTATATCAAAGATCTTTATCTTCTTTTAGGCTATCTTTAGGGACTAAATTTCAACTCACTTAATTATTATTCACACAATGTTCCACTTCGAGCCATTTGGCCTAGGCAATTAACAAGTTATCCATAATAATTTGATAACCTTAATTCAAGGGGTCCTTTAGCGGATTTAATCCAACTTATGATCCCTCTTGTTCATACGCACTTGAAAATAAGGAGTAAGTCAAGAAACATAGATGTCGAGTAGTTTTCCAAAAGAGTCTAAGGTACACCGCTTAAAACCCATGGAAGGAGGGTTCACTTAGCTCTTCCACTTTTGAACGACTATGGATCTATTCATGGGAGAAAGGAACTCAGACATCGACAATATCAAGTACTGACTTGTCCTTACCAAGCATGCATTGTTTAGAGTTGTGGAATTTTATGTTTTGAGTTTCTCTCATGCTATTGTTTCATGCCCAAATATTTTTCTAACCTAGATCTAACTAGAATCTATTAGTTAGTTTGGGCTCTAATACCAATTGTAACAACCCCATTTGTTACCAAATATTATATATATATATATATATATATATATATATATATATATATATCTTTCATGAGGCAAGGGTCATAATCATGAACTAAGATAGAATCATTCCATTTGGATTGTAAGCTATCAAGGCAAATAACATCAAGAGTTATTAAGACTTGATCAGAGTCACTCTTGAGTAGAAGTGATCAGCTTCTATGAAACCCTCATACCACTCGGATATGGGAATGCTGGCCAAGCGTTAGATTTCATCCCTCTTAAAAGAGAAATCACCCTTAACCATACTGTCCACTAAGACCAATATATAGGTGAATGCCTTGAATATGGAAAACCATCATAATGAAATAACCTCAACAATGGTTATTCATAGATCTTAGATCCTACCCACATCTTCTCGATGGGATAACAAAATCACTACACGTGATTAAAATTACATAATCCTTGGAATGCCATGATTATATTACCTTATACTTCTTAAGGCTTATTTTTCCACCATTTTTATTTAGGCAACCCTTCTATTATGAATCAATTAAGTTCATTACAAAAGGATATTATTTGTCCATCATGGGAGTGCCCATTCCTCTTTCTGTCTCCTCTTTTGGGTCACCCACTCGAGTTTCCACTCGGATTAATCCACAATTTTGTTATCATAATGTTTTAGGTTATACCAACCATGAATTTTTATGAGGTGGACATAATTCGATTAATCCTTGAGGGATATAATCCATTACATTATGATTCTTGAGATTGTAGCACACATGAGATATTCAATTGAGCAAGATTTACATTCCATTACATTCTACTTTTTTTTGCATCCATACAACCATTGAATACATCAAGTGCTAGTTGTTGAAAGGTAAAGCTAGCTAACTACATCATTCATAATTTCCCAATACATTCCAGAAAATAATTGACATAATCGTATATCATTAAATCATCAACATATTAAAGTTAAGCATACATTCCTTGCATCATAGTACACATTGTCATAATCTAAGAATTGCATAACTATTTCATCAAGCATTTAACCATCTCATCCACTTAAATCATTTTCATTTTGAAGTAAAAGCAACATGCACAAGAATTAACACATCAAACCACAAATAGAGTGACACATTATTTATCCTAGGAACCCTCATGGGGAATAAATCCAGCCTCCAAAATATGTACTTTTCTCATATTCATAAACTTAGGATGTCAAATATTACAAATATAGAAGGGCCACTATGGGTCCCTTTTAATCAATTTTACATGGCAAGGAATACAACCGTTCCTTATCAAATTCATGATGCAATTAAGGAATTTTCCTAATTCCTTTCTCTAAGTCATCATTATATCATTAAGGTATTTACCATACCAATAAGGAATCCATCTATCCTTTTAAACTCATGATGCAACTAAGGATTCTAATGATTCCTTCCTCTAAGCCATCCTAAGAATTTTCATATGTTTATGATAATCATTGGAATCTTATTTTGGAGAAGTCGTATCGATGTTAGAGAGAACCATATAAGTTCCCTCAAGAATGAATTCCAAATTCATTCTACATAATTGACACAAAGTCAATCCATGAATTAAAGTCCCATACCTTTAATTCATTAATAAACCATTCTTCCTAAATTAATAATTTAAGCTAATAATTTAAATTATCTATCATTTCATAATTATATCCTATTGTAACAACCCATGTCAGCCACCTTTCTCCTTAATATTAGGTTAATAAAAGTAAACCCTTAGAGGTTTAGCATGGGTAATATAAAGCTCATTATACTAAATTTATTTCCTTTTATTATATACAAATCAATAGGGGTCTAATTCCCCATTGAATACAACATATTAATCTATTCAATTGATTCTCAATTGCTATCAAATTTGCTTCCTAAATTTGATCCAAGATTCATTTCATTACTTTCCAAATCCTATAAATTCTCTTCCCAAATGTGAGCTAAAGATGCATCAAATATCCTACACAATTTTTATATTTCAATCCAAGGTTAGCTCTCAAATCAATTCATTTCCATAATTGGATCCCAATATGCATTCAATTATTTCATCCTCTATCATAAAGTTTTCAAGAATGCATTTGTAAATTGTTATCAAATTTTTCCCAAAATTTGATCCAACATAATCTCTAATTATCTTGCTAATTTGGTTATCAAAATCCAATCCAAATATTATTTCTCTTATCTCCAAATGATACCAAATTTACCTCCAATATTTGCTTTAATACTATTCAATTAATCTCTCAAAAGAGAAAATCCCCATAAATTCCCATAAATCATCTAGCATCAAGGTCTATCTCTAAATAATTTACTTTTCTAATCCCAATAAACATGAATGCCATTCCTTTGATTTTAAGGGATTTTTGGAAGAGTCCCATACCTCTTCCTCGATAGACACCAAGATCATCCATTCTTCTAGTGGATTCCATTCATTAAGAATTTCATAATAAATCATAGTATGTATTTTACATACAAAATCTATAATTTCACTAAAATCATTACCTCCATTTACTTCCCATATTTAACATAGAAAATCACCAAGCATGAATAAACAATTCATTCATCATAACAAGGATTAATTCTTAATCCCATTCATCATTTTATATGCAATCATGCATCACATCTTTGCCAAATGTATATCACATACAAAGAAATCACCAATCATGAATAGATGATTCATCCATCCTTAATATTTTCATAAATAAGGATTGATTCATAATTCCAACCATCATTTGTTTGGAATATCACCAAACTTAGGGAAGAGTCCCATACCTCTTCCCAAGGAATGGACACCAATCCAAACCTTCCAAAACTAGAAGATATTTTCCCAAGCTTCTAGTTGACTTTATCTATTTACAAAATTTATCATAAATCATAATATAGTTTATTTTCTTCTTCTAATTATTTTCACAATAATATACAAAGTCTATTTTGCCACTTGTTCATAAAATTTATCATTCAATTAGATATAAAATCTCTAATCAAAATATCCAAAAATATTTGGTTTTTATATTATACAAAATCATTTTTCAAATTTATGAACACAAAACTATTATTTACCAAAAATAAGAGATACTTTAAATCACTCCCAAGAAATCCAAAATCATCCCTTTTTCCTAATTACCTCAAACCCATTTGAAGCAATCTTTCATATCCATTGGCTAAAGTGTCTATTTTATAACACCCATCTCATTGACATCTATTTACTCAAGTAAATTAGAGCTATAAGTCATACTTTAATCCTTCAATAAAATCCAAAAGTACCAATAAGCCATTTCTAAAGGCTTTTAAGGTTTTATAACCATACGATTCATCTAGATTACTTTACGAACACAACAAAATCTCATATGTAGATATAGTCCATATGTGCTTGAATTTGAGTGATAATCCGGTCATCATGGTTTACATGGCCGAACAGGGATCCGGTAGTATGGATTGACACAAATGGACACCATCATCAGTGGATTCTCAACACTTTCAATAGAAAAGGTATTAAGGTGGAAAAAAATTCCCATAGAGTGGTCGATTAAAGCTCAACTAAGATCCAAAAAGGTTAAATTTACATTATCATGTAGGAGTTTATGATAGTAGATAGAGAAGGTTTGCAAGATAACTCTGATGTGGGTGCAATGTTGGTTGTAGATCGAGGATGGTCTCAATTTGGATGTGGCAAAAACCCAAATAGAGGCAAATACTAGATGAATTTTTGGTTAAAGAGATTTCACCTCACCATAATTTATCCTCGAAGATAAACTATCGATCAAGGAGGATAGTATAGGAGTTTTGTTAGTGGCTTCACACAAAGGTCATCTTAAGTGTAGCCAATGGTAATACAACACAACATAGAAAATTGATATGGATGACATAACAAAATCCTAACTCATCCTTGATAATCATTAACAGGGCACCATCGAATAACATAAAGGCTTAGTTTGAAGTCCATTTTGGTATAAACGACATAAACGCTGAATATGTAGGAATGAGAATGGGAGTCCTTGAGTTCTGACATGCCTATCCCAATATTGGTGACCAATTGATCATGATATATTGATATTTCAGATGTACTAATATTGATTCCCCAATGGCAAATGAAGTTTTGTGCACTAGAAAGGTAACAACATATGGGGAAAAACCCAAAGCATGACATAAGATATAGGTAAAGCAAATCCCAATAAAGGACTACCAATGCTCTAGATTCTAGCTAAAATATCTTAATGGAACCAAACCAAATCTTAAGGCTATAGATGTAATGATATTAATTCGGTGCATAAATGAGGATGATATAGACCCCTATCGGTTTCCTTAGATTGATTGATTTGGGAGTAATGCCAACACAAAATTTAGCTCGTACAACTCAAACTCATAGAGTTCAATTTTGTATAAGTCCATTTATCCCCATTTTTGCATAAATATTACTTATAGGATAATAATGAAATATTATATGGCTTAATATTTATAAGCCGATCATGATACTACTACTGTGTCTCATTCTAGAATGGATGTGTGGTCACAAAATTTTTCTAATGGATAATATAAATTTGATTCCATTATCAAAATTGTAGTCAATATTCGACTATATCATTGAGAAGAAAAACACAATCTAAATAGACATAATGGCTTTACTTTCAAAATAAATAAGTATTCAACAAGACATAAGTGAATTAGAATGGAAAGTTCCAACCTGGGACTTCTGCAAGATAAATCTTCATTGGCTCTTCTTTCTTCTCCCACCTTCTCCCAAGATAACATCCTCCCCTATTTATCAACATCCATGGCCATTTATAGCTTTATTTATTCTTAGAAAAGAAAGAGGTTTCTAAATATATGTATATTTTATTTATTTTGCTTTCTTTCTTTCAGAAAATATGCTTCTAAATAAATAAATATATATATATATATATTATA
This sequence comes from Wollemia nobilis, assembly GCA_028583015.1. NCBI lineage: Eukaryota > Viridiplantae > Streptophyta > Pinopsida > Araucariales > Araucariaceae > Wollemia > Wollemia nobilis. The sequence continues at coordinate 19,890,686 of JAQPPZ010016881.1, forward strand.
TATATTATATATTTTTATCTTCTTTTTCTCACCCCAAGTTATATATTTATATATATATATATAAATATTGTTTTAATGGAAATGGAATCCATAGATATAAGAGCATAATATTATCCATTATTTCAACCTTCCCAAAGTAACCATGCATGAGTGGGAAAAAATGATTATTTAAATCTTCAACGTAGTTTTTTTTCATGTTTAATTCAATTTAAAATTGAACAAGCTCATAAAAACAAACTACCTAATTTCCTTCTAAAATAGGATCAACTAGATCTAATAAGCATTCTCAACAACACAAATACTTTACTTTAGAAATTTCTCAAATTAAGATTTCACTAAATCATGATAAATTGCATGATATATATTATTATTATATATTTTTTAAGGTAATTTGAAAATGCAAAATATTATTTAATGTGCATTTAATTAAATTAATCTCATGAAAATTAGTCAAGAATTAAAATATGAATCACACACGAATGACATACAAGCACTCGATGCATGTGCCCAGTATCCCCCATCATCATTTTTCCTTTGATTGAGCAGGAATTTTTAGAGTAATACTCAAGTAACACCACCATCAGGGAGGTACCTAGTGATTATAGGATTATGAGCTTTACCTGTTGAGTTGTCATAGTCATCATTTCCTTTTGGTGTTCAGTCTTCCACCTATGAAAATAAATGTTCTTGCAATCAAGCAATGTAGTATCATTTTATTTTGACAAATACAATGCAACTATATTAAGAATTGAAACCGGATACCATTACACAAATAGCAACTTAAAAATAGTCCTCCAAGGTGGGATGTGACAAGTATGGTTGGCCAAAATGGAAGGCCTTATACGTTTGCATCATATTCCAAAAATAGGTCATGTTGCATTAGCAACTTATAAATTGGGTACCCAATCTTATCAATGGTTTGGTAGCTTCGTCAATATGGTGGCCCCCTTTTATGGTCTTACTTCAAGGAACAATTTATTTGAAGGTTTGACAAGGGATATTCCACATAATATGTGGTATGTATTATGTAAAATAAGCAAACGATATTAGTGGAAGACTATTGTTTTGAGTTCACAAGTCTCCTCACCTATACCCAACAATGAAGTCTAATAGTGGTGGTCTTTGTCTTTCACTATGGTCTTAAGGATAAAATATAGAAGGAATTCAACATGCACGATCCTTATACTCTTAATGATGCACAACATATAGCTTTAGAAGCATAACGAAAGCTCTAATATTTTGGTCCTCCTTATAGATATGATTTCAACTCTCATCACATTATTGATCATTTCCAGAGAATCTCCTATTTTAAATGTCATTCTCATTATCCTTGAGATTAGGCTTGTGAAGAAAATGTAACTTTCTATTAAAATGTAAAGACAACAATATGTGAAGATGTAGATTCATTGCAACACGAGCAACCAACAAAATTAGATGAAGCAAATTAAGAGGATGACACCATGGTTATCTCATGTCATGCACTTGTGGGGCTTCAAGCTCACCATACTATCATGATACAAATATTTATTAAAGGATAATTTGTTAATGTGTTGATTGATTCAGGTAGCACTCACAATTTTAGTAAGATAGCCAAGTCCTTGGGCTTATATATCAATACTTCAAATCGATATAAATTTCAAGTCTTAATTGAAAATGGGAGTACTATTCAATGTTGGAGTAAAATGGCTAAAGTTAACATCAAAATGAGAGATCATACTTAAGTGGGAAATCTCTTTGCCATGAACTTGGGAATTTTAGATGTCATTTTGGGAGAACAATGGCTATTCCAACTTGGTCATTATTATTAATGTGCAATTATTATATGTCAAATGGACAAAGAATGTAAGGGTAATTTATCTTCAAGGAATCCAACCCCTTCCCTCTAAGGTTTCTAGCTCACATCACATGGAATTCCTTATCCCAAGTTAATTGCATGGATATTCAATCCTCATATCTGTCTCTTTTAGTACTCAATAAAGAAGGTGGAATCACTCTTCATCCTAAATCAATATTATGGTGCAGAGTTCTTCACCTTTAGTATCAATAAATTCAAGAGTTCCTCATCAAATTGGAGGATCTTCTAGAAGATTCTACATGGAATATTAAGAGCATTTTCCAATATTTTCCAACTTTGAGGATAAATAATTTTGATGAGGGGAGACATGTAATAGTCCCAATATAGCCATGTTGGCTAATTATTTTTATTATTATCTTGGGCCATAGATTTAGTTAGTTGGACCTTGATAATTAGGGTTAGGTTATTATTGATTTCATCTATAATTGGGAAAAATATTTTATTTGTTTAGATCATCGAATAATTTAGACTTAAGTTGCCTTAGTGAACATAAGAGACTTTTCCCTCTCAAAGTGGCTATGAGACTTTACCCTCTCTAAGTAGCTATGATACTTTACCCTCTCTGAGTGGCTATGGATTTTCTATTACATTAATTTTTTTCTAGATTTGATATTTGCATATTGTTCATAGTATTTGTATATGAATTATTATTATTTGTGGTATTTCTATAATGAAGTATTATTGCAGATATTAAATATTTATGTGGTATCATAACAATGAGGCACTTTCTAGAGTGAGTGGATAAGTTTATGTGGATGTAATTAATGTTATAATTAGATCCTCAAAGCAATGAGCAAAGCAGTTAGAGGAGGAGCTTGCTAAGATGAGGGTAGAGCTAAAATCAGTAGAGGTAGAGGTTGATATGAAGAAGAACTAGGTGAGGCACTATCAACATCTATACCATGTGTTTATTCTTGCAAATGATATGATACCATCATTAGTGCATTCAATATCAAGGATGCATTCTATGAATCAGTACTCATAGTGGTCTATGAGCTTTAGGTCTCCACCTCCTCCACCAACACTTGGAGTTAGGGATGTGGTGTCTAGGTGTGGGTAGGTTTAATCACATGGAGATGAGTGCACCAAGTTTTGTATGTAGTGCACTACCTTTGGGTGATAGGGCTAAGTGTGCTAGCTTTTGATATTATAGTATACAAAACTCATAGGCATGTATTATTTTAAGGCTTTTATGTAATTATGGCACTGTTTTTATCTTTATGTTTTCTTTTGATGTGATGATGATATGATGTGATGTTATTTAGAAATAATTTAGATAAATTGAAGGAAACAAATAATGTGGAAAACACTCTTAATAGACGACATGAAATGGCACAAATGAAAACTTCCAATTATATTAATCAAAAACATATTTATAGGTATGTTTGCCTTTACAATCGATATTTAATACGCATGATCCGTGTGAGTATTAAATGCAATACTAATCCCTATCATTCCTCTCCACTAAGGAAGCATTGGTCCCCAATGCATACAGGTGTGGAAGAGAAATATTGGTAGATTAAGAGTTTCGGGTACAACAAAAAATGCACTCTTGTTACAAAAAGATAAAAACCAAAATAACAAATTTTTACATGTCTTCAAAAAAGCAAAATATGACACTAGATCTGGATAAGGCTCGAAAAATGGTCTCCAATGACTATAAACACTACTATACCGATGGACAGATGAAATGGATCCTTGAATTTGGTAGAAGACAATAGTAATTGAAGTGTGAGAGAAGATGCAATAAAAGATACCTCGAACCACGAGCACAAAATACGCCAAATGGGAAATTGAATTTTCTTGACATAAAATATTTGGTTTTGAAATCTAGACCTTGACCATTAATGAAGGTATTGATGATGTAATTATGGCACTCTAATAAATGCAAGAAAATGGAATTTATGGTGCATTAATAAATGAATTTGAATTAAATATCATGCATTCACAAATGTGATTGATCGATGCAAAAAAGACTGACATGACTCGACACGAACCTTGAAAAAGATTGAGGACTCCATGGACCAAATCGAAAAGTACACTTAGGATCTTGACAAATATTGGTGACTCCATGGACTAGATAGGGAAGTATACTTAGGATGTAGACATGCCAGTGGGCTTTTGTTGACGAACACGACTGACATGACCATGACATAATCAATGGGACATAACTTGACGAAGGCTCAAAAATCCACATAGGAGGATTGACGTACAAACATGACACCACATGATAGCTGTCATGACTTGACATGATGGTAGGAACTGATGTAAGACTATCAACATGGGAAGCAAAGAGTGCACACATGGGATAAATGAAACTTGAGGGAACGACAACCATGATAGAGCAGAATGCTAACCAGGTCGACAATGGTAGACTTGACTCGAGAAACCATGACTAACATGATGTAGGTATCAATACAACATGACAGAGTGAATGACCAGACTCTGAGGGACGTGAATGACCAAGACCAATACCAACACTTAACCTGATGATCTAACTGCAGATAAAGTGCAACAAGTGACATGACGATGAAGACAACTGACTTGGACCTGATTGACCATATGATGCACTCGACTAACATGGTGATGGTGCAACTTGGATAGCATGGGACTGGGCAAACAAGGGACCACCAATCAAATGGTGAGAGGACAGTAGATGGCACAATCAAAATGGTAGATAAGAGTGATGAGCGGTCTACAGGAAGATGATGTGTAATGTTTTTGACTAGGTAGTTTGACTAGGAGGACAATGACATCAGGCTAGTGAGAATATCGAGGGGTGTATTGGAGGGCAAAATGGGATGATACAAAAATCCACACAGGTAGGTGGTAAAAATGGCTAGCAAGATAGGGCAGGGTGAAATGTTAATGGAAGGCTTGGGTAATGGTTGGTAGCCAGCGTAAGCTAGCTACTAATAAATAGGTGATGCACCATTTTTGAAGAGCGTAAATATGAAAGCATTGTGTATGTGGGATATATCCCACCAAATAAAATGCAAAATAATGAAATGTAGTTTGGTCAAAAGATGTTAATGACACCAAAAAAATATACGGAGGCCAAAAAAATAAACCACGCACATGTATAACGGGGAGACATCATCAGGGAGTGGAAACCTTCTGAAAAGTTTTTAAAAGTCATCAATTTTTTTTAAACCTTAGAGGTTGTAGAAATTTTTCTCGCCTGAAAATAATGGCATACCGAAAATGATGTTGTATCACCTAAAAACACATTTGAAAACTGAACACACTCAAAATAGTGTTGTGAGGATGAGTTCATCGTTGTGAGGTAGTTGTATCTGCCATAAAGGTGAGGAGTGTTCACCAAGAAGATAATTATGCTCACTAGACATAGATCATACACTAGAGACACATGAATGTGGTTGTAGAAAGGTGCAAATGTGCATCGAACATGTCACGTAATTGGTGGATCGTAGTTGAAAGCAGGTTGATAATCGCTTGAATATGGAGCATTGTTACGATGGTCTAAATGTGAAATGAATGAAAAAATGGATGTGATGCTTAGGGTCAACACCAAATAGTCATGTATAGCCAAAATTCTACCAGGATCATAGTAGCATCATTGAAGGGTTGTAGCATGTTGAAAAATATGAAAGCTCACAAAAAATGGATGAGGAACTCCAAAAGGTGGATGGCGATGATCGATCACTTCATAGACTTGAGGAACATCACCAAGAGTGGATGCCTAAAACTGAAGGAAGATCCAATTAAGATCATAGGGCGATGGACAGTGATGAGGAGTATGCAACCTGTAAATATACAATGCATCATCAGCATGCTAGAGCACCATCATAATGGCTAAAAAATGGGTACCAAAAGTTGTGTGAGGTTGTCTATAACATGATTGTGATGATGAATAATGAAATCAAAGAATGCAACACCGATGACTACAAAAAATTGATCAAAAAAATGGATCTATCTATTGGGTATTATTTGAAACAATTCATAGGAGGTCATGCGATGGAGTGCAGGAGGTCGTTCAAAGGGTTTGATAAATACTAAAAACAATCTAGTGGCTAGAGAGTCATGAAATCACCAAAAAAGTGGAGGCCATCACCAAAGACTCCATGATATGGACTATAAGGCAATAGATTGGTCATACTACTCAATGACTGATGGGAAAGTGCAAAAAAGCTATATCGAGATCCGTGTGAATTGTAGTAGAAAACAAGTGGTGGATTAGGGCCCAAAAATGTGGAGGCAGTGCCAAAAAGTGGTAGATCCATGAATACCATGATCGACAAATGTGGACAATAATGAGATGCATGCACGATGCTAGTGGTAGCAACATCTTCTAGAGATCTTGGATCTATAGCATCTAGAGTGGTTAGATCTTCATTAGGAGCTTCAAAGGAACTCAGATCTGCATTAGAAGCAATAGAAGCCATATAATATAATGGAAAGATGTTAGGTAATTCACCCAGAGACCCTAGTTCAAATCTAGGTGTGGCTGTAAATGCTTCAATATCTGGATCAGGGATGGAATCCTAATCTTCTTCAATGAGATATTTGGTAGGAATAATATCAGCAATAACAGGTTCTTCAATAATAGCAACGAGTATTTCAGTTGTAAACTACTAAAAATTGATAGCCATTACTGCATGGAATTGTTGAAGTGCACCTATTTTTACATAGAGTTGTTGAAGTTATACGACAAAGTTGGCAAGAAAAATGGTCGACATTGTGAATGAAGTTCATGAGCTAAAGGTTAGAATCAGAAGGACCCAACTAGCTGAGGGTCAGAATCAAAGGGACCCCAAATGAGATTTTTCACAAACAAAAGTTCTCGAAGATGTCTATGAAAGGAAAATAATGTTCACCCAATACCAAGATCTACTAGTGGTTTTCTCTTTCCTATTTTGAACCAGACTGACCTAGAGTAAGAGGATACTCACATATATAGTGCTCAGCTCTGATACCAATGATGTGGGAAACACTCTTAATAGACAACACAAAATGACACAAATAAAAAATTCCAATTACATTAATCAAAAACATATTTATAGGCATGTTTACCTTTATAATCAGTATTTAATACACATGATCCGAGTGAGTATTAAATGCAATACTAATCCCTATCAATAAAATATGTAAGGAAATCACTAGAGTGTAGGCATACCACAAGTAAACAATTGTAAAAGGTGTTACCCTAGCAGTGGTCTAGGAAGCCAAGTAATGATCAAATGCTAAGGGTGACTAAATTTTATTATTAAGTGGTTACCTAAATGTCCAATAAAGGAAAATCACTCAAAAATATGCTTTAATTTTGATTTTATGTATGAGTGGTGGTCTTTGAAATTTATAAAGAACAAGCATCCATTATGATCCCATTTTTAGTGTTAACCTTTGAGCCCAAAAAAACTTATGGGATGAGTATGCATATGGTTTGAGAAGTATATTTTTAAGTGATGGGCTATGATTCATGATAATGAAAAAGCACTTAAAGATGTGATGATTATAATTTCATTTCTAAAAAGTGGCCTAAGAGCCATGATAATGGAAAAGTGCTTAGACAATGGAATAAAATACATCATGCTTAAATGGTGGCCTAAGAAGTTGAATAAAGGACAAGCACTTAAGACATGATGATAAGGTACTTGTAATATATACAAAGAGATATATGTATTGTAGTTAGTGTTATTAGTTACTAATTGTTAGTAACATCTCATGCTATGAATGGTGTGGATGGAAGGACTTTACATGGCTTGAAGAACTTTAATGTCTCACGCTATGAATGGCATGGATTGAAGGATTTTAAATGGGTCGAAGAACTTTAATGTCTCATGATATGAATGGCATGGCTTGATGGACTTTACATGGCCCAAAGGACTTTAATGTATCATATTGTGAATGTCATGGCCCAAAGGACTTTCGTGTATCATGTTGTGAATGGAATAGCCTAAAGGACTTTAATATCTCACATTGCAAATGGCATGGCCCAAAGGACTTTAATATCTCATGCTATAAATGGCATGTCCTGAAGGACTTTAATGTATCACACTATGAATGGTGTGGCCTAATAGAATTTAATGTCTCAATCCATGAATGGCATGGCCCAAAGGACTTTTAATGTATCACACTATGAATGGAGTGGCCCAAAGGACTTTACATGGCTTGAAGGACTTTAATGTCTCATGTTGTGAATGGTGTGGCCCAAAGCACTTTAATGTGAATAATATCTCATGTTTTGAGAAGTGATCTAAGAGTTAAGTATATTTGAATAGATGTAGTATGTCACAAGGGGTGTAAATATTTGTAATGTTTAAAAATGAAAGATGTTTGTATGTATGATATTTGTTCATGATAGTTTATGCATAATGCTTATATGTAGAAGCATGTTGATTTTAAATATAAGAAAGAGAAGAATAATTTATATATATAATTCAACATATACCTCCAAATAGGGGAAATTATAGGAAGGAGTATGAATTAAGACATTGAGCTGACATAATTAGTTCAATATGGAATTAGGAAGCGAGTTGCCCCTAAGCAAATGCAAAGATGTATTGATTTTGATGTGATGACATTTATTTGTTGATGTGATGAAGATGTCCTAAATAACTTAATATATAAACAAGGATTTTGGTATTTCAAGTTTCTTATCTAATTCATATGCAAATATTTACAAACACACAAATATCAGAACTTGGGAACTCGATTCCTTTGCTAATATATAAGGAAAATTAGAACTATGAAAAAATATCATTGTTGAAGGTTCTAGTCATGGAAACTAGAAAATCACATCCATTAACTGACATGTTCATAACATAGTTATAATTTTGTGAGAAAGTAGATATAAGATGTCAGTCTACCTGAATGACACATTGGGCCTTGTAATTAATTGCAAGAATAGATGATTAAATATTTTTTTATTGGAATGCCATGAAGATGTCATAGATTGCTTAGTATATTAGGACCTTTTGTTAAGAGAGTATTTCCAAGAATACCTCCTAAGGAAACAAAAAATCTACTAATGACAAGCACATTGATAAATAATTACAAACATACAAGATACTAAAAACAAAGAATCTACCTGCTCAAGTGGCATGTTGGGCCTTACAATTAATCACAAATGTAGATTATATATTTTATATTTGAAAAATATGTCTAATAAGTTTTGATTTGTCTCCTACTTATCTAATAGACTAGGATAGAAATTCTAATACCATTGATACCTTAATTTGTAAGCATACAAAAAATTGCATGATTATAAGTCATAGGATCAATGGGAAAAATCCTCCAATGTGGTCTAGTAGATAATCTAGAACATTCATGAAATTATAAAATTTAACAAAAAGTTTGAAGGCTTTGCACCATGGTATAACATGGTCATATAAGGAAATATGAAGCCCTTCACATTTTCCTAGCATATGTACAAGAAATTACATATGCGCAAAATATAGGTAAAAGAAATCATCTTTTCCTAGAGGTCTATGCTCTACCATAGCATAAATACTGAAAACTTGTTGTCAACATGAGATTTTTCAAAAATAATGTATGCAATTTATTTATAATATGTGACAACAAGCCTATGGGCTTTGCATGAGGGCATCATATGAATACCCAAGGAAAGATGAAATCCTTCACCTTTTCTCGATGTATGTACAACAAATTGTATAGGTGTAGAACATTGGTAAAATAAATCATCTTTTCATAGAGGTCCTATGCTCTACCTTAGCACAAGGTCTAAGGCTTGCTACTAACATAAGATATGTGTGATTATTTTGGTAGGATGTTACAATGAAGCCTAAATATCACATTGCACCAATGTATGTTTTTTCAAGGAGAGAGGATGTCCCTCACCTTTGCCCAACATATGTGCAAGAAATTGCATATGCGTAGAACATCAACAAGAAATATCACATTTTCTTGGAGTAACATGCAATTGGTAATGTATTAAAAATGGTATTCTTTGCCATTATTATGGTGAAATAATATGTCCTCAAATTTATAGACCATCAAGAAGCATAGGGATTTAATTATCTACTACTTGGTGGAACCATAAGCTATTATGGGTATGCAAAGTTCTAATCATTAAGTCACACTTCTCATGGATCTATAAATAGGTGAGGTAAATTTATGTAGTTATGATTAAAGATTGATAGATGCCTAAATTGGTGGTGACAATGAAAGGGCCTAACCAATTAGGCTTAAATTTGCCTTTGAGCTTGTCTTTGGAATTGATGTTTTTTTTTTCATTGAGGACTAGGTCCCCAATTTCAAAGGATCTTCGGTGTACCTTCTTATGGTAGGCATATTGAAGTGTATCATAGTAATTTCTTAAGTGATCTAGGGCATTGATGCACTTTTCTTCTCAAATCTATAATTGATGAAGTTGGCCTAGATGATATTCATCACTAACCAAAAAATCTTGTAGTAAGACCCTCAAAGAAGGGATTTCAAGTTCAAAAGGAAAGACTACCTTAGTGCCATAGACTAAGGTATAATATATTGCACCTGTAGGATGCCCATAAGGCATGATATAATCATAAGTGCAAATTTTGGCCATTTTTATTGACCAATTTTTTTGAGGATTGTGACTAATGTCTTGTTAGAAGATTCTACTTGGCCATTTTCTTGAGGATAAGGTGTTTATCATTTTTTGTTGGATTTTATATTTTTTTTGGTAATTATTATAATATATTAACAGTGGGTTTTTATAGAGGATCCCAAAACCTTATGTACAAAATTAGCCAACTTCCTAATGATGCATCATACCTCTTGGCTGTAACAATAAAACTAAATGAAAATAAAACCATCCTAATGCTACAAACTTGAAAACAACAAAAAGGGCTTTTAGGCCTGGAGACCCAACAACAAAAAGAAACAGGACAGACCCGAGAGAAACCCGAAACGAGGCCGAAAACAAAAAAGATAGACACCATGGACTGCTAATCACGATCCTCCTGTCCTTTCGAATTTGGTGGAGAAACCAGATAATCCGCCTTGGTGGAGAAAAAAGAGTAGAGAGTCTACAGGGTGCCAACTCTGGTGTGTCCTGGATAATTGAAAAACAAAATGCTTTGGGAATAGGGGTGCGCATCACAAGACACTTGCGCCCACACTCGCCCAAGGGAGTAGACAAAAATGCCACACCACCCCAAAACACGTCGGAAGGGGCCTTCCAAAACCTGTGCAAGGAAAACATCAGGAAGGGATGTCTGCTCTGGCCAACCTTTCCACCTCGGATGGGAAGCGAGACCGCCACACAACCGGGCACGTGGTCGCGAGCCCTTTGTTGGCCATGTGGTCAGCCACGCGATTTCCTTCTCTCAAAATATGATTTGCTTTCCATCTACCGCGATAGGAGAGAAGAGATCTAGCCTCGAGGATGATGTTGTAGACTTTCCAAGATGGATTTTTGGTGCCAAGAAGGTAATTCACGATGTTGAGCGAGTCACCCTCAATGATAAGAGGTCGAGGATCCTCAGAGAGAATCCGAATACCATTCAGAGCGCCTCGGGCTTCAGCATAGTGATTCGTCTGGGAGCCCAAATCTTCACAATAGGCCATCACAATATTCCCGTCATGATCACGGACAACCCCTCCAGCGCCAGCGGGCCCAGGATTCTCCTTAGCCGCTCCATCAAAGTTTAATTTAATCCACCCCATGGGGGGTTTGGTCCACACAACATTCCTTCGACAGGGCCCTTTAACAACCTCCAAAAACGGCCAGAGATTCATCATTTTGAGAATCGCTTCTTCGCTCGAAAGATGGGGACGGGGACTGGGAACAGCAATAGAATTCTCAATGGCGTAAGATAACGCCCTTTGAGCAACAGAAGGGGGCCCTCTAGGAGCTCTGCCAAAGATTCTGGCATTCCTCTCTAACCAAATTTGCCAAATTAAATGGTGGAAGGAGGCCTCGAGGAGGAATCAGAGTTTGGGATTCTTGAAAGGATTAGGCCATTGGTGAAAAGCATCTCTAAGGGAGCGGGGAGAGCACCAAAGGATCTGGAAGGAGGATAGGACAATGCTCAGAACAGAGTGGGAAAATGGGCAATGCAAGAATAAATGATCCCTCGTCTCACAATCTGCTAGACACAAGTAACACCTGTTGGGGAAGGCAAAACCTCTCTTGTGAAGGTTGTCAATAGTTAAGGCTTTATTGTGGAAAGCAATCCATGCAAAGAAGTTGATTTTAGGGACAACTCCTTTCCTCCAAACAGTATTCCACCTGTAGTCCAGAGCAGTCTTGGTGGTGAGAAGCTCATAAGCTGATTTAACAGAGAAATGCCCATCCTCCGTACCACTCCAGATGATCCTGTCATTCCTCCTGGTAGAAGGAATTAAAACCGACTGAAGGATATTATCAAGGAAAGTAACCTCATTATTAAACCCCTCCACAACAGGAAGCTTCCACCGAGGGAAACGGGTGCTCCGGTCTATGAAACCCGCCACCCTGAGTTGGGAGTTAGGGTCGGTCAAGCTTCTCAGCCCAACGAGGTCCGCCCTCGACCCAAGGGCTTCTTCAATCGCCCACCTGTCCTTCCAAAAGGAAATGCAGTTGCCATCACCCAAAATCCAGCGGGCTCCCAGACTGATCAAATGTCGGGTTTGGAGCACAGATTTCCAAAATATCGATGCCACGGAGGACGTTTCAACATCCAAGAAGGGAGTGGGGCCAAGATACTTCATTTTAACCAGCGTAACCCACTCCACCGGGTCGCTAGACATAATCCTCCAAGCGTGCTTCGCGATCAGAGCCAAATTCATAAGTCTTGATCTTCTCAACCCCAGGCCGCCTTGATCTATTCTCGAACACACCTTGTCCCAGGCTACAAGGGGAAGTCTAGATTTCTCTTCGTTACCAGACCAAAGAAAGGTCCTCTGAATCTTCTCAATTTTGGAGTGGACTGCACTCGAAAGCATGAACACCGACATGAAGTAGGTCGGGATCCCCTGAAGACAAGCTTTGGTAAGGGTGGCTTTCCCGACTTGCGATAGGAGTTTGCCCTTCCAAGTGCCGAGTTTCCTGTGAAGGCGCTCAAGAATCGTGTTCCACATGTCCCCACTGGCCCGCCCGCTATAAGATAGAGGCAACCCCAGATAGGACGTAGGCAGGGAATCAATAGTGCATTCAAGAATTCTAGCAATCCAAATTTGTCTGCGTAGAGGAGTGTTAATAAAGTAAATTTTGCTCTTGATGTAATTGACCTTTTGCCCTGCAGCTTGCTCATAACGGGACAGGATCCTCTTGAGCGACTTGGCTTGAGCAACGGACGCCCCAGTGGAGATGAGGGTGTCATCCACAAATTGCTGATGAGTGACAGGATTAATTCTAGAAGTCGGCAAGATGCCAGAAATCTTGTTCTGCCGAAGAGCCTCTTTCATGGACCAACTCAGAACCTCCGCCAGAAGAATGAACAGGATGGGAGAAAGAGGATCGCCCTGTCTGAGGCCTCTGGAGCTTTGGAAATACCCAGCTGGGGACCCGTTGACCAAGACAAAAAAAAAGGGAGTGGATATACAGCTGTAGACAAGGTCAATCCAGAGGGGATGAAAGCCGAACTTGAGGAGGACTGCACACAAAAAATTTTGGTCGACACGGTCGAAGGCTTTGTTCATGTCGAGCTTAAGAAAAAGAGCAGCATTCTTAGAGCGGTAAGCGGAGTGAAGGGTCTCATGGACAGTGATAACACCATCAAGAATGTTTCTGCCTTTAACAGTGCTTCCCTGACAAGGATCAATCAGGAGGGGGAGGACTGTTTTGAGTCTATTGGCTATAGACTTGGTGAGGATCTTGTAAAAAACATTGCACAGGCTAATGGGCCGATAGTCAAAGAAAATTTTGTAGGAAGGAGACTTAGGAATGAGGGCAAGAAAGGTGGAATTGAGTTTCGGGTGGATAGATCTGGAAGCTTGGATAACCCGAATAGCATCACACACATCCGGGCCCACGACCTCCCACATGACTTGGAAGAATCGGGGGGAAACCATCGGGCCCAGGGGCCTTATCTGGTTGCATGGAGAACAATGCTTCCTTAATCTCAGATGAGGAAAAAGGTTCCAGGAGCTTCATGCTTACCTCATGGGGAACTTTAGTCAAAAAATTGGCGAGCATAGATTTCTGGACCTGGAGGTTGCTATCCGGAGGAGTGCCAAGCAAATCCTGAAAGAAATTAACCGCTTCGCTCCTGATTTCCTCAATCTCCCTGGTAATGTGCCCATCCTTACAAGTCACTTCTCTGATCTTGTTGACCCCCCTGTGCCTCATAGTAGACGCATGAAAAAACCTCGTGTTGGAGTCTCCATTCTTCAACCAAAGGTCACGAGATTTCTGGCGCCAGAACGTTTCCTCCCTAGCGAGAATAGAATGAAAGTCCACCAAAAGGCTCCGCTCTTCCTCCCTGAGACCCTCAGTGTAACCTTCGAGTTCCATCCTTTCCTCCACAACCTTCAGGTTCTCAACGATGGATTTTTTGGACTCAAAAATGTTGTCGAAAACCTCTTTGTTCCAAATCTTCAGTTTTTCTTTGACCATTTTGAGCTTTAAAGCCACCCTCTTAGGAGCGCTTCCTTCCACCTTCGATTGCCACCATGCTGAAACCAATCCTTTGAAGTCTTTGTGAGAAATCCACATGGATTCGAATCTGAAAGGGGTCATAAAAATAGGCCCATCGTTCGCCTCCAAGAAAATAGGGTTATGGTCAGACCCAATCCTTGGAAGAGCCGAAAGGATAGCCCCACCAAGGATGGGAATGGCTTCTGGGGAAATGAAGAATCTGTCGAGTTTGACTTGAATCAAACCACCCCCAATCCTTCTGTTACTCCATGTGAAGGAAGCCCCTTTGAGTTCGATGTCAAGCAGGCCATTAGCAGAGACAAAATCTCTGAAATCTTCCAAGCTACGGCTGGAGTGGTCAGACCCTCCTTTTTTCTCTGAAGGATGAAGGGGACAATTGAAGTCACCCCCTAAAACCCAAGGAAAGTTGCTAAAATTCTCCCTCATCAGAGAGATAGCTTTCCACATTTCTGCTCTCTGTGGCAGAATTTGAAGCATAAACGTTGGACAGAATCCAGGAAAAATTGGTGGTTTTGGACTGGAACAGAACATTGATGATTCTGTTGGAAGTTGACAGCGAGCTGCCCTCAAACCTCGAAGGGTCCCACAGAACCATGAGTCCTCCCGTTGTTCCCACTGCAGGGCTGGACAGACAATTTGCCTTGGCCCAAATGGCCTTCGCCACTTTGTCAGAGGAGATAGCATCAAGCTTGGTCTCTTGCAAAATAAGGATAGAAGGGTTAGTCCTCCTACGGAGATCAGCCACTAACCTTCGCTTGGCTGCACCGTTCAGTCCTCTCACATTCCATGAGAGGACTTTCATCTGGACAGTTTGAAATTTTTCTTGCCTCCCCTTCCTTGTTGAGGGGGAGGTTTTGATGCATGTGCTTCGCCCGACTGTGCGTCACAGTCATCCAGAACCAGCAAACGTTGGGTTCCATTTGCAACGTCATTTGCAGTCTCTTTGTCTCGCCTTTCCTTGTTAGGAGGATGGCCCTGCTTCCTCTCACTACCAAAATCCACACTTTGCTTTTGGCTCCTCGTGTTTCGGGGGCTAATGTGACCGGACTGTTCACCCCTCCTTCCTAAGAGGTAATCTTCTAGCAGCGTCTGCGACTGACTGAAATCGGGATGACCCGTATCTTGGAGCAAAGAAGCAGCTTGAGTCATAACTTGGGAAGGGGTCCGTTCCATCTCTTCCTGCGATTCACTTTCCAAGTGGGAGTCTGCTCCTTGTTGGTTGTCAGCCTCAAGATGCTCGGGGTCCGATTGGAGAGTGGGATTCTCTTCAGGCTGAGAGAGTCCGACACAGTCTCTAGAGGGGCCTGGGGATCCATGGCCCTTCGCGCCTGGAAGATTTGGTTGCTTTGATTGACCTTCCTTGTGCTCCAGGGGGTTGTCATTTTCACGTTTCTGATTTCCCAATTTTTGAAGAGGACACTGGGACTGGAGGTGCCCTTGGGACCGACACTGGGTGCAGAAAGCTGGTTTATTTTCATAGACAATAGCTTGTTTATGAAGAATGGTACCTCCAGACCGAAGAGTGATGGAAGTTGGGAGTTCTGCCTCCAAATCTGCCAGAACGCAAAAGCGGGCCTGGACGAACCTTGTTCGAGCTCGGGTGGGAGGGTCAATGGTGACCAATTCCCCAATGGAACGCGCAATACCCCTTATGACATTTTCATGCCAGCCAAAGAGGGGAAGATTCGGGAGCCTAACCCATATTGGGGCAATGTTGATGTTCTGGGTATCAGGACTGAAATCCATGTCCCACTTCCTGAGAAATAAACTTCTGCGGCCCAGAAACCATGGCCCGCCAGCCAAAATTTTATAGTAATCCTCCTTATTGTTCAGTCTAATGGCAAAAAAACCCCGGGATAGGGCCGCCAGCTCCAAATGACCAGAAGTCCTCCATTTGCTTGCTGCCCACTTTCGGATAGTTTCCATGTCGGGACGGCCTCCAATGAATTTGCCTATTAGGGTAAATTTCTCAAACTCCATGAAGCTTGAAAGTACTTCCGTCGGGATGTCCAGCTCATCCCCAACCGGAAACAACTCTTTGGTAAAAAACCCGTTTAGGGTTTCTGAGGCCGCTGCCTGGGCATAAGACTTTTGAGCCCCACCACCCCCTTTGTCTGGTGGGTCCTTACCTCGACCAATACCGTTGTCAGCCCGACCATCTTCAATGGGCCCGGGCGTTTCCGCTCCACCAGAATCTTGGTGCCCTCCGATTGCTCCGCTGCGTCCAAGAACCGAACCACCGCCGCTCCCGATCTCCCCTGCAGACGACTTCCCGCCCATCGACATCCTCCCTCCCTTGTTGGATTTTATATTTGGTGCAAATATTATGGACTTATTTATTCTTGAATGGTGTACCATTATCTATAATTAGGATATATGGTATACCATAGCGGCTAATGATTTGATTGATAATAAATTTGGAAAATTGAATTCTTGTTGTTAAAGATAAAGGCATGGCTTCAACCCACTTAGCAAAATATGTAGTGGCATTGATAATGAATATATTCCTTTTTGATGATTTAGGGTTAATTTTTCCTATTATTTCCAAACCATAAGTAGAGAAAGGCCAAGGTGATTTAATTTGTTGTAATACTTAAGAAGGAGAATGAACATGATTATCATAACATTGGCATTTATCACATTTCTTGACATAGTTGCAAGTATCTTTTTCTATAGATGGCCAATAATAACCCATTCTAAGGATTTTTCTAGCTATAGCTAGTCCACTAAAATATCTACCACATGATCCATCATAGGCTTATTTAATGATGTTTTATGATTCTTCTAAGTTTATGCATCTAAGGATTATGCCTTCAAAGGAGTTTTGATACAAAATATCTTCTATGATGACATATTTACAAGCTCATTGTCTAAAGTGTTTATGTTTTAGGTGATTTAATCCTTTAGGTAATGTGCCATCCTTTAGGAAGTTGAAAATTTCTTGATACCAAGGCTCTTGGGGTGAAGTAGATTCAATGGCACAAACATCTAAAGATTTTTTGCTTAACTTTATTGTCACATGTTCTTTTAATGATATTATAACAATAGAGGCTTTTTCATCCTCTAGTTCCAAAGGGATAAGAGATATTGTAGTAGCCATAGCATTTGCATGGAAATTTCTAGATCATGGAATTATTTCTATTATGATCTTATCAAAACAAGTTATTAATTTGTTTATAATATTTTTTTTATGGTTTTATATTATTATCTTTGGTTTGGTAAATACCATTAATTTGGTTAATCACTAATTGTGAATAACCAAATACTATTAGGACCTTGATATTTAGATTTAGTGTGGCTTGAAGGCCTAAGATAAGTGCCTCATATTCCACTATGTTATTGGTGCATGATAATTGAATCTTGAATGATAATGGTATGAGTTGTTGTTGTGGGGTAACTAGGACAATTTTTGCCCCTTCACCTTTGACTCATCGAGCTCTGTCAAAGTACAAAATCCATGGCTCTGGTTCTTGGGATTCTATAGTTAGAATAATTTTATTAATAAATATTATATCTAAAATATGTTTATATTCTAAAGGTTCTATAGCTAATTGATTTACAATTATCTATCCTTTTAATAAATTTTTATTAACAAATTCAAGATCAAATTCCCTAAGGGTGATGACCCATTTGGCAGACTGACCTAAAAGGTGATGTTTTGACATTAAATATTGTAATAGATCTACCCTTTCTATGACATATATCTTTTGGATAATCATGTAATTTATTAATTTGAGTGAGGAAAATACAATTGCTAAACATAGCTTTTCTAATGGCGTAAAATGTGTTTCATAACTAACCAATGTTCTACTATTATAGTAGATATCCTTTTCTCAACATTGATCATCATATTGATTTAACATAGCCCCTAAGGCATTATTGGTAGATGTTTTGTATATCAATAATTGTTAAGCGGGATTAGATGGTATTAAATTAGGTGTTAATAGATAGATTTTTAAGGCTTCAAAGGCTTTCTAGAACTCATTATATCAATCAAATTTAGTTCTTTATTTGACTTAGAAAAGGGTTCACATTTATCAGCTAATTGTAAAATGAATCTTCAAATAGCTTGTAGTTTTCCTTGAAGACTATGAAATTTGGTAAGATTTGTTGCTAGTGGTATATTTGTTATTACTACAATTTTAGTGGGATCTATGTCAATTCCATGATGGGACATGATAAATCCTAATAATTTTCTTAATATTATCCCAAAGATACATTTTTGGGGTTTCAACCAAACCTTATATTCTCACAATATCTCCAAGATGCATCTTAAGTATCAGATATGATCTTCCCACTTTTGGAATTATTCTAAAACTTTATCTACATAATCTTCTACAATGCCATCCATTAGATCATAAAATATGTATGTCATAGATTTTTGATATGTGGCTCCAACATTCTTTAGGCCAAAGGGGATGAGTTGATAACAAAATATATCCCAAGGGGTTGTGAAGGCCATCTTGGATTGGTCTTTAAGAGAAATTTTTATTTGGTTTTATCCTAAAAATCCATCCATTAGAGTTAAAATTTTAGATCCTATGGTAAAGTCTCCTATTATGTCTATATTTGGTAATGGAAAGTCATCCTTGGGGTATGCTTTGTTTATATCTCTAAAAATTGTGCAAATTCAAATGAATCATTCTTTTTGGTGATAGGTATAATATTAGAGATCCAATCTAAGTAATCTATAGCTTTGATGAAAGCAACATCTAAAAGCTTCTAGAGTTCATCCTTAACTAGAAGGGTGATATTACGGTGTATTTTTCTTAATTTTTATTTAATTGGTTTAGAATTTGGATGTGCACCAAGGTTATGTACAACTAAAGAGGGATCAATTCCATGCTTGTTTGCATAAGTCCAAGCAAATATGACATTGGATTCCTTTAGAAGTAGTGTATTCTATTTTTTCATCTTATGTTAAGAAATTTTCTAATTTTAGGATTAAAAGGTTCTCCTCAATACCAATAATAATGCCTAAAAAATATTTGCTTAAAATTTGTGATTCATCCTTGAATTGAGGGAAGCATGTAACACTCCTAAATATTCAAATTATTTGGGATCTAATATCATTTGTTCTAGACCAATTGATTGTGTTGAATCTAAATTATATATTTGGTTGAGTTATTCTGCAATGTGATCTTAAATACAAGACTTGTTAAAGTCTTCTACTTCCTTGTTTGATATAACTTCTAGGTGGATAATTGTTAACATTTTAATATTGACAAAAGGTAAGGTTATGAAATGTACTATATTGAGAAGGGACCGTAATTACTTCTCATCTTCATCACCCCATTGTGAGTCATGCAAATAATATATGTAATTTTCTTCATCATCTTCTTCTAGTAAAGCAATGGCTCATTCTTATTGGGGATATATCTTATTCCATCATGGCCTGGCCAAGGTCCAACTTCTAAAGGATATTTGATACCTTGTTCAAATCAACCTAAGCATTTTCCTTGATAGCCCATTTTAACTAAAATTTATTTAGAAATAAAATATGCAGCTAACATATAACATGATGCATATTTTTGTTCATTTAACATGGTTTTACCACCATAACTCTATTCATTGAAATTGGTATCGACATAAATAAATGAATAGGTCCTTATTTAAACTTCTAAGACTTTTCTATTACATTGTTTTTATCTACAAAGGGTATTTGTTTTGATGGATTATATTAGATTATTCTTTTGTTAAATATTGACTATTGCCTACCATGTTTATGAGAGGTTTTTTCAATATTTCTTTACCTTTGATTTAGATAAAGTTAATGGAAACGTTAGTTGCAGTGAGGGAGAAATATTAAATTCTTTTTTTGGATGTCTAATAACTAGCAACATGTAAAAGGTTATAGATATCCAAGAATATGAACAATTCTTTCTTGATATTCATATTTCAAACATTGGTGTAAGGTAGATTGTATTGCTTTCATGGCATGTATCCAAGGTCTTTCAAGCAACATATTATAAGTTACATCCTATGATATGACATAAAAGAGGATGTTAAGGATATGTGGTCCTACCTTAAGGGGTAATGTTATGGTGCCTATGAATTTTTATTCTTTATTATAAAAGGCTATAATAATGAGGTCAAATTTTGAAAAATATTTTGTACTCAAATCAAAATTTTATAAAAATTGAACATTGCAAACATTGAGAGTTTACCCATTGTCAACTAAAACTCTCTTAATATATTTATATCCAATTTGAGCTATTGTGTAAAGAGGTGAATCTCTTTATATGGTTTCAAGAGGTGTGTCTATATCATGGAATGCTAATATTGTACTATTAGTTCTAGTGAAACCTACTATGTTGGCAATGTCATTATAAGATATGTCTTGAGAGACTTTTTGTTCACTCAAAAGTTTAAGCAATATTTCCCTATAAGCAGGTGATATTTTTAAAAACTCCAAGAGATAAGTCTTGATTGGTATGATTTCTAGCTACTATCAAAGATAAAAATTATGTAGGGTATTTTTAGGAATTGAAATGACTAAATTTGGTTTATTAGAAACATCCACCTTAGTATTATGAGAAAGGACTAATGTTGGTTGTGTATATGGTTTAGAGGATTGAAATTTATCTTGTTGTTTGGTTACTATGTAGGATGGTTTTGATAAATTAATTTTACTTATAAATTTAGTAGCTTTCTAATTATGGGATAGTAAAGGGTTTTGAAAAATTTCTAATTTTTTATTAGGAGTATCTTTTTGATTGAAAAATATTTTCCTTCTATAAGGTCTTGAATAAGATGTCAAAAAGTGATACATCTATTAGTTTTATGACCATCTATGTGATGATAGTCATTATGTTCATATTATTTATACCAATTGGGTAACTCTTTTGAAGTATCCCATGGGCTAATGTGTGGGAGATCTATCATTTTCTAATTAAGAAGAATTCTTAGCATAATGGTTTGTGTTTTTCTAGTATTTGTAAATTGTTGCTTAGATTTATCTTATTTTGATAATACTAGCTTTTGAGGAGCATTTTGGGTTGTATTTATATTATTGATTTGGTAGGAATTAGTTACACTATCCCTTATAACATGTTTGTTTTGGTATTTTATTTTACTAGAAAATTTGTCTTCTTCATTCTTATAGTTAAGTTACCTCCATATTATAAGGACAACTTATACCCTTTTGGCTATGTTTATGGATTCTTCAAAAGAGATAATATTGGTCATTTATAAGGGATAAGAAAATTGTTCATAAGGGTTTCATATGAAGATATGCAATAGTTCTTTAGGGGGGTGAATATATTTAAGTCTTCCTACCAAGGTCCTCCACTTAGATAGGAAATATAAAAATATATTCATTTTTAGCTTACTTAAGTTGGTATAAATCATCTATGGTGGTATTTTCTTCTATGTAGACTAAAACTTGTTTGAAAAAAAATTCCATAAGCTCTTTAAAAACTTTTATGGAATGACGAGGTATATGGAAATACCATTCTAGGGCTAGGTCACTAAGTATATTAGGGAATAATATAAGGAACAACCTTTCATTGTGAGTTATTTCACTATATGTGATTTGAAACAATATTTAGTGATTGATGGGGTCTTGTTTACCATTATACATCTAAAACTTAAGTGTTTAAAAATTTGGTGGATAAGCATGATTAACAATTATAAGTTCTAGAGGTTCACTATAGAACTCATCAAAAGAACACTTTTGTCTAGATGATCCTTGAAGATAGGCAATTTGGTACTCTAATTATTCAAATTTTAGAGTCTCTCTTTTCAAGGTGTTCAAGTTTAGCATTTATGTTTTGAAATTCCTCATTTGACTCACTTGAAGGTGCAAGTAAAATTAGCAGGGTTTGAGGTATAGGAGGTAAAGTCACAAAAGGTTGGGTAACTTGATTAGGTGTAGTGGGTGTAGTGATATAATTAATCCCTAAGTCGTGTGACAAAAAGGGATTGGTAGAGTTAGGGTTTGGAATCGAAAGTGTAATACTAGGAGATGATGTTGATATTGGTATGCCTATAATAGACACACCTATGGATATAGTTTGGGGAGTTGTAGAATTTGTTGGATGTGGCATAGCCACATTAAGACTAGCAATATCATTTCAATTTTAATGTATTTGTGCAATAGTAGATTGTCTATTGGAGTGTTCAATATTTTCATTAGTAGGAGGTTCCCTCCCATTTTTTGTTCTTTAAGTTCCTCTCTAAGAACATCTAAGAAAATATTTTTATTCCTTTTAACACATTCTCTAATGTGATCCATAGAATTAAATGATACATTTTCACCATTTTCTTCTTCTCTAAGTTCATAGTTTTCCCAAGGATTTTCCTTAGGTTCTCCTTCATAAGGATAAAAAAGGCTTCATAAGTTGATATTGATAAACCCTTACTATGGGTGTTATAGGGATGTTGAGCCGAGATATTTCTCAGCTTTTATTCAAAATAATATTTAATGGGAGGTTGAGTTTTAAGAGGAAAACTATATGTGGACCAATAATAGAATAGGTTGGAAATTGATAGCAAAAAAATAAGATAGATGCATACTCTTAGATCATTAGCTAGATGAAGGCACTTGTTCTAAAACTAATACCTTAACAAGGATTGGCTCAGATCACAAGCCAATAAGAGTTAAATTGGTGGTAAGTGAATTCAAAAATATCATATTTTAAATATGCGTAGATATAGAAAGACCATCCTTAATTTTTTATATGATAGTACATATATGGAAATCTTTATGAAATGGTGGGATGTATACTTTTCAAAACAAATTAATTCAATGCCATCTATATTAAAAGAATGGAACAAGAACACTTCCGAAAATATTTTTGAGGATAAAGAACTAAAAGAGAAACTTTCAAAGTTCTAAAAATGTGAGCACAATAATCCTAGCTCAAAGGAAAGAGAGTTTCTTAGTGAATTTCATACTATTTTGAGTAAGGGGGAGAAATTTTGGAGATTAGAATTGAGTGAGACTTGATTAGAAGGACATAAAAATAAAAATAAAAACCATAGATTGGCAATAGTACAAAGATCTAAGGACTTTTAAACCTTAATACTACGACAAAACTCATAATTTAAATATCACAAGATCAAATATAATATAGCCACAACACAATAAGAACAAGATAATGATATGAGTAGAATAATATGAGCAAATTAATATGTATATCAAGGTTTTTAATATATCAACTAACATCAGGTCCGAGGTGTAGACCAATTGGTTCATCAAAACCCCATAAGGGGGGCGAAGGTCCAAGGTTCAAATCTTGGGCCTCGTTGGACTGAACGCTTGTCCCTTTCCTGGTGCTTTCAATGGCGTAAAAGGTTTAAAATGATTGTAGCATGGTGGTTATAGGGGCGCACTGCGCGAAGATCTGTGTGGCAGCTTCTAGGGAGGACAGCACAGAATACTGTGGCAACCATAAAAGCTGGACAACTTGCCCGGATTCGTGGCGGTTACCGATTCCACCATGTAAATTAAAAAATAAAAAATAAAAAATAAAAAATATCAACTAACATTCAATAATAAACAACAATATGAATGTAGATAGTTTGAAACATACATGTAAAAAGCATGTAGCACAACTTACAATATTAATTGCTCAAAATATATGGAATCTTTATTACTCCTTTTCCTCTTACAAATATGATAGTGACTGATAGTGATTTATTGTGATTGATTGATTGATCTAATATGTTGCATCCTTATGGAGTATATATCCATAGTAGTATGACTCTTTGGATACTTGACTATTCATTTCCATATGCCAAGTCTCATGACTCTTGGATTCTCTATTTGACACTTGCATACTTGATGAACACATGACTCTATATTGTATGTACACCTAGACATGAATCTTGACCTTCACTTTGCACACTCTAATCTAAGACACTTGTGCACATATTTACATTACATATTTGCACTCTTACATATAATACACTTGTGCACATAGACTCAACTTACATTTGCACACTCACTCACATGATACTTGTGCATTTCTTGCACATTACAACTTTACATAACACTTGTGCATTTACTGCACATACACACTTACATGAAAGGGGAAATAATACTCACACTCTAAACTATGATTCAACTCTAATATAATAATTACAAGATGTACCATGAAGGTACCATGGGGTTGCATTAGCATGTAGCAAATAATGTAATATACTCCAACACCTCCTTGTATTACATTATTTGTTTATTGAAGACTTTAGTCTTAAATATTGGTCTTCATCTTGATCTTCATTCTTCAAGTGGCCTTGCAACGTAAGTGTTCTTATGCTTGAGCTCCATCTAGTTCTTCTTATTCTTGCTTGGTTTTTGCTTTGTGTTCATCATCATCTTCATGTTCTTCAATATTTGTAACTTCAAGATTATTATCGCTAGATTCTTGTATAAGAATATTTGTTTTCCCTTTATGAGATCTACTTTATTTGTAATAAAAATATGGACCATATATGATACATCTTCTTTTTCTTGTTTTTTGAATGTTTTATTTTCCTGTACAATAGAAATTATACACTTAGATCCATTGTTGGAAGATGCTTCAGAAATGGGCATTTGAAAAATATAATATAATCTGAATACTAATGCTCTTTCAAATCTTCTACAATACTTATCCTTGTACCAACAAAAAATAGAAGAATGAGATTTTCTTCCACAATAATTGCATGGATATAGACTCCAATAATTTGCCTTTTCATGACCAACTCTATTACAATAAATGCATATTGAAGTTATTTATATTGCTTTATTCATCATTTTAGAGTTTCTAGTTCATCTATCTTCTTTGTAAAATAACATAACCATTTATGTACAACCAAAGCTATTATTTCCTTATTTTCTATGTAGATAAGTTGTAGATGATTAAAATATTCAATATTTGTAATCTTGTTGATTTCTCCTTACTATCAAGATCATATATCATTCTTTGAAAATAGTATTTCAATTTATTTACAATATCTTCATTATTGAATGCATTTTTTATTTCTTCCATGATATGCAAACAATTGTTAAGATATATTTCCTTTTATGTAGACAACCTTATATCTCCTAAATTTAAATAATAAAAAGTTTCTAATTTAGTTTCTATGGAGTAGAAAACCTTATGTATCCATAGTTTTAGAAACTAAAGAATGAATTTTGCAAATTTTTGTTTTTCTAATTTTTGGTGTAGAAATCCTTTTGTCTCCCAAATAACTAAATTTGCAAAAATTCAAAAACTTTTATTTTTCAAATCTTTTCAAAAATAAAACCAAATTAAATAGACTTCAAAAAACTTGAAAGATTTAAAAATAAAATAAACTATTTTGATTCCTTATCACTCCAAACTTAAAAATAAACTTTAACTTTTAAAAAATAACTTTAAAAACTTTCTAGATAACCTTATTACTCCTAATGAAGAATTAAAGTAACTTAAATAAATTATATTCTACTTATCACTCCAATAAGCTTGAATAAATTTAACTCTTCATTAAATAAATCAATAACTATCAATTATCCCTACTTATCACTCCACACTCATAATAAAGCAAATAAATTTAACCTTATAACTCCTAATATCACTTTGAAAAAATAAAACCTTAGAATATGAAAAACCTAAAATTAATTACCTTCAAACTCTTCTACTTTTGTGTGTTTCTCCATGATGCTTTTGTATTAATATTACCCTCAATATAACTCATGTAGATAGCTCTAAATGGACTTAGTTAAATGAAGCATATCACCACGCATGCCAAGGCATTTATATTTCACACAAGGCACGATGTTTCACTTTAGATGTTTTGTTTCCAATCAAGTAACCTTCAATCGTTTTGCTTACAAGCATGTGAGGTATTTATCCTTTGAACTGTAGGTGTTACTTAGCAATGATGTTGGTATTTTTGACTCTACCAACTGAATTCCAATGATACATTTTCCTTCCTCACCTAAAATCCTCTTTGTTTTTCTTCTTGGTCGATCTAACTTCTTGTTGTTAGAGATCGCTTGGTCTTCTTCATGTTTTGTTTCTCATAGGAAAGAGATCTTTGATTTATGATGCTCATCATAGGATGCTGCTCAACATAGGACACTGCTCAATGTTGTTGTCTGACATTGTTGCTCAATGTTCTTAGGGTTTCATCAGGGTGCTACTCAAATATTGATATTGCTCAAACATTCTTAATGTGCCATCAGGGCATTGCTATTATTGCTTGCTTATTCATTTACATATACCTTTATAACTCTAACCTATGGTCTTGCCTTGATATACATTTTGTATAATTTTATTTTCATTGACTTTGTGTTCCTCTAACTATCCTTTTTTGTATATTGGCTATATGTAGATGGCTTTGGTTGCTCTTAGTACTACATTCTATTTTTAACTCCTTAAGTTGAATGACTTGATCCTTATTTGCTTTACTTTGAGCCAAATGGCTCTTTTTTTATTTGGAGTTGCACTAATGCTCCTTCCCTTTTTTGTTCTACCTTAAGACTCTTCAATAACCTGGACTTCTACTTTTATGTTTCTAAGCTTGGGCCTCTACCTTGGATTTCAGAATTCTAAGCATGAACCCTAAAATTTTGTTTTTTGTCTTCTTTCTAATGGGTTCTTAAATTTCTAAAATGTTGTAATATAGAAGTATCTTTCTTAGACTCTTATTTATGGTTTCTAGATCTAGATTATTTTTAATATTGTTTATTGTATCTTGTTCTCTATATGGTTGCCTCTATCAAGCCTTCATGAACCTTTGTCAAGGTCAATATATAATGACCTAAAATATTATTGAATTTGTTGTCTCTATCTTCTTATAGACCATCTCTATTTTGAATAATAATTTTAAAATAGGTAACCCCGATCTTCTATTACTATTGCTACAACTCTTCTTCTCTTTATCTTCTTGTTTCCAATATAAAGGTTTGATTGACCTAAAAATTTATTTCTCTTATATCAAGGTTTGTCTTTAAGACCTAAATCTATCTTTCTTATATCAAGGTCTATTTCTAAGACCTAAATCTATTTTCCTTATATCAAGGTCTATCTCCAAGACTTGATTCTTCAATATATTGCAACTCTTATTAATTTGTTGCTTGGTGTAAGCTTACCTCGCGACAAATATATCTATCTCAAGACTTGATATATCCTTCTTCTATGATATATTTTGCACTTAGAAGATGAAATTATTCTCTATATGCTATAGGAATCTTCTCACACTTCTGACGATTAATATCAACTACAACTCTTTCTCAATAATATCTTAGGTCACACCTAAGAATCCTTAAATAATTTCAAGGTGACTTGAATTTCCCTGATGCCTCAATCAAAGTCAAGATGACTTGATTGTCCTAAATTCTTCAACTTCCTTTTGAGTTGATAGAAATTAGTGTCAAGGAATATCTATGTCCCTAAAATTCTTCTATCTCTAAAATCAATGTCAAGGGTTGGCTATGTCCCTAAATGATCAACTATATTAAAGTTGATACGCCTTCCAATATAGTTGAGTCTTGGTCTTCACTGGTTATTATTCAACTATGGAAAGACTCTGTAGTTGATTCCTGGTCTTAGCTAGTTATTTTTCAACCATGGAAAGACTCTAGTCTTCTACTCAATATGACCTTACTAAAGAGTTTGAGTCAGACAGACTCTAAGCCAAATTTTGTAAGGAGCTAAATTAATTCTATCAACCTAAATAGAATTTGATGGTAGCTTTGATACCATTGATGGTTTTTTTAGCCTTAATACCACCACAAAACTCATAGGTTAATTATCACAAGATTGAATATAATATAACCACAATATATTAAGATCAAGATAATGATATGAGCAAAATAATATGAGAAAATTAATTTGCATATTAAGGCTTTTGATATATCAACTAACATTAAATAATAAACAACAATATGAATGTAGATAACCTGAATCATACATGTATAAAGCATGTAGCACAACTTAAAATATTAATTGCTCAAAATGTATGCAATATTTATTCCTCTTACAAATATGATAGTAACTAATAGTGATTGATGGTGATTGATTGTGATTGATTCATTAATTTAATATGTTGCATACTTATGGAGTATATATCCATAGTAGTATGACTCGTTGGATACTTGACTATTCCTTTCAATATGCCAAGTCTCATGACTCTTGGCTTCTCTATTGGACACTTGCATAATTGATGAACACGTGACTCTTTATTGTATACACACCTAGACATGACTCTTGACCTTCACTCTGCACACTCTAATCTAAGATACTTGTGCACATCTTTACATTATATATTTGCACTCTTACATATAATGCACTTGTGCACATAGACTCAACTTACATTTGCACACTCACTCACATGACACTTATGCATTTCCTGCACATTACAACTTTACATAACACTTGTGCATTTCCTGCACATACACACTTACATGAAAGGGGAAATAATACTCACACTCTAAACTATGACTCAACCCTAATCTAATATTTACAATATGTACTATAAAGGTACCATGGGGGTACATTAGCATACCAAATAATGTAATATACTCCAACAAGATCAACATCCAAAATTAGTAAAATTTAATTAGTAGAAGGGGTTTGGATTGAAGACTAGAGCAAAATTAAAAAGGAGGTAAGGATTTTTTACCAAAATATTTTATGATCAAAGTAGATTGAAGTTCTTAGTAATAAACTAATGCAAGAAGTACCTATAGTTATAATATATGAATATAATAGAAAATTTATGGAGTGTATTAATCTGGAAGAAGTTCATTAAGCACTTTTATTTTTTGATAAGGATATAACCCCAGTTCTAAATGGACTCTTTGCAATATTCTATC
Source organism: Wollemia nobilis (assembly GCA_028583015.1). Classification (NCBI taxonomy): domain Eukaryota; kingdom Viridiplantae; phylum Streptophyta; class Pinopsida; order Araucariales; family Araucariaceae; genus Wollemia; species Wollemia nobilis. Next base: position 19,919,873 of record JAQPPZ010016881.1, read on the forward strand.
AATATAATCAAGAAATAGTGAAGGATTATTTATGGTATCAATGGAATAGTCTAGTAAAAAACAATACATACTTTATAAAATAAATGCAATATATCTCACCCTAATTCCAAAAAAGAAGGATGCAAAATTGTTTGTTTCATTTAGACCCATAAGTTTTGGAGATATTATATTATTTGGTAGATGATAAAGTACCTCCATGGTAAATTTGTAAATTTGTAAATATTAGATTAGGGAGTGTGATTTATATTTCCCCTAATGTATATGTCAATGTGTGAGAGGATTCCAAGTGTCATGTAATAAAGTGTGCAAGTGTCAAAGTGTGCAAAGTGTGAGAATGTGCAAAGTGTCATGTAAGTAAGTCAAGAGTCATATGTGTAGATGTCAAGTATATGGTAAGATATAAAGTCAAGAGTCATGAGAATTTTGTCATATGGGAGGAATAGAAAAGGATGCATCTCTCAAATATGTGAGGAGAGCAAAAGTCAGGTATTAAAGAGTCATATTCTAAGGTTATATTATGGAGACAAAGCTCTGTCTATTGTATCAAAATTGTAAGACTTATCAAAATATTTTGAGTTTGTTTATTGAGTAATTTCATTGTTATTTTATGAATGTGATATTTATTGATATTGTCCACATAGTTGATAGCATTATATTATGATTAATGTTTGATCCTTAATTTTTGGACCTGTGAGATAATCTAGATAAATGGACATCAATGCTATTAGAGTTGCACTTTATCCATTTGATATTATGGAAAAAGTGAGAAGGAAGGTTTGATCTCACCCTGAGGAAGTTTGAGAGAAGAAGAGAAAGGAGATAGTATTGGAGATTATTGATGGGTTGATTACACTTGAAAATTGCTAGAATTTAGACGTAAGAAGAATGTAAAGATTAGCCACCTAATATAATGAGTTGGAGGAAGAAGTGGAGTTAGGTTTATTACAACCTAAGGTTGCTAAAGTTAAAAGATAGAAGAGGAGACAGTTGTAGACTATAACTTGTGAAGTCGAAAGGAGACCAAAGAAGCAAAAGTCATGTGAGAGAAAGTGAAGTTGAATGTTGTTAAAAAGGAAAGAGACCAGAAGAATAACATTGAGTGAAACCTAATCGAGAGGAAATAAATTGAAATCCTAAGTTTGAAGAACTTAGTGATATAAGGTGTAGAGATCATATAGTGCATAACATGGATTGTGAGAGTTTCCATCCATAAGAAGTAAAATTATAAAAGTGAAAATAGTCGAGCATGGACGAAGGTTCCCTGGTGAGAAAATAATGATAAAAGTATTGAAGAAGCATCTAAAGTGAAGAATCCATGTGGAGATATTAATCTTAAATAATGCATTAAAACCTTGAGTTGAAGAGCCACCATAAAGAGAGGAGACATTGTCATTCAAAGCACCTAAGATAGAAGACATTTGGATAACACTTGAGAAGAATTATCTTGTGAAGTAGTGACAAGAAGATAAGAGCTTGCAAAAATAAAGTTGAAGAATATAAAACATCAATAAGCATTTAATCAAAGAGATTCTAAAGTTAGAAGATTCAAAATCAACAGTGTAATGCATACTTCAAGTTTGATGCCCTAATGCATGTCAAGGTGAACATGGTAGAATAATATAAGGAGTTTGATTTATAAAGTTTTTGAAAGGGCACATTTAATTATTAGGTGCCTAACTTTATTTGGAGAAATAAGGTTTACTTCTTTTATAAAAGGAATAATTAAAGCTTGATTATTAAAAGGGGAATTGTAAGGTAGAAAAATTAAAAATAAAATTGAAGAATGAATTGATGAATAGGAGTTATAAGGGAAATAATTATTTGAATTTTAATAAATTATGAATTAAATTGGAAATATAAGGATTGAATTAAAAATTGAATGAATTAATGAATGATTGATTATTTTAAGAAATTTTAAGATTGAGAAGAATTAGAAATTGATTGATTGAAGAAATTTGAAATATTGTGAAATATAAATTTTGGGAGATATAAGTGAAGATTAAAATTTTAATTTGAAGATTGTTTATAAAATTAAATGTGAATATTAGGTAGACATAAGTTGAAATTATAATTCTGGATATTACTACATCAAAGGAAAATTTGACGAAAGTGATTAATAAATTTAATTTGGGAGAAATAAGGTTTTCCACATCATAGGAATAGATTTGTGAAAAAATGTATATCATGGATAGAAGACAAAGACAAATGAATGCATCACAAAGTTCATATAAATTAAAAGAGCCAAATACTATAATAAAAAACCTTTAGAATCAAATATTCCATAAAATGCATGAAACAAGATAACATCAAAGTATGATAATTGAAAAAGACACATGGTATATAGATTCAAGTGCCATACTTCACATGACTAGGAATTCATATTGGTTTTATTCATTGGAAGTCAGACCAAACATTCCATTGAAAATAGTGGATGACAAAATTTATCATGTGCAAGGATTCGAAAAAGTTATACCTAGCTTGTCATATTCAAATTTTATGCTAGATGATGTATTTTATGTTTCGGGATTATCAAATAACCTTGTCTCAGTAGCCCAATTAGTTGAAAGAGGAAATACAATGGTATTCAAATATATCAATGGAAACATAAAATGTGTCATCAAGAAACAAAACAAAATTGAAGCTATGAGTTCCATCAAGGATGGAATATTTGTACTAGATACAATGGAATTATCATAGGAAATTTTAGGCTATATTTTATGTCAAGAACAATTTAATGATGAATCGTTTGACTTCTCAAAAGATAGGAAACAAGACAGTGGATCAGGAACAATGCAATATTATCAAGCAAGGTCAACAAGTAGAGTCCATGGATGGACACAAGGTAAAAGATGAAGATAAAGATTGAAGACTAAGAGTCTTCAAACCAAATAATATAATACAAGAGGGTGTTGGAGATCTTACATTATTTGGTAGATGATAAAGTACGCCCATGGTACATTTGTATATTTGTAAATATTAGATTAAAAAGTGTGATTTATTTTACCCTAATGCATGTGTCAATGTGTGAGAAGAGTCCAAGTTTCATGTAATAAAGTGTGCAAAGTGTCATGTAAGTTAAGGGTAATATGTGTAGGTGTCAAGTATACAAGTGAAGGGACACATGATATGTGGCAAGATGTGAAGTCAAGAGTCGTGATAGTTTTATCATGTGTAAGGAATACAAAAGGTTTCATCTTCCAAATATATGAGGAGAGCAATAGTCAAGTATTGAAGAGTCATATTCTAAGGTTATATTATGGAGACAAAGCTCTATGTACTGTATCAAAATTGTAACAGAGATCTTGTATTTTTTATGATTTATCAATAATATTATGAGTTTTTTTGTTGAGTAATTTATTGTTATTTCATGAATGTGATGTCCATTGATATTGGCCATATAGTTGATAGCATTATATTGTGATTAATATTTTATCCTCAATTTTGGACCTATGAGATAATTTGGCAAAATCGCCATCAATAAGCCTATGTAATATGGCATATAATATAATCTCCAAAATGATGGCAAATCGGTTACTAATATTATTAGACAAAATTATTTTAGAAGAGCAAGGAGGATTTACGAAAGTGAAACAAATTCTATACGGGATCCTAGTAGCTCTGAAGTAATGCATTCAACTTCTTCTAGAAAAGAGAGAGAAATGATCTTAAAACTTGTTCAAAAGAGAGCAATGATCTTAAAACTTGATATGAACAACACTTATGATAGGGTTAAATGGAATTTTATTTTTGTGATATTAGAAAAGTTTAAATTTGGGAAGAAATGGATCAGATGGATTAAATCTTATGTCTCTACAGTGTCATATAACATAATAATTTAAATCTAAGAGGGGTCTTAGATAGGGAGATCATTTATCACCATATCTATTAATTATTATGGCAAATGTACTGGGAAGGAACTTGAAGAAGGCATATAAATATGGGCTAATAAGCAAACGTAATAACATCAACAACATTACCCATCACCAATTTGGAGAGGATACAACCATTTTTTAGATGAAAAGGAAAAATGAAGCCACTGCTTTGAATAACTAATAAAGGAATATGAAAGAGTGTAAGGGCAAAAAGTTAATAGGAAAAAATCCAAAATTTACTTCCTAAACACTCCAACTAGAATCAAAGCAAGGATATGTAGGTTACTTCAAATGGAGGAGGTAAATTTGCCAACAACATATCTAGGGATGCCCTTATTTGAGGGGAGAATGAGGATAGAATTGTGGAATTTAGTTATAAGTAAATTTCATAATAAAATACTGGTGTGAAAAGGTAGATGGTTATCATTAGTAGGAAGAGTATAACTAATTGAATCAGTCTTACAAACCATTTCAACATATTATGCCAAAATTGAGAGAAAAAGTTTAATATGTATTATGCTATCATTTTTGTGGTAAGGATTACATAATAAAAGATTTTTTTTTTGATGAAATGGAGCAAGATGTGTGATGATAATAGTAGATAATGTCACAATTTTAAAGTTCTTATGGATGTAAACTTATCTCTAAGGGGAAAAATAATTTGGAGATTATATAAAGAGATTCAAATATAATGAGCAAGAATTCTTCTAAGTACATTGAGCCCAATGACCCAAGCTTAATATTTATCGCATTCTCATTACCAAATCATTTTGTATGATGGAATGAAAAATCAATTAATCCAGTGATTAGAGTTTTAATATGGGTGGTGGAAACTAGAGAAAAAAATCTATTTAGATGGATACTTGGTGTAACAAAAAACCAGTCAAATATAGATCCAATTTTGAAAACATGGATGAGATTACCTCAAAATAAATATGGTGATAAGGTTTCAAATATTATATAAAAGGATAATAAAGGAAGAAACAAATGGAAATAATATACCAAACATTTTTTCTTGGAGGCAGTTGAGCAGAAAGATAACAATAATGATTATTTCGAGGGGAGCCAAAAACAAGCTAATTTAGGAGTTGGGTAGCTTAGGAGAATACACAAGAAGAAGTGGATATAATGTAAAACACAAACAAAATAGGAATACCGCAAGAATATGAAGAGATATTTGGGATAGCCCGAGCATTCCAAAAATCAAATTGTTTGTATGGCTAGTAGTTCATAGGAAAAATTGATCCTAGTATAACCTAATGAAAGGGAGTTTTCATGGTCCCTCACAATGTATTCTATGTAAAAAGGAGGAGAGTATAGACCATCTCTTGGGACACTATTCGATATTATGTGAACTATGGAAATGAGTTCTCAATATGTTTGGTAAATGCATGGTGATGAATGACAGAATTGAAGAATTGTCAATAGTAGAGCACTTTTAAAAGTGAAGCATAAAAAACAATCTAAGATACATCGAAAGATACAATACTTTGGACAATATGGCTGGAAAGGAATAAAAGAATAATTAAAGAAAAGAAAAGGAATTTAGAGGTAATGAAAAGGAAAATTTGTTTAGCCATAGAGGAGTCTAAACCAACCCTATCAACTCACCCAATCCCTAATCTTGAAGCAGAGAGCCTTGATAGATGGATTCAAGTCATCAAATGGAATTATGATGTTGGGTACAAAAGAAACAAAAGGAAGGCAAAGAATATAAAGTGGAAACCACCAAAAGTGGAGTTGGTCAAATTGAATTTTGATGGAGCATCTAAAGGAAATCCAAGACCAACAAGAGGAGGAGGAATAATTAGAAATAATAGGGGTGATATTTTGTCACATTACACTTTCAATAACGGATTTAAGACAAATAATGGAGTTGAAGCTTGGGCATCTTTGGAAGGGTTAAAAATATGAAGATAAATTAAATGGTAGAGTATGGATGGAAGGTGATTCATTAATAGTAATAAATACAATTTTTAGGAAAGAAAAGGCTCCATGGAACATATAAGAGATCATTGAGAAAATACAAGACCTTGCTACAAAGTTCAAAGAAATCAAGTTTAGACATATGTTAAGGGAAGGGAACAAATGTGTAGATAGACTAGCAAATTAAAGGGTTTTAATAGAGGATCATGAAGTTAAATTCTATTTTCCATGGTTAGAGAAAGTAGTAAGTTTAGCTAAAGCTAACAAGAAAATGTTGATTGTCTGAATCAAATAATGATTAAGATTTACTTTAATGTTTTCCATTGGTAATATTTGTTGTATTTTATAATATTAATGTGTTTTCATATAAATTATTTATTACAGTTCTTGTGGTTGCACTTATGCTTTAGGAAGGAAACTAACAATCCAAATACATTAGAGGTGGAGTTTTGGTATTGTGAAGGTTGTAGGAAAATATCAAGAAGGATGTTGAATTTTGGAATATTTTTATTTACAAAGAAAATTGAAGATCTAAAAAATGAAAATCAAGAATTCAAACTTATTATGAAAAAATATGTAGGTATCTAGCTATAGTAACTCAAATTGAGAAGAGAATTGAATCTGTTTGTAAACTCTCAAGATCTAAAGGGGAGAGTTGAGATTTGTCAAAGGTGAGGATTCGAGTACAACCTTTTTTTCTCCAGTAAATATATTTATATATAAGGTCAAGATTGCAACAACTTATTTATTCCTTAGTAATTTTTTTTTAGATGTCTTATTCATACTCCTAAAATTCCACAATACCATTTTTCATCATCACTTTTTATTTTTATTTATGGGTTTAGCCCACTTCTTATCAAGATTTGTAATATTTTTTTTGGTTTGTCAAAGGATGATATCACTTTGAGAGTCTTCCCTTCTTTTTTTGTTCTAACCAACACTTTCATCTTCATCAGTCTCTTCTATGTTTCTACATTTTTCATAATGAGTCTTATCTTCTAAAGGTTTACACTACCCTAAAGATCTTGAAATTCAAGGAATAGTCTCACAAACACTTTTTTCTTTATGTAGCTCTGAAAACCCTAAAGTACAAGGATGATATTCCATATTATTTACTTTTTATGCTACTCTAAAAACCTCAAATGTTGTCCTCAAAACTCTAAAGTGTAAAAATAATCCTCCATAGTAATTACTCTCTTATGCTTCCTTAGAAACCCTAAATTTCTATGGATATCCTCCATACATGTTTTTTTATTATGGTATTATTGAAAAGCTGAAGTGCAAGGGATATACTCTATACTATCATTTTTATTGCAAGGAGACGAAATTATACTACTTAAGGAAAATGAAGATAATTTACATGAACTAAGACCTCTTTCACCTCCTTTGCTGTAAAATTTGTCTCCCTGTCTTCCTTTCCATCTTTAACTCCTAAATTTGAACTTGTACATTAAAATTCCTATTATTTTCTTCTTCTAATAGTTGATCCATGTAAAGCCCTCCGACTGGGGTGGGATCTTGGTCTTTCCTTCATCTGGTGGCAAGTGTGGCTGGAAAGAAACGCTCGAATCTTTAGAGAGACTTTCTCCTCGCTAGATGGAATTTGGCAGGTTATCTAGAGCAAAGTCACAGAGACGGTTGCCATATATGCTGAAGAGGAAATTTCGGCTGAGCTGGGTCCACAGGAAGAGAGAGTTGTCGCTCAAGCTAGAAATAACATAGCTAGTTGGAAACCCCCCCAGCAGACTGGGTTAAAATTAACACAGACGGAGCTGCAAAGGGCAATCCGGGCAATGCTGGAGTTGGTGTTGTGTGTCGTGATCATGCTAGAACTGTGCTTTACTAGGAACTACAGGGTCTGGGAAGAGCCACCAATAATGAAGCCGAAGCCTATGCTATCAAAATTGCTTCCATCTGGGCCGTCAATCAGGGATACAGAAAGATAATCCTTGAGACAGATTCTCAAATTCTTGTTGGCGCTCTTGATTGTTTGAGGAACTTTGCTTTGAAAGCTTGGAAGATACAGATTTTAGTCTCTCAAATCAAGGACCTTTGGAAGGAATTAAAAGATGTGATCCCTATCCATGTGAGTCGTGACTTAAATTCGACGGTCGATTTCCTTGCAAAGATGGGTGCGAAAAAGGAGGTAGGAGTATAGCTGCACAGTGACATGCCTGTGGAAGATGCTGAGATTCGACAGGGACTTGCAAAATTCTTGAACCAATGAGAAATTTTTGTGCTAAGGGTGATTTTCGCCACGTTTTCGCGACTTGCTGTGCTGTCGCGGCCCTTGGCAGGAAACTATCGCGATATCGCGACAGGTTTCGTTGCCACGGCCTTTGGAAGGTTCCCGTCGCGATTTTGCGACGCTTTGAGCGCAGGGGCAACAAGGAGGAAAACAGTCGTGATATCACGACAGTTTTTGTGTTTCGAAGACAAGGGGAAAAACTGTCACAATATCGCGACGTTTTTGATGACTGGGTGCCTGACAGAAGAACTATCGCAATTTCGTGACATTTTTGGCGAACTGCTGACTTCTGGAAAAGACGTCGCGATTTCACGACCATTTTGGAGCTTGTGCCTCATGAGGATAATTTGTCACGATTTCGTGACACTTGGGAGGATTGGTTGAAGAATGGCAACCTTGTCGCGATTTTGTGACACTTCTGGCGTAAAGGTGGCAAAAGGAAAATGCGTCGCGATATCGCGCCATTTTTGAGGGATGACTGCTTTGTGGAGAATCCGTCGCGATATCGCGACATTGTTGGTGGTCAGGGGTTGCTGGCTTTGGCTATCGCGATATCGCGACCCTTTTGGCCAACTGATGACTTCTGGAAAAGACGTCGTGATTTTGCGACCATTTTGGAGCTTGTGCCTCATGAGGATAATTCGTCGTGATTTCACGACACTTGGGAGGATTGGTTGAAGAATGGCAATCTTGTCACGATTTCGTGACACTTCTGGTGTAAAGGTGGCAAAAGGAAAATGCATCGCGATATCACGACATTTTTGAGGGATGACTGCTTTGTGGAGAATCCATCGCGATATCGCGACATTGTTGGTGGTCAGGGGTTGCTGGCTTTGGCTGTCACGATTTCGCGACCCTTTTGGCCAACTGATGACTTCTGGAAAAGACGTCACGATTTCACGACCATTTTGGAGCTTGTGCCTCATGAGGATAATTCGTCGTGATTTCGCAACACTTGGAAGGATTGGTTGAAGAATGGCAATCTTGTCGCGATTTCGTGACACTTCTGGCGTAAAGGTGGCAAAAGGAAAATGCGTCGCGATATCGCGACATTTTTGAGGGATGACTACTTTGTGGAGAATCCGTCGTGATATCGCGACATTGTTGGTGGTCAGGGGTTGTTGGCTCTGGTTGTCGTGATTTCACGACCGGTTGCTCGGATGTGGCTTCGGCTGGCTTGACTGTCACGATTTCGCGCCTGGTTTTCTTCTTGTGCTTTGAGTTGGGAAGTGTTGCCCTCTTGCCCTTTGTTTTGGCTTCTTGCTTCCTGGTTCTTGGTTGGGATGTTTTCGCTCCCTCTTGTATATGCTCTTTGTTTTAATACAAGTTTTTCAATTTTTTCAAAAAAAAAAAAATAGTTGATCCATGTAAAATATAATGGTCTTTGCCATTTGATCATCTACAGGAGAGAGAAGTTATTTTTGCTACCTTCTTGGGAGTGGAAAATCATTGAATTAATTGATCTTCTACTATTGTATATTCTCCTTAGTGTATATTGAAGTTTATCTCATGCAAAAAAAAATCCTGCTCCATTGCTTTCACTTTGCAATATCTTACTATGTGCCTAGTCTCGTACCATTTATGACATCAAAATGCATTGTTTTCATATCCCACATGTTCTCCTGATTCATATTAATCCTTATGGACTAAGGTAAATATTTTGAAATATCCATGACAACATAAACACCAGAATGTAATGCTTTCATAATCCACCTGTTGATCCCATTCTTTTGATTTAGATTAATCTTAATAAATTGCAGTAAAGGGTCTGAGGTGTAGACCAATTGGTGCAATGAAACCCCATAAAGGGAATGAACGTTCCAGGCTCAAATCTCAAGCCTTGTTAGACTGGATTCTTGTTCGTATTCTTGGTGCTTTTTACAATGTAAAAGGTTTAAAAGATGTATCTTGGTGGTTATAAGGGCGGATAACGTGGCTCAAACCCAAAAAGAGAGATATGTCACTAAGGCAGCTTACCAATTCCACCATGTAAATAAATAAATTGCAGTAAAGGTTTTGAAACATCTACGCCAACGCATATTTGGGTGTATACATCATGCCTTTGGTCCTTAGTAATTGGTCCCTCTTAGATGAAATCCCCTAGAGTATCCCAATATTCTTCAAAACCTTCTTATTGATATGTAAGTCCACAAAACCTAATCCAAATTGGAAGGTTAGGCCTACTAGGCGCTTAATAGTCTTTGTCTCCACAAAAATTCCCACTCCATAATATTACAAATACAATGCATCCCCCTCTAAACTATGGGCCACCACCTATTATTTTACTGTTAATTTCCAAAATAGAGAAGAGGAAAAACCCTTTCAAGAGAAAATTCATGAAATTTTTTAAACTCAATCCTCGCTTCTACTTGATCGCATTTTCAAGCTTTGAAAAACCTGGACTAAAACTTATATATTTTAAACCTTTTACTTTTAAGAACCAAATCATCTCACTATTAATAATCACTTTTAATGTATTTTTAAAATTTTCAAATTTGACTTTCCTATCATTCTACCTAAATTTTATACTAAAGTATAATTTACACTTGATTTATGCTCTCATATGTACCATTTAATTTCTAAAACAAATAAAATACACACTTACTAATATATTAAAACACTTACGACACTGATTGCAAATAGATGGTGGCTACAATGGCGAGCTTTGTCTCTCAGGTAAGTTATGGCAGGAATGTATCAGGTGCGGTAGTGGTAGGGAACCTCGAACCAGGCGAGATCTCCAACTTTGCTACATGGGAGGGCACTGATGAGCCATATGCTTATGCTGAAACGGACTTTTTTGATGGGTGGGAGAAAGACCCGGGGAAGGACCCCCCGGACAAGATCGAGGGCTATCCTAAGGTAGGTGGGACCGGCGTTGGGTCCTCTATTTCTACATCTTATCTTGAAAAGGCCACGGGTATCAAATCAAAGAAATATACCAAGGATCGAAACCCTTTGATAACGGTCAAAGAAGACTTCGTGATTCCAGAAACCCTAATGGTTGAATATCTTTCCCTAGAAGAACATTCTCTAATTGGGAAGTTCGTGGGCGGCAGATCAAACATGGAATCCATTCGATAGTGGGCCACTACCAAGTGGAAAGTTTCAAGGAATATTGAGATTGTAGCTCTCCCTAGAGGGTTCTTTCAAATCCGCCTTAACAATCCCGAATATACAACCCGCATTCTAACAGGGGGGTCATGGTTCTACGGGAAGAAGAGTTTGTTTATTCGAAGATGGGGAGAATATTTCAATGCCGAAACTCAAAGCATAAATTTCACTCCAGTGTGGGTTCATCTTCCCGGACTCCCTAGCCAATTTTGGCATGAAGACATCCTGCAAGGAATAGGTAGATACATAGGGGAAATGGTGGTCATGGATTCAACCCACCAAAGCTCGTACCAAGTTGACCCAAGCCAGAATATGCGTCAATTCAAATATTGATTCCCAACTCCCAACTCGAATCAATCTAGTCTATGGTTCCTTCCGCAACTGCCAAGCCATAGAGGATGAAAACAAATCGGATTTCTACATTGAATACCTAACTCAAGGAAACCTCAAGTTCTACGACCCCTCTCTCAGACCACAGGAGGTAGATTTTGGCAACCATCTCTATAGGAACCAAGGCGTTCGTTTCCCTAGGAAGCCCCCAATGCAAAATAACAGGAAAATCTATAGCATAAACCCTCATCAGCAAGCACCTGGGTAAAACCTTATGGCAAATAAAGGGAAGAAAAAAGTGCAACTAGAATAATCAGAGGACCAATCTCAGGTAAGCTCCCTGTTCGCTCATCCTAATAATTTTGATATTCTGGGAAATATCACCCACTCTGATTCAAAAATAAATGAAGGGTTATTCACTCAACAAGAAAATGATATGTGGATCCAAATGTTGACCTTCAAATCCCCACCATCGAAGAAATTATGTAGTATCCCCTTCCTACCAGAAGCCTTGTCTTATCTCTAGTCAAGCTAGCTTCCCCTGATCCCCCCCTAAAAATCTTCTTTCCCAAGAGGTTGCCGAGAAAACAAAAGCAAATTTCAGTCCCTAAAACACTCAAAGCTCCAAAAAATCCTGTGTCAATTTTGGCAATGATAAGAAAATGGAAAGGCCCAATATCCAAGAGAAAGTAAGAAGCCAAACTATCGAGGACATAGCTAACGAAGTCCAAACAACCCTTGTACCTGAAATATTTACTCACCCAAAGGAAGATCCTAAATTATCCAAAACCCCTGTGCAGCAGCCAAAAGGGGGCAAGAAATCATCTAAAGTTTCTAGATGAGGATACTCTCATGGAATGTGAGGGGCCTTAATAGTGCGGTCAAGCAGAGGTTGGTTAGCACTGTTAGAAAAGAAACCAAACCAACAATCCTTATTATTCAAGAGATAAAGTTAGATAAGTCAAAAGCATGCAAGGCAGGCAACACCATTTGGAAAAATAGTGGAAGCATTTTCAATCCCAACCAAGGTCCATCCGAGGGTCTTTTGTGCCTTTGGGATCCAGAGAAAGTGGATAGTAGAGTAATATCGTCCTCAGATAGAGTTATAAATATCGAGTTTTTTGCAAAGACAAGGATCAATGATGGATCCTGTCTAATATCTACGCCCCAAACAATCCCCTCGACAGGAGTTATTTTTGGGACCAACTAAGTCAAATGAGGTAGGCTTTTAGAAATTTCCCTTGGGTTTTGGCTGGGGATTTAAACTCCCCCCTTTATCGGTCAAATAAGGCAGGAGGCAATGACATCCCTACCAAAATTATTCAAGACTTCCATGGGTTTGTCACTGAGAATAATCTAATGGATATTCAGATCCAAGGAGCTCAATTCACATGGAATAATAGAAGAATAAGGAACAATTTGATGCAATTTAAGCTAAACATATTCTTTCTATCTCAATAAGCCATACCTCTGTTTGGTGATGCCTCCCTCACTTCCCTGCTCAAAATAGGATTGGATCACAATCCTCTCCTGTTCGAAGCTAACAAGCCTCCAGTTTTTAGGACCCCTTTCATATTCGAGGCAATGTGGGTTATCCACCCAGATTTATGTAATCAAATTACAGGGTGGTGGCAACAGCAGGTGGACAGATCCCCCATCGTTCAAGTTACCCAAAATCTCAAAATAATCAAAGACCACATAAAATTTTGGAACAAGGAAGTGTTTGGTAACATTTTTGAAAATAAGGAGCAAATCACCAACATTCTCAAAGTCGTCGAAGAGCAAATTCAGAAAGGGTGTATGAGCATACAAATCAGGAATGAAGAGAAAAAGCTCCTTGTCGATTACCACAACATTCTAGCCAAGGAAGAAATGTATAGGAGACAAAAGTCTAGAGCCCTGTGGCTCAAGGATGGGGACTCAAACATGAAATTTTTCCATGCTTCCACTCTTTGTCACAGAAGCTCCAATAAGATCAGGGAGTTAATAAACAGTGATGGCACAAGCATGAGAGACATCCACCTCATCAAAAATAAAGCAGTCACCTTATTTGAAAAATACTGGGAACAAAATCCATTATTTTCAAATAGGCCCAGGATCAGCTTCTTCAGCATATTCCAAATCTGGTATCCCCTGAAATGAACGACATGCTCATCAAGGACCTTACCAATGAAGAAATAAAGTAGGTTCTTTTCTCCATGGCCCCTGATAAATATCCAGGGCTTGATGGCTTCTCCCCCAGGTTTTTTTAACTTATTGGGATATCATAGGGGTTGACATTTTCAAAGCCATTATTCACATGCATAAATCCAAAGCCATCCCCAGAAGCACCAACTCCACCTTCATCGCCTTAATCCCTAAAGGCCCTGAATGCAAATCCATGCACGACTACACACCCATTAGTCTATGTAATGTCATATACAAGATTCTTGCCAAAGCCTTGACAACAAGACTCAAAGAAATACTCCCGCTCATTATATATCCTTTCTAGGACAGATCGGTCAAAGGAATGTCCATTCATGATGGCATAATCACCTTGCACGAAGTCCTCCACTAAGCTTCCCAAAATAAGAAAGTAGCTCTTTTTATCAAATTAGATATCAGTAAGGCTTTTGACCGAGTAAACAAGTATTTCCTCCTGGTTGTTCTTCAAAAATTTGGTTTTCACAAGGAATGGATAAATGTAATCAGAGGCTACATATGCAACCCCCATTTCTCAGTCTTGGTTAATGGATCACCCACAGGTTATTTCCCTAGTGGTAGAGGCATTAGGCAGGGAGACCCCCTGTCACCCATACTTTTTATAATACTTGTTGAATCCCTAGGAAGAGCACTTAAGAATGTTGTCAGTGAGAAAAATATCATAGATATCAGGGTTGCCTCGAGTCTAAACCCGCTATCACACCAGCAATTTGTGGATGACACAATACTTGCTACTTATGCTTCAATAGTGGAGGCCAAGATGATCAAAAAAATCCTTGGTTTATATGAGAAAGCAACTGGGCAAGAAATAAACTATAACAAAAGTAAAAGTTTCTTCATCAATACCCCCCTTTCTAGGCAGATTAAAATTGGGCGTATTCTTCAATGTAGCATTGGTGAGTTCCCTACTCACTATCTAGGGCTTCCTCTATTTTACATTCATCCCAAACTGTCTATGTGGAGTCATGTGGTGGAAAGGATAAATAAAAATTTAGTTGGATGGAAAGGGGCTTTTCTAACCCAAGCAGGTAAGAGCATACCTCCAAAGAATCCCAACCTATTTCCTCTTGTCAGAGTGATCGATGACATTACATTAATTAAGCGAGACTTAAATATTACAATATAGGCTTAGATTAGCCCGTAACCAATGGAGCTAACTAGCCAACTCAAGTAGATGTTACAACAACATTAACAACTAACCTAATAATGTAATAATTAACAATATGCTAAATAACATACGCTAACATCCCCCCTTATTACATTATGGTGCTATTTTTGAGGAGGTTCAATTTTTAAGTCACTAGTGTCACAAGAAAAATCTGCTACTATGATGAGATCACCTATGCTACAACTGATATCTACCATAGAAGGTAGGAGGTTGCCTATATCACAACAAGCATTGGCCATCATGGGCTCAAGGTCACATGTGTCACAACAAGCATTCGCCACCATGGGCTGAAGGTCACTTGTGTCACTACAAGCATCAACCATTAGGGGTTTGACCTCTGTTTCCTCACTAATTTCCCTATTCTCTTTACGTTGTGCAATGTCAAGAGCATAAAATGACATGTATATACCCATTACAGCGCCAATAGAGATTATAACACCATTTTTTTGCATGTCTTCACAAGACGCAAAATCATTGATTATGGCATCTACACCATTTCGTAGTGTGAGAAATGTGTCATCTTCATGATAATCTATCCCATCCATGAATGGGGAAAAGTATGGGCCTTTAACTGATTTAGCAACATCAGTTGGTTTTGGGATAGTTTTCTTCTTTGATCTGCCCATTTTTAAGGTGTCGGTCTCTACCAAAAATGCGCGTTTTACAATGAAATTTTGCAAAAAAAGTCTGACTAAGGTGTCGGTCATTGCCAAAAATGCACCTTTATAAGTCTTACCCCCTTGTTTTTGCAAAATAATATTTCCCCTGTGTGCAAGATAGGAGATGGTGGAGAGAAAAATTTATCCCCCCCTTAGTGCAAAAGAATGCAACTATGAAGCCTCAAAAGACTCTTACAAAGCTTGCCTCGTAGGCAAATTGCACAATATCCCCCCTGGTTTTACAAATCTTACCTCTTAGGCAATTGCTTAAGGGTTCCCCCTTAATTATAAGGACATCAAACAAAATAATTTGTTATATAGGAAGCCTTTTATTTTGAGGAGAAGCAATTTCTTTTGAGGTTTAAATTGCAAAATTTTAAATTAATCAATCTATTTAATTAATAATAAAATATGTTTTGTTGATAAATCAATTAAATAAACAATAAAATTGATTTAAAAAATAAAAAATTATTAAATTATTAAAAATTTGAAAAACTCAAAATAATATTAAATGGGAAAGATTTTAAGTGGCAACCTTCTTTATGATATCAAAAGAAAAGTGATATTTTTGCATACGAGAGGCTCGAACTCTGTACCTCCCTCTGCTGAGCGTCTTAGCGACGGTGGCTGACCAGCCGAGCCACTGGCTTCGACGAGTATTAAAGGAGAATATCTCCTTATTAAATGGTGGGCATGCCCAATCGTCTGTCACCGCACGGTGCTTTCGCTAGGTAGCGCAGCACCTCCTCCAGCAACCTCGCCTCCGCTAGGCGGCGGCAACACTATGCACCAAGCCTGATGGTGCCTGCTGCATTCTGCTATGACGACGAGAAAAAGTTTCGAAACCACAAAATCCATGGTCCTTCCACGCTGCAGCTGTGTAGAAATTAGTGAAAACTGTTAACGATATCTTTGGGGCCTGTTACGCTACCACTACATAAATTATTTTATGTCAAAATGTGCCTGCGTTACGCTGATCTGCTGCAAATCACCTCCTCCCATAAATAAACCATCTGATTTAGGAGTGAATGAATTGATCTCCAACAGTGCACAATTATCCAAATGTTGGTGCGTAAAGTGTATAGGGAAAACGAGCCCCTCCTTGCGCCTGCAATCGCCTGAGGTCATCTCTACGCAACATCCAGCAATATCGTCATTGATCAAAAGGAGGTTGTTGCTCACTTAAAAAATGATGCAGAATCACCTGTAGAGGAGTGGAGAGCACCAGACCGATCTACTTAATCATGAATATTTTGACAATTGTCACACCTGCTATGCTGCAAACTGAAACCGCATGCACGCGCTTGTAAACCAGATCTCCATGCGATCCAGGGACTTCACGTCTTCGACTGCATTTATGTTTGGGGTTCAATCCACCAGGATGTTGCCACTATATTCACCCTTGATCCAACATGATTTGTCGGTGAAGTCTGTGAAACCAAATCAGATCCGGGAGCACAACCTCCTCGTCGATTGCTCGTGGGGGAAAATATGCACACAATAACCCGAAAAAAAACACGTTGTACTCTTGAAATGGATGTCGGAATGCCTAAAAAGAAAAAATTTATTTTGCAACTTGATCTTCCTG
Organism: Wollemia nobilis; assembly: GCA_028583015.1. Taxonomy (NCBI): domain Eukaryota; kingdom Viridiplantae; phylum Streptophyta; class Pinopsida; order Araucariales; family Araucariaceae; genus Wollemia; species Wollemia nobilis. The sequence goes on from JAQPPZ010016881.1 coordinate 19,936,980, forward strand.
CAAAACAAACTTGTGCTATCGTGAAGACGTAAAACAGCTGCAAAAAAAAATATCCTGGGGATATTTTGCGTCTGCTTCTTCTCGATTCAGTCGTAGAATAGATCTAGCTATTGCGGACTGCACGATGTCAGATTCAAGGCGCTTTAAAAATGCAGAACAAAATGTCCCACATTCCTAATGTAGAGGACTTCAAGACACTTTAAAAATAATATGACACAGATAACCTTTCGGTTGTCTTCGAGCAATTAGGATGTTGTCATTGATTTTGTCACACGAAACCCCTCCATTCTTGTCCACATAACCTTGTCCACTTAACAAGTTCAAATCATCGTCTAGTTTAGGCCAGGTCAATTTTGTGTCATCCAAGCTAGCATCGGTCCACTCTAGATGTCCCACATCCAGTTAGGCCAGGTCAGGTCCGTGTCGTCTAGGCTGGCATCGGTCCACTCTAGATGTCCCACGTCCAGGTCTCCCGTTCGGTCGTCCACCATTGTCCGGTGATGTCCCACGTCTAGGTCTCTGGTCCACGTAGGATTTTGTATCGCCAGTTGTGTGGTTCCATCTAGGCAGTGTTTCCTTAGGTCCCTCCTCACTTAGGGTGCCACGTAAGCTAGGTTTGATCGTGGTTGGCGATCCTAGGTCAGTTTTGCAGTACATCCAATCTAAGTCGATTGGTCTATTGTTTGCGGGCAGATCCTTGTTAGATCTACAGGGTCATGTTCGCCCCACGTCTGCACTCCTTCGATCCTCACCAGATTGGTCCGACAAGTTCCTTCAGAGTTTTTGGATTTGAGTGCATCAGATCTAGGTCAGTGTCGAGTTTGCATTGCGCATTCATTGAAGGGTAGAACAGATCTAGGTCAATGTCGAGTTTGCATTGCGCATCCACTAAAAGGTAGAACAGATCCTGGAAATCCACCTCAAAGATGTATGCAAGCGAGAGGGATCCACCAAACCCGCTCTGATACCATGTCAGAGTGATCGATGACATTACATTAATTAAGCGAGACTTAAATATTACAATATAGGCTTAGATTAGCCCGTAACCAATGGAGCTAACTAGTCGACTTAGGTAGATGTAACAACAACATTAACAACTAACCTAATAATGTAATAACTAATAATATGCTAAATAAAATACGCTAACACCTCTCAATATTCAAAGCTATTGCTTCAGTTTACGCCCAAATCAAGCAAATACAAAAAATATTCCTATGGGGAGGCACAAAGGAGAAGCAAAAAATTCATTTGGTTGGATGGGAAAAGGTTTGTCGACAAAAAAACCAAGGGGGTCTAGGACTTAGAAGAATCAAGCATATGAACACTACTCTGTTGGCTAAGCAAGCCTAGAAAATCCACACAAGTTTCAATGCATAATGGGTATCAATAATACATAGGAAATAACTTCAGCACAAATACTTCACTGATGAAGATATCCCCAAAGAGGGATCAGCTTTTTTGAGGTCAATTATTCAAGTCAGAGAAGTTCTCCAGAAAGGTTCAAGGTGGCAGCTGGGAACAGGTATTGGCATAAAATTCTAGACAAACAGGTGGGTCAGTGATTAGCCCCTAGTTGAAGATGATGAGATATTTGTCCTAAAACCTATCCTTGATGGCACCATAGACAGTAAAGTAGATGACTTCATCCAAAACATCAATGTGTCTAAAATCTGGAAAGACCTCAACATCGAGGGCTTTGGCTCTTATGCTGAATACTACAGTGATTCTAACAAGATGGAAGAGAAGACTTTCTAATTTGGAAAGAAACGAACAATGGATGTTTTTCTATCAAATCTACCTACCAACTTATCCTCAATCCACAACAAACTCCCTTCTCTCCTAGCCAAATCTAGATCAAGCACCTCATCCCTAAAGTGGCAGTGTTTTCCTGGCTAGCAATTCAAAACAATATTTTAACCACCGATAATCTCGTCAAGAGGGGGATGATGGTACCCAAAAGATGTCACCTGTGCCATAAATCTTGGGAATCCGTCAACCAGATTTTCACTAAATTTGATTTCTCTTATGTTGTGATGAGTACCTTACTATCCAGTTTCCACATCAACTGGGTCCAACCCAACTCCCTGGTAGAGCTTTTCACTCAGTGGCCCAATCCTTTCAAAATTCCTCGGTTGAAATCCTTGTGGAAAATATGTACTCTCCATTTCTTATGGTAGGTATGGCTGGAAAGAAACAACAGGGTGTTCTCTAACGCTCCCAAGGACCCTACCTCCATTTCTAGTAAAATCATCAACTTTGCCACAGAGAACTCCTGGCTTATCCCTTGCACAGAACCCCCTGATGTGGAATTGGAGCTTTTTCTATTCAGCAGTCTTAACATCCCCAAGGAAGATAATCCTCATGTCACTCATCCCCACCCAAGGCACACCTCTTCATGGAAACCCCCCGATAGGATGGCTCAAGCTCAATTTCGATGGAGCTTCTAAAGGAAACCCGGGAATGGTAGGGGTAGGAGGACTGGTCAGAGATAGCAACAACAAGATTGTGGTCACCTTTGCGGAGAACCTAGGCATTCAAACTAATCACGTAGCAGAAGCCCATGCCCTGTGGAGAGGTCTCAGCATCACCCAAAAGCACAAAGGGAACTAAAAAATAGAAGGGGATTATCTAAACATCATAAATTATATCAACAACAGCTCCAATCCTTCGTGGAAGGTCATGAATGCCATTAGGGAAGCCAAAAACATGATCAAAAGATAGGGCAGCATGATATGCAAAAATGTGTATAGGGAGGCAAATAGATCGGCTGACCTCTTAGCAAACATGGGAATTAGTCAGAATTCCTTATCTGTATGGGATAACAATCCGCCCTCAAACATTGTCAATGAAGCCAACCAAGAGTGGGCAAATCACGGGTCGAACTGACCAGTGCAAGTTCGAAGATCAGTGGGGTCGGCTCAACACTATTTTGTTTGGGGTGTTGTCCATATATTATCTGCATCAATATTGTTTGGGGTGTTGTCCATATATTATCTGCATCAATATTGTTTTGGGGTGTTGTCCATATATTATCTGCATCAATACTATTTGGTGTGTTTACTATTAGGTTTATCGACTTTTAATCAATGTATGGTGAACGGTGTTTATCCATTTATGGAAACACTTTTTAAAGTTTAGTCTTCTAAGCTGCTAGCCTCCCTTGAGGTTTTTTAACTATTGGTTTTGGGATCCAAGAAAAAACCCTTTAATATAAGCTACACTATTTACCAAAAAAAAAACACTTACGACACTTAATTAAAAAAAAAAAAAACTTAAATATTCAATATCATATTTTACTTATGAAACTATATTAATATCTTTCTTATGGTTTTGGTCCCTAACTCCTACTTTACAAATTTCGTTGGTATTCATTTCAGAAGAGACATAGATTAAAATAAGATGGGACTTTTCTTTTGGTTTTTAGATGGTCCTACTTTTTTTTTCCCTAACTCTTACATTACTCTTACTTTACAAACTACGTTGATATTCATTTCAGACATAAGAAACATAGATTAAAATAAGATGGGACTTTTCTTTTGGTTTTTAGATGGTCCTAATATTTTTTTTACTTTGGTCATTCTAAGTAGCACTAGATTTATGTAAATATTCAATGTTGAGAAATTTAATTGAGTACTTTATGTAACAGGGGCAGGCCACTAGGCTAGTTACCCTACACCCCGCTCAGCACCGCTCACATCTAAAATGGCTTTAGACGTCACGAAATACACCTCAAGTAGCTTCATGTAGTGTTCCCTACACAGCACAACCAACAAACACGAGCATAACATATATTGTCCGTTAGCAAGGTCAGCAATCTCTACCATTCATTCATCAGTTAGCGGAAGCATTCATACACATTGCCCAGAGGGCATCCATCATTAGGCACAAGGCCAACATCCACACAAGGAACTCATTTGGAACATGGCCAAGGGCCTCTCTTTATCATTGCACAGCATGGACCGAGGTCCTCTTCATTACATGGCGACACTAGGCCTTTATTGGGACCCGAAGGTCTTACAATGGGGAACGTCTTGCAAAACTGGGTGCCCGATCGACTCGCAGGTCGCGGGGCTCATAAAGACGTTCAATAGCACACAAGAGCTCAAGGTGCTCATAAAATAGAGCATTGGCACGACGGCCTTACAATATGCCCGAAGGCGCTTCATGGTTTACCCGAAGGTACTTTGCTTTGTCCTAAGGCGCTTTGCTTTTCTCGAAGGCGCTTGGTTTTCCCGAAGGCTAAGAAATCAAATTCCTTTTGATCCATAGGTTGGACATGTGTCCCCTAGGCATCCCTGATAGGGACGGCTTCATCCTAACCGCTTGGCCTTCCTACAACGGCGATACCTGATCGTTTGTCCTTTAGTAGCTTTGGTGAACCTCAGAGGTCCCGAGGGATGGTAGGCCTCCTTGGAGTTGTTTCGTCACCCTCGTTTGTGCCTTGAACGTTGCCCTTACTTACCCACACACCCCCACAATCGTGTGAACTAGACGAACGCCCTACGTGGGAGTCGGTGAGACGTCAAGGCACAACCACCCCACCACAATCCTCCCCCACTTAAATTCGATGTCGTCCTCGACGTCGGCACAAAGTTGTTGAGTGCCCGAACTAAGTGAGGGTTGGTGGTGGCTTCTTCAGGTTCAACCTTGACATCTGCCATCTCCAACTCATCTTCGTCGTCCTGTCTCGCTGGTCAAGACGGACTATCTGCCAACTTGGTACAAACCTCCTAATGCGGCACAATAAGGAGGGGTCTTCACCTCTGTTTCACTAGGGGACGAAGCATGCCCGCTTGGGTCATCCAATCGACGACATAGGTCTTCCATCATAGTCCCATTCAACACCACCGTCATCGATCAATTCGATCCTTTTGATGGTGTTCATCACATGTTCGGCCTCTTCTCCCTCTGACTGCTACTCGTCCTCATCTTGCTGAGTGGTGGCAAGTTTCTGGCGTTGAGGGCAGTCTTTCTGGAGGTGAGGTCTATTGCAAATCCAACACTTCACTGGTCCCCTAGGTTTGTTCTCGGAGTTTCGGCGGGTTTTAGAGCCTTTGCGAGGTGGAAAACGTTTGGCACCCTCATTCGACACCCATACGACTTTTATATAGACTTTGGGTGGTCAACAGATGGGCCCCTTCCTTTGGACTCAAACTTTGGTGGGATCTTGCGTCCATCCCTGCCTTCATCAACCTCGTTGCGATGGTTGAACAATCCTTCAACTGTTGCAACTGCTTTTCGAATGGTCCGAGGTATGTACCTCCGCAGCTCATCTTGAGCCCATGGCTTGAGCCCATGTTGAAACAAGAACAACTTCTCACTCTCTGATAGACCTTTCACTTCTATCATCAAGTTCAGGAACTCTCGAGTGTAGTCCCTGATTCTGCCTGTATGCTTCAACTTCTGGAGCTTGGTCCTGGTGACCCAATTGGCGTTCTCTGGCTGAAACTAGTCTGCTAGCGCTCACGTCAGGTCGTCCCATGACTCCACTTGTATGTCCACTCTTCCCTCAGCCAAATCTTTGGCTAGGTTGATCCACCAAGTCAACGCGATTCCTGTTAGCTACCTAGCTGCTAGGGTGAGCTCTTCGTCCTCTAGGAGAGGGCCAACCGTCTTGAGGTATTGGGTCATGTCCCATAAGAAACGGTTGAGAGAGCTCAACTCTCTTGCTCCATTATAGCACATGGGCTCTCGTGGCTTGATTTGCACTCTGTTTGCATCGATGGCGGCGATAGGAGGAGTTCCTCGACCATTTTAGTTCCCTCCACCCTCGGTCATCTCTCATCTCAGAGACTCGATCACCATCGTGCTCTGTATCACTTTGTCGACCAACCTGTTCAAAGCTACTTCCAAGTCCGAGACTCATGCTCCATGCTCTCGAAGTTCAAGCCTCACGTCGATGACCACTTGATCCATCTCGATGATCTTGTCTTCGATCTCACCAACACGACTGACCATCTTCCCTTCCAAGTCTTCCAACTTCTTGGAATGTCCAGGTTGGTAGTTTGACCGAATGATCACTTGCTCCCTACGAGCATCCTCACGGTTGCCATGCATTTCTAGCACCGAGGAACCACACTCGTTGTTCGCCATAACTACTTCGGTAGTAGCAACCACAACCCTCAAGCAGAAGCTATTCGCTATCAACTGCTTCTAGGTCACACTTGACGTGGACACCGTAAGGTTCCTTCCTTTTTGCTCTTACAGCGTTGGGTTTTGGCCCAACCAAGTCAGTCTCTCGGCGAACCTTTGCCACATGACTTGTAGCACCGCAGAAAAACAGAGCAATGATGAGACTTCGCTCGAAGGTAGACCCTCTTGGTCTCGAGTCTACTAACCGGACACTTTGTCGGGTCCCAATCAACGCTTTCACCCAAACTCACCCGTAATGACAAGGAGATTCTCGACTTGGCATGGATAGCTTGCAACAATTTCAGCTTAGTTTGGATGTGGGACAAGGTAGTCGTATGCTTTCAATGCATCAGGTCCACACTCGACCTACGACACCTTCCTTCTTCCCTCAACACATGCCAACGACTTAGTGTTAGTCCACAACGGACTCGAGGGGTTTCCTCTTTTCCTTCCTTGGTCTGGCACATGGCGGCACCATTTTACCAACTCATTCTTTGGTTGGGTGCACGTCGATACCACTCCAACTCTCTTTGCACAACGACATGGTGCATGGCGGAACCATTTCAACACTCTTAGCACGACAGGATGCACGGTGGCATCGTTCCAACTCTTCACACGGCAGGCACATGGCGGAGCCAACCAAAACACTTTGTTGTTCGGCTTGGTACAAGGTAGTATGGTCAAAACTTTCCAACAACCACTTCACCACATCAAGGAAGTGACCACTCTGGATATCTTTCATTGAGGAGAACAATCTTCGACTCTTCAACACCCGACCTTTTGCTCGAGATCCCTCACACGAATCTGATAGTTAATCTTCGAAGGTCTATCTTCACGGCTCGTTCAATTGACTGGGTCTTGAGGTCTTGATCTTACTGGCACTAAATACTGGCTTGCTTGTGGAATTGATTGAGAGACGTTCGTCCCATACCGACACTCTCGAACCAAGGGGCACCAGCAAAATTGGTCAACCTGAGAGCCATCTATCCCATACCGACAGACTCTCAGATATTTTAGGGGAACCAACTTGATCGCTCCTTTGCTTGGCTTGATGCACGACGACACCAACCAACCTTCTTTGCATGGGGGACAAGTCCTTGATACTTGACCGTTTGTCCTTCAGTAGCTTCGGCGAACCGTAGAGGTCCTGAGGTACGATAGGCCTCCTTGGAGTTGTTTCGTCACCCTCATTTGTGCCTTGTACATTGCCCTTACTTACCCACACACCTCCACGACCATATGAACTAAGTGAATGCCCTACGTAGGAGTCGGTGTGGCGTCAAGGCACAACCACCCCACCACACTTTATACCTTCTAGAAAATAACATTCATCTTCACCAAACTTTTAAACATGTGGTTAGACATTTTTATTTCCACTCTACTCATTATATAGAAATCAAATTACTACTCCAATTCAGCTATAATACTTGTCTTCTGTTCAAGAGTAGAGACCACCTTTTCATTTGAAGGATATACGACCCATATGTTGGCCTGTTATTGCCAGATGCATATTCGAGGACCATAACCAATTAAACGATATAGAATGAATTCTAGTGTGATGTAAAAATATGTTTAGGCGGTTGGGGACCTATGTTGGAGAGAAGTACAGAAGGGTTTGAGGTACGAGATACAAGAACAGATCCTGGTGTGATTAAGTCATCGTTTTTATTTAGATAATTTCGAGAATAGTCTTCCTGCAAATGTAAATCTATGTTTATGAATTACTGCTTCAAGCAGTTGCATTCTCAAATATTTTGCAGTTATACTATCACACCAATCTTTTTTTCTTGTTATATAAAGGGAATTGGTAATACTTTTGCTTGATATGAGACAAAACACCTGATCATATGTCATCACTTTAAACCCTAATTCAATTACAGCATCGTACCGATCTTTATTATATTTTTTGTTCAATAGAGAAATTGGTAACGCTTTGCTTGATTCGAGGGAGGACACCTGATTGAAATTGGACATCACCATTATACACACCTGATTGAACTCGGATAATGATATATCATTATTATACACCCTAGCCCGTTGGTAAGACAAAGTCAACGAAATCTCAAGCTTTTAAAGAATTGAACTGGAGCAACCAACCCACAAGTCAATCGTACATCACCATTATAGACACCTGTTTGAACTCGGATATCATCATTATACACCCTAGCTTGTTGGGTAAGATGAATTCAACGAAATCCTGAGCTTCTAAAGAACAGAACAACCAACCCACAAGCACTTGGCCAAATACCAACTGATCAATCCCATGCTAGGTACACCATGGTTTGAACCACCTTAGCCTAGCCTGTTATCCTGAGCTTATAAAAAATCAAATTAGGGCAATCAACCGACAAGTATCAAACTAGGGCAACCAACCGACAAGTACTTGGCCTACCAATTGTTCAATCCCCTACTAGGTACACTGTGGTTTGAACCTGGCGTCTCATGAAAGAGAATCCAAAGTCCTTACCACCGTGTTGTCCCAACAAGGACAAAATGCTAGGCTAAAACACGGGTTTTTGAACAAGGTTCTAGTGCCAAGGGTTCCAAACCCTCATAAGGTTTCAACTTAGGTCTCCTAGATAACAACCTATGAACTTCTACTACAATAAGTCTCTGGATAAAAACCCAAAGAATTACCACTATGATATCCATCCAAACAAAAATCACACTAATCTTATAATATTTTAATGAAGAAACTAAAAAAATAAAAACAAAAATTTTAAATTTAAGTAGAAAAAAACTTTCATGAGATTAGTGCGTTTGCAGACAAGCACCGGTCCCAACCCTCATCAGTCAGGAAGCAGTCTAATGTTGACATTGCTTGTTCGTCACGCCAGGTTGGGGGTGGGATGATGTTCAACCAGTTTCACTTGGGCCAATTGTTGGTTGGAACAACGCGGGTACTGAAGGCCTTAATCGCAATGCAGAGAGGAATGGACTCCAATCCCATAATCACTAGCAGTTTATACATGGATTCTCATCCCATAATCACTAGCAGTTTATGCAGGACAATATGTCAGGGCACAATACTCTATATGATATGTTTTCTTTTATGTAATGATCATGATTGATAAACTTGTGTTTTGTTGGCGGCTTTGTTTACTAACCCTTGTCAATGAAGATTAGTTTGATTCCCCATGGGGTATGTTAACCCACCCAATTTTTTATTGTAAAAACTTTTATCTTAATTTAATATAAATTTACTTTTCATAAAAAAAATATACTTAAATTATTATCATATAATAATTATCTTAAGAAATCATTACAACAATTATTTGTTCTAGGTCTACTTGAAAAATTGGGAAATCTCACAAATTATACTGATTATAGTAGAATAGTCATTATAACAACTATTTGTCCTGAGTGTCCTTAAATCTAAGGAATTGTAATGATGTCATGTGATTCCCAGCTTCATTGTTCCTTAAATCTAAGGAATTGTAGTAATGTCATTTGATTCCCAGCTTTATTCAGCTTCATTGTTGTATTTCTATGTAATTTATTTTTATATATCATAAAACTGAAGCCTGATTCGAACTCGTTATTAATCCTGACAACACTGTGGCACGTCTGATTTCAGACCAACCAACACAGGAATGGATGAGTCTCAAGCCTAAAGAATTGCGTCAATACTAACTTAAGTGAAAGATCTGAATTCCACAGGCAAGCCCTTCCTTTGTCAGTAGAGAGAAACAAAAATTTCACAGCGTGGTCCCATGTCAAAATTAAAAAATTGGAAGCAGAGAATTCAGAAATATTAGCATCGTAACATGGTTCAATGAATTTGTTTTCTAAATTCCCTTGAGATTTTTAGATGTATATGAAAAGTAGGCGGAATTTGCAGAACAACACAAAAACGTTTAAGGGGTGATGGCATATTTCAGCCCCTCCTCTCCCTGGGCTGCTTAAACCTTAATTCGTGAACAGATTGTGATCTATTTTTTCTGTTAAGATTCCAAATCATGCAGCTGCAAGATTGATAAAATTTGCATGGATCCTGAAACCCTCTCCATGGCACCGATCTAAAATTAGGCAGTGTGGCAACTACCATTCGCAAAGATCTAACGGCTTCAATGGATCTTTTGCATGTATCTAGAAATAGTTTGACATATATTCAGTAACCTACAACATCGAAGTAGCAAATGTCGAACTAATAATGACAGTTTGAATTCAAAATAAGTATACAGCTGATTCCAGACTAAAATCAAGGGTAAGGGAATCTTTGTTAGTATTGTTTAGGTCACAAGCCTAGATCGCCTAGCATTTCAATCCCACAAAAAAAAAACATTGGGAATAAATAGGGAATATACAGTGGTCTAGCACCTTCAACATGTTTAGTTTAATTAAACCGATCAGAAAATATGCTGCAATGCTCAAGAGACGATTGGACATCAATATGCAGATGTTCTCAACCTTAAAAATTATCACAAAGTTTCTAAGAAAACTATCACAATAATCTTGTGTAATTTAATAGGTACAATTGTTTATATATTTTTTTTAATTTAGCGAAAAAAATTGTGCAGGTCGTTTTGGTCTTAGAAATCATCACCAAGGGTTCTACACCGTCAAACGCGCCGCCTGACTGCTGGTTTTGGTCTCAAAAACCATTACCAAGGGTTCTACACCTTCAAACGCGCCGCCTGACCGCATCCGTATAATCAACTGAATTTTAGGTACTCAGACAAGATTCGAACCAAAGAGCTCCCTTGAAAGATTACCTACCTACCTCATTATTTATATTAAACCGATAAAAAAAAACACAAAGTTTCTAAGAAAACTATCACAATAATCTTGTGTAATTTATTAGGTGCAATTGTTTATATTACATTCATTATTCTGTGAAAATGCAAATAAAGCTAATCCAAGTCTTTAAACATGTCAAATTCGACGCAAGTAAATTCTGTGATACCCTCTGGAGAGGGAAAATTAGGGAATGTCACTAACAAGCTGCAGCAAACTGGGATTGAAATTTCAAAAATAAGAAATAATGTTTGGGCGTCAGAGTAAAATAATACGTCATTTGATTCGATTGATCCATCCTTCCTCACGGTTATCGTCATACAGTAATACATCGAGTCACCAGTGAGGCAGAGGATCTTGCTGAAAAATGGAACCACATTACATAAAAGTAAATGCGAAATACAGCCTGTCTACACTCCCATGACATGGATCTGACCACAATAGATGATAAACTTTCACTTTTATTCCCTTAAATAGCTAATCATGTAATGGAACGAATGAGACGGACTCATCTATAAACTTCCTCCTCCCATTAATATCTGGGATGCGAGTCCCACAGAAAAGAAGGCAGCCAGGGATACCGATGAAAACAGGGCCGCAACTAAAGAGGAAGCCCCGCTTGAATCACCCTTTATAGATGATGAGGGAGAGGTACCAGGTGTCGAAGAGCCCCCTGTTCAAACACAAACTTCCCTTCACGTTCCATTCCAGATCTAAACCTAATGAAAATCGAAGTAGAGACAATAAATGAACAGGGTGTTATAAGTCTCACCTGAAGTCGGCGTCGCGGTTGGAGCGCCTCTGCCGCTGTCTGTACCCACAAAACAAATAAAAAACCATGAATATATTTACTCTTAGAGGAGGGAAGGGAAGTGGGGAGAGTGAGACGACATATTAATTTTTGTGCATTGATCAGCGGTCACGTTTGGGTCACGTTTTTGCTGCAACGGGTAGGCAAATCCATGGCTATAGTCATATTGATGCCCAGCTGCTTGATGGCGGTGTTTGTTCATCAGCCCACACAAACATTTCGCGCGTCCTTGTCGATCACCCACAGCAAGTTTTGTTCGACGTCCCCGTTGTATTTAAATAGCTTCAACATGGGTTAGGTCTTATTTGGCCTACTTGTTAGACGGATTGTGTTATATTGTTGGGAGATGTGGGTTAGTGGCACGACAAATATAAAATGGAGGTAAATAGGAAGGATTCAAATTCGTCTAATTACAAATTTTATTAGAATTAAGGCCAAAGTTTCTTATGAAATTATTCTAACCTTTTAGAGGCAATTGCTATGACCAAGTTGTTACGTTACTTAAAAAATAGAGAACATGAAAAACAACAGATGCCTTAAGGCAATTAGGAATGAAGAGCTGCATAGGCGGAAGAACACATGGATGAAACAAAATCAGAAGTGGATGAAACGTTGGAAGAGCTGCATAGGCAAAAGAACACATGGATGAAACAAAATCAGAAATAGATGAAACGTTGGTAAATCAACATAAATGAATGCCCAACTTTTAATAAAGACATAAAAAACTATGTGAACGAAAAGTTTAGAAGTGGAATGTGAAAAAATGCAAGCAAACGAAACCCCGAGAATTCAACATAAATGAATACCCAAATTTCAATAAAAACATATAAAACTAATGTGAAAAAATTCAAGCAAGAAAAGACAAAACTATATTGCAAAGTTTAATCCAACTTATGACAACAAAGAAAAAACATATATAGGCGCTGAAATCAAGTGGAGGGAAAAATTCCTCATTCCTTATATAAGGACTAGCTTTCATAGGTTTATATGAGAACCAAGGAGATGGACAACACCCAAGGCACAATGGGAAGAAAAGATATGTACAAAAGAACATTTCATCTATGAATGCTCGAGTTTTGCGGACATCCGTGGTAACGCTTGAAAGAGCGTCTATATAATAAAGTTATTTGAAGACAGTAAAATAAAAAAAGTTGGGAAGTTGCTAACTCAAATCAGTAAAAGAAGGAACAGCGTTTTCAAGGATATAAATGGTCATATGATTTAAATAATTATGTTTTCATATTTGAAGGTCCCATAGAATCTGGCCTAGGCAATTAAAATCTTTCATTTCATTTCCTTCCATAAAAAATAATCCCAATAATACTAATACCACGTTCCATTCCAAATCTAAACCTAATGAAAATCAAAGTAAAGTCAATAGATTAACCACGTGTTGTAGGTGAGTTGGAGAGGGTAGGGCAATCCTCCAAGGGAGGTCCCTAGGTTCAATCTCCACCCTACCAAACGCACACCCTACCAAACGCACATCAGGTACCCAAAATTCAGTTGATAAAGTTAATAGATTACCCACGTGTTGAGGTCCCTAAGTCCAATCTCCAATCTCCACCCTACCAAACGTACATCAGGTACCCAAAATTCAGTTGATAAAGTTAATAGATTACCCACGTGTTGAGGTCCCTAGGTCCAATCTCCACCCTACCAAACGCATATCAGGTACCCAAAATTCAGTTGATAAAGTTAATAGATTACCCACGTGTTGTAGGTGAGTTGGAGAGGGTAGGGCAATCCTGCAAGGGAGGCACCCAAAATTCAGTTGATAAAGTTAATAGATTACCCACGTGTTGTAGGTGAGTTGGAGAGGGTAGGGCAATCCTGCAAAGGAGGTCTGTGGAACAAATCTCCTCCCTACCAAACAAATCTCCATCCTAAAAAACGCACGTAGGATACCCAAGATACCCAAAATCCAATTGATAATGCTGGTGCTGTCAAGGTGGACGCAACTCCGACAATGTAGAATTATTGTTTTTTAGACCAAGACAGCTCCGTGAAGATTTTTCGTTAAATTCAAAAAATAAATAAAGTCAATAGATGAACAATGAGAAGTCTCACCTGAAGTCGGCGTGGGGGCTGAAGCGCCTCCGCTGCTGTCTGTACGTACCCAGAAACAAATCAAAATCCTAAGAAAACAATCATGAATATAACCTAATGAAAATCAAAGTAAAGTCAATAGATGAACAAAGTCTTAGAAGTCTCACCTAAAGTCGGCATCGGGGCTGGAGCGCCTCCGCTGCTGTCTGTACCCAGAAAACAAATCAAAATCCTAACAAAGCAACCATGAATATATTTACTCTTACAGGAGGGAAGGGAAGTGAGTAGTCACGCTAATCAGCCCATCACAGCAAGTTTTGTCCGGCGCCCCCGTTGTATTCAAATAGCTTGCACACGGGGTTATGGCCGGGATACGCGAATTGTCCTGTGACTCCCCACCTCTCCTTCCATAAAAAATTAATCCCAATAATACTAATGCCACGCTCCATTCCAAACCTAATGAAAATCAAAGAAAAGACAATAGATGAACAAGGTCTCACCTGAAGTCGGCGTCGGGGCTGGTGCGCCTCCGCTGCTGTCTGTACCCATAAAACAAATCAAAATCCTAACAAAGCAACCATCAATGTATTTACTCTTACAGGAGGGAAGGGAAGGGAAGTGGGTAGAGTGAGATTACATACTAATTTTAGTGCATTGATCAGCGGTCACGTTTTTGCCGCAACGGGCAGGCACCTCCATGGCTTTAGTCATATTGATGCCTAACTGCTTGACGGCGGTGCTGTTCAACAGCCCACACAAACATTTCGCGTCCTTGTCGATAACTCTGATCAGCCCATCACAGCAAGTTTTGTCCGGCGTCCCCGATGTATTCAAATAGCTTGAACAGGGGGTTATGGCCGGGATACACGATGTGTCCTGTGCCTCCACACCTCTCCCTCCATAAAAAATTAATCCCAATAATATTAATGCCGCCACGCTCGTATTCAACCCTGCATCCATCTTCTCTTCTTTCCTCTTCTTCTCTATTCTCTGCGGAGTGAAACAGAAGCAAACGTCCAGGCCCATATAAATTTGATACTCCCTCCCTTTCCTTTTTGATACTCCCTCCTTTCTCTTTCCGCTCGGACCTCAAACCTTACACGCGGAAACGCAGAGTACTTTCTAGGAAAATCAGTCCTCTTGTTGTATTGTGTCATTAACAACTGGTCACAGGGTCATGTCGTATTGCTTCAGCGTTAAATTATAATGGTCAGACCCCAGTACCTTGGGGTTAGTAAAACCATCATCAAACTGACTCACACTCAGAGGACTCCGATCTACTACTTTACTCAAATGGGTAATAGTTTTCTACTTGACTAGTCCCTAGTCCCTAGTCCCTATTCCCTATTCCCTAATCCGCGGGCGCCAGCCTCCATTATGGGTGCTTCAAGTCACATGCAACACCTAGATGGCATGGCATAATCATTACAAATGCCAGAAAGCTTAGCCTAAAAAGCTTTCTATTCTTCAAATGCCTAGCACAATTTCCTGTTTGACATTGTAATAGTTCGTCTTCTAAACTTTTTTTAAAAGACCTTAGGTAAAACTTAAATGTATTAAAATAATTGTAATAGTTTCTTCAAGTCACATGCAACATGGCATGGCATAATCATTACAAAAAGCCAGAAAGCTTAGCCTAAAAAGCTTTATATTCTTCAAATACCTAGCACTCTTTCTGCTGGACATTGTAATAGTTCGTCTTCTAAACTCTTTTCTAAAAGACCTTGGTATTACCTAAAGGTAAAACTTAAATGTAGTAAAATAATTGTAATAGTTGCGATGTTAGATTTAATTTTTTATAAAATATATTAAAATAGTTTTTAAAGTTAGAAGAGATCCAGGTTTAAATTTTGGGTAGGTAAAATTTAAATGTACTAAAATAGTTGTAATAGTTTGGGTTTTAAGCTTTTTTTAAAGGGCATTAAAATATTTTTTAATAGTTGTAATAGTTTGGGTTTTAATATTTTTTTAGGGCATTAAAATATTTTTTAAAGTTAGAAGAGACTTGGGTTCACACTTGGGGCAGGGCTCAGCAGGCTCCCCTCACACACAAGGTTGAGTAGGCTTCTCTCAACCATGACCCCTTTTAAAGTTGAAAGCTATACTTATCAATAGGGAATTTAACACACAACCACCACACACCCACTCACCCACGTCGCGGTTTGAACCTTGGACCCTTCGAAGAAAAGAAAAGCCCAAAGACCAAATCATCTGAAGGCATACCTATTTGTGCAAAGGTAATAGTCTGACCTAATTTCGTTGAGTGCACGTCATCTTGACGATGGTGGTACCAATCTTGAGTAACTGGTGGTCCTCTTCACGTCGGGTCAACAACAACAAGGTGGCATAGGGGTTAAGGGGGCAGTCCCAAGATTTGAACCCTACTTAATAGTAGAAAATAAGTGTGGATGTAACAAATTCCCCTATGTATCAAAATAAAAAACCTATGTCCTTATCACCATGAGTGGGTATGTCTTTAACAACCTTAAACTTTATATATAAAAGGTGGAATGTTTTAATTTTAAGATAGGATTCAGATTTGAAACCATGAATAAGATTACTTCAAAACAAAAATGATGATAGGGTTTCAAACATTATGTACAAGGATAAGGAAAGAATATACAAATGGAAAGAATATTTTTTACAAGTATACAAGATATTGTTGCTAGGAGGTAATTAAGTAGAAAAGCAACAATAGTGATTATTTCGAGGGAAGCTGAGGATAAGATACTTTGGGAGTTGAGTGGCTCAAGAGAATACATAGCAAGAAATGGATATAATGTAAAGCACCAACAAAATAGGAATACCACAAGAATATGGAGAGATATTTGGAATAGCTCGAGCATTCCAAAAGTTAAAATTTGTATGACTAGTAGGTCATAGGAAAATTTTATCCTAGGATAACCTAATAAAAAGGAGTTTTCATGGCCCCTCATAATGTATTCTATGTAAAAAGAGAGTATAGACCATCTCTTATGACACTATTCAATGGGAACTATGGCAATGAATTATTAATGTGTTTGGTAAATGCATGGTGATGAATGGCAGAATTGAAGGATGGTTAAAGCAATGGTAGAGCACTTTTAAAAGTGAGGTAGAGAATTTTTAAAAGTGAGGCGTTATAGATAATCTAGGACACATCAAAAGATACAATACTTTGGATTGTATGGATGGAAATGAACAAAAGAATATTTAAAGAAAATGAAAGCATATTAGAGGTAATGAAAAGGAAGATTTATTTAGCCATAGAGGAGTTTAAACCAACCCTATCAACTCACCCAATCCCTAATCTTGAAGCAGAAAGCCTTGATAGATGGAGTCAAGTCATCAAATGGAATTATGATGTTGGGTATAGGAGAAATGAAAGACAAAGAATATAAAGTGGAAACCACCAGAAATGGAGTTGGTCAAATTGAGTTTTGATGGAACATATAAGGAAAATCTAGGATCAATAGGAGGAGGAGGAGGAACAATTTGAAATAATAGAGGCGATCTTTTGTCACATTACGATTTCAATAGTGGATTTAAGACAAATAATGAAGTTGAATCTTGGGTTGCTTTGGAATGTATGCAGACAAATGAAATGGAACAAAGTATGGATAGAATGTGATTCACTAATAGTAATAAATGCAATTTTGAGGAAAGCAAAGGTTCCATGGAACATACAATAGATCATTGTGGAAATACAAGACCTTGCTAGAGTTTAAAGAAATCAAGTTTACACATTACAATTTGATGTCGTAAATATTATAAGGTCAGACATATCACAAGAGATTACAAAGTGAAAATAATGAACAAAGTGATAGAAAAATTTGGGCATGAGGTAAACTTTAACATGAAACAATGAGATCATATCATAGTAGAAGTTGAATCAAGTCAAGGATTTTTCACTCCTAAGAAAGTGGCAAGAAAAACCCCTCTACATCATCAAATGGCAAAGACCATTATAGATCACTGAAATCAACCATTAGAAGAAAAAATTAACACAATGGATGAGGAGGTACAATGTGCAAGTTCAAATACTTAGGGATTTAAAGGTTGAAGGAATATGGAGAGGCAAATTTTAAAGTGAATGAGGTGAAAGAGGTCAAGGTTAATCTAGTAAATCTTCATTTTTCTCAAATAGCATAAAATCTTCTCCTTGCAACAAAATTGCAAGTAATACAAAGTGTATCCATTGCACTTTAGGGTTTCAAGAGCAACTTAATAAAGAAACACATATGGAGGATATCTATGGAAATTTAGAGTTTCTAAAGTAGAATAATAAAGTAATTGGTATGGACAATCATCCTTCTACTTTAGGGTTTTTGGGGAAACAAAAAGAAGAAAATGTTTACGAGGTTATTCCTTACATTTTAGATTCTTTATGACAATATAAATATTTAGAAGATAAGTTTCATTATGAACAACATGGAAAAATAGAAGGGATTGATGAATATGAAAGTGTTGGTGGGAATGGGAAAATGAGAGGAAGGTCGTCAAAGCATGAACAAAGAGAAAAAGAAAATCAAAGAGATATCAATTTGGGAATCTAAATAAAAATATCATAGGTTTTAACAACAAGTGGGGCTAAGCCCACTAATAAAAATAAAAATTGAAAATAAAAATGTTATCATAGAATATTAGGGGTATGAATAAAACCCCTAAAAAATAGGTATCAAGGCCTTAATAGGTTGGTATAGTCCTCAAATTATTGTAATAAAAGAAAACAAATTAAGTAGTGATGAATGTAAGGATGCTTTTGAAAAGGTTTGGAAGATGGGTGATTGTTTAGCAGTTTCTTCTATAGGAGCTTTAGGAGGTATTGAAACAATATGGAACAAAAAAAATAGGATAGATTGTAATGACCCACTCGTTATTCAACTCAAAACAACCCAAGAAAGAGATTTTTTTTTAAGTGTGAAATTACACAAGCAAAGGTTGCACAAGATATTTCTATAGCATCATAAGCCATTCATCTTCAAACAATGTAAAAGATTACAACATTCATTCATAATTGATTATAAGCAAAGACTTCCTATTTGAGCATTTTATGTAATATAAAAGCATAGAACATTGCATCTATATTCAAATGAAATGCATGTCCATGATTTATTCTAATAATCATATCATTGAAGTGTGTGTATCGCTCCAAATTTTTCGCACCCTTACCTTCAAGCTAAAGGATCCGTGCCCGGAAGGGGGATGCGAGAAGGATGGGACAATACCTCGGACTGAGAGGCCCTTTGAAGGTCCCGCCTCTCGGGGGAGGTGTATAAGGGTGAATTTTCGACGGATGGTGGGGTTCACCAGGAAACGTTTAGTGGCAGTCTCCACGCCTAGGTTGGGAATGTGTTTGATGTGTTCAATTTTACCTTTAATCATTCAAATCCTAGGTTTGGCCAAATGAATCTAAATTGTTCTATATGAAATGCAGATTTAAATGAAGACAGAAAACAGATTTAAATAGAAAACACAGAGAACAAGCTAAGTGAGAAAAACCATACCTGATTTCGGATGTCTGATGGAGGTTTTGATTTTTGAAGCAGTCCAGATCGCCTCTGATCTGACAGGATCGTCTGGAATCAGACAAGATCGTCTGAGATTTGACGAATTCTTCAGAGACCTGCAATCAGAGAAGTAGACACAGAATATAGAAAATGCAACTATGCTGATAAAGGAAAATGATGTGAAATGATAATAATGATGTTAATAAGATAATCCCAAATAGAAATGCAAGTAAATTATCATGCTTTAATAGCTAATCATGATTTTATTATGTATTTAAGCTACATGGGTGAACTCCAAGATGCAGAATAACAAGAAATAATAATAAAACTAACTAGATGCAGAATAAAATAGCAGAAAGGTATAGGAAAAGCGCAAACTTTAGGCACTGATTGCCCCCAATGTCGACTGTAGTCAAAATCGTCTAGAGAAGACGAAATCATCTCGAATTGTGGAGTGATCGTCCGAGATTGTACAGGATCATCTACGACGATCTGAGCTTGCTCCGATCGAAAAACAATGAAGTTCCTGCAAACAAACTTGGAAAAATACGAAGGCAAATGGTGATTTAAGATGGTCTAATGCAAATAGAACTCGTGTTACAGGAAATTTCAGCCAGGGGAATGTCAAGGGGAGGGCCTAAGATTAAATAGGCATATGAAGGAGGTTGGGAGGTTGGAGATCATCCCAATTTGGGAGATCTCCAACGGGGGAAGTCTCTAACCATGCAGACACGCTTTTGCCCAGGTTAGAGACGTCGTTGAAACAAAAGCTAATTATGAAAAAGCAATTTGGGACGAAATCATCTGGACATTCTGCTCTAGACGAATTCGTCCGATCTGAGGCGATATCGTCTGATCGATGATGATATCGTCCAACGAACAAAACAAATCCTAAAAATGGCACGAAAAACGAGGAAACGGGTAGTAGGCGATTTTGGAGCGATTTTGGGGTTGAAATTTAAATTTGAATTATTACTAAAGTAATTTTAATTATTTGCTAAGGTTTATTGTGCCAATTTTAGGGTGCTACATTTTGCCCCCTCTTTAGCGAATTTTTCAAAGAAAATGTGTTAAAGACGAGTTTTTCCCATTTTACGAGAAAGCAAAAATTATTCCCATTTTTAGGCGACGATTCTAGGTCGAATCGTACGACAGCTTACTATGGTGCCCCCTCCGTGTTTTTACCCAAATCGAACGTTTGAGGTAAAAACGCGAAAAACAAAAATTTAAAATGTTTTTGATTGTTTTTTGAATAAAATTAAGAAAAATAGGGAAAAACCCTAATTCATTTTTACTGTTCATTTTCTTGATTTCTAGAGCTCTGCAGACAAGATGGTCGAGACAGCGCACAGATCGACAGAGGTCCGACGCGGGCTACGGGTAAGGGTCCAAACTTAATTTAGAATGCTTTAATTTTGAATTTCATGTTTTTTAGATTAATTTTGAATGATTGTTGAGCATCGCGGCCATTTTTGGGCCGTCGACGTTGTCGGGATGAAATCATCTCAATTTCGTCGAAATCGTCTCGATATCGCCGATTTCGTCCAAGGGCGAAATCGACGATATGGGGACGATTGCTTACAATAAGGGGTGATTCCCTTTTGCGAAATCGGAGACGAATTTGCTCAAATTTTGGACGATATCGTCCAATAGTGGACGATATCATCATTTGTATGAAATTGAACTTGTTTTACTTGCATTTTTAATCACTGTTTTATTAATGATTTTTATTGTTTTGTTATTTATGTTGTAAAGAGGATTACTAAAGAGTTGGGAATGGAAATACAGTGGGATGAGGGATGACTTGGTCACTCTATCTCAGAAAAAGCGAGATCAGTTGGCTCAAGTCAGCTTGCAGCATGTGGCAGATATGCCACAGGTTTCTACAAATATGGGGCTATTGATAGCCCTAGCAGAGAGGTGGTATCCGGGTTCTTCTTGTTTTCGGTTACCGATAGGGGAGATGACTCCCACATTGGAGGATGTATGGAGGATTTTGAGGATCCCCATACAAGGATGGCTAATAACTCCCATGGCCAATCGGGGCCACGTGATGATGCGACTGCGGAGATCCGAGCTTCGCCTTGGAGAAGGGCAGAGTGAACATCGAGTTGCTACGCCGGATGCCTGGGGCATCTAGACCGACACAGGTTTTGGCTAGGGTGGTAGGTGGTCTCCTGCTATGCCATCAGAGTGGATGCAGACTACCATGGCTACTAATAGATGTGGTCTGTGACATGAGAGACCACGGGTATAGGTTTGCTTGGGGGAGCTTTGTACTATGCCGATTGTATAGGATCCTGCATGGGGTCGTATACAAGGGCGATCGATGTCTGGTCATGACATCACTACTGCAGGTTTGGTGCTGGGAGCACATCATGGTGCGAAGGTCGATAGGGCTCCCACTGACAGGGATTGACGGGGAGAGGCCTCGAGTTTTCTACTGGTGGCTCCGGAGAGGGTCACAGCGATGGATAGATCTGCCAATGTCCCGGAGACTACTTGATGACCTTGTCTCTGACTAGATCACCTGGAGGCCTTGGAGAGATCATCCAGGGTGGGCCGAGGACGGACAAGAGTTGGCTCGCGTTAGGCGAACCTATTGGCTAAGGATGGAGAGGAGAGAGGTGGAGCTCCACCGCTATGACCGAGTTTTGAGGCAGTTCGGTCTACAGCAGGGGATCCCATCTCTTAGGGACTACGAGTTTTCTCGGACCATCCGAGATAACACTATAGTCAGTGGGGCTCCAGATATGCAGCGCTTCTGGAGTGAGGACACGGACGATGCCCCCATTCAGCTAGTGGATGGGGATGACACAGGGGTTGTTGATGACTATGATGCTTGGTACGTAGGCATCCGCCCTCCTCGAATGACGAGGGCTCAGGGTCTGATTCATGTAGTTGTGCATCGGATGGGGAGGCGATGCCAGGTAGCCATTGAGGCGACATAGGGTCACGACGAGAGAGAGCAGAGGAGGCCACAGGCTCAGCAGAGGCCGTGACAGCGAGAGAGGAGGGAGGAGAGACCCCCTTCTCCACGAAGAGAGAGGCCACCATCGCTCGATAAGGGCAAGGGTGTTGAGGTAGGAGAGAGTAGCGAGATGGCTACTCTCTGGGCAGAGACTATTCATCTCCAGGCTCAGGTGCAGTCCTTGTAGGATGAGGCTGCATGACATCGAGAGGAGGCCACACAGCTCAGAGATGAGGTTGCATGCCTCAGAGCACGAAGCGAAGGGGCAAGCACTCGAGACCTAGCATGGGCTATTATCTAGATCACATTCTATCAGACGCTATACCACCATATGGTGCTAGAGGAGCAGAGGTTACCGCTGTCGGCCCCCATTGCGAAGCCTGTTGTGATGAGGTCATCGAGGACATCATCACGATCAGAGTCTAGGACTCATAGCACCACACGGACTACGATGGGGCCACCTCGTCCACCTCAGGGCGGGGGAGGAGATGAGGCTGAGAGCTCGAGGGGTTCTCGAGGCTAGTCGCTGCTGCATCGCACCGCATAGATTGATACATAGTGTTTATTATTTTTGATAGAGGATTGAGTATGCCGAGGTACAGATTGTGGCATACCGATCCAGTTTTGAGATGATGTATATATTGTTGATATATATATAGATGAGATATTTTTGATCATATGACTTGTCTTATGTGTTTGTATGATGCTTTAATGTTTTGATGTGATTGATTTGATGATTCATGTAATTATGTCGTTTGGAAATATTATGGTTTGAATGTCATGCTTTTAAAATTTAAATGAAATAATCTGATGTAAACAAATTGGTTGTTTGTGGGATAATTTGATAAAAATAAAAGGGACTTCTAACAATAATTTCAAAGGACATTGTCGCTATTATAGACCATTTCATGGAGTCGCCGCTCACTAGGTCGTCAAGCTAATCCCGGTATAGAAATATTGTTAAAATTAAAAGAGTGCTTAAGAGACTGTCTTAAGACTTGGTGTTGTGATGATGCAAATGATGATGATGATGGTGATTTGTTTTCAGATTTCCATGAAAATATTATGCATGAAATATATTTTTAAAATGATTTTTGCTAGGCATAAATTCCTAAGTGTGATAAAATTTTGAACAATTCCTTAGAATTTATACCATGGTTGCAAAAACTGAATTTGAACATAATGTCATGAAATAGAATAAGTGTTTGTTTGTTTGTAAAGCATAATTGTGTAATATAATGATGCAAGTCACATGTTTTGATGAATTTTGTTTTAAAATAAATGGAAAAGAAAATTAGAATGATGGTTTGCGCTAGGCATAGAATTATAGGTATAAACTTATACCATCATTGCGAAATCCAAAGAAGAAAATAGATTGTTGGTTTTATTGCAAGATGCATTTTTGACCTTTGATAAACAGAAAAATAATAATATGAAAACTTTTGTTTGAAATTATTTTTGAGATTTTGTGAGAAGATGTATGTAATTGCTTTTATACAAAACAAGAATTCTGAAATAAAAGGATAAAATTATTCCGAAAAGAGTTACAGAAATATTTTAAATTATCTCAAAGAGAAATGTAGATTTATAAGGAATCCTCATGTGCAAATGTGAGTTCATTACCAATCTTGATTTATCATAATGATACAAAATCTCTCAAATACAAATGTGTGTGCGATTGTATTGTTCATTTACCAATTTTGAGCAAGATAATTTGATACAAGTAATTTGACTTGACCAAATAAATGTTCATTGACCATGATTTATATGCATGTAACCGTACCAGACTACTATGTAAGTCGGGTTATCAAGAGCTAGCTAATCCATAAGCGGACATAGGTCTGTACAAAAGAAGGTCGCTAATGTGACAGACATATCACCATGCTAGGAATTACCCAAGGCCAAGCGGGTTGGGCACAAACCACCTGTTATGGGGCTTACCTCACAGTTTTTGAATAATTGAGAATTCTAGGGATTCAAGCTCATTCACCCTTCTTTTCTTTTCAAGGGGTAGGGAAAGGATTTTATTGTATTTTGCTTTTGCTTTTCACTTTTGCTTCTTCTTTTCTTTTTTTTTTTGTACTTTTGTATTTTTGCTTGATATTTGAGATAATGCTGAAATATTGTTGTGATGATACAAAATAACCTTTTTCTTTTTCTCTTTTTCTTGAACTTTTCTTTTCTTCCTATGTTAGGGATACTTGCTCGGATTAGCTGTAGAGCAAGGGATTTTTATTCTGGGTAGGGGTGAGCTTGTCCTTTTGTCAATTCTCAAAGATTCTAGACCATGTGCATGATAGGATAGCAGGGGAAACTTTTCGCTCAAGAAACCATTTCTACTATGTAGCATCATATTGAATTTGCAATGAAATCATTTTAATGTGAAGAGATATACTTGGTTCAAGTAAATAACAAGATCAGTTCTCTATGCTCAAAACTTTATTTAATTCAAATGTGGACTTTGATATAAGAGAGATAAATAATCATGCCAGATAAAATCAAGATATTTATTCATGTATTATGAAATGTGAGGGATTCCAAATAAATGCTAATTTATCCGAAATAATATGAAAATATGACTGCAATACTTCAAGAATTAACAAGTACAATAAGTAAACATATACAACAAATGTTTTTGAAGATTTTGATGATTTTGATGTTTTTATATTTTGATTTTGATTGATGAATTGAGAAGATACACAATGTGATTATTTTTTTGAAATTATTATTATTATTATTATTATTTTTTTTTTGATGATGGAATTGGTGGTATATACAAGATGATCTATATACACTATACAAGGTTATTTGAGTATAGCATGTCTAAGGTTGCTTCAAAATCAAAGGAGGTTTTGAAGGATAATTTGGTTGTGTTGAAGGTAAGAACAAAAGGTGATGAACAAAAGGTAGTGATAACAAAAGCTTTGTTATAATGTAGAATAATGTAGCAAAAGATTTTACTTTTATATGTGTAAAATTGATCATATTACAAAATAAAATGTCAGAAGGATAAGAAAGTTCTTCATTCTTATTACTATATTCCAAGTCTTGATAAGATGGAGAAAGTATATGTGAAAGATATGCATGAGTGTTATTTGGTAAACAAGGATGATCATATATGGATGAAGAAAAGTGATGGATAGAAGGTAATTGTAACAATGGAGAATGTATAGAACTTGATGTTTCTTGAATTTCATTATTAAAAGATTTTATAATAACATTTGATTCATTAAGATCTTCTTCCTTTAATTTGAGTTTTTGGAATAATTGATAAGTGCATAAATTAAGAGAGGAGCCATTATCTACCATGATAGTTTTAACAAGTATTTCTTTATTAGATCCTGTAATGTAAAGATAGTAGTCTTCTTGTGGAGTAGAGGAAGGAATATCCTCATCATAGAATGAAATATGGTTAACCTCAAGAGGGTTTACACCATTAATTATGTTCTTAGGGAAAATATCATGAGGAACAAATTGTTGGCTAGATATCTTGAACAACGTTTCCTTATGAGAACTTTGTGATACTTCTAAAAGGGATATCTTTGCTTGAGGGTTAATCACTTGTTGTTGGTTATCAAAGTGGACTTCAAATTGAGATTTTGATTTTAAAGATAAGCTTTCTATGCTTACATTCCATTTTGGATCATTCTCTAGAGCCAAAGATAGTTTTGAAGGTTGGTCAAATGAGGAATCCATATCTTGAATATCGATTGAGTTGATTGAACTTGAGGTTGCTCATTTGTAGTTTTTGTTACAATATTAATAATATCATCATGATGGGACACATTAACATGCAATATTTGATTGGTTTCTTTTTGTTGATAATTGAATAGGGGTTCTTGGGAGATCCCCATGTCTTGATTGATTATTGGTATTTGTTGTGTAGGAGTTTGATTGTTTACTAGAGATTTATAATCAGTTGTAGATTGTAATTCCTTTATATTAAAAAGACCCTCATCAATCAAATCTTGAATTGAACATCTTAAATCTTTACATTTTTGTGTCATATGTCCATCCACTCTATGATATTCACAATGTAGCTCAGGTTTAAACCAATCTATTGTGGTATCAGGTTGTCTTATGGAAGGGAGTTCAATCCTATTTGTGTCAAGTAAATACTTGAGAATTATATCCATTGGTTGATTGAGCTTAATAAATTTACGTGATGAAGGTTTTCGAGAGGTTTTTGATACGTGCCTTAGGAATTCAGTCATAAAAGGGCCTAATGGTTTCTCACCTCTAATTTCTTTATTATGGGTAGAATGATGATAGGAAGATTGCAAAGTAGGAGGTGAGTGCATGGTAGAATTGGAAGAATAAGTATTTTCTTGTTGAAATGAATGTGTTGTATTGAAAGAAGAATATTGAAATGGTGGAGGAGGATTGTATGTGGATCGATAGACATAATATGGATATATGGGAGAATAAATAATATCATTATGAAGAGGATTGGCAAAGGGATTGTCTTGTTGGGGTAAGGATGAAAAATGAGAAAAGTGTGATGGAGGTGGTGTTGAATAGGGATGAGGTTGGTCATAATCAACAAATGTATTTAGCTGAATTCTTCCAACATTACTGATGGGCTCATATTGATTTGAGTAAAAACTCATGGTTTCTTTAATACTTCTAAAAGTAATATGATATACAATTTAGATTTAAGTCTAAAAATGCACTTATGATGATTTTGCTATTTTTTTTTTTTTGTATATGAATTTTGTATATTGTTTTCAAAAGGTTTTTAGTTTTCACGTCGGGTTCACCAAAATGTATCACTCCAAATTTTTCGCACCCTTACCTTCAAGCTAAAGGATCCACGCCCGAATGGGGATGCAAGAAGGATGGGACAATACCTCGGACTGAGAGGCCCTTTGAAGGTCCCACCTCTCGGGGGAGGTGTATAAGGGTGATTTTTCGACGGATGGTGGGGTTCACCAGGAAACGTTTAGTGGCAGTCTCCACGCCTAGGTTGGGAATGTGTTTGATGTGTTCAATTTTACATTTAATCATTCAAATCCTAGGTTTGGCCAAATGAATCTAAACTGTTCTATATGAAATGCAAATTTAAATGAAGACAAAAAATAGATTTAAACAAAAAATACAGAGAACAAGCTAAGTGAGAAAAATCATACCTAATTCTGGATGTCTGATGGAGGTTTTGATTTTTGAAGCAGTCCAGATCACCTCTGATCTGACAAGATCATCTAGAATCAGACAAGATCGTCTGAGATATGACGAATTCGTCAGAGACCTGCAATCAGAGAAGTAGACACAGAATATAGAAAATGCAACTATGTTGATAAAGGAAAATGATGTGAAATGATAATAATGATGTTAATAAGATAATCCCAAATAGAAATGCAAGTAAATTATCATGCTTTAATAGCTAATCATGATTTTATTATGTATTTAAGCTACATGGGTGAACTCCAAGATGCAGAATAACAGAAAATAATAATAAAACTAACTAGATGCAGAATAAAATAGCAAAAAGGTATAGGAAAAGCGCAAACTCTGGGCACTGATTGCCCCCAATGTTGGTTGTAGTCGAAATCGTCTAGAGAAGATGAAATCGTCTCGAATTATGGAGTGATCGTCCGAGATTGTACAGGATCGTCTGCAACGATCTGAGCTTGCTCCGACTGAAAAACAATGAAGTTCCTGCAAACAAACTTGGAAAAATATGAAGGCAAATGGTGATTTAAGATGGTCTAATGTAAATAGAACTCGTGTTACAGGAAATTTCAGCCAGGGGAATGTCAAGGGGAGGGCCTAATATTAAATAGGCATATGAAGGAGGTTGGGAGGTTGGAGATCATCCCAATTTGGGAGATCTCCAATGGGGGAAGTCTCTAACCATGCAGACACGCTTTTGCCCAGGTTAGAGACACCATTGAAACAGAAGCTAATTTTGAAAAGGCAGTTTGGGACGAAATTGTCTGGACGTTCTGCTCCAGACGAATTCGTTCGATCGGAGACGATATCGTCCAACGGACAAAACAAATCCTAAAAATGGCACGAAAAATAAGGAAACGGGTAGTAGACGATTTTGGAGCGGTTTTGGGGTTGAAATTTAAATTTTGAATTATTACTAAAGTAATTTTAATTATTTGCTAAGGTTTACTGCGCCAATTTTAGGGTGCTACAATGTGTAGACACCAAATCCTAGCCACTTATCATCCATCCGCATCCCCAAATCATAACCCTTCATTATTTATATATGTATATATGTATTTATTTATATATATGTATATATAAATATTTTATATTTATATTTATATATATTTAATAAATATATATGTATATATATGAATAAATCTTAGTCGCCCATCATGATCTAATATTGACCATCCATTTAACTTGATCCATGTCACATATCAAAGTTATAATCTTAGAACTTCATCATTTTTTAATCTTGACGAACCATTGGTGTTGTCGAAACCCTAACATGTTGAAGGTAAGTTATAAAAGAGCATTCACTTTTGTGAATGAGGTTAAGCGGTTAAGCAGTTAAACAGTTAGTGGATTCGAAAGTTAATCATTGATTCTTGATATCATTAGAGCCCTCCATCCATCATCATCCAAACCCTAGCCTTTCGCTAACATCCTCCCTCCTCCTCATCGTTGCTTCCTCCAATTCTGTCGCCAAAACCCCTGTAAACTAAATCTAGTTCTACAGTACACCTCCCAAAAACCCCTGAAAGCTCCAAGGCATTTCCAGAATGTTGTTGAGCATTCCTTGAACACTACCGAGTGTTCCAAGAATATTGCAGGGCATTCACAACCCTCCTAGAATGCCCTAGGGTGTTTTCCCTAATCCAGTTTGTTGTCGATTAACCCTCGAACGCTTGCAAGCATTCGTGCACCATAATATCGTAGAAGAATAAACATAGATTAGCATCTCAGGTATTATTCTGATAAGGTACAAGGTATTATTGCTTTACAACTTATGTTTTTTGTGTTTTACTTGCATTTCATGATTATTGCACCTAGGGTTTGTAGATTTGATTATTTAGAGGGTCTCACACAGTGGAGCCCTCGCATATGCTACTAACTTCTTTATGTTGTGATCTATGTGTACGTTATAGGAGACATATTTATTAATGACTTTTGCAGCTTGAGTGGTCCCATAGGGATACGAAAAGCCCACTCACAAACTGTTTGAAGCGAAGATGAACCAAAGACACCAACATTTGTTTTAATGAGGGTTTTAAACCCTCCCATTGTAATATTGTATCAAAAGCAATAAATTTTATTGTAACCCTAGATTTAGGGTAAATCTATTATACAATTTGGATATCCAAGCTCCTTGAGTCATAATAAATAAGATCTATCATTTTGTGCATACATTGTGTTATTTGCTTTAATATATATTGTTTTATCGGTGTTGTTCATTTTGTACATATTTATTAATGACTTTTGCAGCTTGAGTTGCCCCGTAGGGATATGAAAAGCCCACTCACAAACTGTTTGAAGCGAAGATGAACCAAAGACACCAACATTTGTTTTAATGAGGGTTTTAAACCCTCTCATTGTAATATTGTATCAAAAGCAATAAAGTGTATTGTAACCCTAGATTTAGGGTAAATCTATTATACAATTTGGATATCCAAGCTCCTTGAGTCATAATAAATTAGATCTATCATTTTGTGCATACATTGTGTTATTTGCTTTGATATATATTGTTTTATTGGTGTTGTTCATTTTTACTTTACAAAATGGTGATCACGGTGGGACCCCAAAAGGGTTTCTTATTTTAATATATCTTGTTGACATTTCAAATCTACGTTTTCTATTTTTGTTGCAGGTTTTTGGAGATTCGATCTCACCAAAACTATGAAACTAGGGTTTTTAAGAGCAACAAAATTTGATATGTGGTAGCATGGATGTCGTACAACATTCAAGGGATGCCCCACCATGTTTGGTAGATGCCTCATAATGTCCAGGAGACTCAGCACTGGGTCCAAGAGAGTTGGGAAGAAATACGTAAGCTTTTGAGTAAGTCTTGATCAAACTCCACCTCCATTTTTTTTGCTTTTTAAAGAGGGGTTGAAAAGAAGATATCTACTTTTTGTTTGAAAAACAACACATCTTGCATCTTAGGCATTCAAAAATATTTCTTCTTATAGTTTGCACATAGGATAAATTTACATCCGTGCATTCATCTTAGTTGCATTAAAATATTCATTACACTAGATTTAAATTTTTATTGTTTTTTGGTGTTTTTAATTTTTATCTGGTGTGTTGTTTGCAATAAAATGAAAAAGCATAAGTAGCTACACTTTAGGCTAAAGTCTCTCACTTTTTACTTTTCTAAGTTGGAACAAGTCATTGGTATTCAAGTCTCTCCCACTGTTGGAAACACATTGTTGATTCAGAGTGGAAGAACTAGGCGAACCCTCCACTGTTGGAATCACTTGATGATTCAGAGTGGATCTTAAGAGGTGTGCCCTAGATTATTTTGAG
The DNA here is from genome assembly GCA_028583015.1 of Wollemia nobilis. Taxonomy (NCBI): domain Eukaryota; kingdom Viridiplantae; phylum Streptophyta; class Pinopsida; order Araucariales; family Araucariaceae; genus Wollemia; species Wollemia nobilis. The sequence continues at coordinate 19,967,632 of JAQPPZ010016881.1, forward strand.
GAAATTGGTATTATTGTTCTTGGTCACCAACTTAGCTGAGTGAAAGAGGATTTCTTGGAATTTTATGAACACCATAGACAATAGAAAATTTAAAAAGAATCACACACAATTACACATTTCATATTCAATGGACTTCACCACCCACCACTAATCGAGACTAGCGATGGTGGGCTTCACCTCCACCCGTTGGCTCGCCCCATAGACACCTTAGCAGCCCGTGAGTGATTTTTATAGATTTCATCACCAAGAAAATCCCCACTTGTCATCCACCTTAGGAACCCATCCTACATAGTAGTCTAGGCTTAGGATTTGCACATCAAAACACATAAACCACAAAAAAAATAAAAAAATAAAACAATTGTTGTAAGACATAGGATTTAATTGTTTGTTTGATTCTTTGTGCTTTTCATTGTCATTGCACATTCGCACATACATACCACACATTCACTAATCTAGTTGGCTCATTAGCTTATGGTTTCAACTCGAAGCTACACCAAAATCATGAGTCAAGCATCTACTAGCCAATCCACTTCATCCATGGAGTGTTCCACTTCTTCCACAGTAACTTTTGTGGCTAACCCAACCAACTAATGAGGGCATCAAATGAGAGACTAGGGTTTAGGTTCCTTAGTTAGGCTAGGTCTTAGGGCTTAGTCTTATTTTTAATATTTTAATGTAAGTGAGACTTTTCTCATGTAATGAAGCTAGCTTGATTAATATCAATCCAACTAGCTTCATTACGTGAGAAAAGTCTCACTTACATTAAAATATTAAAAACAAGACTAAGCCCTAAGACCTAGCCTAACTAAGGAACCTAAACCCTAGTCTCTCATTTGATGCCCTCATAACCAACACAACACATATAAGCTATTTTGATTTGTTTGCAGGATGCTCACACATAGTATTCACTTCGAATGATGATGTAATGCACAGAGCCATTCACACCTCTGTCCTAGAAACAAAGCCTTACACATCAACTGACCATCACACCACCTACATAGACATGGAAAAATTTGGAGCTTACTTAAGACCAACTAAACCAGTCTTAGAATAAATTAATATCCCACACAACCAATTTCCTTATTCTTAGTTGGAACTTGCTCAATCACATCCTCATAGTTTTAGCCAAGTTTATACTAACTCTATTTTTGAGGTATCATTTGCACCTTCACATCACATGTCCCCACCACAACATAGCCAAATCACCTCCATCCCATCTTCCTATACCACCACCTATACCAATCCACTCTACAAAGCACATGTCAATGCAACTTCACAGATTCCATCTACCATTCCATCCACTACCCCACTCTATTGTGATTCCTTTTGCATCTTATCATCTACTAAAATCCACAAATATTGCAAACACCTACACCTCACCCACATCCACCTCCATCACATCCACACAATCTACTTCAAAAATTGCCATACAACAAGCATGGCAACACCTCAACCAATTGCTCATGGGCTAGCAAGATGCTCATTCTTACCCCCAACAACAAACACAAATAGCAGATTTCAAACCCCATTCCATTCCAAACCAACACACCTACTTCAAACTTGATCCATCCTAGGCATCACAACCTTCTCAGGTTGCTATACCCACACCTCCATTCACCCATACCAACCCCACTTCCACAACCTAGCACATTCACATTCCCTAAACCTTATCTCCACTCCATCAACAACAATCATTTCATCACCAAGTCCAACAACATGCCCAACATCATCAAGTACCCTTAAATCCATCCAACCATCAACACCACATTCCATATCAAAAATTCATCACTCCACACACCCCACCTTCACAAAATCATCAAATAATTCAAGGTTTTCACACACACATGGAGGACCCTAAAATCCAAGTAATACAACAACAGATTGATAGCTTGATTTTGCATACTCCTAGTATGATATACCAGAAGTCTACCTTGAGACAACTAATTAATAAACCTATTAATTTTTCGGTATCATCACCACCATATCTGACAGACTTCACATTACCAAAATTTAACAAATTTAAAGGGACTAAGGACCCTAGAGAGCACATCAACACATTCATCCACTCATGCTTTTGGATTCAATATCAAGATGCTTTGATGCTAAGAATTTTTCCTTATACATTGGGGGGGGAGACACTTTAGATTGGTATAATCATCAGTCTCACCACAATATTTACACATTAGAACAATTGGTAGCTAATTTTTTGGAGAAGTTTTCCCTCAATATTCGTAAGAAAACCACATTGATTGACCTGTACAACCTTAGACAATTCAAAGTAGAGTTAGTATATGATTTCAAAAACCGTTGGAGGGCAATTATCACCAAGTTGTCATTCTCCCTAGCAATGGAAGAATTGACTCAGATGTTTGCAAGGAGTTGCTTAAAACCATATTCTTATTATTGCAACTACAAAATACCAAACATTCGACGAAGCTCTCGCTCAGGCTCATGTAATCGAAGAGCTAAAAATCCAAGAAGGTGAGATAAAACCAAGAAAAAAATGGCAACATAAGGGTCAACCAAAAGGAAGTTATTTTGGCCAATCAAAACCAAGTCAAGTAAATCAAGTGGTCCTGAGTCAGCCAACAATGACTCAAAAACAACAACTAGTGCAACAACAACCACAATAAGTGTCCTATCAAGTGGTTCCTCCACCCCAACAACTTCATAACACAATGCCAACTATGGAAAATCATCAATGTCGACAATTTGCTTGACAAGACCGTATCTTCACACCTTTTCCTGAATAATACACCTCCCTCTTCCACGGGTTGTATGACACCAACACTATTGCCTTACCCGAAATCATACCAAAAGATCAAGTTAAATATGGCAAGAACTATAAGGAGCATTTATTTTGTCCTTTCCATCGACATAAAGGGCATGACATTAACACCTGCTTTATATTTAAACGCATGGTTCAATATTTGATAGAGCTAGGAGCCATCAAGTTTGATAGTCCTTTGGCCCAACAAAATCAAAACCTTAGTATATACCAAACATCACTTCCTCATTATGAGGAACAAAAAAACAACAAGGAGATCAAACATTAAGACTCCTCTTAATCAAGTCAACCACATGCAATAGTACCAAGGTTTTATGGGGGCTATTCATGTAGTCACCCAAGGTCAAAGAAGTACCAATTGAAAAATGAACAATAGCAGGCAGTTCAACCTCCTATGGTACCTAAAGCAAGTGTGTCTCCACAACCTCCCAATTCATCATCACCCATTCATTTTTTTGCAAATTCATCCCAACCAATTCACCTTCCAAGCCATCCATCTCAATACACTAATCTTCCAAACCATCCACAAAGACCCATTATCTCATTGAGTAGCCAGCTAAAAAATAGCCTCAAAATGGCTTCAGCCAAACTATCTATCTATGAGCTAATACAACAATCTCCCCCACATCATGCAGTATTAATGGAATTTTTAAAATCCATTGAACTTCAATCCCAAGATATTAATACCTTCAACAATTTTATGGGGAGTATTCAAACGTGCATGGAGCCTTCCATCACATTCTATGATTTTAAAATTAAATCAATTTTATTAGAATCGGTGGACCCTCCACTATGTATTATGGCTCAAGTTGATAGGAAGCCATTTAAACAAGTACTGATTGATATTGGCTCCTCCATCAACACTATCACCACATTCACCCTTCAACATCTCAATCTTCCACCATCATATATAACCAATTCCACCTTCACCTTAAGAGCATTTAATGATGCTCTTTGTTCCACAATTGACACTATCATTTTATCCATAGAAGTGGGGGTAAAAATATTGCATACCATGTTCCATATCCTAGAGGGGTCCATGGCATACAATGTACTCATTGGATGCCCCTAGATTAGGGAGATGATATGTATCCCTTCCATACTACATCAATGCTTAAAATATGTACATGAGGGACAAATCCATTGCATACCAACAGACATCGAACCGTTTAAGTACTACAACTTCATTTCAAATCCCTATGAATCCATACTTCCATCCACTCCCTTATTCCTAACCCCATCAACCATATCATCCCCCACTTCTTCATCCAAGTATCTTATTCTCGAGGAGCTTCCCATCACTACTCCACATCAAGCCTTCAATTCCACACCCCCACCCTCATCACAGTCGACTACATGTACATGTGGTCGAATCCAATCCACACCATCCACATCATCAACATCAACATCACCCTTTATCACCATTTATTCATCATCATCCATCTAACCTACACCCACTACCATTTCATCCATATTAGTATCATGAACCATCCATCAAACCCTTCAACAAAATCCATCTTCATCTCCACTAACTGATGTCCCACAAGTCAATTTAATGGATTGTGAGATACCATTCTAGCACACGTTCCTCCCATAATCTAAGTCACCAGTCATCCACTCCATCCACCTCATCCACATCCTGACAAGTTGTAGTTCACCTTGCCAATCCTAATATTGGTGAATATGTGTTCCAATATGTCCAAGTTACACTGCTAAACATCCAAACTATTAGGGATTACGGTCATCCATGCAACCCACCCTTATCCATCAGAGTGGTGTACACCATGGGTTCAACACTTAATTGAATCAATTTTGTGTATGAGGGGATTGATTACTTGTCCAATCCAACTCCCCTAGATGAACCTAAGCAACCAATAATTTCTAATATAGAGCACATTTCTGTTTTTCCATAACGATACTCTCATCGAGTCTATTGGTAAGAATATGGCCTAGTACAACATGAATAGGGCATGTATGACATCATTAAAACTCTATATCGAGAGGGCGCATGACCATTCAGGTTTGGGATACCACTCTCATTCTCCCACTTCCTCTTTTGAAAAAGCTTTTCAAAGCCTCCATTTAAATTCAAAAGAGGAAACCAATAACAATGATGACTCTGAGGATGAATTATACGAAGAATTCAATGCCATGTCGATAGTTATAGATGAATCCAAAGAGGAATCAACTCCGATCACTCCATTCACCGAACAGGATGAGCACTACCTCAAAATGTTCCCCATCCATTAGCCCATTTTTTATTTACTCCTCCCAAGGGAGTGAGTTGAGCCAACCGGTGAACCACCACCTCCACCTCATCCACTTCATCGAAACATCATGTAACATATGTACATAATTAAAAAAAAAACAAAACAAAAATAAAAAACAAAAAAAAAATCTTTGCATTGCATTTGCATGGCCTTGTCATTTGTGTTTATACGTGTTGCTTGTCGCTATCCAGAGGAACATATAAGTTTTCCAGTCTAAGGGGGGTAGAAGAACTTGAACCATTGAACATTATCTACTTGAGAGTGTTTTATGCTTAATGTGTATATATATATATATATATATATATATATATATATATATACATGGCTAAAAAAAACAACAAAACACACCACACATCGCATTGCATACATCCACATTGCACAAACACATTCATTGTCATTTTAGTACATTTCATCCACCATATTAGGGATCATTTGCTAAGTTTGGACAAAATTGATCCAATAAATCATGTTGCCTTAATCAGGGGCACCCCCAAGTTCACATCAATTTCATTACACCATTTCACAAGTCAATTTACCATTTGCACTATCGCTTCATTACCCCTAGGTGTTTTTGATCACTCAGCCACTTCGATGTCAAGTTTTCTCTAGGACCAAGTCACATTTTCACTAAAAAAATCTTGAGTTTTGGGATTAAATCTAACATTCTTGAACCAAAATAATATCACACATATTAAATACATCTTGTGTCAAAGAGAGATAACACCATGATTGGGTTGAACATCGAAGCAAAACAATTATCTTCACTCGTCCCATTATGCACATAGTCCAAAATAAAAATTAGTGGTCTTCACCAATATTAACACTTTCAAATAAAAGAATGAGTAGTAAGGATAGGATAAAATTATCATCATACTTCGGTTTAGAATCTTATTCTCCAAAGCTCTAATTCTTTTTACAAATCACACACCACAAATTTGTAAGTCGTAAGGATAGAACTACATTTCCATCTAGATGGTTAGGTAGTTCGAATCCCCAAAGCTTAGAGATCAGATCATTAGACTATGGAGCTAGTCTCCATCGAGGCTATAGATGCTTGACTGGTAGTGGAGTACGCTCATGCGTGGTGACACTTCTCTCTTGAAGAGACCTCTGATTGCACATAAGGACAAGCTAGCTTCCTGGTCTCTTCCATGACATGTTTTTATCTCAATTTTCTCAATATAGGTTAATGAACTAACTTGCACACACATTTGTTCTTGATTGTCTTGAGTCACTACCATGCTCTCGATTGGTAAATGAACATTCTTTGCACACACATTTTGTCTTAGAGAAACTAGATAGGACTTAGTGAGATTGTTAGAAATCACTAGTATGTTTGAGTCTCTGCAAAACAATTTCAAATCAGCCATCCATAAGCCAAAACAACATCCATATCATTATCACATCATTACATGAGTCTTCCATTTCACAAACCACCATTTTGGTGCCCATGATTAAACAACAATGATCAATATGGTCAAGTAAAATCTAAACTACAAATGATCATTAGAGCATTAGTTCATTTGCATTCATAAACATCATTATTACATTGTCATCCATTACATATAAATATGCATTCATACAAATTCACAACACAAATAAAATCCATGTATATGAATATTTTTATAAATCGCATGTACAATGAACGCTCGAAGGTTATATACAGTGGAGCACCAAGGCTCATATACAAAAAGTGAATCTAAGCACTCGATAACACCCATAGGTAGACCCCTATGACCCTGAAGGATCCCTAGACCTAGAGTCACTACGCCTAACAAAACCCACTATGAGGGAAGGAGATCAATTTGGCATCCCAATGTGGTGTTGCATGAGTAGATACTCTAAATCCTAGATATATCTCCTAAGATCAAAGGTGTAGTACATCATGATTTTTATGAGAGTCTCTCTATGTCAGCTCTGCTTGGAGCCTCGCTACTGTATCCTCATCTCACCCTGTCACCACCTGTGCATCCAGCTCTACCCATAGCCAAGAAATCTCTACATCCTGCTCTACCACCATCTGATAAAGATGGTCCCACTCAGTCTCGAACCTCCTCCACCCCTCCTCACTTCGATTAGGAGACCTATTTGGAACCTCCTCCATGTCATCCTTACCACCATAATCACCTCTAATATTTGAAGGTTGTTTTGTTGTATCCCTTACCCACCTCACTTGGTTATTGGACCAACGATGTCTTTGACATTGGGGAGCCTCATATACTCCATCCATTGCCTCCTCCTCATATTTGCTACCCTCCTCAACCACCTAACTCAAAACCCATGGTAGTTGTGAAGCAAATCAAATCTCATACTTTGATTTGATCCCACATCATCCACATCTAAGAGATCTATCTCCTCATCATCCTCATAATCCACCTACCACTCCTTCACACAAGGTAGGATCGACTCATTCGATCGATGTCTATAGAGCACATAAGCCTCAGGTACTACCTACCTCAGCTCAAAATATCATAATATCCATGAGAACTAGATCAACTCCATCTCATTATTGTGTCACCCAACCACCCATCTGGCCTGTCTAACCCATCGCAGTTGCACCCCATCAGTTGACCACCTAATACCTCACCATGGCCTCCAACACACTTGATCAGGAATCAAGCCTACCCATATATCCTTGCACTCTTGGCCACTATGACCAGGATGACTCAGTTGAACCTCCTCAGCTACTCACCACCTCAAAACATAGGGCTGATTCGTATCCCACTTCATGCAACGTAGACCCACAGGACAAGCCACACTAAAGTGCTCCCAACCCCAATACTATAATAATAAACTATAACCCAATCCCTTCCACCATTGCCTCCTCGCCTCATACAAATATAGATAAGTCTAAGCTAACAGAGTAGGTGCCCATGCATATACCCGAGGCTCATCGATCATATCATACACCAACCTAATCATGTTCCATGGGAACCAACAACCGGTGTTGTTAGGCATCGATATGTTGACCAACAAGAACATGATCAAGGTGGGAAATACCTTAAAATACTTATTTGCATACATGGCCAAATACCTTATCCCTCCACCCCTCACACTCACATCCCCCCATCTATCTCGAAAAACCGCCTCAACTCATACTCTTTATCGTGCCCTACTTGGACACACAACCCCTTCACTAGCACTCAAAAGATGCAGTATACATCTTCTAGTATCACTGTCACCTCCCCTATCAAAATATGGAAGGTCCCCCTATCCGTATCCCACCTATTTGCTAAGGTAGAGAGGTACTATAATAACCCACCCCTAATCTGATATTTATTTTTTGATTTTTCTATTGTTTTATTTGCTTTCTATTTACTTCTTTTTCTAATTTTTTTGGTGTGTTTTAGATGCTGATTGCTAATACAAAAAGATAACATAACAAAATAAACACATTCAATAATACCCAGATGCTAAAAAAAACTCCAGATTGATATTCTTGAATACCCTGTTCATACAATTTACTATTTTCGTCAAATACCAACTAGGGCATAATTTCATAAAATTCCAAATGAAAAAAATGTTTCAGATTACAAAGAGATGCATACCCATTTGATTACAATTGAAGAATACAAGGATAATACCCTAAAATGGATGTCACAATCTGCAACCCTAACCTTAGTGCATAAAAATCATCTTCAAAACCCCAGTGCCAAACACAAGTGATTAGCCCAGCAAATGTATGGCCTGCTTGGTAGTGTACGACCAACTTAGAAAAATCTAAAACTCCACCAAAAAAATTTCTATCTCTCCCAATGGGTTGCCTAGCTACTAGGAATCAAATGATCAAATGCCCATAATTGATAGAAGCTCCTGTTGTGTGCTGCAACTAAACATGTTTGGATGGAAATGCCAAAATGGTACGACCACCTTCAAGAAAAACTACTACAAACTCAAACCAAAATTATCTGCAAATCAATCCACACCAAAAACCACCTCTAAAATCTCCATTAAAGTGCAAACTCAGCTTTTGAATGAAACTGATAATCGATTGCTCAGAAAATGATCTTTCACATCCGCAAGCAATGCTCCTTGCAAGGGTTTTCATCCTCACAAAGCTGAGATGAACCAAGTTCAATCTCCCAAACCTCAAGGGTTTTCAATCATAGAAAACAAAATAACATGCATATCCCCAAATGAGCTCCCTCAAGTGCCTTTAATACTTTTTTTCCATTGAACTTTCCAAAAAGCACAATTAATAAATCACTTTATTAATAAATCACTTTATTAATAAATCATTTTATTAATTAAATAAACCTTATCCCCGAAAAGTGCTTTATTACATTATTTAAATTATTCCAACATTAAAACCCTCTTTATCCGCATCCCATTATTTAAAAATTTTTGTTCTCTTTCCAACGAGCTATAATACAAGGGTGCCCAATAAATTATTTTAATTAAAATAGCAACCTTAGTCAAAATAACTAAATATAGCTTAATATAACATCCAAGTTGTGAAAATGGTTGAAAATCATCGAAACCATAAACTGATTACACTGAAGTGATACCGATGATGAATAAAGAGAATCAGACCCAACTAGGTTACTTACTATAAATAGATGCTCTCTCCAAGAATCTTAGAGAACATACTAGAAGTTAGAAATAACCTCAAAAGGTGTCATTTGGGTCCTCTAGACCATCTGAGCTCACAGGTAACATCACATCATCCCTCTGATAAGGTTGACATGCACCCAGAAGGTCAGTTTCAACTATAATGCAAAAGGACCAAAAAATGAGGACATTACAGTCCTCCCTTCCCAAATATTGCTTTTCCTTAAGTAATGCCTAAACACATCATAATCACCATATTGATCCATATTACAACTATGTGTGATCCTAGGGTTCCATATCAATTTCAGGAAACCCCCACCATGTTATCGATGCACCATTTTGATTACAACTGAGAATCCTACATGCCAGATCTGCATTCTCCTCTCCTGTAACCCCATAATGTAGTGCCCCTCAAAACCCAAACTGAAATGCCAGTAAGGGTTGGAAACTAAACTGGAAAAAGTCTCCTACCAAGGCATCTTAGAAAAAACCACAACTGCGATTCCACTGCTTGACACAATCCTGGACAACAGGAAAAATAATATGTACAACAGAAGAACATGGCCCTCATCAAACCTCATCATGGAATTTCTAAAATAATACAGACCAATCCCTAATAAGTGGCTAATGTAGAAGACGAGAGTTGTGTTGAATATATAAATAGCTATCCTAGGTATGCTTTCACTCTCACAAACTGCAAACACCTCATCATCATTTAATACCCAAGTGTAAAAAAATGACTCTGAGCATACCAACTTATGCAACCCACTACAATAATTGATTCCACCTCAGAAGATATATATAAATACCATGAAAATATTACAATAATCCTCCCTCACCAAGGTGGAAACTAGAATAAACTGCACCTCATTTTTAGCAGTTACCAATAATTGTTTCTTCCAACTGCCCTCATGAATGTCAAGACTATGCCCAGTTAATGAACTGTTGTTTAATGCATACCAAAGTCAGAATTCATTCCATACCTTTCAGCAGTGCCTCCATGGCTGCCCCAAGTCTCAAGTGCCTCTCCTTCAAAGCTTGTACCATCTTCATTGCTAGGCCTTTGATCAAAATAAGCTCCATGTAATAATAATTTTGATTTGTCTTCAAGATAATGCCCCTCAAATCATCCATCTCTATGACATCCCCTTTGCATAATTCCTAAGATAAAGTTAGGACAACACTTTGGTCAAAAGGAAATTCATTTTGATAACCCACCCCTAATATGATATTTTATTTTTCTGATTTTTCTGTTGTTTTATTTGCTTTTTGTTTACTTCTTTTTCTGATTTTCTTGTGTTGTAGATGTTGATTGCTAATAACATGCATAGAAAATAGAATAACATGCATATCCCCAAATGAGCTTCCTCTAGAGCCTTTAATACTTTTTTTCCATCGAACTTTCCAGAAAGCACAATTAATAAATCACTAAATAAACCTTGTCCCTGAAAAGTTCTTTATTCCATTATTTAAATTATTCTAGCATTAAAACCCACTTTATTCGTGTCCCATCATTTAGAACTTTCCATTCTCTTTCCAACGAGCTATAATACAAGGGTGCCCAATAAATTATTTTAATTAAAATAGCAACCTTAGTCAAAATAACTAAATATAGCTTAATATAACACCCAAGTTGCGAAAATGGTCTAAAAGCATTGAAATCGTAAACTGACTATGCTGGAGCGATACCAATGATGAATAAAGAGAATCGAACTTGACTAGGTGACTAATTATAAATAGATGCTCTCTCCAAGAATATTGGAGAACACACCAAAAGTTAAAAATAACCTTGAAAGGTGTCATCTGGGTCCTTTAGACCATCTAAGCTCACTGGTAATATCAAATCATCCCTTTGATAAGGTTGGCATGCACCCAAAAGGTTAGTGCCAACTACAATGCAAGAGGGCCAAAAAATAGGGACATTACAAGTACCCCTCATAAGCCCTCACCACTTCTATCCAGGTGCACCTCACCAATCCCATCCACTCTACCTTATCCCAATGGGCCTTTTGCAAGGCCTTTCTCACCCCTGGTATGATAGGTGAGAATCGATGTCGAGCCTCCAAGATCCTCAACTATAGCACAACACAACAACAAATACATTACTAGCACATTCATTACAAAAACAAATATTGCACAAATCCAAATAAGAGTGCCAAGGGCACTTACCTCAGCCACCTGCATCTCCATGCCTACTGTCGCATCCACTCCCTCCATCACCATCACTTCACTCCTTCACACTCCTTCACTCACTCACTCACTAACTCCTCTTCGGACATAGCTTCTAAAAATCTCGAACGCAAGAATAAATCCAATTTCACCTTTGTAACCCTTTTATATCTAATTTTGGTGCACTCAAACGCCCATGGGTGTCTTCCTAGCACACTCAAACATTGCCCCACGTCTACAAAGAGGTAAACACTCTCCCGCATCTATGCATGATGCGGACGTTGGCTGGCATTTGGCTCTAGAATGTTGCAAAAGGAATCAAAGGAGTTCAAACTATAGCAAAACCACACAGAATCACCTCAAATTCTATCCATACATCCATTTCATTATTTCATTATGTTTTGTGAAGATACAGATCGATTTGGATGCTTCATTTTCAATTGCGACCAAGAGTCACAAAAATGCCTAAATCATGTACGAACACCTCAAAATGGTCCAAAAATTCACAAAATGATTACACTCACCATTTTCATCATTCACCACATTGTTGCATCACATTTTGTGGCAAATGGATTTATTTGGGCATTTAATTTTTGATTCACAAAAACATGACCCAAATTATTACAAAAATAGCCCAAAACAATTCTAAATTTCACAAAATTATCAAATTCATCCATCAATCATCGCATCATTCATATTTATGGCACCATCCATATTCAAATTCATTTACATCATTCATATCATCCACAATTCCATGCATTTCCACTCAATATTGTCAAAATCACTTGCACTATCAAGCAAACCTCATATCTAGTGGTTTATCCTATTCCCCTAGCGATTGTAGCAATTGGTTATCCATGCAATTTAGTAGGATAGGTAGATCACCATCAGGACACTTGTTCATTCACATTCATTTACATCATTCATATCATCCAGTCAAAATCCTTTTTTTTGTTGGGCCAAAAATAGAAATCAATCACTGCATTATTCACAATCCATACATCATTCACATGCACTTCATCATATGCATATTCATTTACATCATTCATATCATTCAGTCAAAATCTCCTTTGTCTATTAGGGAAAAAATAGAAATCAATCACTGCATTTTTCATAATATATACACCATTCACATGCACTTCATCATTCACATTCCTTTACATCATTCATATCATCCAAGTGAACCTCATATCTAGTGGTTTACCCTATTCCCCTGGCAATTGTAGCGATTGGTTATCCATACAATTTAGTAGGATGAGTAGATCACCATAAGGACACTTGCTCATGTCATCATCCAACATCCTCTTGTTCGAAATCAAAATCCATTTTGTCCCCTCATATTTTGAGTGAGAGTGTGCTCAAATTAATTTGTCCAATAACTATCATTGATGTCCTTGTCCATGGGATTGAAACACAGATAACTTTCATTACATCATCTCCTTTACATTCATAGTCATAGGTGACACATTCCTATTAGGATGATTGGTTTCTATTGAAGGAATTTCTCAAAAGTCACTATACGACCCTAATCCCCACAAGTTGATTTTTTCTTTTGTCATCTTGCATTTTCATCAATTTGTATTTCAATGACACCAAAAGGCATTTTATTCAATAACATAGAACCACCCCAAACTTGGGGCAACCAAATTTGATTTTGATTTCCCACATCGAGATACATCATTTACATCATTCATATCATCCACATCATCAAAAACCCTTTCATCTATTGGGGCAAAAATAGAATACATAATTCACCCACATTTACATCCACATTATCACCCACAATTCTATCAATTGGCTTGTGAGATTCATTCTTCACTCATTCACCAACTGAGGGGGTAAGCTACAACACCCACAATTTTTTTCTTCAAGATCTTCTTGCACACCAAGGGAAAGAAGCTGCTTGACCAAACCAGGTGTCTCTTGTTTTTGCACCACATTGTGTTTCATGCAATGCGATACAAAAAGAGGCATTTGTAGACACCAAATCCTAGCCACTTGTCATCCACACGCATCCCCAAATAATAGCCCTTCATTATTTATATATGTATTTATTTGTGTATATATAAATATTTTATATTTATATTTATATATATTTACTAAATATATATGTATATAAAAATAAATTTCAGTCACTCAGGTGTTGTAGGTGAGTTGGAGAGGAGAGGGCAATCCTTTAGGGGAGGTCCCAGGTTCAAATCTCCACCCTACCAAAAAGCTGAATTGGGTATCCAAAATCCAATTGATAATGTTGGTGCCGATAGGGTCGGGTGCGACTCTCGAGTGACTTTGACGGTGTAGAACCCCCCTGTTCGTGGTCTCTTAGACCAAGCCGGCCCCACAAAGGATCTTTCACGAAAAAATAAATAAATAAATAAATAAATAAATTTTAGTCACCCATCACAATCTAATATTGACCATCCATTTAACTTGATTTGTGTCACATATCGAAGTTATAATCTTAGCCCTTCATCATGTTTTAATCTTGACCACCCATTGGTGTCGTCAAAACCCTAACATGTTGAAGGTAAGTTATAGAAGGTTATTCACTTTTGTGAATGAGGTTAAGCGGTTAAGCGGTTAAGTGGTTAGTGGATTTGAAAGTTAGTCATTGATTCCTAAGATCATTATAGCCATCCATCCATCATCATCCAAACCGTAGCATTTTTCTAACATCCTCCCTCCTTTCTGTTGCCACATCCTCCATTTTTATCATCAAAACCCTTGTGAACCAAATCTAGTTCTGCAGTATACCTCCTTGAAACCCTTGAACACTCTAGAGTGTTTCTAGAACACTATTGAGCATTCCAAGAATTCTACAGGGTGTTCATAGCCCTCCTAGAACACCCCAAGACATTTCTCCTAAGCCATTTTACCACCAAAAAACTCTCAAATGCTTACGAGCATTCATGCACCATCAGATCACAGAAGCAGAAGCATAGATCAACATCACATGTATTATTCTAACAAGGTACAATGTATTATTGCTTTACAACTTATAATTTTTATGTTTTACTTGCATTTCATGATTATTGCACCTAGGGTTTGTAGATTTGATTATTTGAAGGGGTCTCACACAGTGGAGCCCTCGCATAAGCTACTAACTTCTTTGTGTCGTGATATGTGTGTAGGTTATAGGAGAAATTTTTATTAATGGTTGTTGTAGCTTGAGTGATCCTGTAGGGATATGAAAAGCCCACTCACAAACTATTTAGAGTGAAGATGAACCGAAGACACCAACATTTGTTTAAACGAGGGTTTTTAAACCCTCTCATTGTAATATTGTAAAAGCAATAATGTGTATTATAACCCTATATTTGGGAAAAATCTATTGTACAATTTGGAGATCAAGACCCCTTGAGTCATAATAAATCAGATCTATCATTTTATGCATACATTGTGTTATTTGCTTTGATATAAATTGTTTTATCGGTGTTGTTTGTTTTTACTTTACAAAGTGTAAACATAACTCGAATAACTAGATCTATAAAGCATCAAGAGTAAGATCATAATATGAAGATACAACACATCATATATCCTGGGAAACCCTTTTAGGAAAAACCCAACTTTGAAACATCCATTTTATTTCATAATTTTAACTATCTCAAATACAATGATATAAAGGAATCTCATAATTTATTTTTCCAAATCATATATATACAAATACAAATACATAAGAACCCCATAATTCTTATGTCCCCAAAAACATGAATTGCTCATTTAATTCATATTACAAAATTAATGAGGGAACCCCATAATTCCCTCAAGAATGAATTCCACCCTCATTCTTCAATATTGAAAGTCATTTTATCATTAAGTCATTTTATATAAAACAATTTTCAAGAAGGGACCCCATAATCCCTTCAATAATGGATTCACCATCCATTCTTTTATCATATACCTTTTTTCCATAAAAATATAATCCTTTGATAGAACAATTGTAATTACAAACACTTCTAGTCCAAGCAAGAGAGAACCCCATAAATTCCCTCAAAGAATAGATTCCCTACCCATTCTTTCTTGTTCATAACTTAGAAGATGCTTTTACAATCAAATTCTAGAATTCCAATTCAAACAAACACTTCTAATATAGTACATGCAAAGGAAGAGATAACCCCATAATTCCCCAAGAATGAATTACCCACCCATTCTTTTCCTAATCATGTATAGAAGGTACTTTTATAAACCAAATTCCCTTAATTTCCATTCACATAGAAATAGCATTTAAACAAATGAATCAAACATTTGATCTTTCCCTAAAATTTTGATCTATAAGCCATCCAAATTTTCCACAAAATTGTTTGTAAATATAACATTCAATTTTTCCATAAAATATTCCTTTAACTAGTATTCAATTTTTCCATAAAATTATCCTAGCTAACATACAATTTCTCCACAAAATTGCTCTAAAGTTTTCCTACACTTTTTCTACCAATTTGCCCTATAATTGAAATTACAAATTTTCCACAAAATTGTTTCACAACATTTTTCAATTTCTCCACAAAATTGTCCTAAAGTTTTCTTACAAATTTTCCACAAAATTATCCATTAATTTTCCTACAACTTCCCCACAAAATTGACCTAAATTTGTCTTACAATTTTTCCATAAATTGTCCATTAAATGGATTACCTATAGTTGCATGTTAAAAGGTTTATACATTATAAAACACCTAATTCAACCTATCCTTCATTTAAGTTTACTCAATCAATTATTTCATTGCAAAATAGTTTGTCTCATTTAGTCTCCAAAAACTAAGGTTTAAATTTGCCAAAAGGAAAGAGTCCATTACAACCATTCAAAAAGGATGATTAATTTAAGTCAACATAATTCAAGCTATTCAATCCAATTTCCAAGCGAGTCAAATAGTCAATGAGACGTCCAAGTAAAATAGTTAATGAGACGTCCACCACCGATGTTTGGCCTCGGCCTGCACCAAGCAAGACCTACCCTGACTAGCCTTTAGCCTCTTTGGCTATCCTGACCACTAATTTGTGCTCAGGTTAATAGGGGTGGTTTTCCCTATTTTAAAATCTCAAATGCTCCCATAGGGAGCATGTGGGATAAATCCCATATGTGTATTAAAAGGGTTTTGGTTCAAATCACCCCTAGGCAACTAGGCATACAATCGGGCATAGTCAACCACCGAAGACCAACAACCAACCACTCATAACAATACATGTGGTAGGACAAGGCAAGTCAATTTGCAAGACTAAGACTAACAACAACCAACTGAAGCCACCCAAGTGTCCAAAGCATGCTCAACTGGTGCATAGTGGCCCTCACTTGATGGT
Organism: Wollemia nobilis; assembly: GCA_028583015.1. Lineage (NCBI taxonomy): Eukaryota > Viridiplantae > Streptophyta > Pinopsida > Araucariales > Araucariaceae > Wollemia > Wollemia nobilis. Next base: position 19,984,702 of record JAQPPZ010016881.1, read on the forward strand.
CACTCACTAAGGGGAGAACCTTCCCCTTTAAACCACACTTAACCTCCCATATTACCAATATGGGATAAATCATTCCACTTGGATAAACAAAATTAGTTTTAAGCCTGACCTTATGAGCGCACTCAAAACAACAAGTCACAAGAATCCACATGGTAAGGTTTAGTCAGAATCAGTAGATGTCAACAGGATGAATGTCATGCTACATGCACCATCAACTGGTGCTAGTCGGCCACCAAGTGACCTGGTCCTTGACCATCACTTGATGGTCAAAGTCCTTAGGGACACCTTCTCCCTTTAAGGACCTTGGCACCCCGAGCATATCTCATGCGGGATATTGTGCAAGAAAGGCTTTAGAAAGCCTTTCTCTTGAGTGTGGTCTAGCACAGACTAGGGCACCTCGATCACTTTGGAGGGTGTCCAACCGAGGTTCCAAACCTCTACACCCATTCACCAGATACTCCTAAAGCATGTTAAACCTTGAGGAGGTGCACTTAATGGAAAAATCTTGGCTTTACATCCTCTAAAGCAGTGACATATATACCTAAAAATAAATTCCAATTGGGGGGAGAAATAGACTGTAAAATTCCTTCTCATGCTTTTAATAGAAACCATACTTGGATGAAAAATTTCAAATCCAAAGCTATTTATCAATTTGGAAGCATCTATAGCAGGGAAATAGGACCACCCACGCAAGAACACGTCAGTTGGTAATATGGGTCAACTTCTATGGGCACCACATGAATGGTAGACCATAGATATATGCAGGTCGAGATTATAATTTCAATGGTTTCATTATGCAAATAAAAGGGATATAAAAGAAAATAGACTTAAAATTCTTAAATCGATCTTCATATCCCAAGGCTTGGAATCACACAAATTCATAAATACAATCACAGCAAGAGGAAAGAATTTACATGTCTTAAAGGGGATTTTACCAATCATGATCAAGAAACTATAAGCCATAGTGGGAAAACATTATTCCATTGCATAAATAAGCAAAATTTTATATTACAACCATAATACGAGGTTTAAGATAATAAAAATTCCAACCTATTGCTCCTGCTTGGTTGGACTCCTTCCTCTTCGTGACCTCCAAATATATTCCCCCTTCTTTGCCTACTCTTCCCCACTAAGCCCCTCTAGCTCATTTAAAGGCATTTTTCCTTGACAAAGCAAGATGCCTTCAAATAAACTACTGATTTTCCCATGCTAGGAAGAGACAAGATAAATATTATAAAATCAAAAAGTAAATATTGTTAGCTTTTTAAGCTATAAGCTAAAAGGAAATGCAGCCACAAGTAAGGAAATAAGAGTGCAACAATATAACTATGATAATGGAAGCTTAATGAGCATGAAACTAAGATAAGAAACTTCAAAAATAACTCAAGTAATAGCCATTAATGAAAGCATATGAAAATGGAGTAATGCATACAATATGAAGCTTTCACTCTACTAGTGCTTACATAGAATATATTCACTACAATACCAATGAGCCCTATATATAATAATATGAGTTGCTTGGGCTTCACTCTACCTAACTACATGAAGGACATATGTGCTTCTGCATGATAGACACTTGTCCTTTTACAACTTGCACATTCTAACACTTGTGCATTTATTCCTTCTACTCCAAGTAACTCCTACTCTAATAATATACCTAAGGTGGTACATAGTCATGTACCTAAATAATGTAATAGACTCTAACTCTAACAAGATATAAGGTGATCCATCCCTTTATTTCTTGCCCCCTTCTCAAGAACATTGATAAATTTAAAACTATTAAAGAAGAAAAAGAGGAATCTCCTTTAAAAATTAACCGCCATGAAGCAACCATGGAGGAGGATGAATAATCCTCTAATTCAATAAAATAATCATCATATTATTAAATTATCTTAGTGCTCTTTTGGTCCAATAAAAATTAGACACATTTTGTGAAGACAAATATCACCTAATTGCATTCCAAAACCTACCAAATTAATGAGGTAACATGCAATTAGATTAATTAAACCATATTTAATTGATTTGATTTTCTTTTTTCCAAAACATATTTTCTAAAATATATCTTTCACAAAAGCATCAATTTACTTCACAAAACATTACAAAACTAAGAATTAGGTCCTAGTTCATCATGTAAAAGGGTCCTGCCAAGGCGGGTCATGACATACTACCCCCCTTGGACTAAACACAGTCCTTTGTATTCCTCATAAAAAAATTATATAGCAATTATATATTTCCATAAGCATTGTTAATATACTTAAGTAAATAAACCTCTTCCACCTATGAGAGTTCCTAGTCATGTAAATCAACAAAACATTAGCAGTACCATGTCCTCAAATCACTAAATATTAATATTGCATATTAAGTATTGAAACATCCATCAATACATAATAAATATCATTATAGAGTCCTATCAAAATATTGAAACAACCATCAATGCATGATAAAACATGCAATAATTTTTTGTAATAAAATTACAATTCATTATCAAACAGATATGTAAAATGCTTCTTCATCTCATCCACTTTTTTCTAAGTGGCACATTGTTCAATATTTTTTTATTTTCATAGAGATGATATGAAATCATATTTCCATAATAGTTTAGACACAAGTCTAAATGCAACTAGGTTTATCAAAATCTCTCACATAGGAGTTTCAACATATGACTTTATGGCCCTTATCATGGGTTATCCTCATAGAAAACAAGTGTCATCAAAGACAAAAACATAATGTCATAAATATCAGTTCAAGATACTCATAAATTCTGAAATTCTCTTTGGAAAACATATTTGCCACCACCAGTGCATCATCCTTGATGTCCCCTAGTATACATCCTTAGTCAACTTATTGACTATTGCTTGAATTATGTTAGGTTCATACCTCAAGATTTATCCCATATTTCTTCTTCTTCCATACCAAGGTATACCACAACTAAGAACTAGTCACTGTAGACAACACTCAAGTGGTCAAGATGTGGCCCCATCCTGTAATACTTGGGGTTCACCTTTATGCTCATACATAAAGGATGCCTTAATGGTCCCCCACATTGTCTTACCAATTTTTGTGAATGTAAGACCATTTGACCATAGCGTAGGGTTCTCCCTTTTTGTTCATCAAAAGGGAATACCTTTTCCCTATTCACACATAAATATGTCTATGTAGGATCTTTGGCATATTTTCCTTGGGCCTAGATACATGCTCCTTCATGGTGAGTCATATAGGACTTAGTTCTTGATTACCATGTGGCTAATTAAGGCTATTATTACTAAATAGCTTGGCCTCCCTAATCCTAAGGTGCCAACACAAACTTGTGATAATAACCCATACCTCCACGGTAGGATAATTAGTCCAAGCTTTCTTGCCTAGGAATTTTCAAAAGCTTTCCCACTTTTTGGAACCCTATGGGTTACACCATCCAGAATATCATAAGAAAACTCGAGTGTTGCCTACCGCAACTCCCCTCAAGAAATTTAGAGTGTTGCCTACCGCAACTCCCCTCAAATATGAATATTTGAGTGTTGCCTACCACAACTCCCCTCAAGTATTGAAATCATTTGATCCAATTTTTAATGAAGTTTAAGTTTAAGTTAAGAAATTTCCCTTCCCATGGATCCACAACTAAAAAGGAACCTTAATATTTCTATTAATCTTACATGTTTCTTTGAACGATTAATATAGTCTCATAATTTGGTACATTCTTAAATATCTTAGAGAGAGGATCCCATACTCCTCTCAAGAATAGGTTCCCCACCTATTATTTTTCCATTAAGAATGTTCAATAGATTCATCATCTATTCCTTCTCATTAAGTATAGTCAGCTTAACTAAGAATAGATTTTCCAAAGAGGTGTGTTCATGCTTAAATAGACTACATATACCACAATCATCTATATCAAGCATTGGATAAACATTCCTTTATATATAAAAATACATGTTTATAGGTTACATTTGCAAAGTCCATTGGAATACACACTACACATCATTATAGCACACAAATAGTAGATTTTCAACCACACCATAAAACAAGCCTCACTACTGTTGTCTCTCGATCCATTCACTACTCTATGCTAGACCTAGTTCTCTCATAGAAGTTGTTCGAGCTCTACCTTGCGACCTTTCTCATCTTGTTTGTGTTATCCTTCTACATCCATGTTGTCTTCTTGTAGTAGGATATGATGGAGTGAGTAGGCCATGTATCACTAGCACATCAAAATATGAAATCAAGTATGTAGTTATGTACTCTTCCCTAGCTTATCATAGCTGTGAATTCTTAGCTTGTATGGATGTTGATGCTCCCAAACCACTTCTTTGTGTTGCCTCATGTTGGTGCCTATCCTGATCTATAATGGTAGCATCCCTTTCATACTCTAATCTCATATTTTATTATGCCCAAAAAATTTCTTGTTTAATCTGTTGTGATTCTAGTTGTCTGACATGCTGCCTCAAAGATTTCACTTTACGCAGTCCATCCATCATGGAATTCCAACCATCATCTTCTCAATAGTCAGATGTACCTACTTTTATCTCTACCTAATGATGTACATGTCATATAAGAATTTCATCTTCTACTTCCCTTTCTATACCCTCAGGTATAAAATCTTCTTTGTTGATGGTCTCAGCTGATTCTCTTACTGCTCCACCACTTCCTTCATCTGTACTTTCCTCTTTTTGCCATGGTTGTGTGGCCCACCATCTATCATACTTTGGAGTTGTACCAACATCATCCTAATATAGTACCCATATGACCTCGTCTACCTCTAAGATCAATGGTTCCATTTGTGGAGGTACTACTTTATAATTTTCTTTTCTTGTGTAGATCATAGGTGGATATGATATTCTTTGTCTAATATCAAACTATCACAATACTTGAGTATATTTAAAATACTCATAATGCATGCTCACTCACCCAATCATCCACCTTGCTTGTCGTACACGAGTTAGTTGCATTCCATATTCTACCCATATTGGGCCCTTCCTCCATGGTCTCTAGATCACATCTTGGGGTTGCAAATTTTTCCAAATAGAGTGATACCACTCTCTATTACCTTCAGGTGGTCTGTTAATGTTCATATATTTCCCCCTCTATCACCTTAATGCATAAAGCACCTATGGTCCTATAAAATTATGTGTATCATAAGGCAACCCTTGGGGTATTTCCACAACCACATATTCCCAGGTCTATACTGGCAGTAAGAGGCAACAACTCATCCTTGCTTGCTTCATAATTTGCACCTTGAATAACTCTCTATAAGTTTGGGATAACAAGGCCAGCACCCATGCAAACATAATTGAAATCTCCACTAGATCCTACACTACTCCTAGCATATTTCATTGAAATCATGCACCTAGTGAATTAGGTAAAATAATGCTTGATATAAGCACCATCATCATAGCCTGTCTATGTGTCAGTTTTCCAAACACATAATACAACTCATACATTATACTACCTTTCTCAATGTTCACATATCTCCACTCTGATCCAAACACTCTTTTCAAAATCCACTCCTTCATTGCTTCATCTACAATGATCATCATACATCCCTCTACTTGTAATTGATATATTCGGTATACATCTTCTAGAGTGATGGTCATTTCTCTAGTGGGTAACTTAAATGTCCCTCTCTCAAGATCCCACATTTTGATGAAGGTTGATAGATAACATCTATCTATATGCACTGGCCCTAGATGCATTGCTCATTCTAATCCTATTTCTCTCAACCACTATCAATCATCAACATCCTACATATTCCTCACATCTTGAAACATGGCTCTAAATATGTTGTGTGGTTTGATAATCTTTAGCGGTTTTATTTATTTTGGTTCTACACCACCTCCTTGAATTGTTTCAGTATCACCAGAAGCCATCTTCTCTTCTCAAAGTATATGCACCAATAGATCGACAATCAAAAGTAGAAGAATCATGAAGTGTACTATGGTATTTTCTTTGAATATAATCAATATTAACAATGAAAACTTTAATATGAGTATAATCAGGTTAAACGTCATGAGTAGTTGACAGGTTAATTATTTCCTCGATGTTGAAAAAAAATCCTCTATGATTTTTTGGTATATTCAACTCGTTTTTATGATGCTACGAAGTTAGCATTGCTCCTTCAATCAATGCCAAGTGTCTAACCAATCATTTATTTATGACACATCGATCCTACTTGATTGTCTAAACGATCACATCTTGATTGTCTTGAGTCTCCAAATTCATCCTCCATGGATCACGTATCAATCATCTCGAGATGCCTTATTCCTATTTTTTTGTCCATCATCATTCTCGTATTAATTAACTAGGGATATAACATTCCTATAAGATGCCTAGGGCTACAAAGTGATTGTAATCCTATTATTTCTTCATGTATGTCCCACATTTATGATATTTTAACCCATTTGATGTCTCATAATATTATTCCATCAATCCATCATGTATAAATCTATTTATACACCTTATCCTTGGGTGCCATTTTAATTTTGACCATTATCACTCTGTTGACAATGATCTAGGTCACACTTACCTACCTGCAAGGTGCCATCTCAAAAATTTTGCACTTTATCATTCATTCTATAATGATTATGATTATTATTGCCCCATGCAAGATACTACTCCTAGGTAAGCTTATACATTATCACTCACCTGATAATGATGGTCACTCTTGCTTCATGCAAGGTACCATATCAAAGTAAAGCTACCTTTCCTAGGATCAAATTTTAAGCAATATTTAGCTTATTCATGGAAGCTTCTAGTCCTATGACCAGAGCTTTAACAACTAAAACATTGTTATCAATGGTTCAAACAACCTTAAAATCTAATTGAGCAACCTTTAGTCTTGAACCAACCTTTGGTTCTTTTACTAACATCTTTTTACTAGCCTGGACCCTATACTAGCATCCATTTGCTAGCCCCACTCTGATACCAATTGTAACAACCCACTCATTATTCAACTCAAAACAACCCAAGAGAGAATAGTTTTTTTAAGTGCAAAATTACACAAGCAAAGGTTGCATAAGATATTTCCATAGCATCATAAGCCATTCATCATTAAACAATGTAAAATACTACAACATTCATTCATAATTGATTATAATCAAAGACTTCCTCTTTGAGCATTCTATGTAAGATAAAAGCATAGAAAATTGCATCTATATTCAAATGAAACTCATGTCCATGATTTATTCTAATAATAATTTCATTGAGGTGCAAATATAACTCCAATAACTAGATCTAGAAAGCATCAAATGTAAGATCACAATATGAAGATACAACACATCATATATCCTGGAAAACCCTTTTGGGAAAAACCTAGCTTTGAAACATCCATTTTATTTCATAAGTTTAACTGTCTCAAATACAATGATATAAAGGAATCCCATAATTCCTTTTTCCAAATCATATATATACAAATACAAATACAAATACAAATACATAAGAACCCCACAAGTCTTATGTCCAAAAAAATATGAATTGCTCATTTAATTCATATTACAAAATTAATGAGGGAACTCCATAATTCCCTTAAGAATGACTTCCACCTCCATTCTTCAAGATTGAAAATCATTTTATCATTCAATCATTTTTTATAAAATAATTTTGAAGAAGGGACCCCATAATCCTTTCAAGAATGGATTCCCCATCCATTATTTTATCATATACCCTTTTTCCACAAAATGATATTCCTTTGATAGAATAATTGCAATTACAAACACTTCTAGTCCAAGCAAGAGAGAACCCATAAATTCCCTCAAATAATAGGTTACCTACCTATTCTTTCTTTTTTATAACTTAGAACATGCTTTTACAATCAAATTCCAAAATTCCAATTCAAACAAACACTTCTAGTCTAGTACATGCAAAGCAAGAGGGAACCCCATAATTCCCTAAGAATGAATTCCCCACCCATTCTTTTCCTAATCATGTCTAGAAGGTACTTTTATAAACCAAATTCCCTTAATTTCCATTCACACAAAAATAGCATTTAAACAAATGAATCAAACATTTGATCTTTCCATAAAATTTTGATCTATAAGCCATCCAATTTTTCCACAAAATTGTTTGTAAATATAACATTCTATTTTTCCATAAAACATTGCTTTAACTAGTATTCAAATTTTCCATAAAATTACCCTATCTAACATACAATTTCTCCACAAAATTGCTCTAAAGTTTTCCTACAATTTTTCTACCAAATTGCCCTATAATTGAAATTACAAAATTTTCACAAAATTGTTTCACAATAATATTCAATTTCTCCACAAAATTATACTATAGTTAACCTACAATTTCTCCACAAAATTATCCTAAATTTGTCTTACAATTTTTCCACAAAATTATCCATTAATTTTCCTACAACTTCTCCACAAAATTGACCTAAAGTTTTCTTACACATTTTCCACAAAATTGTCCATTAAATGGATTACCCATAGTTGCATGTTAAAAGGTTTATCTATTATAAAAAACCCAATTTGACCTATCCTTCGTTTGAGTTTGCTCAATAAATTATTTCATTGCAAAATAGTTTGTCTCATTTAGTCTCCAAAAACTAAGGTTTAAATTTTAAAAAAGGAAAGATTCCATTACAACCATTCAAAAAGGGTGACTAATTTAAGGTAACATAATTCAAGCTAGTCAATCCAATTTCCAAGTGAGTCAAAAAATCAATGAGACATCCAAGTCAAACAATCAACGAGGCATCCACCACCAACGCTCGACCTTAGCCTTCACCAAGAAAGGCCTACCATGACTAGCCTCTAGCATCCTCTGCTATCCTAACCACCAACCTATGGTCAAATTAATAGAGGTGGTTTCCCGTATTTTAACCTCTTGAATTGTCCCATAGGGAGCATGTGGGATAAATTCCACATGTGGATTAAAATGTTTTTGGTTCAAATCACCCCTAGGAAACCAGGCATACAATCAAGCATTGTCAACCATCAAATACCAACAACCAACCACTCATAGAACTCCATGTGGTAGGACAAGGTGAGTCAACTGGAGGAACTAACACTAAAAATAACCAATCAAAGCCACCCAAGTGTCCAAAGCACCCTCAATTTATGTGTAGTGGCCCCCGCTCAGTGCCCTTGACCATCGAGTGGTGGTCACTCACTAAGGGGAGCACCTTACCCTTTAAACCACACTTAACCTCCCACACTACCAATGTGGGATAAATCATTCCACTTGGATTAAAAAAAACTAGTTTTAAGCCTAACCTTATGAGTGCACTAAAAAAAACAAGTCACAAGAATCCACATGGTAAATTTAGTCAGAATCAATAGAAGTCAACATGTTGAATGTCATGTTACGTGCACCGCCAATTGGTACTAGTCGACCACTAAGTGGCCTGGTCCCTGACCACCACTTGGTGGTCAAAGTTCTTAGGGAGGATTTCTCCCTTTAAGGACCTTGGCACCTCTAGCATATCCCATGTGGGATATTGCTCAGGAAATGCTTTAGAAAGCCTTTCTCCTAAGCATGAACAAGCATAGACTAGGGTGCCTCTACTGCTCAGGAGGGCATCCAACCAAGGTTCCAAAACTCTACACCCATTCAATAGAGACTCCTAAAACATGTTAAACCCTAAGGAGGTGCGTTTAATGGCAGAATCCTAGCTTTAAATCCTCTAAAATGTGATGTCTACACCTAAAAATGAATTCCAATAGGAGGGCAAAACAAACTGTAAAATTCCTTCTTAGGTTTTTAAGAGAAATCATACTTGGATGAAAAGTCTCAAAGCCAAAGCTAGTTATCTATTTGGAGGTATATATCATAGGGAAAAAGGACCACCCATGCAAGAACATGTCAGTTGGAAATACGGGTCAACTTCTACATGCACCACATCAATGGCAGACGATAGACATATGCATGTCAATATTAGTATTTTAAAGGTTTCATTGTGCAAGGAGAAGGGGTCTAAAATAAAATAGACTTGAAATTCTTAAATTAGTCTTCATACCCAAGGCTTGGAATCACAAAAATTCATAAATATAATCACAACAAGAGGAAATCATTTACAAGTATTAAAGAGGATTAAACCAATCATGATCAAGAAACTATAAGCCATACTGGAAATACATTCTTCCATTGCATAAATAAGCAAAATTTTATTACAACCATAATACGAGGCTTATGATAATGAAAATCCCACCCTATTTCTCTTGATCAGTTGTACTCCTTCCTCTTCGTGACCTCCAAATGTCTTCCTCCATTGTCTAGTCCTCCCAATTAAGCCCCTCTAGCTCATTTAAGACATTTTTCCTTGACAAAGCAAGATGCTTTCAAATAAACTATCATTTTTCCCCATGCTATGAGGAGACAAAATAAATATTATAAAATAAAAAAGTAGAGATAAGGTGATCCATCCCTTTGTTTCTTGCCCCCTTCTCAAGAACATTGATAAATTTAAAACTATTAAAGAAAAAAAGAGAATCTCCTTTAAATTTTAACCGCCATGAAGCAACCACAGAGGAGGATGAATAATCCTCTAATTCAATAAAATAATCATTATATTATTAAATTATCTTAGTGCTATTTTGGTCCAATCAAAATTAGACACATTTTGTGAAGATAAATATCACCTAATTGCATTCTAAAACCTACCAAATTAATGAGGTAACATGCAATTAGATTAATTAAACCATATTGGATAGAATCTTGTTATCCAATACATGGTTGTAAAAAGAGTATACAATATCTTTAGATATATTTTTTTTGTTGGATAATAAGGGGTTGTACTCGGGTCCCCAACCCTTGAAAAATTACAACTCTCTTCTTTAGAGCTTGATATTTTAAAAATAGATACACTTCTCATCTCAATTGAGATGCTATAGCTAGAAACCTACATCATTTTACATAAAATGCCTGAATTCTAGATTTTTATTTTTTGGATCTTTTCAATTTTTTGTATATTTACAAATATTCCAAAATTTAGCATCCTTATTGATATTTTCCTATTGCAGTCTTCAAAATACCAAAAAATCACCTCTACTATATATGCCTTGCATCTTAGTAGAGTAATATTTCCAATTGCATTATCATAGTCTGCTTTACCAAATCTGGATCGCTAGTTTCCTTCCTGAAACACAAGGGAAACCACAAAAATTATAATATATAGTCTATATGAAAACACATTATTATTACAAAATAAAGCATATATTACCAATGGAAAATATTAAAGTAAAACCTAATCATTTATTGATTTAGGCAATCAACATTTTCCTATCATATTCAACTAAAATTACTACTTCTGATAACCATGGAAAGGAGAATTAATTTCACGATCCTCAATCAAAATCCCTCTATTGAATATCCTATCTACACATTTTTTACATTCCCTTACTATACATGTAAACCTAATTTCTTCAAACTCTTTAGCAAGATCTTTAATTTTCACAATTATCTCTTGTATGTTCCATGGAGCCTTTGGTTTCCTCAAAATAGCATTTATTACTATGAGAGAATCACCTTCCATACATACTTTGTTCCAATTTATTTGTTTACAAATTTTTAACCCTTCTAAAGTTGCCCAAGCTTCAACTTCATTATTTGTCTTAAATCCATTATTGAAAGCGTAATGAGATAAAACATCTCTTGTATTATTTCTAATTGTTCCTCCTCCTCTTGTTGATCCTAGATTTCCTTTAGAAGATCCATCAAAATTCAATTTAATCCACTCCACATCTGGTGGTTTCCATTTTATATTCTTTGCATTATTTTTGCTTCTATTGTACCCAACATCATAATTCTATTTAATGAATTACTCCATCTATCAAGGCTCTTTGCTTCTAGATTAGGGACTGGGTGAGTTGATAGGGTTGGTTTAGACTCCTCTATGGATAAACATATCTTCCTTTTCATTACATCTAAACTACTTTCCTTTCCTTTAAATATTCTTCTATTCCTTTCTAGCCATACAGTTCAAAGTATTGTATCTTTTGATATATTCCATATTGTTTGTAAATCCTCACTTTTATAAGTGCTCTAACATTGCTTTAACCAATATTCAATTCTGCTATTCATCACCATGCATTTACCAAACATATTAAGAATCCATTGCCATAAAATTCCAGACTATTGAGCAATGTCTCAAGAGATGACCTATACTCTCCTTTTTACAAAAAATACATTGAGAGGGGCCATGAAAACCCCTTTTCATAAGGTTATTATAGGATAAAATTCTTCTATGACCTACTAGCCAAACAAATATTTTGACTTTAGGAATGCTTGGGCTATCCCAAATATCTCTCCATATTCTAGTGATATTATTATTTTGTTAGTGTTGTACATTATATCCAATTCTTGTTGTGTATTCTCCTAAGCTATTCAACTCACAAATCAATTTATCCTTGGCTCCCCTTGGAATAATCATAGTTGTTATCTTTATAATCAAATGTATCCTAGCATCAATGTCTTGTATACTCATAAAAAAGATTATTTCCATTTGTATATTCCTTCCTGATATTTGTACAGAATGTTTGAAATCCTATCACCATATTTGTATTGAAGCGATCTCATCCAAGGTTTCAAAATTGGATCTAAATTGAGTGGTTTTTTATCACACCAAGTATCCATCAAAATAGAATTTTTTCTCCAGTTCCCACCACCCATATTAAACCTTTTTTGCTTGATAATAAGGGGTTGTACTTGGGTCCCTCACCCTTAAAAAATTACATCTCTCTTCTTTAGAGCTTGAGAATTTAAAAATAGATACACTTCTCAACTCAACTGAGATGCTATAGCTAGAAACCTACATCATTTTACATAAAATGTCTGAATGCTTGATTTTCATTTTTTTGATCTTTTCAAATCCCTATATGAATACAATTACTGCATAATTTATCATCTTTCTTGACATTTTCCTATAGCAACCTTCACAATGCCAAAAATTCACCTCTACTATATATGCCTTGCATCTTAGTAGATTAATATTTCCAAAACATTGCACTATCATAGTTCACTTTACCAAATATGGATTGCTAGTTTCCTTCCTGAAACACAAGTGCAATAACAAAAATTATAATAAATAGTCTAAATGAACACACATTATTGTTACAAAATAAAACATATATTACCAATGGAAAACATTAAAGTAAATCTTAATCATTAATTGATTTAGGCAATCAACATTTTTTGTCAGATTCAACTAAACTTTCTACTTCCTCTAACCATGGAAAGGAGATGTTAACTTCACGATCCTCAATCAAAATTCCTCTATTGGATAGCTTATCTGCACATTTTTTTTCTTCCCTTAATATATGTGTAAACCCTATTTCTTCAAACTCTTTAGCAAGATATTGAATTTCTATAATTATATGTTCCATGGAGCCTTTGCTTTCCTCAAAATTGCATTTATTACTATGAGAGAATCACCTTCCATCCATACTCTATTCCATTTCATTTTTTTACATATTTTTAACCCTTCTAAAGCTGCCTAAGCTTCAGCTTCGTTGTTTTTTTAAAACCACAATTAAAAGCATAATGAGATAAAATCTCTCCTCTATTATTTCTAATTATTCCTCCTCCTCTCTGGTCCTAGATTTCTTTTAGATGCTCCATCAAAATTTAATTTAACCCACTCCGCATCTGGTGGTTTCCACTTTATATTCTTCACCTTATTTTTGCTTCTTTTGTACTCAACACCATAATTCCATTTAATGATGACTCCATATGTCAATACTCTTTGCTTCCAAATTAGGGATTGGGTGAGTTGATAGGGTTGGTTTAGAATCCTCTATGACTAAACATATCTTATTTTTTATTACCTCTAAATTGTTTTTATTTCCTTTAAAAATTCTTCTATTCCTTTCTAGCCATATAGCCCAAAGTATTGTATATTTTGAAATATCCCATATTGTTTGTAAAGCCTCACTTTTATAAGTGCTCTGCCATTGCTTTAACCAATGTTTAATTCTACTATTCATAACCATGCATTTACCAAACATATTAAGAATCCATTACCAAATATTCTAGACTATTGAGCAATGTCCCAAGAGATGGTTAATACTATCCTCCTCTTTATTATAGAATACACATTGAGAGGGGCCATGAAAACCCCTTTTCATAAGGTTATCCCAAGATAAAATTCTTCTATAACCTACTAGCCAAACAAACATTTTGAATTTAGGAATGCTTGGGCTATCCCAAATATCTCTCCATATTCTAGTGATATTATTATTATGTTGGTGTTGAACATTATATCCACTTTTTATTGTGTATTCTCTTGAGCTATTCAACTCCCAAATCAATTTATCCTTGGCACCCCTCGGAATAATCATAGTTGTTATATTTCTACTCAATTTCCTCCTAGCATCAATGTCTTGTATACTTGTAAAAAATCTTCTTTCCATTTGTATCTTCCTTCTCGATCCTTGTACAAAATGTTTGAAACCCTATCACCGTATTTGTCTTGAAGCAATCTCATCCAAGGTTTCAAAATTGGATCTAAATTGAGTGTTTTTTTATCACACCAAGTATCCATCCAAATAGAATTTTTGTATGCCACTTATAAGCCCATATTTGTAAGCCTTCTTTGAGTTCTTACTCAAAACCTCTACCATAATAATCAACAAATAAGGAGATAGAGGATCTCCTTGTCTAAGGCCTATTTTGGCTTTAAAATATTTTATTACTAACCCATTTACCAACACTGAATAAGAAACTGTAGAGACACAAGCTTTAATCCATCTAACCCATTTCTTCCAAAAACTAAACTTATCTAAAACTGCAAAAAAAATATCCTATTTAACCCTATCATAGACTTTACTCATATCAAGTTTTAAGATCATAGCTTGCTCTTTTCTTGAAGCTTCTAAATGTATAAATTCATGAGCTACTATGATTCCATCCATAATTTGTCTCCCTTTCACAAATCCTCCTTGCTCTTCTGAAATGATAATGTCTAACAATGACCTTAATTTATTCACCATCACTTTGGAAATAATATTATAAGCCATATTACATAGGTTTGTGGGTCTAAAAGAATCAAACAATTCAACATCCTTCTTTTTAGAAATTAGGGTAAGATAAGTTGCATTTATTTTATAGGGAATGTATTATTTTACCCTAGACTGTTCCAATGCCACCAATAAGAAATCCTTCACTATATCCCAATTATGTTGGTAAGAACTTACAGAGAGCCCATTTGGACCAGGGGATTTATCCTTATTAATAAATAATAAAACATGGCGTAGCAATACTAAAAAAAATACAAACTAGTTTTTGATTCACTAGATCTCTTACACGCAAGTGAAGAGCATACTACTAGTGTTGGAGGCTTTCTGATTCACCAGATCGCATTACACAAC